>JAQPPZ010001150.1:23426095-25830627 GCA_028583015.1 Wollemia nobilis
CAGTTTGATAACATTGCTGCCATTTTATATCATTTCCCTCTGTTAGAACTGTAGTATTTTTTTGTATTTTGCATCTGTTTTCGGTTTTGCAGGTCTCTAACAAATTCGTCTGACGAATTCGTCAGATCTCAGACGATCTTGTCTGATTGCAGACGATTCTGTCGAATCTCAGACGATCCAGACTACTTCAACATCAGAATCTTCTTCAGACATCCGGATCAGGTATTCCTCATCTTGCATTTTGTACTCTCTCTGTTTCTGTCTTTAAATCTATTTTTTGTATTCATTGAACTTGCATTTTCATATAGAGTAATCTAGATGCATTCGACCAAACCTAGGATATGAATGCTTAAGGTTAAAACGAACACATTTAAACACATTCCAAAACCTAGGCGTGGAAACTGCCGTCAAATGTTTCCTGGTGAACCCACCATCCGTCAAAAAATCATCAAAATACACCTCCCTTGAGAGGCGGGACCTTCGCAAAGTCCTCTCAGTTCGAGGTACCGCACCATCCTTTTCCCATCCTCCTTCCGGGCGCGGATCCAATAGCCTGAAGGTAGGGATGCAAAAAATTTGGAGCGATACAGATGCTCTAGAGGAGGGTGAGGTCCCTCATGACAGTGTAGAGGGATAGTTGCTGGTGTAGGTTGCTGACTTGCAGAGTCAGATTGGGTGCTTTCACATGCAATAGTGCGAGAGAGATACCACCAGCACCACTCTAGAGGCAAAGGTGGCTGATAGGGAGCAGTGCTTGACTGAGGCACAGGGCCAGGTAAAGGAGCTCATGACTCAAGCTACCGATGCAGAGGCCCAGGTGTAGAGACTATAGACTATCCTAGAGTTAGCATAGGCACAGCGGACTACAGAAGAGGTAGAGAATGATCTCACATGAGCAGAGAGGGGAGCTATTATGGGGCCTCCTTAGGCTATCATGGGGTCTCCTACGGTACCAGTAGTAGGTACAGTAGCTATACAAGATCTGACTGTTGAGGTGACATGACTATGCAGTATGGTCATGAGGACCAATGAGATGCATGCAACTTGGATTGCTTGTGTTGATCAGCTAGTCAGCTACATAGAGATGCATGGGCTATCAATTCTTGAGGATCCTTTTGCAGTAACGTCGTAGCATACCAAGTATAGGACCTCAGGGTAGTCCATAGCGAGCTCAAGTCATAGGAATCATAGGACTGAGAGGATGCACAAGTCCTCTAGCATGTACATAGCGATATCGTAGGCCAGGGCTAGAGATCTAGGGCATACATCAGGGACCTCCAACTAGAGGACTAGCCTACTACAGTTACCAGTTTCTCGTGTGCTAGGTGTGTTATGCTTTGAAGTCAGGCAGGATCCACAGTAGGATCCACCAGAGGTTCCAGGTCAGCAAAGAGAGCAGGCTCTAGAGCATAGTGTAGAGGGAGGTGGCGAGAGCTCCAGTACAAGGGGAGCAACCTAGATCTGAATTATAGTAGTTGTTGACTATAGTTTTGATGTATAATTTTGTGTGTAAGGTCAAGGACCTACACAGTTGTAGCCTATTGGCTTTTTGTTACCCCCTATGTACTCGTTTGGACACACATATATATGATATGATATTTCATGGCTCATTATGTGTACATGTGTATTTATTGTTTTTGATTTTATGTTTATTTGATGCACATGGATGCAATGCTTATTTAAATGCTATGTTTATATGTTGTGATGTATGGATGTCATGCACTAGATAGCTATTCTACTTTATGATGATGATATGCAGTGATCTAGATGAGTAGATGTGTGACTTATGATGTATGTAGATGGATGCGATGCTTATTTTTAATGCATATTTCTTTTTGCTTTGTGGGCATGCATATATTTTATGCAGTTTATGATATGCTATGCAATGTATGGTAATGCATTATGTACAAAATCATAATCTAATGGAGATGAACCTGTATGCTTTAATCACTTAAAATATAAGGAATGAATGTAAACTGTGTATATCAATTTTTAAAATATGACACCACAGAATGTATAACAATCATGCAAAATAATCGATAATTCTTATTACAAGAACTTAATAAATTAATAACCCATTTATGAAATGTAGTGAAAATGGATTGGTGAAATGCTAATTAATGATTATGTCATTTTGTACTATATAATCAGTGGTCGTCTAAACATCATTTCTAATCTTCATGTGATATCTATCTTATATATTTGATTGTACTTTGTAAAATGCATTTTGATGAATGAATGACTCGTATTTCTATAGTCTAAAGATATGTGGTATATTGTTGCTATTGAAGCACTTTTTGGGGTTTTACTTGAGACTCAAACACCCTAGTAAACCTCTCCAAAAATCACATACTAACTATACCAGGATTATATTGGACAAGGCTTTTGCCATGACAGACCCAACTATTCATAATCCCTGTGTGTGCATGTGAGTATTTTTAGATAGATCATAAGCATACCCTCGTATGTCGATCGGGACTCTTTCAACCCATATGTGAGATAAGGTTCCTCATACAATCGTATCATCCTTGTTTTAGCTTTGATTAGACTTATACAACTAGACAATCCTAGGTACCTAGAGCTAGCTCATCTTGCAAATTGATCAGGGCTACCCCTCCAAATATAGGTGGGACTCTTTCAACCCATTGCTATGTTTGGGGATCACCCAATATAACTACCCCTCCGATTGCAGGCGAGACACTTCCAAACCATTTTTGTGATCGAGGATCACTCTATGGCTTTTGAAAGGTGGACAATCTAGGGATTCAAGTTCTCACCCTTCTTACTTGCTCAAATGTAGTGATAAAAATCACTGTTAGTCCATGTGTTACCATTTTCTTTGAGCAAGGGGTTTTTATAGTGCTTTTGATTCACTATGTCACTTTACATTTTGAACTTGAAATTTGTACTTTTTGTTGCACTTTGTACCTTGGGATTTAACTTTTGTGACTTTGGGATTTATAGGGGAAATTCTTGTCCTTTTGCCAAAGTACACCTTTCTAGACCGATAATTTGCAAGATAAGTGGGTCGTGAAACCCATCTCTCTAGATACCTAATACTGTTGTCACAGCTTTCATCCTCTCTCATCGTGGTAGGATTTTATATTGTTTTTCTTAGTGACGGGATTCTAATATGTTGAAGAACTATCCCAACTAATGAACTTGTCTATAATAGCAAAGAAATATTTCTACAATATCTGAATAACCCACTGAGTATGGCTGAGTGACAGGAAAACTTAATATACATAAATAAGTCTCCACAACATGTATCATGTACGAATGTAATAAATTATGATAAATGCAAGGGTGCATGATTGTCTTACAAACGTGTGACTGTTGGTAAAAATTTGATAAATGCACTACACTCTACTGTGGAATGCAACGGATGAGAAATTCCTAAATTCAATATGATGATGTGAATGCGGATGAAAATGCAAAATGCAAATGCAATTTTTTTTGGATTTTAGGCTTTATCTATTTTTTTTGGACTTTTATATATTTTTCCTGATTTTTATAGGTTTTTGAGCTTTCATATTTGACCAAACGACTAGTACATGTCCTTGGAGCTTTTTTTAGGGTTGACCAAGTGATTTTTAGAAATCCTTGGAGCCTTTTGAATTGACCAAAGGTTTTACAGCCGCCTTTGGAACCGTTTAGTTGACCAAAATATCAACAAGAGGGCGTGGAGCCTTTTGGGATAACCGAGAAGTTATAGGAACTCTCGGAGCCTTTGGGTTGACCAAGCAATTTTTGGAAATCCTTGGTGCCTTTTCTTGACCAAGCTTCTTAATCAGAGAGCTTGGGGCCTTTTGGGGTGACCGAGCGATTTAGACAAAACCCTCGGGGATTTTGGGTTGACCAAAGGCTTATAGATGCCTTTGGTGCCTTTACTACACTCTCAAGCATATAACGCCTTAATATGGATGATATTGAGAGCCTCAAGCTCTTCCACACCCTCTAGAGACATTAGGCAATAGGTTCCTAAACCAATATTTTTAGATATGATGTAAGGCCCTAACCAGTTAATCATGAATTTGTCTCGCATGTCAGGTGGCAAATTCGAGTTCTATTGGTTATCTTTTAGCACAAGATCCCTAACTTCAAAGTATATCTGGTGGAATTTTATATTGTAAGCTCATTTCAATCGCTCCTAATAAACATGGAGATGCTTGAGGGCATTCACACAACGTTCATCAAGCAACATCAATTGATCGATGCGAGCTTGTCACGCGGTGTCGTCATCGATGAACTCTTTCAATGCGATGCGTAGCGTTGGAATTTCCAACTCTAAGGGCATAATGGTCTCAATGCCATATACTAGTGAAAATGGTGTTGCCCCAATGGGCGTCCGAATGCTAGTCCTGTAATCCCATAGTGTAAGGGGCAGTTGTATATGCCAATCCTTGTGGTGTTCTTGCACTGTCTTTTTCAAGATGGCTACCACATTCTTGTTTGAGGTCTCAACTTGCCCGTTTTCTTGTGGATAATATGGATTTGAAAAACTATGTTTAATGTGGTATTTAGATGTTAAAGCCTACATAATTTTGTTCTTAAAAGAAGTTCCATTATCTAAAATTATCTTGGATGGTATCCCAAAATGACATATGATATGCTCGAGAATAAATTATGTGATGCATGCTCTAGTGGTCATTGTAAGGGGAATGGCTTCCACCCACTTTGTAAAATACTCAGTAGCTATGATAATGAATGTATGTCGGCCTAATGATGGAGGGGAAATCTTGCCAATCAGATCTAATCCCCACTGAGAAAATGGCCAAGCCACCTGAATGGGTTGTAAGACTTGTGATGGTAAGTGTGTAATATTAGCATGAAGCTAAAATTTAATGCATTTCTTGAAATACACATTGCAATCCTTCTCCATAGTGGCCCAATAATAACCCATGCGAAGGATGCGTTTGACAATTGCCATGCCACTGAAATGGCCACTGCACATACTGTCATGAGCTTCTAAGATTGCCCAAGATGACTCTTGGGGATCAAGACATCAAAGGAGGACTCCTTCGTAGCTACGTTGATACAAAATTTCTCCTATCAGGACATACTTAGTCGATTTCTATTTAAATGTGCATCTTATGGCACGCGATAATCCCTTTGGGATCATACCAAGTTTTAGGAAGTATTGGATTTGTAACATCCAGCATTAGCTTTGACTGCTAGGACAACCTACTCCCCCTACGTATTTAGCTTTGAAAATGCGTACTGGGAAATAACCTTGTGGTGAATGGTAGTACCACTCCCCGTAGGACTCTAAGAAGTCAATGACTCCTAGGGTGCCTGCTTGAGAAAGTCTTCCACTCTATGGAACCAATCAACTATTGGTTCTATGATAATCATGTTGACTGATTCTTTGTTATCAAAGGCTGCATGCTTTGTTGCTGGGTGCGAGAGTGTTCTAACATGGATGGTATTAAAATTGATAGACAGATTTTGAGAGATCAAGGACCCCAAATATTCTATGGTGTCTACAAAACTATTTGAAAAACAAGGGATTGCCTCGGTGTCATACCATTTAAGTTTAGCAAGATAAGTGGCAACAAGATATTTGTAGGCTTTCAATATGGGACATCAACATTGGAAGAACCCCTTAACCTGGTTAACTATGAGCAGATAATCGCCAAAAATGTTCAATATTTTAATACCCATGGAGATCCCTATGTGGAGGTCCAAAAGTAGGGCTTTGTACTCAGTATTATTGTTGGTGCACGAAAAGTCTAACTTGAATGACAAGGGCATTGGAGCTCCTTGTGGCATGAAAAACACTATTCCTACACCACCCCTTGCTCACACTTCGAACCGTCAAAGAATAAACTCATATCAACATTATTTTTTGGCTCCTCGTGTTCGGGAGCTTCAGATATTACGAAGACCACATCATCTAGAAGCTCAATGGTTAGAGGCCTACTCTTGGACAGTGGTGCCTCAGCCATTTGATCAGCTATGATTTGTCCCCTGATGGAATTTTGGTTGATGAATTGCAAGTCTAATCTTGTCAATAGCATGATCCACTTTGCAGTATGTGTGTTATGATATGTCTTACTCATCATGTAATGCAAAGGATTATATTTTGATATAACATATGTGGTATGACTTAGTATGTAATGCCATAATTTCCTCGTAGTGAACACTACTGCTAAACAAATTTTTTCAACATATGCATATCCTGACTCATAACTCACCAATGTGCGACTGATGTAATATACGACTTCCTCTTTACCTTACACATTATTTTGGGCTAACATGGTCCCTAATGCAAAGTTGGTTGTCGATATATATAGCAAAAAAGGCTCATCCGGCCTTGTTGGAGCTAGTACTAGCGGCGTTGCCAGGTATTGCTTAATCTCAGCAAAGGCTACTTGGTATTCCTTGTCCCAATCAAATGGGACCCCCTTGTGTAGCATTTGATTCATGGGTCGACACTTATCCGATAATTGAGCGATGAATCACTTTATGGATGCTACTTTGCCCTAAAGGCTTCTTAGTTCTTTGATATTAGTGGGAGGACACATCTCTAGAATAGTTGTGACCTTTATTGGGTCTACTTCGATACCTCATTTAGAAATGATGAATCCCAAGAGTTTTCCTATAGTTATGCCAAATACACACTTCTTAGGATTCAACTTGACATTGTGCTCTATCAGGCGATTGAAGACCTTCCTTAAGACCTCTACATGCTCTGCTCACAACAACGACTTAGCTAGTAAGTCATCGATATAATCTTATAATATTTTATGCATGTATTCATGAGAGATATATGTCATAGCCCGCTGATATGTGGCACCAATATTTTTAAGACCGAATGGCATAACCTTGTAGCAAAATGTCCCCCATGGCATTATGAATGTAGTTTTATGCTGATCTTCGGGTTTAATCCGAATCTGGTTATATCCAGAAAAACTATCCATAAGGGAGAGCATTTCATGACCTACAGTGGCGTCTACCAGAGCATCAATAATTGGAAATTGAAATGAATCTTTGGGTGTTGCATTTTTGAGATCTCTAAAATCTGTACAAATACGGACCCTTCCATATGGCTTTCCTATGGGCACCATATTGGAGACCCACTCTAGATAGTCGATGGAGATGATGAAATCTACGTCCAACAGTTTTTGCAACTTGTCTTTTACCATTAAGACTATTGTTGGATGCATCTTGCTGAGTTTTTGCTTAACTGGATTCTTCGATAGATCTAGTGAAAGGTTATGAGTAACCAATTTTGGATCTAGACCCAACATGTCTTTGTAATTCCAAGAAAAGAGATCAGGTCTCTCTTTCAGTAGAGGGATGATGCTATCACGGTCATCCAGAGTGAGACTCTCTCCAAATATAACCTTCTTTGGATTTGTGGGATCTTTACTGACATCCACATCAAAGTTTTTCTCTACTGACATATGTGATCCCTCCTTAAGTTGGTGAGGCATAGGAATTAGATGGATGTCATCAGTCAGGTTCAAATGTTCCTATTGGGAAGCATTCTTGACATGGCAAACTTCCTAAGCACATCCTGATACAAAATGAAATGGTTGTAGCATTTATTCATTTGGGAAGAAATATTCTTGCTGGATTGGTGAGTTAGTGCGATCCCAATTGATATTATCTATGTTCAGATGTAGCGGTTTGGATGGATCTACTGGATTGTAGAGTGGAGTGGTCAAATAAATGAAGACTATATTGATGGAATGGAATTGATCTCTAGAACCACATGGACAAAACTCTATCCTTGAAGTGTAGCTTCTGTACTCAATATCTGGTTTGGATGGTACAAGCACAAATGGATCCTCTCTATGGTATGTTCATATAACTAGATCCTCTCGATGCATTGGCTACAAAATGGGATCTCTTAGCTCAAGGAGCTTTGTGCATGTAGCCAGATCAGGAAAGAGTTCCTGATACCTCTCTTCAAGCTCTCTTCTTTCCCTCAGGCTACAATGGAGATTAATCTCCTGATGCAAACCTACAGCTGTAATAGGTTGGGAACCTCCAAGTGGAGGCCTATTACGTAAGTGGTGATATCCCAAATAGGCCATCTCCATCAAGTCCTCATCATCGTTATACAAATGCAATCCGTAACTTCCCCCATATTCTAAGGAGCAATTAGGTAGATGTGGTCCCATGTATCTATTTCTATGGTTGCTATCATCACTATTCGGATAAATCTGATAGAACGATCGTATATATGATACTGCCAAATAAATTGGTGCTACTCCTTCCTCTGAGTGCTTAGTTTTGGGAGGGAATCCCTTCATAACATGCTCTAATTTCCTATGCAATAGATATTGTGGATACACAAGCCTAGAATTGATCCTCTCATCTACATCATTGTGATCACTACCATGGATGTGCCACTATATTGTGTATATGCATAGTGGGAGATCAACTGGGTGAGGCTTTAAGTAAGCCTCCTCTATTTCATATTTATAATCACTATCAACTATTAAGTGCTCGTTCGTCTCTTCCACTTGTTCCATAGGCAACAGATGGAATATAAATGTCAGAATTGGAAAGGTCGGATTGATTTCCTCCTCATATTGATCATCGTTTGAGGACTCATCATCCGCATCATAACTAGGTCCACTCATTTCGGAGGTGGAATCCTCCCCATCATCATCATAGAGATCTCCTGAATTGAGATCGCCTACAGCATGGGGGTCATGCCCTTGCATACCAGTGTCATTGGTATCACCACAAATTTGGTTACCTAGGTTGTCTCTGGGGTTGTCCTCTAAGGGCCCATCATGGTATGAATCAAGTGGCCCTATGGTAACAAATGATACCATCTGGCGAGTCATCCAACAACTAGAAGGATCGGCGTGATATGGAGTAAAATCCACATCATCCTCCAGACTCAAATACATGCGATCTATGAATGCAGCAAGCAAATCGTCATGACCCTATACTTGTAAACTTAACCTGAACCTATCAGTAGCTAACTAATAATGAGGTTCGAGCAGAGTTCTACATCCTTTTTTGAAAATACCAAGTCCACGCCCATGCCAATGATACGACTCAAAAATACGCATGGTGTATTATAGGTTGGATAGATAGCGCACATTCACAGCGAATGGCTCGTCATCGTCCTCATCTATAGATATTCTGGTGGGTGCTTGAACTAGACCTACGTAGATAAAGTTTGTTTGGTTGGGTAGCTCACCCAACAACACTACAGATTCAATAGGAAATCGATGGGCATGTGGTCAGCCCATATCTTGTGCAATTTTTAGGATAGGTCTGAAAGTAACATTTTACACAAGATACTCACCCAACCCTGTGCTGTCCAGATGGACAGTCACCTGCGATGCAGATGACCCTGTTGAAGATGCAAGAAAAGTAGGCTGAGGTGCCTCCTTGAATTTATCTTGAGGTTCTTCCACATCCATGGGAGTGGGAGTCTCATTGGCGACTGATCTAGGCACATGATTTTCCACTTTCTCATCCAATTTTGCCTTTAGCTTCTTGACTTTCTAGTGCATTGTCGATGCAGTCATATTTAGAGAAGTCGCAGTCATATGCTCATATCTGTGTGACACAGATGTCAATGGTTGAGCATGGGCTACTGGTTTGCCTATTGGAATCTTAACCGACGAGATAGGTCAGATATCCAAATGCGTCAACAGGAGTATAAAACCCCCAGGAAAATTTGCTAGGTTCACGAACTTGAATGGTTCTTCATCCAAGGACACTACATGAACTTGTCCCTAACGAATGTATTTCACACACTGATGCGAGATAGAGGGGACGCAATGCATTTCATGAATCCAAGGTCTCCTGAGCAGAATTTTGTATCGCATGACACCCTCTATCACATGACACATCACATAGATGGTCTTGAGTCCTACCTGAATAGGTAGAACAATTATGCCAACCGTCAAGCATGGCACATTGTTAAATGCTATCAACGTAAAGGTGGTAGGCACAATGTGTGACTTGGGTAACTTGAGGTGGCTCAGTGCCTTGGTCGTGATTATATTGATCGAGGACCCAGTGTCAATCAAGACCATTTTGAAAGGCATGTGGTTAACACATGCGATAATATGCAGCGACGAGTCAGTCATAATAGTAGGAACCATCTTAACTTCATGATCATAAAATTTTATCGTGGGTTCTTGACACTATTGTACATGTCCCACGAAATTTGTAAATGCATGGGCATCTTGGGACTGTACCTCAATGGACCTCAAAATGTCCATAAGAGTCTCCTTGTGTCTAGGGGACTACTAAATAAGCTCATATATTGACAACTTCGTAGGAGCTTTCTGTAGGTTCTGAACTAACCTGCTCCTTATGGTCACCACCGATCTAGTTGGTGGGCCTGGAATGTTCTAAGTTGGTCGTTGATCTGGTGTAGCTTGTATTCTAATGGGAGTGCAAGGTCAATTCGGTTGATCGTACCTCCCATGTCTCGTAACAACATTGACCATGCCTAAGAAACCCTGGGTAGGTGGTTCGATTCTCACTTGATTGACCTGGCTGACATTGTTACGAGGTGCCTCATGATTAGGTAGTGGATTTTTTATAATCCCCATGTTTTTGTTATCGGGTGCCTGTGGGTTGTCTGGTATTACCAGATCTCATTTTTCTATCATGTTCTGCACGATGTGTTTGAAGGACCAACATGTCTCTATGTCATGGCCTTTCACTCTATGGAATATGTAGAATGGATCGTCTTGATGCCACTTTGACTTTGGCACATTCATATCTACTAATTTAACCTTAGGCAATCGTATGGCCTTGGCATTGCACAATTGATGAAAAATTGAAGTCATCGATTCCATCAAGGGTGTGAACTGGTGAGGTGGGTGCTCTTCTTTGTTTTTTCCCTTGTAGTTGTTTTTGCGTGTCTCATAATGCACAAGAGGTTGAGCCTGATAATTAGGATTTTGTTGTCCCTTGTCTTCTCCTCTGATATTTAGTACTACTTGATTCATGTGGGCCTGCTTGCCCTATTTTTTTGTAGTACTCTTTTTAAACCCCTCTTTCTTGGTCTTGAGCTTCAAGCTGCCTTCTTGCAACTTGATGTCCTCGATCACCCTGACTTGCACCACAACTTCCTCAAATGTAGGGTACTGCTGTAGTTGCAACAGTAGCAAGATATGCTTGGCATAACTCTTTGTAAACATTCAGGTCAGTTCGGTTGTAGGAATAGGGAATGGTAGCTTTGCCATTATTCTATGCCACCTCTTTCCGTATTGCTCGATGAGCTCATTATCACACTGAGCTAGCGCAACTAAATCAGAAAGGTTGGCATATTTATTGATGCTAAATGAATAGCGTTCAAGAAATGCATCGACCAACTGCTCAAAATTAGTAGTACTATATTTCTTCAGTTAGTTGAACCACTCTTGAGTTGGGTCAAAAAGTGTCGTAATGAAAGTGCGTAGCAAAAAATCATCTTGAATCTCTATCTGGAAACAAGCGTCTAGAAAACTCGTAACATGTTCTTGTGCATCCTCATCACCCTTGAATTTTTCTAATCGAGGTATATCAAAATGCTCAGGATATGGAGGTGTAGGCACCGAGGGGTCTAGAGGTTCATTGTGTATCTTCCTCAGTTTTAGATTTTGCATAGCCATGCCCTGCCTCTCTATTGCTTTGACCTTATCGACCAAAGCCTTGTTCACCTTAGAAGAAAAAAAGTCCTCCTCCATAAGCTGCCATGGAGGTGGTCTAGGAGGTAAAGTATTATTCGAGGGAGGTGGAGGACATGGCTCTTCCTCCTCCTCAACTTGGCAACTCTCAGGGTAGCCCTGATCATATCTGTCTGCATCTATGTGCTCATGCTACCTCTATCCTAGATCATTGAGTGATGGCAGTTGCTCCCTCTATTGGGCATTGACATGAGTACAAGCATCTCTTCACTCCTCATGCATATCAGCTAGGGACACAACCCTTCTATGCACACAATATCTATGCTCCTCGGGAGGGTATAGGCCAACCCTGGCTAGCCGATCCTCCTACTCTATATGCTCCTGATCTAGAATACGCTCTTCGTGCATGCACTGCTCATATAATATCTACCGTAGGAGCCTTTGCACTTGAATATTTTCATATTCAATATGTTTCCTCTCTAGGTGAGCATCATCCAATTGATCTTGGAGGAGCTGACGTCTTTTCTTGGACACCAGTCTGTGTGATCTATCAATTTGGTCAACTGTAGGAGGCCTCCAATGTGCATGCTCTGTGTGAGCTACCTTATGGGTTTTGTACCCATCAGACATATGTGTGGATGGTGGACGTGTTACATGAGGGTGCTTAGAAGCCTCTACATGCTCTCTAGTGATCTTGATACAACTACCGCTACGCTCAATCAGAGCATGAGTGGATGGAGCTGTAGGCTTGCAACCTAGCTGCTCAAGAACACTACCTAGACCATCTAGCTATCTAGACCTCCATCGCTTGTGTGGTGGTGTTCCATTAGCTCCCACCTTTGATATATCAATGGTGATCTTGCATGGTGAGCCACACACGAGAGTATGGGTGGACCCATGCTCAGAAGTGAGCTTGTCATATTGCCCCTGAATGGGTGGATCTCTAACTTGTATATACTCTAACGATGGAGGGTTAGAACCTCCTATGGACCTAGTATGTATGGGAACCAACTTGGTCCCCTGAACCACATATTCCACAACCGATCTTGTGGATGCACGTTTAGTGTGGTCTCAATAATGGCTTTGGGGTAGAGCATCCTCATGCTGAGAAGCTTCGTGCTCATTCCTGTGCCTAGAGGAGTGTACTAAAGCTCCTCTATTAGGGTTCCACTCGATGGGATCTCCCCGTGTCGAGTTGTCGCCTCTAATGCTTGTTGAATGTTTTTTCAGTTTGCTCATGTGTATGAGGACTAGCACATGTTGCTGTGATTCAGTTGGGGGTTGATCATGAGCATCAGTCCTAGACCTTTTTCGATCACCTTGTGTGTTCACCATTTGTGTACCTGATGTCTAGATGTGTTTTATTACACAAACAATGTAAACAAATGGTGATTATCTCTTGTAAATTTTCATTGTGAGCCTTAAACTGTTTGATGTTGTTTTTAGATGTGTTGTATCAGTGTTAGAAACTCTCACGTGTTTTGAAATATTGTTGGATTTTAAACTCAATTAAATTGGCTTTCACCTATATACTCGCACAAGCCGAATATGGTAATGACATCCATACTCAATGAAGTAGCATAGGTACTACCAACCCTCACCCAGCACATTGTGCACTGTGATACACCCTTAAAAAGAAGAGTGCATGCTATTTTGCACAGATAGGGCAATTATTGGGTCGGCCTTAGCAATGAGCAGGTCTCGATAATACAATTTCAAATGAGCCAACCAAGTGGTAATGACATCCACTGTTGGTCTCAATCAAGCGGGTTGGATGTGAGAGCCCAATGTCACTGATGTTTAAATGATACGTGGTGTGTGTGGTTCCTTTTATTTTTAAAAAATGACAAATGCATCATAGAGCATAATGACCATTCCTAAATGATGTACATGAAAAGAAAAGGAATATTTTGAATTTAGACATAATGCATGCTAATGTACTACATGATATTTTGACAATGCAATTACAATGACATGGCTACTGATTGGACCTCAAGCATGCAAATGACACACAATATTTATCAAGGTCACTGTATTTAGGGGTAGAATGCACTTATAAGTCCGCTATTCCCAACAATGCCTTTCCATTGAACATAAATAAAAAATAAACTAGGACTTGTTCATTGACCCCTTATATTTTTGTTCCTAGTTTGCAACGGTTCGATGATTTTTGGAAAGATGCAGAGCAAAAAATTCAATACAGAAGGTGAAATTGGGACCTACCTCATCTCATGCTTTGTTGCCCACTAATTTCATTGCTGTCTACTTCTTCCTCTGTGAACCGTGGGTCCAACCTATAGGCTGCAATGGAGATCGCAGGTTACAACCGCAGGCAAAAAAATAACCGCAACTGAAAGCTACGGTTAGCACCTGTGGAAAGAAAAAGCCAAGAATAGTCAAAATTCAAGGCTAAAATTGTAGGGTTCCATCATGATCACCATATAAAATAATCACAGAGCACGTTCCTAGCTAGTGTATCGATCTATACCATCGTAAAAACACAAAGATCCACACAAATGCATAAATTGAACAAAGAAGCCAACTAATGCAAAGTTTCTTATATTAATATTCGAAAGGATCTCAGGTTACAAAAATGCCCTCTCAGGGTAACTCCAAAGATGATACAGATGTTACAATGGCCAATGCCCTCAATAGGGTAGGCACACTTATTTGTTGTTTTGATGATTACTCACAAACTGCCTTGGGGTAGAGCTAACTCCCTTCTCCGTGATGTGGAAGGATTATGATATAGGCTCCCTTTTGCACTTGTCTCCTTGTGAACAAGAAACAACAATGCATAATTACAAAGTTTGATAGCCTCTCGTGATGAGGCCCTTTAAAGAAACATACATGTAAATACCATTAAACTAGTAAAACAAGAAAGCATAAATAAAGGATTTAAGCTATTCTAATCGCATCAAGAATTATACTACAACATACAAGACATGAATAAGCAAATGATGCATTGAACAAATATCAAATTAGAAGCAATAAAACATCTAAAAGATCCAATATACTCCTACCCAATGCAACGCATAAAATGCCTAATTCCTACGATCAGAGTTTCTCTAAAATGCAATTAAACCTATGAAAAGACTAACATGACTAATCTATGCGATAAAAATCAAAATGAGTAAGGTGTTATTTAACCTATTACAAACCACAACTGTGAGGGGCGGTCTATGCTGTGAACCACGGATGACAACCACGGTTTGAATTCTGATGTGTTTGCCCTTAGAATTAGGGGCAGTGGGATTGACCTCCATGTTTGAATTGATGTTCAAGGGTCACCTTTGTCATCCTCTAACAGATTTAGCAATAAAATCATTGTGAAGGGCCTTCATTCACTCGAATTTGTGTTTCTTGATCATCTTAGGAACCTAGGGCATCCATGGATAATTGATCTTTGGATGGATAGCAAAGGGGGCTCTCAAATGTACAAGGTCATTATGCAATTTGATAGGGATTCACTACTCTCTTGATCAATTAGCTCGCTCGATAATTTGCTAGCACTTAACTATACAAATTATCTCTCTTCTTATCATCCCCACTTGGAGGGGGTATTTGTAGCATGCCCCTAGGTCTAGGGGTGGCTTCATAGAGAAGCCAAGACCAAGAAGGTTGGTTAGGATAGTTGGGATGGAAGCCTTTGGAATCTTTCATCCTCCAACTGCATCCTTCTAGATATTTTGGTCATTCCAACCGATTTGGATCAAATGAAAGGCCTAACTAAACTTTAGTTCAGACCACAGGTCACAGTTACGGTCCAGACTACAGACCATAGGTGTCAACCGTGGGTCATACTAGAGATTGCAGGTCTGGGCTACAGTTCATACTGCTTAGGCCAAAATGCCTAAATTGAATGGTTAGAACCACTGCTCTATCTTGGAGTCTATCCAAGATCCTTCATATGGTTTTGTAGCATGTTCATATGAGTAGTCGCCCTTGGCATGACGCATTTTAGGTGTCTACACTTTCCTAATCTAAGGATGTACCAAGTATGGTACATTAGCATGAACTAAATAATTTAATATATTCCAACACCCCCCTGTATTAAATTATTTGGTTATTTAAAACTTTGGTCTTCAATATGGGTATTCAACTTGATCCTTCAATTTGTGATGGATTCCTGAACTTGCATGAAGTAATTATTTTTTTACCTTTCTGAGGTAACCTTAAATATTCCTCCTCTTCCTTTTTTTTTTGTATCTTTACTTATGGAATATCCTCTTTCTTGACCTAGATTTTCTTTTCTTGCTCATGTACTAATGTTAAATATTCTCCTTCAACATGATAAATTCGTAAATCATAGTAATGTTGATTTGGATTTGAACATTTCTCCTTAATATTATTATACGCGATATTTATTTCATCCTATTCCCTTATTTGAAATATTTCAAAGGTAATTAATGACAAATACATCATTAGAGACTCTTCTGTATTGAATACTATGATGTCTTGATATTCCCAATAGGATTTAAAGAGTTTTTCATGAAGATATTCTATAAAGGTAATAAATTTTCCTTCTTAAGCTTCCTTGAGAAATAAACTTAGTCTTTCTTTTAGAACATTGAATATTTGAGCTCCATTAATATTGGGTACTAACCCATGTGCATGAAATCTAAATGTATGTAGCATTTCTTCACTATCTTCATTAAACACCTTCTTTACTATTTCATCCATAATTCTTGAATATAATTACTTAGTCTTTGTAGTTTCTCTCTTAAGTTAAGTTCCTTATGACTCCCAAATAGTAAATAAATGACAATGTTAAATGTAATTTTAAAAACTCTAGTTTTGTTCAGCCTTAGTCTTAACTGATAAAGTAAGAACAACTTTCAAACTATTGATCTTAGAGTTGTCAACCTTTTATTCCTCAGTCACAAGAATATAATACCTTTCAATTCTAAATTTCTTAATTCCTATGTTGATGTTGAATGCCTTATAACTCCAAGCATAGAAACTTAGAAATTCTATAAAATATATTTGCAAATTTTTAAGTCTAATTTGGCGTAGAAACCCTTATTACTACACCTTAATTAAATTGCAAATATTCTAAAATTGTTTTGTAACTTCAAATAATTAGATTACAAAATCTTAAGTTTATTCCTTCAATATATTCAACCCAAATTTTATTTCTTTATATAATTCTCAAATTACTTTAATATTATGTCTAAGGTTTCAAATATTAAATCTTATTCCTCCAAAATAGCTTCACTTTCAACCTTAGATAATAATAATTATAAACAACCTTATTTCTCCTAGCTCAAGCTTATAAAAAACTTTAATAATATATATTACCTTACTCCTTATAATGATAATACCTTGGTGAACAAGGCTTGACTTTTTTATGATTTGTTCTCTTCCCTACGTACATATCTAAATGATGCTCTTGTGCATATGCGAACCTTTGTTGTTTGTTGGTCTACTTGAAAAGATTATTTCCTCTCACCTTAGCTTCAACATTTATGAATAAACCTGCACCTCGATCTTCATTATTATTACTAGATTTGACCTTCATTGTGTGCACATCATATTTATTTCTCATACTACCAAATGTCATCTCTTCCTCTCTGCATCCAATTAGAAAACTTGCCAACACGTTAATCACATGTGCTTCTCGACAAATTCTCTTATTGCACTTATCTATATTTGACATCTTAAAGAAACATCTTCCTTGGAATGGGTGCTAGAAAATCTTGACCTTCCACATTATACGTGCCACATGGCACTAAAATTCTTTTGCTACTCTTAATTCATCTACCTTGTCCACTTGAAGCATTTCCTCTGCCTAGACGAATTATATTATCGGAATTAAGTATTACTCCACGAAAGTATTAATGCTTCCTCTTATCTTGGAACTTATTCAACATTCAAATATCATCTTCATCCCTTCTTACACATGGATTTTACATGCAATATATCCACCAACACTTCTAACCTACCTTGAACCTTATTTCGTTTATCTTCTATGTATTCCTATGCATTCTCACACAAAAAATAACTTGTACTTTATGGGTGAAAGGCTACGTATTCTCAATACATTTTATGGTGGTGCTCCTTTATGGAATCATGGAGGTTCTTCAACTAATAGTGACACTTCCTAGTAATAATGCTTCTCCCTTCTAGGACTATGACAGAACTCCTTTGAGTGGTGGTTGCTCTGATATCACTGTTAACTTTTTAAGCTATATACTTAAGATAAATTATCCACAAGATATCAAATAAAGTCAAAATCCAATATATATATATATATATATATATATATATATATCAATGGAAATATTATACAAGTATAAAACTCATAAATAACTCTAATAACTACTCATAAACATGCCATAAATAAATGCTCATGGAAATGGTGCCATAGCTCTATAAGTACCAAGTAATATCATTACAAGTCATGTCATCTTACATATTCACATTACTCTGCATATATAATGTAATGTGACTCTTCATATGGAGCACTCTTGGCCTTCACACTTCTAGAATATTCAACTTCCTATTCTATGGACTCATGTGCACATGGAAAACTATGCACATTTACAATACCAAAATACTTTGCACACTTGTGCATTTATTACATTAAATAATAAATCCTAATCTAAGACACACTTTTCTAATCTAAGGATGTACCAAGGATGGTACATTAGCATGAACCAAATAATGTAATATATTCCAACACCCCCTATCTATTACATTATTTGGTTATTTAAGACTTTGATATTCAATATGGGTCTTCAACTTGATTCTTCAATTTGTGATGGATTCCTAAAATTTCATGAAGTAATTCCTGTTTTAACTTTCTGAGATAATCTCGTCTTTTACTCTTTCTCTTCCTTTTATTTTGTATCTTCTCTGATGACATATCCTCTTTCTTGACCTGGATTTTTTTTCTTGCTCTTATACTAATGTTAAATATTCTCCTTCAACATGATAAGTTTTTAAATCATAGTAATATTAAATTGGTTTTGAACATTCCTCCTTAATATTATTATATGAGATATTTCTTTCACCTTGTGCCCTTCTCTAAAATATTTCAAAGGTAATTAATGATAGATGCATCATTAGACACTCCTCTATATTGAATACTATGATATCTTGAAATTCCCAACAAGATTTAAAGAGTTTTTCAAGAAGATACTCTATAAAGGTAATAATTTTTCCTTCATTAGCTTCCTTGAGAAATAAACTTAGTATTTCTTTTAGAACATTGAATATTTGAGCTCCATAAATATTGGGTATTAACCCATGTGCATAAAATATGAATGCATGTAGCATTTCTTCACTATCTTCATTAAATACCTTCTTTACTATTTCATCCATTATTCTTGAATAGAATTACTTAGTCTTTGTAGGTTCTCTCTTAAGTTGAATTCCTTATGACTCCTAAATAGTAAAAAAAAAACAATGTTAAATGTAAATACAAAAACTCTACTTTGTTCAGTCTTAGTCTTAACTGATAAAGTAAGAACAACTTTCAAACTATTGATCTTAGAGTTGTCAACCTTTTATTCCTTAGTCACAAGAATATACTGCCTTTCAATTCTAAATTTCTTAATTCTTGTGTTGATATTGAATACCTTATAAATCCAATCTTAGAAATTTAGAAATTCCATAAAATATATTTGCAATTTTTTAAGTCTAATTTTATGTAGAAATCCTTATTACTCCACGTTAATTAAATTGCAAATATTCTAAAAGTGTTTTATAACTTCAAAAAATTAGATTACAAAATCTTAAATTTATTCCTTCAATGTCTTCAACCCAAATTTCAATCCTTTATGCGATATCGCGACATGTCGCGTTTTCGCGCCTCGCGATTCCTCGACATGTTGCGATATCGCGACAGGTCCTACCTTCCTGGCGTCTGGGTGGTTAACTGTCGCAATTTTGTGACCTGTTGTGATGCTACTTCTTTGTGCTGGTTTTTGTCACGATTTCGCGACAGGTTGTGCCCTCCTGGTCTCTGGCGTTTTTCTTGCACGATTTCGCGGCATGTTTGGCTCCTTTGCGACTGGGTGGTTTTCCGTCGCGATTTCGCGACCTTATTGAGGCTTGTTAGTTGCTTTCTTTTTCTGTCGCGATGTCGCGACGCTTTCTGCGGGTGGCTGTCGGGGGCCTTTCCTGTCGTGATTTCGCGACATGTCGCGTTTTCGCGCCTGTTGGTGCCTTAGTGGCCGTGTTGGGTTTTCCTGTCGCGATTTCGCGACATGTCGCGGTTTCGCGACCTGTTGCTGTTTCGTGCCTTCCGTTCTCTGTGCCTTGCGGTTCTTTGCCTTGCCTTGGTGCGCCTTCCTTGTTGTTTTGCTTGTGGCTCTGGCTCGGGATGTGTTCTCTCCCGCTTATATCTGGTTCTTGTTTTAATACAAGTTTTTCATTTTTTCAAAAAAAAAAAAATTTCAATCCTTTATATAATTATCAAATTACTTCAATATTATATCTAAGGTTTAAAATATTAAATCTTATTCCTCCAAAATAGCTTTACTTTCAACCTTAAAGAATAATAATTATAAACAACCTTATTTCTCCTAGTTCAAGCTCATAAACAAATTTAATAGAATAGATTACCTTACTCCTTGAAATGATAATCCCTTGGTCAACAAAGCTTGACCGATTTGTTATTTATTCTCTTCCCTACGTACGTCTCCGAATGATGCTCTTGTGCATATGCAAACCTTTGTTGTTCATTGGCATTTTTGGAAATATTATTTCCTCTTACCTTAGCTTCAAATTTTTTGAATAAACCTACACCTCGATCTTTGCTACTATTATCAGATTTGACCTTCATTGTATGTACCTTAGATTTATTTCTCATACTACCAAGTATTATCTCTTTCTCTCTACATCCAATTAGAAGTCTTTCTAGCACGTTAATCACCTGTGTTTCTCTACAAACTCTCTTAGTACACTTATCTATATTTGATGTCTTAAAGATATGTCTTCCTTGGAATGGATGCTAGAAAATCTTGATATTCCACCTTATAAGTTCCACATGGCACTAAACATTTTTCACTATTCTTAATTCGTCTACCTTGTCCACTTGAAATATTTCCTCTACCTAGAAAAAATATATTATGGGTGTAATTATTACTCCATGAAAGTAGTAACACTAACCCTTATCTTGGTGCCTATTCAATTTTAAAATCTCATATTCATCCCTTATTAGATGTGGCTTTTGCATGTAATGTATCCACCAACACTTGTAACTTACCTTAAGCCCTAATCCTTCTATCTTATACATATTCCTATGCATTCTCACATATAGACTCACTTGCATTTCATGGGTGAAAGACTACGTCTTCTCAATATATTTTATGGTGGTTCTTCTTTGTGGGATCATGGAGTTTCTTTGACTGATAGTGATACTTTCTAGTAGTAATGCTTCTCCCTTCTAGGACTACATTGGCACTCCTTTGAGTGGCGGTTGCTCTGATATCACTAGTAGCTTTTAAATCTATATACATAAGATAAATTAACCATAAGATATAAAATAAAGTCACAATCAATGACAAGATTATGAAATTATAAAACTCATAAATAACTCTAATAACTACTCATAAACATGCCATAAATAAATGCTCACAAAAATGGTGCCATAGCTCTGTAAGTACCAAGTAATGTCATTACAAGTCACGTCATCTTACATATTCACATTACTCTGCATATATAATGTAATGTGACTCTTCATATGGAGCACTCTTGGCCTTCACACTTCTAGACTCTTCAACTTCCTATTCTATGGACTCATGTGCACATGGATAACTATGCACATTTATAATACCAAAATACTTTGCACACTTGTGCATTTATTACATTAAATAATAACTCCTAATCTAAGACACACTTTCCTAATCTAAGGATGTACCAAATATGGTACATTAGCATGAACCAAATAATGTAATATATTCGAACAAAAATATTTATGATTTGATAAGTTTAGAGAAATAAGGTATCCTACATCAGATTAGGAATGCAAAACTTACAAATATTATTTCTATAGAATTTCTAAATTTCTAGAGTTGGAGTTATAATGAATTCAACTTCAACATAGTTATATGAAATTTAGAATTGGAAAATATACTCTTGAATTTGGGAGATAAAAGAAATTTAACATAGAAGTTTTAACAAAAGAAAATTGCATTGATAGTTTAGTCTCTAATTCAAAATTACAAGAGGTAAAAATTAGATGTCTTGAAGTATTGAGGATGCATCCAAATTATTGATTGATACGAGAAAAATAAAGTAGTTATTTTGAAGAATAGAAGTTAAAATTTTCCTATTTTCATTCAAATACTAGGGAGATACAAGGTATTCTATAGAACATAGAATTGAAATAACTATATTGAAACTAGAAATATAAAAGCTTGTCAACAACTAAAAGTTATCCTTAGTGTATCATTCAAAACTAAGGAGAAATAAAGAATAGATAATTTGAGATAGCATCAAATAATTGTTTGATAAACTAAACTAGGGAGTCATAAGGTAGTCAAATATAAAGATCCAAAGAACTAAAAGGTGTATTACTCAAAGCAAGGGAATTATTAATAAATTAGAAAGAGGAACATATTATCATAGGATGTAAAGTCAAAGTACTCTTCATGTTCCTTATCAACAGTGTAAAATCATTTCACAAAAGGATAGTTCTATTACTCAATATGATAAGAATATTTGGTATATTAACTGAAGAGCAAGTCATCATATGACAGGAAACCTGCATTGGTTTGATTTTTTAGAAATTATAAATAAATTTGGTTTAAAAATAGCAGATGGAAAGAAATATCTAGTTCATGGAAATGGATGTGTAACATCTAGTACATTTAAGAACACAAGCTTATACTGAGGGGGGTGTGAACAGTATAAGACCACTTTTTATTTTTCTTTCCCAATCAATATTATGCAATGTATATATAGAAATATCAATAGAAGTAATCAAAGTAATGCACAAATCACCACACACAATAGATACACCATAATTTACATAGTTCACCCAATGTGGGCTACTCCACGGAGAAAATATTTCACTAAAATTTTCTCAATCAATCTCTTGGGAATCCTTTCCCTATTATAATGTTTATGGACCTCTGTCCAAAGGAGATACCAATCCCCTAAATCAATTTTGTGGATATCTATCTACAGAAGACATCAATATCCTAATATTTGCTCTGGCTGGTGATCCTTTAGAAGACCTCTGCCTCCATTTCCCTTAGAAAATTGAATTCTATCCATAGAAGACACTTGTATTCCTTGATCTGGTTAGAGATATCTATCCTCAACTCTGTCACCTCCAAAGCTCTATCTCAAATATGCACTAAACACAATCCTTAAGTCTAGCACAAATCTATCCTCAATATCTATCTATGATCTGGTACAAATCTGTCCTCAAATATGCACCAAACTCTATCCTCAAATATGCACTAAACACAGTCCTTCGTTCTAGCATAAATCTATCCTCAATATCTATCATTAAGACTTAACTCAAAGCTTGAATCAATCTCAAATCAACTCTATTGGATCTACCCCAAACCTTAACTCAAGGTTTGAACAAATCAATAAATCAACTCTGCTCTCAGGTCTTCTCAAAGACTTGTCTCAAATCTGCTTTGTAAGCCTCCAAAAAATCTCACACTAATTTGTCCTCAAGTTCTCTCTAGAACTTGTCCAATCTGATCAATAATTTCTCACAATAACTTATCCAAATCTGCTCTCAATATGTATTGTAAGCTTCCACAAAAGCTTACCCAAAACTATCCACAAGTCTTCTCAAAGACTTTCCTCAAGTCTTCTCAACAAGTCCACACTAGAACTTTTCCAATCTCATAGAAACATAAAGAGAATTGTTAGAGACTCAATATGCTCTATAATCATCACAATGCTCAATCACTTTCAATCACTCTTTTAGAAACATACAGAGAATTGTTAAAGACTCAATATGCTTCAACTCAATACTCAATCACTTCCAATCACTATTTCAAAAACATATAGATAATTGTTAGAGACTCAATATGCTTCAACTCAATACTCAATCACTTTCTCAAATCAATTCAAAATATAGAATAGTTTGTTTTATGGAGCTTGAACAATCACTTCACACATACACTTGACTAGGCTCAACCAATCACTCAATGAAATAATCCTTGCTTACAAAACCTAGTCCAAGCATATGATCCTTTACTCAAAATGTTTCCAAAAATGCTTATCAACCATTCTAACATAACAATGATACTCATGTTCTTTTCAAACCCTATTTCAAGTTCTTTACTCAACCAATGGATTCAACAACAAAGCTTATAAAACAAGGTTTTAACAATAATTCTTTGTTATAGAAAACCTTGAAGCATTAACTCAACACACTCAATAAGGAAACCCTAATCAAGTCATTTCACTCCAAACTTACTTTCCATAAAACCAACCAATCAAATCAACTATGGAAGAATATGCTCATACTTTTTTCTTGATGATGAAGGAACCTCAAATATCTGCCACAACCACAAATGCCTTTTTGCCAAGCTCAAAGGAAAGTTAGAAGATTATAGAACTCTCTCTCTAGATTACAATGCAAATATCAACACACATACACCTTATCACTCCATCCTAAATAAAGCATCCATCGACATATACAAAAATTATAGACCAAATACACTTTATAATCTCCCAATTAAAATAATATTTAATACCGGAAATAATGTCAATACAATATCCTTTTCAAAATAACTCAATGGCAAGAAGTCCTCTCAACACTATAAATATTCAATAAACAAACATGTCAAAAATACTTTATTTAAAAAAACAAAGCAAACTCCTTATTCCTCCAATTAACCAAAAATAATTATTAATTAAAAACCTTTTTAACTAACCCTTTTAACTCCCTAGGACCTTATGTCAAAACCTTAGGCATCACAACACATTAAAAAATTTATTACCTTTACCTTGGTGGGACTCGAACTCACGACGTTGTCTCTAACAGCGCCCTAGTCATGGCTTCAACTGCCGTGCAAGCTAGGCACTCATTTCGAGAGAAAGATCACAATGTGCTCTAAATTCCTCTCCACATGCATTAAAATAAAAAATCATGCGTCGCTTCCTCGATGCTTAAAAACACACACACCAAACGCTGTTGCCACGAATCGATCATGGATCACTCCAACCACAAACACCTTAGCACTTAATCCACTTGACACTGTTGGCAATTTTGGGTACTTTGGGTACATTGCCTTTGCTCAAGTGTATAAGTTGTCATTGATGTCAAAAGGCATTTTTGTGTTGATATCAAAAAGAGTGTGATGTCAAAAATATCTTGAGAAGCTTCATAATGTTAAAGGGTTTTTATTAAAACCATGGTGACAAGGTTAAAGGTTTTTCTTAAAACCATTTGGACTCATTAAGGGTTTTTATTAAAACCAAGCTTAACTTAATGCAAAGGTTTTTACTTCTTGAAAAACCTTGAAGGTCCATGTTTATTATTAATAATTAAATTAACTCAAACCTTTGACAAGGGTCTAAGTTTAATTTATTATTAATAAAATAATAATAATTATTATTTTAATTATTATTAAAGGGTCTTTCAACCCTTAAGCGACGGAGAAAAAAGAATTCTTTCGCCGATGTGTTGCCATCGTTGGAGGAGCGCCGACGTCAAACAGTTAAGGAGAAATGGCTATATAAGTGGGGATGATTTTCTAAAGTGATTGTAACTCCGAGTAATGAAAATCGTAGCTCTGTGATCTTCGAGAAAGCGTTGTATTTCATTGAGAGTTGATTATCGATATTGAGTTGCCCAAGTAATTTCTTGCGTTTTCAGTTTGCGCTTTGACATCCGACAGATTGCGCTTCACCTACAATTGTTGGGACTGCACTCAAATTACGTTTTCAGTTTGCGCTTTGACATCCGAAAGTTTGCTTTCACCTACGATTGATTGGATTGCACGAAGGATAACAGTTTTCTGTTTGCACTGTGTGGATGATTATTTCTGTTGCCCAAGTGACTTACGTTTTGGACAGCGCTCACCAGTTTGCATGTGGCTTGTGGAAGACATTTACGTTTTCTAGATTCTTGGCGTCAAAGGAAGATAAAATATAGGGCAACACTGTATTTCTTCATTGGGCACTTGTGACCCAACGACGGTGGCGTTTAAGCGAAGGCGCTAGAAGGCAGAGGTGCCGAGTTCGATTCTCTTCATTGGTAATTTTCTTTTGGTCACGGTGTGCAAAGGATAGTGGTTGTGAATGCGCTGGAGGTATAAGGTTAAGTTATCATATTTGCTTTGACATTGTTTTATTGATGTTTAATGTTTATGTGGAGTAATAAGGTGTAAAGAGGTTTTACTTTGTATGTATATTATACTTCTGGTGGTTTTTATTAAGTTGGAGAAATAAGGTGTTAATTTGGATCTTTATTATTGTATATTATTGTATAGTTGCTAACTCTAATTGGTGGCAAATTGAGAGTTAGTGTTGTGACAGATTTTGAGTTCTCCTTCTTCATCAAAGTAAAGGTATGGGCAACTTCTTCCATGTATATTGTTGATGGTATATTTTCTGAAATTGAGTTTGGAGTGAAAAGGTTGTCTACTAGGTATTTTTGGTGTAAATCTTATTTTCTCGGATATTGAAGATTGTTTATGCATTAAAATCATTGATGAGTTTTTGGGTGAATGCATAATTCTGGTTGAGGAAGAGGAAGCATTTTTTGCACTAGGGTTTATGTTAGTAAGTCTTGCTACTTGCATTGAGATGATGAAACCCTAGTTGTTGGTGAAAAGAATATGAGTATCATTGTTATATGAGATATTGCATAGTTGGCAATTGTTGGGTTGTGTTTCATATTCTTGAGAAAAGCATACTACATCTATCTTATTCTTTTGAGATTGAGATTGAGTTGAGATTGATATTGGGAGTTAAGTATAGAACATATTGGGTCTCTAACAATTCTCTTTATGTTTCTATGAGATTTGAGATTGAGATTGGGAGTTAAGTATAGAACATATTGAGTCTCTAACAATTCTCTTTATGCTTCTATGAGGTTTATGAATCACATTGGGTCTCTAACAATTCTCTTTGTGGGTTCATGCTAAGCAAGTTTTTCTTGGTGAGCTTGCTCGAGGTTTTGGACAGGTTTCGATGGGGACTTGTGAGAAGTTTTGGACAGGTTTCGATGGGGACTTGTGAGGAGGTTTTGGACAGGTTCTAGTGGGGACTTGTGAGCAGATTTGGAAAGGTCCTAGCAGAGGACTTGTGAGCTGAGTTTTTGAGAGTTCTATCAGAGAACTTGAGGACAGAGGTGCATTGGTTCTTTGAGAAGAACCTGAGGATAGATTTGGCAAGTCTTTGAGAAGGCTTGTGTGTAGAGGATTGATTTGTTCAAGAGTTGGACAGATCTGACAGGACAAAGGAAGACTTGTACTAGACCGATTGACTGTGTTTGGTACAGGTTGCTCGAGTCGCTGTGGATGTGATCATAGAAGGCAGAGGTCTCTTAGGCTAAGCATTGAGGACAGGAGGTCTTCGGTGGAAAGGAGTTCCACGTGCTGGCAAGAGGTAGAGGCAGTTGATCTTCTGAGGGATCATTTCCAGAGTAGAGGGGAAGGTATCTCCTTTGAGCAGAGGCTCATAAATTTAGATTGGGGGAAGGTATCTCCTTTGAGGAGGTTAAATTGATTGGGGAAGGTATCTCCTTTGGGCCGAGGCTCATAAACATTGTAATTGGGAAGGTTTCCCAAAGAACTTTGAGATAAATTTTAGAGAAAAGTTTTGTGGACGTAGCCTGACCATTCTGGGTGAACCACGTTAAAATTGGTGTCACTTTGTGGATGATATTGTGCATTGTTTTGATATTGCTTTGGGTATATTGCTTTACTATTTTGAAGTATAAAGGAAAAAGTAAAAAGAGGTCTTATACTTGTTCCCCCCCCTCTCCAGTATAAGCTTGTGTTCTTCAATTGGTATCAGAGCGGGTGCCTTCGAAAAGTTTAACAGACTTGAAGGAAAAGCTAGTAAAGAACACAATGGATCATTCAAGTGGCAATGCAACACCTATTCTTGATGGGTCAGATTTTGGTCTTTGGAGTGCAAGGATGAAGGTTCATCTAATGGCACTTGGGAATGAGGTTTGGGAAGTGATTGAAGATGAGTACACTATTCCTGAACATGGTCCTAATACTAAAGAAGAAAGGCTCCTACATCACAGCAATTCAAAAGCAATGAATGCAATCCTGAAAGGCTTATAGAAAGCAGATCTCACCAAAGTGATTCACTGCAAGACAGCTAGTGAAATGTGGAATCAGTTGAAGGTGGTTCATACAAGTGATACAAATGTCAGAAAGGCCAAGTTGAGACACTTCAAAGGTATGTTTGAACAACTCAAGATGAATGATGATGAAAATATTAGTGACTACATGCTTCGTATGGATGAGGTTGTTAACTCCATGAAAGACTTAGGTCTTGAGCTTGCTGAAAATGATGTTTGTGATAAGATTTTAAGATCTCTTCCTAATAGATTTAGTGAAAATATTTCTGCTATTGAGGAAGCTAAAGATTTGGATAAGTTGAAAAAGGATGAGCTCCATAGTATACTTGCAGCATTTGAGTTGAGAACTCAAGTGAAGGTTGATGTCAAGAAAGAGGCAGCTTTCAAGGCTACCAAGAAATCCAAGGGTAAACAACTTCAAGAGAGTGATGAGTCTTCTAGTGATGAAGAGGCATATTACAGCAAGAAAGGCAAGTTCTCTAGAAAGCACAAAAGTATGAAAAATGTAAGATGTTTCAATTGTGGAAAGTTTGGTCATTATGCTACTGATCAGTATCATTGCCAAGGATGAAAGTGATGAAGATAAACAGGATTGTAAGAGCAAGGATTCTGAAAAGCACAAGCATCAAAGGAAGAACAAAGATGAGCACAACAATCAAGGAAAGAGGTATTCTCACAAACACAAGAAGAGTTTCTACCTAGACAAAGCAAGTAAGTGTTCTAGTAGTGATAGTGAAAGTTCTTCAAGTGATAATGAAAATGAGATGTTGTTCATATCGGAAAAGGAGGAAGAACCAAAACATAGATTCATTATCATGAAATGTCTTAGATGTGGAAATTTTGGTCACCTTGAGGATGATTGCACAAATAATGATTTGGTTTCTAGTATGTATGAGGATGCTTCAGAAAACTATAAGGAAGATGCATGTATGGTTTTTGAAAAGGGTAGCACCTCTAGTGATAAGAAATCTGAAAAAGGCTTTGATGATTCAAAAAGCAAACATATAGAGGAAGGTGAAGTAGATCTTAAAGGTGAACTTATTAGTGCTCTTAGTGCTTTGAAAAAGGAAAGAAAGAAGAATGCTAGACTCAAGGATAAGTTAGATGAATGTTGTATGGAGAGAGATGATCTTATAGAAAGTCTTGACTTCTCTATAGCTAAGACACAAGAACTCAAGGATGAGTTAGAGTCTAAGGTTCTTGAGTATAGTGAGTTAGAACAGAAAATGGCTTCTTTGAAAGAGGAAACTAAAGAGTACAAGGATAAGCTTCACAGGTTTCAAGATAGCTCCAAAAAGGTTAAGTCACTCATCAAAGGTCAAAGAAAGACAACAGATAAAATAGGCCTTGGTTTTGTTAAGCCTCACAAGGAACAAGTTGGAGAGTCTAGTAAGAGACTCCAAAAGGAAGAGAGTTCTGATGAGGAAAGTATTTCAGATCATGAGTCCTTGAATGATAGATGCACAGAAATAGAAAATAGAATTCAGAATGAGAAGAAGAAGTTTTCAGAGCCTAAGAGGTCAAATAAAGGAAAGTTTCAAGGCAGATGTTTTGCTTGTCACAGGTTTGGTCACATAGCTTCACATTGCATGGCTCAAGTGAAGAAGGTAAATGACAGTTTCAGAAGTGCTAGTTACTTTCAAGGGTATTGCTACTCTTGTCAACAGTTTGGGCACAAGGCAGTTTATTGCAAGGCAAATAATAGGAACAGGTTTGATCAGAATAGGTTTGGTCAGAACAGGTTTGGTCAGAATAGGTTTGGTCAGAACAAGTTTGGTCAGAATAGGTTTGGTCAGAACTGGTGGATTCAAAGAACAGGTATGCCTAAAAGAAATAACATTGTTACTTGTTATAAGTGCAACAATGAAGGTCACACAGCTAGACAGTGTAGAGCTGAAATTCCAGAATACAGGAATAGGAACAGTGGCATGATCAGGTCCAAGGATCAAGGCATGGATAAGAACAGGGATGAGAACAAGAACAAGAACAGTGACAGGAACAGGAATATGGACAAAGAGTTCAAGAGAAGGCCCGACAAGGAAGTTATAGACGCTGATGATGATCAGTGCCTAATGGGAGTTTTACTCCCACCCCAGAATTAATCACCTCATCAGGAGGTGGGGGAGGGACTAAGCTAAGAGGCTCATTCTTAGTCCCGAGCCCCAAAGGTGGCCCTTTGCCATTGATGACAAAGGGGGAGAGATATGAGTAAGGGGGAGAGCTTCAAAGTGAAGAGGAAAGCTTCAAGTCGGGGGGAGCAAAACTTCAAAGGAAGATTCTCAGTTGTGGGCACAGTTGGTCAGTTGTTAGCATAGTTGGTTTCAGTTTTGGCTCTTGAGAAGTGTTTTCAGTAAAGGTTTGCCATCAATGACAAAGGGGGAGATTGTTGGCAATTTTGGGTACTTTGGGTACATTGCCTTTGCTCAAGTGTATAAGTTGTCATTGATGTCAAAAGGCATTTTTGTGTTGATATCAAAAAGAGTGTGATGTCAAAAATATCTTGAGAAGCTTCATAATGTTAAAGGGTTTTTATTAAAACCATGGTGACAAGGTTAAAGGTTTTTCTTAAAACCATTTGGACTCATTAAGGGTTTTTATTAAAACCAAGCTTAACTTAATGCAAAGGTTTTTACTTCTTGAAAAACCTTGAAGGTCCATGTTTATTATTAATAATTAAATTAACTCAAACCTTTGACAAGGGTCTAAGTTTAATTTATTATTAATAAAATAATAATAATTATTATTTTAATTATTATTAAAGGGTCTTTCAACCCTTAAGCGACGGAGAAAAAAGAATTCTTTCGTCGATGTGTTGCCATCGTTGGAGGAGCGCCGACGTCAAACAGTTAAGGAGAAATGGCTATATAAGTGGGGATGATTTTCTAAAGTGATTGTAACTCTGAGTAATGAAAATCGTAGCTCGTGATCTTCGAGAAAGCGTTGTATTTCATTGAGAGTTGATTATCGATATTGAGTTGCCCAAGTAATTTCTTGCATTTTTAGTTTGCGCTTTGACATCCGACAGATTGCGCTTCACCTACAATTGTTGGGACTGCACTCGAATTATGTTTTTAGTTTGCGCTTTGACATCCGACAGTTTGCTTTCACCTACGATTGATTGGATTGCACGAAGGATAACAGTTTTCTATTTGCACTATGTGGATGATTATTTATGTTGCCCAGTAAGTTACGTTTTGGACAACGCTCACCAGTTTGCATGTGGCTTGTGGAAGACATTTACATTTTCCAGATTCTTGGCGTCAAAGGAAGATAAAATATAGGGCAACACTGTATTTCTTCATTGGGCACTTGTGACCCAATGGCGGTGGCATTTAAGCGAAGGCGCTAGAAGGCAGAGGTGCCGAGTTCGATTCTCTTCATTGGTAATTTTCTTTTGGTCGCGGTGTGCAAAGGATAGTGGCTATGAATGCGCTGGAGGTATAAGGTTAAGGTATCATATTTGCTTTGACATTGTTTTATTGATGCTTAATGTTTATGTGGAGTAATAAGGTGTAAAGAGGTTTTACTTTGTATGTATATTATACTTCTGGTGGTTTTTATTAAGTTGGAGAAATAAGGTGTTAATTTGGATCTTTATTATTGTTTATTATTGTATAGTTGCTAACTCTAATTGGTGGCAAATTGAGAGTTAGTGTTGTGACAGATTTTGAGTTCTCCTTCTTCATCAAAGTAAAGGTATGGGCAACTTCTTCCATGTATATTGTTGATGGTATATTTTCTGAAATTGAGTTTGGAGTGAAAAGGTTGTCTACTAGGTATTTTTGGTGTAAATCTTATTTTCTGGATATTGAAGATTGTTTATGCATTAAAATCATTGATGAGTTTTTGGGTGAATGCATAATTCTAGTTGAGGAAGAGGAAGCATTTTTTGCACTAGGGTTTATGTTAGTAAGTCTTGCTACTTGCATTGAGATGATGAAACCCTAGTTGTTGGTGAAAAGAATATGAGTATCATTGTTATATGAGATATTGCATAGTTGGCAATTGTTGGGTTGTGTTTCATATTCTTGAGAAAAGCATACTACATCTATCTTATTCTTTTGAGATTGAGATTGAGTTGAGATTGATATTGGGAGTTAAGTATAGAACATATTGGGTCTCTAACAATTCTCTTTATGTTTCTATGAGATTTGAGATTGAGATTGGGAGTTAAGTATAGAACATATTGAGTCTCTAACAATTCTCTTTATGCTTCTATGAGGTTTATGAATCACATTGGGTCTCTAACAATTCTCTTTGTGGGTTCATGCTAAGCAAGTTTTTCTTGGTGAGCTTGTTGAGGTTTTGGACAGGTTCCGATGGGGACTTGTGAGCAGGTTTTGGATAGGTTTCGATGGGGACTTGTGAGCAGATTTGGATAGGTCCTAGCAGAGGACTTGTGAGCTGAGTTTTTGAGAGTTCTATCAGAGAACTTGAGGACAGAGGTGCATTGGTTCTTTGAGAAGAACCTGAGGATAGATTTGGCAAGTCTTTGAGAAGGCTTGTGTGTAGAGGATTGATTTGTTCAAGAGTTGGACAGATCTGACAGACAGAGGAAGACTTGTACTAGACCGACTGACTGTGTTTGGTACAGGTAGCTGAGCTATTATGGACGTGATCATAGAAGGCAGAGGTCTCTTAGGCTAAGCATTGAGGACAGGAGGTCTTCGGTGGAAAGGAGTTCCACGTGCTGGCAAGAGGTAGAGGCAGTTGATCTTCTGAGGGATCATTTCCAGAGCAGAGGGGAAGGTATCTCCTTTGAGCAGAGGCTCATAAATTCAAATAAGAGGCTCATAAATTTAGATTGGGGGAAGGTATCTCCTTTGGGCCGAGGCTCATAAACATTGTAATTGGGAAGGTTTCCCAAAGAACTTTGAGATAAATTTTAGAGAAAAGTTTTGTGGACGTAGCCTAAGCATTCTCGGGTGAACCACGTTAAAATTGGTGTCACTTTGTGGATGATATTGTGCATTGTTTTGATATTGCTTTGGGTATATTGCTTTACTATTTTGAAGTATAAAGGAAAAAGTAAAAAGAGGTCTTATACTGTTCACCCCCCTCTCAAGTATAAGCTTGTGTTCTTCAATTGGTATCAGAGCGGGTGCCTTCGAAAAGTTTAACAGACTTGAAGGAAAAGCTAGTAAAGAACACAATGGATCATTCAAGTGGCAATGCCACACCTATTCTTGATGGGTCAGATTTTGGTCTTTGGAGTGCAAGGATGAAGGTTCATCTAATGGCACTTGGGAATGAGGTTTGGGAAGTGATTGAAGATGAGTACACTATTCCTGAACATGGTCCTTATACTAAAGAAGAAAGGCTCCTACATCACAACAATTCAAAAGCAATGAATGCAATCCTGAAAGGCTTACAGAAAGCAGATCTCACCAAAGTGATTCACTGCAAGACAACTAGTGAAATGTGGAATCAATTGAAGGTGGTTCATACAGGTGATACAAATGTCAGAAAGGCCAAGTTGAGACACTTCAAAGGTATGTTTGAACAACTCAAGATGAATGATGATGAAAATATTAGTGACTACATGCTTCGTATGGATGAGGTTGTTAACTCCATGAAAGACTTAGGTCTTGAGCTTGCTGAAAATGATGTTTGTGATAAGATTTTAAGATCTCTTCCTAATAGATTTAGTGAAAATATTTCTGCTATTGAGGAAGCTAAAGATTTGGATAAGTTGAAAAAGGATGAGCTCCATAGTATACTTGTAGCATTTGAGTTAAGAACTCAAGTGAAGGTTGATGTCAAGAAGGAGGCAACTTTCAAGGCTACCAAGAAATCCAAAGGTAAACAACTTCAAGAGAGTGATGAGTCTTCTAGTGATGAAGAGGCATATTACAACAAGAAAGGCAAGTTCTCTAGAAAGCACAAAAATATGAAAAACGTAAGATGTTTCAATTGTGGAAAGTTTGGTCATTATGCTACTGATCAGTATCATTGCCAAGGATGAAAGTGATGAAGATAAACAAGATTGTAAGAGCAAGGATTCTGAAAAGCACAAGCATCATAGGAAAAACAAATATGAGCACAACAATCAAGGAAAGAGGTATTCTCACAAACACAAGAAGAGTTTCTACCTAGACAAAGCAAGTAAGTGTTCTAGTAGTGATAGTGAAAGTTCTTCAAGTGATAATGAAAATGAGATGTTGTTCATATCTGAAAAAGAGGAAGAACCAAAACATAGATTCATTATCATGAAATGTCTTAGATGTGGAAATTTTGGTCACCTTGAGGATGATTGCACAAATAATGATTTGGTTTCTAGTATGTATGAGGATGCTTCAGAAAACTATAAGGAAGATGCATGTATGGTTTTTGAAAAGGGTAGCACCTCTAGTGATAAGAAATCTGAAAAAGGCTTTGATGATTCTAAAAGCAAACATATAGAGGAAGGTGAAGTAGATCTTAAAGGTGAACTTATTAGTGCTCTTAGTGCTTTGAAAAAGGAAAGAAAGAAGAATGCTAGACTCAAGGATAAGTTGGATGAATGTTGTATGGAGAGAGATGATCTTATAGAAAGTCTTGACTTCTCTATAGCTAAGACACAAGAACTCAAGGATGAGTTAGAGTCTAAGGTTCTTGAGTATAGTGAGTTAGAACAGAAAATGGCTTCTTTGAAAGAGGAAACTAAAGAGTACAAGGATAAGCTTCACAGGTTTCAAGATAGCTCCAAAAAGGTTAAGTCACTCATCAAAGGTCAAAGAAAGACAACAGATAAAACAGGCCTTGGTTTTGTTAAGCCTCACAAGGAACAAGTTGGAGAGTCTAGTAAGAGACTCCAAAAGGAAGAGAGTTCTGATGAGGAAAGTATTTCAGATCATGAGTCCTTGAATGATAGATGCACAGAAATAGAAAATAGAATTCAGAATGAGAAGAAGAAGTTTTTAGAACCTAAGAGGTCAAATAAAGGAAAGTTTCAAGGCAGATGTTTTGCTTGTCACAGGTTTGGTCACATAGCTTCACATTGCATGGCTCAAGTGAAGAAGGTAAATGACAGTTTCAAAGGTGGTAATTTCTTTCAAGGGTATTGCTACTCTTGTCAATAGTTTGGGCACAAGGCAGTTTATTGCAAGGCAAATATCAGGAACAGGTTTGATCAGAACAGGTTTGGTCAGAATAGGTTTGGTCAGAATAGGTTTGGTCAAAACAGGTTTGGTCAGAACAGGTTTGGTCAGAACAGGTTTGGTCAAAACTAGTGGATTCAAAGAACAGGTATGCCTAAAAGAAATAACATTGTTACTTGTTATAAGTGCAACAATGAAGGTCACACAACTAGACAGTGTAGAGCTGAAATTCTAGAATACAGGAACAGGAACAGTGGCATGATCAAGTCCAAGGATCAAGGCATGGATAAGAATAGGGATGAGAACAAGAACAAGAACAATGACAGGAACAGGAATATGGACAAAGAGTTCAAGAGAAGGCCCGACAAGGAAGTTATAGACGCTGATGATGATCAGTGCCTAATGGGAGTTTTACTCCCACCCCAAAATTAATCACCTCATCAGGAGGTGGGGGAGGGACTAAGCTAAGAGGCTAATTCTTAGTCCCGAGCCCCAAAGGTGGCCCTTTGCCATTGATGACAAAGGGGGAGAGATATGAGTAAGGGGGAGAGCTTCAAAGTGAAGAGGAAAGCTTCAAGTCAGGGGGAGCAAAACTTCAAAGGAAGATTCTCAGTTGTGAGCACAGTTGGTAAGTTGTTAGCACAGTTGGTTTCAGTTTTGGCTCTTGAGAAGTGTTTTCAGTAAAGGTTTGCCATCAATGACAAAGGGGGAGATTGTTGGCAATTTTGGGTACTTTGGGTACATTGCCTTTGCTCAAATGTATAAGTTGTCATTGATGTCAAAAGGCATTTTTGTGTTGATATCAAAAAGAGTGTGATGTCAAGAATATCTTGAGAAGCTTCATTATGTTAAAGGGTTTTTATTAAAACCATGGTGACAAGGTTAAAGGTTTTTCTTAAAACCATTTGGACTCATTAAGGGTTTTTATTAAAACCAAGCTTAACTTAATGCAAATGTCCATGTTTATTATTAATAATTAAATTAACTCAAACCTTTGTCAAAGGTCCAAGTTTAATTTATTATTAATAAAATAATAATTATTATTATTTTAATTATTATTAAAGGGTCTTTCAACCCTTAAGCGATGCAGAAAAAGAATTCTTTCGCCGATATGTTGCCATCGTTGGAGGAGCGCCGACGTCAAACAGTTAAGGAGAAATGGCTATATAAGTGGGGATGATTTTCTAAAGTGAGCACCTCCGATTAATTGAAAATCGTAGCTCTATGATCTTTGAGAAAGCGTTGTATTTCATTGAGAGTTGATTATCGATATTGAGTTGCCCAAGTAATTTCTTGCGTTTTCAGTTTGTGCTTTGACATACGACATATTGCGCTTCACCTACAGTTGTTGGGACTGCACTCGAATTACGTTTTCAGTTTGTGCTTTGACATCCGACAGTTTGCTTTCACCTATGATTGATTGGATTGCACGAAGGATAACAGTTTTCTATTTGCACTGTGTGGATGATTATTGCATGCTTGCCCGATGACTTACGTTTTGGACAGCGCTCACCAGTTTGCATGTGGCTTGTGGAAGACATTTACGTTTTCCAGATTCTTGGCGTCAAAGGAAGATAAAAGAGAGGGCAGCACTGTATTACTTCATTGGGCACTTGTGACCCAACGACGGTGGCGTTTAAGCGAAAGCGCTAGAAGGCAGAGGTGCCGAGTTCGATTCTCTTCATTGGTAATTTTCTTTTGGTCGTGGTGTGCAAAGGATAGTGGCTGTGAATGCGCGGGAGGTATAAGGTTAAGGTATCATATTTGCTTTGACATTGTTTTATTGATGTTTAATGTTTATGTGGAGTAATAAGGTGTAAAGAGGTTTTACTTTGTATGTATATTATACTTCTGTGGTTTTTACTAAGTTGGAGAAATAAGGTGTTAATTTGGATCTTTATTATTGTATATTATTGTATAGTTGCTAACTCTAATTGGTGGCAAATTGAGAGTTAGTGTTGTGACAGATTTTGAGTTCTCCTTCTTCATCAAAGTAAAGGTATGGGCAACTTCTTCCATGTATATTGTTTATGGTATATTTTCTGAAATTGAGTTTGGAGTGAAAAGGTTGTCTACTAGGTATTTTTGGTGTAAATCTTATTTTCTGGATATTGAAGATTGTTTATGCATTAAAATCATTGATGAATTTTTGGGTGAATGCATAATTCTAGTTGAGGAAGAGGAAGCATTTTTTGCACTAGGGTTTATGTTAGTAAGTCTTGCTACTTGCATTGAGATGATGAAACCCTAGTTGTTGGTAAAAAGAATATAAGTATCATTGTTATATGAGATATTGCATGGTTGGCAATTGTTGGGTTGTGTTTCATATTCTTGAGAAAAGCATACTACATCTATCTTATTCTTTTGAGATTGAGATTGAGTTGAGATTGAGATTGGGAGTTAAGTATAGAACATATTGGGTCTCTAACAATTCTCTTTATGTTTCTATGAGATTTGAGATTGAGATTGGGAGTTAAGTATAGAACATATTGAGTCTCTAACAATTCTCTTTATGCTTCTATGAGGTTTATGAATCACATTGGGTCTCTAACAATTCTCTTTGTGGGTTCATGCTAAGCAAGTTTTTCTTGGTGAGCTTGCTGAGGTTTTGGACAGGTTTCGATGGGGACTTGTGAGCAGGTTTTGGACAAGTTCCGGTGGGGACTTGTGAGCAGATTTGGACAGGTCCTAGCAGAGGACTTGTGAGCTGAGTTTTTGAGAGTTCTATCAGAGAACTTGAGGACAGAGGTGCATTGGTTCTTTGAGAAGAACCTGAGGACAGATTTGGCAAGTCTTTGAGAAGGCTTGTGTGTAGAGGATTGATTTGTTCAAAGAGTTGGACAGATCTGACAGATAGAGGAAGACTTGTACTAGACCGACTGACTGTGTTTGGTACAGGTAGCTGAGCTACTGTGGACGTGATCATAGAAGGCAGAGGTCTCTTAGGCTAAGCATTGAGGACAGGAGGTCTTCGGTGGAAAGGAGTTCCACGTGCTGGCAAGAGGTAGAGGCAGTTGATCTTCTGAGGGATCATTTCCAGAGCAGAGGGGAAGGTATCTCCTTTGGCGGGAAGGTATCTCCTTTGAGCAGAGGCTCATAAATTCAGATTGGGGGAAGGTGTCTCCTTTGGGCCGAGGCTCATAAACATTGTAATTGGGAAGGTTTCCCAAAGAACTTTGAGATAACTTTTAGAGAAAAGTTTTGTGGACGTAGCCCAAGCATTCTGGGTGAACCACGTTAAAATTGGTGTCACTTTGTGGATGATATTGTGCATTGTTTTGATATTGCTTTGGGTATATTGCTTTACTATTTTGAAGTATAAAGGAAAAAGTAAAAAGAGGTCTTATACTTGTTCACCCCCCCTCTCAGTATAAGCTTGTGTTCTTCAATTGGTATCAGAGCGGGTGCCTTCGAAAAGTTTAACAACTTGAAGGAAAAGCTAGTAAAGAACACAATGGATCATTCAAGTGGCAATGCAACACCTATTCTTGATGGGTCATATTTTGGTCTTTGGAGTGCAAGGATGAAGGTTCATCTAATGGCACTTGGGAATGAGGTTTGGGAAGTGATTGAAGATGAGTACACTATTCCTAAACATGGTCCTAATACTAAAGAAGAAAGGCTCCTACATCACAACAATTCAAAAGCAATGAATGCAATCCTGAAAGGCTTACAGAAAGCAGATCTCACCAAAGTGATTCACTGCAAGACAACTAGTGAAATGTGGAATCAGTTGAAGGTGGTTCATACAGGTGATACAAATGTCAAAAAGGCCAAGTTGAGACACTTCAAAGGTATGTTTGAACAACTCAATATGAATGATGATGAAAATATTAGTGACTACATGCTTCGTATGGATGAGGTTGTTAACTCCATGAAAGACTTAGGTCTTGAGCTTGCTGAAAATGATGTTTGTGATAAGATTTTAAGATCTCTTCCTAATAGATTTAGTGAAAATATTTATGCTATTGAGGAAGCTAAAGATTTGGATAAGTTGAAAAAGGATGAGCTCCATAGTATACTTGCAAGCATTTGAGTTGAGAACTCAAGTGAAGGTTGATGTCAAGAAAGAGGCAGCTTTCAAGGCTACCAAGAAATCCAAAGGTAAACAGCTTCAAGAGAGTGATGAGTCTTCTAGTGATGAAGAGGCATATTAAAGCAAGAAAGGCAAGTTCTCTAGAAAGCACAAAAGTATGAAAAATGTAAGATGTTTCAATTGTGGAAAGTTTGGTCATTATGCTACTGATCAGCATCGTTGCCAAGGATGAAAGTGATGAAGATAAACAGGATTCTAAGAGCAAGGATTCTGAAAAGCACAAGCATCAAAGGAAAAACAAAGATGAGCACAACAATCAAGGAAAGAGGTATTCTCACAAGCACAAGAAGAGTTTCTACCTAGACAAAGCAAGTAAGTGTTCTAGTAGTGATAGTGAAAGTTCTTCAAGTGATAATGAAAATGAGATGTTGTTCATATCGGAAAAGGAGGAAGAACCAAAACATAGATTCATTATCATGAAATGTCTTAGATGTGGAAATTTTGGTCACCTTGAGGATGATTGCACAAATAATGATTTGGTTTCTAGTATGTATGAGGATGCTTCAGAAAACTATAAGGAAGATGCATGTATGGTTTTTGAAAAGGGTAGCACCTCTAGTGATAAGAAATCCGAAAAAGGCTTTGATGATTCAAAAAGCAAACATATAGAGGAAGGTGAAGTAGATCTTAAAGGTGAACTTATTAGTGCTCTTAGTGCTTTGAAAAAGGAAAGAAAGAAGAATGCTAGACTCAAGGATAAGTTAGATGAATGTTGTATGGAGAGAGATGATCTTATAGAAAGTCTTGACTTCTCTATAGCTAAGACACAAGAACTCAAGGATGAGTTAGAATCTAAGGTTCTTGAGTATAGTGAGTTAGAACAGAAAATGGCTTCTTTGAAAGAGGAAACTAAAGAGTACAAGGATAAGCTTCACAGGTTTCAAGATAGCTCCAAAAAGGTTAAGTCACTCATCAAAGGTCAAAGAAAGACAACAGATAAAACAGGCCTTGGTTTTGTTAAGCCTCACAAGGAACAAGTTGGAGAGTCTAGTAAGAGACTCCAAAAGGAAGAGAGTTCTGATGAGGAAAGTATTTCAGATCATGAGTCCTTGAATGATAGATGCACGAAATAGAAAACAGAATTCAGAATGAGAAGAAGTTTTCAGAGCCTAAGAGGTCAAATAAAGGAAAGTTTCAAGGCGGATGTTTTGCTTGTCATAGGTTTGGTCACATAGCTTCACATTGCATGGCTCAAGTGAAGAAGGTAAATGACAGTTTCAGAAGTGCTAGTTACTTTCAAGGGTATTGCTACTCTTGTCAACAGTTTGGGCACAAGGCAGTTTATTGCAAGGCAAATATCAGGAACAGGTTTGATCAGAACAGGTTTGGTCAGAATAGGTTTGGTCAGAACAGGTTTGGTTAGAACAGGTTTGGTCATAAGTTTGGCCGAAATTAAATTAACTCAAACCTTTGACAAGGGTCTAAGTTTAATTTATTATTAATAAAATAATAATAATTATTTTTTTAATTATTATTAAAGGGTCTTTCAACCCTTAAGCGACGGAGATAAAGATTTCTTTCGCCGATGTGTTGCCATCGTTGGAGGAGCACCGACGTCAAACAGTTAAGGAGAAATGGCTATATAAGTGGGGATGATTTTCTAAAGTGATTGTAACTCCGAGTAATGAAAATCGTAGCTCTGTGATCTTCGAGAAAGCATTGTATTTCATTGAGAGTTGATTATCGATATTGAGTTGCCCAAGTAATTTCTTGCATTTTCAGTTTGCGCTTTGACATCCGAGCATTGCGCTTCACCTACAGTTGTTGGGACTGCACTCGAATTACGTTTTTAGTTTGTGCTTTGACATCCGATAGTTTGCTTTCACCTACGATTGATTGGATTGCATGAAGGATAATAGTTTTTGTTTGCACTATGTGGATGATTATTTCTGTTGCCCAGTAAGTTACGTTTTGGACAGCGCTCACCAGTTTGCATGTGGCTTGTGGAAGACATTTACATTTTCTAGATTCTTGGGGTCAAAGGAAGATAAAATATAGGGCAACAATGTATTTCTTCATTGGGCACTTGTGACCCAACGGCGGTGGCGTTTAAGCGAAGGCGCTAGAAGGCAGAGGTGCCGAGTTCGATTCTCTTCGTTGGTAATTTTCTTTTGGTCGCGGTGTGCAAAGGATAGTGGCTATGAATGCGCTGGAGGTATAAGGTTAAGGTATCATATTTGCTTTGACATTGTTTTATTGATGCTTAATGTTTATGTGGAGTAATAATGTGTAAAGAGGTTTTACTTTGTATGTATATTATACTTCTGGTGGTTTTTATTAAGTTGGAGAAATAAGGTGTTAATTTGGATCTTTATTATTGTATATTGTTGTATAGTTGCTAACTCTAATTGGTGGCAAATTGAGAGTTAGTGTTGTGACAGATTTTGAGTTCTCCTTCTTCATCAAAGTAAAGGTATGGGCAACTTCTTCCATGTATATTGTTGATGGTATATTTTCTGAAATTGAGTTTGGAGTGAAAAGGTTGTCTACTAGGTATTTTTGGTGTAAATCCTATTTTCTAGATATTGAAGATTGTTTATGCATTAAAATCATTGATGAATTTTTGGGTGAATGCATAATTCTGGTTGAGGAAGAGGAAGCATTTTTTGCACTAGGGTTTATGTTAGTAAGTCTTGCTACTTGCATTGAGATGATGAAACCCTAGCTTGTTGGTGAAAAGAATATGAGTATCATTGTTATATGAGATATTGCATGGTTGGCAATTGTTGGGTTGTGTTTCATATTCTTGAGAAAAGCATACTACATCTATCTTATTCTTTTGAGATTGAGATTGAGTTGAGATTGATATTGGGAGTTAAGTATAGAACATATTGGGTCTCTAACAATTCTCTTTATGTTTCTATGAGATTTGAGATTGAGATTGGGAGTTAAGTATAGAACATATTGAGTCTCTAACAATTCTCTTTATGCTTCTATGAGGTTTATGAATCACATTGGGTCTCTAACAATTCTCTTTGTGGGTTCATGCTAAGCAAGTTTTTCTTGGTGAGCTTGCTGAGGTTTTGGACAGATTCCGGTGGGGACTTGTGAGCATGTTTTGGACATGTTCCGATGGGGACTTGTGAGCAGTATTTGGATAGGTTTCGGTGGGGACTTGTGAGCAAATTTGGATAGGTCCTAGCAGAGGACTTGTGAGATGAGTTTTTGATAGTTCTATCAGAGAACTTGAGGACAGAGGTGCATTGGTTCTTTGAGAAGAACCCGAGGATAGATTTGGCAAGTCTTTGAGAAGGCTTGTGTGTAGAGGATTGATTTGTTCAAGAGTTGGACAGATCCGACAGACGAGAGGAAGACTTGTACTAGACCGACTGACTGTGTTTGGTACAGAGTTGTTGAGCTGCTATGGACGTGATCATAGAAGGCAGAGGTCTCTTAGGCTAAGCATTGAGGACAGGAGGTCTTCGATGGAAAGGAGTTCCAGATGTTCGGCAAGAGGTAGAGGCAGTTGATCTTCTGAGGGATCATTTCTAGAGTAGAGGGGAAGGTATCTCCTTTGAGTAGAGGCTCATAAATTCAGATTGAGGGGAAGGTATCTCCTTTGAGCAGAGGCTCATAAATTCAGATTGGGGGAAGGTATCTCCTTTGGGCCGAGGCTCATAAACATTGTAATTGGGAAGGTTTCCCAAAGAACTTTGAGATAACTTTTAGAGAAAAGTTTTGTGGACGTAGCCCGGGCATTCGGGTGAACCACGTTAAAATTGGTGTCACTTTGTGGATGATATTGTGCATTGTTTTGATATTGCTTTGGGTATATTGCTTTACTATTTTGAAGTATAAAGGAAAAATTGAAAAGAGGTCTTATACTGTTCACCCCCCCCTCTCAATATAAGCTTGTGTTCTTCAATTGGTATCAGAGCGGGTGCCTTCGAAAAGTTTAACAGCTTGAAGGAAAAGCTAGTAAAGAACACAATGGATCATTCAAGTGGCAATGCAGCACCTATTCTTGATGGGTCAGATTTTGGTCTTTGGAGTGCAAGGATGAAGGTTCATCTAATGGCACTTGGGAATGAGGTTTGGGAAGTGATTGAAGATGAGTACACTATTCCTGAACATGGTCCTAATACTAAAGAAGAAAGGCTCCTACATCACAACAATTCAAAAGCAATGAATGCAATCTGGAAAGGCTTACAGAAAGCAGATCTCACCAAAGTGATTCACTACAAGACAACTAGTGAAATGTGGAATCAGTTGAAGGTGGTTCATACGAGGTGATACAAATGTCGGAAAGGCCAAGTTGAGACACTTCAAAGGTATGTTTGAACAACTCAAGATGAATGATGATGAAAATATTAGTGACTACATGCTTCGTATGGATGAGGTTGTTAACTCCATGAAAGACTTAGGTCTTGAGCTTGCTGAAAATGATGTTTGTGATAAGATTTTAAGATCTCTTCCTAATAGATTTAGTGAAAATATTTCTGCTATTGAGGAAGCTAAAGATTTGGATAAGTTGAAAAAGGATGAACTCCATAGTATACTTTTAGCATTTGAGTTGAGAACTCAAGTGAAGGTTGATGTCAAGAAAGAGGCAACTTTCAAGGCTACCAAGAAATCCAAGGGTAAACAACTTCAAGAGAGTGATGAGTCTTCTAGTGATGAAGAGGCATATTACAACAAGAAAGGCAAGTTCTCTAGAAAGCACAAAAGTATGAAAAATGTAAGATGTTTCAATTGTGGAAAGTTTGGTCATTATGCTACTGATCATCTTGTTCCCAAGGATGAAAGTGATGAAGATAAACAAGATTCTAAGAGCAAGTATTCTTAAAAGCACAAGCATCAAAGGAAGAACAAAGATGAGCACAACAATCAAGGAAAGAGGTATTCTCACAAGCACAAGAAGAGTTTCTACCTAGACAAAGCAAGTAAGTGTTCTAGTAGTGATAGTGAAAGTTCTTCAAGTGATAATGAAAATGAGATGTTGTTCATATCAGAAAAAGAGGAAGAACAAAAACATAGATTCATTATCATGAAATGTCTTTAGATGTGGAAATTTTGGTCACCTTGAGGATGATTGCACAAATAATGATTTGGTTTCTAGTATGTATGAGGATGCTTCAAAAAACTATAAGGAAGATGCATGTATGGTTTTTGAAAAGGGTAGCACCTCTAGTGATAAGAAATCTGAAAAAGGCTTTGATGATTCAAAAAGCAAACATATAGAGGAAGGTGAAGTAGATCTTAAAGGTGAACTTATTAGTGCTCTTAGTGCTTTGAAAAAGGAAAGAAAGAAGAATGCTAGAATCAAGGATAAGTTAGATGAATGTTGTATGGAGAGAGATGATCTTATAGAAAGTCTTGACTTCTCTATAGCTAAGACACAAGAACTCAAGGATGAGTTAGAATCTAAGGTTCTTGAGTATAGTGAGTTAGAATAGAAAATGGCTTCTTTGAAAGAGGAAACTAAAGAGTACAAGGATAAGCTTTACAGGTTTCAAGATAGCTCCAAAAAGGTTAAGTCACTCATCAAAGGTCAAAGAAAGACAATAGATAAAACAGGCCTTGGTTTTGTTAAGCCTCACAAGGAACAAGTTGGAGAGTCTAGTAAGAGACTCCAAAAGGAAGAGAGTTCTGATGAGGAAAGTATTTCAGATCATGAGTCCTTGAATGATAGATGCACAGAAATAGAAAACAGAATTCAAAATGAGAAGAAGAAGTTTTTAGAGCCTAAGAGGTCAAATAAAGGAAAGTTTCAAGGCAGATGTTTTGCTTGTCACAGGTTTGGTCACATAGCTTCACATTGCATGGCTCAAGTGAAGAAGGTAAATGACAGTTTCAGAAGTGCTAGTTACTTTCAATGGTATTGCTACTCTTGTCAATAGTTTGGGCACAAGGCAGTTTATTGCAAGGCAAATAACAAGAACAGGTTTGATCATAACAGGTTTGGTCAGAATAGGTTTGGTCAGAACAGGTTTGGCCAGAACAGGTTTGGTCGAAATAGGTTTGGTCAGAACTGGTGGATTCAAAGAACAGGTATGCCTAAAAGAAATAACATTGTTACTTGTTATAAGTGCAACAATGAAGGTCACACAACTAGACAGTGTAGAGCTAAAATTCCAGAATACAGGAACAGGAACAATGGCATGATCAGGTCCAAGGATCAAGGCATGGATAAGAACAAGGATGAGAACAAGAACAAGAACAGTGAAAGGAATAAGAATATGGACAAAGAGTTCAAGAGAAGGCCCGACAAGGAAGTTATAGACGCTGATGATGATCAGTGCCTAATGGGAGTTTTACTCCCACCCCAAAATTAATCACCTCATCAGGAGGTGGGGGAGGGACTAAGCTAAGAGGCTCATTCTTAGTCCCGAGCCCCAAAGGTGGCCCTTTGCCATTGATGACAAAGGGGGAGAGATATGAGTAAGGGGGAGAGCTTCAAAGTGAAGAGGAAAGCTTCAAGTCAGGGGGAGCAAAACTTCAAAGGAAGATTCTCGGTTATGAGCACAGTTGGTCAGTTGTTAGCATAGTTGGTTTCAGTTTTGGCTCTTGAGAAGTGTTTTCAGTAAAGGTTTGCCATCAATGACAAAGGGGGAGATTGTTGGCAATTTTGGGTACTTTGGGTACATTGCATTTGCTCAAGTGTATAAGTTGTCATTGATGTCAAAAGGCATTTTTGTGTTGATATCAAAAAGAGTGTGATGTCAAAAATATCTTGAGAAGCTTCATAATGTTAAAGGGTTTTTATTAAAACCATGGTGACAAGGTTAAAGGTTTTTCTTAAAACCATTTGGACTCATTAAGGGTTTTTATTAAAACCAAGCTTAACTTAATGCAAAGGTTTTTACTTCTTGAAAAACCTTGAAGGTCCATGTTTATTATTAATAATTAAATTAACTCAAACCTTTGACAAGGGTCTAAGTTTAATTTATTATTAATAAAATAATAATAATTATTTTTTTAATTATTATTAAAGGGTCTTTCAACCCTTAAGCGACAGAGAAAAATATTTCTTTCGCCGATGTGTTGCCATCGTTGGAGGAGCGTCGACGTCAAACAGTTAAGGAGAAATGGCTATATAAGTGGGGATGATTTTCTAAAGTGATTGTAACTCCGAGTAATGAAAATCTTAGCTCTGTGATCTTTGAGAAAGCGTTGTATTTCATTGAGATTTGATTATCGATATTGAGTTGCCCAAGTAATTTCTTGCATTTTCAATTTGCGCTTTGACATCCGACAGATTGCGCTTCACCTACAGTTGTTGGGACTGCACTCGAATTATGTTTTCAATTTGTGCTTTGACATCCAGCAGTTTGCTTTCACCTACGATTGATTGGATTGCACGAAGGATAACAATTTTCTGTTTGCACTGTGTGGATGATTATTTCTGTTGCCCAGTAAGTTACGTTTTGGACAGTGCTCACCAGTTTGCATGTGGCTTGTGGAAGACATTTACGTTTTCCAGATTCTTGGGGTCAAAGGAAGATAAAATATAGGGCAACACTGTATTTCTTCATTGGGCACTTGTGACCCAACGACGGTGGCGTTTAAGCGAAAGCGCTAGAAGGCAGAGGTGCCGAGTTCGATTCTCTTCGTTGGTAATTTTCTTTTGGTCGCGGTGTGCAAAGGATAGTGGCTGTGAATGCGCTAGAGGTATAAGGTTAAGGTATCATATTTGCTTTGACATTGTTTTATTGATGCTTAATGTTTATGTGGAGTAATAAGGTGTAAAGAGGTTTTACTTTGTATGTATATTATACTTTTGGTGGTTTTTATTAAGTTGGAGAAATAAGGTGTTAATTTGGATCTTTATTATTGTATATTGTTGTATAGTTGCTAACTCTAATTGGTGGCAAATTGAGAGTTAGTGTTGTGACAGATTTTGAGTTCTCCTTCTTCATCAAAGTAAAGGTATGGGCAACTTCTTCCATGTATATTGTTGATGGTATATTTTCTGAAATTGAGTTTGGAGTGAAAAGGTTGTCTACTAGGTATTTTTGGTGTAAATCCTATTTTTCGGATATTGAATATTGTTTATGCATTAAAATCATTGATGAGTTTTTGGGTGAATGCATAATTTTGGTTGAGGAAGAGGAAGCATTTTTTGCACTAGGGTTTATGTTAGTAAGTCTTGCTACTTGCATTGAGATGATGAAACCCTAGTTGTTGGTGAAAAGAATATGAGTATCATTGTTATATGAGATATTGCATGGTTGGCAATTGTTGGGTTGTGTTTCATATTCTTGAGAAAAGCATACTACATCTATCTTATTCTTTTGAGATTGAGATTGAGTTGAGATTGATATTGGGAGTTAAGTATAGAACATATTGGGTCTCTAACAATTCTCTTTATGTTTCTATGAGATTTGAGATTGAGATTGGGAGTTAAGTATAGAACATATTGAGTCTCTAACAATTCTCTTTATGCTTCTATGAGGTTTATGAATCACATTGGGTCTCTAACAATTCTCTTTGTGGGTTCATGCTAAGCAAGTTTTTCTTGGTGAGCTTGCTGAGGTTTTGGACAGGTTTCGGTGGGGACTTGTGAGCAAGTTTTGGACAGGTTCCTGGGGACTTGTGAGAAGTTTTGGACAGGTTCCGGTGGGGACTTGTGAGCAGATTTGGACGAGTCCTAGCGAGAGGACTTGTGAGCTGAGTTTTTGATAGTTCTATCGAGAGAACTTGAGGACAGAGGTGCATTGGTTCTTTGAGAAGAACCCGAGGACAGATTTGGCAAGTATTTGAGAAGGCTTGTGTGCAGAGGATTGATTTGTTCAAGAGTTGGACAGATCCGACGAGACAGAGGAAGACTTGTACTAGACCGACTGACTGTGTTTGGTACAGGTTGCTTGAGCTACTGTGGACGTGATCATAGAAGGCGAAGGTCTCTTAGGCTAAGCATTGAGGACAGGAGGTCTTCGGTGGAAAGGAGTTCCACGTGCTGGCAAGAGGTAGAGGCAGTTGATCTTTTGAGGGATCATTTCTAGAGTAGAGGGGAAGGTATCTCCTTTGAGCAGAGGCTCATAAATTCAGATTGGGGGAAGGTATCTCCTTTGAGCAGAGGCTCATAAATTCAGATTGGGAGAAGGTATCTCCTTTGGGCTGAGGCTCATAAACATTGTAATTGGGAAGGTTTACCAAAGAAATTTGAGATAACTTTTAGAGAAAAGTTTTGTGGACGTAGCCCAAGCATTCTGGGTGAACCACGTTAAAATTGGTGTCACTTTGTGGATGATATTGTGCATTGTTTTGATATTTCTTTGGGTATATTGCTTTACTATTTTGAAGTATAAAGGAAAAAGTGAAAAGAGGTCTTATACTGTTCACCCCCCCCTCTCAGTATAATCTTTTGTTCTTCAGACACTAGGCCACACTACCTTGGTGGATATGACGATTTAGTCTACAACAATCTTAACCCTTTCACTGGCGCTTAAGACAAGGTGTTTGTCTTCTTCCTCACACAAGTTCTCACAACACCAATTGCACCCTTTATTATTTCAAATGAAGAATGATTTAAATTCCACTAAGGCATATAGTATATATACTAATTTCCTCCTTTAATTTTGAATTTTGGTGCCTTCAAAATTTGAATAATTAATATATAAATTATTTAAATTCTTTAGAATTTAAATTTTATAAATTAACTTTTAAATCCTTTTGGCTTTATCAAAATCTTCTTTGATTTTACCACTTTGTATAAATAATATTTATTTATAAAATTTAAATTCAATTTAAATTTAAATATTTTATAAAATAAATATTAAAACCTCCTTGGGCTTCCTTGGATTTTTATGAAAAACCTTTTATTTTTTCTCAACCATGGTTTTAATGAAAATGCTCTTAACTTATGCTTCCACATAATATTAAAAATATTGTGAAGCCCTTTTGCCTTTAACCTTTGCATTGTTCCTCTTGACCTTTTGACATCAACGGTAGCTTATTCCTTGACATCAATGACAACTTCGTTCCTTGACATCAATGATAAATTTGACTCAAAATGTCCAACAATATCCCCTTTGTCATTGATGGCAACCCAAATTGTTTTTACCTTTTTTTTTGTTCTGCTCCCCCTGGCTTAATGCTCTTTTCAAATATCCCTTCTTTACTTAAATACCAAATCTCTCCCCCTTTGGCATCAATGGCAAAGGGTCACCTTTGGGGCTCGGGGCTAAGAATGAGTCTCTTAGCTTAGCCCCTCCCCCACCTCCTCTTGAGGTGGTTAATTATGGGGTGGGAGTATTTCTCCTTCTAGAAAGCACTGTTATTTACCTTTATCTTATTTTCTTCTTATCTAATCCTTTTGATTCATTTGATTGTTCATTTCCATGTCCATGTTCCTATCCATGTCCATTTTCTTGTTCATGTTCCTATTATTTTTCTTATTTATATCCATGTTTGTTCCTGTTCCTATTCCTATTCTTGTTCATATCCATGTTCTTGTTCCTGTTCCTGTTCATATCCATATTTGTTTTCATGTTCCTGTTTATATTCATACTTGATTCTAGAATGTCTGCTCTACACCACTTTGTTGTGTGCCCATAATTATTGCACTTATAACACTTAATGTTATTATTTCTTGGAGGTGCAAATGTCTTAGGATTTCTCCTAGTGAAGCCATATCCTCTTTTGTCCTAAACCTTGCAATTCATTGCCTTGTGACCAAACTAATTACATGAGTACCAATACTCATGGAAAAGCTATTTGTTCCCATATTCCTATCTTTCATGTGTCTTGCACTGTGAAGCCATGTGTCCAAACCTGTAACATGAAAAACATATTCCATTGAAGTTTCCTTGTATTGACCTCATTTGTCTCTTAGTCTCTCTTGACCTATTCTGATTGTTGTTCCATATATTTCTTCTTGGTGCATTGTTCCTATCCTTGTTGAAATTTCTATTGTCGAGCTCATCCTCAGATGTCTCATTTTCTCTTACACTGTCTTCTTTTGAATTATCTTCTTCTGAAGTGTCTTCTCCTTCAGAACTTGAGGTTGACTTTCCTTCCCATTTATTTTTCTCTTGTTCAAATCCAATACCTATATTGCTTGATGTAGGCTTTTGTATCTTGATGAACTTATCTAAGTTATTTGAGTTGTATTTGAACCCTTGTAGCTTGAATTTGGAGTTTTTAACTTCCAACCTTAATGAAGCTACTTCTTGTTCTAGCTTTTCACATTCTAAGAATTTTACTTCTAGCTTATCCTTGAACTTCTTTGTCTTAGCATTTGAATTGTCTATATCCTGTATAAGCATTCTTCTCTCTTCATCACATTCTTGAAATTGAGATTCTAATTTAGAGTTTTTCTTTCTTACCTTCTTTACTATTTCAAGAGCATAAATAAGTTCTCCCTTGAGACCATATCCTTCTTCATCTGATTCATCCTCTATTTGTTTTCCTTTGTCCACATATTTATTTTATTTTGAATTATCTTCTATAGGATCACTTTATTCTTTATCTAGATCCATTAGAAGATTTTCATCTAGTCCTTCAAGTGTATACTCATATTCATCATCACTGAAACTATAACCATTACTTGTACAACTATCTTCAAGATGTCCAAAGTTACCACATCTAAAACACTTAAGAATTATTGGTGCCATTTTTTGGACTTCTTTTTCTTCAATCATAAATAAGACTTCATATCTATCATTATTCTAGAAAAACTAGCATCACTTTCACTTGAGTACTTACTTGCCTTATCTGCATAGTAGCTCCTCTAACTTCTTTCCTTGTCTGCTTTGTCCACTGTTGCTTTTATTTTTGTGCCAGTATCTTTCTGATTCTTTGTTTCTGTGATCCTATTTTTCTTCATCATTGTTATTCTTTTCTTCTTGACAATCATTTGCATAGTGACCATACTTTCCACAATTGAAACATTTAACGGATTTTATATCTCTAGATCTTGAATCCTTATTACTTATGCCATAATTAGCTTCTTCATCACTGGATGACTCATTGCTTGATTATGAATTCTTACCCTTTGTCTTCTTAATTGCTTTGAAGGCTACTTCCTTATGGGAATTAGGTCCTTTTGTTCTCATCTCAAAAGTTGTAAGTATTGGACATTTTGAGTCATTAAGTCCGAGTTGTCATTGATGTCAAGGAATTTGTCAAGAAACAAAGTTGTCATTAATATCCAGGAAGAAGCTTCTAATAATGTCAAAGGTCAAGAGGAACAATGCAGAGGTTAAAGGCAAGGTTAAAGGCAAAAGGGCTCCATAATATTTTTAATATTATGTGGAAGCATAAGTTAAAAGGTTTTTCATAAAAACCCAAGAAAGTTTATTGCAAAGCTAAAGGAAGGTTTAATATTTATTTGATAAAATATTTAAATTCAAAATGAATTTAAATTTTATAAATAAATATTATTTATACCAAGTTGCAAAATGAAAGGTGGCCTAAATAAAACCAAGGGTTTTAAAGAAGTAATTTATAAAATTTAAATTCAAATGAATTTAAATATTTTATAAATTAATAAGGTCAAAGGGATAAACAAGCGTCGACGTCTAATACATTGGAGGAAATTCGAGCATCGACGTTTTGCATAAAGGAGGGAAACCATTATAAATACCAATGCCTAAAAGGCATTAAAACTTATCCTTTTGCTCGATTAATGTATGCGTGCAATTGTGTTGACTCATGCAGAATATGTGAAGTGGTTAATGTGTTTAGCGCCAGTGAATAACGTTTAAGAGGAACAACATGAATTGACCAAGCGCCAACTGGGCAGCATGGCCTAGTGGCAAAGAGGACAGCGTTAGAGTGTTGGGCGCCAGGAGACCTACGTTCGAAATGTGGTGGCAGCATTTTGGTGGTTGCATTGGTGTTGGAGAGCGCCAAAGGAAAGGTGCACATTTTATGCTAAGCAAGGCAGGGAGTTTTTGGAGCACGTGGTGCCCTCTTCTCCCCAAGCGAGCGCCTAGCTCGTGCGATGGTTGGAGCCATGGCTAGGGCACTGGTTGAGGAAGCATCGTGAGTTCGAATCCCTTCCAAGGCAAGGCAAAGGTATTAATTTTTGTGTGTAATATTTTATGTGCCTAAGGTTTGACATGAGGTCTTAGGGAGATAAAAGGGTTGCTTAAAGTTTTTATATTGATTATTATTTTTGGTATATTGGAGGAATAAGGAGTTAGCTTTATTTTGAATAAAGTGTTTGTCACATTGATTTGTTGAGGATTTAAAGGATAAAAGGGATTTCTTGCATAGAGTTATTTTTGAGAAAGAATATTGCATTAACATTATTCTTGTCATTGATTATTATTATCATTGGGAGATTATAAGGTGTATTTGGTGAATTAATTTTTGTAAAGGTTGAAGAATGTTTTCTTAAATATGGAGTGATAAGGTGTATATGTTTTGATATTTACATTGTAATTTTTGAGGGAGTTTATCATATTATAACTTCTTGAGCTTGGCAAAAGAGTGTTTGTTGTTGTGGTAGATTTATGAGATCCCTTCATCATCAAGAAAAAGGTATGAGCACATTCTTCCATAGTTGAGTTGATTGATTGGTTTTCTAGAAAATAAGTTTGGAGTGAAAAGGACTTGATTAGGATTTCCTATTGAGAGTGTTGAGATAATGCTTCAAGGTTTTCTAGAATAAAGGATTGTTTTATAAGCATTTTTGTTGAAGCTATTGGTTGTGTAAAGAACTTGAACTAGGGTTTGAGTATCATTGATATGTGAAGATTGTTTTATAAGCATTGTTGTTGAAGTGAGTTGTTGAGCAAAGAACTAGGGTTTGAAAAGAACATGAGTATCATTGTTATGTGAGAGTTGTTTCATAAGCATTGTTGTTGAAGTGAGTTGTTGAGTGAAGAACTTGAACTAGGGTTTGAAAAGATCATGAGTATCATTGTTATGTGAGATTTGTTGTTGAGCATTGTTGGAAATATTTTGAGTTGATGTTTACATGCTTGGACTAGGGTTTGTGAGAAAGGGGTGTTTCATTGAGTGATTGGTTGAGTAGAGTTGGTTGAGCCTAGTCAAGTGGATGTGTGAAGTGATTGTTCAAGTTCCATAAAATAAACTATTCTATATTATGAATTGAGTTGAGAAAGTGATTGAGCATTGAGTTGAATTTGAAGCATATTGAGTCTCTAACAATTCTCCTTATGTTTCTAAGAGAGTGATTGAAAGTAATTGAGCAGATTTGAGGTAAGTCTTTGAGGAGACTTGTGGACTAATTTTTGTGTGAGCTTTTGTGGAAGCTTACAATACATATTTGGATAAGTTCTTGAGAGGACTTATTGAGCAGATTTGAACAAGTTCTAGAGTGGACTTGTTGAGCAGATTTGAGCAAGTTTTATGTGGACTTGTTGAGCATATTGGACAAGTTCTATGTGGACTTGTTGAGCATATTTGAGCAAGTTCTATGTGGACTTGTTGAGCAGATTGGACAAGTTCTATGTGGACTTGTTGAGCAGATTTGAGCAAGTTCTATGTGGACTTGTTGAGCAGATTTAAGCAAGTTCTATGTGGACTTGTTGAGAAGATTTAAGCAAGTTTTGTGTGGACTTGTTGAGCATATTTGAGGATAGATTTGTGCCAGACCAGAGATAGATATTGAGAAGATTTGTGCTAGACCGAAGGACTATGTTTAGTATAGATTTGAGATAGATATTTGGAGGTGATAGAGCAGAGAGGATAGTAGTCTCCAGTGGATAGAGATCCATCAGCCAGGGTAGTGAGGATAGGTCTTCTGAGTGGGGACAAGAGTCTTCAGTGGAGAGAGATCCACAAGCCAGTGCAGTGGAGGTAGTAGTCTTCAAGAGGATCACCAGCCAAAGCAGAGGAGAAGGAGTTCTCCTATGGATAGAGATCCATGAACTTGATTTAGGGGATTGGTGTCTCCTTTGGATAGAGGTCCATAAACATTGTAATAGGGAAAGGATTCCCAAGAGATTGATTGAGAAAATTTTAGTGAAATATTTTCTCTGTGGAGTAGCCCACATTGGGTGAACCACGTAAATTGTGGTGTCTCTATTGTGTGTGGTGATTTATGCATTTCTTTGATTACTATTGTTGATATTGCTATCTATACATTACATAATATTGATTTGGAAAGAAAAGTAAAAAGTGGTCTTATACTATTCACCCCCCTCTCAGTATAAGCTTGTGTTCTTCAATTGGTATCAGAGCGAGTTCCTTCAGAAGAGTTTAACAACTTGAAGGAAAAGCTAACAAGAACACAATGGATTCTAAGAATGTGTCCTCAGATAATTCAGCACTAGTATTTTATGGAAGTGACTATATATATTGGAGTTTGAGAATGAAGATCTACCTGATGGCACTTGGCAATGAAATTTGGGAAGTAGTTGAAATTGGATATGATCCCTTGATTAATCCTCCTACAGATAAGGAAGGTAAGCTCCTACAACATTACAATTCAAAAGCAATGAATGCACTTTTGAGAGGTTTGCATAGAACAGAGTCTATGAAAGTTATGCATTGTCAAACTACAAAAGAAATGTGGGATAAATTGCAAAATATATATGAAGGAGATAAATGTGTCAAGAAAGCAAAGATGCAAAATCTCAAAGGACAATTTGAAGAATTAAGAATGAAGGATGAGGAAGATATTAGTACTTATCTACTTTGAATTGATGAGGTTGTTAATGCTATGCAAGGACTTGGAATGAAGATTGATGAATCAGATGTTTGTGATAAAGTCTTAAGAACTCTTCCAAAAAGATTCAGTGAAAAGGTTTATGCTATAGAAGTGTCAATGGATGGTGATACTTTGACAAGAGATATGTTGCTTGGTATTATTACAACACATGAGATAAGAACAAAAGATCCTATTCCCCAGAAAGAAGCAACATTCAAAGCAATCAAGAAGACAAAGGGTAAGAAGTCAGAATCAAGCAATGAGTCATCCAATGATGAAGAAGCTAATTATGGTAGAAGAGATAAGGATTCAAGAAGATCTAGAGATATAAGATCTATTAAATGTTTCAATTATGGAAAGTATGGACATTTTGCAATAGATTATCAAGAAGCTAAGAATAACAATGGTGAAGAAAAATAGGATCACAAGAACAGGGAATCAGAAAGATATAGGCACCAAAAGAAAAGCAAGGATGGACAAAGCAGACAAGGAAAGAAGTTCTTTCAAAGGCAAAAGAGGAGCTACTATGTGGATAAGGCAAGTAAGTACTCAAGTGATAGTGATGCTAGTTTTTTAGATAATGATAGAGATGAAGTCCTATTTATGATTGAAGAAAAAGAACAAGTTAAGAAAAGGACTCCAGTAATTCTCAAGTGTTTTAGATGTGGTAACTTTGGACATCTTGAAGATGATTGTACAAGGGATGGCTATAGTTTCAGTGATGATGAATATGAGGATGCACTTGAAGGACCAGATGAAAACCTTCTAATGGCATTAGAAGAAGAAGTAGGTGATCCTATAGAAGACAAGCCAATAGAAAATAAAGATGTGGACAAAGGTAAACAAATAGAGGAATATTCAGAGAAATATGGATATGATCTCAAGGGAGAACTTATTTATGCTCTTGAAACAGTAAAGAAGGTAAGAAAGCAAAACTCTAAACTTGAAATTCAGTTTCAAGAATGTGATGAAGAGAGAAGATTGCTTATAGAAGATTTAGAAAAATCAAAGGCTAAGGCAAAAAGGTTCAAGGATAAGTTAGAAGCAAAGATCTTAGAATGTGAAAAGTTAGCACAAGAAGTGGCACTACTAAGAGAATATTTAGAAGACTCCAAAGTCAAGCTAAAAGGGTTCAAAAATAGCTCAAAGAACTTAGATAAGTTCATCAAGATACAAAAGCCTACATCAAGCAAAACAGGTCTTGGATTTGGACAAGATCAAAAGAAATGGGAAGGAGAGTCAACCTCAAGTTTTGGAGGAGAAGAAACTTCAGATGAAGATATTTCAGAAGAAGATAGTGTAAAAGAGAGTGAGACATCTGAGGATGAGTTGGACAATAGAGAGTTCAACAAGAATAGGAACAATGCACAAAGAAGATACATATGGAACAACAATCAGAATAGGTCAAGAGAGACTAAGAGACCAATGAGGTCAAGGCAAGGAAACTTCAATGGAAGATGTTTTTCATGTCACAGGTTTGGGCATATGGCTTCATAGTGCAGGACACATGAAAGACAGGAATATGGGAACAAATAACTTTTCCATGGGTATTGCTACTCATGTAATCAGTTTGGTCACAAGGCAATGAATTGCAGGGTTCATGATAGAAGAAGGTATGGCTTCACTAGGAGAAATCCTAAGACATTTGCACCTCCAAGGAATAATAACATTAAGTGTTATAAGTGCAATAATGATGGTCACACAACAAAGTGGTGTAGAGCAGACATTCCAGAATCAAGGATGAATAGGAACAGGAACATGGATATGAACAGGAATAGGAACAGGAACATGGATATGAACAAGAACATAAATAGGAATGTAGACATGGACAGGAACATGGACATGGAAAGAAATAGTCAGAGGAATCAGAAGGATCAGATAAGAAGGAAAGAGGATAAAGGTAAAGAACAATGCTTTCTAGGAGTAGAAATACTCCCACCCCAGAATTAACCACCTCAAGAGAAGGTGGGGGAGGGGCTAAGCTAAGAGGCTCATTCTTAGCCCCGAGCCCCAAAGGTGACCCTTTGCCATTGATGTCAAAGGGGGAGAGATTTGGTATTTGAGTAAAAAGGAAAGAGCATTGAGCCAGGGGGAGCAATGTCACAAGGGGAGCAGAACAAAAGAAAAGTCAAGTTTTCAGTAAAAAGAATTTGGGTTGCCATCAATGACAAAGGGGGAGATTGTTGGACATTTTGAGTCATTAAGTCGAGTTGTCATTGATGTCAAGGAATTTTTCAAGAAATAAAGTTGTCATTAATATCCAGGAAGAAGCTTCTAATAATGTCAAAGGTCAAGAGGAACAATGCAGAGGTTAAAGGTAAGGTTAAAGGCAAAAGGGCTCCATAATATTTTTAATATTATGTGGAAGCATAAGTTAAAAGGTTTTTCATAAAAACCCAAGAAATTTTATTGCAAAGCTAAAGGAAGGTTTAATATTTATTTGATAAAATATTTAAATTCAAAATGAATTTAAATTTTATAAATAAATATTATTTATACCAAGTTGCAAAATGAAAGGTGGCCTAAATAAAACCAAGGGTTTTAAAGAAGTAATTTATAAAATTTAAATTCAAATGAATTTAAATATTTTATAAATTAATAAGGTCAAAGGGATAAACAAGCATCGACGTCTAATACATTGGAGGAAATTTGAGCGTCGATGTTTTGCATAAAGGAGGGAAACCATTATAAATACCAATGCCTAAAAGGCATTAAAACTTATCCTTTTGCTCGATTAATGTATGCGTGCAATTGTGTTGACTCATGTGGAATATGCGAAGTGGTTAATGTGTTTAGCGCCAGTGAATAACATTTAAGAGGAACAACGTGAATTGACCAAGCGCCAACTGGGCAGCGTGGCCTAGTGGCAAAGAGGACAATGTTAGAGTGTTGGGTGCTAGGAGACCTGCATTTGAAATGTGGTGGCAGTATTTTGGTGGTTGCATTGGTGTTGGAGAGCGCCAAAGGAAAGGTGCACATTTTATGCTAAGCAAGGTGGGGAGTTTTTGGAGCATGTGGTGCCCTCTTCTCCCCAAGCGAGCGCCTAGCTCGTGCGATGGTTGGAGCCATGGCTAGGGCGTTGGTTGAGGAAGCACCGTGAGTTCGAATCCCTTCCAAGGCAAAGGTATTAATTTTTATGTGTAATATTTTATGTGCCTAAGGTTTGACATGAGGTCTTAGGGAGATAAAAGGGTTGCTTAAAGTTTTTATATTGATTATTATTTTTGGTATATTGGAGGAATAAGGAGTTAGCTTTATTTTGAATAAAGTGTTTGTCACATTGATTTGTTGAGGATTTAAAGGATAAAAGGGATTTCTTGCATAGAGTTATTTTTGAGAAAGAAGATTGCATTAACATTATTCTTGTCATTGATTATTATTATCATTGGGAGATTATAAGGTGTATTTGGTGAATTAATTTTTTGTAAAGGTTGAAGAATGTTTTCTTAAATATGGAGTGATAAGGTGTATATGTTTTGATATTTACATTGTAATTTTTGAGGGAGTTTATCATCTTATAACTTCTTGAGCTTGGAAAAAGAGTGTTTGTTGTTGTGGCAGATTTATGAGATCCCTTCATCATCAAGAAAAAGGTATGAGCACATTCTTCCATAGTTGAGTTGATTGATTGGTTTTCTGGAAAATAAGTTTGGAGTGAAAAGGACTTGATTAGGATTTCCTATTGAGAGTGTTGAGATAATGCTTCAAGGTTTTCTGGAATAAAGGATTGTTTTATAAGCATTGTTGTTGAAGCTATTGGTTGTGTAAAGAACTTGAACTAGGGTTTGAGTATCATTGATATGTGAAGATTGTTTTATAAGCATTGTTGTTGAAGTGAGTTGTTGAGAAAAGAACTAGGGTTTGCAAAGAACATGAGTATCATTGTTATGTGAGAGTTGTTTCATAAGCATTGTTGTTGAAGTGAGTTGTTGAGTGAAGAACTTGAACTAGGGTTTGCAAAGATCATGAGTATCATTGTTATGTGAGATTTGTTGTTGAGCATTGTTGGAAATATTTTGAGTTGATGTTTACATGCTTGGACTAGGGTTTGTGAGAAAGGGGTGTTTCATTGAGTGATTGGTTGAGTAGAGTTGGTTGAGCCTAGTCAAGTGGATGTGTGAAGTGATTGTTCAAGTTCCATAAAACAAACTATTCTATATTCTGAATTGAGTTGAGAAAGTGATTGAGCATTGAGTTGAATTTGAAGCATATTGAGTCTCTAACAATTCTCCTTATGTTTCTAAGAGAGTGATTGAAAGTAATTGAGCATATTTGAGGCAAGTCTTTGAGGAGACTTGTGGACTGATTTTTGTGTGAGATTTTGTGGAAGCTTACAATACAGATTTGGATAAGTTCTTGAGAGGACTTATTGAGCAGATTTGAACAAGTTCTTAGTGGACTTGTTGAGCAGATTTGAGCAAGTTTTATGTGGACTTGTTGAGCATATTGGACAAGTTCTATGTGGACTTGTTGAGCATATTTGAGCAAGTTTTGTGTGGACTTGTTGAGCATATTTGAGCAAGTTCTATGTGGACTTGTTGAGCATATTTGAGCAAGTTCTATGTGGACTTGTTGAGCAGATTGGACAAGTTCTGTGTGGACTTGTTGAGCAGATTTGAGCAAGTTATGTGTGGACTTGTTGAGCATATTTGAGCAAGTTCTATGTGGACTTGTTGAGAAGATTTAAGCAAGTTCTATGTGGAATTTTGAGCATATTTGAGGATAGATTTGTGCTAGACTAGAGATAGAGATTGAGAAGATTTGTGCTAGACCGAAGGACTATGTTTAGTGTAGATTTGAGATAGAGCTTTGGAGGTGACAGAGCAGAGAGGATAGTAGTCTCCAGTGGATAGAGATCCATTAGCTAGGGTAGTGAGGATAGGTCTTCTGAGTGGGGATAAGAGTCTTCAGTGGAGAGAGATCCACAAGCCAGTGTAGTGGAGGCAGTAGTCTTCAAGAGGATCACCAACCAGAGCAGAGGAGAAGGAGTTCTCCTATGGATAGAGATCCATGAACTTGATTTAGGGGATTGGTGTCTCCTTTGGACAGAGGTCCATAAACATTGTAATAGGGAAAGGATTCCCAAGAGATTGATTGAGAAAATTTTAGTGAAATATTTTCTCCGTGGAGTAGCCCACATTGGGTGAACCACGTAAATTGTGGTGTCTCTATTGTGTGTGGTGATTTGTGCATTGCTTTGATTACTATTGTTGATATTGCTATCTATACATTGCATAATATTGATTTGGAAAGAAAAGTAAAAAGTGGTCTTATACTGTTCACCCCCCTCTCAGTATAAGCTTGTGTTCTTTAGTAAGAATACAAAGTAACATATCTCTTTTCAAAGAATCACCATCCTTTGATTATGCTATAGCTAAAATATTTTCACTAAACCTTGTTAGAAGAGACCTTAATATCTTATCACAAACATCTGATTCATCCACATTAAGTCCAAGTTCTTGCATAGCATTAATAATCTCATATAACCAAAGTAGATAAGAACTAATGTCTTCCTCATTATTCATTCTTAATTCTTCAAATTGTCCTTTGATATTTTGTATATTTTCTTTCTTGACACCTTTATCTCCTTCATATATACTTTGCAACTTATCCTACATTCCTTTTGCATATTGACAATGCATAACTTTTATGGACTTTGTTTTATGCAAACCTCTCAAAATTGCATTCATTGCTTTTGAATTGTAATGTTGTAGAAGCTTAACTTCCTTGTCTATAGGTGGATAAACTGAGGGGTCGTATCCATTTTCAACTGATTCCCAAATTTCATTTCCAAGTGCCTTCAGATAAATCTTCATTCTCAAACTCTAATATATAATCACTTCCATAAAATACTAGTGTTATATTCTTTGATGATCCATTCTAAGAATCCATTTTGTTCTTGTAATATTTTTCTTCAAACTATTAAAATATTCTGAAGGAACCTGCTCTGATACCAATCAAAGAACACAAGCTTATATTGAGAGGGGGGTGAATAATATAATACCACTTTTTACTTTTCTTTCCCAATCAATATTATGCAATGTATAGATAAGAATATCAATAACAGTAATCAAAGAAATGCACAAATCACCACTCACAATAGACACACCATAATTTACGTGGTTCACCCAATGTGGGCTACTCCATGAAGAAAATATTTCACTAAAATTTTCTCAATCAATCTCTTGGGAATCCTTTCCCTATTACAATGTTTATGGACCTCTGTCCAAATGAGATATCAATCCCCTAAATCAGGTTCATGGATCTCTATCCAAAGGAGACACCAATCTCCTAATATCTTCGATCCTCTAGAAGACCTATGCCTCCACTACCGTTAGCAAATGGAACTCTATCCACAGAAGACACCTATCTTCCCTGCTATGGCTAGAGATATTTGTCCTCAAATCTGTCACCTCCAAAGCTCTATCTCAAATATGCACCAAACAAAGTCCTTCGGTCTAGCACAAATATTTCTTGAATATCTCTCTGATCTGGTACAAATCTATCCTCAAATATGCACCAAAATCTATCCTTGAATTTGTACTAAACATAATCCTTCGGTCTAGCATAAATCTATCCCCAATATTTGTCCTCAAGCCTTAACTCAAAGCTTGACTCAATCTCAAATCAACTTTATTGGATCTACCCCAAACCTTAACTCAAGGTTTGAAAAAATCAATTAATAAACTCTGCTCTCAAGTCTTCTCAAAGACTTATCTCAAATTTGCTTTGTAAGCTTCCACAAAACCTCAAAATAATCTATCCTCAAGTCCTCTCTAGAACTTCTCAAATCTTCTCAATAAGTTCTCATAATAACTTATCCAAATCTGCTCTTAATCTATATTTTAAGCTTCCAAAAAATCTTACCCAAAACTATCCACAAGTCTTCTCAAAGACTTACCTAAAATCTTCTCAAAAAGTCCACACTAGAACTTGTCTAATCTCATAGAAACATAAAGAGAATTGTTAGAGACTAAATATGCTCTATACTCATCACAATGCTCAATCACTTTCAATCACTCTTTTAGAAACATACAAAGAATTGTTAGAGACTCAATATGCTTCAACTCAATACTCAATAACTTCCAATCACTCTTTCAAAAACATATAGAGAATTGTTAGAGACTCAATATGCTTCAACCCAATACTCAATCACTTTCTCAAATCAATTCAAAATATGGAATAGTTTGTTTTATGGAACTTGAACAATCACTTCACACATCCACTTGACTAGGTGTTGAGCAAGGTGCAGAAACAGTATTGTCATTGTTGTCAACACAGACAGACAGATCAGATGATGCAGTGGACAGGAGTTCAGAGGTCAGTCAGAGCATGCACAGTGAATTTCCAAGAAGACAGATTCAAAGGATCAAAGAAAAAGACAAGTAAGAAAACTGTCGCGATATCGCGACATGTTTTCTGTCGTGATTTCGTGACATATCGAAGGAGAGAGAAACTGCTGGCAAAACTATCGTGATTTCGTGACATATCGGAGGAGAGAGAAAATGCTAGCAAAACTGTCACGATTTCGTGACATGTTTCATTTTTGCGGTCCAAAGCGAAGAGAAAGAGGAGAGAGAAAAAGATGTCACGATTTCGTGACATGTTGGACGAAAGAGAAAGCGCAAGGAAAACTGTCACGATTTCGTGACATGTTTGGAGAGAAGGTGCAAGCAAAGAAAAATATCATGATTTCATGACATGTTCGGAGAGAAGGTGCAAGCAAGAAAAATTGTCATGATTTCACGACATGTTGGAAGAGAACGAGGAGAAAGAAAAAGATGTCACGATTTCGTGACATGTTTCATTTTTGCAGTCCGAAGTGAAGAGGAAGGCAGAGAAAGAAAAGTGTCACGATTTCATGACAATTTGCAAGAAGGATTGTACGGACGAAAAAGTGTCACGATTTCATGACAGGTTCGAGAGAAAGAGTTCGTAGAGAAAAAGTGTCACGATTTCGTGACAGGTTCAAAGAGAAAGTGCCAAGGAGAAAAAGTGTCACGATTTCGTGACATGTCGAGTTTGACCGAAGAAGAGTAGAGTGCAAGGAAGTGTCATGATTTCATGACATGTTGTTTTCACGGTGAAAGAAGAAAGGCACAAGGAGGAATGTGTCACGATTACATTTGAGACAAGAGAGAGAGAAAGTGTCACGATTTCACGAAGAGGAGAAGAGTTGAAAGAGAAAGTTGTGTCTGATTTCATGACATGTTTTATGTGCAAGAGAGAGAAGAGGGCAAGGTAGCGAAAGTGTCACGATTTCGTGACATGTTCCATTTTCGCGGTTGAAGAGACAGAGAAGAGGTCAAGAAAAAAGTGTCACGATTTCATGAATGTCCTTTTGGAGAGAAGAGGGAAGAGAAAGTGTCACTGATTTCATGACATGTTCCATTTTCACTGGTTGAAGCCAAGAAGAGTAGCGAGGAGGCGAAAGTGTCACGATTTCGTGACATGTTCTGTTTTCACCGGTATGAAGCCAGGAGAAGAGGTAAGGAAGGCAAAAGTGTCACGATTTCATGACATGTCTTGTTTTCAGGTTGAAGCCAAGAAGAGTGAGCAAGGAAGGGAAAAGTGTCACGATTATCAGACAATGTCTTTCGTTGGTTGAAGCCGAGAAGAGTAACAAGGAGGCAAAAGTGTCACGATATCGTGACAGGTCATGTTTTCACGGGTAGAAGGCGAGAAGAGTGCAAAGAGATAGAAGTGTCACGATTTCGCGATGGGTCGCTACAGCACGCTTACTGACAGTTAACTGAAAGTAGAATGACAGTTACAGGGGCAGTTGTAGAGGAAAATCATGCAGCCAAAATAAGTAGAGTTAACTGAAGTTAGTGCGGTAGTTACAGATAGAAATCATGCAGCTATTTTAAGAACAGTCAAAGAAGGAGAAATCGAACAGTCGCATAAATAGAATCAAAAAATGCATGCATGCATAGAAAGAATACGAATAGTCATGACCAAGAAGACGAACAGTCATGGTAGAGGTATATGTTGCATGTAACGTGTTTAACGAAATGCCCACTCTATATATACAAAAGGAGTTACATAAAGAAGGAGTTACAGTTGACAAGTGGCAGAAGAGAATATTAAAGAAAAGTTACAATTGACAAGTGGCGTATGAGGAATAAAAGAAGGAATAAGGAGTCTCAATGAGAAATAGGGTTATAAAAGGGTAGTCACGCAGAGAATTAAGTTGCCATTGAATGTGAGAAAGTGCTACCGAAAGAGGGTTAGAAGAGTGCTGCAAGAGAGCGACAAGCAGAGCCGTAAGTGTTTACTATGTTTTGATAAATTGTAGACCAGTCAGGGTCTTGGATAAGTGAAGGCATTCTTATGTCAATCTGATAGTTTAAAAAGTGCAGTTCAAGTTGGTGCTTGAATTAGGGGTTGGTGCTCCTTTCTGTTGGTGCAGATAAACCAGGGGTTGGTGCTCCTTCCAGTGGGTGCTGGTAAACAGATTGTAAAATTGGTGTTTTGCAAAGGCTGGATTTGGACCGTAGTCCAAGCAGTCATTCTTGAGGAGTAGCCAAATTGGTGAACCTCGTTATATTGTGTGTTGTGGTGTGCTCTCTTGTGATAATTGCTTTACCTACTTTTAAGTTCTCTTTGCTTCAACTTTAAAAGTTGTAGATTTGAATTTTAAATAGCTACACTGATTCACCCCCCCCTCTCAGTGTCATTGTGAGAACATCAATTGGTATCAGAGCAAGGTTCCTGAACAAGCTTAATCAGCTAAGGTGATCTTGGAAGAAACACAATGGCAGGTGGTGAAGGATTCTCATCAAACAAAGCTCCTTTGTTCGACGAAACTAATTACTCATTCTGGAGACTCAGGATGCAGACATATCTGTGTGCATTGGGATACGACATTTGGGAGTCAATAGAAAGTGGATACACAATACCAGCTACTCCTCCAACAGATACTGTCGAGAAGAAAAAGTTTGAGAATAACTCCAAAGCAAAGAATGCCATAATGTGTGGGCTAGTAGACAGTGAACTGATAAGGATCATGAGCTGTAAAACGACAAAAGACATGTGGGACAAACTGAAGAGCATTCATGAAGGAGACAACAAGATCAAGGAAGCCAAGCTACAAACGCATCGAGCTCAGTTCGAAGCATTAAAAATGAATGATGATGAGAACATAGAGGCCTATATGTTGAGAGTCAATGGAATCATTAATGCGATCGTAGGACTCGACGAAGAAATCGAAGATGCGGTCATCGTGAAAAAGGTACTTAGAACTCTTCACAAAAGATTTAATTCTAAAGTTTCTGCTATAGAAGAAGCTAAAGATCTAAATAATTTTAGCATGGATGAGATGCATGGTTCTTTGACTGCATACGAAATGAGAATAGGACAAACTAAGCCCATAGACAGAGAAGCTGCTTTTAAAGCACACAAAAATATAAAAGCTGAACAAGAATCTGAGGATGAAGAGACATCGGATGAAATGGAAGCTAACTTTGTTCGAAAACTTACAAAGGGAAAAGGAAAATATAGAGGAAAGTTACCGTTTAAGTGCTTCAATTGTGGAGGCATCGGTCACTTTGCAGCTAAATGTCCAATGCATGAGAAAACCAAAAATGATGAAGGGTCACACCAAGAAAAAGGTGACTGGAAGAAGAAACCAAATTTTAGAAAGAACAACTTCAAGAAGAAAAGTTTCATATCCAAGAATGTCAGCTCTTCTGAAGAAAGCTCAGGTGAGGATTCTGAAGAAGAAAGAGGTGAAGCTCTGTTCATGGCATTTGAAGAAGAAAAAATAGAAGAAAAATAGGAAGGTGATAAAGACCTTAAGGATGAGGCTGAAGTATATCTGGAAGGAGAGTTGGTTGCTGCACTGAAAGAGTTGAGTACAGAAAGGAAGAAGAATAAAAAGGTCTCAAGAAAGCTTGAGGATGCGAATGACATAATAAACAGTTTGAAAGTACAGACAGAAGAATTTAAGAAAATGTCTAAAGAACTTGAAGTACAATTAACCATGAGAATAGATGAGTGCAGCAAACTAGAAGAAGAGATTGTTGTTTTAAGAATGCGGCTAGAAGAAAAGAATCAAAAATTGAGTTGCTATCACAAACTTGAAGGAAGTTCTGCAAAGCTTGAAAAGATTATAAATAGTCAGAGGACTACAGGCATCAAATTTGGCTTGGGCTTTGTCGAAGGAGAATCATCAAGTGGATCAAAGGCCATAACTGTAGAACCAGTAAAGAAAGAAGATAAGATCAAGGTTGACCAAAGAAAAATGAATCATGCAAAAGAAAGCAACAATGCCAGGCACGAGAAGAGTGTTGACAATGAGGGATTCACAAAAGTCACACATCAAAGGAGAAGAAAATTTGTGGCTCCTACTACAAAATGGCAAAGACCAACTCCCAGGTTCAATCATTCCTTCTCTGGTTATTGTTTTAAATGCAATGCTTACGGTCATAAGATTTCAGACTGCATTTATAATATAGGACAAAGAAATTTCACCAATAGAAATGTCTTTTCACCCTTGATGGATTATGCAATAGAATGCTATAACTATCATAACTTTGGACACATTGCAAGAAACTCGTAGAAGCACATATGCAGCAAATAAATATCAGGGAAGAAGATCTCAACCAAACAGTTTAAGGCAAAATAGAAAATTCCCAAAAAAACATGCACAGGCCACTGACAAAGAAAAGTCTAAACAAGTGACCAAAACTATAGTCAAACCAGAATGGAAAGAAAAGGAGCAACCCAAGGAAGAAAAGGAATCCTTGATTGTACAGACAACATTCAAAGCACAGAACAAATCTGCACCATGGATATTGGATAGTGGATGCTCCAATCACATGACAGGAGATAAACAAAAATTTGAAAAGTTACAGAAATATGAAGGGGGCTCTGTAAAATTTGGAAATAATGATGGAGCCAAGATAGTTGGGAAAGGATCAGTCAAGATAAGTGATGGAAAGATCAATTCCAAAGAAGTCCTGTTTGTGATTGGTTTGAAGCACAACCTACTGAGTGTAAGTCAAATCTGTGATAGAGGTCATGAAGTCATTTTTAAGAAGCAGGGTTGTGAAGTCAGAAAAGCTCATAGTGGGAAGCTGATAGCTAATGGATCGAGGACTTCTAGAAACCTATATACTCTCTCAGAGACTTCAGAAGGAGCATGTTTGATTGGACAGGAAGATGAAAATTGGCTGTGGCACAAGAGGCTCGGTCATATTAGCTTTGACAATCTGGTAAAAATAAGTTCAAAAAGGGCAGTAAGAGATATACCCACCATTGGCAAACCATTAAATAACATCTGTGCTTCATGCCAAAAAGGGAAGCAAACTAGATCCACATTTAAATCAAAGGAATACTTCACCAGCAAACCGTTAGAGCTGATACATACTGATTTATGTGGACCCATGAGAACACAAAGCATAAATGGTGACAAATACTTTATGCTGTGCATAGATGATTATTCCAGGATGACATGGGTATTATTTTTAAAGCTTAAATCAGATGCCTTTGAAATGTTCAAGACTTTCAAAAAACTGGTTGAGAATCAAACAGGAAAAAGAATTAAATGCTTAAGATCAGATAGAGGAGGAGAGTTTATCTCAGAGGAGTTTGCAGAGTACTATCAAAAATATGGGATCAGAAGACAGTTTTCAGCAGCAAGGACACCTCAACAGAATGGTGTTGTTGAAAGAAAGAACAGGACAGTGCAGGAAATGGCATGGACAATGTTGACAGAGAACAAAATAGCAGACAGATTCTGGAAAGAGGCAGTTCATACTGCGGTTTACATCCAAAACAGGTGCATGTTGAGGACACATGAAAGCAAAACTCCTTATGAGCTATGGTTCGGCAAAAAGGCAACAACAAGATACTTCAAAGTCTTTGGCAAGCAAGTGCTACATCAAAAGAACTGAAGATAATCTTGGTAAGTTTGAAGATAGAGCTGATGAAGGAATTTTTCTTGGCTATTCGACAAAAAGCAAAGCCTACACATGCTATAACAAAAGGCTAAAGAAAATTGTGGAGAGTGCCGATGTGAAGGTTGATGAAGGTAGGGAACTAGAAATTAGCAATGAAGAAAAATACCCTATTTATGAAGAAGTTATAGAAGCAGATGAAGAAAAGGGAACATAAGAGATTAAGGAGATTGACTCAGAAGTAGAAGAAAACAAGAAATTTAAAATAGGCAGTTGGCAAAAAAATCATCCCAGAGAGCAAATTATTGGGGACCCCACAGTTGGTATTCAGACAAGGAGAACAATAGTAAGGAACTACTCTCTATTATCCAGCATTGAACCCAAAAATGTTGTTGAAGCAAGCACAGATGAAAGTTGGATGAAGGCAATTAATGAAGAACTAGATCAGATTGAGAAAAACAAAACCTGGGAGTTAGTACCATGACCAACAAATAAAAATATAATCGGTACTAAATGGATTTTTCGAAACAAATTAAACGAAGATGGACAGGTTGTCAGAAATAAGGCAAGATTGGTCTGTAAAGGCTATGCTCAAGTTGAAGGTATTGATTTTGAGGAAACCTTTGCACCAATGGCTAGACTAGAGGCAATCAGAATGTTTCTGGCTTTAGAAGTTCATAAAAATTTCAAAGTATATCAAATGGACGTGAAATCAGCATTTCTGAATGGAAAACTGGAAGAAGAGGTTTACATTGAGCAACCAGATGGTTTCCAACTCGGTGACAATCCCAATTTTGTTTGCAAGTTAAAGAAAGCTTTGTATGGTCTGAAACAAGCACCCAGAGCATGGTATGCAAGGCTGGATAACTATCTTATTCAACAGGGGTTCAAGAAAGGTATGGTGGACAACAACTTGTATGTCAAAACAGAGAATGGCCATCTTATTGTACTTGTTGTTTATGTAGATGATATCATATTTGGCAGCAGCATGGATGAGTATTGTAGAGACATAGCAAATAAAATGAAGAAAGAATTTGAGATGTCTATGATTGGTGAACTTTCGTATTTCCTCGGACTGCAAGTTAATCAAAGTGAAAAGGGCATTTTTATCTCTCAAGTTAAATATGTGAAAGAAATGCTGAAAAAATTCACAATGGAGGATTGTAAACCTGTTAGCACTCCCATGACAACAGGTTGCAAATTGAGCAAGGATGACAAATCTCCAGATGTTGATCAAACCATGTACAGATCTATGATTGGGAGCCTGCTGTATTTAACAGCTACAAGACCAGATATCTTACAGGCAGTATGCATGGTAGCAAGATTTTAGGCTAGTCCCAAAGAGACTCATGTGACAGCTATGAAGAGGATCTTTAGGTACCTCAAGGGTACTATGGAGTATGGGTTATGGTACCCAAAAGGTAAGGACTTCACTCTTATTGCATATTCTGATGCAGATTGGGCAGGATGTATAGATGACAGAAAGAGTACCAATGGTGGTGCATTCTATCTTGGAGACAGGTTGGTAGCATGGCACAACAAGAAACAAGAATCAGTCTCTCTATCCACAGTAGAGGCAGAATACATTGCAGCAACAACATGTTGTACTCAGATTTTATGGATGAGACAAACCCTGAAAGATCTTGGTATTAACTTCAAAGAGCCAATTTCAGTTAAATGTGATAACACTAGTGCTATTAACATATCAAAGAATCCGGTTATGCATTCTCGAACCAAACACATTGCAATCCGGTATCACTTTTTGAAGGATAAAGTTGCAGAAGGTGAGGTTAAATTGGATTTTGTTCCAACTACAGAGCAAGTAGCAGATATATTCACAAAACCCTTGCCCAAAGAAGTTTTTGAGTACCTACGGAGTAAGTTGGGAGTGGTCACACTACCCAAGAACTGACTAGCTATCGGGAACACATTCTCAGGGGGAGCAATTATGCCTATGTTTATAGTTTTGCTCATATTCATGATTTTTGCTAACTATAACAATGTGTGTCTGAGAATGTTGTGCATAGACTCAGGGGGAGTCTGCAGCAGCCCTTTGGTATTATTGTCAAAGGGGGAGAAGAATTACAGGAAATTGCACACGTGTTGCCAACAATTCCAAAGGGGGAGATTGTTGAGCAAGGTGCAGAAACAGTATTGTCATTGTTGTCAACACAGACAGACAGATCAGATGATGCAGTGGACAGGAGTTCAGAGGTCAGTCAGAGCATGTACAGTGAATTTCCAAGAAGACAGATTCAAAGGATCAAAGAAAAAGACAAGTAAGAAAACTGTCGCGATATCGCGACATGTTTTCTATCATGATTTCGTGACATATCGAAGGAGAGAGAAAATGCTGGCAAAACTGTCATGATTTCGTGACATATCGAAGGAGAGAGAAAATGCTAGCAAAACTGTCACGATTTCGCGACATGTTTCATTTTTGCGGTCCAAAGCGAAGAGAAAGAGGAGAGAGAAAAAGATGTCACGATTTCGTGACATGTTGGACGAAAGAGAAAGTGCAAGGAAAACTGTCACGATTTCTGAAGTTCAAGAAGGTGCAAGCAAAGAAAACTATCATGATTTCGTGACATGTTCGGAGAGAAGGCGCAAGCAAGGAAAACTGTCATGATTTCGTGACATGTTGGAAGAGAACGAGGAGAAAGAAAAAGATGTCACGATTTCATGACATGTTTCATTGGTCCGAAGCGAAGAGGAAGGCAGAGAAAGAAAAGTGTCACGATTTCGTGACAATTTGCAAGAAGGATTGTACGGATGAAAAAGTGTCACGATTTCATGACAGGTTCGAGAGAAAGAGTTCACAAAGAAAAAGTGTCACGATTTCGTGACAGGTTCAAAGAGAAAGCGCCAAGGAGAAAAAGTGTCGCGATTTCGTGACATGTCGGGTTTTCGTGACCCGAAGAAGAGTTAGAGTGCAAGGCAGCGCATGTGTCACGATTTCGTGACATGTGTTTTCCGGAAAGAAAAGAAAGGCACAAGGGAGAATGTGTCATGATTTTGTGACATGTCGTTTCGGCGAGAGAAGAGTGTAAAGAGAAAGTGTCACGATTTCAGACAGGGAGAAAGGAAAAGTCAGATTTCATGACATGTCATGTTTTTGCGGGCAAGAGACAGAGAAGAGGTCAAGTTAGCGAAAGTGTCATGATTTCGTGACATGTTCATTTTTGGGGAAGAGAGAGAAGAGGAAGAGAAAAGTGTCACGATTTCGTGACATGTTCTATTTTCAGGGCAAGAGAGAGAAGAGGTAGGAAGGCTAGTGAAAAGAAGAGTGCAAGGAGGGAAAGTGTCACGATTTCATGACATGTTCTGTTTTCACTGCCGCGGAAGCCAGAGAAGAGTAGCAAGGAGGCGAAAGTGTCATGATTTCGTGACATGTCTTGTTTTTGCGGGTTGAAGCCGAGAAGAGTAACAAGGAGGCGAAAGTGTCACGATATCGTGATAGGTCATGTTTTCATGGGTAGAAGGCGAGAAGAGTGCAAAGAGATAGAAGTGTCATGATTTCATGACGGGTCGCTACAACACGCTTACTGACAGTTAACTGAAAGTAGAACGACAGTTAAAGGGGCAGTTGTAGAGGAAAATCATGTAGCCAAAATAAGTAGAGTTAACTAAAGTTAGTGTGGCAGTTACAGATAGAAATCATGCAGCTTTTTTAAGAACAGTCAAAGAAGGAGAAATCGAACAGTCGCATAAATAGAATCAAAAAATGCATGCATGCACATAAAAGAAGACGAACAGTCATGGTAGAGGTATATGTTGCATGTAACGTGTTCAACGAAATGCCCACTCTATATATACAAAAGGAGTTACATAAAGAAGGAGTTACAGTTGACAAGTGGCAGAAGAGAATGTTAATAGAAACAGTTAAAATTGACAAGTGGCGTATGAGGAATGAAAGAAGGCGTTATAACTGGAGTTTCAAAGAGAAATGTCTGTTATAAAAGGGCAGTCATGTAGAGAATTAAGTTGCTGCTAAATGTGAGAAAGTGCTACCGAAAGAGGGTTAGAAGAGTGTTGTAAGAGAGCGACAAGAAGAGCTGTAAGTGTTTACTGTGTTTTGATAAATTGTAGACCAGTCAGGGTCTTGGATAAGTGAAGGCATTCTTATGTCAATATGATAGTTTTAAAAAGTGCAGTTCAAGTTGGTGCTTGAATTAGGGGTTGGTGCTCCTTTCTGTTGGTGCAGATAAACTAGGGGTTGGTGCTCCTTCCAGTGGGTGCTGGTAAACAGATTGTAAAATTGGTGTTTTGCAAAGGCTGGATTTGGACCGTAGTCCAAGCAGTCATTCTTGAGGAGTAGCCAAATTGGTGAACCTCGTTATATTGTGTGTTGTGGTGTGCTCTCTTGTGATAATTGCTTTACCTACTTTTAAGTTCTCTTTGCTTCAGCTTTAAAAGTTGTAGATTTGAATTTTAAATAGCTACACTGATTCACCCCCCCTCTCAGTGTCATTGTGAGAACATCACTAGGCTCAACCAACTCTACTCAACCAATCACTCAATGAAAAAATCCTTGCTTACAAACCCTAGTCCAAGCATATGATCCTTTACTCAAAATGTTTCCAACAATGCTTATCAACAATTCTCACATAACAATGATACTCATGTTATTTTCAAACCCTAGTTCAAGTTCTTTACTCAACCAATGGCTTCAACAACAATGCTTATAAAATAATGTTTTAACAACAACTCTTTATTCCAAAAAACCTTGAAGCATTAACTCAACACACTCAATAAGGAAACCCTAATCAAGTCATTTTCACTACAAACTTATTTTCTAGAAAATAAACCAATCAACTCAACTATGGAAGAATATGTTCATATCTTTTTCTTGATGATGAAGGAACCTCAAATATCTGCCACAACCACAAATACATTTTTGCCAATCTCAAAGGAAATTTAGAAGATGATAAAACTCTCTCTCAATATTACAATGCAAATATCAACACACATACACCTTATCGCTCCATATTAAAGAAAGCATCCATCAAGATATACAAAAATGATTGAAAAAATACACTTTATAATCTCCTAACTAAAATAATATTTAATACTAGAAATAATGTCAATACAATATCCTTTTCAAAATAAGTCAATGGAAAGAAATCCTCTCAACACTATAAATATTCAATAAACCAACATGTCAAAAATACTTTAAAAAAAAAAAATAAAGCCAACTCCTTATTCCTCCAATTAACCAAAAATAATGATTAGTCAAAAACCTTTTTAACTAACCCTTTTAACTCCCTAGGACCATATGTCAAAACCTTAGGCATCACAACACATATTAAAAATATTATTACCTTTACCTTGGTGGGACTCGAACTCACAATGCCACCTCTACCAGCGCCCTAGTTGTGGCTTCCATCGTCGCACGAGCTAGAAACTCGTTTGGAGAGCAAGAGAACAACGTGCTCTATATTCCTCTTCACATGCGCTAAATTAAAAAATCATGTGTCGCTTCCTTGACGCTTCAAAACACACACACCAAATGTTGTCATAGTGAATGGATCATGGATCACTCCACCCACAAATGCATTAGCACTTCATCCACTTGCCACTAGGCCATTCTGTCTTGGTGGATATGATAGTTTAGCCCACGATAATATTAACCCTTTTGCTGGCACATAAGACAAGGTGTTTGTCTTCTTCCTCGCACGAATTATCACAACACCAATTGCACCCTTTATTATTTTGAACGAAGGATGATTTAAATGCCACTAAGGCATATAGTATATATACTAATTTCCTCATTTAATTTTGAACATTTTTGCCTTCAAAATTTGAATAATTAATTTATAAATTATTTAAATTTTTCAGAATTTAAATTTTATAAATTAACTTTTAAATCATTTTGGCTTTATCAAAGCCTTCTTGATTTTACCACTTTGTATAAATAATATTTATTTATAAAATTTAAATTCAATTTGAATTTAAATAATTTATAAAACAAATATTAAAAACTCCTTGGGTTTTTATGAAAAACCTTTTATTTTTGCTCAACCATGGTTTTAATGAAAACCCTTTTAACTTATGCTTCCACATAATATTAAAAATATTATGAATCTCTTTCACCTTTAACCTTTGCATTGTTCCTCTTGACCTTTTGACATCAATGGTAGCTTATTTCTTGACATCAATGACAACTTCAGTCCTTCACATCAATGATAACTTTGACTCAAAATGTCCAACAAACTCCCCCTTTGTCATTGATGGCAACCCAAATTCTTTTTACACTTTTCTTTGTTCTACTCCCCCTGGGACATTGCTCCCTCTGGCTCAATGCTCTATTCAAATCTCTCCCCATTACCCAAATCTCTCCCCCTTACTCAAATTTCTCCCGCTTTGAAATCAATGGCAAAGGGTCACCTTTAGGGATTGGGGCTAAGAATGAGTATCTTAGCTTAGCCCCTCCCCCACCTCCTCTTGAGGTGGTTAATTATGGGGTGGCAGTATTTCTTCTCCCAGAAAGCACTGGTATTTACCTTTGTATTTTTTTTTCTTATCTGATCCTTTTGATTGTTAGAGTAATATTCCATAATTTGGGATATTTACCATTTTCCTAAACTATGTAGAATTTATTTATCGCATGGTAAAAGTAGTTTGTTACTTGTAGACACCAAAACAGCACCAATCCGATTATGTGACTGCAAACACTGATCGCATTGACACACACAGCCCCCAGGGCAGCCCCCAGAGGTTAAACAGTGGTCCTAACCACTCTTTCAGCAGTTTTTGAAGGTCAAAAGTCAATTCGGCACCCTCAGGTACTTTGCTCCATACTCGTTTCACCCAGGAACGAATACGGTTTGGTATTCGCCCCGCCCAGGGACGAATAGAAGTATTCGCTCCGGGGTGGAGCGAATAGCGGGTTTGACGAGCAAAAAGTCAATTCACGACAAATGGCAGCTCGGATCCGCCACTTAACGCCTCCTTCATTTCATGGGAGCATGGGTGAGCGTTTTCGAGCGTTAGAGGCTGTTACAGGGGCAGTCATGAAGCCCCTAATCAGGGAGGAATCTTCCCTCCCCTGGAAGGGCATGGCTACCAAGTGGCGCCTCTGCATGTTCATCCCAAGAGACCTCCGGGTCTATAAATTGGTGAGCTTTCTCACCCCAATAGATAGAGAGTAAGAGCATTTTTGAGCAACGAAGTGCTGCCGTTTTACTTCCCCATACATCCTTGTGCGATTTGTGCCTTTCACATCCTTGATCTCTTTTAGAGAGGAGGTCATTGGGTGACTATTGGAAGGATGAATCTTGAGCCCAAAACCCGACACTTGACCACAGTATACCACCCAATTTTCTGACAACACCCTGTAAGAGATTTTGGACCCATCCCAAGTGGATTGGTGCCGAAATCAGGCCCCAAACGGTGGGCGGCCTGCCCGGGCGCCCCCGCACTGCTGCAGGTCTAATCATCCCTTTTAGGAATGATTGGGAATCTATGGCAGATTTTCTTTCTATCATTTTCATTTTGTATTCGATCTTTATGCTGCTTAGATAGTTTGCAATTTCAATTCCATATCGTTTTGATCAAGTGCTATTTTGTTTTATCATGTTTTCGCCTCCACTAACTTGCAGAGGGCGCCATCGAAATCCGGGTGTTAGAGGCCGAATTGGGGAAATCCGACCATCTGGGTCATCCCAAAATGCCCCCAATTAGCTAACCCCCACTTTTGCAAGAAATTTGGAGCCATCTGGAGGTGACATTTGGGACGGTTCTATTCGGCATTTTGTTGCAGGTATATTCGTCCCGCCCCGAAACGAATACGAATCCATGACGAATTTGTAGACTATTCTTTTTGCAATGCCTTCCCGGTGATGTTCCCATGCTTCTATGAAAATTTTAGTCGATTTGGAGTTGTTTTGATCATCATTTTATTTATTTCTTCGCATGCATTAGTTTTTGGGTTTTGAGATTGCATGTTTGATCTTCTTTGTAGGTGCTATTGACTATCTTTTTGTTTCTTTGAACGTAGGATCGGAACATCGGAGGAGCAGCAAGGAATCGACACTCGTATACACAAGCGGCGGTGATGTTTTGGTCCGCCCATCTTACATGTGGGCACGCGGAAGAAGGATGGCTATCCATGGATGTAACCAAGAGACGAATTTAACGCTCCTCGCCCTTGAAAAGGGAGGAGGCGAATTGTAACCGAATTGTGAAATACATCAATAAAAGAAAAGGGTTGTTTATTTCATTTGGGTTTCAATTCGTTTATGCTTTCTCCATTTTTATGCATTTTTAATTCGTAGGATTTAGCGTTAAGTTTAGTTCCATTTTTGCATCGTACTTGGAGTTTTTCCTTTCTTGTTTCTGTATCCTCGTGCTTTCAGTGGCGATCATGGTGGGACCCTGTCCTCTACTTTTTTAGATCAGAAATCTGATCAAAGCTTGCTTTGCTTGCAGGTATCTTTTTTTTTGAATGTGGGACTGTTGTTCGTTCCAGCCTGTGGCGAACACAGAGCTGTAATTCGTCTCATCCAGGGACGAATGGGAATGCGCCCCACCCTGTGACGAATACAGTTATGTTATTCATCCGACCCAGGGATGAATAGCTCTCTGCGCATTTCTAGGACAGAGACTCAGAACCAGAATATTTGGGCAGAGAAGAGGTAAGGATTCTGAACTTTCCCTGTCATTTTTTGCTATCAATTTTTTTGTTTCTGGATTACTTGCTTGCTTAGGGAAAGTTTTCTTTTTGCTGCTTGCTTGTTTCCTTTTGCAAAATAAAAAGAACCCCACACACCACGTGGCAAATTAAAAACCAAGGAGCTGGTCGTAAAACCCCAACCCTTGATCAAGACCAACGGTGGATTTCATCACCACCTTGGCTTGAATCTTGCATCCATTACCCCGATCGCTACTGTTGCTAGACGTAAATCCTGATGAAAGCTGACCGAGTGTAGCTGGGGTGATTCCCAACACATGAGGATAAGTCTTCTATGGTAGGTGTCATAAACAGGGTGATTCCCCTTTCGTACCGCCTACGTTCCACGTACCATCTGCTCTCACGTACCTATAGTTTCCCTCACGTAAGGGCGGGTATATAGAGAGGTTGGTATATCGGCCTGGCAATGGTATATCGAAGGGGCGACCATTTTTGGGAGTCATAAGAGCCATCATTTTGCATTTAAACGTTCTTTAAAACCAAAAAAAAAACAAAAACAAAACAAAAATAAAAAACACACTAAACCAGGTCTAGGACACACTTTCAATCTTTAAACGAGATAATCACTGCTTGTGTGTGTGTGTGATATTTTCTGTTTAGTGTAGCATAAAAAAATCATAAAAGAGATAAAAATCTACATAGCTTGTAGAGAGATACCACCATGGTGTACACCCGTAGCCAAGCCCAATCACGGGCGGAAGCTACGGAGAGTGTACAAGGAGGCACAAGTCACCTCCGCTACAGCCACAAGGACTTGGTCATTCCACCTTGGTGGCCTGACCCACGAGACAGTCCACATAGGGACATTTCAGAACAAGGCTATAGAGACACCCCTTTGAGGGGCGCACCCAGTCAACATGAACCCTTTCAGGAAGAGTCCGTACACGTACCATTTGACTTAGGCAGAAGGGCTCCTTTGGATGCTCGTTATGAGTGGCCATCGTGCGATGAAGTGCTAGAGCCGTATAGGGACCATAAAGAGGGGCCACATGATTATGTCATCCCCCCTTTACCCCTTCTCACTATTAGAACCAATAGACAAAATCCAGAGTGCAAGGCTCTTCAAACAGGGTGAGCTAACTTTGCCCGCCCCTTTCACACATATGAAAGGGAGCATGAGGAAGATGATTACATTCCTCAAGAGCAATATACAGCATGGGGGCCATGCGCCTCCGCACCAGCTATATACCATGATCACCCACTGAGGCCAGAGCCTCGGGTAAATGCCGCCAACCTCGACAGAGGGAAGTGACCTATTGAGATCTCGGATCATCATGATCGAGGTAAATGCATAGGAGAGGCATCTAGGCCTCCTAGGCTCAATATGGCAGAACAAATCGACCTGGCAGTCGCCAGACATGCCGCCCGCCAAGCGCAGATCACGCGGCTTGAGCAAGACCAACAATAGCTAGAGCATTTATATCGCCTTAGCAAAGAGTGCATTAGGTACCAAACAGACGAGCTGCTCCATAACCCGGTGCCTGAAAGGGTTCCAACCCCACGCACCCAAAGGGTGGAACCATATGAGAGGCGCAACCCCTTGGTGCGAGATAGGTCTCCGTGACCTTACCAAGTGCTGCCTCTGAGACCTCCTAGACCCGAACGGGAGGCCACTCCCCGAAACAATGATGGGTACCCTCCGTGGGGACCCACCCAGGGTCATAGGTCTCACCCAGAGACTCCTCAGGAAGCTTACGAGGAGTACGAGCAAGAAGATGAGTGGGCCAAAATGCCCTACCAAGGCGGGGGGGTTGCTATCCGGCCACCCCTCCATAGGCCTCAAGTCTCCCACAACCCACAACGGGAGCAAACCAAAGAGGAAGAAATTAAATCCTCAGATGCATATAAAGCGTTGCTAGAGCATCTGGAGTCTATGGAAACCAAAACTTTTGGGCCCCAAAAGCCCACTTTACGCCAGCTCCATAGTCATCCTGTGCATCCGTCAGTGCCAACACCTCCTTACCCTGAACACTTTAAGCTGCCTCAGTTGGCAACCTTTAGAGGTGAGGAAGATGCTCAAGAGCATGTGACGAGATTTCTGAGCCAATGCTTTGGCATTCAGGACAATGATGCTTTGTTATTAAGAACATTTATAACCACATTCGTAGGCCCTGCCTCGGATTGGTTTACCCAATTACCAAAGCATAGCATCAAAAACTTAGATCAGTTAGTGGATGCGTTCCTCGAACGCTTCACCTTCAACACCAAGAAGAAGGCGTCACTAAGTGACTTAGCCAACCTCAGGCAGTATGAGGAAGAGACCATGGTGGCCTACGGGAATCGGTGGAGGACTTTGCTTTCAAAGCTGCCCTACCTCCCTCCTATGTCCGACCTCACTCAAATGTTCTCAAAGAGTTGTTTGAGATCGATCTCTATGCTATTGCAGCTGCAGCAATATGCAACCCTAGAAGAAGCTCTGGCACAAGCCAAAATTATTGAAGAGATCAAAATACAGGATGGCGAGATAGCCAAACCTAAGAAAAAAGAGTGGACTAAGAACACTAAAACCGGGACCACGCAACAGAAACCCGTGGTGGTCAACCAAGTTGCAATCAATGTCCCTAAGCCTGCACAAGCAACACAGCCTCAAAAGGCTAACTATCAGGCAGTGCCTCCCAACAACTATGATAGAGAAAATCAGAGGCAAGAACAGAATCAGCAGCGTCACCCTAGGCGACAATACACACCCTACACAGAGTCCAGGGACTCCTTGTTTGACCGCTTGTTAGCGGCAAACCTGATCAACCTGCCAGAGATCCAGACCATAGATCCCAATGCACCCAAGCCTAAGGGGTATAGAGAGGACTTGTACTACAGGTTCCATAGGCGGCAGGGACATGACCTAAATGCCTATTGGAAATTTAAGGGCTTGGTGCAAGACTTGATTGATAACAAGACACTAGCGGTGGATAATCCCGTCGCACCAAGCAATCAACAAATGGAGGTCTTCAAAGACCCCTTGCCTGCTCATGCTCCATAGGCAAAGACCCTACAAGTTAATGAGGTCACACAGAACTACCCCATGCAGGGATATGTAGGGATGATCAGTATAGTGACTCGGAACAGGAGGTATCCGAGCACGAATGCTCCTGCGGCAGCTGCAGGAGAGGTGCCAACAACATCACAACCACAACAACACCTTGCACAACCTCCTCCGCCTAGACCAGTGGCCACACTTCGGACCAAACTCACTCAGAGTTTGAGGACCACATCGGCTAGGCTCTCCATATACGAGCTTATACAACAATCTACGCCCCATCGAGAAGCTCTAATGGAGATATTGAAAGCCATCGAGTTGCAGCCCCACGAGACAAATTCTTTCAACAACTTTGTGGGCCATGTCAAATGATGCACTGAGCCGGTCATCACATTTCGAGAAGATGAATTGAGATCAGTGACTGATGACATGGCGGATCCACCCCTGCACGTTATCATGCGGGTCAACGGGATCCCATACAAGAGGGTGTTGATAGACACTGGCTCGTCTAGTAATATCATCACAACTATGGCCCTAAAACATCTGAAGTTGCCCGCATCTCACATCACAGCTTCCACCTACACTCTACGAGCATTCAATGATGCAATCTGCTCGACAGTTGGCACAATAGTCCTACCAATCCAAGTGGGACAAAAGACCATACCTACATTGTGCCACATATTGGAGGGTGAGATGGCCTACAACATCTTGTTGGGTCGGCCATGGATCAGGGACATGAAGTGTGTCCCTTCGATAGCTCACCAATGCTTAAAGTATACATTTGAAGGGGAGGTGCATGTAGTCCCGACGGACTTAGAACCCTTCAAGTATTGTAATGCGGTGCAGCTGATGCCGCAATCGACCCTGCCATCAACGCATTTGGATTTCTAATTAAATCCATCTAAACAGGGTCCGATTTCGTAGGCATCCCCGTTAGCAAGTTCTTCAAAATCCCAGTCGGGTTCATCTTCATCATCTGGACCTCCACCAACGACACCATCTATGGGGGCCAAATAGAAGGACAAAGGGAAGAAACCCCTGGAAGAGGCAAAACCTTTGGAAGAGACACTGCCATCAGTATCAACTATCTCTACTGAGGAGATGCCTAGCCGAATGGAAGTCGAGGCTCCTAGTTCACCCGACATGGAGTGGACTCAGGGAGAGCTTCCATTCCCTCCCCCTCAACCGCCAATGATCACCGTTGAAATGGCCAATACGGGCCTGGGGGAGTATCTGGTGTGGAATATTGTAGCAACGCCCGCACTAGAGTCCATGCAGGACATGGGGAGACCTCGCCTTCCCATTGGCACTATTGTTCCCCTAGGCTACCCGTCGAACCAGAAAAACTTTGTGTATGGGGGCCTTGATCATGGCGTTGCACCATGCACGCAAGAGGACGAAGATGAAGAGCCTTTTGCTGAAAATGTCAATTATTTGTCTAACCCAGACTTTGCTCTGAGATACCTTGGCCAATGCAATTGGCACGGATATGGGCTAGGCAGATATGAGCAAGGGATACGTGTTCTTTGCCAACCAAGATACCAAATGCCATATGACAAGTCAAGAGTAGGGTTCAATCACCCCCTGCCCTTAGACATCTTGGTGGAGAACATGCAAGGCCTAGGGATAGGCAACAAGGGGGGATTGGCATCAGATCCATATGCCAACCCTAACACCACATATACATTGAGGGATTATCTCCCATTAACGGCAATCAACCTTGTTGGCCCTCGCAATCCCTTCCCTCCGCTCGAGAGAGGAGAAAGCTCGAGAGCTCATTTTTAGGGAGGGTCTAGACAATGTCAAGAAGGGTCCTCAGAGGATGAGTCAGAGTATGAACCAGCATCATATGACCCCTTCGAATCAAATAGTGATCACTCACAGGTGATCCCCATGGATGATTATCAAGAAAGCTTCTTGACGATGTTCCCTTTGGATGCTCCAATCGAGCAAGTGCCACTCCAAGGAAATCAGGCCCCACCGTAGAGAGCGGAACAACCCCAATGGGGCCAGATCAATTTGCTTGAGCAAGGCGAGCCTTTAATGCCATGAGCAGTTGTCGAAGCCAACGAAGGCCTTTGGATCTCCGATAGTGATTATGAAGATGAAACCGAGATGGCATATCTTAATCACATGCGGCAAATGCAGCGACCATACCCCTTGGAGATTAACGACATATTCGAACAATTAAACATAGTGCCAGGGCATGAGTGGTACGTAGACCCAGCATGGTGGGACCAAGTGTTGGATCCGCCACTCTAGGCATACGAAGCATACCTTCCGCCCAGAGACCCTATAGTGACATCAGTGCCGAGGGCAGACCCTGTCTTCCTATCCGCACATAGGGCCGATCCATTCATGCCCGTCCCTCTAGAACCAGACCCCGAGCATAGAGAGCATCCAGAATGTCCGAGTAACCACACCCATGGTAATGGAGACCAAAATCATTCCATCAACATGATCTCCATTGACTTAACCGCCCCCATCCACAATCCGGCCGATCCAACATAGTCATTGTCTCTAGACATAGATGCCATAGACTGGGATCACGTCAATTCACCTCCATCCCCATCTGAGTACTGGCATTTCGATGAAATGCTTCATTTTACCCCTAGGCCAACTCAGGATATCTTCCATGCTGAAGAGGAACCCGAGGTTCCTAACGATGATCTTAACTCAGCAAATGATATCCATTTGATCCCAACTCCACACCAGTTGGAGGATGGATCCCACATGTCGGTCGAGGAGACGACTGACGTAGACATCGGCTCAGATCCAATGAATCCATAGATCATCAAGCTGGGGATAAGTCTATCCCTCGAAGAGCAAGCCGACTACATTGCCCTTCTCAAAGAGAAGAAGGAAGTTTTTGCATGGTCATACAAAGACATGTCGGGACTAGATCCTAGCTAGTCATGCATAATCTAACGCTTGATCCGACAGTCAAGCCAGTTAAGCAAAAACTATGCAAGATGCACCCAACAGTGGCCTTAATGGTCAAAGATGAATTGCAAAAGTTGTTGGATGCACAGTTTGTCATCTGCATGGATTATCCACCATGGCTGTCCAACATGGTGCCCGTCAAGAATCTTGACGGGAGGATTCGCATATGCACTAATTTTTGAGATCTAAACAAAGCGAGTCCTAAGGATGATTTCCCCTTGCCGAGCATCGACGCCTTGGTAGACGCTACAGTGGGTCATGAAATGCTTTCCCTCATGGATGGTTTCTCGGGATACAATCAGATTTGTATCAATCCTGAGGACCAGCTAAAAATGGTGTTCACAATGCCTTGGGGAACATTTTGTTATAAGGTCATGCCCTTTGGCCTTAAAAATGTTGGCGCCACCTACCAACGTGCCATGACATACATCTTCCATGATTACATGCACAAGACTTTGGAAGATTACATGGATGATTTGTTGGCCAAATCTCTTTTGTGCCCGGATCATCTCGATGACTTAAGCAAGATCCTCGATCGCCTCATGGAGCATAAAGTCAGACTGAATCCCAAGAAGTGCGTATTTGGCGTCACATCTGGAAAACTCTTGGGCTTCATAGTCTCAAAATGAGGCATCGAGGTGGACCCAAACAAAGTCAAGGCAATCCTTGAAATGCTTCCCCCAACTACCATTAAGCAGCTCAGAAGCCTACAAGGAAAGGTCACGTCGATCAAGCGCTTCATAGCGCAGCTATCTGACAAGTGCCGACCCATGAACAAATTGTTGCACAAGGGGGTAGCATTTCACTGGGATGACGAGTGCCAGTCAAGCCTTCGATGACATTAAACAATACTTGGCTTCACCACCAGTATTGGCACCACCTAGACCAGGAGTGTCATTCTACTTATACATCTCAGCTACTGAGGTGGCACTGGGAGCCATGTTAGCCCAGAAGAATGAACTTCACAGAGAATAGGCTACTTACTATCTTAGCCGCACCCTGGTCAGCTATGAACTTAACTATGCATACATTGAAAAACTCTGCTTGGCAGTGGTGTTTGCTACCAAAAAGCTATGCCATTACATGCTGAGCAACAAGACGTATGTTGTGTCTAAGGAGAATCCATTGCGGTACATGATGAGTCGTACTTATCATAGTAGTCGCACGATGAAATGGATCATGTTGTTGACGGAATTTGACATAGAGTTTATCGGACAGAAATCCATAAAAGGTCAGGTCATAGCCGATCAACTAGTAGAGGCTCCTCTCGAAGACGATCAGCCTCTGACTATAGAACTACCCGATGATGGGGTCTTCCATGTCTCAGAATCACCAGATTCTGATGAGCCTGAGTCTCAGGCTGACATAACCCTATTTTTTGATGGTTCTAAATGTGAGCAAGGTGGTGGCACGGGAATCGTATTCTTCACACCGTAGGGTGCTCCAATGCCTCTGTCATTTAAATTAAATTTCCCATGCACCAACAACAATGCAGAGTATGAAGCCTTGCTCATAGGTCTTCAGACAACAATCACCATGAACATTAAACGATTGAACATCTTTGGTGATTCATTGTTAATCGTCAACCAAGTCAAAGGGGTATTCCAATGCAAATGCCTAGTTCTGCAGGCCTACAAAGCCCTTGTGGACAAATTCTTGGCGAAGCTTGAATGGTACGACATCGAGGCACTCCCTCGATCATCGAATCATTTTGCGGACACTATGGCCTCTTTGGGGTCACTAATCCCGCAAGACATTTCTGGTGATATGACAACCATTCAAGTCAAAACTCTATCGCAATCAGCGATGGAGCGAGCAAGCTCTGATTTAACGCCAGGAATCCACTTGATCCAGATTGAGCCATCCACGGACAAGTTCTCTCGAATCCATGATCATTTGAATCATGCCAACTAGGGGTCCTTGTTCTCCCCTACTCCCATTAATAGCAACACAATGCTATTCTTGCAAGTTCTTTCCCGCTCAGCTTTTGCTAGGGATAAACTTCAAGAGGGATTGGCCGTTCAGACTATCGAGGTTTCTGATCAGCAGGATTGGTATACACCCATCAGGGACTACCTCAAGTTAGGTAACCTCCCGCTTGGATTGACGCATGCCGCAACATGATCATTCAAACAGAAAGTGGCAAAACATGTCTTGTTAGGAGACATTTTGTACCATCGGAGCTACGAAGGGATTCTCCTCCATTGCTTGGACCAACAGGAGTCCGCTTGGGCAATCACCCAAGCGCACGATGGTACATGCGGTGGCCACTTCAGCGGTATGGCCATCGCAAAGCGCATCCTTCGCATGGGCTATTATTGGCCATCTTTAGAGCGAGATTGTTGCGCGTATGTGAGGAAGTGCATGAAGTGTCAACATCATGCCAATTTGACACACGTACCTTCTCAGGCCTTGCAGCCGATTCAGTCGGCTTGGCCATTTTCGTAGTGGGGCCTAGATCTAATCGAAAAGATCTCCCCTGCATCGTTCGACCATCACACGTTTATCATAACGGCCACAGAGTACTTCACCAAGTGGGTGGAAGCGGTTTCGCTGACCTCTACGACTGGACCCCGCATTGTGGAGTTCATTTTACATAACATCATATGTCATTTTGGTATTCCATCCAAGATAATCTCGGATAATGGGACGTCATTTAAGAACAAAGATGTGCGTGCTTTGACTACAAAGTACAAAATTCAGCATAGTTTTTTGACACCCTATTATCCGTAGGCAAATGGGCAAGCAGAGGCATCAAACAAGATGCTAGTCACCATCCTCAAAAAGATAGTCACAGACAATCATAAGGATTGGCACATTCAGATCCCACTTGCCCTGTGGGCTTATCGCACTAGCATTCGGACACCCACTAGGGCAACTCCATTTTCGTTGGTGTATGGCTCCGAGGCAGTCATGCCTCTCGAGTTGGAAATTCCTTCCCTGTGCATATCAATGCACGAGTTCATCGATGATGACACTGCACGGTAGGCCCGGTTAGACCAGCTTACGTTGCTTGATGAACGACGCGTTAATGCTCTTGAGCATTTACGTATCTATCAAGAGCGACTTAAGAAAGCATACAACATGAAAGTTCACCTAAGGGACTTTCAGGTTGGTGACTTGGTCTTGAAAGAGAACCAGCAGAACTCTAACTTGCCACCCCATTTAAGGGACAAGTTCACGGCAAACTGGTTAGGTCCTTATGTCATTGAAAGTAAAATAGGACCTGGAACATACCGGCTAGCCTCTCTTGACGGAATCAAGGAACTAGAACCCTTGAACATCAGTCATTTGAGGCCCTTCCATATTTAAAAGAGCTATAGCCCACCCCAAAAAGCTCCAAGGATTCCCGCAATCGCTTGGTCAACCCAAAAAGCTCCAAGGATTCCCATAATCACTTGGTCAACCCAAAAGCTCCAAGGATTCCCACAATCACTTGGTCAACCCAAAAAGCTCCAAGGATTCCCATAATCACTTGGTCAACCCAAAAAGCTCCAAGGATTCCCATAATCGCTTGGTCAACCCAAAAAGCTCCAAGGATTCCCTAATCGCTTGGTCAACCCAAAAAGCTCCAAGGATTCCCCAATCGCTTGGTCAAACCCAAAAATGCCCCAAAGGTGCCCATTACCCCTTTGGTCAAACCAAAAGCTCCAAGGATTACCTTAATCGCTTGGTCAAAAATAAGAAAATTCAAAAACAATAAAATCATCAAAAATAACAAAATTTGCATCTCATTTCCATGCATACTCAAAAATCATCATAACAATACAGAGTTCTTTTGCATCTCATCTGCATATTCACAAAAATCAAGCCATCAAAAACACAAAAATATATAGCCGCATTAAGCATCGCATCCATACATTGCATATTTGTGGTCATAAAGGTCAAAGCACCATAGACTGTCATTACTTGGCAAAACCATCATTTTCTACATTTTTCCACTTTATCAATAACTCATCGCCCATAACCGCCATTCACGTTATTCTCCCACATCATAGTCAGTTGTTTTCTAATGTATCGAGAGTTTTTCGTCATTCAGTCGTCAGTAGCTTTCTAGCCACGTACTGTACCAAGTCAGACAGATTTTACGCAGGTAGAATTCTACTTGGATCACACCTTGTTACGTAGCATCCCAACACAAGTTAAAACATATAACAGAATTCCCAAGTTGTGTGAATGAAAGATGAAACCTGCAAAGCAATCCAGGTCACCATAAGCGAAATGGTTATCTTGCTCATCCCCCTGTGCGAATGACCCCAAGAATGCTGAGAGTTGGCAAAAGGACAAGCATCCTCCCTACCCAATTCCCCAAGAATCCCAAGTTCTCAAAAAGTTGCAAAACATCAAAAATTTGCAAAAGTCAAAACTCCAAAATTTGACATCTCAAAGTGCCTACCTCAAAAAGCACAAACAATAGTGATTCTCATCACTCACTATTCCAAATCCCTTGCTCAAAAGAAACAAACAAAAAAAATAAACAGTGATTTTTATCACTACAAAAGAGCAAGTATCCCAATACAATTGAAGAAAAGAAGGGAGTCGAACTTGAATCCCTGGAACTCTCAACATTCAGACGGGTCATGAGGCAAACCTCAGTACCGGTTTGGTTGATAGCCTATCGGTCACCTGGTGGTAAACCTCCCGCATGACGATATATCTGTCACATTAACTTGTGTGTAGATCAATGTTTGCATGTGGATGAGCTAGCTTATGGTATACTACCATAGCATAGCAGATTAATCCGACTAAATACAACAAAGGAGTTAGTGGAGCTAATCGGGTGATCCTCAATACAGGTTTGGTTGATAGCCTATCTGGCACTGGCGGTATCCTGACAAACACCACATAAATGAACTCAATTGCACACACAGGGATGTGAAATAACTTGGTCAAAGACAAGTCTGATTCATACCTTGTTCAAAAGTCTTGTAAGATAAAATACAGTCTTGGCTAGATAGTTAGAACATCTGAGTTTTGAAAAACCCTACATACATCCTAAACCAACTTGCTATCTTTCATCCTCACATTGCCATCAAAAAAAAAAATCCAAAAAATAACCCATATGCATAAAGACAGTCATGTCACCCAATAATCGCCTAGGACAAAAAGCCACAAAGTTCTAAACAGTCTATGGTGCGACTACCAAACATCACAAATTCAATTCATCCATTCCATTTGCATATCATATAAATTAGAAACATTTGCATTCATCAACACATATGCATCCATCAATATAAATCAACATGCATACATCCATATTCATCCATCATCGTGCATAACATCAAATCATGACATGTGCATAAATAAAATAAAGTCATCTATATATATATCATCAAAAATGCCCATAGGCTACAATAACTGGTCCTCTGACCCCACAAAAGCCAAAAACTCAAAAACCCCCAAGCCTAAGGCGTCGGCCACCATGATCACGTAGGATCGGTGCGACGGGAACTACCCCCCATGGTGTGGGTCCTATGGGACCCCTCAGGGTGCTGCTGCTAGCCCCCGCATCATGCCTACTCCCCTCCCTCATCCAGTCACCTACGATGAGATGATGCTGATGCTCAGTATCACTACCCCTCATCCGACATGAAGATCCACCTCCCGAGGGCTCAGGTAACCGCCCACCGAGGCGGATAATCTCTCCCTCCATATCCATCCGATGCCGAGACCAATCTGTCTCCCTGCAACCACTCTGCCTCCCATCGATGGTAATAAGCTACTGCATCATCACGCTATGCCAATGTCTTCTCCTTCTCCCCAACTGCGCCTATAGGAGATCCCTCTCCTTTCCCCATCCCTATCTCCCCTGAGTCCATAGGAGATCCCTCTCCTGCAAAGCCTCCCCCAGCTCCTCATCTCGCCTCTGCAGTAGCTCTACCAATCGTGCATTCTCAACGCACCCCTACCTCCATGTCCTCCACCATGGCCTGATGCATAGGCGACTCTAGAACAGCAGCCTGCTCTGGCTCCCACTGCTCCAGGACGTCCTGCATCTCCGGCTGATCCGGAGCCCCAAAATCCATGCCCAAGTCATCCACCTCCACCATGTTCGCATCCTCTAGCGGAGCTCCCCAACCCTCACTCGGTGCCTCCGCACCCTCATCCCCACCTACTGCTGCCTCCATGCCTCCCAATGGTCCCTCTCCCCACCATCGCCGTAGAGTCCACCACTGATCATACTCCATGGTAGTCCCGACGTCATCCACATCCAGGACGTCAATCACCGCATCCGAATCCTCACCTAGTGGCGCAATAACTGGCCAAGCTAAAGTCTTCTCCCCCCAACGTCGATAGATCACGGGCTCACCAGGCAACCCCTGGTGCACCCCAAACTATCATGTGACCCGGCCATATGGGAAGAACTCCTGCTCAATCCCATGGTGCCCAATCAGCCATCTCCCCCTCCATACCCATCGGAGCCACTCTCCAGCCTCAAGCCAGGCGGACTCCATAGGGGCCCGAACACCTCCCTAGAGTCAGCTGAGTGAAGGCATCTGCATAGTGCCCTACGACACCTGCCCATCGTCGACTCTATCCTGCTCCTCAGACCACCACCACAGAGCCGCATACCCTACATCCTGATCCACCATCTCCCGGGTCATCCATGGTAACCCCGCTGGCCTCTCCACCGCTATGTGCTGCCATGCCCAGCACTGCAACAAGAAGCTGCACCCAATACCCTTTCGCCTTCGGTAGCGGACCTCGTACAACTCATCATAGAGCTATGCCAGCAATGTCTGCCCCCACCTCATGATCATTGGTGCCTCCATCGGGCACTCCACCAACCGAAACACCACCTCCAATAGGTTCCATGGGAACCTCACACCCGAAGAGTCGGGCAGCAACATGTTGGAAATGAGGCCCATAAGCAATGCGTGCCTCACTCCCAACACCCCCCTCTCAAGCCACCATCTAACCAGAATGCCACCAATATGGCAGTCGAGCTCCGCCCTCTCCACTGGGCTATCCACACCCACCTCCGCCCCATGCCCGAAGTAGCGTGTCAACACTGTTGTCCGTTGGTCTCGTGGCGTCGTCCTGATCGGCAAGCCGTCTATCGAGATCCATAGAATCTGATAGACATCCTCTAACGTAACTATCATCTCCCCTATTGGGAGATGGAAGGTGTTAGTCCGAGGATCCCACAAGTTGATCAGGGCCGTCAGGTAGGCCCGATCCCCGACTACCGGCTCCAGTCGAGTCACCTGCTTGAGCCCAAGGGCATCAAGCCACTCCCAGTCTACCAAGGTCAGTGCCTCCCACGCTTCAGTGAACACCGTAGGCACCCGATACCGGCTCTTCACAACCTGCAAAAGAAAACACGCAAAAACATTAACAAAAAAAAAAAAAGACAAAAACAAAGCAAACACACAAACAATAAACGAGGAGGATCACTTACTGGTCTCGCTTCGGCTCCACCGCTGGATCCGGTAGGTGAACTCATGGTGGCAAAAAAATTTGGCAACGCTTCGCTTCGCAGAATCAACCTCCTCCTCCTCAGAGCTCCAAACTCACCAGAAAAAGCAAATGATAATGACCCCAAACTTTGATTTCGGCCTATAAATAGAACTTTTTCCTAACGTCCCCCCGGCGCACTCTTTCTCCATTGCACTCATCCCACCCTAGGACGATTACCAGCCTGGTATTCCCCAACCCAGGAACGATTACAGAGCAAGAAAAGCAAGAAAAACAAAAAACACAAAATGACCAAAAACAAGCAATAAACTTGCCCAATAAGAGTGCTTTTACACTTGATATTTTGGGCATGCAAAATAGACGTCGGGATTGCAAATATTCGCTCTCCTACTCCCTAAGAAGGCTACCATAGCCGGACCGCTCCATGGGAGAACGGATTGCCGAGAATTTCATCCCTAACACGACGTCACCAAAAGGGTTAACACCCACCAAAAATAGGTCTAAATGTCGAGAAAACTGCACACACATTCAAAGATCAAACATCTGAAGGCACCCTTACCTAAGTCATCTTGGGTCAAGTGACTCGTCGCTTTTCTCATGCAGGTCATTCCCTCATCGATTCGTCGCTTGAGGGGGTAGTCACACTTAGTCACCAATCAACAAAATACACACCCAATCATGGAAACAACATGCATTCAAAGAATCATTGACAAAGACAATTACGCCCCTGCTTGGGGCAGCAAACAAGCAATAATCACAAGCTGATCAAACACTTGGCATTCATGAATCATGAACTCAAGGTTCCCATGGACAAAAGGTTGTGCCCTTTGCCTATTCATGACTGATCAATGTCCAAGCTCAAGTAACACCTCACCAAAAAAGGTTAACACTTGAATTGAGTTCCTTCGCTCGTCAGAAGCAAGGATTCAAGAATGCATGCCCTTTCCATACTTGGGGCATCAAAAGTTGGTTAGGTTACTGAGAAACCCTAATCATTAGTGCTTTGGTTATCTATTTTTGCTCAGCACTACGCCATGCGCAGCGCTTCCCAAAAAGGGGCATCTATAGACACCAAAACAACACCAATCCGATTATGTGACTGCAAACACTGATCGCATTGACACACACAGCCCCCAGGGCAGCCCCCAGAGGTTAAACAGTGGTCCTAACCACTCTTTCAATAGTTTTTGAAGGTCAAAAGTCAATTCGGCACCCTCAGGTACTTTGCTCCATACTCATTTCACCCAGGAACGAATACGGTTTGGTATTCGCCCCGCCCAGGGATGAATAGAAGTATTCGCTCCGGGGTGGAGCGAATAGCGGGTTTGACGAGCAAAAAGTCAATTCATGACAAATGGCAGCTCGGATCCGCCACTTAACGCCTCCTTCATTTCATGGGAGTGTGGGTGAGCGTTTTCGAGCGTTAGAGGCTGTTACAGGGGCAGTCATGAAGCCCCTAATCAGGGAGGAATCTTCCCTCCCCTGGAAGGGCATGGCTGCCAAGTGGCGCCTCTGCATGTTCATCCCAAGAGACCTCCAGGTCTATAAATTGGTGAGCTTTCTCACCCCAAAAGATGGAGAGTAAGAGCATTTTTGAGCAACGAAGTGCTGCCGTTTTACTTCCCCATACATCCTTGTGCGATTTGTGCCTTTCACATCCTTGATCTCTTTTAGAGAGGAGGTCATTGGGTGACTATTGGAAGGATGAATCTTGAGCCCAAAACCCGACACTTGACCACAGTATACCACCCAATTTGCCGACAACACCTTGTAAGAGATTTTGGACCCATCCCAAGTGGATTGGTGCCGAAATCAGGCCCCAAATGGTGGGCGGCCTGCTCGGGCGCCCCCACACTGCTACAGGTCTAATCGTCCCTTTTAGGAACGATTGGGAATCTATGGCAGATCTTTCTTTCTATCATTTTCATTTTGTATTCGATCTTTATGCTGCTTAGATAGTTTGCAATTTCAATTCCATATCATTTTGATCAATTGCTATTTTGTTTTATCATGTTTTCGCCTCCACTAACTTGCAGAGGGCGCCATCGAAATCCGGGTGTTAGAGGCCGAATTGGGGAAATCCGACCATCTGGGTCATCCCAAAATGCCCCCAATTAGCTAACCCCCACTTTTGCAAGAAATTTGGAGCCGTCTGGAGGTGACATTTGGGACGGTTCTATTCGGCATTTTGTTGCAGGTATATTCGTCCCGCCCCAGAACGAATACGAATCCACGACGAATTTGCAGACTGTTCTTTTTGCAATGCCTTCCCGGTGATGTTCCCATGCCTCTATGAAAATTTTAGTCGATTTGGAGTTGTTTTGATCATCGTTTTATTTATTTCTTCGCATGCATTAGTTTTTGGGTTTTGAGATTGCATGTTTGATCTTCTTTGCAGGTGCTATTGACTATCTTTTTGTTTCTTTGAACGCAGGATCGGAACATCGGAGGAGCAGCAAGGAATCGACACTCGTATACACAAGCGGCGGCGATGTTTTGGTCCGCCCATCTTACATGTGGGCACGCGGAAGAAGGATGGCTATCCATGGATGTAACCAAGAGACGAATTTAACGCTCCTCGCCCCTGAAAAGGGAGGAGGCGAATTGTAACCGAATTGTGAAATACATCAATAAAAGAAAAGGGTTGTTTATTTCATTTGGGTTTCAATTCGTTTATGCTTTCTCCATTTTATGCATTTTTAATTCGTAGGATTTAGCGTTAAGTTTAGTTCCATTTTTGCATCGTGCTTGGAGTTTTTCCTTTCTTGTTTTCGTATCCTCGTGCTTCCAGTTACTTTTACCACTTGCATTTACTTTTACCATAGGATATTTACATTTTTAGTAAATATCTAGGTAGGTTAGTGTCGTAGTCACTTTGATTACGTTCTTAGTTTCGAAATCATTATGTTGCCATCATTAGTTAGTAGTTAGAAATATTTGGGGGATATTAAGTTTGTCATATTTTATAAATACTTTTGCACATCAATATAATTTCTAAGGTTTACACTCTGTCTTTCTTGGTATCAGAGTTGTAGCTATGGAGGAGACAAGTCACACACTGGGCAAGTTGGAAGTCTCTCTCATTCTAGGCACACACTGGACAAGATGGGAATCTCTCGTTCTAGGAACTTGGAAAAGGTGAGAGGAATTCTCTCGTTCCAAGGGCTATCTAGTTAGATTTATTTATTTTCTAAGGTTTTACTTTGGATTTATTTATTTTTGACCAGATAGCCCAAACTGCTTGCCTGCAGAAGGACTAACAGCCTGTTAGGCTACCATTGATCCATGGGGCACATAGGCCAAGGCCAGATCCTACATCACTAAAGCTAATCGGCCTCACCACCTCCTAAGGAGGTGGTACACACTACATCACGAGGGTAGGAGTACCCTCGCATCCCCAAGAATCAATGACCTATGATTTGAGAGGGTAGAGGCCCATTGATCATCGATAATCAAACCAAACACCTGAGGGTAGGAGTGCCCTCCTAGGTAACTGATGCAGGAGCATCCGAGGGCAGCAAAGCAATCAAGCATCAACCAAAATTTTTGTTGTTATTTCTTTCTAAGTGTTGCAAAGTTATTTTTTTCTAATTTTTGCAAATGTCGCAAAATCGTGACCCAAGGCAGAGAAAACAAGGCCGGAAGACACAAGGTCATGAAATCGTGACCCAAGGTAGAGAAAACAAGGCCGAAAGACACAAGGTCACGATTTCTCTGGTTTTTTTTGTCTTGTGATAGAACTGTTCACCAAGTGGTATTAGAGCTAGTAGTTCCTGAGTGTGTAACAGATCACCGGAGGAGAGGAAGTTACACCAAGATCTATGGAAGGGCTTGGAATTGGGTGAGAAGAATGCCTCCAAGGAGAAACCCTATTGGTGGGAGAGGCATGGCAGCAGCGAAAGATGTTCGAGCTTTGCAGCGGAAAATGCAAGCCTTGCAAGAAGAAATACGCGAAAGATTGGAGCCAAGAAGAGACGAAGGTAGTGAAGAGGAAGATGATGAAGAAGAAGACCAACCTGAGGAAGAAGAAGAAGCAGTAGATCCTACTCAGGCCAGACTATACAAAGCCATATCCCAGATTGGGAAGAGGCCGAAGATGGAGGTTTCCACATATTTCGGGAACCTTGATCCAGAGGAATTGATCGACTGGATCAACGACCTGGAAGAGTACTTTGAGTACGAGGAGGTTGAGGATCCTGATAGGGTCAGATTTGCAAAGACCAAACTGAAAGGTCATGCCAGCATTTGGTGGAAGGGAGTGCAACTGGAGCGAAATAAAAGAGGAAAGGAGAGAATAACAAAGTGGGAACGGATGGTAGAGAAGCTAAGGAGGCAGTTCATCCCTGGTGACTATGAGTTAGACCTACTAAATAAAATGCAAGGATTGAGGCAATCAAGCAAGTCTGTAAAAGAATACACAAAATAATTTCACAAAATAATGATTAGAACAGGCCACTCAGAGGCCAACAAGGAGAAGGTAGCCCGTTATATTAATGGGTTACGAGCAAGTATTCAGGAAGAATTAAGTCTAGTCCGGATGACCACCATAGAGGACACTTACCAATTTGCCTTAAAGGTTGAATAGAAGCTCAATAGGAGGTTTGAAAACAAGCAAAGAGGAAGAGGTCATGGCGGAAGAACCGACGAAAGGAACAGTGGAAGAAGAAATGAATATTCTTAGAAAAATGGAGAAGGTAGCAGCAATCAAGAACAAAGGAGAGAAAATATAGACCGCCCTCGTAATCAGAATAATGGTTACCGAGGGGGAAGAGGCAGAGCTGGACGTGGCCAGGGAAGAGGAAGATTCTAAGGGACTTGCTTCCAGTGTGGGGAAGAGGGACATCACCAATATGAGTGCCCACAGCAACAAGAAAGAAATAATCGAAGGCCGAAAGGAAATGCCAGAGTAGCAGTCGCTGATGAAGATGCTGGATCTGAGCATTCCGAAGAAGCTGAGAGAGGAGAAGTAATGATTGTAAGGAGAGTCCTGCTGAATGAAGAGGGAGCTACAGATCAGAGGAAAATCTTATTCCGCACAAGGTGTAAATGTGCGGGTAAGATTTGCAACATTATCATTGATAACAGTAGCACAGATAACCTAGTTTCAGAGGGAATGGTTACAAAGATACAACCAAAGAGAAAGAAACACCCGCATCCATATCGGATCGCATGGTTTCAGAAAGACCATAAAGTTTTGGTCAATGAACAGTGCCTGGTAAAATTCAGTATTGGGAATTATCATGATGAGGTTCTGTGCGACATTCTGCCCATGGATGCGTGCCATTTGCTATTGGGAAGGCCATGGCAGTTTGATAGGTGTGCGGTTCATGATGGCCGAGCCAACACCTATTCCGTGACCAAGAATGGAATGTGTCACAAGTTGAAACCCTTGAAGGAGGTGGAAGAAAAGGTATGTGGCAGTGCAAGAATTTGCTTGGTTGATGGAAGAAAATTTTTGGATGATTTAAAGCATGAACAATGTGTTATGCATTAATTCCTAGAGTCAGGGATACAAAATGCAAAGATGCCCCAACAGAAGTCCAAGATCTATTGAGGGAATTTCCAGATATCATATCTGATAATGTGCCTAAGGGTTTACCCCCAGTAAGGAAGATCAGTCACCATATTGATTTGGTGCCAGGATCAAGCTTGCCCAATAAAGCTGCACATAGAATGACGCCTGTAGAAACTGAATAACTAAACGGGCGAGGTCCAGGAGTTGCTGGAGAAGGGGCTGATTCAAGAAAGCTTAAGTCCATGCGCAGTACCTACAGTGCTAGCGCCAAAGAAATATGGAGAGTGGAGAATGTGCACAGACTCTCGAGCCATCAACAAGATCACAATTAAATACAGATTTCCATTGCCAAGGATGGATGACATAATGGATTGTTTGAGTGGAGCCAAGTACTTCACCAAAATTGACCTCAAGAGTGGTTACCACCAGATCCATGTCAGGGAAGGAGATGAGTGGAATACAGCCTTCAAGACCAGAGAAGGTTTGTATGAATGGCTGGTCATGCCATTTGGACTGTCCAATGCACCAAGTACCTTCATGCGGCTGATGAATGAGGTACTGAAAGAGTTTTTAGGAAAATTTGTCATTGTTTATTTAGATGATATATTAATATTCAGCAGAACCCTGGAGGAACACCTGATGCACATCGGGAGGGTTTTTGAAAAGCTGTGGGAGGAGCAGTTATTAATAAATCTGAAAAAGTGTAATTTTGTCAAGAAAGAGTTAGTATACCTAGGATTTGTAATCTCAGCAGAAGGTCTGAAAATGGACCCAAAGAAGGTGAGAGCTATCATCGAATGGCCTACCCCAAGAAGCACAATAGAGGTAAGATCATTTCATGGTCTAGCCAGCTTTTACAGAAAGTTCATAAGGAACTTCAGCAGCATTTGTGCACCCCTCACAGAAACAATGAGAGGGGATAAGAAAGAGTTCAAGTGGACCTTAGGGGCTGAAAGGAGCTTTGATGCATTAAAGAAAAAGGTCACAGAACATCCTATTTTGGCACTCCTAGACTTTAACAAAGTATTTCAGGTAGACTGTGATGCCAGTGGCAGTGCAACAGGGGTCATCTTGAGTCAAGAAGGCAGACCTGTTGCTTATTTTAGTGAAAAGCTTAATGATGCTCAAAAAAAGTATTCAGTTTATGACCAAAAATTTTATGCTATAGTTCAGGCTCTAAAGAAGTGGAGGCATTATTTGTTGCCAAAAGAGTTTGTTCTATTTACGGATCATCAGGCATTGCAGTACATCAACAACCAAACAAAACTGAATCAGAGGCACATGAAGTGGGTTGAGTTTCTCCAAAGCTATACCTTTGTGTTAAAGCACAGAAGTGGAAAATCAAACAGAGTTGCAGATGCCTTAAGTAGAAGGCAGAATTTGCTGATTGAAATGACAGTGGAAGTGGTAGGATTCGAAGAGCTGAAGGGTCTTTATCCTGAAGATCCTGATTTTGCAGAAGCTCTGGACGGATTTGCTTAGCACCTGTTACTATGGACAGGACAAAATGGTTGGATTTTCTAATCCAAGATGGAATGTTGTTCAGGGGAAGTAAATTATGCATTCCAAGGAGTTCCATGCGGGAGAACTTAATCAATGAAAAGCACAGCGGAGGACTGGTTGGACATTTTGGTCGAGATAAGACCATTGCCTTGGTGAATGAAAATTACTACTGGCCGCAACTTCAGCAAGATGTGAAAAGGTTTGTGCAAAGTTGCAGAATATGCCAGATGGCAAAAGACGTGAGGCAGAACACAGGATTATACTAGCCGTTACCTGTACCTGAGAGGCCATGGGAGGACATCAGCATGGATTTTATTCTTGGGTTGCCAAGAACACAGAGGGGAAATGACTCTGTATTTGTGGTGGTTGAAAGATTCTCCAAGATGGCACATTTTATTCCCTACCAGAAAACAAGTGATGCAGTTCACATTGTAGGGTTATTTTTCAAGGAAGTGGTACGACTTCACGATCTACCAAAAAGCATAGTTTCTGACAGAGATACAAAGTTTGTTGGGTATTTTTGGAGAACATTATGGAAGAAGCTAAAGACAGATCTGAAGTTCAGTTTTGCATACCACCCACAAATTGATGGACAGACAGAAGTGGTAAATAGAAGTCTGGGTAATTTATTAAGATGCTTAATAGCAGATAAACCCAAGGGATGGGATTTGGTTTTGCCGTAGGCAGAATTTGCATACAACAATTCTGTCAATAAAAGTACAAACAAATCTCCATTCCAAATAATATATGGAAACAGTCCAAGAAACATTTTTGAGCTGAGGAAATTAGATAAAGGAGAAAAGTGCAGTGCAGAGGCTGAGGAATTCGTGAAACAGATGAAAAGCCTACATGAAGAAGTGAAGAAACAAATTACAAAAATGAATACTCAGTATAAAGCAAGAGCAGACCAAAAGCGACGGTTCAAAGAGTTTGAAGTGGGAGATGAAGTCATGGTCCATCTCAGAAAAGAAATATTTCCAGCCAAAACTTATAACAAGTTGAAGATGAAGAAGTTTGGGCCATGCAGAATACTGGAAAAACGGGATTCAAGCAATGCATATGAAGTGGAATTGCCAAGTGGGCTTGAAATTTCACCTATTTTTAACATATTAGATTTAGTAGAATACCATGAAGGAGATAGTACAGAGGCACCAAGCATAGAATTATGGAGCATTCCAGCGTCTAACCCAACCAAAGATGAGATCGAGGAAATATTAGATACTCGTGAAGGCAGAAGCACAAGGAACAAACAATATTTTGAGTATTTGATCAAGTGGAAGGGAAGACCTGTAGAAGATGCAACTTGGTTTTCAAAAATAGAGGTTGACCGCTTGGGTCTTCCTCTCAAAGATCAAAAATGAGGATCACTTCTAAATCCACCCCAGTTGTCTAATGCAGGAGCATCCGAGGGTAGCAAAGAAATCGAGCATCAACCAAACTTTTTGTTGTTATTTCTTTCTAAGTGTTGCAAAGTTATTTTTTTCTAAGTGTTGCAAATGTCATGAAATCGCGACCCAAGGAAAAGAAAACAAGGCCGAAATACACAGGTTGCAAAATTGCGACATGTCGCGATTTTGTGACATGTCATGAAATCGTGACCCAAGGCAGAGAAAACAAGGCCGGAAGACACAAGGTCACGAAATCGCGACATGTCACGATTTTGCGACATGTTGCAAAATCGCGACCACCACAGGGGAAACAAAGGAGCGAAGGACCAAAGGTCACGAAATCGCGACATGTCATGATTTCATGATATGTCACGAAATCGCGACCAAAGCAGGGGAACAAAGGCACGAAGGAACAAAGGTCGCGAAATCGCGACATGTCGCGATTTCGCGACATGTCATGAAATCGTGACCAAAGCAGGGAGCAAAGGCGCGGAAGACAAAAGGTCATGAAATCATGACATGTCATGATTTCGTGACCAAAGCAAGGAGCAAAGGCACGGAAGACAAAATGTCATGAAATCACGACATGTCACGATTTCGCGACCGAAGCAGGGAGCAAAGGCGCGAAAGACAAAAGGTCGCGAAATCGCGACATGTCACGATTTCATGACCAAAACGGGAGAACGGAGGCCGATAGAAAAAACGACACGATATCACGACATGTCATGATATCGTGGCCAAAATGGAGAGAGAAGGCACAGAAAGGAAATGGTCACGATATCGCGACATGTCGCGATATCGTGGCCAAACAGAAAAACACGCACTCCCAGCTTTCATAAAGACGTCCCTTCATGTGCGGCAAGTTAGCAGCAGTGAAGCAAAAGATTCAAAGGAGGATTTCAATGGGCATGTTGGCCACTCACGCAGGATATCTGGAGACACGTTTATGGCAACTAACAACAAGCAATAGATCGAGAAGAAGATTTCGTTGGGTATGGCAGCCAGTCGTGCACCTCACCTAGAGTCTCATCAATGCAACTTTCCATAATTGTTCCAGGTGGCAATTATGGATCGTGGGAAGTTTGAAAGCACAGAGGATGGGGACCTCGATAAAAACCCATGGATTGGAATGACAGGGGGTTGGAAAAATAGTAGTTTGGCTGTATATTCTTGTAAAATTCTTTCGAAGTATTGAATAACAAATTTTGGGCTCTTGTTTCTCTGGTTTTCTGTCTTGTGTTAGAACTGTTCTCCACTCCGAGGGCAGCAAAGCAATCGAGCATCAACCAAACTTTTTATTGTTATTTCTTTCTAAGTTTTGCAAAGTTATTTTTTTCTAAGTGTTGCAAATGTCGCAAAATTGCGACCCAAGGCAGAGAAAACAAGGCCGGAAGACACAAGGTCACGAAATCGCGACATGTCGCGATTTCACGACATGTCACAAAATTGTGACCCAAGGCAGAGAAAACAAGGCCGGAAGACACAAGGTCGCAAAATCATGACATGTCGTGAAATCACGACCAAAGCAGGGGAACAAAGGCACCGAGGAACAAGGGTCACGAAATCGCGACATGTCGCGAAATCGCGACATGTCACGAAATCGTGACCAAAGCAGGGAGCACAGGCGCGAAAGACAAAAGGTCGCGAAATCGTGACATGTCGCGATTTCACAACCAAAGCAGGGAGCAAAGGCATGGAAGACAAAAGGTCGTGAAATCGTGACATGTCGTGATTTCGCGATCGAAGCAGGGAGCAAAGGCACGAAAGACAAAAGGTCGCAAAATCGTGACACAAAAGGTCGCAAAATCGTGACATGTCACGATTTTGCGATCGAAACGAGAGAACGGAGGCCGATAGGAAAAACAACGTGATATCGCGACATGTCGCGATATTGCGGCCAAAACGGAGAGAGAAGGCGCAGAAAGTAAATGGTCACGATATCGCGACATGTCGCGATATCGCAACCAAATAGAAAAACATGCACTCCCAGCTTTCATAAAGATGTCCCTTCGTGCGTGGCAAGTTAGCAGCAGTGAAGCAGCAAATTCAAAGGAGGATTTCAACGGGCATGTTTGCCACTCGCGTAGGATATCTGGAGATGCATTTATGGCAACTAACAGCAAGCATCAGATCGAGAAGAAGATTCCGTTGGGTATGGCAGCCAGTCGCGCACCTCACCTAAAGTCTCATCAATGCAACTTTCCAGAATTGTTCCAGGTGGCAATTGTGGATCGTGGGAAGTTTGAAAGCATAGAGGATGGGGACCTCGATAAAAACCCATGGATTGGAATGAGAGGGGGTTGATAAAATGGCAGTTTGGCTGTATATTCTTGTAAAATTCTTCTGAAGTATTGAATAACAAATTTTGGGCTCTTGTTTCTCTGGTTTTCTATCTTGTGATAGAATTGTTCTCCACCAGTAGCATTCGACCATGTGAGGGCTGGTAGCCAGAAATTAGCCACCTAAGGAGGGTAGGCATGCCCTCCCAGGTGGTGTCTGGAAATGTGAAGACTGACACCGATGACTAGATACCAAGCTCCGGTGACTGGTAGTCACAACCAATGACTAGAGACCAAGCTTTGGGGATCGGTGGCCCACATGGACTGGGTGATGTGACCCTAGACTTAAACCCAATGCTGAAGTTGACATCATTCTTTGATAGAGTCTGACATTGATAGTGCACGACACTATTGGATGGCATGTTTTTTGAGACACTTAGGTGGTAGAATAGCTACTAGATGACACATTTTTTGAGATGCTAAGGTGATAGGATAGCTACTGGACAACATGTTTTTCAAGATGCTAACATGGTAGGACAGCTAGCGAAGCTAACTAGGCACAGAATTTAAGGGGTGATGTGGCGAGCATGCATGAAACCTGAACTCACACATGGATTGGGCTCAAATTTTGAGGTTGACTGGGCATCATATAGTTGGGTGACATGTGGCAATGATCAAATCTACCACGTGTCGCATGGGGGGAATATCTTTGTTTGGGTGGTAAAAAATGTGGTTTAGTGACTACCCAAAGGTAATCAACTAATAAAGGGCAACCTTACCCTTTTATTCACCAAATTTACATCCGAGGGATGCATGTGGGACTAAGTCCCATTTTTTTCCTATCGACACCTGGGTAAGCCTTCAAGGTGAAGGCAATGCCCCATCATACCTGTCGGGCTAGCTAGCCCGACCGACGATGGGGCTAGCCCCAAGGCACTTCCCGATGATAGGTCGAGAGTTAAACTCCCATAGGGGCTAAATGCTTCTTTATTTTACAAAAGGGCCATGGTGAAAGGTAATTTTTTTATTTTTTGTATTTTTTTAATTAGTTTTTTAGTATTTTTTTAATTTAATGTTATTTTTTTATAAAATCATTTTTATTTTTATAATAAAGTGATTTTTAATAAGAATATTTTTTATTATTAATTAAATTATACTTAAATTAATTAGTATGGCTCCAGTTCTTTGGATGGCTCCAGTTCTGAAGGTACCTAGTTTCTTCTTGTTTTTTTTGTTTTGCTTCTCTTTGGTTCATTTAATTTTTTTTTGTTCCCTAGCTAATTCTATTATTTATTTTGTTTCCTTTGTTGATGCCTTAATAGTCTTCTGGTCTAGATAAGTCATTGTTTTTTTTTTTTGATATATAGAAGCAATGGTTACAATCATGATTTTTAGTAATTACCAGCACATCTGGTAGGGTTCTAACTATCTACGAAGGCTCCCAGGACTTCCACCGTCTCGGTACATGGTAACCCGACGTGAGATGGGTATTGTCGGATGCACAGGGGTTGCACCATCATCATCAATATGGCGCACCACTCAGAGGAATCGGATCTGGGCTACTGTCTGTGCATGGGCAAGCCCGTGGGATTGGAACCTAGGTCTCCTCTCGGTAAGCGCCCCAACTTACCAATCCACCTAGACCCACGGACTTAAAATTTGGGTAGTTTAGAAGCCCCAAGAACCTAGCTCTATGGCCAATCGTAGTTGTCCCATCCGGGTATACCACATGGCATCAGTCACAAGGGGGTTGAATTATTAATACATCCATAGGTTGGGCATAGGGAAAATGGAGCCTTGTCGGCCTCTAGCACATAGGACATTTACCAGCTATGCCTACATATCCAACAGGGTGGAGGCAGTGGAAATGGAACCTGGGTCGGCCACAAACAGCACCCAGGGCATTTACCAACTGCTCTACACACGTGAATTAGATAAGTCATTGTTATGTTCAATTTTTTTTTTCTTTTTTGTTTTTTTTGCTTAGTTTTTAAATGTGGGTGGGTTCTTTTGTTTTGTTTTGCTTTTGTGTTCTTTGTGTTGTTTTTTGTTGTTCTTGTGTTTTTGTTGTTTTGCGTTTTATGTTTCTTTTTTTATGTTTTTTGTTATTGTTCTTGTGTTTTTTCGTTCTTGTTCTTGGGTTTCTCTTTGTTTGTGATAATTCATGTTTTTGTGTGAGTGTTTTCTATGTTTTTTTTTTTGGTTATTTTCTGTTGTTGGTTGTTTTTTATTTTTATTTTTATTTTATTTTTTTAATTTTTTAGGTTTTGGTTATGTTTATTTTTTTGGGTTATGTCTTTGTAGTGTTATGTTTTTTTTGTATTATTTGTGTTTTATTATGTGGTTTGTGTTGTGGTTTATTTTATATTATTATGCATGTTTGGTTGTGCTTTTGTTTTTGACACACTCAAGGAGCATGTTTTTTATTTTATTTTATTATTTTTGTTGTATTTACTTATTTTTAAATTGGTTTTGTGTGTTTGTTTGCTCTTGAGTATGTCAAAGGTGGTAGTCCAGGTCTGAGTCTTGGGTGTTTTTTGCGGAATGGATACCCCAGCCTCATTGGGTCTTACCCGAAAGTGGAATCCCTTTTGGGATATTTTCCACAAAAAAAATAAAATAATGTAATAAAATTGAAAATCAAAAGAGCAGTTCTAATTTTTCACAACAAAAAAAAATTGAGTGCTTTTGTTTTCTCACAAAAATGGATATAAGACATAGAAGAGCACCTTTTTTTTTGTAATATTAGGGAACCTAAAACCTTTCAAACCTTGTTAATTTTGTACAATCAAAAGGAGACAAAATCAAGCACTTTGATTCTTTCATGCAAAATTGGAACACAAGGTGACATCAATTTTGCAATATCAAAAGACAATAGTGCATTTGTTTTCTCTCAAGGAGGGATATAACACAAAAATTTTACACTTATTTTGCAAAATTAGGAGACCTAAATTCTTCTCAAAAGTCTTGTTTATTTAGCACACAATAAAGAATCAAACTTGAATTATTTTTTTGCCAAATTGTAACACAAGGAGACACAAATTTTTTGTAAAATTCAAATGCAAAGTGTGCATTTAATTTCTCCAAAGGGGGATATAATACATAAAATTGCACATTCTATTTTTTGCAAAATTGAGAAGAATTGAAGACATTGGGTCCACTAAAACCAAGTCATTTATCGACTGGTTCTGGAAGCCTTTCAAACGTGGGTCATGTGTCGACTTGTCTTGGAAGGAGTGCTAGTTTTGTTAATTTTACAAATCAAGGGGGGAAGACAAGACATTGTACTTATTTGCAAAATTGTAACACAAAAGTGAGGAGCACTTTAAAACAAAATCAAACTTGTTAAATTTGCAAAACAAAAAAAAAATAAAAGGCAATTGTTTTATGCCACATTCTTTGCAAATTTCAAAAACAAGAGGAGACATAAAATATCAAATTTTTGCACAACACAAATCCAAATTTTGTTGCAAAAATTAAAAGGTGCATTTTTTATTTTACTCGACACCTTTATTGGCAAATTAGGTGCATTTTCAGTTGCATCCGACACCTATGTGATAAGAATTTTTTGGGCATTCTAGTTTGATTATTGCATTTTTTTTTTCATTATAAGTCATAAAATCAAGAACACTGAAACCCCAAAATTTCACAATAATTTGTGTAAATAATTGCACAGGTTTAAAGCCAATTTCACTTAATATTATCTCTTAAAACAAAAACCCCTAATTCACTCTTATTTTTTGGCTTAATATCCTCAAACTGATTATCCCTCTTTAAGAGGATTTTCAGGCAGGTGCCATTAAATATTTTTTTGAGTGAATTATATTTTGGTACTCTTTTAGGGTATATCAAAAGAAAGAACAAGTTTTTATAAGGAACCTTGAAAGTTGCAATATTTTGCACTAAGGTGGGATAATTCCTTTCTTCCTTCAAACACATATTTTGACAAGAGGGAGATAAAACTTGTAAAGGCAATAAGAAAAGTAGAAGTCATCAACATTATACCTTTTTCTTTTAGGCTTCATAATAGCAACCATGCTTGAAGTACTTGCAATAAGGAAGAATTATTTGGTGAACTTTTTTGATAAAATTGCATAGGAAGCAGATTTTTGCACAAATTGTAAAAAGGACAACCATAACACCATTCAGTGTTGGTTTCCAAACAAGCAAACTAACATGGCAAAGTCACATCACAAAGGCCCTATTTCTAGTGAAGTGTCTAATTCCGATTATGATTCTGATTCAGAAAAAGCACACAGAGTGCTCTTGGCTAAGACAATATTGTAGAGGGAAAACAAATTTTTCACCTTAAGCAAGCACCATTTTCTCTTTCTCCTTTTTAGGATTCATAAATAGCATAAGTTTTTGTTTGAATTACTTACAATAAAGGGGTGATTGTACCTCTTTTAGGCTTCATAAATAGCAAACTCTCACTTTTTGAAGTACTTGTAACAAAAGGAGGGAATTTTTTGGTGTAAAGTTTGCCTAGGAGGCAATATTTGTAAAAACCTTCACAAAGCTTCTTAAGTTGCACATCTTTTGCAATTAAGGGGGGATAAACATTTATTTTCTTACTTCACACAATTTTTTGTAAAAAGGGAAGAAGACTTATAAGGGTGCATTTTCAGCAGTGACCGACACCTTAGTCATACTTATTTAAGAAATTTTATTACATGTTTTTGCAACAAGGGGGGAAACTTATAAGGGTGCATTTTTTGCAGTGACCGACACCTTAGCTACCTTATAAAAACTTTTGCAAAATCATATTGTAACCGAATTAACCTCGTATGAAGTGATCTATTCTAGTACACCTAGTGATTGCAGCGGTTGGTTACCCATGCAATTCGGTTGGATGAAAATATTACAATAAGGACATTCATTGATGTGAATACAAAGTGAGGAATGACCCATTTTTTTCTTAGGAGCAGCTAGAGCACTATGACAGAGCAAGAACCAGCAGATCAACATATTTTTCACTGTATTGGGATAGTTATATACATTACCCAAATAATGTAATAAGGGGGGATGTTAGAGTAATATTCCATAATTTGGTATATTTACCCTTTTCCTACACTAGGTAGAATTCATTTACTGCATGGTAAAAGTAGTTTGTTACTTTTACCACTTGCATTTACTTTTACCATAGGATATTTACATTGTTAGTAAATATCTAGATAGGTTAGTTATTATAGTCACTTTGACTACATTTTTAGTGTCGGCATCATTACATTGTCGTCATTAGTTAGTAGTTAGAAATATTTGGGGATATTAATTTTGTCATATTGTATAAATACTTTTGCACATCAATATAATTTCTAAGGTTTACACTCCGTATTTCATTGATTCCTTTGACTGTTCCTTTCCATGTCCATGTCCATTTTATTGTTTTTATTCCTGTTTCTATTCTTTTTTATATCCATGTTCTTATTCTTGTTCCTATTCATGTTCTTCTTCATATCCATGTTCCTGTTCCTATTCATGTTCATATCCATATTTCTTTTCATGTTCCTGTTCCTGTTCATACTTGATTCTTGAATGTCTGCTCTACACCACTTTGTTGTGTGTCCATCATTATTGCACTTATAACACTTAATGTTATTATTTATTGGAGGTGCAAATGTCTTAGGATTTCTCCTAGTGAAGCCATATCCTCTTCTATCCTGAACCCTGCAATTCATTACCTTATGACCAAACTGATTACTTGAGTAGCAATACCCATGGACAATTTAATTGTTCCCATATTCCTATATTTCATGTGTCTTGCACTGTGAAGCCATGTGACCAAACCTATGACATGAAAAACATCTTCTATTGAAGTTTCCTTGTATTGACCTCATTGGCCTCTTAGTCTCTCTTGAACTATTCTGATTGTTGTTCCATTTGTTTCTTCTTGGTGCATTGTTCTTGTCCTTGTTGAACTTTTTGTTGTCCAACTCATCCTCATATGTCTCATTTTCTCTTACACTATCTTCTTTTGAAGTGTCTTCTCCTTTAGAACTTGAGGTTGACTTTCCTTCCCATTTCTTTTGTTCCTGTTCAAATCCAAGACCTATCTTGCTTGATGTAGGCTTTTGTATCTTAATAAACTTATCTAAGTTCTTTGAGCTATTTTAAAACCTTTGTAGCTTTAATTTGGAGTTTTTAACTTCCATCCTTAATGAAGCTACTTCTTGTTCTAGCTTTTCACATTCTAAGACTTTTACTTCTAGCTTATCATTGAACTTATTTTTCTTAGCCTTTGATTTATCTAGATCTTCTATAAGCATTCTTCTCTCTTCATCATATTCTTGAAATTGAGATTCTAATTTAGATTTTTGCTTTCTTACCTTCTTTACTATTTCAAGAGCATAAATAAGTTCTCCCTTGAGATCATATCCTTATTTATCTGATTCTTTCTCTATTTGTTTGCCTTTGTCCACATATTTATTTTCTTTTGACTTTTCTTCTATAGGATCATTGTCTTCTTTCTCTAGAGCCATTAGAATATTTTCATCTGGTCCTTCAAGTGTATCCTCATATTCATCATCACTGAAACTATAACCATTCCTTGTACAACTATCTTCAAGATGTCTAAAGTTACCACATCTAAAACACTTGAGAATTATTGGTTCCCTTTTATGGACTTCTTTTTCTTCAATCATAAATAGGACTTCATTTCTATCATTATCTGAAAAACTAGCATCACTTTCACTTGAGTACTTACTTGCCTTATCTACATAGTAGCTCCTCTTTTGCCTTTGAAAGAACTTATTTCCTTGTCTTCTTTTTCCATCCTTGCTTTTCTTTTGGTGCCAGTATCTTTCTTATTCCCTATTTTTCTGATCCTATTTTTCTTCATCATTGTTATTCTTTGCTTCTTGACAAGCAGTTGTATAGTGACCATACTTTCCACTATTGAAAAATTTAATGGATTTTATATCTCTAGATCTTCTTGAATCCTTATTACTTATACCATAATTAGCTTCTTCATCATTGGATGGCTCATTGCTTAATTTTGACTTCATACCCTTTATCTTCTTAATTGCTTTAAAGGCTACTTCCTTATGGGGATTAGGTTATTTTTTTTCATCTCAAAAGCTATAAGAATACCAAGTAATATATCTCTTGTCAAATAATAACCATCCTTTGATTCTTCTATAGCTAAAATATTTTCACTAAATCTTGTTGGAAGAGACCTTAAGGTTTTATCACAAACATCTGATTCATCCACATTAAGTCCAAGTTCTTACATAACATTAAAAACCTCATCTACTCAAAGTAGATAAGAACTAATGTCTTCCTCATTCTTCATTCTTCATTCTTCATTCTTAAATTTTTCCTTAGAAATTTCATATATTTGCTTTCTTGACACCTTTATCTCGTTCATATATACTTTGTAAATTATCCCACATTCCTTTTGCCTCTTGACAATGCATAACTTTTATGGACTCTATTCTATGCAAACCTCTCAAAATTACATTCATTGATTTTGAATTGTAATGATGTAGAAGCTTACCTTCCTTGTCTATAGGTGGATCAATTAAGGGGTCGTATCCATTTTCAACTGATTCCCAAATTTCATTTCTAAGTGCCTTCAGATAAATCTTCATTCTCAAACTCTAATATAGAATCACTTCCATAAAATACTAGTGTTATATTCTTTGATGATCCATTCAAAGAATCCATTTTGTTCTTGTAAGATTTTTCTTCAAACTATTAAAATATTATGAAGGAACCCACTTTGATATCAATTGAAGAACACAAGCTTATACTTAGAGGGAGGATGAACAATATAAGATCAATTTTTACTTTTCTTTCCTAATAAATATTATGGAATGTATAGATAGCAATATCAATAGCAATAATAAAAGTAATGCACAAATCACCACACACAATAGAGACACCAAAATTTATGTGGTTCACCCAATGTGGACTACTCCATAGAGAAAATATTTCACTAAAATTTTTTCAATCAATCTCTTGGGAATCCTTTCCCTATTACAATGTTTATGGACCTCTGTCCAAATGAAATACCAATACCCTAAATCAATTTTATGGATCTCTATCCATAGGAGACACCAATATTCTAATCTATGCTTTGTTTGGTGATCCTCTAGAAGACCTCTACCTCCATTACCCTTACCAAATTGAACTCTATCCGTAGAAGAAACCTATATTCCCTACTTTGGCTAGAGATATCTATCCTCAAATCTGTCACCTCCAAATCTCTATCTCAAATTTACACTAAACATAGTCCTTCGGTCTAGCACAAATCTATCTTTAATCTCTGTCTCTAATATGGTACAAATTTATCCTCAAATATGCACCAAAATCTATTCTCAAATCTACACTAAACACAGTCCTTCGGTCTAGCATAAATCTATCCTCAATATTTGTCCTCAAGCCTTAACTCAAATCTTGACTCAATATCAAATAAAATCTATTAGATCTACCCCAAACCTTAACTCAAGGTTTGATTAAATCAATCAATCAACTCTGCTCTCAAGTCTTCTTAAAGACTTGTCTCAAATTTTCTTTGTAAGCTTCCACAAAATCTCACACCAATCTATCCTCAAGTCATCTCTAGAACTTGTCTAATCTGCTCAATAAGTTCTCACAAGAACTTATCCAAATATGCTCTCAATCCGTATTGTAATATTCAACAAAAGCTTACCCAGACTTGTCCACAAGTCTTCTCAAAGACTTACCTCAAATCTTCTCAACAAGTCCACACTAGAAATTTTCCAATCTCATAGAAACATAAATAGAATTATTAGAGACTCAATATGCTTCAACTCAATACTCAATCACTTCCAATCACTCTTTTAGAAACATACAGAGAATTGTTAGAGACTCAATATGCTTCAACTCAATACTCAATCACTTTCTCAAATCAATTTAGAATATAGAATAGTTTGTTTTATGGAACTTGAACAATCACTTCACACATCCACTTGACTAGGTTCAACCAACTCTACTCAAACAATCACTCAATGAAACAATCATTGCTTACAAACCCTAGTCCAAGCATATGATACTTTACTCAAAATATTTCCAATAATGCTTATGAACCATTCTCACATAACAATGATACTCATGTTCTTTTCAAACCCTAGTTCAATTTATTTACTCAACCAATGGCTTCAACAATAATGCAAAACAAAGTTTTAACAACAGCTCTTTATTCCAGAAAACCTTTAAGCATTAACTCAACACACTCAATAAAGAAACCCTAATCAAGTCCTTTTCACTCCAAACTTATTTTCTATAAAACCAACCAATCAACTCAACTATGGAAGAATATGCGCATGCTTTTTTCTTTATGATGAAGGAACCTCAAATATCTACCACAACCATAAATACCTTTTTACCAAGATGAAAGGAAAGTTAGAAGATGATAAAACTCTCTCTCAAGATTACAATTCAAATATCAACACACATACATCTTATCACTCCATATTAAAGAAATCATCCATCAACATATACAAAAATTATTGACCAAATACACCTTATAATCTCCCAATTAAAATAATATTTAATACCAGAAATAATGTCAATACAATCTCCTTTTCAAAACAACTCAATGGCAAGAAGTCCTCTTAACACTATAAAACTTCAATAAACCAACATGTCAAAAATAAATTATTTAAAAAAAATAAAGCCAACTCCTTTTTCCTCTGATTAACCAAAAATAATGATTAATTAAAAACCTTTTTAACTAACCCTTTTAAATCCCTAGGACCTTATGTCAAAACCTTAGGCATCACAACACATTTTAAAAAAAATTATTACCTTTGCCTTGGTGGGACTCGAACTCACGATGTCGTCTCTACCAGCACCCTAGACGTGGCTTCAACTGCTGTACAAGGTAGGTGCTCATTTGGAGAGCAAGAGCACAACGTGCTCTATATTCCTCTTTGCATGTGCTAAAATAAAAAATCATGCATCACTTCCTCAATGCTTCAAAACACACACACCAAAAGCTGCCACCACAAATCGATCGTGGATCACTCCACCCACAAATGCCTTAGCACTTCATCCACTTGCCACTAGGCCACACTGCCTTGGTGAATATGTCAGTTTAGCCCACGACAAAATTAACCCTTTCACTGGTGCTTAAGACAAGGTGTTTGTCTTCTTCCTTGCATGAATTATCACAACACCAAGTGCACCCTTTATTATTTCGAGCGAAGGATGATTTAAATGCCACTAAGGCATATGTTATATATACTAATTTCCTCCTTTAATTTTGAATGTCGACACCTTCAAAATTAGAATAATTAATTTATAAATTATTTAAATTCTTTAGAATTTAGATTTTATAAATTAACTTTTAAATCCTTTTGGCTTTATCAAAGCCTTTTTGATTTTACCACTTTGTATAAATAATATTTATTATAAATTTTAAATTCAATTTGAAGTTAAATATTTTATAAAATAAATATTAAAACCTCCTTGGGCTTCCTTGGGTTTTTATGAAAAACCTTTTATTTTTGCTCAACCATGGTTTTAATGAAAACCCTTTTAACTTATGCTTCCACATAATATTAAAAATATTATGAAGCTCTTTCACCTTTAACCTTTGCATTATTCCTCTTGACCTTTTGACATCAATGGTAGCTTATTTCTTGACATCAATGACAACTTCATTCCTTGACATCAATGATAACTTTGACTCAAAATGTCCAACAATCTCCCCCTTTGTCATTGATGGCAACCCAAATAGAAATAATAAGTGCTTTATTAAAAAGCTAAATGAAATAGAGGCTATTGGATCAATCAGTAATGGAATATATTCTTTAGATTCTATTGGTTTTTCATAGGATCTTGTAATGGTTCAAGATAATACTAATGTATTTTCTGAGAGATAGACTATAGAAAACAAGGAATCATTCTACTATGTAAGAAGATGGGATAATACAAGATTTAAATGAATAAAAATGAGAGGACAAAAAAATATTGCACTATGAGGACATCTACAGATCAAAGAAGAACATGAACTTGAACAAGATGAAAAGTATCTGCAGGATGAAGATCCATATTGAATACTAAAATTATTCAATAACCAAATAATGTAATACAAGGGGGTTATGGAATATATTACATTATTTGGTACATGCTAATGTACCACCTTGGGTATATCTTTAGATAAAATGAGTTTCCTATATTAGAGTGTGAGTATTTACTTTATAAAATGTAATAAATACACAAGTGTGCAAAGTATTTCAGCGATGTAAATATGCATAATAGTCCATGTGCACATGATTCCATAAAATAGGAATATGAGTCACTAGAAGAGTGAAGGCCAAGAGTGCTCCATATGAAGAGTCACATTCCATTATATATGTGTCTATGTGTGTGTGAGAGACATATAGTGATAGAAAGAGTGACATATACAATTGTAATGGAGAGTGAATAAGTATGATGTATTTGAAGTCTTTATTCAATTGAGTTCCAATTTTTGTGAGCATTTGTTAATGATATTTATATGAGTTATTTTTGAAGTTGTTTATGGGTTTTATATGTTTAGTATTTTGCCAATTTCATATATTTTATATTGCAACTTTATTTTTAGATCTTGTGGCTATTTTATCTTAAGTATCTAGCTTCAAAATCTAACAACACCACCATATGATTGGTCTAGATATGAATGACACAAAAAATCTTTCTAAATTACAAGCAGATGATCCCGATTCACCCACCAAAAATTGAGCACCAGTATCCTATTGGCCATATAATGGATAGCTCACAATGCATTATCACAATAGGGGCAAATGATATTGATTGGCTTGCCAAAGCTTGGGCGTTGATCTCTGATTTCCAGGAAGAAAATGACAAAGGAGTTGTACCACTAAAAAATCTTAAGTTATTTGGCTAGGCAAAATTCTATTCATATCAATATGCAATAATCTTGTCAAAACTCTAAGGTCCTAAGTCTCAAGACCCCTAAACCTTAATATTTTATAAATAATTCCACCATCTAAATTATATTTGAGAGCTCCAAGGTTTGTCCTGATAATAATGCTATGCCTAATCTTTGAATAAAACCCCCCTACCATGGTCATACACCTTAAGTTCCCAAAATTCATCAAAGGTCAAAATCATATACGTTTACTTCCCCCTTTGTTTGCTTTAATTTCATAATATTGATATTGCATCAACCTTAGAAAAATAATGGTTGTTTATCATATTAAGAAGAATCCCATAAAATTTTATCAATTTTTCTAAATCTCCCATGTCTACGCACCCCCTTAAATTAGAAATTGGATAATTTGACCATATATACCTAAAGTATTAAAAAGAAAAATAATTCCATGTGGCACCACAAGATTTTGTCGCTCAGAGTAGGACACCTTAATGCAATTGGCCTAGAGTGAGCGGTTGAGATTACATCACCAGGATGAAGATGAAAAACCCAGATTCAAGCACCCCAACCTCAGTATCAGGATCTAATTGGAAGAAAATGATTTTCCTATCGGAGGTCAAGTGTCGAGACATGGTTGACCCAAAGATGGATGACTATCAATTGCTTTCCAAGATATAGGTGGATGACCCTGATTAGATCACCAAAGCTTGGGTGTTACCCTCTCATTGGTGGAAATAAAAGGACAAAGGACTTGTACCTCGACCAAAAATTGTAAGTTCAAAATTTTAAATGTATTTTAACTAACACTATCCAATTATTTATTGAGGAACAAACAAATAAGTTGTACCATGAAGCCAAAAATATTTCTATGAACAATGCTTAAATTTTTTTTTGAAGCATTTATAGCTTCAGAAAGGTTTAAACCTGATAGTTGTAGCTGGTGGTAGATTTAAAAGGCCTCCAAATCAGATGATGAAATTTAACTAGCTAGCTGACTGACACAATTTTTTGAAGCAAGTATTAGTGAATTGGACAAACCGGTGAATAAAAATGAAAAGCATGTAGGCCAAAGTATGATGATGAGCATGTAAATTTCTTAGATATGGTTGGGCACATGCATTAAAGTAACTAATATTTAGCAAGGATATTAGATTCATATAAGTGTGCAAATCAATGACCAATTACCAACAGATAATCATAAAAAAACACTCTTATTACAGGTAATGTTGTTATAGAAATAAGGTGGCAGTCATTGGATGATAAAAAGAGGAAGATAATAGTTGAAGGTTTAATTACAAAGAATGAAAAAAATGCCCTAGAAACACTATAAATTCTCACGTAGCTTACCACTCATAGTCACACTATGAATACACAGAGCTTTGAGAATTATTATTTGTTGGAAAAAACATGCAAAAAAGCTTAACACAGTGTAATGGTTTCCTCTAATGTTGTTCCTAGAATCTGCACCACCATAATTAAATTTGAATACTTAATCGACATGTCACCATGCCAACATTTGTGGGGGACAACTTCTAACAATGAAACAAAACAATTTTCCAATCTATCAGGGCCAAACCAATAATATACGATTGACCAATATTGTGTAGTAGAGTAGACTATAATTTTTAGCTATCACTTGACTGATGAGGATTACCAACACCATCTTGCCTTGTTGAAATGACTCCTCAAAAGAGCATACAGGGCTTGTAATGGACCTAGTCAGTACAACAAGTGGGAAAGCAACCTAGAAGATTGATATACCCCAAGGTAAATTACTCATATGGCCTATTATCATGGTTGATGGTGGTTTATGACCCAAATATGAGGGAAATAAAAGGTCATGCAAATCAAATGTTCAAAATTACTCAAAAATATATCAAAAAAGTATTCCAACTCGAAGAAGCCACAAGGATTCTAGACAAAAAGGCCTATAGGGAGTGGTTCCCAAGAAATATGTCTTCTCCTACTCGAATCCAAATGGGTAGTAGACCTCAAAAATGTTTTAAATCCTAGAGTATGCTCCAAAGCTAATTCCTCAACAAATGGACTTGATTCCAAAGAGATGGCAAAGATGTTCTCCACTATTGTTGTAATGCTCTGGGCACAAATAGAGGGATAAATTGGATTCATTTTAAAAAGACCTCAAGTTCCTTTCCTTCTAGATACACCATATGATGTGAGCTAAGTTAAATCTCTAGAATAGATGAAGTTGAGGAGAAAAGAAGGGAGGGTCCCACTGGTATAAAAGATCAAATATTTGAAAGGGGCATACGCAATAGACACCAACCAAATTGAAAAAGGAGGAAAAAATATCCTTAGAGAATGGGCAAAAAATAAATACATGTTGTACCAACTCAATATCCAAGCCACAAAGGTAACACTGGTTTGGAATAAATATACATTAGGATTGTAGATTATCTATGGTCAATATTTTATTCTGTATAGAAAGCCATAGAAAAATATTTACCTTAGGGGTTCATCCCTTCCACCAAACTAGTCTTCTCAGGAATAAAGGGAGGCCAGGATCCTCCAGGAGAAAATATGTTGATTTCATAGAAAAATTCTCCTAAAATTTCCACCTTCCAAAAAATATTTTTAGCTTCATCAGTAGATTTGATGACTTAGAACTTCAAGAGGTTTGAGATCTTCTTAAGGGCTATTTTCTTAGCTAAAAATAATTCAATACTGAATAAAACTCTCCATATCTTCCTTCGATTTATAATTTCAATATAATATTCAACCTTAGAACCAAAGGTATATTTGCATAAGTCTTCAGCCACTACAAATTCTGGCAGTAAAGCCAACGATTGGTCCATAAACCAGGAATATGAACAAAAATAAATTAGATGGCCATTACCCACATTCCATATTCCTCCCTTTCTAATGATACTACTGGAATTATGTAGACTAACCTAAAATGTCGACCTAGAGTTTGGGACATCATCTGATAGGAAGTCCTTCCAATTATTTAGATATTTTAATTTTATAATATTAACCCAATAAACTTGTTCATTATGGATTAGGTGCTAACCTTATTTAGCAACTAGGACCTTATTAATTTGATCCATACTTCTTATACCTTAGCCTACAAAATCCATTCTACTGTAGATCTGATCCCATGCTACTAATTGGAATTGCTTCTTCTCCTCTTACCCAGACCACAAGAAGGACTTTTGAACTTGCTTGATATTTTGCACTATTTTACCTGGCATCTTGAACAAGGACATAAAGTAAACCGATATACTTCAAAGCCTAGGATAAAAATGGACCTACCCAAATCTTCTACCATGATAAAAATGGATAAAGGGATAGCGGGTCTCCCTGATGAATACCATGACAACTATGGAAGTACCCAGTAGAGGAGCCATTTCAAAAAACTAAAAATCTAGTCGACAAAATGGAAGTTTTGATAATAAAGATCCATCTCCTATCAAATCCAAAATCTTGGAGGACCTTAAGGAGAAAGTCCCATGAGACCCTATCATAGGCTTTGTTCATGTCCAATTTAGAAAATCTCCTAATCAACCACTTTTATGCACTAAATTTATGAGTTCATGAATTGAAATAACTCCATATAGGATCTGACAACCCGAAATGAAGCCACTTTGAGCAGAACCAATCAAATGATACAAGAAATTTTTAACCTTGTTAGCCAAAGCTTTAGTAAAAATTTGAAGATAGTGTTGCAAAGGCTAATGGGATGAAAGTATTTGAACTCAATGACACCTATTTATTTTGGAATTAGAGCCAAGAAAGTGGTATTTAAAGCCCCCAAGAAAACTCTAGTGGATTAAACTTCACACAGAGCTTCACTAATATCCCAAAAAAATATATGCTAGAATCTATAGAAAAATATTGGAGGGAATCCATCTAGGCCAAGGACCTTTAGTCCTTCCATGGAAAATAGTGCTTCCTTTATTTCATCATCATTAAGTAGACTATTGATATTATCATTCATTTCTTCTATCACCAAGTGCGGAATATTTTGGAGGAGTTTTTCTTTCATAAAATAACTTATCGCACTTGTCTCATAGAGGATATATTAGAATAAGGATACAACCTCCACCCTAATTTCTCAAATATCCCTTATTTTATAACCATCCACTTTACAAATCTCCCTAATCTGGTTATGGATTTTGTGATGAAGAGTTGAGGAAGGAATATTTTTGTGTTTCTATCTTCATCCTTGAGCCAAAAATCTTAGACTTTTGTCACCATAAAACCTCCTCACTGCTCAAGATATTTTGAAGCTTTTCCAAATTATTCTCCTTCAATCTATTATTATGTGAGAGGACACCCACTTCCAATGAAGATCGAATAACTTGTAACTAGGAGTTGAGATTCTTTTTCTTAATATGGATGTTCTCAAAGACTGATTTGTTCCAATATTTTAGATTTTGTTTTATCAGTATTAGCTTAGCAACCACCTGATTAATATGTGGTCCAGATAATTTGGTATTCCACCATTTTCTAATATATTTATAATCTATTTTTTAAGGAATTTCATCAATAATTAAGATGAAATTGATGTAAGCCATGATGCAATAATTTGAAATTATTGATTTATATTTGATGCGTTAATTTCTTAGCATGGAGGTACATAAAACACATGATGGGGTATTTATTTTCAATATAAATATGCACATGATATGTTGAATAATTTTCTCATTGAAAGTTGCAAATATGTTGTTATCACACTTGCCTAATGTGAAATTATGATAGAAGTTTAAGAGTGGATGAGATAAAGTATATAATTTTGATTAGCAACCTTATATACTTGACAATGATAAGACCAGTTATTACATATATAATATCTTTGACTTCAATATTTATGAATGATCCATCAAAACATCATATGAGAGTAGTTGATAGAAGTTTGAGTTATATGAAATGAAATTTAATTTGTAGAACCCATCATACTTTAGCTAATAATATTGAGTTGATTTGATATAGTGATTTAGGCTAGAAGAGATTTATATTAGGAAATTATTTTTTTATTAGGAAATGTATTGGTAACTTGTATTTAAAAAAAAAAAAACAATCAATAATTGCACTCTCAACAATAGAGGATGAGTATATAGAATCCACATTTGTAATAACACAAGTAGTATGGTTGAGGAAAATGCTAGAAGACCTTGGTAAAAAGAAAAAAATATCAAATACCACTTTTTGTGACAACATGAGTGCAATTCAAATGTATAAAAATTATACTTTTCATAAAATATCAAATAATATTGATTTGAAGCATTATTTTATTAGATACTTATTTCAATATTAGGAAGGTAAATTAAAATTCTATAATTCAAAATATCAATATACAAATATGTTTACAAAGACAATGATAAATATTTAATTTAATTCACTCAAAAATAGAATAAATTTTTTCCCATTCAATAGCAATGAAAATAATTTTGTAAATTGTGATGTATAATGATAAAAAACTAAACAAGAAAAGAATAAGATAAAAATCAAAATAAAATAATAATAAGACAAAAATTAGAACATGATAGAATTATAATTGTAAATGATAATTAAAAAATAAAAAGAAAATATTCTCACTGATGAGCACCAAAATTGCTTATTTTTTATGCATGTTTGAATGGGATATTATGCTACATTATTAACATTAGAAATGTATTTTTGTGAAATTATTGCAGAAATTTAATAGAAATTGACGTATTATGCTTGAATGGTGTTTTTAGTGTAAAATTTATGTAGATGTAGTATTTTGTTGCTTTTTTGCACCTTTTTAGTCGTCTCACATGGAATTTGGATAACATTTGTGAAGTGATTGAGGAATGATGGGTGGTTTAATGGAGGTAGAAGCATTGGAAAAAGGCATCCACATTCTCTAAGGTACAACACCTATATCCCGAACACAAGCTAGAAGATGCCTATATTCTAGAGAAAGGGAAAGCACCTATCTTTCAATGATAGGAAAGCACCTGTCTTCTAGTGATAGGAAAGCACCTGTATTTTAGTGATAGAAAAGTGGAACGATCAAACGTATCGTTTATTTAAATTGCTAACTCAACTCTCAATTGCAAATTATCAAGAAATAGTAACGAAACGACAACAGTAATAAAATAATCAAATTGGATAAACTCGCCACTCTGGGAGGGCACGTCCCCGCCGTGAAGGCCAAAGTGCGTATTCGCAGTGAAAGAATAAAAGATAAGATAATGCTTATAATGAAAAATCTAATCTAATAAATATGAATTTTGTACACTTGGAGAACCTAGCCGATGGCTAGGTTTGCTAGGTTTGGTATGTAGCATGACTCCCCTCCTCGGAAAGCTTTGTCCTCAAAGCTGGAAATGTCTAGAAAATACTTTCAGGTTCCCATGTAGCATCCTCCTCTGGTAGGTCTTGCCATTTGATGAGAAATTCTTGAATCTGGCGCGACCTTAGTCTTCGTATTCTGTGTTGTAGGATTTCTTCAGGTTGGAGATGTATGCGTCCTTCCTCATCGAGCACTGGTAATTCTGATTGACTTTGTACTTTCTGACCAATTACTTTTTTGAGACACGAAACATGAAATACTGGGTGTATTCGTGATGATGAGGGTAGCTCTAACTGATAGGCTACTTCTCCAATGCGACGCACAATTTTGTAAGGACCATAGAATCTTGGGGCCAACTTTTGACTGGTCTTTATCCTTAACGATGATTGTTTGTAGGGTTGCAACCTTAGGAAAACCTTGTCACCTACATTAAAAGTTCGCTCTGACCGGTGCAAGTCTTGTTGTTGTTTCATGCGATTTTGTGCTTGGAATAAATTCTCTTTGAGGATGGTGAGTGTAGACTGCCTTTGTTGAAACCAATCATCCACTTTGGCTACCTTGGATGAACCTGGTACGTAATCTGCTACTATTGGAGGCTTGGTACCATACAATGCTTCAAAAGGAGACATTTTAATTGAGTAATGGTAAGAAGTATTGTACCACCATTCTGCCAATGCTAGCCATTGGCTCCATTGATATTGTTTATCTTGAACGAAACATCGTAAGTACGTACCCAAACATTTGTTAACTACTTCGGTTTGACCATCTGTCTATGGGTGGTAAGCTGAAGACATGTTCAATTTGGTACCACTAAGTCGAAATAATTCTCGCCAAAAGTTACTAGTGAAGATGGGATCTCTATCACTTACAATATTTTTGGGCATACCATGTAATTTGAAGATTGAATCCATAAATACCTTTGCCACCTTGCTTGCGGAAAAAGGATGTTGTAAAGCCTGAAAATGAGCGTATTTGGATAACCGATCTACGACTACGAAGATTACTGTCCTGCCTTCTGATTTAGGAAGACCTTCAATAAAATCCATGGATATATGTTCCCACTGACGCTCCGGGATGGGTAATGGTTGTAACAACCCTGGTGATTTAACTGTTTCTCCTTTATTGCGCTGGCAAACTTCGCATTCGGCTACCCATTGTTTGACTTCTGCTTTTAATCCTTTCCAACAAAATGATTGTTTGACCCTTAAATATGTCTTCAAAAATCTTGAATGTCCTGTTGATGGAGAAGCGTGTGATTCATCGAGGATCTTTGATTTGAGTTCTGAATTGTGTGGAATGTAAATGCGGTTCTTTTTCTGGAGGATTTTATCTTCATAAGAGAACAAAGGGTGTTTAGAGGACCCTATAGATAATTCTTGAATTATCTGAGCAGTTTCGCTATTGGACAACCATTCATCTTGTAATTGAGTCACCCATTGGGAGCAGGGACCTGAAATAGCGTTAATGATTACTTCGTCTTCATATTTCCTGGATAGCGCATCGATGGCTACATTTTCCTTCCCCTTCTTGTATTCGATAACAAAATCATAACCCAATAGTTTGGTTAACCACTTATTTTGTTTCGGATAGGAAAACCTTTGCTCAAGAAAATGTTTGAGACTACTATGATCTATTTTTATAATGAAGCGACTACTGATTAGGTAGTGTCTCCATTTTTCTACTGCGTGAAGAATAGCCAACATTTCTTTTTCGTATGTTGATCTTCCCAAATTTTTTCTCGGAAAGTTGTTTACTTTCAAATGCCAACGGATGACCTTCTTGCATTAATATAGCCCCAATTCCTGTTCCTGACGCATCACATTCGATAATAAATGGTTTGTGAAAATTGGGAGTTGCTAAAACTGGAGTTGTACACATGGCCTCCTTAAGAGCTTCGAAGGCTTGAGTAGCCTCTTCCGACCAACGAAAAGCATCCTTCTTTGTGAGTGCTGTGAGAGGTGCTGCAATCTTACCATAATTTTGTACAAACTTGCGATAGTAGCCCGTGAGACCCAAAAAACCATGAAGTTTCTTGATGGTTTTAGGTAACGGCCATTCTTGAATTGCCTTAATCTTATTGGGATCGACTTTGACGCCCTCGTGTGAAACTATATGACCAAGATACTCGACTTCTTGGACACCAAATGAACATTTGGAACGTTTGACAAATAACTTTTCTTTGTGTAAAATGTGAAGGGCTTTATCCACATGATGTAAATGATCCTTCCATGTTTTGCTATATATGAGAATGTCATAAAAAAAAACTAACACAAACTTACGGAGGAGTGGACGAAACACTTGGTTCATGAGACTTTGGAATGTGGATGGTGCATTGGTGAGACCAAAAGGCATGACCAAAAATTCGTAATGACCTTCATGAGTACGAAAAGCAGTTTTGGGAATATCTTCTTCTCTGACACGGATTTGGTGAAATCCTGAGCGAAGGTCTAATTTTGTAAAAAATTTTGCACCATGCAACTCATCTAGTAGGTCATCTATGACAGGGATAGGAAATTTGTCCTTGATAGTGAGTTTATTGAGAGAACGAAAATCAGGACACATACGCCAAGAGTTATCTTTTCGTCGAGCCAAAACTACAGGTGAGGAATAAGGGCTAGTGTTGTGACGAATGACTCCATGATCTAGCAGATCTCGAATGATCTGTTCGATTTCTATATTTTGTGGTTGAGGATAGCGGTAAGGACGATCGTTAGGTGGGACACTCCCTGGAATCAAATGGATGGCATGGTCATGAGATCGTTTAGGTGGTAATCCTTTAGGTTCTTGGAAAACCTCTTCGTAATTTGTTATGATGTCTCATAAATCTGGAGCAGTAATATCCGCAGTTGCTCGAGATTGTTTTTCCAAACAATTAATTTGAGCTATAAATCCATATCCACCCTTTTTTAATATCTTCTCCATACTATGAGAGCTCACCATTTGTGATGGAGGAGTAGTAATGCCTTGTAAGCGAATGACTCGTCCGTTTTCCTTCCATTCCACAAATAATTTTTTGAAATTGAAGCTAACCGTGTCTAATGTTTCCAACCATTCAACTCCCAAAATGACATCAGAGTTCCCTAAATTCATGACGAAAAGGGATCCAAACCATGTATAAGTTCCCATTTTTATGGAAACTTGAGACGTTCGACCAACACATTGCGCGTTCACCCCGTTGGCTACTAGAACCTGGAATTTGTCTTTGTTGGAAGAGTTAATGAATAAATTCAAAGCTTTTGTTGTTTTGATGTCGATAAAATTGTGGGTACTGCCGGAATCAATTAGCACATTCACCTTTTTTGGCGGAGAAATCCTGGTACCTTGATGGTATGGTGGGCGGTTAACCCCATGAGGGCATGCACGGAGATCGCCATTGTATCCTCTTCCTTCTCTTCTAGAGTACTTGGTAGTTCTTCTTGCATAGGTTCTTCTTGGTGGTAAGTTTCTTCCTCTTCTCCTTCATATTGATCGCATTCAATATGAAAGTTTTGTTTTTGGGCACATGCTTGTTCCCTGGGATGATGAGTGCGACATTTATAGCAAAAGTATCTTGATGGTTGATCATTTCTACGAAAGGAATTGTTGCGATACGAAGGACGACTATAAGTTTCACGTCGTGCATACAACTGAATTCTCTTCTCGACCAGCTTGGCTATTCTTATACAATCGTTCAACGAGGTTGGATTTTGAATGTCCACCTCCACCCTAATATTTTCTTTCAATCCATTGCAAAAAGCTCCTACCATTGTGTCGGGACTGAGGTCTAATGTATATGGTAGTAAACTGGTGAATTCTGAAACGAACTCGCTAACCGATCCTTCTTGTTTAAGAGATAACAGTCTTACTGTGTATGACGATGTAGCTCCTTCATCAAATCTTTCTAAAAAATAGGTAGTGAATTTTTTCCAGTTAATAGTAGCTCCTTTCTCTCGCTTAAGCCATACGAACCATTGGTAGGCCTCAGTGCCTAATTTTGATGCAGCGAAAGGGACTTTATCAAAATCCTTAATTTGGTATAAGTCGAGAATGCCTTCCATTTTGGCTATCCAACCACGAGGATCATGACCCTCAAAAGTGGGCATATCAATGCGTGGAAAATTATTAGGGCCTCTCGGTTGGTGATAACCCATATCCCTTTCCTGATCTTGGTTATACCGTTGTCTATGATAGCGATCCCTGTAATTATCTGGATTGCCTCTTTGCTGCTCCCAATCGTCATCTTGGTCGTCATTTTCTTCATTCCTTTGTGCATGGGAGTGATTTTGGGGATTAGTATTGGGATTAAGTCGGTTTTGTGCGCTCACTAGGTCTTTTAGGTTGACACTAATTTCGTGCATACCATCTAGTAAGAGTCGAAGAGTTTCATCCGTGGTAATGGCCGAGTTACTTGAGTCTCCTTGTGTGATGTTTTCGTGAGTTGGGGGAGGGTTAGTAGCCATAGGGTCTACCAGTGGATGATGTGGATTATAACTACCAATTTTGAAAGGAGAAGGAGAATTTTTTGTACCTGGGCTTCGATGAGGTCTTCGTGCATTGTTATTGGTTGTCTCCGAGCTTGATAGTCGACCGTCAGATCCTTTGGTCCAACTTCTACTCATGCACTTTTCAAAATTTCCTGCTTAGTAATCCTTGAGCTTCGATTTCTGTGACAATTCGGTTGAATTTGGCAAAAATTTTGTGTTCCGCTTCAACTGTCGCTCCCACTGCGATGCGGATTTGAATTTTGTTGGCTCACCTCCTTAACAGCCACTTTTGACAACTTTCAACAATTTTGACAATGTTGGACAACTTTCAGCAATTTTGACAACTTCTTGACAAGTTCTTGATGACTTGGGACAACTTTAGCAAGTTTGGAAAATTGCTAAGACACGACAACGACTAGACCAAGACACGACGCGACACGAGAGAACACCACACTGCGACTGACACGACAGGACACCGAACGACACGTGGGACACAGATGGAGGCGAGGAAAGCTGGAAGATACGGGAACGAGACAAGGAAGACTGAAGGACGACCGACGGATAAGACGCGGATGATAGGACAAGATGACAGCTACAGCGATAACGACAATCGGACTACGGACAAGACTCGATAGCAACAACGACAACCAGACTGCTGGCGACGGGACAGAACAGTGACAGCGAAAGCGACGGGACGCGTGCGCAAGGAGACGAGCGGGTGTGACCAAGTCACAATGACCTTAGTGCACCCTGTGAGTTATAAACCCCCTCCTGTGTTTCCCTTAGCTCGTGTGGGATAAATATTTAAGCCCAACGAACTTTAAAAATTTTATCTGACGTCAGCCAAAAGAAATGAAATGAACTGCCTTAGCTTTTGACGATTAATAATTTTATTTCCTGCAATCCTATTGGTCGGCAACGCTTGTGTTTGTGTGCTGGTTGGTTTTGCGTGATTCTGCAGCAATGTTTCGATGAATCGTGGGCGAGTTAGAACGCGGATGGGATGACCGAAGGGTTTACTGTAGTATGGTGCAGCAGATCCCTGTAGCGTCGGTTACGACTGCGTACGTCTCCTGGTTTTTGTTGCTCGAGAACAATGGATAACAATGGTGTTACTTTGTAGCTGTTTAAAGTGAACGGTCTACTCCCCAGGCATGTTGGATCTTGCCAACCTGATACCACTTGGAACGATCAAACGTATCATTTATTTAAATTGCTAACTCAACTCTCAATTGCAAATTATCAAGAAATAGTAACGAAACGGCAACAGTAATAAAATAATCAAATTGGATAAACTCGCCACTCTGGGAGGGCACGTCCCCATCGTGAAGGCCAAAGTGCGTATTCGCAGTGAAAGAATAAAAGATAAGATAATGCTTATAATGAAAAATCTAATCTAATAAATATGAATTTTGTACACTTGGAGAACCTAGCCGACGGCTAGGTTTGCTAGGTTTGGTATGTAGCAGAAAGTACTTATATTCCAATGATAGTTAAGCACTTGTCTTTCGACAATAGGTTGGAAGTTGCATGTCTTTCGACGATAGAGCGAGCACTTATCTTCTAGTTATCGACAAAAGTGATAACTCCCAATAAAACAAAAAAGACCTATATGCAACACCTTTATATCGGTGATAGGCTGGAAAAACACATGTATTCCAGTGATAGTTCGATAGGCACTTATATCTGACAAAATAAAGTGTGCATTGACTGTTTGACTTGAAGATTGTGCATAATTTTAGACATATATTATTGTACAAAATTAGGGAGCACTATTGTTAGCTTAAAAGGATTAATTTTAGCATGATCACTCTTTTATTAGACATAAATTAGATTTATGCAAGAACCAACCTAGTGAATCATGTCAATTGATAAATTCTAGAACAATCTAATTTTGTAATAGAGGATGGTTGTATTATGTATAAAATGTAGGCCATCCTTGAAGTGAAGGATCCCAAACCTGAATCAAAATTATTATTTTCTATTGCATTAGTAAATAAAATATTGAGTGTTCTTTTATTTGCGTGTTTGAAAGAGTGACTGTGTGAATTAGTTGGGCGGACGTCTGTAGGAGCTTGGGTCTACTCTAGGCAATATTCCTTCCTTGTTTCTATTTTCATTATTTATGTTTTTTCTTTCTTATTTTATTTTTACAAATGTGATTTCCTACTCTATTTATTTTCGCAAGTGTGTTTATTTCCCTGTTTTATTTATTTCTACAAGTGTGATTTCCTGCTTTATTTATTTTTGCAAGTGTGTTTAAATTCCTATAATTTCCCTTCATTTGTGTGCTTACTTTTTTGTAATTTTCCTTTCAATCATGTGTTTGATAATTTAATTTACTTTTCCTACAGTTTCAGTTAGTATTTATTTTCTTGCATTTACTTATTGTTGGTTTGGATGAATTGAACTACATGAACAACACACCCTCCAAACCAAGTGACACATAGGACTCATATCCTAAATACTATAGACATATACTTTTCACTAGTACTCAGAAATTTTATGAACTCCCCGATTGATAAAATTAAATGGAGGTAAAATAACTATTTTCAAAAACACCATTTTTTGCTCACCATTTTGGCACCATTGTTGGGGAGTACCAACTCTAGTATTCTAGGATCTATAGATCATTCAAACCTAAAAATCATAGTTCAAATTAGTGTGCCCATATATCCTCTACCTGAGAGTGCATGAGTCCTCCAAGACCAAGAGGATTAGATGAACGTTTTATTAAAAATGTAGCAATCACTCAAAAAATACTTGAAATATCTTTTGATATTCCTTTTGAAGCATCTCAAACACTTCCTAAAGCTGCACCATCTTATCCACCTAAGACACCTTTTCATATTAATCCAATAGTTAGAAAAACTTCCTTTAAAACCAATCCAAGGGGGAAATATCTCGAAGAGGGTTTTGCTTCAAGTTTTGATTTAGGATCTTTGTTTGAAAACGTAAGAGTCAAGAGGGATTTATTGACTACCCAACGATGGAAGGCAATTGAAGATGGAACTATTTCACATTCAAATTTAGGATTATTAGAAGATAATAAAAACATGTGTGATGCCTTTCTAGCTATCTTAGAAGTACCTAGAATAGACCCTACATCACCTAAAACAATGGCTAAAAATGAGGAGACTTCAACCAGTTTTGATTTTCCAATTAAGAAATCATGAGGAGAGATAAAAATAAAATATATATCTCTTCCACATATTCCTAATTTTATAGGACTACCATCTGAGGACCCTGATTTATTCCTTTTCAAATTTTATGTACTTTGCATATCAGTGGACTATAAATCTAATGCTCAAAAATTGAAATTGTTTCCCTCTACACTAGATGATTTAATATTACACTGGTTTATCAATTTAGGGAACAAACACATAGCCACCTGGGAGGATATGAAAAAAATATTCCTAGAACAATATCAAGATTTTGGTAAGGTATGAGATGCTAGGAAATAAGTCCTAGATATGTCCCAAATGGAGGAAGATCTATTGGAAGATTATTGGGATAGAATTAATTTCAATATTCAATGATCACCCCACGCAAAACTAGGTTAGAAAATCTTGATATGCATATTCTTAAGGGGTATCACAAATGAATTCTTAGAAGCTTTAATTTTTTTATCGGGAGGTGACATTTACCAACACCAAATACTAGATATTCAATAGTTGTGTTAAAATTATTCAAGAAAAAAAGGTAAACCCACCAACCGAGTAACCAAAACCACAACCTCTATAACCAAGGTAGAAATAGGTAATATTCTAGAGTACATGAAGATTGATACATTATCATATCGTGCACTTCAATTAGACACACTTTTTCTTTAGAAAAAGAAGCAAGAAATTGAAGCAACACTAGTCTTCTTTTGCCCAATATGCAGAAGAAAACGCCCTAAGAATGAGTGTCCAAAAAAATAAAGTGAGAGTGTGTGCCATTTTTCAAAAGGATCAAAAAATGAGGTTTTCACAAATAGCAAACATAAAAGAAGAACTTGAATTAGCAAAAAATTATTTTATGGATAATAAGAGAAATTGGCAACAATTTCCTATAGGAAATAATATGCCAAGAGGAGGACCACCCTATGGGGGATCCAATTTTATGAACCAAGGGAAAACTCAACCACCCAATATGGGATGGTGGGTTCAAGTACCTTAGATTAATACCATACAAGGATCTAATCCTTACACCTCTTATCAATGGATTCCATACCAACAAATTGGACCACAGTGGCAGAATTACAATGTGTGGACTTCAATTCCACAAACCATAATACAAATCCCACTACAACCTATTTGTTGGTATGTCCTACTTCTAGGTCAAATCATCTACCTGTACAACCAACTCCAAATCCAAAAAATAATACAAATCAACCCACATATCAGGTAGACATAGATATGTTCCCCATGTATCATATTAGAGTATATTGCAATCCTGTACAACTTATATCAAGTAAGTAATTAGGAGTAGATCCAACACTTCCAGTAGTGGAGGAAGAGGATGTAGAAGTAGAGGTAGAAGAGCAACCACCTTTTCTAGAGGAGGTGGAAGAAAATGTAACTACTAAACAAAATAAAAATAAAGGGATTCCACCCTTCCCCAAGAGATTACAGGAATATAGAAAGCCAATGCAGTCAAAATTTGACATCATGGAGGGGTTGAAAATATTGACCATCATGATTCTCTTTTATCAAGCCATAAGAGATGTGCTAATTTATAAAAAGGCCATTAGAGAGTTATGTTTTAATAAACTAGGAAGAAAACCATCAAAATAGTTAATGTGGTAGATCAGTTAGCTAACTTAATGTTAGGAAACACCTACCATCCAAAGTACTTTGATCCAAGAAGCCCAATTCTAATAGTTCAAATTGTAAGCTTAAAATTACACAGCACATTAAAATATCTATGAGTTGCTATAAATGTTATGCCCTAAGAAACCATGCAAAAACTACAACTCATAAATATGAGGCTAGCCAAAACAATTCTACAATTGGTAGATCGATCTATAGTACTCCTAGAGGGAATGCTAGAATATGTGATTGTAAAAATAGATGCATGGGAGTATCCACCAAAATTTCTAGTCTTGAAATATAGATCTGGATTGGGTGGTTTATCCACTTAAATTAGGCCATCCTTGGTTGGCCACAACCAACACTTATATAAGTTGTAGGATAGGACAAATGACAATATCGAATGGACTAAATATCAAAAACCTAGTAATTTACCCTCTTGTATAGTCAACTGATATGTTGGGAGAACCAAATTATGAAGTTCTAAATGATGATGCCTTGTTAATGATTCAACAATTAATGACCCTATATGAGGTAGAGGATGACACCGATGAAGATCAAGTCATAACAAAAAATTTCCAAGGAGAATCCTCACATTCTCCTATATAATCTCCACTTGTAGGCAATAAGAAAAACCATGTCAAATAGATATAATTAGCACCTAGAAAAATATTGAACATTAACCATACATTATCAATTTTTCAAGAGTACAAGTTGAAAGAAATACTATCTGACCATCAAAATGCTTTCACATGGGACTACAAAGACATGAGGGGGATTGCACCCAAAGTATAAATGTGTATAATTTATTTAGAAGATAACGTAAGATCGGTTAGACAACCTCAAAGGAGGATGAATCCAAAAATGAAAGAAATAGTCAAATATGAATTACAATAACATTTATCAACTAGATTTATTTATCTTATATCGGATAGTCAATGGGTATTACATTTAGTGGTAGTGCCCAAGAAAAATGGCAAGTGGTAGATTTGTGTAGACTACATAATGTTAAATAAATCCAATAGGAAAGACCATTTACCCCTACCATTCATTGACCAAGTCCTCGACACCTTGGAAGGATGATAATATTTTTTGTTTCTTGATGGGTTTAGTGGATATAATCAAATTCAAATAGGGGATGAAGACTAGGGAAAAACCACTTTTACCTATCCTTAGGATACTTTTGCTTACCGATTCTTATCATTTGGGTTATGTAATGCACCTGCCAAGTTCCAAAGGGTGGTTCTTAGCATATTTTTAGATATGGTCGAAGAGAATGTATAAGTATATATGGATGATTTCATCATTTATGATGAAACTTTTGAAGAATCTACACCTAATTTGTAGAAAGTACTCTAGCGTTATCAAGAAATAAACCTATCCCTTAGTAATGAAATTTTTTTTATGTTGATGCAATAAAGGATAGTGTTAGGACACCATATCTTTGCTGAAGGCATCAAGGTAGACAAATAAAAGATTGGCGTGATTAAAAATCTACCCATTCCCCAACATAGAGAGATGCATGTAGTTTTCTAGGCTCTACTGGATATTATAGGTGGTTTATCCAATATTTTAGCAAAAATTCCAGACCACTGCATACACTGTTGACCAAAAATGTTGATTTTTATTGGACTAGTGAATGTGAGCAAGCATTCTAGATTTGAATGAAAAAAATGACAACTTATCTTATGCTGAGAGGTCTAGATTGGAATCTCCCCTTTCATATTTACAATTATGCATCCAACAATGCTATAGGGGTAGTAATAGGAAAATAATATGGAGATGAATTGTATGCCATATACTATGTCAATAAACATATCAGGGTGTTGATTTCAACTACACTATTACATAGAAAGAGCTCCTTGCAGTAGTTCATGCTATTAATAAATTTCACCACTATATAATAGGTTATAAAAAATTTGTGCAAACATATCATACAACCATTAGATATATGATGAATAAACTTGTGGTGAGTGGTAGAATTATCAGGTGGCTTTTACTTCTATAGGAATTTGATGTAACCATTTTTGAAAAACTTGACAAGGATAATGTTGTTGCAAATTTTCTCTTCAAGTTAAAATCTCAAGACCACACTACCACTAAAGATTAGTTTTTGGATGAGCATCTCTTTTCTCTTGATGAACAAATACCGTGGTACGTATATATGGCTAATTACTTAGCCATCGATAAAATATCTCCTACACTATCACCCTAAGAATCTCAAACTCTGATTGAGAAGAGTGCAGTCTTCTCATGGATTGATGGATGCCTTTTTAAAATAGGGCCTGATCAAATAATGTGTAGGTGTGTTGCGAAAAATGAAACTGCATAAATTCTAAAGGTCTGTCATGATGAACCATGTGGTGGACATTTTGTAGAAAAAATAATTGCATTCAAAATTTTGTAGGTTGGGTATTACTAGCTTTCTTTATTTAAAGATGCAGTCAAAGATGTTAGCCAATGTGATCAATGTCATAGGATGGGTAGATGAACTCTACGAGATGAGATGCCACTTCAACCCCATGCACATATTGAACCATTTGATAAATGGGGAATGGATTTTGTAAGGCCAATAAATCCATAATCAATTATAAAAATGTATATCTTAGTTTGTATTGACTATGTGACTAAGTGGGTTGAAGTGTAGGCACTGTGAAGTGTAAAGGAAGACATTGTAACCAATTTCTTGTATGAATTTATCTTTACCAAGTTTGGTGTTCCTAGGGAACTTACCACTGACCAGGGAGCCTAGTTCATCTCAAAAATTATACAAGAGTTGATGAAGTAGTATCAAATCCAACACTACAAAACCACACCCTATAATCCACAAGAAAATGGGTAGATGGAGGTCATAAATTTGGAAGTTGATGAATATTCTCATCAAAATGGTATAACTCAAGAAGGACTGGGTAACTCATCTACTAGAAGTAGTATGGGTATATCACACTAGCTAGAAAACCACTATGGGATTTACACCCTTTCAACTAATGTATGAAAATAATTCTATGATGCCAATCAAGTTTGAAATTAAAACCCTACGGACTGTTGTGGAGCTGAACCTAAATTTGGATACCTCACGACAAGAACATATTCATCAACTCAATCAGTTGTATGTATACCGGTAAGATGCATTGTAGCACATAAAAATCATGTAGAAGTGTAGGGCCATGTGGTATGACCACCATATATTGCCAAAATAGTTTAAAGAGGGTTATTGAACATTACTTTATGATTCCTAACTCCAATAGTGCAAGGAAAAGCTCATGTAGAGATGGATGGATCTTTATAAAGTGGTCGAGATAATAAACAATAGTGTTGTCTATGTCATAACTATTTATGGTAGTGATATCATTATAACAGTCAATGGTCACTGCTTATGGTTGTATCATGCACCTCCAATCCACATGATTGGATTAGAAGTAGGCATGGGGGAGACCCCATTTCAATGAAATTAATTTTTTTAGTAGTTGATGAACACTTACGCGTTTGTAGAAAAAACATTGTGTATATTATTATTTTTAACAACTAGAATAGGTTTTCATTTTTTTTATTTTACTATTCTATAGGATTACGTGGACTTAGATGCAATCTGTAGGCATCCAAGTCAAACTAGGCCTATCAGGCATGGACCACGTTTCCTATTTTTCATTTTCATTATTTTTTGTGTGTTTATTTTTTGTAGGACAAGTGGAATTAGATGCAATTTGTAGGTAGCCAAGCAAACTAAGTATATCAGGCATGGGCCACATTGCTCTACGATTTTATTTTTTGTTTTTTAGGAGCGTAGTAGAACGAAGAAAACATCAACTTCCTGCAAGGAGGGTGACACTTACATCTGAAGTTGTATATAGGTGTTTACTTCCTAACGAAATAAAATAGCTATATGTGGGTCAATGTAATGGATGCTGAATTTTTAATCGAAGAAAGGTGCCTATCTTTGGGTTAATTCAACAAACATTGAATTTCCATCAAAGAGAAGGCATATATATTCTAGAAAAGCAAGGGCACATATATCCGTAAAATTTAGAGGGTACCTATATTCCACATAAGGAGCCTATATCCCATATATAGTAGGAACCTATATTCAAAAGAAAAAAATAGCAGGCACCTGTATCCAGAAAACAAAGAGAAAAGGTGCATGTATTTCAAATATGGAGCACCTATATTCTAGCCACATAGGGCAATTTGTATTCGTAGAGCAGCAAAAGGTGCTTGTCTTCCAAAAATAAAGGTGCTTGTATTCCCAAATAGATATGGGTCCTATATTTGACATCGAAGAAGTAGCCAGAGCAATGATGGCGCAAATATCCATGTGTGTTCAAATTCAACCTTTTTCATGGACCAAAGTATGCTTGTTTTTCATTTTAGATGACGTAATCCATTTTCTTCATGGTTTTTGACTGTCAGAGTCCACATATTTTCATTAGTGACATATGCATACTCTCGGTACACAATTACATCAACTTCCAAGAGGGATGTATGTCATCCCACGATAACATAAAATAATCATGTTTTATTTTTATTTTTTGCACGAGACCTCGACACTAATAAAAATTCAGTACCCAATAACTTCATTTGACATGATTACCCCACAAGAAAAAAGTACATGTCATTTATTTATTTTTAAACACTATTAGCATGCATCGATCAATCCGATTGCACCACCAAGTGTTTACATATCATTATTCATGAAAAACCACCTAGGTATGTACTAATTTTTCTATTATGTGTGTGCATGGTTATCATAAAAAACCATTTCTATTTAATGTGCTAGCATATGCCCCACAAAACTGTTGTCCAATCATGCAACCCCCAAATTTGCAATCTGCCACATGGCACTAATCAGGTGTAAGGGAGAAGGTTGTAACTGTATCCACGTAAATTTGGCACATTATTTAAGAGTTAATTATGAAAATTTTCTAATTACTACTTATTACAAAAGATAGGTGCCCTGTATGCACCGATATAATCGCATGCTTTGGCATATTTAAAAATAGATAAAAGTACCTGTTTGCAACCAGAGACAAACCATAAGAATAGAGCAAATTGATGCCATGGTAGGACCTTCAAGTAATAATGCATAGAAGAAATCACCAGAGGAAGATCCCAATAATCTAGAGCAACATGGCAAGTGCAAACGCAATAGAGAAAGAGACAAGGCCACTGTCAGAGAGAGGAAGCATTGGAACAAGGATTATTGGAAGGTTGTTGCTAAAACAGGGGATTATCAATAATAGGTGCCATGAGGATGTGACAATACTTAGTCATGGGGGTGATGATAAATACTTAGTGCGATGTATTACTTTATTTATTTCTGCAAGTGTCTTTAAATTCTTGTAATTTCCTTTCAGTTGCATGCTTACTTTTTTATAATTTTTCTTTTAGTCATGTGTTTGATAATTTAATTTACTTTTCTTGTAATTTTAGTTAGTATTTATTTTCTTGCATTTAATTATTATTGGTTTGGAGGAATTTAACTACACAAACAAAAAACCCCCTAAACCAAGTGACACACAAGAACTCATATCCCAATTACTACAAGCATATACTTTGCACTGGTACTCAGCAAGTTTACAAACTCTCAGATTGATAAAATTCAATAGAGGCAACATAACTCTTTTAAAAATACCATTCTCTGCTCACCACTCACCTAAATTTGGAGAGAATGTGGAGCACAAAGGGACTCTTGAGACAACATATATTATAGGGTATTGTATTGAAGTAGAATGTATAAATTTTAAGATGATGAAGTGTTTATTGGAGGGATTGTGTGACATTTTATTTTCTATTAATTTCTTCTTTCTATGTTGTGTTAATATTTGTTTTAGAGTATGACCATATCTCACAATTTTAGTTTTACAAAGTGTAATTTTGCAAGTACATAACAATGCATTTTAGAAAAAAATTATTTCATAGATGAATCTCTATCATGCTTCACTTCCTAAAAATGGACCAATAGATTTCATTACGAATTCTATTACAATGTTTGTAAAATAAATAACCATGTAGATGGTATTTACTATTCTTGGGATATTGTTTTTTTTTATTTGATGACACAAATAATATTTATATTTATCAACCACAAACCATGATGAAACCACCCAAAAATAGATCCAATCATTGTTGGTGATTGACAAACAAAAAGCTTCTATTATTTTTGGGCTATGAGGGAGAGCATTATCAAGATAATTTACCATCCAAGCATGTAATCCTTGATAAGAAATCCCTTAGTTCTTTTCCTTGGTTGAGAGAATCAACCCTTCTATAAGGGAAGTAGATTTTATGCATGAGAATTATGAGAGAGAAAACCATGGTTATGGAATTATGCCTATATGAAGCTATATAAATCATACAACCTATCAAAAATTACATATTCATGTATTCAATCAATGATCGTTATCCTATATAAAGTCATCATAAATTCTGCAACCATGCAATGGATTTTTATCTATATGAAGTCACCATAAATTATACAATCATGTGAACAAAATAATTATATTAATCATAGCTTGAGTTCTTCCTATATAGTCTACTTAATCTATACCATGGGGACCTATGCTATACAAAATTCCATAAATTTTGTTCATCCATGTGGTCTTGGATTATAATTCCTTATAAAATCTAGGGTTATGCATAAGGGGTCGGACCTATAATATAATTATAAATAAAATATGAATTAGTTTCGAAACCCAGACAAATCCTAGACAAATTCGTGTAGAAGCCATGGCGATTTTTATTTCCTGGGGTGAATTTCTATAAATATTTGGAAAAAATATTAAACAATAGCAAAAAACTATGAGCAAGACAATTTCTATGTGGTGTTAGTAGCCTCTGAAGGCTATTGGTGTATGTGTGGCTTAGAAAAAAAAATTAGTTTAAAGGGTGCAAAAAATCGGGACTTCCCAGGAGGTCACCCATCCGAGTACTACTCCGATTAAGCATACTTAACTATAGAGTTTTTTATGAATTGAAAAACACCAAGTCATAGTGGTTTTTTGAAATTTTTGTTGTGCTTGTGAGGAGGAATTTTTTTTTCAGAGACCACTTTTTTCCTTACCTTTCCCTCCCCATTTTTTGACTTTTGCCACCCGATTTTCTATTTCCTTGTTTTTTTTTTTTTCGTTTTTTTTTTTGCCCTCTTTGTATCCCTCCCATCTAAGGCCTACGCTTTTTTTCTCTTCTTCCCTACCCTTACCACTTTCTACATTTTGCTAGCTAGACTTTCTATTCGTTTGTTTTTTTCCCCTCCCGATTTTTGGTTTTTTTATTACTTTTTTTTTGTTTCTTTTTTCCCTATTTCTACTTTTTCCCGTCAAATTTTACTCCTCGTATTTTTCCCTCACTTTTATTGACTACTCCCACTCCATTTGCATTATTTTTCCTCTTTATGCGGTCAATATCCTTTGCATGTCATCTCGCAATCGACATAGTGTGCTCTTTATGGTGCGGTTGTTATTGCATGACCACCATTATGTGGATGACATCGTGTGCCAGCCATTGTGTGGATGACATCATGTGCTAGACATTGTGCAACTATCATCACATGGTTTACATCGTGCATGAAACATCCCGCAGCTTCCATTACCTACCTACCATACCACAAACACCACTATGCACTTCCCACCATGCAACCCCCCTACTACCATGTGTCACCCATGCCTTCTTTTTTGCCATGCAACCTTTTATAAATATGCATGTACATTTATTTTTTTATTATTTTTCCTACGCTCAATTTTTCCCCCTTCTTTCCTACTATACATTATTTCTCATCGCACATTTTTTTCACCCTTTTCCCACCCTCAACCCATTCCCTACAATAAAATCAGATCGTAATCCAAATGGCTACCTCTTCCTCTTCTCTTCCTTCAAAGGTTACCTTCAAAAACACTTATTGCTTTAACATTTGCAATATATTCAACACACATGGAAGAGATACACAATGGATCCACAACTCTGTATTGTATACAAAAAAAAAAATATGGAAAAAAAAAATAAAAAAAAAGATCTGGTCTTGTAGGGGTTATCAAAATGCCATAGTACAACACCAATGTCTCCCTCATGCAAAATATAGTCAACTCCTACGATGATGATGCATTCGCTATCTAGATGACCCTTGATGGCAAGAATATTTATTTTACTATCAAACCTTCAGATCTGCAATGACTAACAGGGCTGCCATATACCGATGGTCAACTAGTGACCAATCAATACAGTTTGAGCGACAATGACAAACTAACCTTGCACACCAAATATGGTCTCGCTTTGCAACATTTGATCGGTATATTTTTAAAATTTAATTTTTATTATTTTGTATTTTTGAGGTATTCTAATTTTTGTTTACTAATAATGCTATATTTTTTTTCAATTCACTCAAAGTCCACAAGGGGCTTAAACATTGCAGCCGTTTCAGATAATTTTCTTTATGCTTGCATAGAACTCTTCCAAGCAAGACTTGTTTTGCAAGGATGACCTACAAACATGCCACTTTGGGCATTGGCTTGTTTGGTTCGATGTCTTTTGGGCACCAGATTTGACTAGTGCACCTACATTTTGAACCACATTAAACAAGATCTTCTCAACGCCCAAAGACAACAAACTACATGTGTAGTAACATCCACCCAATTTATTATTTCTCTTTTTTATGAAGCATACTACAATGTTAAAGATACCCCACCTCCAACCGCATTGCACCCAACATTGATGGCTATTGGTCTAACCAAAGAAGAATTACAGGTATAATTATATTTTGAAAAAACTATATATTCTTCTTTCCAAATAATTTTTTAATTTTCTAATTTTGCTTAAATGCAAAAAAAGTAATTGGATCTGCTACTCGAAGGGATGTCACCTTAAGGGGTCACATGCATGAAGCCACTGGAGATTCTGACACGTAGTCAGAATCAACACCAGTAAGTGCTACAAGAACTACAAAACGTATGAGGGCTTCCTCACCTCCTCAACGTACACCTCTAGCTCTTTTGATTTCTAGGCATGTTACAGGTGATTTTGAAGAAGTAACCTCCAACTCAGAAGGTAACCTTACTATTCAAAACTACTATTTAAAATTATGTATTTTATTTATTTAAAATTACAATTAGTTTAACAAAAAAATTTATATGTTTTCAGAGCAACAACAAGTGGATCCATCATCAACAAGGATAGAGTCGGCTATGCAGGTCACATCTTCCTCTGGTAAGTGTGGTTTAATTAAAACTATTTTTATGGTATTTTTTTACAATTGTTTTCATTGAAATTTTAATGTGAAATTTTGTAGATGAGTCGGCTCATTTCCAAAGACGTAGAAAATTGATACCTCCACTACCTCCACCATGACAAACACACCCACAACAAGTGCAACCACAACAAGTGCCACCAATGATGAGAGGCCACATGTCATGCATGCATGGGAAACATTTCCTAACACCACCGCATCTAGGATGAGCCATAAGTCAAACACAGACTGGTTCTGACTTGAACTTTCCATCATTTTCCCTTGGGAATCTCTCAAATGTGCAGAGTGCTTCTCAAATACCCTCTGGTAATCTTGATGATGATTTTCTTTATCAAGATACCAATCCTGAATATTTGCCTTTCAAGGCAACTGATGTGCTTCATGATCCACAAATCCATAATGAAGTAGAAGAGGCAATTGGGGTAGATACCACCACACTTACCTCATCCCCTCCCATCAAACCACCACCCAACATCCTTTAAGCGATGATGAGAAAGTTAATTTTCCAAAAAATATTTTATTAGCTCATAGATGTGAAGCTGCAGTTAAGGATAGTCTACTTTCAGATATTGAAGGCTTAAAAATTTGGGAATATCGGGCGAAGGTTTTGATAAAAGAAATAAATGTCCGATACAAGAATTTTTCAAAAATAAAGGAGATGTTTTCATTGGTGGAGAATGAACCACAAAAGCTTGATGCATTGTTACATCGGGCTGAATCTAGCAGCGTGGAGGTCAACTCCACATACAATGATGAAATTTTAAAAATTATGTTGAACAGATTGGAAAACCTCAATGCCGAGGCCCAAGCATATTTCAATGAATGGTCAACAGATAAGAAAAAAGTAGTAGTTGCAAAAACTACAAGAGTTACCACTGATGTAAGTTTTACATATAATTGAAAGTCATTTTTTTCTTACATATATATTTGTTTATTTATATTAACATCTTTCTCTTCTCTTTTGCAGTCTAATTTTGAATACCTAAAGACACAAGACAGTAGCATGAAACGATAATTAAAACTACAAGAAATAGTGTGATTAATGCTATGAAAGTGAAAAAAGATTACAATACACCATCAGGGAAAACAATTGGCTCAAGAAGGTCATTAGAGATAATGGCTTGGATGTGGACATTTTGTTAAAACAAAATGAGAAAGAACTTAATGCACCTTTTAGAGAAGATCCTTCGAAAGAAGATAGATCATTACTAGCAAGGTTGACCACTACGACTCAAAGTCTAGTAAGAGTTGGTGCATTGGAAGCAAAGGATATTGATGAGGGATCATCAACACAAACTCATTCTTTAGAAGATCCAACTCATACTTCAGGCACCCAGGAGAAAGCCAACTAGTTGATTGTAGCTTTTGTTGTATAGCAATCAACAATTTTGTAAATTGTAAAAGAATACTTTCAAATCAATAAAGAGACCATTTCCAAAAATTGTGTATTATCTTTATGAAATTCTATTTTAAAAATTATGATGTTTTAATTAGTTAATGTGGATGCAATAAATAATTGTCAATTACAAATGAATTGCTACGAAAGGTGGACATAGGCAAAAAGTTCTCTTATGTTTTATAAATACTTTTTAAATCACTAAATTGCAACACATATATCTTACATAAATACAAATATAATAAATAATTTCAATATCATAGATAGATAATCCAATAACAAGGCTTAAATATTAAACATACAATTTCATCAACATATACATAATCAAATAGCAGGGCTATGATATAAAAAATCCAATAACATGTCTATGATATAAAAAATAGAATTTTTTGGAGATAGACACAATAGAATAACAACGATATGATATAAAAATAACAAATTCATAATGTTGGAAGTTGAAACAAACACTTTTCAAATATCAAAAAATACATGTCCTAGTAAAACGAAAAATCAATTTTCAATATCTTGTAGAAATATGATAATGAATAATGTGAAATATATTCAAATTTTTAAATCATCCATTGATTACAATGTTGGAAGCTGAAACAAACACTTGTCAAATATAAAAAAATACATGTCCTAATAAAAAGAAAATTCAATTCTCAATATCCTATAGAAATATGATAATGAATAATGTGAAATATATTCAATTTTTTAAATCATCCATTGATTACAATGTTGGAAGCTGAAACAAACACTCTTCAAATATCAAAAAATACATGTCCCAGTAAAATGAAAATCAATTCTCAATATCCTATAGAAATATGATAACGAATAATGTGAAATATATTCAAATTTTTAAATCATCCATTGATTACAATGTTGGAAGCTGAAACAAACACTCTTCAAATATCAAAAAATACATATCCTAGTAAAACAAAAAATCAATTCTCAATATCCTGTAGAAATCTGATAATGAATAATGTGAAATATATTCAAAATTTTAAATCATCCATTGATTACAATGTTGGAAGCTGAAACAAACACTCTTCAACTTGTACAAAAAATACATATCCTAGTAAAACAAAAAATCAATTCTCAATATCCTGTAGAAATTTGATAACGAATAATGTGAAATATATTCAAATTTTTAAATCATCCATTGATTACAATGTTGGAAGCTGAAACAAACACTTTTTAGACTGTACAAAATCTTTTGTACTCATACCCAAAATTTATGTTGCTACAATTTGATCAGTGTTACCATTATCCTCATCATCATGAGTATTCGTTTCACCTCTTCTATCTGCAAGAGATTTCCAATATGCCAAAGCTCTATCATAAGGATACTGCTCCACCTCATAGGTCGACACATATACTCTCAAACAAATTTTCCAAAATTTTATCCAACCTATTTCGAACTTTAGATTTTATAAACGATAATGCACTAAACACCCTTTCATCTTCCATTGATCCCAAAATCATCGTTTGACATAATTCATATAAAATAAAATATTCACTCATCGTATGTTGTAAGACACTACTGGGATGCAATATTTTCCACAAACATGAAATAGAACCTGTTTCATGATGGTTAGTCAATTGTGAAACTTGAGCAACCATTGTTGTTCCAAAACTATTTGATTATTTTATCAAAAGATATTTATTGAGAATACCATTGATTTCAATACCATTAACTTCCACACGTTTAGTGAAATGGTTAGCAAGAGTGCCCATGTATTTGAGAAACAAACCATTTATAGTTTGGTATTCAATACAAGGATCCCAAAACATCGGGTTAACCACACCCATAGCCTCAAGCAATTCATCTCTTTGAAAATGGTCTCTTATTTCATTTGTCAAGGTTTCTGCTATTTTTCTCAGTTTAATTTTTGTATCATGTACAACTACATCAAATCTATTGTATGTTATGGGTATTTGTTCTACTTCATTTGTAGCTATATCCATTCGTTGATCAAAACAATATAAAGGTATTGCCTTTCCATGGACATTAATACAAAGATGATCGTTTATGTTGAACTTCAAAAAGTTTTGAGGATCATTGACGTTTGTTAATGTTCTCCAACTCTCAAACATGGGATCCATAAAAATTTCAGTAGACATGTACATCATATCAATATGCATACAAATTTGTTTTCTTGCCCTGATGAAATCCACAATATAAATTGATCTTTGTTGTGCAAGTTTTATCAAAGTATTCATTTCTTCCAACATTGGAAGAATACCACACAATGTGAGAAGTGTTTCCAAGTCACTCATTCGGAATAACAAATATTTAGCCTTATCAACTACCCTACGATTTGCATACATAAACCCTTCCAAGGATTGATATTGTTTGAAAACTCTATATGTCGGTTGGTACAATGAAATCCACCTAGTATCTACATCTTTTAATAGTTTTTTACCTTCAGTAACTCCTAGTGCAAACTATTGAAACTCTAAAAATATTTTTGGATTGCACGAAAAATAAGAATGAATTTCATGGATAAGTTCTTCCACTTTTGCTACATTTTCAAATGTGCTCACAATTTTGTATGCAAGATTCATTCTATGAGCCATGCAATGAATAGGGATCAAATATGGGGTAATTGATGTTTGTAGTCAAATACAAAGACCATTCCTGTGTCCTTGCATTGTAGCAGCATCGTCTGCTCCAACGCATATTAACTTACTAGCTATTTCCATATCATTCATTCTTGCTATTTCCTTTAAACTGGTTACAACAACATTGTAAAGGTTTTTCGCATTGCAATTTTCCACCATCTTACGTACTCCAAGTAAATGAGGTTTTCTTAAATGATTTTCCAATGTGTAAACATGCATGCAAATCCAAGATGTGTTATCAACAACAGTCACCTCATCAATTGAAAGTGAAATGAATTTGGCATTTTTTACATTCTCTTTGAGGTCCTCTTGCTCAACCAATGAGAGACATTTTACCATTTCCCAACCACTTCGATCTGACCAATGGGCACTAGGAAGGTTTTGCACATCAGCTAGTTGAAATAGATGTTTATAATCAATGAAATCAGACATAGGTCTACCCTTTTTAAGAATAGTGTATACAACAACAAACTGCAAACTTTTTGAAGCTAAAGTGATCTTATTCATTTTGTGAAATTGGGCTTGAATCGTTCCACCTTTCTCAACCAAAGTTTGTTGTTGTTTCATTTCTTTATCATATTCTTCTGCATATCTGATATGTGTGCATTTTGATGCATCCTTCCACCTAATATTTTTTTATACTGTTCCATCACTTTCTTTTGTTTTTATATAAACTTTTCCACAATGTTTTTCTACTGTATCTTTCTTAACTTGCAATCTATGATCCCTTCCATGTTTCCAACTGTAAATTACACATCTCAATTCTTTTAGTTCTTCACTACTATTCTCTAGCTGCATTGGCTCAATAAATGGAAATTTTGATACCCAATCAGGCTGAAATGTTCTATTAATTATCCACTTGGATAACCTGGCATGTTTAGGTTTCTTAGAAGAAGATTCTCCGAAAGTAGGGATTGTATGAGAGATATTATTTTCTTTTCCATTTGGTGTGTTAGTTTCAGGAATCTCTTCATGTTGTTGTTGTATTTCATTAAGAAAAAAATCATCTATGGGTATTTCATTATCGAGGATATGTGGAAGTGGAGGCATACCAGGGTCAATAGTGTTTTGCAATCAAAGGTTTTTCATATCATTTTTTTATTGATAAAATATTTCATTAAAAGTAGGTTTTGAAAGGGGCCCCAAAACATTTTTACATCAGGTCAATAGACCAAACATAAGGCCAAAGGATAGGCCAATTGAAAAACACATTAAAAATCTTGCTCGAAGCAGGAACTTCTAAAATATCCCACCCAAGTAGGAAATTTAAACTAGGAAATTTAAAAAATCCCGCTCAAAGTAGGAAATTTAAAAAATCCTACCTAAAGCAAGAAATTTGAAAAATCCCATCCAAGCAGGAAAAAAACAAATTGAAAATACCACCCAAGGGAAAACCAAAAACTAGAGTCCAACCAAGGAGAAGCTGGAAGACAAAATCACCTAGAAAGAAAATTCACCCCGAGAAGGTAGCTGGAGTAGAGAAACTTGCTAGTCAAACTAGGATGGACCATCCTACCCAATTAGGGTTGGGAATAACACAAGCACATAGGAAAATTGGAATTCTACCTAGGAAAACTATAAATCACTATAGGAGAACAAGAACAGTAGAAAGCTGAGGAACGAAGCTAGGATCCCACCTAGGGACATCCTTGGAAGGTAGTCTAAGAAGCAATATCCCAGGAAAATGGAACAACAAATCTAGGGATCTCCACAGGACTTGAAATCCTCTTTCACATGAGGTTGATCTATAAAGAAGCCAGAAGAAACCAAATAATGTGACAAAAATATAACCATCATCCAAGGGAAAAGGGGTAGGAAGATCCCAAGGAACCTGATATGAAGGAACCACAAGGTGATCAATGCTACAGATAGAAAGCACAGGTCCCCCTCCAAGACCGAAATATGTAGTAGATGATCCCAAGCACCAAAAAAATAAGGACCATGAAAATCCTCCAACACCACACCCGAACGACTTCAGAGAACTAGATATGGAGAACCAATAGGATCATCTCAACAACAAGCAAAAAGCATAGGGTCATCCACCAAGGTCGAGAAAGATGCACTAAGGATCCACAAAGTAGAATAAATCCAAGAACCCAGGGAGAAATTTCACTAGATATGAGGCACGTGGTCCCTCCCAAATCAAAAGGATGTAGTGAAACCTCTCGATAATAACAAGGGAGATTGTTTGCATCAATAGCAAGACTAGAGAGAAGTTCCTAGGAAGTGCCATGAAACTGGAGCAAGGACAAGGGAGGGGAAGTAGGAAAGTAGAACAAGAACTCCCACACAGAGAAGGAAGTCCCCTGCATTCATTTTTATTTTAAAACACACATTCTATAAAAACTAGGAATCAATTAATAGTATACAAAGGCATCAACCAATAAAAAACCATTTTTTAATGAAGAAAGATAGTATATATAAAATTAATAGTATATAAAAATTCATTGGTTAGTAAGAAAAAGGTGTTTGTACCTTGAGTTTATCCAAATATTGATGGTTGACTAGATTGCGAAATATGATGAAAGTAATTTAGGATACTCTTTTTATTGTAAGATTTGCCTCATTGCCAACTGGTGATATTTTACCTGTAGAAAGGGAAGATGAACATGAACATCATGTTCAAAAAATAAAAACTATTGGTTAAAAAGAAGTATTGGTTAGGAAAATAGGATGACATATGGAACCTAAGTTATAGTACCTATCATATGGCATCTGATATATGATGGCTGACATATGATGGATTATATATGGTAGATGGCAGTAGACATATGGCGACTGACATATGTCAACTTCCATATGGCGGATGACATATGGTGCTTGACTTATGGGGATGACATATGGTGCCTAACATATGGCAGATGACATCTACCATATGTTGGATTCCATATATCATCCGCAATATGGTAAACACAAAATAGTGGATGCCAAATGGTAGATACCATTTGTCTTCCATCATATGTCATCCACCACATGATGCCTGACATATAGTAGATGATATATGGTGGTAGACATATATTATACTCCATATGTCAAGTGCCATATGATAGATGATATATGGCAGCTGATATATAACGATAGACATATGGCGTGTGTCATATGTCATTGACTATTTGGTGCCTAACATATGAGGGATGACATATGTCTACTGATATATGTCATTCACCATATGTTAGGTGCCATATGGTGGATGACATAATATGGTAGACATATGGCATTCGCTATATATCAAGCACCATATGGTGGATGACATATGACGATAGACATATGGTATTCGACATATGGTGGATACCATATGGTGAATGCCATATGGTAGATGAATATGGCAAACACCATATGGCAGATGATATATGGCAAACACCATATGGTAGATGCCATATATCTTCCACCATATGGAATATGATATACGGTGCTTGACATATTGAGACATAAATATGTTGACAAACATATGGTGGTTGATAGAAAGATAGATATATGGCAATAACCATATAGCAACTAACAAAAAGACTAGATGTCTATAGAAAATTTGAACGAAAGTTAGAAATACTGACCTATGTATGTTGCCTGATGTGGTCATGTACTACAATTATCTCTTGGATGTCATTTGTTGTGGTAACCTATTGTCTATCAATGGTGTCAGCTATCTTATTTGCAACTTACTTTCTATCTTCTACTTGTTGTCTCACCTGTTCTATCACTTTTTGTTTATCACTCCATATCGGGGAGATTAGTGTTTTAAATGTATGAATATCACACAATATATGTATTTTACATCATTAACAAGGCCCTAACAATAACATTCAATAAGTAAGAAACAACTATTTTTATGTACACTTGTCTTCTAGTTGCAATAAAGACATGGGTAAGTTGGCATTGCTTACTTCATAATTTATTAGCATGTGAATGCAAATTAGTATATCATGAAAGTACTTATGCATAGTCATCCTTTAATGCATCAAAATGTTATATGAATATGTTTATGTGGCATCATCATATCTTAAATACAATATAAGTGCTATGCAATTATGCTTATGCATCATAATATCTTAAATACAATATAGGTGCTATACAAGTATGCTTACACAACATTATCCTTTAAAATGCAATAAAAGCGGTAAGATAGTATACTTATGCATTATCATACCTAGAGTAAAACAAAATTGCTATACAATATGCTTATGCAATTTCATCCTTTAAAATGTGATGAAAATTCTAGGTATAAATACTTATGCATAATCATTCTTAAATGCAACATAAGTACTAATAAAGTACTAATAGCAAGCTTATACCTTCTTATTAGGGGGATATTTTACAAATATCCCTAGGCATTCTCAACTAGATATTGCAAAAAGAACTCTAAATGGTACCAATTAACCCCAATATATATTAACTATACCAAGACAACAATTAGCTTGTTCATGTATTTATCATTAATATTGAAATATGTTGATGGCAATATCAATTCTATTCCTAAGTAGAACACTCCATTATACCAAATTTTCCATATGGAATAGTTTAGTTTATTTTAAAATTTAAAATTCTATAAGTATTTGAAATGTTTGCATTAATTACCAAATAAATTATTCAAACATACACAACAAAATGTCGAAGAAGTTCTTTAGTAAAATTTTCATGCTACCTCTAAGGTTTTATTGAGTCTAGAACCCTCAGTTTCTTATTTCTCCTATTGCACAAGTTTGTTATAAATAATGCATCTTGATTATGTATGAAATTATAGTTATGATTTTTATGGTAGTTGTGGAGGTGGTTGTACTCCCAACCCCATGCATTCTTGATCCTTCATGTGTTTATGCTTCTATCAAATCAATATAAAGGTTGATCATAGTTGATGAATCTATTCTATATTTTTAATATTTAGCATTAGAGTAGGATAATATAATATTAAAGATTTGACTTGTGAATGTGATCTAGTTACTAAGGAGTGGGAGACACCTCTTAGAGTTCAAGATATATTACCACCACTAGAAAATCCAAAAGGAGTAGATGCAAGTTTTGATCAAGGAAGAAGACCTTACCACTTGTATTAGGAGAAATATTTCTATTTTTATTCTTGTTGTTGTTTGTAGGTGTTGTAAATATTTATTTTATCTAGGAGGAGTTTTAGATTCATCCTAGAAGTATCCAATTCATACTAGAAGAGTTGTTAAAAAATTATTGCTACCATCTAGTGAATAAAATGTATTGTTATTTGATGTAAGATACTTGCTATGTGAAGATAATACCTTTATATAAATAACCATTTGGAAGGTCCATCTATAAAAAAGTTATCATCTAGAGAAGAGTTATTATCTAAATCTATTTTCTATATAAGAGTTACTATTTGGAGAAAGTTATCATCAAGAGAAGATTTTTTAGAGCTATCATATGTACAAGAGCTACAAATAGAAGAATATTTATTATCTAGAGCTACCATTTAGAGAAGAGCTATCATATAGAGAAGAGTTATCATTTGGAGAAGAGTTATCATCTAGTGATGTCATGGAGACAAGAGGTACCATATGGAGAGAATATGTGATATAAAATATTTTCATATAAATAAATAGGTCATCTAAGGATATTGGTTTTTCCACATAACTGTATCTATAAGAGATAAAAAAAATTCATCTATAGAAGAGTCATCTAAGGGGAAGTGTAATATTATCATCCAAAAAAGGGTCATCTAAACTGATTCTTGAACCTATAATCTATTGACCAAACCATACAGTAACAAGGCCATATGAAGATGCATGAAAATTATCTAAGTTGAAGTTATCACCTAATAGTTGAATGGGTCTTCTCAAATTTAACTTCCAATGAAGTGCTACTAGCTAAAGGCTTGCACTACATAAAAAGAAAATGTGCACATAGAGGAGTACATTCATTTTTAAAAAACACCTATTACCTATAATTTTCTTGGAGAAATATGTTATTCACGATCTCATACATCCAAAGAATACATTGTCTTAAAATGGAAAGGAGGGATCAACATAATTAGATTTTTTTAAAAAGCATAGCCAGATCCATCATTTGATTCTTTTTATTTGATGCAGATTTTATATAACTACCTATGTCATTTTTAACATTTTCATCTATGCTTCTATGACATGCATGTTATTAATTTTTTAAAATAACTTTACATTTATCCTTAACTCCACATAATTCCACGTGTTTTGAGAAGGCTCTTCAAGCATTTAAAACTATTTATTATTATTATTATCATCAAATATAGGTGATAGGATGGTGATTTAAAATTTTTACTACACTAGAACAAGATTAGAATATTCCTTTAAGTTTCAACTTGGAGGAAAAAGAATTGAAATCCCCACATCTAATTTTGGTCTGACAAGATACTATCATTTTCTCATGGTTTGAGGTATTAATTATGTTTTAGTATAGGAGTATATATACTACTTGGAAAGATCTTTTCAATCCCATTCTAGAGGAATCACTTTTTTACAACTTTGTGAATATTTTAAATGGTTATTAATGACACAAATATATTGTTATCCATTTTATAGTTGTAGAAAGGTGAAAACTATTCCACTTGGAATACAAATTTGAAGAATCGTTGGAGTTTGAAGATCTAATGATAGTGGTTCTAGTGTTATGTAAATGCATAACACTAACCTATATGAATAAAGAAAGTTTTATAAATATTATTAGAAGTCTAGATTAATCAAAATATTCACCTATCTAATGAAATCCAATCATATATTCATGATGTCATAACCATAAAGGTTGCATGTGATAAACTAAATATGGTATTTGGGTCCAAAAAATAGAATCAAATTCTATAACTATAGATCTAATTGAATTGATTTATGATGAAGATTAGTGAGAAATTGGAAGGCTCATTTTGATAGTGTTGTGAGTCTCACTACAAGTGTTAGGAAAAATGATAAATGAACATATGCTTGTTCTAATAGTGTGGCATCCACTACCACCAACATTCAATATTTTAGTGATAAATATAAATATAACTAATTAGATTCTCACTTTTGAGACTCTTTCTAATTGATTTAGTAGGAGAAAGTAATTCAAGAGAGGAAGATTAAAGATAAATGTACTTTTCTCATGCCTAAAAAATAAAATAAGATAATGTAGTTAAAGAAAGGTGGTGGACCCCTAAAAAACACTTACCAACAAAAATGCAAAGGGTAAAAATAGAAACAACATAATAACCATGGAAGAGAGGGCTTGAGGCTCATAGTGGTAGAGAGGGCCTTTGAGGGCCTGAGCCTCACCATGGCAGAGAGGGTTTGAGACTCACTATGGCAGAGAGGGCTTGATCCTAACCATGGCAGAGAGGGCCTAAGCCTCACCATGGAAGAGATAGCTTGAGCCTCACCATGGTAGAGAGGGTCGTGACTCTGAGAATCATTGCTCTAGAGATTTTTGGAAACCTCAAAAACCCAAATGCCCTTTTGGATAGTGAATTCGGTTAGTAGATGACTTTGCATCTATAGTTGGCTTGTTGAGAGGAAGGTTGGGTAGCTAGAACCTCAGTTGGGGGGTTGGGGAAAGGAGGTTGGATTGGCTGAAGGATCTTAAAATTTGGTGGTGTTGTGTGTGGTCTTCTATCTTGGTTTATTCTAGGTCATTGGATCTCTGGTTTGATTTTTTTTACTACAAATGCAAGTGGGATCGCTGGATGGAATGCTGGGCAGCTTAAACCCTAGTAGGGGGGTTGGGAGAAGGAGGTTGGGCCAGCTGAAGGAAAATCAACATCCAAATTTTTTGATGGGTAGATAGCTATACCAGGCTACATTTAGACTCCAATGAGATCTATGGGGCTTTTGCCTTCATATATTTTTATGTTGGAGGGTTTTCCTATCACTGGGATACTTTGTTGTAGATCTCATTTTTCAAATGGTTTTGTTTTATCTCTATGGTGTGCTTCGATTTGGGAAAATTGGTTTTGGTATATTTTTTCAACTAAAGTGGGATGGTATATGAGTCAGATCCTAGGGTTCCAACACACATTTTTATTTGAGATCATCCTTTTTTCTCTCTCAGGTGCTATGTTGGGTGTTTTCTATTTTTTCTTTCCAAATGCTCTGAGAGTGGTTTTCTCCAATGGGATATGTGGGTTTCTTGGTGATTATTTATGATATTTCCCATCATTGTGTCTTCCATTGACTAGATGAGTGAGCCCTCTGGGCTTATTTTTTGATATGTTGTGGATTTTGTTAGCCGATATTTTTGAGTGTTGTTTTCTTAAACTGATGTTATGAGGAGATGTCCTACTAGATGCTTTGTTGGATGGATTTGTTGAACGTGATGACATGATTCATCTGTTCTCATTTTTTGTGATGCAGAAAATGCTTCGTTTTGGACGATATTTATTTGTAAATTTATTTTAATCGATAATATTTTCATTATTCTGCTATTTTTATTTGATGATTTAGATTTTAAAGCACACGGTGGTTTGACCATGTGAAAATATTTTGTATTTTCTTGATAAAAATATGTAGCTTATTTTCTAATAAGTTGATTCATTGGATTTTAGGGTTTGATTCTTAGAATCTAGCTTGGTCTTTCTTGATGTCTTATTGCTATATCTAAGTTTTGGGGGTGCCTTTCAAAAGCCTACTTGTAATAGGTTCTGGGAACCTTTAAAATCCTTTCTACTATCAATAAAAAAAATAGAAACAGCATCAATATCACAAAAAATTTACATGTTTGACCTATGAAAAACTAGGATACATTCTTCAGGATTACTTGTACAATGCATTATCACAAGGAGCATCTAAGAATCAACCAAAAAAATCATCAAGAGATAAGAAAAAGCATTATTATTGGTAAAAGAGGAATACAACTCAACACTAACATGGAAATGTAACCAAGAATATTAATTCTAATGTAAAAGGACAATACTATGTCTATTCTATTCAATCTCTTGATGTTGTTTCAAAGTCTATCCCACTTTGGTATGTTGATTTATAAGATACCAAACACATGATAGGCCAAAGGGAATGATTTTTGAGTCTTGACCATTCATATTACCATACACTTGGTGATAATTATGCATACACCATTGCTAAGATTAGTTTTGCATCCTGGAGTACATACTTATTGTTTGACTCCAATTCTTTATATGTATGACCTCATGAAGAAGTTTCTTTCTAAGAATCAATTACTTGATCATAATTTATATTTTAAATTTTGTTAAATAGGTGTAAATAAACTCAATATCATTCAAGATAAATCTAGAGGGTCAAATATCATTACTCATTCTAATGGCATAGGTAAGATGTTTTAACTTGCATTTGTGATGCAAGACAACTAAGATTTTGCAATAAAGGTGGATGAATCTATCCCACTTTTGACACAAGTAATTTGTACAAGTAATCTTTAGCCATCTAAAGTCACTTCTACATTATGAAATGATATGTGTATTTCTATATTTATAAAGTTATAAGGTCTTTATACACATTTCTTGGAAAAAAAATAGCATCAATACTGATTTTTAGCTCAAGTGATCATAGAGTAGATGATCCACTTGACCTAGTACATATTGATGTATGCAGACCTATGGATTCAATTTTTAGTGGTTTTAGATTTTTTAATTATTATTTGATGATCATAAATGATGGATGTGCATGAATATCTTGGAGACCAAATATTAATCTTGTTACTATTTTCAAGAGTTTAAAGCATGTGTGGAGGATATTACTAGATGTCCCATTCATATACTCTACTCAAATCAAGGGTAGACTACACCAACATTTAATTTTATTCTTTTCTAAATCAAAATTACATCAAATGGAAATTGATGAATACCTCTATCCCTCAATAAAATATAGTTGTGGAGATGTAAAATTGTACTATATAGGAGTCTGATGAATGTTGAGCAATGCCAATTTGGATCCAGTATTTTGAAAAAAAGTTATTCAAATCATAGTCTAATTATTGAACCATGCACCCACATTTCCATTTGTGTCACACCTAAAGAAGCATGGGTGGGAAACAGATATTTTCTATTGCATATCTATGTATTTGGATGTATTGCATTCATGCACATTCAAAAGCAAAGGTAAAGGAAGTTGGAGGATAACTACAAGAGATGTGTCTTCATTGGATATAGTAGTGATTCAAAGGGATATCATCTCATGAATCCTAAGTTAGAATTTGTATATCAGTAAAAATATTATGATTGATGAGAAGAATTAGTTTACCTCTTTGTCAAAGCCATACTATGTGGAAAAACAACATATTATTTTTTAATATTATGATGATGATGAAGCCTATGACAAAGAGGGTTTTAATTTATAAAAATATGATAGATATGTCATTCATGAATATGATGACCTAGGATAATATAATTAAGTACCACTTATAGGCCTAATTTGTATCTAAGTATAGTTTGTAATGCAAACTTAGATCATGTTTTAGATACATCTAATTTTGGACCAACAAATTAGAGCATATTTCAAAAAGAGGTCAACTAAGCCCTAATGAATGTGATGGTGCATACATATGAACCTATAATAATGTTTAAATATATTTCATTGAAGCAATGGAAGTATGGCATGAACATCAAGTATTAAGCATTTATGAAGAATAATATATTGCAACTTGTTGATATTCCACCTAGCAAGAAACCTAATGGTTACAAGTAAGTATTCAATACCAACTACAAATATGATGGAATCATAGATAAATACAAAGAAATATTTATTATGAAGTGTTATGCAAAAAAGGATGGAATTAACTATGGAAAAAATTTGGACCAATAGAAAATATAAATACCATTTGTATGGTTTCTATAATGGTTACATAGTTTGGATGGAAGTTGCATCAATGGATGTGAAGAGTTCATTTCTCAATAGTGGCCTCAATTAAGAAGTTTATATAACACAGACAAAGGTATTTGTCATACCTAGTCAAGAGAAAAAGGTATGCAAGATCATAAAATCTCTTTATGGGTTGAAATAAGCACCCAAAGCCTAGTATGCAAACTGAGCATATTTTGTGGCATGGATTTCATCATAGTCCAAACGATCCAACGTTATAGTTCAAGAGATAAGGAATATATGTTGTGATCATAAGTATTATGTCAATGACTTGGTCATCACTAGGAGTTTAATAAAGCTAATTGAAGAGACTAAGAAAGCATTAAAACATTCATTCAACATGACCAATCTTGGGTTAATGCATTATTGTCTTGGCTTGGAGGTGTGGAAAACTAAGAACCATGTGTTCATGTCATAAATTAAGTATGCCAAGACATTTTTTGAGAAGTTTTGGATGATAGATTACAAGCCCATGGACACTCCAATGGAAGCAATGTAACAACTATCCTACTATGATCCATATTCACATATGAATGGAAATTTATATCACCAATATATTGGGAGTTATTTATCTAACATACACTAGATGAGACATTAGATATGTTATGAGCTATCCTTTATGGTTAATACAAGAACAAAAGGTGTGTTATTAGAAAGTATAAAATTGGGTACATAAGCATATCCATGGTATGATTGAGTATATTCTAGAGTACATAAGAATTATCAATTATTATTTATAGGTTTTACAAATGAAGACTATGTAGGATCCATTGATGATAGGAAATCCACTTATGCATATGTACTCATTTAGGATTTGATCCAATTTATTTGGGAAGTAAGAAGCAACATGTTGTTTCCCATTATTCCAAAAATTCTAAATATAATACTATAGGAGGATTTTGCTATGAGATAATATGGTTACATTGCATCTTGTTGGGAATGGGCATCCCACAAAATAAATCAACCATCATAAGTTACAATAATCAAGGATTATTCACAATCAAATTTTCCATGAGAACATAGAACATATTCAGGTACAATGTCATTTAATATGTAAACATGTTCAAGAAAAGAATATACAAATTTAGTTTTATCTCATAACAAACAATGTGAAATATTTTGATAAAGTTTTTTGCACATGTAAAATTTGAAATTTTTAGAAGTTTTATTGTATGTGCTTTGATTGAGCATTGATGTAATAAGGGGAGAATGTTGTAAATATGATATACTTATGATGTGTAATATTATAGTTATGAGGTTTACAAGAAATTTTGGAGGTGTTTATAACTCTTGACCTTGTACATTCATGTATTTATACTTCTATCACGTCAATATAAATGATGATCAAAGTCAATGAATCTATCCTACATTTTTAACAAAGTTAAAAAAAAAAACTGTAATATTAGTCCCCTCTAAGGAATTAAATCAAGATCTCTATGTTTTTATTCTAGTAAGGTATTCTTCCACGGAGGATCAATTTTACTCAAAAATATGGTTTATGGCTCCCTTGTTTTTTGTAAGCATATTCAACCTATTCCTTCCAAGAGAGAGGTTGAAGATATTCATAATACTTTCCCTTTTTAAAATTTAAAACAATTTTGAGACCTTTTTTTCCTATCATAGAAAATGCTTGTTGAAGTAAATTTCATAACTAGATCATTTTAAAGTAAAAATATCTATCATGGATTTCAAAGCTAGTACATGTTTCACAATACAATTTTATTCATGGTTTCTAAGACTAGGGCATTATTCCAAAAAAAAATCTACTATTAAGGTGTCATTTCCCTAGAAAGAGCCTAATTTTCCTAAGGATACCATATTTGGATTAGAGAAAACAATTTTATGATAATTTAAATACCAAACAAACAATTAAACCAAAACAAATTCTCCTTTGTAAATTTTTAAATAAAACCTCATCTTTCATTTCTAGTTTTAAACAAAAAACCTTTACAATTTAAGAATAAGGAAAAGCACTTGTAATAAATCAAATTCATCAAGCTATAATAGGGATATTTATTGTCACACACTCAATATTAAAATTCAAACAATTTTTTTCATTACATTAATGCCCACTTATGCAATCAAATGCAAGCAATAGTACCTTGTGTGGATGGATTTGAAAGTCTAGGTTGAAAAATAAAATAAGTGAAGAACATGTGCTTATACTAAGAGGGGGTGAACAGTATAAGATAAAACTTTTTTCTTTTCAAACCATATGATAACATCAGCAATATTAAAGTAGTAAATTTTACACAAAGCATCACACACATGAGAGACATGATTTAACGTGGTTCACCCAATGTGGGCTACTCCACGGAGAAAATATTTCACTAAATTTTCCTCAAAAAAATTCTTGGGATTCCTTCCCTATTACAATATTTATGTATCTCTATCCAAAGGAGACACAAATCCCCTACTCAAGTTCATGGATCTCTATCCACAGGAGAACTCCTTCTCCTCTGCTCTGGTTGGTGATCTGCGAGAAGACTACTGCCTCCACTACACTAGATTGTGGATCTCTCTCCACTAAACATATCTATCCTCACTTAGAAGATATTTATCCTCACTACCTTGGCTAATGGATCTCTATCCACTAGATAATACTACCCTCTACTCTATCACATCTAAAGCATTCTCAAAACTCTTTGTATTTGATCTGTACTGAACACTATCCTATGCTCTATTAACTCTGCTCACAAATCTATCTCTGATCTAACACAAACCTACTCACAAATCTATACCAAACTCTATTCTCAAATATATACTCAAGCCTTAGCACAAATCTTGATAAAATCATAAATAAACTCTGCTAGATCTTCCCCAAACTTTAAATCAAATCTTGAACAAATCACTCAATCAACTCTACTCTCAAGTTTTCTCAAATACTTACCTCAAATTTTTCCACAAGTCTTCTCAAGAACTTGCTCAATCTTCTCAACAAGTCTTCACCAAGACTTACCTCAAATCTACTTGTAATCTTCCATAAAATCTCACACAAATCTATCCTTAAGCTTTTAAAAGCTTACTCAACTCTGATCTTAAGTCCCTTCTAGGACTTACTCAAAAGATTCCACTAGCTTTCACAAAAGCTTATTCAAATCAATTGCAAACTTGCATACAAAACTCAAATTTATCTCTTTCAATTTACCTCTTCAATCATACAAACAAGTTTCACTCAGAATCTTGTTTAATCATAGAAACATATAGATAATGGTTAGAGAATCAATATGTTTCACACTCACAAAAACACTCAATTACTTTAAAAATATATTTTTAGAATATAGAACAATTTGTTTCATAGAACTTGAACTATCACTCCAATACTTTCAATCAATAATGCTCATTCAACTTCACTCAACCATCCACTCAATGAAACACAACTTGCTTTCAAACCCTAACCAAGTGTTTCACTATACTTCCAATCAACTCACACTATGGAACCCAAACCTTGACTCAAGATGATTCCAAATTCACATAACAATGATACTCATGATATTTCACAAACCCTAGTTCAAGATAGTTCTCAACTTCACATAACAATGATACTCATGATATTTCAACATCCACAAATCATGCACATTAAAGTTCACTCAATATTTCCAACAATGCTTATCAAACAATCCTTTTCACTCCAAATTTGCATTTCACAACATTCAACCAACCAAAATTTCACTCACAAGGATGATATGCCCATACCTTTTGTTTTGATGGAGATTTGACCTCAAAACCTATCTCAATCACAATCAACTCCTCTTTGCCAAATTTCAAGGTTAGATAGCAAAAATCTTCAATCAAATATTTCCCTCAAAATTAATTCACCATTACAAAAATCAACAAAACTCAAATACACCTTATTATCTCCAAACTTATCACAATACTTCTCAACACATAAAAATCAACTTTCTTTGACAACTCCAAATCAATCAATGTATAGAAGACCAAGTTCCTTTATAATCTCTCAAAAACAATATTCAAAAATTAATCCCTTAATTAAACCTTATTACTCCATCCTCTATTTAATTTTCAAAGCACAAAATAATATGAAATATTAAATACCTTATGACTCCCTACTTCCCAAGGTGCTATATAAACTCATGTGGCCTTAATGTGCTCCCCAACCTTGGTGCTATTTAAAATTAAATAAAAATTTTAATGCATACCTTGCCCACGTGCAAAATGAAATCGTACGCCCTGGCTGAGTCTAATGGATTTTTTTCTTCTTTTATTTTTATTTTAAGGAAAATAAACTTGCATTTTTTCATCACTCCAACACTATAAAGCCATATTCTATAAGCACATTGATAATCCATGAAATAAAATAAAAAAAACTAAGAATACAACCTTTATTTTATGAAATTTTCTAGAGTATTGTAAAAGTAACTCTATTGTATAGTAATGTAAAAGTAAATAATGCTATGTTTAAGAAACCATTATCACCCATATTACAAACCATATTTGGAGTGGAACTATGAATTTTAGAAGAAATAATCTTAGGTTGAAGGAAGGATAAAATATATCTTCAATTATAAGATCCTTCAATCCAAATATAATGTCTTCTATAGTTATTTTTATGTTAGCAAATATAGATAATTAAAAGTATTTACGTAGTGTTAATGAAACATGAATGGTGAGAACATAATGTTATCTCCTAATAAAAATGGAATTGTTTCCTATATGACATGTACATATCGAAATATAAGAGAGGATTTAAATAGAGTTGTCATGATTTTTCATGAGTTTTCCTACGAAAAACCTAATGTTTAAAAACTCTTATCCAATGATGTCATTGGAGGTATTATAATATTTGGTACCTTGCAATATTAATGCAAGGATCATGTAAATATTTTAATCTAGGGTGTGTTTAATATTTGAGTCTATAGTTATGTGTCACATAAATAAGTGTGGAGTTATGTGTATGAGGTGTCATGTTAGTAACTGAGAGTTATGTGAGTCAAGTGTCATTTTTAGAAGTGAGGAGTTATGCGCAATCATGAGATACTTTATCTTTATGTAAATATGTGAGATTTATTATTATGTATTTGATAAATGTGAAGAGTTAGATATCCTATGATTATGAGGATATGAAGAGTTTATGTATGTATTCAAAACTTGGTAAAAATATATGGATTTTCTCTTTCTAATGATACCAAACTTGCAAGATTCTAGATGTCAATTTCACCAAAAAAATAGCGGGTTAATTTAGCAATATGAGAACTTTGAAATACTTTTGAAAAAATAAAAGTTACGGGAAAGTAAAGTTTTTTTTTGTTTTGATATTATGATTATTGTTTCATTATGCAGGTAATAAAAGGACAAGGATTTGAAGAAGATAGTTATAAAATTCGTTCTCGATGATGAAACAGAATAACTAAAATTTTCAAATTATAAATAAATCATTGAGATACATGGAAAGGGTCGGACATTTTATACAGAGAAGGAGAGGAATTATTGGAAGGAGCAAAGCTACACATTCGTTGGAGGAAAATAGAGAAGGCCATTTGCAGAAAAATGGAAATTATTCAAGAGTAATGAGTGAGCTGAGGTTTAGCGAGTGCGACGGAAGTGAGGGTTTGAATTTTTTGGGCAGTAATCTTGGCCAAGGTGTTCGAGGTAGAGCATGTATGGAAGGGGTATGTGGGAACCTCGAGCATGGATCAAGCAAGGATCCAGATGAAGGCAGTCAGGCTACGACATATTTGGAGGCGGGCATCACACGGGGGCCCGACCCTCCTCAAAAAGACCCCGACAAAAAAGATACGAAGGACAATGTGGGGCCCAAGAAGTGGATGTCTTTTGCTGAGACTCTTAGAGGAAAAATAAAGGAGGTTCTCTCTCTTCCGCCCCTAGTTCCAATAAATAATAAAATTTTAGCCCCGACAAGTTCCATGAGCCCTTTTATTTTAATGGAAGAATTCTCCCTGGTAGGCAAGTTTTTGGGAGGTAGGCCAGACATGGAGACTATCAGGGCTTAGGCGACAGGTAAATGGCAACTGGTAGGTAGCTTGGAGTTGGTAGCTCTAACTTGAGGGTTCTTCATTATTCATTTTAACAATATGGAGGATGCTAACCACATTTTAACAGGAGGTCCTTGGTTTCTAGGCAAAAGGAGCCTTTTCTCAGATGATGGGGTGAATATTTTGACCTTGAAAAGCAAAATATTAACATTACCCCTATTTGGGTTTGTCTCCCAAGTCTACTTGCCCAGTTCTTCAATGAATATTGGCTATAGGGCATAGCCAAAACTATAGGGGACCTGATCTCCATTGACCATGCAACCTTGGCCAGGACAAGGATGAATCATGCACGAATCTATGTAAATACTAATTTGAATAATGAATTGCCAAGGTTTATGGAGCTAGAGTATGAAGAATACTATAGAAAATAGCTGGTAGAATATGAGAATAGACTGACATTCTATGCAGAATGTAAAAATCAAGGACATCTATGCAATCAGTGCCCTAACTTGGCAATGAATAGAGAAAATCAAAAGTAGGGAATGCTAGACAAAGGAAATTTGAGGAGTTTCCCTGGCAGAGGCAATTTCAATCAGGCAAACTATGTCTACCAAAAAAATAAAAGAGAGGGTGTAGGGTCCCAACAAGACAAAGGAAAAAAATAGGTTGTTGGCAACCAAAATACTCAGGTAAGTTCTAATCCTCTAGTTTCAAATAAATTTTTAGTTCTATCCAATATGGGAGTAGGAGGATTATCAGAAGACATGGAAGCCCAACACATTTAGGCTAACCTTTCTGAATCTCTTGAATCCCCATCCAAGTCAGGATCCTCAAAACCTAATGCTAAAATTACTATGAGCCCCGTGGGCATCACAAATCCAAACCCTAATGCACGATCTCTAGAATACATATCCAAGTCAGGATCCTTAAACCCTAATGCTGGAAATACTTCAAGCCCAGTGGGCATCCCAAAGCCAAACCCTAATGCTAAAGAACTTAGGAAGAAAATTGAGGCATTGGAAAATAAAAAATATCATATCCCTAACATCATCACTAGGAGCCAAGTGAATACTACTGAGGGACCGTCCCGCAGACCAGGGGAATATAGGAAAAAATAAGAATATTTGGATGTAGGGGTGGAGATATGTGAAACTCTTCAGACTAAGGAATATGGTAGTCCGTTTCTGCAATAAATTACCTCCCCTCAGTTTAGTCCTAAACAAACCATGAGCACTATGAAGTCTCCTATAGATTTTGGTAGTGAAAAAAAAGAGGGAGAATATCAAATACTGAGCATCAAAAAATTAAAATTGATAAATATATTTCCAATGGAAAATAGAGAACCTTATTTCAATAGGTTATTACGGGTTCTGAAGACAACAAATTAGGAAAACCCCCTTAAGGGAGGGGGAGAGGCAGAAATCCTAAATAATCTAAATGAAGTTCCTCTCATGGAATGTGAGAGGCCTCAATGGCCTGCCCAAACACAAGGAAGTCAGTGTAATAAGAAATCAAGTGAATCCAACTATTATCATGTTGCAAGAAACAAAAAATGATGAGATTTAGTCAAAAAAATAGCAAAAAAAATCTGGAATCAAGGGGAGATGGTTTGCAAATTAGCGAGAGGAGCATCTGGAGGCCTTATGACTTTGTGGGATCCCCAAATAGTAGAAGGAACCATTATTCAAAAAGATGATAATGTTATTAGTGTTTCATTTAAGGAAATAAACATCAACAGGTCATGGATCCTTTCAAATATTTATGCCCCGACTTCAATTCAAGGGAGAGCTCTACTATGGGAGTACTTAGGCAATTTGAGTAAAATCTTTCATAATGTCCCCTAGATTCTGGTTGGGGATTTTAACACTCCTCTTTACCCTTCAGACAAAATGGGTGGAAATGGACCACCTATCAGGAGCATGGATGAGTTCAATGACTTTGTGAAATCCAACATGTTGATGGATGTAAAACTTAGAGGAGCGAATTATACTTGGAGCAATCGGCAGATAGGGTGTCATCTCATTCAAGAAAGTCTTCATAGGTTTTTTCTATCAAAGGAGGCTACAAGTTTTTTCGGTGATTCTACCTTGCAAGCCCTTCCGAAAATTGCCTCTGATCATAATCCCATTTCGTTGGATATCCCTAACTCTTTGTCCTTCAAGAAACCTTTCAAATTTTAATCTATGTGGATCAAACATTCCAGTTTCAGAGATAACTTATGTCAGTGGTGGCAACAGCCTATCAGGGGTAGTGCATATTTTAAACTTGCTGGCAAATTAAATTTTGTTAAGGAAAAGGTTCAAACTTGGAACAAATAGGTCTTTGGGAACCTCTTTGAAAATAAAAAAATAGGTTGTTGAATTTTTAAGATAATTGGTCAGAGGATCCAACATGGTGATGTTGATGAAACTACTAGGCAGGAGGAACGGACAAAACTAGCAGAGTTTCATAACTTTTTGGCCTGTGAGGAAATATATTGGAGGCAAAAATTAAGGGATATTTGGTTGAAAGATGGAGATTCAAATTACAAGTTTTTTCATGTCACCACTCTTAGAAATAGAAGCAATAACAAGATAATTTTTTTTTAAAAAGTAGATGGTTCTATTACTCAAGACTTAATAGAAATCAGAAATGAGGTAGTAACTTATTTCAATTCTATCCTTGGTCAGGAATCACAGTGCAATGAAGAGGCCAAATATATTCTCTTGCAATCCATTCCTAGCATAATAAATGAGGATATAAACCTTAAGCTTCTAGCTCCCTTTTCTGATTAGGAAAGTAAGGAAGCCTTGTTTAGCATGGAGCCAGACAAAGCCCCGGGACCCGATGACTTTCCCCCTCGTTTCTATCAAGATTTTTGGGAAATCGTAAGTGAGGATGTAATTTTTGCTGTCAGAGAATTCCAAGCAAGCAATAATATCCTAAAAGGTATCAAATCTACTTTTATTTCTCTAATTCCTAAGAAGCAAACCCTGAATCTATGGCTGACTTTAGGCCAATCAGTTTGTGCAATGTTTCTTACAAGATCCTAACTAAATCCATTGCAAATAGAATAAGAGATATTCTATCTCGCATCATAGATCCATGCTAGGGAAGCTCTGTCTAGGGCAGATCAATCTTGGATGGAGTTATCACAGTTCATGAAGCTCTGCACTCTACTCATAAGACTAACAGGTATGTTTTTGCCCTTAAGCTTGATATGAACAAAGCATTTGACAGGATAAATTGGGACTTTCTAATTGTTATCCTCCTTAAGTTTGGTTTTCACCACCAATGGATTAATTTGATCAAAGAATGCATTTCTAAAGCATGGTTCTCGATTCTAGTTAATGGAACAACTGTTGGTTACTTTCAAAGTTGAAAAGGAATTCGGTAGGGGGACCCTATCAGCCCCATGTTATTCATCATTATGGCAGAATCTTTAGGCAGAACCATAAAAAATGCTTGCATTTCAAGGCTAATATCAAGAATCAAGGCAACATATCTCACTAGGGCTATTTCTCACCAACAATTCATCGATGATACCCTTATATTGACTAAGGCATCGGTGGTTGAGGCCAAAATAATTAAATACATCCTGTAACTCTACGAGGACAATGCTGGTCAGAAAGTTAATTTTAGTAAAATCAAGTTATATTTCTTGAACACCCCCATTTAGAGGTAAGGAAGGATTGTAGAAATTTTAGGGTGTAATATAGCAAACCTCTCCACTTCGTATCTTGGTCTCCCTCTTTTCATTGATTCTCCGAGAGAGTCAATGTGGGACAGGGTTATTGAAAGAATTCAAAAAAAACTTGTTGGATTGAAAGGTCATATTTAATCTCAAGAAGGAAATATGACCCTCACTAAGGCCTCTCTTTAGAGCATTCCAATATATTTCCTCTTCATTTTTAAAGCCCCTGTGAAGGTTTTCCAAAAAATTGAGAAACTCCAAAAAGAATTTTTATGGACTGGATCAGAGGATAAAAAAAGGATACACCTTGTAGGATGGACCAAAGTGTGTAGACCCAGGGAAAATGGGGGCTTAGGTCTGAGGAGAATTGCTCATATAAATTTAGCTTTACTAGCTAAGCAAGCACGTCATCTCATTTTTGGTGAAGAAAATGAATGGACAACTATCATCAAACGAAAGTATCTTCAAAATATGGAATTTCTAAGTGACTCAGTTCCAATCAGAGGTTCTGCTTTTTGTAAGGAAATCATCAAAAAAGGTTTAACATGGGTTTTAGGCAATGGTAAGAGGATAAATTGCTAGAATTATAGGTGCTCTAAGGATGAACCACTAATGCAATATCCTAACTTAGCCCGAATCATAGATATCACAGAAGAACTCATTGGCAGAAAAGTCTTCGATTATATGGTTGAGGATAGAGGTAGAATGAAGTGGAAACAAATAAGAATTCAAGGATTTCAAGTGGAATCAAATGATCTTTGTAACATTCTCGGGCAATAGTTTATCCCCATGAGACCCAAGGAAGATCAAGTGACCTGGGCTCCTACGAAAAACGGGCAGTTCACTGTTAAATCAGCTTACAAGCTTCTGCTTCATGACGAGGATTTTTTCCTCCAAAAGGACTTAGTTTGGATAAAAAAATTAATTCCAAAAATTGCAGTATTTTCATGGCTGGTTATCCAAGGAAGAATTCTAACCATTAATAATATGATGTGTAAAGGTATTTGCATCACTAATCATTTTTATCTGTGCAGGGCTAATTGGGAGACCATTTATCACATTTTCCTTGAGTGCCCTTTTTCCTTGACTGTCCTAAGTGGGGTTTTTCAGGCCTTCAATATTTCATGGGTTAAACCAACCATCGTACTTGATTTATTCATCTAGTGGCCTTGCCCCTTTTCAATCCAAAGACTTAGATACATGTGGAAAATTTGTCTCAATCACTATCTTTGGTAGGTGTGGTTAGAAAGGAACCATAGAGTCTTTAATGAGTCTACCCATGATCATCAAACTATCATTTCCAGGATTCTATCCTTTGCCAACGAGAATTTAAACCTTATCCCTTTTGATATTTGTAAACCTCATCTATAGGAGACCACGATTGCTCAATATTTAAGCTTAACCTTGTTAGATGAGTTTGTGCCTAGGGTAGTCAACCCCAGAGCCAATGTTAAGTGGTCTCCACCTCCTACGGGTTGGTTTAAGCTTAATTTTTATGGAGCAGCTAAGGAAAATCTTGGCAGAGCAGGCATTGGTGGCATTGTGCTAGATCATAATGGGAATATGATGCTTGTGTTTTTTGAATATTTGGGAACAAGGACGAACAACAAAGTTGAAGCTAGAGATATGTGGAGAGGTCTTCAAATGACTCAAGACTTAGAAGGAAATTTGGTCATAGAAGGAGACTCTATGCATGTTATAAATCTTCTTAATAATTGGAAAACACGTCCTCGGAGGATTAAAACAATTTTTGAAGAATCTAGGATCCTTTTCCAGGGAAGACAGGATAGAAAAGCCCAACATGTCTTTCGAGAAGCTAACAAAATTGTTGATAAGCTGGCCAATTTGGGTGTTGATGGTGAAAGACTTTTCAAATGGGAACATGGTGTCCCGAGTGAAGTAGAGGAGATTATTCAACAAGAATGCCAATAATGATAGTCAAATTTACCAATAGGGAAGGCATTGGAAGGAAAGAAACGGTAATATAAGACTTCAAACCAAAGCCACGTGGACCACCAGATAGCCACCACCATTAATCTAGCTAGCAGGTTCACTTCTCCAAGGTTGAGTGGCCAAGATAGTATGTGGTACCAAAGAATGTCATATACGGAAGAAAGCAATTACCAAATAATTATTAAGAGTAACTTTCAATACAGATCTTGTGGAAGTTTTTTTAGTACTCTGCTATGTGTGTCTACAGCTTTTTGTTTCTCCATTGTCTCAAGGAAGGGATCTGTGTCTGTTTCTTTTTTATAATTATGATGCCTGTGTGTTTTCTTGGGGTATACCCAAAATTTTGTATGGGAAGTTTATTTTTGATAACAGGCTATGTGCCTTACCAAATATAATGGCTTTGGCGACATGTAGCTTTTACATATATAGGATCCTTAGTAAGGATATGTTCATCAACAGCCTTGGGCTGATTTTTGTAAAAGGTTTTGGGTCAACCTGTAAAACCCGGTATTAATGCTATACTATCTTATCTACCAAAAAAAAAAAAGAGTTTATGTATGTGTAAATATCAAGGGTTATGTGAATATGAAGAGTTGTATGTATGTATATATTGGAGATAAATATTGTAATATGTAATCGAATAAGCATTATATTTATGCATTGCTTAAGTAGATATTTCAATAAAATATTTAAGTGAGTTGTTATTCATTGTTTGATTGAAGGCATGAATTTATGTCTTGATATTGTTATTGTTATTATGTGAGATTTGTATTTGAGATATTGTGAGATTGTATGGAATTATCTTACGAGAATAGCATTTATTTATTGATAGTGGTATTAGAACCACCTTGTGTGGGCTTAGATAAAGCTACGTTGAGCATATGGTGAAGAAAATAGTAGTTGGAAATAATGAGGTGATAGTATTGGAGAAATAACATTTGCAAGAGAAGATGGCATTGATAAATAAAGAGGTTATAATGCTAGAGAATGTTTACAAGTTTGGAGATAGTTGAGGTGATAGTGTTGGAGAGAGAATGTGTGGGATTATAGTGAGAAAATCTAAAGATATGAGGGACCTACAAGAGAGCATTGTGAAGGAAATAAGAATCAAAGTAAAGGAAAAGTAGACAACATGAATATAACTAAAATGAGGAGGATATTAGAGTGACACAATGGAGTCATAGAAATATATGTATTTTGATGATAGAGGTGCAAAAGAAGAATACCTCTATCTTAAATAGAATTTGAGGAGAAAGCAAATGCCATAGAAAATCCAAGGGTTGATCAAATTTTCAAACTAAAAAGCAATTGAAAGCCTCTCAAAAATGATAGTGAACATCAAGCAAATAACAGTGAAATGATTTATTATGCACTTCTATGCAGTGATATCTGATAGTAACCAGATATGATGAGCGATGGAGGAAGTGAAGGAAGTGAAGGAGGAGCAAAAATGGTAGGCAAGAATTTTGAACCAACGGAAGGAGAAGATCCAGAGGCAAGGCAGAATGCTATAGCTGGAAAGGAAAAGGATTCCATGTCAACTCAGTTTGAAAAGGCTAAAGGTACAGATCCTCTAGATAAACCCTCAGACAAAGGGTCCCACTAGGGTTCAGGAGCTGGCAATAAGGGACCAACCTTTTTGGAAATGCTGAAAGGGAAAAAGAAGGAGTCAGTTAGTGAACTACCACCCTTAATACCAAACAATAATAGGTTATCTATGCCAATGGATATTATGGAAATATTCTTGGATTTTGAGGCATCATCCTTAGTTGGCAAGTTTTTTGGAGGAAGGCCAGACATTGAGACTATTCGCTCATGGGCCGCACCAAAGTGGAAAACTTTAGGAAGCTTAGAAATCATAGCCATGTCAAGAGGTTTTTTTATGATAAGACTCAACAACAAATATGATGCAGAGCGCATCTTGACAGGAGGACCTTGGTTTCTAGGAAGGCGTAGCCTCTTTATGAGGAAGTGGGGGGAGGATTTCAACCCTGAGAAGCAGAACATTAATATAGCACCCATTTGGGTCCGCTTACCAAACCTCCCAGCCTAGTTTGTTAATGAGTACTGGCTTAGTGGCATAGAAAATACGATAGGAGAGCTCGTGGCAATAGACCATTCAACCCGAGCAAGGACTAGACTAACGCATGCCAGGATCTATGTAAATGCAAACTTGGATTTTGATCTACCTTCTCAGGTGGAACTACCATATGGAGAGTTTCTAAGGATTCAGCCTATGGAGTATGAGAACAAGCTGGCATTTTGTAGTGTGTACAAAACCCAGGGCAACCTTCAAGCCCAATGTCTGACAATAACTACAAACATGGAAGCCACGAGCGAAGGTTTTCTAGGGAAAGCTAATGGGAGAGGGATCCCAAAGTTTCAAGGACCGCGTCTTAACTTGGAAGGATACAAACAAGTTAAGAATAACCAGGCTGACCAAGCCAACACAGAACTGGAAAAAATCCAAGAGAAAGGAAAGCAACATAATTAGGGAGGCAAAAATCATAATGTATGTAATAAAGATCCCAGCTTGAACATGTTTGATATCCTAGCAAATCTAGAAGTTGAAAAATAAAATAGTAAGGATGATACCATCAGTTTCAAGTTTCCTAAAACCCTAGACTCCCCATCCAAATTGGGACCATCCATAGTTATGACAAAAAGCCCCAAAAGCTATGCTCAAAATGAAGAAAAATTGCTAGGTCATTTCATTTTAAACATGGAAAAAATAGAGTCAAGAGTCGAAGTTGTGGAAATAAGAGGCAGGAATGTAGCTCCTAATCTGGTAGTGAAGCAAATTATCCCTTATCAGACGAGCCCAACGGTAAAAGGTTCCTTGAAGGAAAGCCCCCTGTTTAGGAACCAGAAAGGAGAGGTGAACCAAAACAAGGCTGAGTATGAAGATGGAATTGAAAACCCCCAAAATTAGGAAGAAGGTTCAAGCCCTAGACTATCACAGTATATGCCCCCTCATTTCAGTCCAAAATAGACTAGAAGCACCACCAAGCCTCTGATAGATTATGGAAGTGAAAGAAAGAAAAGGGAGAATATCTACAACAAAGCACTATAGACTGAGAATCAATGAAGAAATTGCAAACGAAAAGCAAAGAGCATTGTTACAGCAAGCTATTCCTGGCCAGGATAATAGAAAAATTGACAAACCCCATTTGGCTCAGGGAAGAGGGTGGGGAAAAAATATCAAATAGTCTAAATGAAGGTTCTCTCACGGAATGTGAGAGGCCTAAACAACCCACCAAAACAAAGTATGGTGAAGTCTATAAGGAAGGATTGGAATCCTACTATCATTTTTATTCAAGAAACCAAAACAGATGCGACACAATTAGCACTTATAGCTAGAAGGATTTGGAAGCAAGGGGAAGTGGCCTTTCAACAAGTGAGAGGAGCATATGGGGGCCTCATGATCTTATGGGATCCTATTAAAATAGAAGGAAGTATTATTCAGGCAAATGAAAGAGTCTTAAGCATATTATTTCATGATTTTGATACTAATCAGAATTGGATTATGTCAAATGTTTATGCCCCCACCTCTGTCCAAGGGCGGTCTGAACTATGGGAGTTTTTGGGGCATTTGAGCCAAGCTTTTAAAGACATTCCTTGGGTGATTGGGGGAGATTTCAATACCCCCCTTTATCCATCTGATAAGAAGGGAGGATCTAGGTTACCCTCAAGGACCATGGAGGACTTCAATGAATTCATTAACACAAATGAATTGATGGATGTAAGACTAAAGGAGCCAAATTTACATTGGGTAACAAGAGGATAGGAAGTAAGCTGATTCAAGAAAGGTTGGACACATTTTTTTTATCCAAGGAAGCTACAACAATGTTTGGTGATTCAGCATTACAAGCCCTTCCTAAATGCGCTTTAGACCATAATCTTATTCTATGGGAGGCATTTCAGGCTAACTCCTTTAAAAATCCATTTAGATTTCTGTCAATGTGGGTTAAACATCCGGACTTCAAGAAACGAATAGAGGAATGGTGGCAAGAGCCTATCCAGGGAAGTGCTTCCTTCAAACTATCTCAAAAACTTAAGATGGTGAAAAACAACCTTAGAATATGGAATAAAGAAGTATTTGGAAATATTTTTGAGAATAAGAGAGCAGTGGAGGAAAAACTAAGAATAATAGAAAGCAAAATCCAAAATGGAACCTATGATGAGGTGACAAGTCCTGAAGAGAAGGAAACCCTTTATGAGTTTTATAATATTTTAGCTTGTGAGGAGATGTATTGGAGGTAGAAATAAAGGGCATTATGGCTAAAGGAAGGGTACTCTAATTCAATTTTTTTCCATGTTACCACATTGAGCAATAGAAGCAACAATAATATTAGAAATTTAACTAAGGTGGATGGATCCTCAACTCAAAACATTCAGGAGATCAGGGACGAGGCTGTTAATTTTTTCAGTTCATTATTGGGTGAAGAACGGGCCTATAATGCCCAAGCAAAGGACTCTCTCCTTCAAATAATTCCACAACACATTGATGAAATGATTAACGAGTCTCTTACAAAATATTTTTTATATGAAGAGATCAATGAGGCTTTGTTTAACATGGATCCTGACAAAGCTCCTGGGCCGGATGGGTTTTCACCATGGTTTTTCCAAGTTTGTTGGGATATTGTTGGAGCAGAAGTTATTGCTACAATCAAGGAGTTCCAAAGTTCAAATCATATTCCAAGGGGTTTCAATTCAAATTTCATTGCTTTGATCCCTAAAGGCCCCAACCCCAAGCCTATGGTTGACTTTAGGCCGATTAGCCTATGTAATATATCCTATAAAATTTTGTCCAAAGTTTTAGCCAACCGTTTGAAGAAAGTTCTACCGGTTATCATTGATCCAAGTTAAGGAAGTTCTGTACAAGGAAGATCAATCTTAGATGGAGTTATAACTATTTATGAGGCTCTTCATACAGCCGCTCAGACCAAAAAAGTAGTCATGGATTTAAATTTAGACATGAAAAAAGCTTATGACAGGATAAATTGGGAATTCCTAGAGGCAGTTTTATTAAAATTTGGCTTCAACGTGAAATGGGTCAAGTTAATAAGAGATTGTATTTCTAAGCCTTGTTTTTTAGTTTTGGTTAATGGGTCTACTATAGGTTTTTTTCAAAGAAAATGTGGTCTAAGACAAGGAGATCCCATAAGTCCTATGTTGTTCATCATTGTAGCTGAGGCCTTGGGAAGAACCATTAAGGTAGCAGCGATAGCTGGACTCATATCAGGTATCAAGGCCATGTCGCTAACTACCTCGATGACACATCAACAATTTGTTGATGATACATTGCTACTGACTTTGGCTTTTGTGGTTGAGGCAAGAAGGATTAAAAATATTCTCATAATGTATGAAAAAGCGGTTGGATAGAAAGTGAATTTTGATAAGAAACCTGAAGGACAATGTGTAACATAGTTCTAAAGAGGGTCCAAAAAAAGCTAGCAGGTTGGAAAGGACATCTATTATCTCAAACAAGAAAAGCAATTTTAACTATGGCTTCACTTCAAAGTATACCCGTTTACTTCCTATCAGTGTTCAGAGCTCCCAACAAGGTGTATCACAAAATTGAGCAGCTTCAAAAAAAAATTCTCTGGTCAGGGACTGAGGATAAGAAAAGGATCCATTTAGTAGGTTGGAACAAGGTTTGCAAACCTAAATATGATAGGGGGTTAGGATTGAGGAGAGTTGCTCATCTCAATACAACTCTGTTAGCCAAACAAGCGTGGCGGTTATTGACTAAGTTCGATAATGAATGGACTGCCATAGTTAGGAGGAAATACCTCCAAGGTGTGAGCTTCCTTAATGACAACTTAGCAAGCAGGGGGTCTGCTTTTTGGAAGGCAATCCTCATGAGTAGGGATCTTGTCAAGAAAGGTCTTATATGAATTCTAGGAAATGGGTAAACAATATACTTTTGGAATGATTGGTGGGTGAGAGCTGAGGAGTTATACCAGAATCCTCATTTGGCTAGGATTTAAGAGCATATGGAGCAGCATATTGGGAAGAAGTTTGCAAATTATATGTGACATGATATAAATATCAACAGGTGGAAACACATTAGAGTACAGGGTTTTGAAGCGGAGTCTGAAGAGCTTTATAACATTTTAACTCAGCAAATTATTCCCTCTAGAGAGGATGAAGATCACATTGTTTGGGCTGAGGATGAAAGTGGTGACTTCATAGTTAAGTCTGCCTATAATTTGCTTCTCAATGTGGAAGGTCAACAATTTCAACTGAGTTTGGTTTTGGATCAAAGGCTTAATTCCTAAAATATCCTTTTTTCATGGCTGGTGATTCAAGCAAAAATCCTCACTATGGACAATATGTTATCTAAAAGTATGGTTATTGCTAACCGTTGCTACATGTGCAGGGCAGGATGGGAGACAACCCAACACTTGTTTTTGGAGTGTCCGATAGCGGAGTCCATCTTGGATGAACTTTTCCAAGCCTTTAGGATCTCGTGGGTTAAGCCTACTCTTATATCCGAAGTGTTCCATCAATGGCATCAATCCTTTGTTATCATAAAACTTAAGTACCTATGGAAAATATGTTGGCATCATTTTCTCTGGCAGATTTGGCTAGAAAGGAACCATAGAGCCTTTAAGGATACCATTCACAACCCAAAAACCATCCTCAACAGGATTATTGTCTTTGCAAAATAAAACCTTAGCACCTTAGTGGATGAGAACCACTCAATTCCTCCCCAAGAAAAATAATTAGCTCGGGCCTTAGGTATTGAGAACAAACCTTCCATTCCTTTGGCCAATCACAGAAATGGGATTTCTTGGGATCCACCCCCCCAGGGTTGGTTTAAACTAAATTTTGATGGTGCAGCCAAGGAGAACTTGGGAAGAGCTAGAGCTGGACGAATAATCAGGGATCATCAAGGAAATCTGGTCAAGGCCTTCGCTGAACCATTGGGAATCAGAACTAATAACTAAGTAGAAGCTAGAGCCCTTTGGAGAGGGTTGCAAGTAGCCCAAGCAACTCAAGGTAACTTGATGATTGAAGGTGATTTGATGAACATCATCAACCTATTAACCAATGGCAAAAAACCTCCATGGAGAATCAAGGGAGTCATCCATGAAGTGAGGATCCTTTTTACGGCAAGACATAATAGGAGGGCTCATCACGTGTACCGTGAGGCCAACAGGTCAGCTGACAAATTAGCCAACATAGGTGTTGATGTTGGTATTTTGGTGACATGGACACAAGGTGTGCCACGTGAAGTGGAAAACATTATTAGTCATGAAAAGAAACCTACCCATTAAGGAGAAAGATGAATGGGTGTTCTTTCCCCATGGATCTGGTAATAACTATGGGGTTTCCCTCTAAATCATACCAAATTGGAAATTAAGGTAATAGAGTGTAAGCCTTGGAGGATTCCGATAGAGAATAGGAAATGGGCAAGCAACAGGTTTCACAAGTGCAAAGTTCCAAACTTCAATTTCCTGTCAATGTAAGTAATGTTTACAGTTATGTTTAGGTATGGGTGTGCCTTGTTAGTAAGGTGTTGCAGGGGATTCAACACAATTTCTGGTAAGAAAGTTTCAAGGATGACTAGAATATACAATCTCAGCAGAAGGCTAGATATTGTAATAGGTTTTGGGTTAACTTGCAAAACCTGGTAATTAATGAAGATTTTTATTTACCAAAAAAAAAAAATAGTGAAATGATTTAAGTGTAGTAATGCTCATAATTATATTTAAAAGATAAAACATTCAAGACATTGGTAAGTGCCTAGGTGAATAGAGGCCCTAACATGAAGGAGAAGATCCATCTACCTAAGGTATTTTTACCTCCAATTAATTATTTGAATGATCAGGTGTATAGTAAAGAAGCATATTTGATTGAGACATTTATTAAAGTTGAGAAGGATTGGTTTATTTTATAAAGTTAAAAAAGAGATAATTAAAGTGGTAGTGAAAGGAAAATATATTTGGAAGGAAGAAGAATTAAGGATAAATAATAATTAATGATTTAAGGGATTAATCAAAGAAGAAGAATATTGTTGAGAAGAAATTAATTGAAGGAAAATTGAAAGAAGAAATTGAATTGAAGATTAAAGGAAAAGAAAATTTAGAAATTTGAAAGAAATAAACTTGAAAATTGAAATTGAATAAAGAAGAAAAAATTAAATATTCAAGAAAATAAGAATATTCAAGAATGAAATATTGAGGAAGAACAAAAATTGAATAAGAATATTAAAATAAGAAATAATTTGAAGAAGAAAGATAAGAAATTGAAGGAAAATAAATTAAAGAAAGAAGAAGAAAATTGAAAATTGAAAAGAAGAATAAAATTTTGAAGAAGAAGATTAATATTGAAGAAGGAAATAATTTAAAGAGTATTGAAGAAAAAAATTAAATTGAATTGAAGAAATAATTTAATGATTGAAGGAAAGAATCTAATTGAAGAAGAATAAAATTATTGAAGAAAGAATAAAAAAAAATTGATTGTTGAAGAAGGAAATATTAAATTTTGAGTTAAAAGGTTTTCTACAAAGAATTAAAATAATTGAAATTAAAAAATGAAGTTGAAAGAACAAAAATGAGTGCATCAAAGAGGTATTTTTCAAAATTACATATGTTCAAAGAGACAAATATCATGAATAAATATTTTCAAAGACAAAAAAATATATTGTCACAAACATGTTCTATGATACAATAAAACACCAAAGCTTCAAACAAAACCAAAAATTGAATATGAAGATAATTCTTGGTACATTGATTTAGGAGCTAGCCATCATATGATAGGCAACTTATATTGGTTTGATTCCATTCAAGTAAAACCAAGTATACCAATTAAGATAGTAGATAATAAAATCTATCAAGTTCAAGGATCAAGGAATGTTACACTTAGTCTATCATATTCAAAATTTACATTAAAAAATGTGCTCTATGTTCCAAGTATAACAAATAATCTAATTTTAGTATGATAATTATTGAATAAAGGAAGAATAGTAGAATTCAATTCCATTAATGGCAATAATAGATGTCTTATTAAAAATACTAAACAAGGTTGAATCCTTTGGATCCTACAAAGTGGCATATTTGCTTTGAATGTGATAGAACTTGCAAACAAATATTTGGATCAACTTTTGCGAAAATAATGATATCAAAAGAGGTATTTTATTGATCACAAAACTCTTATGGTAAAGGAACATGAAAATATATTCTTTGATGGCTTCCTCAAAAGTATAGGTGACATATCATAGGGATAAATTTAGAACCTAAATATAAATTAGTACCAACATCAAAGCAAGATAAAAATACGAATAGCACATGAAGGAAAAAGGCCTTCATACCCTATAATGTAATACATGGGATGTTTGAGGTATTAGAATATTTGGTATCTTGCAATAGTAATGCAAGGACCTTGTTAACAATTTAGTCTAGGTTGTGATAAATATTTGAGTCTATAGTTATGTGTCATGTAAATAAGTATGAAGTCATGTGTGTGAGGCTTCATGTTAGTAAGTGAGAGTTATGTGAGTGAAGTGTCATGTATAAAAGTGAATATTTGTGAAAAATCACTAGAGACTGTCTTTATGTAAATATGTGAGATTTATTATTATGTATTTGAGAAATATGAAGAGTTAGATCTCCCATGAGTATGAGGAGATGAAGAGTTTATGTAAGTGTAAATGTCAAGAGTCATGTGAATATGAAGAGTCTCATGTATGTATATATTGAAGATAAAAACTATAATATTTAATCAAATAAGCATTGAATATATGCATTTCTTAAATATATATTTCAATAAAAGATTTTAATGAGTTATTGTTCATTTTTTGAATGAATGCATGATTTTTTCTTGAGATTATTATTATTGTGTGAGATTTGCATTTGAGATATTTTGATATCCTATGGAATTATCTTGCGATAATAAAAGTGATTTTCTAATAGATGACACAAGTGATTTCATCAGTAATACTCTTTTGTTGCAATCATTTGTTCTTTTTAATTTTATTTTTATTTTTTCTTTTCTCATTTTTCTCTCCTTTTATTCCTCTTTTTAAAGTGAAAAGAAGCATATATTGTACATAAATGTTTGTAAATCTATAAAGTGGTCAAAAAAATGTCTCCTATAAAAATGAAAAATTTGTAAAATTTTGAAGGGATGTAGGAAGATATAACAAGTAATATTGATGGGATTCAATATGAATCAAAGAAAAAAGAAGTTAAATCAATATATAATAATACAAACATATGAAGTATAAATGGTCATTTTGAGAAAAGGGGACTGGTATAGTAGGTAATAAAAAATTATTAAGAATAGCTATAATAGTTATTTGATAAAATACATTGGAAAATTTATAATAGTAGGTGGTGTCACAACAATGCCTAACATCGTATTATAGAAATTTATACAAGTTAAATTCTACATTGGTTTTAAAATATAGTAAATAAGATGCTTTATGACTATATTAGTGCTTTATCAAGCATGCTAACTATATTTAGTTTTATGTGAATGAAGAATATGTGTTGTAGTGGAGGGTGCTTGTAGTGATAATTCTCATAACAACCTCTCTACCTCTCTCTCTCTCTTTATTTTTTTATTCTTTCTTTTTTCAATAAGGCTTGTTGGATTACTCCTCAACTAATCCTTGTAAAATCTATTCTATTACCTATATTGTTCTTACAAAAATATTAATAATCTCATTCCACCTATACACATTAATCCTCTACATATTCATTAGTGATCATAAATCCAATAATCAAATGTCAAAAATAGTTGTAAATCCAATAATCAAATGTCAAAAATAGTTGTAGGATCTTTATGATATGTAATAAGTGAGTTAATTAATGTAAGAGATTAAATTTTAAGAGAACTTAGGGAATTAAAAATAAAAATGGTAGTCAAAGAGAATAAATGAAAGTACGAATGATTATGGAATCTAATCTATAAATGAAAAAAATAATAATAAATCTAAAATTTGGGAGGACAATATACTATATCTCATGGATTTTCAAAAGTCTTCCATTTTGTTTTATTTTCTTCAATTTTTGGGGGAGTAGAGAAGGAAAACGAAGGATATCCTACCAACTCTCTTGATTCACATACAAGTCATTTATTTTTATTTTTATTTTCTTATTTTTGGGGAAAGGACATTGTACCATATCTCTTGGTTCACAAACTAGTCCTTTGTTTTTCCTTTTGAGGGAAACCTTTGATGCATAAAAAATGAATAATTAATTTATATCACTAATATAAGTTATGAAGTGTGCTAATGCTACCAAAATGATCATGTCTCTTATAGATGTTTATTGAATGATGTAATAGAAATACTATAGATCACTCTAAATAAGATAGTTGCTTTCAATGTTAATAATTTATTCATATTGAGTTCTTAGTGATTTGTAAAAAGAAAAACACTTATTCTACAATGTATGATATTAAAAAATTATTATCAAAAAATATATAAAAATAAATCCAAAATATTTCATCAAGAAGCATGATTATAGGTGGACACTTTTTCTATCTTGTTTTATAATATTTAGTAGAATATATATATAGGAATCAAGATCATTTATGGGCGGATACATGAATCAATTGTAACTTATATAATATATTTAATAAATTTAAGAAGCACGTCAATATATTCTAAATAATTAAATTATTGACTATGATAAAGATATATCCCTTTTTAGACATGCAACAAATTATTAATAGTATTTACAACTTATAGAAATGTCATAGGAATATTTGATATTAGCAAGTCCAATTTTAATAGTTGCAACAATACAATAGAATATTCCTATAGAACCATAGGATTATTATGTAATATTGATATATTATATTTTATATTTACACCCTATAGAAGTATCATAGGATCCTTCTACAACATTGGCAAGTCATGTTTTAATATAAAATTCTTCTACAAAATGCTATAGAATTCTCCTATAAAACTATAGGATAATTCTATATAAGTGATGAGTTATATCATGGTTTCTAATACATCAAAATAATAAATTTATTGATAAAAATCACATAATTTAATGTTCTACGATCTATTTTTTAATCAATTTTAAGAAATTGAAATAGGTCCTCACTTGTATTACATCATGACCACATAGTAGTATTACAACACCATGGTAACTATGCATATATCACTTGCAAATATTCAAATCTACTTGAAAATTGAGGAGTTTAACCAATTGATATAATATCATTTTATTAGATTCCAAGATCTATTACCATATAAAACATTTTGAATTCTTTTAATTAAGAAGCTAATAAACAATTTATTTTTTTAGTTAGAAACCATTAGACTAGTAGATTATTATTAGACCATAACTTTTCATACCATGTCAACATAAAATGATTCAAAAAATGTGGAAGTATATGAAAAGAAGTATTGGATCACTCATTTAGTTATTTAAATCCATGCTTAGACTTTCTACTAAATATATTATTTTTTAGTGGGACAACCTAGACCAACAAGTAATATTTTAACTATATCTCCCTAATATGATATTGCATGAAGGTAGTTTAAATCCACATTAAAGTATATTTATAGATATAAAAGTTATATAAAAAAATTAATAATAACTATAGTGATAAATCACTACAACCTAGATAGATTGTGCCCTAGAGGAAAAGGAAGAGCCTAAACCTAAAACCAGGGGAGCACAACCCATGCCAGCCTCAAAGGATAACATGTCAAAATTCACCAAATAGGTATCTCCAAAATTTAGAGATAGGAGTGCAGACTCTCCTTATATGTGGGCAAGCAGTAGGGTTATGCATAAGGGGTTAGACTCAAAATGTACTTGTAAAAAAATGGTGAATCCTAATCAAAATCAAGGTGAATCATGGAGAATCCTAATCAAATCAAATTGAGCATCTTCATACCAAAATTTGGGGTATTTGAAACCCTAAAATGTAAGATCATATTTAGGGCCACTTTTGACCTATTAAATCATATTATAACTTCATAAAAACACCACCATTAGATCGGGATTGAAAAGAGCTTTCCAACGAGTACAAATATACCTATGTTTGGATATATATTATGACAAATTGATCCTAAGAAAAAATTGGTCCTGAAAATTTTAGGCGAATGGGCCGACATCGAGGGTCCTCATATTTGATAATTTCAAATTTTAAAAATTTTAATATTTGCCCAATTTGCAAATATTCACCACTGTATATAAACCTGGCAAGTAGATCACCTAATATGGTCCACAATGAGTAGCTTGGAGCCTTTTCGGTGATATATAAGTCATATCTCACTCCTAACAAAAGATGAACCTTTTTGATGATAAATGAAAAAAATCCATTATAGAAGTTTCAGACCAAACATAATCCATAGAAAAATTAGTAGATATCATCAATATCTACATCAGTTTGGGTAAGCATCCTCTAGAAACTCATGCATCATCTCTTCACCAAACATGTAAGGATAGCCTTGATGATGATAAATGACAAAGAGAAACCAAAAAGTGAGAGAAGAGGAGGGAAATTTGTGGTTACTCTAATAATGGAATTTTAAATACATATACTTCCCCACATTCAAAAGTAATGTGGATAAGGTGAAAAGCTTCTCTATAGCAAATAAAGAATCAATTGAATCATCAACAGAGTAAGCAAACATAGAGGAATCATATAACAAAGGTTGGCATGAATAAAGAAAAGGGGAATCTCAAATCAGAACAAGAGAAGAAATAGGAAAGCTATGAAAGTAATCAAGAATTTTATCTAAAAAAAAAATAATACCTAATGAAAAGGCCAAATAAAATGGCTTAGCAAGACTTTTAAAGCCCCAAAGAAAGAAACCAAGCAAAAGTCTTGATTTAGAAGATCCCGACCATGTGAACAAAGGATGCTAGAATTTTTTTAAAATAGTGGATAACTCTAAACATAGATGATGAAACTAAGACTGAGTAAAAGGTAGTTGAGTGTATGGTTCCCCAAGAATAAGAAAGATAGTATACCATTACTAAGAAGATATGGCAATATACCAATAATAATCTAGCTCTATAAAGGTAGGTAAATCGTTAAAGGCAAAGTAAGGGGACCTACAACCATGACATATATAGATTTATAGGAATAGTAACGAAGGGGGATACTCTATTAAATATTCAGAATATCCAAGAGATGGATAGATAGAAGGCCAAGTCATCCTAAATTTTTTGGAGGGAAAATATTACCTTGTAAATCTATAAATAGTAGTAGTATTAGCTTTAAAATGGATCGGTAAGTTTACAATTCCATGTATATTTATAGGTTTTACTTTCATTTCTCCTTGTAAAAATAGTGGTAGTTCCTAAGCGGCTTATGGAAAATTTTGAACCTTCATTTCTAGCACAACCTATATAAAATTTTTCCTGTATTTATATATACATGGAAGCCTATGTCTATTTTTTGGCCTTTACTACAAACCTGTGGATGTGTATGTGTGTGTTTGTAATATTTTACATAAATATCATGTGTTCTAAGAGTATGTGTGTGTGAGAGGCCTACGTTTATTTTTGGACTAGGTCACTTATTATCTTGGCTTTCCTATAGGACCCACCTACTCATATATACATATAAATATCCAGTCATGATTTCTCTTCACTGTGTTGAAGAAAGGAAGTATTCACCACTAACACATAGAATTTAGGCCTATTTTTGTAGGAAGATCTTAGCTAATATATTGTTGCATCACCTCATTTTCCTTTTATTTGTTGAGTTTTCTTACTTTCTTGTACTTCATTTTCCCTTGGTAGAGTAGCAAGTGCCTAAAATATTACATATTAATAAGAATTTGGCCTTGTAAAAACTCTCAAAGGCTCTCAATTGAGCTAAAACTCATGTTTTTAACTACAACCCTACTATATCACTCTAATGTGTGGCATGATTTTCCTAAGCAGGGATAATCAGATATGACAACGATTAAATGGCACACCTGGTGGGATCCTAGTGACACATCATTGGTCCTAAAATCATAATAAGGATTAGAATTAAGACTTGGTGAGGGTCTTAGTCTATTTATCACTTGCTAAAGCACCTCACTCACCTAGTGACTTCACTCTGGAATAAATACTAGAAGAAGCCATTGTTGAAGATACTAGAATAAGGTTCGAGTGAATACCTTAGTCTATTTGCTTTTGAGAATCAATAAGTTGCATTTACCTGGCAACTCTATCTTTAAGAAAGAGCCCAAAGATAACAAAAAAATGGTGGTCAAGATCTTGATCCTGACAAACATGATAAAGGTTACCATCACTAGCTATAATAACTTTCTAAAGAGAGTCGTAGTCCATAATATGGATACTCCACCCCCACTTCCATCCCCTAGAATATTCCCCATGTAGAATGATAGAGGTTCATTGAACCCACCAACACCAAATGAAACATGGGAAGATATACCATAGTCAACTCTAAAGTCTCTCACGTATTTCATAGGTGAAGATCTCACTACCCCAATTGAGCACCTTAACCATGCGACAAACCTATGCATGATTCACAACATATCAAAGAAAAATATGGTTCTAAGGTTATTGGCAACATATTTTAGAGGAAAGGACCAAGAATGGTACATCACACTTTATCTTGGTTCAATCACCAGTTGGGACCATATTGATAATATCTTCATTAAAAGATTTAGAGAAAAGGTAGATGGGGTGTAATTCTTGCAACAACTAGGAATAATAAAAAGAGATCCTATGGAGGCAATGGAAGACTTTAATCTTATATTTCATAAATATTGGGATAAAATACCATAGGAAATTTTCCCCCTAGGTATGGCACTTATATACTATCTAAAAGCCTTGGATTCTGAGATTTCAATGATGATTAAAGCTAGAGGAGGAAACTCCTTGCTAGAAGCATATGAGTTAGTCATCCATGCTAAGCATGATTTAATTTATATTGGAAGACTATCCCCTAGGCTTCCAAACCTCTATACCCTAATGTGCAACCTCTAGTTACTATTGCTTATCTAGTGACATCCTAGTATTTTTTGCATTCACCCTTAGTTACTACATCCTCACAAATTCTAGTTCTATTGAACCCTAGGGACCTTGAGCAAGAATCATCCTAAAAGCATATTGAATTTATAGCTAACCAAATATTAGCCATGATAAGAGATTAAAATACCCCAATATATCCCTATCAAGACAACTATAGACCTTCCTTACCATAAGGGAACCAGGGATACATGAACCCATCAATGGGAAATTCCACACCAAAGTTCCAAAATACTCAGAGAAATGATCAGTCCCAATTAGTCCTAGTGGTAACTCTACTACAAATAATAGTTCCCAATCATGCTAAGGAATTATCTTCCATACATAACAATTATATAAAATAAATCCCCATGTGGCACTACCCCCCTCTTGAAGACTCCATCAACCAATTTAACTTAGGAGAAAAATAATAGATTTTGGCCACTTTAGTGCAAGAAATGATATCATCCAATTCATATTAAAAAGCTAAAAACTAGATACCTATTGTAGCCAAATTTGACTCAACATTAGATACCCCCAATTTTAAATTTTTTATTTCCAAAGTCAGTCTAAACTTTTTGGTCTCCATCGCATTCACTTTTGTTAAATTGGTTTTTAATTTTTGACTCTAATTAGCCGTTTTAAAAACATTCATCTAAATCTAAAATCAAGGCCATAACATTATCCATTGGATTAAAATTACCTTTGTGTGACCGTTAACCTTATCCGATAATCAAATATCTTTTTAAATTCAAATAAATCAAACGTTCACTAAAAAGGATCCCCCATTAGCCGTTAAGAAATTAACCTTTAAAATTATATGATTGATAAAGGGGTTATAAATCAAATGTAATATTCACCAAAGGAAATCCCCTAAGTCCATAGATCTCTAATAAGGTTAATTAAAATATTCAGGCATTTAATGGAAACAAAATAAACCTAAGGTCCATTTAAATCATTTGGATGGTAGCACTTCATCCCCTGAGATCTGGATGGATGCACCCATATAAGTAACCCATAGGTTAAAAATGTTCATGGTCAAATCGTATAGCCTAAGGTATAAACAATTCATTAGATTAAATTCAATTAAGGGTATGCACCCCCTTTGGTTAAGCATCACGCAGGTTGATTGATCTGGATGGTGGCGCTTGATCTATGGATAATACAATAGGTGCACACCCTCCGAGATACCCAATGGTTAAAATCTCAAATTTAACATCAATCATAACCTAATTTTTAATGAAATTTTAATCAAGGGTCACACGCCCATTTCAATATAAACATCAAGCAGATTTAATAAATCCAAGGGCAGTGCTCACTCCATCTTGATTCGATGGAGGCGCTTTCACTAAAGTTAAACAAGGATAAGTGCAATATTTATTAAAAGATAAATCTGAGCTTAAGATAAATAATCAAATGATTAAACATGGGTTTAATGGTCAACCACAGTCTAAGCCTAAGGATAAAAAGTGTGCACCTCCCTAGATTTGAGTGGTTGCACTTCATCTTGATAAAATCTGACGGTTGCGCGCTACTCAGACTAGTCAACCTTTAACCCCTGAAAGTTTAAAGATTAAAATTTAATTAAACCACATTAGCAATGAATAATCATAATTATAATGGGTCTTAATATGTTGATAAATTTTCCCCCTTCGGTTAATAAAGAAGTATTATAAACTAAGGGTATGCACCCATTGTTTAACCCTTGCATAGATCTTAAGAGATCAACGGCTACGCTTTATTTTGAGTTAATCCAACGGTCGTGCATGAAAGAAGTTGGGTAATGAATAAAACATCCATTTAAGGTGTGGAAAAAGTGTATGCATCTTCGCTAGATCTGACGGTGGCATGCAATCTCCATCAGAACTAATGACAACGGTTTTTCGAAGCAATCAATCATTAATGAAGGTTAAATTTCATCGATAAAACTAAGCCAAAGCATGATTAAATCCAAATTAATCATGATTAGTGAGGGTTATAAGCACATGGTTAATAATTCCCCATTTATTAAACACCACTTAGAAAAATGTTTCTAAGGCCTAAAGAAAAAAAATTATATCATAAAGCCATGGACACCCGATAATTAAACTTTAAACAATGTTAAGAATTTTTAGCAAGGGTCTTAATACATTGCTAAATATTTCCCCCTTTGGTAAATAAATGATTAAATCATAAGGTTTTAAATTCAAAGGCATGCACCCCATGTTTAATGATCTTGTAGGTTAAGGAAAATCAACGACTGCACCGATCATCAATTGATCGGACGACATCGCTCATAGTAGAACAATCAAACATTAAAAGCTATTATCTGAGCTAAGGTTAATTACCCTCCATATTATTTAGATACAATGATGGCATTGACCCTTATCAAATATGATGGTAGCACTTTTCCAAAGTGGTCGGATATTAGAAAATCAGTCAATCAAAGGAACTAAAGCAAAATCATGATCTAACAGTTGTGCTCATCTCTATCCAAATCCAATGGCAACGCTTTCTCAAGGCAACTAAAATATAATAAAGCTAAATTTATTGAATTATTAAGAGTTAAAAGTGGGTTCTAATCATGATTAGCAAGGATCTAAGTATGTATTAATATTTCCCCCCTTGGTATATCAAGTACACGCCACAAGTTGATCCAACAGTAGCACTCGATCTCACCCATATCTGATGATGGCACTTTTCAAAGGTGTCCAAAGATTATTCAAGTCAAGTCCTTTTAGTCGGATGATTAATTAAAGTTTAATAAGACTAAGCTTAATACCTAATCGAGGTTAATGAGGGTATAATATGTTGTTAAGCCTCCCCCTTTCATCCTACTAACCCTTGCGTAGGTTTAAAGGAAATCGACAAGTGCATACGACTTGGACTTGATCTAATGGTGAGTGCACACGGATTGTAAAAGCTTATGATTTTATTGAAAGACTTATGATTTAATAAAAAATTATTAAAGTTTTTAATCACTGATAAATCTAATAGATCGAGATTATGTGCAGGTTTAACACTTGATTAATGAACACAATGATTAATTAATTGGCCTGAGTATTTCTAATTAATTAGTAGCTAAAACTATGGTTTTTTGACCTTACGCATATGGGTAACTTAGCATACAATTATTATGTCATTATATTAATAGTTATGTAGGTTCTGAGACATCAATTATGGCACTCAAAGCGGACTAGATCTAACAGTGAGTTTTATAATAGATGAACTAATTTTTAAAGGTTAAGTATTACGGATAAGGTGTCTTAAGAGACATTTAAAATTGATTAATTCTAATAATCATGCTTAGGCTAAGATAACACGATTACAATATAGTCTTCCTGTGAACTAACCAACATATAGGTAGGGAAATCCTGACATACGTGCACCTCCTTGACCAGATATTATGACTAGCACATGGAAAAATGATTGTTTTTCAATAGTATACATATTTTTGAGCTAACCCTTATAGGACCAAGGTTGTAGAAATATTACAAAGGCATCCATCACAAAACAAATCTACCATGATCAATGATGACTCTGACATTAGATCAAACTTTGGTACTATCAAAATCTCAAAAATGGTTGGGAATTCAGGCAGTAGATAGGGGAGGAAGTGTTCCAATGATCAAACTAAATCCTACAAAACATACTAATATGAGTATAATGTAGACTTCTCGAGTGACAAGCCTGATACTAAAAAATCAAATCGAATCTTTGTGTATCCTCATCCCATGATCATGTACTAAGAAATAATAAACCCACTAAGAAGGAACTTATATGAGAATATTCTCAGCTCAAAGGATAAATAAGAATAGAAGAGGGAATAAACTATTGTCTATGAGAATGGCAATAGAGTGTAAAATGTAAACTCCAATCCTTAAGAAGTCTCAATGGTGCAACTGGTTCCTATTTTTCATACGTAGAAGATGTAAGAAGTGCATCAAGATTAAGAAAATTGTGCAATTTACAGAAAGCTATTCACTCAGTGCTTCGACGAAATATAGTTACATAGGGGTCACTCCGATGAAGTATAGTTATGGAAGTACCCTATAGGTATTTCTAGCTCTTGTTTTCCATTTTTTCCTTCTTCCTACCTATCACTTCCCTCCTCCTTATGGGCATCTTCTATTATCCATTGTAACCATTCACCCCACCAAGCATCATCTCACCACCACCCCATGTACAAATCAACTCCCATTGCTCCCACCTACTTTACAACCATTTTGTTATCTATACCATTACGTCCATCTATCTTGCATGCTACCTCCTCTCCCTTCACCATCACGTTGATTCCCCCTCTATCCTACATCAAAAATTCACTGTAAAAAACTAGTCTGATCTTAACTAATAAAATTATATGACTAGGAAAAATAAGAAATAGTAAAATATATGCATATATACGTACAAGTTTACCAATTGTCTACACTCAAAATACCTAGACTAATACCTTCTGAGAACTCCCTTCGAACCAAGATCAAGTATGACATAAGATCTAGTTCCATGTAGTTCAGAATAGTTGGATAGCACACAAATAATATCATAGGAAATGGTGACAACTATAAGGTCCAGATCAAGCCAAAAATAATAGATTCAAGAACCAAGAGCTATAAAGACACCAGATGTAGTTAGAATTTGCATCAAGCTTTAGAGATAGAAAATTTTTCTAAGAGGTATAATTTAGTGCCCTGTGAGTTGTATTGTTGTATCCTTTGTGTATTTTTTTTGTTCACCCCTCATTCCTACCCTTTTTCGTGGAGGTTTTGGTAGAACTATGCTTAAGAAGATGAGAATATGTATAGTTCTTTTTGAGACTAAATTCTAGATATTTTTCCTGTCACCAGATTGGAATAGGAGAATTAAAGAAGTATTATTACATTATTTGAATAATATTTTCTCATTGTATTAAAAATATTGTAATAGAGTTCAATGACATTCTACCAAATCTGCATGTAAATTCATTGAAAAATTAATACAATTGTGGGATTCAATTCTACCATTTTTTTTATCTTCAGTTATATGTGTTACTTCATAGTAGATTACATTATTTGAATGTATTATAAATGGTTATCTTGTTGGTTAACTGTTAGATTTATTATGATATTTGAATGAGTCTAATAGCACCAATTTCTCTTTCCCCCATTCTCTCTGTTCATATTATAAGTGTTGTTAAATTGCTATAACAACCCAATGAATCTAGGCACCGGTCTACATAAGGCATAATAAGAGTTGTTGTCTTTGCTTGGTCATTTTAATATAAGTAGTGTATAGCTAAAATATGGAGTTCTTAAACTTGTAATATCTTAGGGTTTCCTTACCCATTTTGGTTTCTTTTTAATCATAGCAAATATATATTTTACCAAAATAAAGAGGTAGGTTGACCAGATCCTGTAATAGCTTGTTGGTTCTAAATAAATTCTTGTAGCATGATAGCTCAACCCTATGGATGCAAGAAATTGTTCCAATAGTATTTTGATGCCATTACCAAGGATAGAATCTTCAAGATTTTAAGCCTGGGATTTCACGACATATATGTACTGGCTAAAATTTTTTCTTTCAACAATTATATTCTAATCAATAGATGACCAATTAGAATAAAGAACCTATATTTTTGACTTTTATGTTTTTATGTTCTTTATTTCTTTTGCATGTAGTTTTTAATCATATTTTGAAAGTGTTTTGAATTTTTCTTGATTTTCTTAAAATTACACCAAGAGCCTTCTCTTGTGAGGCTCAGAGTTGATGATCAAGCAATCTTGATCATACATTCTATTATTTTTGCACTACTAATGCTGGTGACTCTATCTGATTGAACCTAGAAATAAAAAATCAAGAAATAAGGAGCAAAAAGTGTTGGTGCACACGAGAAGAAGCGGTAAGGAGCTATTTCTAAAATTTGAGAACCTAGAGGTATTTACCCACAATCAAAACATCCCACTTCTAAAGAGTACTATTTACGAGAATAAATCTTACTTAAGTAGTAAAAAGTATGTAAAGAAAAGTAAAATTTAGAATATTTTTGTTGTTGATATTACTATAGATGATGTTTTCAATTTTGCTGTAAAAAATACATCTAATTCATAAAAATCTCGTAGTCCTGTAGATCTTAATTTTTTAGTTAATAATCCATTAGATTATATAGAAGTTTACCAGCCAACCATCCCTTTAGGCAATGCTGCTATGAATCCAAATCTCATTATACCTACAATTTCAATGGCTCAAGTTAATCAAAAAAATAATGTCCAACTGTGGAGAACGAATAGGTACAGGTATTTTGCTTTACCTACAAATTTGAATGCTCTACCTAAAAAAGCCCATAAGTATCTTCCCAAGTTTCAAGGAAATAATGCAGTAACTAGAGAAGATCATATCAAAAGTTTTCTATATGCTATGGATAGTTTAGAAGTAGAACATGAAGATGTAGTCCTTAGGATTTTTTTGCAAACATTGGAGAAAGATGCTAGGGAGTGGTTTAACACCCTCCCAGCTGATGACATTGCAGATTTTGCAAATATGGAAATAGTATTCCTAAGAAAATTTGGAGAAAGGAAAAATGAACAATCCCTATTAACTGAATTAGCAACTATGAAGAAGAAGTAAAATTAAGTTGTCAATGATTTCAATAGAAGTTTTTCCAAAACTAGGAATAAAATCCTAGTTAACCTCAGGCCTAGTGACATCTAGTTAATTTATTTCTAAAAAAATACTTTCCAAGGATAATTCAATTATGAGTTAAGGTAAGAACAAACCACCACCATCGATGAATGCATGGATAAAGCTATAGATATTGAAAGAAACATGCTAGATAGTGGTAAAATTGAGTCTTAATATCTAGAGACAAATCTACCTGATAAAAAATCAAAAAGGGTAGCCTTTGATTTATAGAGAAGATCTGAAGTGGACCCAATGGAAAAATTGACTAATCAGGTGACTGAGATGTAAAATACAATGAACAATAGGTTAGCAAGAATAGAGTGAAATAATGGAAATAATGGTGAGCCATCACAAAAAAAGAGGCTACAGGCTGATAACAATCCATATTTCAAAAATAATTTCAATAGGAATTGGGGAAATAACAATAATTATGATGAAAATCATAGGAATAGGAACAATGGGAATAGTAACTAGAAGAAAAGAGAATTTGATAGAGATCAAAACAATGTATCTAACCCTATTCCATATATTAAACTTGTAGAAATTTTCCCTTATTTTTGTTCAGTTTGTGATTCCCATCATAACCCAGAAGGGTGTGATATTTACTTAAGTACACAACACAATGTAGACCTTAATGATGATTCAGAAGAAGATATAAGGATTAATGCTTGTTGGTCTTTAGAAAAAGAATCAAGAGAAGACTCTTTGAAGAAAACATGGATAAATATGATTCAAACCATAATCCTCATACATTAGTGGCTGAAGGTACTAAAATATTGCAAAAACCACATGAATCTAGATATGACAAAATGAAGCAAGAGAAATTAATCCCCACTACTAAAGAAGTGGAGGAATTATAAGATACCAATACTCTGAATTTAAGAAATAGAACAGTTCTTGATAGAATAGAGAAATATTCCACTAGTAAACTAAGAAAATAGTCCTTCACAAACAAAAATGTTAGTAAAGATAAAACTAATAGAATCCCCAAAAAGGTAACCCCTAATCTAGTAGAGTTAGAAGAGAAAACACCTAAAGAAGAATGCAATAAACCTATTGATATAGAAATGATAGAATTTGATGCTAGGATAGAAATCAATAAACATAAGGTTAATATCACATTTTGTGAGCTTATGAAATTTTAGCAATATAGAGAACAAGTTTGTAGAGCATTTAGACTTATTGAGCAAAATAAAGACCCATCTTGCCACACTGTGAGACAAAATCAGTAGGATAAAAGGTCATCATACTCTGTCAGACCTTTCTATGTATCATTAAGATATAATTTAGATGAAGGATAGAGGTATATCATCCATAATTGTATGCTGGATAGTGGATCTTCACACAATATCATACCCAAGATGATAGCTAACCAAATGGGATTAATCTGCACAATATATTTTGCCCTTGTATCAATAATGGACAATAGGCAAGTACATTGTGTTGGAGTAATAACTAGATTGTTGGTATTTCTAGACCAAAACCTCAAGAAATGTATAGTTATGGATTTTGTAGTATTAGATGTTGATCCTTTCTTTTCACTCCTACTAAGAAGGCATTGGGCAGAACAATTAGGAGGATCTATTCATTTGGATTGGTCCTATGCCACCATTCCAATGTTAGATAAGGAAAATGTAACTCTACAAAGAGAACCTTTCAAAAAATATTTTGTAGATTTAATTAAGGTATATGATACCATGATAAATTTAGTAAATTCAATGGAAGAAAAAGAAATGGGAGTATATTCAATATGGCATAACCCTTTCCTTGTAGAAATCCTAGAAGTCAAAAACATGGATCCAGAAGTTATGAAAATGGTTGATGCTAAATTGGATAGAGTGTTAACACAAGAAATGTGGACCATGACCTTTGATGGAGCTAAATATTAGTCTGGAGCAGGTGCAGGAGTATATTTAACTGATATAAAATAAAATTACCTTGGTATTCCTTACAAATTAGAATTTCCTTGCACTAACAATGTAGTTGAGTATGAAGCTTTGTTACTAGGAACTAGAAAATATAAAGAGTTGGGAATAAACTACTTAATAGTGATTGGAGATGCAAAATTAATTATCCAACAGATAAGAGGGAAGTACAATATCACTGCAACAAACTAGTTTGATCTTAACTGATAAAATTAGATGACTAGGGCAAATAGGAAATAGTATAATATATGCATATATATATACAAGTTTGTCAATTGTCTACACTCAAAATACCTGACCTAATACCTTTTGAGAACTCCCTTTGAACTAAGAGCAAGTATGACATAAGATATAGTTCCATGTAGTTCATAACTATTGAATAGCACATAGAGAAGATCAAAGGAAACGGTGACAACTATAAGGCCTAGATAAGGCCAAAAATAACAGATTCACGAACTTGGAGCTAGAAAGACACCGACTATTGTTAGAATCTACATCAAGCTTTAGAGATAGAAAATTTTGCTAAGAGGTATACTTGAGTGCCCTGTGAGTTGTGTTGTTGTATCTTTTGTGTCTTTTTTCTATTCACCCCTCATTTTTCCCATTTGCTATGCAATTTTTGGTAGAATTGTGCTTAAGAAGCTGAGAATATTTCTAGTTATTTTTGAGCTTGAAGTCTAGAGATTCTTCTTGTTACCATATTGGTATAGGAGAATTTAAGAAGTCTTGTTAAATTATTTGAACAAGATTTTCTCATCGTATTAAAAATATTGTAACAGAGTTCAATGGCATTTTTCCAACTCTGCATGTAAATTCATTGAAAAATTAATACAATTCTGGGGTTCAATTCTGTCATTTTTTTATCTTAAGTTATGTGTTTCACTTCATAGAAAATTACATTATTTGAATGTGTTATGAATATTTATCTCATTGGTTAACTATTATATTTATTACGATATTCGAATGAGTCTGATAGGGCCAATTTGTTTCCCCCCATTCTCTATGTTCATATTATAAGCATTGTTAATTTGCTATAACAGCCCAATGAATCTAGGCACCAGTCTACATAAGGCCTAATAAGAGTTTGTGTCTTTGCTTGGTCATTTTAATATAAGTAATGTGATATCTGGAGTGCTTAAACTTGTGATATCTTAAGTTTTTCACTGGGGTTTCCTTACCCATTTTGGTTTCTTTTTAGTCATAGAAAATATATATTTCATGAAAATAAAGAGATAGGTTGACCAGAGCCTGTAATAGCTCTTTGGTTTCAAATAAATTCTTGTAGTGTGACAACTCAAACCTATGGATGCAATAAATTATTCCAACAATGCCAGAGTACAATTCTTAGACCACCACCATAGATCCTAGTCACATTTCTTAAGAGCAAATCTTAGTAGCACGAGATGAGGAAGAGATATATGAGATATCTAACTAGATGGGCAATATAATGGGTAAAAGACCCAAAGTATAGTTAGATTATCTAATGAGGTCCAAAAATTGGGCAATGGAGGAAAATTATGCAAGCAACCTATCAACCCCTAGTAGTTAGCACAAGTCAATCAAGCCAAAATAACAACCTTTGATTATAACACCACAATAATCAATGACTTATGTGCCTCTTGCCATCCCTCAACCAAATGGTCTATGGGATACACGAAACTATAATAGTGTATTTAGAGATAGCTTTGGACTACCAACAACTCTCCTACCAAAATATCTAGTATTTATAAAACAAAATAACCTAACAGTCCTAAGGCAATAGTCAATACCATTGGAATAAGCCAAAGAGATCCAACCAATCCTATAGAAACCACACTTTATTTATAAAAAATAAGTATCTTTGGAAGCATTAATTATAGTAAATCAATTGAAAAGGTATACTATTCAATTCCCAATTTCGAAAATATTTACCATTGTAGACACCAAAGACTAGGCATCCACAAAGTCACATTTGGCACCCCACATCAAATCTTGCATAATAAAATTATATGCCTAATTTTATACTTAGGTATATAAAATCCTGCATATTATCATATTATCATCCTAGGATACCCTGCCTACCCACTAAACATGTCTCCTAGCCACCTCACCAACACCCTTTGCCACATATCATATGCTCTTGTCCTACTTATCCATTCACATGGGGTAACCCTCCATATATCACTCCACTTATAGCCACATCACCCCAGTTAAGTGAGACAACCTGGGTGACTCACTCTAAATACCCCATCCATTTGGCAGCCCAGGATTACCACTTGTCATTTTTGAGTTTCCGCCTCTTATTTCCCTTCAAAATCTTAAGAAGCCTATAAATAAACATTCATACCATCAAACCAAGAAGGCTGAGAATTTTTATAGTCAGGTTACCAAAATAGGACTAGGACATTGCACACATCCTAAGGAGAAGAGATATCTAAAGCTCAGAGACCCCGTTTTATAGTAATCTACCACTTAGTCAAAACTACCCATCCACATTTATACAATAGAAACCACACTCATGTGGTTTTCCCATAACCTATGCATGGTTAGCCAGTATCCACCACACATCCGCAATTTCTCAAATCCAAGAAAATACGACATAATAGATCAATAAGTTCCAATTGTAGAAAGACACTCAATTTATTATTTTTAATTTCCTATCTGTATTATCATTTTATTCGAGGGTTTTATTATATGGATCTCATCCTTGTATGCAGGTGCTACTGAACCCCGTTTGTCTTTTCATGCATATGTAGGAAGCAAGTATATTGGAGAGCTGATGAAGCTAAAGTGGCCCCCACATTGGATAGCAAAAGCCTACTCACCTCTTGAATCTATAGTGGAAGATGAAGAGTGCATGAATATGTAGAATATTTGGAAGACCCACATCATATCACAAAAATATTGTATCTCATAGAGCAAAATAGCATTGTAACATTACCCTTAACACACTTGGGGAAATTAAAAAAATTCATTGTAATATTGTATCAATATCTTAATACAAAGAGAAATTTTGGAAATATTTTTTCTTTATGTTTATCTTTTGCTTACGTTCAATTATTTTGCTACAAAAAATGGTGAACACAATGGGACCCCCTAAGGGTTCTATTTGTTTTTTCCTTGCTTAAATTTTATTACTGATCTAGTTTTTCTGTGATCGTAGGTTTCTAGAATTTGAGCATGCAAAGATTCAATCTCGGGATCACTGGATCTTGAACCTACTATTGTTCAACCCTGTTACTATGAAAATATGCACCTGTAGTTATGGATATACAAAAGTGTGCACCAATGGTTGGACACCTGAGGAAACATGCACCAGCAGTTGCAACCCTAGGGAACCATAGATCGACGATTGAAGTGCACTAGAAGGAGTGATAAAATAAAAGAAGTTTGTACCCCTATACTTTTCTTTCCTCTACTTTCATTTGTAAAATTGCATATAGAATATATTAGAAGTCAGTCTTTTTTACCCTTGTTTTCATTTAGGTTCTAAGCCTAGGCATATTTTCATTCAAAGTTAAAAATATAAAAAGCAAAAAAAATCAAATAATCTACATTTTCAAGTTAGGTAACAGAGCATATGCATAGCCTGATTAGTAATAATCTAGGCATTTTTAGGGTTCAGGCTTATGTTACCCTTGTTTAGTTATTTAGAAGGAACCATGCATCTATTTTTGGGATTTCCCAAATTCGCATGCACGATTGGTGAACCACACAAACACGGTTTACTAGAACCAACCGCCCACTTGCAGTTGGTACTGATAACAGAACTTGGATAGATCTTGCTTGAAGTTAGAAACTTAAGCCCCTGATATGTTATTGTCTATTGCTCTCTATTTACTGCTTTCTGGATTAGGTATTGAAACATAATTGCATAATTAATTTTTGCATCACACAATAAATTAAACAAGCCTCACATGCTCACATGAATGTTGGACAAGGTTGGACTTCATCACCAACCCCCAACATATTATTACCCTATCTGTGGCCAAGACCAACTCTAAGAACTATTGTAGCATGGAAAATAACATGCATTCCTCTTCATAGGGTGCATTTCCCATGGTGAGACTGGGTGAGAACTGCTAGGAACTAGACTCCCTCATTGGATTTGGATTTCATCTCCAAGTCTTGGTGGGTTTCGTAACTCGAACTTCATCACCAGGTTGCATGTGAGAGCATATCGGTGAAATATTAGAATAATTTTAGGGTAAACATTTTGCACATCGATTTTTTTTTCCCAAAAATTTCAAAAATTCAAAAAATAAAAATAAAAATCCAAAAACTTTTAAAAATCTAAAAAAAAATAAAAAATAAAAAAACTTTTCAAAAAAACTTAAACTCTGCATAGACTTAGGAACAAAAAACCTTGTTTGTTTATTTGTTTACTTTGAGTGTTGTCTTACTTTGTACTTTTATCACACACACACATACACTTGCATTTTACACATCATCACACCTTAGCGTATGGTAACGACCCATGGTCAAGCTAAAAATTTAGCACTAGTTCAAAGTCAGTTTTCTTCCCCTATGGATCCATCTCAGTCTAGTCAGGTCCCTAACACTTTGGTGGTAGGGCAAGATGGTGTAGCTCCTCCTATGTCCCAAAAATTGAATGTAGAACCCTCTAGTAGTACCCCTATTTTGGACATAGATGTTATGCATAGGTCTACCCATACCACTATTCCTGAGATCCCTAGGAGTGAGCCACCCATGCCAACAGATAACCGTGTCATGTAAATAGACATGAATGTCATTAGGATGTACCTGAATACAACTAGTATGGTCTTTCTATTGTTGCCACAACTTACCATTCCACCCCGTACTATTCTACCATCTCATCAAGAAGTCATCTTCCCACACCCACAACAGTCTCACCAAGAATTCATAAACCCACTCTTTGAGCTAACTGTTTCCACCTTAGGCAATAGTAATCCATAATATTCTAACCAACCCCCCATCATATTGCCAAACTAAAATACCACTTGCACCAACCCCCTTTATGAAGCACCAGTTATTGTTGCTTTGCAAATACTTATATCCATTCCATACAATGCATCCATAATCACCATGGCCTATAACATCTCTCCTTTAGTACCAATACAATTTGCAACATATCCTCCACCTACATACACCCACATGGTTTCCACACAACTAGCCTAACCATCCACTTTATACATGGTCATACCCTCATCATCTGGGATTGCCATGCAGTAAGCCTTCTTGTAGCTACAATAGATGATCTTAGATAATGCTAATCAAATAATTAATCTTGACCCGATGCAACAGTCATACGGAGTTAGTCAAAACTCACCACCTACATCTCAACCTCCTATCTTCTTCACTCAAGATCCCTCGTGGTTGATGCACCCCCCAACCACCATGGTTGCTAATCCATATCACCAAGTGTATGATAATATGGTCATCATGTTATCATACCCTCATCACCTCATCAATATCAAATCCCTCAGCATCAACCATACCACAATCCACTTCACACTAACAACCCACATCATCCAGATCATACCAATGGTTTAGAGTATTACTAGCAATAGTAAGCTAACCAAGGTTTTAACTCTAGTGATGATCCTAATTTTTAGTTCTTATAGATCCAAATTGATAGTGTTGTCATGCAAACACTAGGTTTGTAGTACCAAAATCCCATATTAAGGTAGCTACTCAATCACCCGATCCATGCTTCAGTACTCACACTACCATATTTGGTTGATTATTAGATACTAAATTTGGATACATTTAAGGGGGATGAGAACCCTCGAGAGCATGTGACTATATTCATTAACGCTTGTTTCAATATCATAAACAATGATGTGCTTATGCTCCACATATTTCCTCAAACACTTAGGGAAGAAGCCTAGGATTGGTACAACCACTTACAACATCAGAGTGTTTACACTTTTGAGCAAATTGCGAATCAATTCATAGAGCAATTTGTCCTGAATGTCAGGAAGAAAACCACATTGACTGATCTACTTAGTTTGAAGTAATATGATGATGAATCAGTCCATAATTTTGGCAACCGATGGAGGGTGATTATTATGAAATTACCATTTTCCCTTACCATGATATAATTAACTAGAATATTCACCATGAGTTGTGCCAAGTCCATCTCTTTGTTGCTAAATTTGCAATAGTACATAACATTTGAGGAGGAACTTGACCAGGCTAGAGTGGTAGAGGAAGTAAAAATTCAAGAGGGCAAGATCAAGCCTAAGAAGGAGTGGCAAAGTAAAAATAAAAAGGGGAATAACCATGACCAGTCCAAGGCTACACAGGTTCAAATAATCTTGATCCAACCTTCATAGCCAAATTAAAAAGCCCAAGTTTATATCCAATAACCCTAACAGCAACAAAAACAACCACAATAATTAAATTATCAAGTGGTTCCACCCCCATAGCATGTATAGAACCAAACACAACCTACAGAAAGGTAACATCATTATTTTAGGCCTAACCACAATTACACCCCACTACCAGAGCCCTACTCATCTATTTTATAAAAATTGTATGAGGCACATGCTTTTACATTCCCCAAAATTAAACCTAAAGATCCGAGTAAGCCAAAATCAAAGGGTTATAAAGAACATATATTTTGCATCTTCCATAAAAAAAAAGGGCATGATATTGAAACTTACCACGAGTTTAAAGGTATTATGTAAGATTTGAACCTGGGACCTCCCTTGGAGGATTGCCCTCTCCTCTCCAACTCACCTACAACACCTGGGTACATAATTAACATTCACCCATAATAGGTCAGTTACAACCTAGAGAAGTGATCATTCACTCTTAAAATCATAGCCACCTCACTTCCATCAAGTTAACATGATTTTTGTTGACTTGTTCACCCTAGAGCCTATTCTAATTTGGTAAAGCTGACTCTGATCGATGCTAGCCTTATTGCCATGAACAATATTTCATTCCCACCATCCATCATCTAATTTATCCTATCCTAAGAGTTACTACAAGATTCAAATGCTTACATCCCATAGCAACATTCAACCTAGCCTAATTTAGTTTTTAAACTAAGATAGATGAGGCGCCACCTGAGTCATTTGAGCATGTGGATGATGATATCCATCTCATCCTAACTCCACATCAGTTAGAGGAATGTTCCCATATACTTATTGAAAAATCCATCGATGTGAACCTTAGTCAAGACGTGGACAATCCACAAATAATGAAAGTTGCAAAATATTTATTCACATAAGAGGAAGAACATATGATTGACGTCTTAACAAGGAAGAAGGAGATATTCATGTGGTCATACAAATACATGCTTGGTGTTGACCCCAATTTGGTGGTCCATAACCTTACCTTAGCTCTTGAAGCTAAGTCATTCAAGCAAAATATAAGGAAACTTCATCCAACCGTGGCATTGATTATCAAGGAACAATTACAAAAACTATTGGATGTGAATTTAATAGTCCCAATTGATTATCCAGAGTGTCTCTCTAACATGGTACCCATTTACAAGCTGAATGGGGGGGTACGTGTATGCATAGAATTTTGATATCTAAACAAAGCATTCCCTAAGGATTATTTTCTACTACCTAGTATTGATCAACTAGTAGATTCTTACGCAGGCCATGAAATTATTTCATTAATGGATGATTTCTCAGGATACAATCAAATTCAAATTAATCCTAAGGACCAAAAAAATAACATTTACCACACCTTGGGACACTTTTTACTACAAGGTGATGCCTTTTGGTCTTAAAAATGTAGGAGCTACATATCAACGTGTCATGATGTGCATATTCCATGACTATATGCATAAAATAATTGAATATTATGTGGATAATTTAATTACCAAATCTAAAATACGTCTTGAGCATATTGAATTTCTAGATAAAGTTTTTGATCGATTGCTTGAACATAAGGTAAGGTTGAATTCTCAGAAGTGCATATTTGGCGTAACATAAGGAAAAATTCTATGATTAATTATCTCCAAGAAAGGCATTGAAGTGGATCCTAATAAGGTCAAGACCATCATCGAGATGCCACCCCAAAAAACCTAAGAGAGTTGCACAGTTTACAAGAAAATATTCAATCTATCATATGATTCATTGCACAACTCTTAGATAAATGCAGACCTTTCAATCACATTATAAAAATGGGGGTAAATTTTTTCTAGATAACCAAATGTCAAGAGGCTTTTAATGACATAAAAAAGTATCTGGAAATACCACTAGTTCTTATGTTACCTCGTCCAAGAACACCTTTCCATATTTACATCTCTAAGAATGATTTTGAACTAGGGATAATGCTTGCACAGAAAAATGAGAATCACAAGGAGCAAGTGATTTATTACATTAGTCGGGCATTGGTAAGTTATGAGACAAGATATGCTTATGTCAAAAAATTTGTTCTTAGCAATGGTTTTTACCACGAAGAAACTCAAACATTACATGCTAAGTAACACTACCTATATTATAGCTAGGGAAAACCCTATGCGTTACATGATGACTCACACATACAACAACACAAGAACTGCAAAATGGATAATGCTCTTAACGAACTTCAATCTCGAATTCATTAGCAAAAAATCCATCAAAGGTCAAGTGATAATTGATCAACTCGTTGAAGCTCCATTACCAAATTATCAAGAAGAACTATGATTCAACATTTTTCATCACTGAAAAAGAACTATTCCCTCCTCATAGAGCTTCCATATGATTCAGTATTTTTCGTCACTGAAAAAGAAGAACTATTCCCTCCTGAGGATGATGTTGACATAACTGTTTTCTTTTATGGATCAAAGTGCAAAAAAGAACAAGGTTCTGGAGTCGTATTTTATACACTCGAAGAAATACCCATTCCTTTATCATTCAAACTTGACTTTCTATGCACAAACTTGAATTTCTTAATAGTTTTCCACTTTTCTAAAGCTAATTTTTTTTCCCAACATCCATTACCATAAAGGAACCACAATGCCATGTATGGACACTCCAAGTACGCTAATAATTACAATGCAATGTATACATCCTCAAAATATGCTTATTCAAATCATTTGTAGTGATGTTTCAAAGGACCTCTATTATAATCTCAGGGTTTAAGATACCCTCACCAGGCATTGAAAATAATATTAATCTCTCCAGAAAAGCATAGTTGGAATAATTATATGACAGTTTACAATTTAAAAACTTGTGCAAGTCATTTTTCAGTAAATCATTATAACTATAATTTTTTTAATAAATATTAAAATATATATTATCATGGAACCACTTTCTATGCATTTGTATACTAATTTAATGGTCATATTGTTATAATCCAGCATGAAATGGGGTAGAGCAAGGTATTTCCTAATAAATGCATTTTAGCATTGCATCTACAACCTTTGTTATGCACAAGGTCTTTTTTCTCTCATAGACTCAGGTCTTGAAAACATACCCTTTGTCTTTTTTAAACAAGTATATATATATATATATATATATATATATATCATAATTAATTTTTTTTTCTTAGAGAAAAACCCCCTGTGGGGCTGCCTTGGTCTGAGAGACCATGAATAGGGGGTTCTACACCGTCAAAGTCACCCGGGAGTCGCACCTGACCCTACCCACACCAACATTATCAATTGGATTTTGAATACCCAATTCATCTTTTTGGTAGGGTGAAGATTTGAACCTGGGACCTCCCTTGGAGGATTGTCAACACCTGGATTGTCATAGAAGAATAAGAGGCTAAGTGCATGGTGTTGTTCTTTGAGGGTTAAAATCATCTTTCTAATGGCCAAGTGAGTAGTTTCAAGATGATAAATGGTGGCAGAAGTAGCATGCACAACCAGCTTGTGAAGATACCTTTCGACAAGGTCAAGAGAATTAGAATTATCCTTTGGAGTTTTTACAGAGGTGGATGGAGGGATTTTGGTGACTTATTTATGTTTTAGCCTTTGGGAACTATAGACAGGGGTCTTTTCAAATTTGGCCTTATTTTTGGTGGAGAACTCAGAAATAGATTTGCCCCCTTTCTCTTTTCTTTTGGATTTGGAGGTTTTAGGGCTTGGGGTTGAGGATGAATTCTCCTCGTCAGAATTAGGGGCAGGGAGATTACTTGAAGGGAATTGTAGAAGGAGGTACTTGTAAAGGACCTTAAAAAGACCCTGGTGGTAAGGTTTGGCCTCATACTTTTTATAACGGTTGGTGGTGATGGTATAGTCCATGGACCAGAATAGGGCAGTGGGAATGTTCATCATTTTTTAGTCTCAGAAATGATTTACAAATACAATATGAAAACAACATAATTGAGACTCTGGGTTATAAAAAGTAAAATATTGCATTATTGGCTTAAGGATTTCTTTCCAGGGTGTTGACAAGTCATGGTGAAACAAACCTTTTTTTACCTTCTTGTGGATGGGTGAATTTTTCTCGAAGAGTGTCAACTCCGCCTCCCAGTTGTGCTTGTTTCTTCTGATGATTTTTTCATCAAAGTCTTGCCCTGTCAGGTTCGCCAGTAGCTCAAAGAAGATTTGGAACTAGACGTCGTGGATGGAAACCAAACCATTGTCCCAAGTTTTCATGAAATCCTTAGTCGCCTCATCATCCACCCCGTAGAACAGATTGAAAAAATTGATGATCCCATGCTTATCCTTAAACATATCAGTAGAAACGAAATCCATTTCAACAATTTCAGGCTCAATGAAAATAAATTTCCCTTCCTTCATGGTGACAAAAGGAATTAAGGAAGGTAAATGGGTGGAAAAAGACACAAATCGAAAGCAACAAAAATAAAATGATAAGTTTGCTGAAAAGACTACAGGAGAAATAAATAGAAAGTGATTCTTGACCAAAAAGGAAAACCTTGGCGAAAAGGATAATGATGGTTAGAACATTGGGCACGACACAAAAAAGGGTGATGAAAATGGGTAGGAATAATAGGGTAGATAACCATCCCAAGGAATATGGATCTTCTGGTGATACTCACGTAATAAGGCCAATAGCAAAAGTAGGCACAAAACCCAGAAGGGATTGGGATGCATATTCCAGAAAGCCTCAGGAGAATTCGAAAGGTAAAGCGTTTAGACAGGGTTCTCGAAAAGGTAAATTTACAAGCATAAATTCACATGAGAATGAAATGATTTAAAATTAGGGTGGACATGGCATCGGGATTCCTCATGGAAATGATTATAAAAAAAAAGGGGGCATAAGTTAGAAGCGGTGGAGAACTTGAAATTATCAACATAGAACCCCTTTTCAAAGGAAGATAATGATAATGATGAACAAAATCAACATTTTGGAATTTTTTGGAACTTTGGACATGGGCCCAATGAATCACGAAAAAAAGGAGGTATTGGGCAATGTAAAAATCAAGGATTTCAATATTCATCGTGGCAGTTGGTATTTTGATCATAATTTGCCAACTCAACAACTTAAATTATTATTTTGATGTGTGAAAGCACACCTAAATAGAAAAAGGCAAGAAAGATAGTGGTATAATTTGGGTCATATTTTTTGAGGTATAGCAATAGGGTATTTCTCAATTATTTGAATTGATGTAATTGAAATAGAACGTAAATAACATATTGTTAATATGAATAATAAAAAAAATTAAATTAAATTTGTTGAGGCAACAAATTTAAATAATAATTACGCTGCATGTTTTTAGTTGGGTGTCTTCTTTGGTTTGAGGATGGAACATTCAATGTAGCATCCATCCCTATTGTTTTTCTTCTTATTTCAACAATATTCTAATTATGCATCTTATTCAGTTATAATATTGAGGATTTTGGTTGGAGTAATTGTTATTTTAGGTTAGAAGAAAAACAACAATTAATTTGTGAAATTTTATATTAAGTTTAGAATGCAACCTGGAAACATCAATAGGAGGGTTTATACAGATCCTTGGTTGAGGTTTTTCAGAGACCTTTGGTTGAGGATTTATATATATTGGTAGATAAAAAAACTATGAAGTCTTGGATTGTAGAAGAAGGATTCCACAGGAATATGACCAATATGCAAAATAATCTAGAGGATGTGGACTCCAAGAAGGGCCAAAATAACCATGAGCACATGTAGGTGGAATAATAATACAAGTCAGTAATTAAATCCAATACCAAAAAGAGAAATTTAAATATTTATTCGAGTTCACAAAAACCAATCTTAAATAAGGATGAAAATGCATAAGAGGTAGAGGTATGACTTTAAAACAACAAGCTAGGGTTATATTACAATAAGTTGGAAATGTATCAAAAGGGAATAACCTTAGACTATTGGAAAGTAATCAAGCAAGGGATAATGTTGCTAATCATAGCAAGTAAAATGAGCCAATACTTAGTATGGAAAGATATTCTAGTGAGAAATTTCTAAATATGACCTTTCAGGATGCCTCGAGAGGATGACAACTACAAACAACTATAGTTAATAACACTATGACTTATCACATGCCTTTGAGAATGCTTAAAATAGACCCTAAGAAAACAATCTTGGGATACATGAAAGTGATATATGACTCTCCCAAAATCTAACTTCAGATGTTAGACATACAAATTAGGATCGATGCTATGGAACATAGAGGATTAATCTATCAATTTCTAGGTCTTCGTAAATGTCTCCTTGCATTCAAGATGTGGGTTTCTATACAATGGAGAACTAGATATGAGTTAAACATTTATGATTTTCCTAATGGTTATTTCTTAGTTATTTTTTCTAATAAGGGGTCTTTTGTTTTTAGGTGGGGCAAGGATTTTCATGAAGCCCTGACATACTGATTTTGAGGTAGAAGAGAAAATGTTCTTAGTAGCCCCAGTTTGCGTGAGACTTTTTGGATTGCTAGTGAAGTTTTAGAACCAACTTGTCTTCATGGTAATAGGTAATACTCTAGGATCTTATATGATAACAACAAAAAATACAAATTGATTTGAATAAATTATCTATGCTAGAATTTGCGTTCTCATTGACCTTGAAAAGCTCTTATCAAAAAATATTACTCTGTATTTTGGGGAGGATACCTAGGAATAAAATGTGGACTATGATAACATCCCCTTCAAGTGCAAGATTTTTCATGAATATAGTCACCTATCTAGGGATTGCAAATATTAGATGTAGGAGTAGGAAAAAGAGGAAACGACCCCTAGAGGCTTTAAACTACCTAAACAAAAGAACCTACATAGAAAACAAACATTAAAGAGTAGGTAGTCATATCCACCAATAAGTTTGCTAACCTCACAATGGATGATGAGGAGAACATCATGGAGACAAAGATCCTAGAAACTCCTCTTCAAGTCCTAAGAAAGGAACCAATAGTAATAGAAATTATTACAACACTGAGCCAATTCTAGATCTACCAAGTAACCCACAAGAGAACCCACCCCAAAATTTTAAGAGATCTTAAAGGAAAAATAAAAGACAAGAGAAAGATAATGAATAACCAATAAAATGGAGGAAATCATAAAGGAATAAATATTTGAGGTGAAAACCATGAAAATTTTGACAAGGCCACGGTATTTTGTTCACCTATGTCAGGTTTAGAATCCATCCTAGAACCAACAAGAGTGATTCAAGAGTATACTAAAAAGATGAAGCTAGATACATATCAAAGAGTAGGCAAGAATACTACTCAACATCAAATAGGTAAAGAAGGTGCAAAGCTAATAGCAATGGGTAAGATCAAGGATATTACCCATATTTTTAATCCTTATGCTTGATGAAGCATATCACCTAGAATATTTGAGGGCTTAAGGGTAGCTCAATAAAGCATAATGAAGTAAAAAGAATGATTCAGTAACATCATGCACATATGGTTTTCATCCAAGAAATGAAAGTTTCAAAAGAAGATATGTAGATTTTTTCTAAAAATAATTGGCTTACATATAGGGTGGAATTTCTAAGCTCTGAAGGAGCTTCTAGAGGAGTAACTTGTCTTTTAGGATCTGAAAGAGATAGTGATACACCAAAAAATGGGAAGTTTGGGGATTCTAGCTTTACTGATCTAGAGTAGATATTCTCCTTAACATTGGTTATGTTTTAATGTATACTCTCTTATTGGCCTAGATGAAAAATGATAACAATGGAGGAATGTAGTTTATATTATCAATGATTTCCTTGGAGTTTGGCCACTTGTAGGTGGATATTTTAACACCATCATCTCATTGGAAGAGAAGATAGGAGAAAACACACTCTAGACAGTATTACTAACCTCAAATAAAGCATATTAGATCTCTGCATCTAGTAGATATTAAACCAAACAATGGTATGATGACTTGGTCTAATAAAAGGTAGGGCCTAACATGCATTCTAGAAAGACTAGATAGGTTTATGTTATCAAAGGAGTTTTTAAGCAATGAATATATTTTAAGAGCACAAATTTTGAATAATGTAGGTTTAGATCATTGGTTAGTGTTGGTGGAACCATGGAAGACTAGACCCAGTCATGCTCCTTTTAGATTCTAGCTAATGTGGTTTTGAGATAGTAGTTTCCAAGATAAGGTTCAACAATAGTGGTAGCAGGGTAAATCTAGGTATGGTATGAAGATGTACAATTTTTATTAGAAGGCTTTAGTACCTTGAGTCTAAATTAAGAAGATGGAACTAGGAGTAGTTTGGTTACATAAAGGAAAATAAATGACATATCTTAACCAAACTTGAGGATATAAATGAGCAAATACAAATGAATAACACCTCCAAGATCCAAAAAAATGAGGAGGCTAGGCTTACTACTGAGTTAGAGGAATGAGAAAAAATATAATAGATCCTATGGAAATAGAAATACTGGATCCAATGGCTCTAGGAGGGATATAAAAACACTTTCTTTCGAAAATCTCTCCTAGCAAGGCGGTCACACAATTTCATCTCATCCCTAAAATAGCAGTGGGTGATTCAATACACATATGGGATGGTATTAAAGATATAGCAAGAGAACACTTTTCCCAATTTATTAAGGCAAAACCACTGAAGTAGGAGGCACAACAGTAAGTACTCCAAGATATTCATTTTCTCATCATAAAGGAATATAAATGTAACTTTGATTTCCCCAATTATTTCTAAAGAACTACATAAGGTAGTTTTCAAGATGCACAAAGGAAAAACTATAGGACTAGCTAGATTTATCGTTATTCTACCAAAAATTATAGGATATCCATAAGGAAGAACTACTAGAAATGTAGAAGAGGTTAAGATAGCCAATGTGGTGATTAAAGAGGTGAACAAGATATATATAACATTGATTATGAAAACCCAGGAGTCTAAACACATATTTGGCTATCGACTAATAGCACTTTGTACTGTCCTATATAAAATTATCACTAAGATCATGGCAAAAAGGATCAAACTTCTTCTTTACAATTTTTTTTCTCTAAAATAGGGTGGTTTTGTCGAAGACATATTAGATGAAATAGTCTTAGCTCAAGAGGCCATCCACTCTATGTAGGTATAGAAAATACACTCCATGTTTATTAGGTTAGACCTCTCCAAAGCATATGATAGAGTTGAATGGCATTTACTCCTAAACATGATGAGACAATTTAGATTTGAGGGATTGGGTAGTATGGATCAAGGGATGTAATTCTTTGGTATCTTGTTTAGTTCTAGTAAATGGATGTCCTACCCAAATATTTATAGATTCTAGAGGAATCATGTGGGGGGACCCCTTATCCCCAAACATGTTCATTATATTGGATAAATATCTAGGAAAAACATTAAGGATAGGGAAACCAAAACTTTGGAGGGAATAATAATAACAATTGGAGCTAAACCAATTACTTGCCTACAATTTTTTAATGACTACATTATTAGGAAAAGCAACAAGGGAGACCTTCGAATTTAAAATGATTATAGGATGATTTACAAAAGTGACTTAAAAACTTATAAATGAAGAAAATTCCAAGGTCATCTATTTCCATTGCTCACCTGGGCATGATATAATGTTGTTGGATAAATTGAGATACAAGAATATATCTCTTCCAATCATCTACCTAGGAATTCCACTTACAATTTGGAGGCACAAAAGGAGGAATGGAATTGCTATTAGAGAAAGTAAAAGCTAAATTAGAAAAATGGAATAATAGGTTGATTTTTATAGGAGGTCAGATGAAACTGATAAAAATAGTCATCAATGCAATATCTATTTATGTCTCCTTAGTGCCAACTATCCCTAAGGAAGTTCTTAAATAATTAGATCAGATAAGATATAGATTACTCTAGAATGAAGTCAGGGAAGAATGGAAATGGGTACTGGTGAAATGAGATACTTTATGCCTATAGAAAAAGGAGGGAGGAGTACAAAAATAATCAATTATTAATAATAACAAGGCACTGGTGGCTAATGAAGGTCTGAGTGCAGGTAAATGTCAAATCAAACGCAACGGAATAATAAAATAAATTAATACTTTATTTAATTCTTCTCCAACCTTCTAACATTACAAACTATGGTGCATATATATATGTAGCTATAGGGAGAAAGTCGACGAGGGGAAGTTGGAGGAATAAGGGGAAAGGGAGATGGAGGGATAAGGAGGAAGAAGGAATAACGGAGGAAATGGAGGGATAAGGAGGAAGGAATATAGGAGAAGAAATAGGGGAGAATAGGATAGAAGAAATTTGTCGACAAAGTGTGCCGACAAAGTGTGCCGACAAACCTAAAGTGTTTTCACACTTATGACTTAGAAAAAGATTTTTCTAAGCCACTTACAAAGAAACCCTATTCACACTTGCAACATTCTCCCCCTTAAAGTTGAGAGGACTGACCACACAGTCTCTCAGCTTTACAAATTGAGCTTTAGTCATCGCCTTGGTGAAGATGTCCGCGACGTTCTCCAAAGTGTGACAGTATTGAAGCTCAACAATTTCATGTTCCACCATATCTCTGATGAAGTGGTACTTCATATCAAAATGCTTCGTTATGCTATGGTGGACAGGATTATATGCCAATTGAATGGCACTGATGTTGTCGCAGTAGATTCTAGTCGGACCACTTTGCTGTTCTCCAATCTCTTCTAGTACTTTCCTTAGCCACAAGGCTTGAGTACTTGCATAAGTAATCGCTATATACTCAGCTTCTGTTGAAGATAGTGCTACTACGATCTCGCTTTTTGGAACTCCAAGTTATTAGTCCAGATCCAAGACTAAAACAGTTTCTTGATGTTGACTTCCTGTCATCAATATTGCTACCCCAATCACTATCACTGAAGCCTACAAGCTTGATAGTGTTACATTTATGGTATTGGATTCCAAAATCCAATGTACCCTTCACATATCTCAAAATTCTTTTAGCTGCTTGCAAATGCAGCTCAGATGGGTTAGCCATAAATCTAGAAACAAGAGATACAGCATACTGAATATCTGGTCTGGTGTTGGCGAGAAACATCAAACTCCCAACCATGCTTCGAAAAGTGGTCACATCAACTTTTGGTGCTCCATCATCTTTGCTTAATTGGATTCCATGTCCAACTGGAGTTGCAACTCGGTTTGCAATGCTCCATAGCAAACTTCTTGATCATATCCCGAGCATACTTATGTTGACAGATGAAGATCCTTGTATCTGATCGATGAACCTCCATTCCAAGGTAGTAGTGCATTAAGCCAAGATCCTTCATCTCAAACTGCGTCATCATGGAGTGTTTGAACTCCATATTCATTTTTTCATTACTACCCATAAAAATAAGATCATCCACATACAAGCAAACTATGAGGATGTCATTACCTTGCTTTAGGTAGTAGAGTGTGGGTTCATTTTTGCTCCTGGTGAACCCATAATCTTTGAAGTACCCATCAATGCGTGAGTACCAAGCTCTTGGTGCCTGTTTAAGACCATAGAGTGCCTTCTTCAATCTGTAAACAAGGTGTTCCTTACCTTGCACTTCAAATCCCTGTGGTTGCTCAACGTACACTTCTTCTGTCAAGTAACCATTGAGAAATGCACTCTTTACATCCATGTGTTGGACTTTCCATCCTTTGTGTGCAGCTAAGGCAAGAACTGTTCTGATAGTCTCCTGTCTGGCTACAGGAGCAAAAGTCTCTTCATAATCAATTCCATATTTCTGAGTAAAACCCTTTGCTACTAATCTTGCCTTATGCTTCTCAATGCTTCCATCAGCATTAAACTTGGTCTTGAAGATCCATTTACAGCCAACACATTTCTTTCCTTTAGGAAGCTTCACGAGCTCCCAAGTGTCGTTGTTTTTTATAGAGGTTATCTCCTCTTTCATGGCATCTTGCCAAATCTTTTGAGTACATGCCTTCTCATAACTAGAAGGTTCAAGTTGTGCACTAGTTAACAAAGCATAGTTAACTTGATCTCCCCTAGGTTCCTATTGGGATTCATCATCACCATACAAGTGCATACTTTCTAATCTGTGTAAAACAGATTCCATTTCACTAGCTTGAATCCTAGTGTATCTTCTTGAAAAAATTTTATCCAACATCTGAGATGATGGATGATACTGTAGAGTTCTCTTACCTTTGGATGGAACATCAATGTCCATTGGTGAGGAACTTATCGATCGCTGTGGAGAAGGACTTGGTGAAGAAGTTGAATCAGAAGATGGACTTGGAGGATGTGTGGGAGGAGACTACTTTCCTTTCTATGGTTCTGTGGTTGCACTTGCTGAGCAACTATATCAGTGGCTTCAACATCACTGAATATTTGGGGCTTACCCCACTCTCCCCCTTCATCAAAAATCACATCCCTTGAAATCACTATCTTTCGAGTCGTAGGATTGTAGAGTCTATAACCCTTTGTGTTTTCACAATATCCTACAAAAATGCATGCTTGACTCTTTGGATCAAGCTTCTTTCTCGGCTCATCGGGAATGTGAGCATATGCCAATGAACCAAATACTCGAAATACTTCACATTTGGTTTCTTACCATACCAGGCTTGGTAAGGTGTTTTCCCTTTCTAACTTGAAGTAGGACTTCTGTTCAATATGTGAACACTAGTCCTTGTTGCATCTCCCCAATATGAATTACTCAAATGCTTTGTCTGAAGCATTGATCTTGCCATCTCCACAATGGTGCGATTCTTCCTTTCTGCTACACCATTTTGCTGTGGAGTGTAGGCAATTGTAAATTGCCTCTTGATGCCATGATGTTTACAAAAATTCAAAAACTGATTAGAGGAGTATTCTCCTCCTTTATCTGATCTAAGACATTTTACAGAATATCCACTCTCACTTTCAACTTTTGCTTTAAAATCAACAAAGCATGCAAATGCTTCATCCTTATGCTTCAAAAAATATATCCAACACATTCTTGTGCAATCATCAATGAAAAGTAGGAAGTAAGAGTGATTACCTAGACTCTTGGTCTGCATCGGACCACAGATGTCTGAATGCACTAACTGGAGTGGATAGCTGGCCCGCCATGCTTGTCCATGAGGAAATTTTGATCTGGCATGCTTGCCCAAGGCACACCCTTCACAGACTTCCTTACTATCTTGAATTTTGGGAAGTCCAATTACCATTGCTTGTGAAGTTAGCATTTTCAAACTTGTTGAATTCAAATGACCATATCTCAAGTGCCATAGGACACTTGGATTGGTAATAGCAACATTTGCTAACTTATTTCCTCCTGGATGGCCAAAATTCAAAGGGAATAATCTATTCTTTGACATTGGCACTTGTGTAATGATTCTATTACTATTGTTCTTGTCAAAAATGGTGCATTTACCCTCATCAAAAATCAACTTGTAATTCTTTTCTAGCATTTGACCAACACTTAAAAGATTGTGTTGAAGATGAGGTGTGTAATAGATATCACTTACTTGCTTGATGCCTTCTTTCGTTGGAACCTCCATGGCTCCAATGCCTTCAACTGCCAATGATTTGTCATCACCCAATCGGATGCTGGATTTGTATGAGGAGTCTAAAGTAGCAAAGAGTTCTTCTTTGCCACTCATGTGATTTGAACACCCAGTGTCCAAAATCCATGTATCATTCATATTTTGCTCTGTCTGGCCATAAGAAAGAAAGAGATTTGTGGACTCTTCCTCTTCTCCAAAATTTCCAAACTGACTGCTTTGGTTGCTGCTGCTTCCTTGCGAAGACTTTGACCAACAATCTCGAGCATAATGGCCAGGTTTGCCACAATTGTAGCAAACTTGTTTTGATTTATCTCCTCCTTTTCCTTTGCCGGATTGTTTCCCTCTATATTGTTGTTGTCCTCCTCTATTCTGATTTCCTCCTCTGTTGGATGATCCTCCTCTGTTAGGAGTTCCTCCTCTTTGATTATTCCTGCCTTTGCCTCTTTGTTGTCCTCTACCATGGCCTCTACCTCTTCCTTCATGTGTGGCAAAAGCTTTATCATCTCCTCCATAACTGGTGGTAGGAGTTTCCTGTAACCTCTCTTCATGTGAGAGAAGTGAACCGATTAGGGCATCAAAAGACAATGAGGTTAAGTCTTTGGATTCTTCAATAATTATTGCAACAGAATTCCATTTTGGAAGAAGTGTTCTCAACACTTTCTTCACCATAACCTCTGGCTTAATATCTTCCCCTAGTGTGACCATTTTATCAACTACGGCTTTCACTCGCATGCAGTAATCTCCCACTTTTTCATTTTCTTGCATCCTGAGATTTTCAAAATCTCGTTTCAATGTTTGCAACTTTACTCGTTTTACTTGGTCACTACCTCTATAGCTTTCTTTTAGGGCATTCCAGGCATCTTGTGCAATTACATAAGAGGCAACTCTAGGGAAGATACTTTTATCTAGGGCAACATGTATGTGATAAAGGGCGAAAGCATTGTTTTTCTGTGCTTCTTTTCTAGCCTTTTTATCAGCATTAGAGAAAGCTGCCCATTCAACAACAGTAGGTTCAGTATAGCCCTCTTCGACTACATCCCATAAACCTTTTCCTATCAAAAGGGTTTTCATTTTAATAGACCAATATTCATAGTCTCCTCCATTGAACTCAGGAATCGGAAGACTAGTATTGGATGCCATTGCAGAATAAAAACAAACTTTATTTGAAGCAAACAAGTACTATAAAGCAGTACAAAGAGATTAATGATTCAAATCAAATCTCGCATTTTTAGTACATTCAGGTTCTACTTCGGAACTGCTGCTGATGACAATGACCTCAGGTTCTTCAGGATCCACTTCCTCTGGATCTTCTTCTTCTTTGTCTTCTTCGTCTTCTTCTTCTTCGTCTTCTTCTTCTTCTTCTGCTTCTTCTTCTGCTACTTCTGGTTCAGGAGAGCGTGGTGAATAGCTCTCACTTGATTCTGCTACCCGTACACCAGGTGTATAACTGGCACTTGCTTGGTCCTCTGGTACAACTTCCACAGTCTCGGACTCTTCAATTCTTTGTCCGAAGATGTTGTCTTCAGAATCTCCCTCGTACCCTGAATCCGGTTTCCTCAGATGATCAATCACCTGATTTTCCAGCTGACAAAAAACTGTATGGAGACTTGTTCGTCGAACCCTTTCATCAAAGGATTCCGGTGTCTCTCGTCTCAAAATCGAGAGAAGTGCATTATAACACCCCCCAGACCGGATCATCTAACATTGCACGGGCACATTATTTCGCTTTTTTCAAAAAAGGCTCTTCAAACAAGGTTTTTAAAATTTTTATAAAGTCTTTAAAAAAATTTAATAAATTTTTTATATTTTTTTAAATTACCTTTTAAATTAATTTATTAAAAAGATAATTTTAAATAAAATATAATTTAAATTTATTAAATAATTTTAAAAACTTTAAATAAAAATTTAAAACCTTTTAAAATTAAAAAAAAAACTTTTACCTTGTTTTTCTCTCACGCGGGCGATTTGACCCCGCGACCTCCCCACTAGCGGCGGGCGAGCTTTGCCGCTACACCAAGCGGCTCCGCTGGAAGCAAAGCGGATGGCCGCTGTCAAAAACCCCCGTCGGCCGAATATTTAAAAAAAAAATAAAACACAAAAAAATTTCCTTCCTGGTGGGAATCGACCCCGAGACCTCCTCTCCACAATCTATTACCCTAGCCAACTGCACTAGGCGGCCGGATGGAATTAAAATGGAAAGCGGGTATAAATAAAATCACGCGGCTTTTTGTTTTTTTTGAAAAAAAATATCAACCTGCCTTTATCCCACATGCGCTGTGTGGAAGCGCAGGCGGGGTTTATCAACCCAAACATGCCCAAAGATTATCGACTGCCTTCGGGCAGTCAGATCTCATATTTTTCCGCCCACGTAGCCAATCGCAAACCGACACGTCAGCTAATCCGCCACTCGTCGCCACGTGGAAAAATTTTGAACCAATCACGCGTCGCCATGTCACACGCCGCCATGTCAATTGCCTCGATCTACGTGCTATCCGTGTCGAGCCGAGCATGTTGTCTACTGCCATGTGTCACCTCAGGATCCGCATCGCTGCCACGTGTCACCTCGAGATTCGTGCCGAGCCTGTGCATGATCCACCTCGGGATCTATGCTCGATCTTTCTCGCGATCCGCCTCGGGATCCGAGCCCTGCTGGCGACCTCGATTTCCGCACCTAACACCTGCCTCGGGATGCGTGCTCGCCTGGCCTTAGCTCTGATACCAGTGAAGGTCCGAGTGCAGGTAAATGTCAAATCAAATGCAACGAAATAATAAAATAAATTAAGACTTTATTTAATTCTTCTCCAACCTTCTAACATTACAAACTATGGTGCATATATATGTAGCTATAGGGAGAAAGTCGACGAGGGGAAGTTGGAGGAATAAGGGGAAAGGGAGATGGAGGGATAAGGAGGAAGAAGGAATAACGGAGGAAATGGAGGGATAAGGAGGAAGGAATATAGGAGAAGAAATAGGGGAGAATAGGATAGAAGAAATTTGCCGACAAAGTGTGCCGACAAAGTGTGCCGACAAACCTGAAGTGTTTTCACACTTATGACTTAGAAAAAGATTTTTCTAAGCCACTTACAAAGAAACCCTATTCACACTTGCAACAACTAAGTTATATTGAAGATGTATAAAATCCCCTAAGGAATTGTGGGCTCAAATTTTGAGGGCCTAATATGAAGAGAATGAAACCTTGAGAGCTTATCCAATTTTTGCTTCCTATTAGAGGATCTGCCATATTAATGGGACATAGAACAAGAGAGGATGTGATCAAGGAAATATTATTCTAGATTATCCATAGTGGATAAAAGGTTAACTTTTGGATAGATTCATGGTATGACATCCTCCTCTAATACCTCAATTCCTGATTTGGAGATCATTGATGAAGAATCTACATAGAAAAAATTGGGTTAAGGTAGCCAAATACTATAATCCTCAAAGCAATAGCTGGGAGGTAGGATGATAATGAATCCCAATAAATGAGTGACCAATTCAAATCTCAGAGGATTAGAGAAAATAAGTCTATAGGACCATTTAGATGAGATCACTCCTATAATATTAAGAGGAAGATATTATTGGATGGGGTAGGAAAAATTAGAGCAAATATACAGTTTCCTATGGGTACTTAGCCCTCTGCCAGAGTACCTTGAGCCTGTTAAAAAATATATTTACACAATTATGTGTATAGAACTTTTGACACAAAGTAAGATTCTTCATTTGGATTTTTTATAGAAGGGTGCTAATAGGATGACAATTAATGAAAAGAGGGATGCATGAGCATTTCAAATGTGATATGTGTTAGTAGAATGAGAAAATGATCTCTCACATTATTATAGAATGCCCCATCACTATCAAAATATGGGAACAAATGGAAGCTTTTCTAGGTATTTGCTGGTCTAAGATATCTTCTATAGAATAACTTTGGAGGTAATGGCCTAAATTGGAGGAAGTGGACCAACCCACTAAGCAAATTTCATAGGTGGGGATGACTCTCCTTTTGTAGGATTTGTGGAAGGAAAGAAATAATTGTATCTTAGACTAGCAATATAAAGAAAACCACTTTGTTTGGAAAAGGATCATAACCAATAGGAGGGAGCCAATCCAATACCTATTAAAACATCCCCAAAATCCTAACCAAATTTGCATTCATATAATATCTCGATTACAAGTGTTTCTAATGATGGTCACATAAAAAAGGGTAACCCCAAATCATGCATAAGTAATTAGAACTAGAAATGGGACTAGGTTAAGATTAATACAGATGGAGTCTCTAGAAAAAGTCCATGAAGAGTGAGTATGGAGTGAATTGGTCACCTCTTGAATGGTGCCCCTACTTTTATCTTTGAAAAACACCTAGGTATCTTATCCAATAACTTGGTAGAGTGATATGCCATCTTAAGGAGATTACAAAAGGCTTTGAAGGTGGATCGAAGGAAAATTTTGATGAAATTAGACTCCCAAATTATGATTAACCACTTAAAAAGATAAGGTAAGAAAAATAATACAAATTAGAAATAGAAAGAATACTTGAGCAAATACAAATGATCCAACAATGCTTTTGTATATTGGGGTTTATACACATCTTTAAAGTATTGAATAGGGTGGTAGATGTGATAGCTAACTGGGCTCTTGATCAAGGACACTTTACTTGCTATGCTTATCCTCCTAGATGGTGGCCTTAGTGGACCAAGGAAGCTCTTTTTTTTCTATTATTACCATTGATGATAGTAATACTTATTGTATTTAGATTTATATATCCTTGCTTTACATGGTTACTCTTTTTTGCATAGATAGTTGTAGTATATTTGATGTGAGGGAGAAGAGTCCCACATCCTTTGTTAAAACTTGGTGTAAAAACCATCAATCTTGGAAAGGGAGGATATGTAATATGATTTTCAACTAATTTAATTTATTAACCCTTTTTATCAAAAGTATTTTATGCATCTCATTCATATTTGCTTACATATGAAGAGGATGGTGAAATATTATAATACACACACACACACACATATATATATATATATTTGAAAAAAAAATTATTTGGTCCTTTATCTTGACAAATCACAACTCTCTTATTTAGAGCTTGAGATTTTATAAACAAATTTAATTCTCATCTAAATTATGTTGTTATAGCTAGATACCTCTATCTTTTTTCATACTTTATTTTCTAGATCTTCTTTTTTCTTTGTAAATACAAATATTCCAAAAATTTAGCATCCTTCTTAACATTTTCTTGTAGCAACCTTCACAAACCAAAATTCGACCTCTACTACCTATCAATTGTATCTTAGTACAATAATATTTCTATAACTTCGAGCTATCATAGTTCATTTTATGAGATGTGGGTTGGTATTTTCCTTTATAAGACATAAATGTAACCACAATAACTATAATAAATAGTTTATATAAAAATATATTAAAGCTATAAAATACAACAAATATTACCATTGAAAAACATTAAAGTAAATATTAATTATTAAAAAGTATATTTATAAATTAAAAAAAAAAACTATATATTAAAATATTTGAATGTTCAAATATTAATAAGAAAATAAAGGATTAAGGATTATGTTAAATAAAATTTTAGAATAATTATATAAATAAATGATTTAAAAGAAAATATTATTCTTAATCTTACATAATACCAAAAGATATATAAGTGCATGCATGCACATGCACATATATATATGGGCAAATGGATGAGGTGACAAATTTCTTATGAGATAGGAAGTGGATTTTCTAAAGCAAATAATGGGGTAGCTGACAAATATTTTGAAGTAGGTGGAGAGATTAAAAAAATTGAAGCAAGTAGAGAGATTAAAAAAAATTGAAGCAGGTGATAAAGATCAAACCCTAGTGCGAGGAGGTAGGCGACAGATTTCTTCTGAGGTAGGGGTGGATTTTTCTAAAGTAGGTAACAAATTTTTTGAAGTAGGCAAAGGAAAAAAATTGAAGCAGAGGCAGAGATCAAACCCTAGTGCGAGGAGGTAGGTGGTGGATTTCTTTTGAGGTAGGGGGTGGATTTTCTAAAGCAAACGATGAGGTAGTTAACATATTTTTTGAAGTAGGCAGAGAGAAAAAAATGAAGCAGGTGATGGAGATCAAACCCTAGTGCGAGGAGGCAGGCAATATATTTTTTTAAGTAGGTAGAGAGTTTAAACAAAAAAATTGAAGCAGGTGGTGGAGATCAAACCCTAGTGTGAGGAGGGTCAAGAAATAGAGGGTTTTCTACTAGCGATCATAGGAGATAGGGCTTGGGGAATTATCTATAGTGAGGGTTTGAAGATAAGACGATGCCATCATCGAGTTCACAACAAACAGGGCCATTTCAATAGACAATGTCATTGCCAAGTCCACAATAGATGGGGCCATTACAATAGATGATGTCATTGTTGGGTTCACAATAGAAAGGGCCATCACAGCAGATGGTGCCATCACTGGCTTCACAATAGGCAACATCATCCTAGGAGACACCACCATCATCGACTTTGGATGAAGTCATAGCTCAATTAAAATTCATAAATGAGAGGAAGCAGGGGAGGCCAAGGAAGGAAGTTCCAGATGACAACATGGTATTGGTAGGGCCACTGATAGTGTCGAGGATGGGGCCATCATCATCACAAAAGCATGGTAGAGGGTGATCATTAGGATTTGGAAAAACAACAATTGCTTGCACTCAAGAAAATGAGGCTCTCATCATTGGGCTTTGGTCAATAAGGCAAGGAGGAGAAGAGGGGATGGAAATTTTAAAAACAATTTGGTAGGAACTCTCAACCAGTGTAGACTTAGCCCACTGATCACTAACAATGGCAAGACAACTAAGTCGATGATGAATGAAGAAGATGTAGTAGACTATAGTGAAGAGCCTGAGGAATATTCAAAGGCCTCAATTTTTTTCTCTAAGGAAGAAATTTTTGACTTGTGGTATAAGGGGGACAAAGAATATGGAGGACTCAATTTAGACCCATGCCTAACAATCCATTCAACTTCAAACTCTAAACCTAGGGTATACAAGAAGGGCAATGAAAAAAGGGAAGTACTGCCAAATAAACTAGAGGAAACACTGAAAGGTAGTCTGACCAAACTAAGCAAAAAAGAGCGAAAAAAATGTTATATAAAATTATAGGAGCTAGTCTAAATGGTTGTAGGTGAGGATCTAATGCTAGAGCAAGTTTTATCACTAAAGGACAAGGCTTTGGTAGGAATATTTATGGGTCACTCCATGAAACCAAAAACTCTACAAGATTGGATAAAAAATAATTAGTTGGAAGTTCTAGGCTATACTCCTACATTTCATGTGATGACAAAGGGTTGGATGGTTTTTGTCTTCCAAAAGGTAGAAGATGCTAGAATCATAAAAAATGGAAGATGGAGTTGGGGGCTCAATATTTTGAATCTAAAATTATGGACTCTTAGGTTTGATCCATGCTCTGAGAAAACTAATACCCATCCTATCTAGGTCAAGCTACCCTCTTTACCCCTTGAATTTTGGAATGAAAGAATGCTACATGAGATTGGGAACTCCCTAGGAGTTTTCCTTGGAGTAGACATGGAAAACTTAAATGGTATTCATAAAATAGTAGCTCATATCTTAGTGGAGCTTGATCTCAGTTTAGGGTTGTTAAAGACCATGGAGTTTATATCAAGAAATTGGATATTCTTATAGAAGCTTGACTACATTGGGGTGCCTTTTTGATGTAGTAATTATCATCATTATGGTCATATTAAGGAAGATTATGAAATGGAAAAGAGAAGAGGGAAAGAGATTATACAGAAGGAAGTTGAAGGTTCTTTTAGTCAAAAAAATTTAGAGGAGGTAGCGACGATCGAAGCTCAGATAGAGGAGGACCCAGTCAAGACTCTTGAATCACTTAAAGAAAGGTTTACTATCATCAATGTCCAGTCAAAGGAGAAAGAGTTGGTTTCCAACAACTGTAATAGGGTAGATTTCTATGAGGGAAGGGAGACCACACCTACAACTGACAAAGTATATGGAGGCATTTTATCAAGTAACCAACAAAGCCTAAACCTAAATTTTCCCTTTTTTAGGGATGGGAGATTGAATTCTAATAATGATAAACTTGATATATCATCTTATCTTAGGCCGAGCTCCTATATGGAGGGTTTGATAGGCCATAATTTAGATAGGATATTTCAAGAGAGTGGTGCTATCAAGGGCTTAGAACAAATAGAGGAGAAAGGTATAAAATTTTCTAAGTTCTTACCCTCTTTAGCTAGAGATATTTTAGGCCAAGGAAGCAAGCAGGGCTTAAATAACCCTAGTAGGATCTCTTCCCCACCAAGTCCTCCAAATCACCATAATACAAGCACATCTTCTAGAAGATATGCTCTAAGAGCCATGAAAAAAGGTAAAGGAGATACTAGGTATGGTCAAGTATCAAGGGGCTTGGGTCTTGAGACAAGTCAATCTTAAGAGTTTACAGTAGGAAGGAAATCCTACTTAAAAATTGCACAAGAAAAAGCTGAGAAGGAAATTTTATCTAGCAAACAAAAATCTATAGTTGGGGTTCTTAGAGTAGGACAACCCCAAGGGAAAGGGTATCAATGATCATTTTCTCTTTAAATGTTAGAGGGCTTGGGGCCCCTCATAAAAAAATATCCCTAAAGCATTTGTTTAAACTTCATAAGCCAAATATAATTTTAATCTAAGAGACTATGTTGGATGCAAAAAAACAATAGCCATACTTATCTCTCTCCTACCAAATTAGAACTTTGTAGGGTTAGACTCAAAAGGAAGATCAAGGGGAAATGTAACAGGATGGAATTCCTCCTTCTAGCTAGTTGATAAGGTTTATATTGAGGTAGGTGTGGTTACAGACTTACATTCTATGGAGCTAGGTAAGCTGATTTTTATAGTCAATTTGTATGGTCCTTATGGTAGTAGAAGGTAATTTTGGAAAGAATTATTTATACAAGACTTAAAAAAAGGAAATGTAGTGGTGGGAGGGGACTTAAAATTTGTAACTAAAAGAGCAAAAATATGGGGAGAGGAGGCCAGAATGGATCCCCTTGCTAAATTTTTCCTATAGAAAATCTAGAATGCAGGGTTGTGTGATGTAGAACCTATTAAATTAGTGCCCACTTGGAGGAATCAAAGAACTAGAAGACAAGGTATTTCTAAAAGGTTGGATATATTTTTAGTGTCTAAAAACCTCATAGCTGAAGTAGAAATACTAAGGTCTTGGATAGATCAAGGTGGGGGATCTGATCATTCACCAATTTTCTTATAGTTAGAAAAGGATCAAGAGAAACCAATAAGACCTTTCAAGTTCAATGCTATCTAGTTGAAAGATGAGGAATTTATAAATATAGTAAAATATGAGTGGAGACATATTGACCTAACAATAGAAGAGACAACTATGTTTCAATTTTCTAAAAATATGAGGAGAATCAAATCTACTACAATCGCATGGGCCAAAGGTAAATATTGGGAAGTAGAGGCAAAGATAGTGGACATAGAATCTAAATTAAATTAGTTATATAGTCACAAAGGCAATGAGGTTTTTTAAAAAAGGAGAATTTGTAGGTAAAGGAGTTGGAAAAAAAGAAGAGGGAATTGTTAGAATGGGAAGATGCAAAGTGGAGGATGAAAAGTAGAGCACTTTGGCTGGAACAAGGGGATGAGAATACAAAATTCTTTCAAAAGTATGCAAAACAAAGAAAAATGATAAATACAATCTAGGAGATGAAAGGGGAGGATGGAAGAAATATGAGAAGGTTTCAAGAAATAGTAGGATTAGGAGTATCCTACTTTAAGAAAATTTATCAAGAACCCAATAGAGAAAATATTGAAGAAATCATTAAGCTAGCACTTTATCTACCTAAGATGGTCAATGATGAAGTTAAAGAGACTTTGATGACAGAAGTTACTAAGGAGGAGCTACAAATAATAATTAAATCATTTTAGAAAGGGAAGAGTCCAAGACCAGATGGTTGGACCATTGAATTTTATGTGGGTTTTTATGAGTTGTTGGAAGAAGACCTTTTAAAGGTGGTTGAGGAATCAAGGACTTCTAGGTAGGTACTCAGGTCTATCAATACAACTTTCTTGGCCTTGATTCCTAAGAAGGATAACCCAAAATATTTTGGGGAGTATAGGCCCATATCATTGTGTAATACTCTCTACAAAATCATCTCCAAGATTATTGCTATGAGGTTAAAAGGGGTTTTTTTAGACACCTTCTCAGAAGAACAATTTGGTTTCTTAAGTAAAAGATAAATCCATGAAGCTATAGGTGTTTCTCAAGAAGCACTTCATTCAATCAAATCAAGGAAGCAACAAGCAATGATAATTAAGCTTGATTTAGCAAAATATTTTGATAGGGTAAGTTAGTTGTACATCAAGCTTATATTAATTCATATTGGTTGTAGTGTGCCCTTTGTAAATTGGGTAATGGGATGTATTAATTTTGCTTCCTTTGTTATCTTAATTAATGGTTCAACTTCTAGCTTCTTCAAGCCTTCTAGAGGGCTGAGATAGGGATGCCCCCTATCACCCTTATTATTCTTACTTGTGGTTGAAGGGTTGAGTAGAATGATTAAGGAACAAAAAATACTTGGCATGATCAAAGGCATTAAATTGGAAAACTCTTTGGTTGGGACTCACTTACTATTTGTAGATGATATACTCCTATTTGGAAATGGTACCTTAAGAGAAGCACTAAAATATAAAGAGTTGTTAGATTTATATTGTGTTACCACAAGAATGGAAATAAACCTCCAAAAAATAAATATAGCTTTTAATAGACTACAACCAAGACAAGAAGAAGTGGTAAGGATTTTTGGCTTCAATCTAATTGAGTTTGGCAAAGGTCTAAAATATTTAGGGTTTATACTGAAGCCAAATAATTATGGATACCAGGATTGGATTTGGTTATACAATAAAGTGGAAAAAAGGGTAACTTCATGGTGCAATAGATGGTTATCATTGGGAGGTCATTTAACACTAGTTAAATCAGTTTTGGAAGCCATTCCAGTATTTTGGCACTCTATGGCTTATATTCCTATTAAAATAGTGGAAAAATAAGGAAGAAATGCTTCCATTTCCTTTGGATAGGAAGAAGGGAGAAGGATTCAATGCCTTTGGTTAAATGGAGTAAGATAGCCAAACCTAAATCAATAAGAGGATGGGGGCTTAAGAATATACATAACTTTAAGAAAGCACTAGCTACCAAGAGTCTTTGGAGATTGATAACTAGTAAAGGATTATGGCATGAGGTTATCAAGGAGAAATATTTAGGTTCCATGTCATTTGAAGAGTGGATTAGACTTCCTATCAAGCTAGTGACCAATGCAACTATCATTTGGAAAGCATTAGTGAAGGCTTTTCCATTAGTGGGCAATTTTTTGGTTTGGAAAATAGGAAATGGGAAGAAAGTAAGGCTAGGAAAAGACCCTTAGATAGGGAATGGAGGAAATTACCAACTATCTCAAAATTTAATAGAACATATAAATAGATAAGGGCTCAAAGTATTAGTAGATGCAACCTCTATGGACAGAACAAATTTATGGAATCAGGGGTGGCTTTTAGTAGAAGAATTACTTTTGGAAGGAAATGAAGTTGAGAAATGGAGCAAGTATACAAGGGATCTAACAAGGGATTTTATAAGATTAAGACAAGAAGAAGACTCTTTAGTATGGTCAAAGAACCCAACTAGTGGATAATTTACAGCTAAAGAAGGATACAAGGCAATATTTGAAGATAATAATGAGGAGGTCCTTTGGTGGTGGAGCAAGATTTGGAAGGTGAAAGCACCCTTGAAAATCAAAATTTTTCTTGGTTAGATTTAGCTAAGAAGGCATTAACATGGGATGTTCTACAAAAGAGGTCCTGATAGGGTCCAAGTCAATGTAGTTTGTGTAAAAGGGAAGAAGAAACAATAGATCACCTACTAGTTCACTATGATTTTTCAAGAGAAGTGTGGAGGTATATTCTACCCATGACTAAGGGGAAGGGACAATGGCCAACAAGGAATCTATTGGATAATATGCAACAATGGTTCAAAGACAAAGGTTTAAAGGAATACAGGTGCATTCCATTAATAGTGGCATGGGGTCTATGGTTGGCAAGAAATTCTATGTTGTTTGAGAGCAAGGAAATTCTACCTATACAAGTTCAAGCTCAGATCAAATATACTTATGAAGGCATAAAAAAACCCAAAATTAAAGGTTGTAAGATAGGTTGGAAGTTTAATAGTGGATATTACAAAGTCTTGGGTTTTTTTGATGGAGCTTGTCAAGACAATCCAGATAGATGTGGGGTAGGAGGAGTGTTATATCAGGATGAAAACCATAAATTCACTTTCAAAGTAGGTCTTGGTGAAGGTACCAATAATGTGGCAGAGTGGAAGGCTTTGATATTTTTGTTAAGAATGGCAGTGGAACAGGGAATAACAAAACTTCAAGTATTTGGTGACTCAAAATTGGTGGTGGATTGGGCTTCAGGTTTAGTAGGGATGCAAAATTTGATACTTAGGCCTTATTATGAGCAAGTGAAATTACTAGAAGCATCATTTACAGAGATATCTTATAAACATATTTACAGAGAACTAAATGAGGAAGCAGATGGTCTATCAAAAGTTGCCTTGGATATTCCAGTTGGTACTTGGTTAAAGGAAGGAGTAGTGTATGGGACTATGATTCCACCATAGTCTGTACCATTTTGATACTTTTTCCTTTTGATAGAAGTTGTGGTTTAGGATACCTTTCATGTTTTTTTTTTGTCTTTTGATAATTAAGGTCATATCTGAAAGATGATTGATGGCTATAGGGTTGAAGTACCAAAATGGCACTCTATAAGATGATTGAAGGCTTGCAATAAGCTATTATTATTGTAACACGTCTGATTTAGTAAGGCTTATATGAGGGTATAAAATACCCATCTCATTGTAATTTTTTTCAAACTCTGAAATGAAAGTTACAGATTTTTTTCAAGGAAAAAAACAAAGATATATAAACAAACATCAAAGATGTTTTCTGTTTAATCAAGAAATAGAATATATAACTTTGTATATCAATATAATGGAAACATGTAACCATTTTATTTTAAAATACAACACTTATCATAATATAAGTATTAATAATGTTGATACTTTAATAGTGGACTCTATGCATGAGGTGTTTGAGAAGTTAAGAATAAAAAGAATTGAGGAAAATTATCATTAAAATCAACACTTCAAAACGTGATGGGTCGGACTTCATAGTTCTGAGTAATGTTGGTTCTTCTTCTAAAGGAAGTGAAATACTATATATTAACTAATAATACAATGTTTTTTAATTTTAAATTACTTGACTGAGAATTTTATTATATTATTTCAATATATAAATATACAAATAAATTATAATATATTTATTGGTTAGTAAACTATTTTAAACCTTGAAGGTAAGGACGTGTTGAGAACCTTGAAAATAAAAACCACAAAAATATCAACTATCAGAAGCAAGGGAGACTGGAGACTTGAACCTTGAGGGTAAGAACGTGCTGAAAACTCTCAAAATAGAGACCACAAAAGAATCAACTATGAGAAGAAGCAAGAGAGACTTGAACTTGGGTCCAGATAGATATGATCCCATAACTTTAATGTTGGAACATAATAATAATTTTAAATTATAAAATATTATCAATAACCACAATATTTTTTTGGTTTAATATAAACTTTAAATAATGTTATTTGATTAAAATGTTAATTTTTATGTTAAGTGGGTTTAATGGTTAAGAATTTAAAATTGTGAATAGAATTTCAATTCTCAAATTCAAAAGGAGTATAATTGCACATCATACTCTGCTATATAGGTGACAACCACATATGGTTTTATGAATATTAAAATCTAAATTTTTTTAATAAAAAAAATTATCTTTTTAAATGATCAAATTAAATTGTTATAATCTTTATTTTTAATATGGAGGCAAGGTTAGAGGTGTAGATCAATTGGTTCCCCAAATTCGGTAAGGGGGACAAAGGTCCAAGGTTCAAATCTCGGGCCTTATCGAATTGAATGCTTGTCCCTTTCATGATGCTTTTAATGGTTTAAAATGTTTAGAATGATCGTGGCATGGTGGTTATAAGGGTGGACTGCACAGAGATCTATGTGATAGCTTTCGGGGTGTACACCGCAGAATACTACTGTGGCGACCATAAAAATCTGAACAGCCTGCTCGGATTTGTGGCTATTTTGCTTTGGAAAAATGTTATGCTCTAGGATGGTGGAAGATAATCTATGAGTTAGACTCTCGAATTATTATTAATTTATTGAAGACTCATAATATTTCTAATGTTCACTGGTAGTTGGCATTAGTGACTCAAAAAATCATTCAAATTTATCAGCATCTAGAGTTTATTTCCTTTGTTCATATTCCCAGGAAATTGAATGGTATGGCTGATTGCTTGGAAAAATGGGTTTTTGAGTTTGAGTATAAGACTCAACAGATCATTCAAATTTATCAACATATAGAGTTTATTTCTTTTGTTCATATTCCTAGGGAATAGAATGGTGTGGTTGATTTCTTGGTAAAATGGGCTTCTGAGTTTGAGTAAGACTGGAATGTTAGGGAATGGGATCAGCTTCCATTGGATTGTTTTCGTCATCTTGCTAATATGATATGTCTGGTTGAGGTTGTTCTTTGTTGGGTGTGTTTTGGTCAAGTGCTCGGTGGTTTTGGGGGTCTCTTTCTTCTAGCCCTTGTAAAGGTTATTGTTTTGGAATTCTTTGTTTCTTGTATAGTTTTATTGATTCAATAAAGTTTTAGAACATTTAAAAAAAATATGGAGAAAAAAACAAGATAAAAGTACTTATTTATTATAATATATAAGAAATTATATATCTAGAAATATTTAAGTAGAACTGACATTTTTACTTGAGTAAAAAGAAATGTACTTTTAAAAAAGATAACAATTATAAATTTAAAATATTTTTATTTTAAAAAAATTTAACATTAATTATAATTTTGGTATAGATGTTCAAATCCTTGTCTTAGATCAAAAGTACTAACTAACAAATAAGTCATCTACTTTAATAACTAATAGAATTTTAAAGATGATTAAATCATATTATCATAGTATAATTTTAAAGTTTAATATAGATTAATGGATAAGATAAAATCACTTATTTTTCATATTATATTAATATGAAAAAATATGTTTAAATTAAGTGTTTTTTAACTTTTCAATATAATTTCATGAGTAAAAAAAAGTTATGTAATTTTTAAAATTAATAATAAATTAAAATTTTACATATAACATTTTTATATCAAAAATATTTTTTTACAATTTATTATAATTTTATAATTTTATTATAGATGTTCAAAACCTTGTCCTAAATCAAAAGTATTAATTAACAAATAATTCTAATTTGAGCAGGATTAAAGCATCATTGCCATTGAAGTTCATAAAAAATATGTTTGTTAAATATTGTGATAGAACATATATTTAAGATAATATTATTAATAAACCTAGCCTTATAAACAATTTTGCTATATTTTTTAATTGGTTACATGAGATTGATTCCATCCATATTGCATGGTGACTATGTTACAATATTCTTATAAAATTATGAATACATCATCAGGTAAATTTTAGACTTAGGTTCTCTTGTTAAGAGTTGAGGTATTTAACTAGTTAAACCCATGCAATTTAATATAAGCATTATGTATTAAAGGCCAAATAAAACATACTTTTTTATTTGGATAAGTTATTGTCTATAAGACAACATATTCCTCATGTTATTTAAACTTGTATTAAGTGATTATATCAATAAAATAAATAGTTTCAAACAAAGGCTTTCAATTATGTAAATATAAAAGTATGATAAAAAGGTAAAGTATCATTGAAACTTTTTATGATACATTTTTAGGTTTTTTATTATAATCAAAGTTTTATAGAGATGTAATACTTTATTGTTTATTTGCTACGTTGGTGCATACATCTCTAGAATTTTGACAAGTCTAGTATATCCATGAGCACAGGCTTTGCTACTACAAATTAAATTAAGTGGTTATAACTTAAAAAATAAGTAAAATATGAAAAAGATTATTTTAGAGCAAGAGAAATGAATTGACATATATAATACATAATATCTGAAATATAAATTAAAGCAATAACACACAAGCACAACTTAATAAAGATGTTCAAATATTATGCTATAACATGTAAATTTATATACAATAAAATAGCTGCTCATAGACTAGTCTCTCTCTTTGATTTTTTCGTCTTGCCTCTTCACAGACATAAATATCAGGAGGATATCTTGTACCTTCAACATCCGTTGGAATTTGCTTGTGTTGGTTGCCTTTGCATCAGGTGGATCTGGTTGATCCATTGAGTTGTTGATGGCAGTTGCTAGAGGCAAGTGCTAGTCAGTCAGATTTTCCCTCTATATATTTTTGGTCTTGCCTCACCCGATCCAATATCTTGAGGGACATCACGTGTCTGATTACCATGGAGGAAGAAGTGTGCTATTTTCTATCGTGTCTAGAATAGTGATGTATGTCCTACCTTCTAGTGGTTTCTAGTTGTTTCTTTAGCTTTTTTGGTAGATCTTTTGGTTGGTTATCTACTTTCTTGCTTCTCGATGGGATGTTTTTCTTTCTAGTCATTTTGTGGCTAGTGGTTTATTCTCCTAGTTGTTGCTAGATAATTTTGGTTTTGGGCTTGGTTCCCCTACTAGGCATATTGGACTCCTTTCCTACGGGGGAGGGAAAGGATTATTTTGTTTGTTGGATGCAATTGCTGTTAGATGAGTCTCTCCCATTTTTTTGTTCTTACCCCTTGATGAAAATATGGGAATACCTTGTACCTTCAATGTCCATTGGTATTTTCTTGTGTTGATAAACTTTACATCTGGTGGGTCTCGTTGGTCTATTGAGTTGTTGGGGGCAGTTGCTAGAGGTGAGTACTGGTTAGTCAAATTTTTCTTCTAGATATTTTTGGTCTTGCCCCACCTGATACAATCTCTTAGGGGAGACCATGTGCCTAATTTTTGTGGAGGAAGAAGTGTGTTATCAACCATCATGTTTGGCATAGTGATGTTGATTCTATATTCCAGTGGTTTCTAATGGTTTCTTTAGTTTGTATGGTAGATCTTTCGATTGGTGCTTTGCTTTCTTGCTTTTCGATGGGAGGTTTTTTTTTCTAGCTATTTCATGGATGGTGGTTTATTCTCCTAGTTGTTGTGGGATGATTTTATTTTAGGTGGGACAATTTAAAATTTATGTATCCCAACATATGCAAAGATCTTGGATAAATCTAGTGGATGGATGCTCCATTCTCCCTTTTTAAACAAAAATTTTGGATTCAAATTTTATTTTTGTGGTTCATTTTTCTCACTACGTGAGATTGTTTCAGCTTTGGTTTTGGGTTCCCTATAAAAACCTGTGTATAAGGTTCTGGGCCCCTTCAAAAACCCTGCAACCCTCATCAAGGCTTGTTTCACTCAAGGTTAGGAGTTCCTTATAAATCCATGTGTAAAGGTTCTTGGTACTTTCAAAATCTTGTAGTCCTCTATTGGGTCATTTTTATTCCATCTTGGGTGTTGTTGTTCTTCCTGAGAGGCAGGAAAGTTTCAGATTTCAAGTTCTTGATTCCTAGTTTCAAATGATGTGTTTCAGGCAAGAGAGTGTCCAATTTTAAATTTAAATTTTAAATTCAAAAGCATGCATTGGTTTAGGTTGGCATTTGATGCCCATTGGTTAATTTAAATCAAGGTAACTTTATTTTAGGTTGGGTCCCGATGCTCATTGAATATTTTAAATCGAGGCAGCTTGCTTTTCTAGTTGTTTTATGGCTAAATCTAAGGTTTGGGTGAGCCTTTAAAAACCCCTCTTGTAACAAGGTCCAGGACCCTTTAAAACTCCCTTCTTTTATCTAATAAAAAAATAAAGAAACAAAAGAAGTGAAAGTGTAGCTTGTTTATTTAGAGAAATGTACTTCTTAGTAGTTGACTTGGTTTTGAGCTTAATTTGATCCTTTGATGATGTGATTGATGCTATTATATATTAATAAATTCCATAATTGAAATCAAGTTTAAGATGAAAATCCATGAAAAAAAAGCTAAAAAGGGTTAAGAAAGGGTAAAGCTTAACAAAGGAGGATTGAATAATATATCAATGTCAATATTTCAATTAATTACTTGATGGTCAAAAAAACATAATGTTATAAAAAATACTTTACTTTGATATTCTCCTTGGGTGATGCAAAATAGGATTGAAGACTTGATTGAAGACTTGATCAATTAGGGATACAAATAGCCTTATTCATATGGCATGATCCTCCCTTGGCAGAACTTTTGATTGGATTGATTCATGTTTGGTTATGTTATCATGTGATGGACTTGTGATTGGACTTGTGATTTGTTATGTTATTTGTAGATGGAATGATAAATTATTTTATGTCTGGTTTAGACAAGATATATGTTTTATGATTAATATGATGAATTCTATCAATGGAATGATTAACAATTTTATGTTAAATTTTTTACAAGAATATACATTTTATTAAAAAAATGTGATGCTACTAGTGGATTTGCATAATTATAAGAGTAGGTTTTTCTCGTGGGTGGTAGAACGAAACAACCATCGAGAATAAAACATCATAAGAAAAAAATAATAAGATGGTTTACTCACTCAACAACTCTTGCATCGAGGATGAATAACCTTTGTCATGAGTTTGCACAGCATGAATTGAAATGAGGGAATGATACTAAGATTAAAATAAAATTTGATGTTACATGATAAACCTATTTTAGATGTGATGTTATTTGAAGAAATTATAGTGAAAAGGAATGATGGTTGAGGTTTGTTCCTTCTTGTATATTTAGGGAATATATTTTTTTTTTATGGGTATCATTGCTTTGACATAACTAAAGTAAGGTTATGTTTTTGCTTGGCTTGAGTTGATGATGAATAGGGTATCCATCTTGAATAAGGATAGTCAGTTTAACAGAGAACATTCCATGATAAGGGACTTGATGACCTTGTTGGAGTTATTAGACTATTATTAAACTTAGAGTTCAAGTTTACCGCCAAATGATCCTTTAGAAAAAAAAAGGGGAAACACGACTTTGGTTTTGAAAGGAGGGTCCAAAATGTGTCTAAGTAATTTTGTGTATGTTCACATAATGATTGTTTTTAGACTAATTAGTTTTGATTACCATCATTTTCGATTGCGGAAAGAAGAGGATAAGGCACGCTCTCATTTACTCTCCTAAAGAGGACGGGAAAAAGAATGAGGAAAAAAAAAAACAGGCTCATCCTAGAGTTTTGGCTGGTTTGTCGTTAGTTTTTAGGTTTAACATCGAGATTGCAAAGATAGGATTTTTATCAACGAATATATTTTGTGAAGTTGCTGAATGATTTTTATTTAGAGAGTTGTTTGGATAAAACCGTTGTTCCATGGTTCCATGGTTAATCAATTCATTTTCGTTAAGCTCAGCTCGTTGAGCCACCAGTGCAATCTGGGTTGTGCACGTGTGAAGTATAAATAGTGTTTACCTTACTAAAGGTTGGCCATTAGTCTTTGTGTGTTTTCACCATCTTTTAAAACCTTGTTAGACTAGAAGGTTAACTCACAGTACGTGTAGTATTTTTTTATAATACTTTTTATTTTTATAATATTTTTTATAAATATTGGTGGGGATTGAACATATGATCTATATAAGGATACTACCTGGACAATAATTTTTTAAGGGAAGTTCATCGGTTTTGAACATATGATCTATCCATAAGGATACCACTAATTTTTTTTTAGAAAAGTTTGTTGGTTTTGTAAACGTTAGGGATATTAAGATGTGGTGATTTTAGTTAAAGATGTCAAAAATATCTTGATTCTACGCTGAAATAGTTGCTAGAATACGCTCCTTATCCTAAGCAATGTTCCATAAGTTCATAGGTTTATTAGTAATGATTATAAGCTCGAAGGATCGAGGTTAATTATCTTTTAGAAGAAGTACGAATGTCTTAGACGAAGCTTATTAACAAATATAGTTTAATGGAATTTTATTGATTAATGTATAGCCTTCAGATGGCATCATTGACGAAATACGTGGATGGTAGCACCAATCTATTAAAAATAGGTGGATGCGTGGTACGAGGGGATGAAATTGGTTTTGGGTGTGTCACTAGATGGCCACCCAAAGTTATAGGTTTTTTTTTTTAAATTAAATAATATTTTTTATACATATTTATTATGGGATTGAATCTGAATTACTTTGCGGATAATGTAGTTCTTACTAGTAGATCACATTTATAATAAACCATTTACTTGTATGCTATCTTAAAACTTTGGTATCGTTACATTAATAAAAAAAAGTAGTACTGCTTTATATTTCATTTTGTTGTTGTGCGTCTAAGAAGCATGAAACCCATATACTTTGTTTAAAACAGATTGTTGAATTTTGTGTTAGAGCTGTGCAAGAACTGTTGGAATTATTAAAGCAACCCTCACGCCCGCAAGCGCTTCGGCGCGAAGCATTTTTAAAATGCCTTCGGAAAATGCTTCGCCGCGAAGCACAAATCTGCAACCCCTTGAAAACACTTCGTCACAAAGCTCTTCAACCTTGCCCTCGGAGGATGCTTCGCTGCGAAGCAGCAAATATTTGCCCCCCGAAAATGCTTCGCCGCGAAGCAATATCATTCCGGCACTTCGCACTTCAAATTGCCAAAGCAGAAATCTGGCACGAAAATCGAGGCATTAATTTCCAAGCATGCGAGTAGATGGGGTCGCTCGGCGATTGGACAGAAACCCTCCTTCGGTATTTAATTTGTGTCAATCGATTGGTGAATTTATCCCACCTTTTGTCTTCACCTCCCGCCTATAAATACTGGGCCATTTGTCATTTTGAGTAGTGGGAGGATAGAGGTCAGAGGAGAGCCACAGAGCTAGGGTTTCGACCAGTAGAGTAGCAGAAGGGTGAAACCAGCAGCCGCCAACAACCGGAGAGTGGAGCAGCAGTCTCCAAGGAAAATCTCCATTTGTGTTTATCCTGCAGATTTTTATCTTGCAAGAAGACTGTAATCGCTTCAAAAAGAAGCTCTGTAAATTCGACTTTATTTTAATATATAAAATATTTACCCTGGAAATTTGGGTCGCTGTGTATTTGTTCTTTGCTTCGAAGTGGTGTTAAATCTGCAGACAAATTTCAGTAAGGGTTTGCCCCGAAGTGGCAAAACACCCGCTCGATCCAGAAAGGAAGTTTAGTTATTTGTCTGTTTATTCTGTCGGAGAAGTAATCCGGGACTTTGTCTTCCCGAAGTAGAATCCAGCAGCCATTTCGCCGAAGCTGCCAAGTTGTCGGAGACTGCCGTGCTTCGCAGCTTTCCTGTCCGAAGCAGTCACTTCGGCTGGAAAATTCCCGAAGTGATTTTACTTCGGAAGAAAACTTTGCAAAGCAGCAGCTTCGTTGGGAAATTTCCCGAAGTAGTTTTACTTCGGCAGTTTTTCCCCGAAGTGCTTACTTCGGGAGTATTTTCTCCGAAGTTCCTCCCGAAGCTCATAACTTTGCGAAGTGTCTTTATTGACGCGATTTTAATCGCATACTTCGGCAGTTTTTCCCCTGAAGTGCTTACTTCAGGAGCATTTTCTCCGAAGTTCCTCCCGAAGCTCATAACTTTGCGAAGTGTCTTTATTGACGCGATTTTAATTGATTAAAATCGCGTCAATAAAGACACTTCGCAAAGTTATGAGCTTCGGGAGGAACTTCGGAAAAACTGCCGAAGTACGCGATTAAAATCGCGTCAATAAAGACACTTCGCAAAGTTATGAGCTTCGGGAGGAACTTCGGAGAAAATGCTCCCGAAGTAAGCACTTCAGGGGAAAAACTGCCGAAGTAAAACTACTTCGGGAAATTTCCCAACAAAGCTGCTGCTTCGCAAAGTTTTCTTCCGAAGTAAAATCACTTGGAATTTTCCAGCCAAGTGACTCGTCTGGACAGAAAGCTGCGAAGCACGGCAGTCTCCGACAACTTGGAAACTTCGACGAAATGGTTGCAAGATTCTACTTCCGGAAGACAAAGTCCCGGATTACTTCTCCGACAGAATAAACAGACAAATAACTAAACTTCCTTTTTGGATCGAGCGGGTGTTTTGCCACTTCGGGGCAAACCCTTACTGAAATTTGTCTGCAGATTTAACACCACTTCGAAACAAAGAACAAATACACAGTGACCCAAATTTCCAGGGTAAATATTTTATAAATTAAAATAAAGTCGAATTTACAGAGCTTCTTTCTGAAGCGATTACAGACTTTTGCAAGATAAAAATCTGCAGGATAAACACAAATGGAGATTTTCCTTGGAGACTGCTGCTCCACTCTTTGGCTGTTGGTGGCTGCTGGTTTCACCCTTTTGCTACTCTGCTGGTCGAAACCCTACCTCTGCGGCTGCCCTGTGCTCGCTGTTCCTCTTTGCTGCTCTCCTCCGACTTCTATCCTCCCACTACTCAAAATGACAAATGGCCCAGTATTTATAGGCGGGAGGTGAAAACAAAAGGCGAGATAAATTCACCAATCGACTGACACAAATTAAATTCCGAAGGAGGGTTTCTGTCCAATCGCCGAGCGACCCCATCTACTCGCACGCTTGGAAATTAATGCCTCGATTTCCATGTCAGATTTTCGCTTCGGCAATTTGAAGTGCGAAGTGCCAGAATGATATTGCTTCGCGGCGAAGCATTTTCGGGGGGCAAATATTTGCTGCTTCATAGTGAAGCATCCTCCGAGGGCAAGGTTGAAGAGCTTCGCGACGAAGTGTTTTCAAGGGGCTGCAGATTTGTGCTTTGCGACGAAGCATTTTTCGAAGGCATTTTAAAAATGCTTCGTGCCGAAGCGCTTGCGGGCGTGAGGGTTGGTTTAATAATTCCAACACCCTCCTTTAAACCAACTTTCATGAGTTCTCTGACGCCCAACATTTCTCGTAGCCTAGCGAAGTCCTCCTCCTTCAAGGGTTTTGTGAAGATGTCAGCTAGCTGCTCCTTGGACCTGCAAAACTGCAACTGTACTTCATCGAATTTCACCAGCTCTCTGATGAAATGAAATCAGATATCTATGTGCTTTGTCCGGCCATGGAAGACTAAATCCTTCGAGAGAGCGATGGTAGAGTTATTGTCGCAAAATATTGTTGTTGTTGCTTCGAGCGGATGATGCAGTTCACTTAGAACTCTTCTCAACCAGACTGCTTGGTAGGCGGCTGAGGTGGCAGCAATGTACTCTGCCTCTGCTATAGATAATGCAACAATTGGGTGCTTCTTCGAGGACCAAGAGACAACTTCGGATCCAAAATGGAAGGCATATCCAGATGTGCTCTTCCGGTCATCAATGCTACCAGCCCAATCGCTATCAGTGTAGCCAATCAACTCTAGCTGGTCTTGTCTGGCATAGTGGAGTCCGTGGTTCCTCGTGCCATTGACATATCGTAGAATTCTCTTGCCTGCTTGCCAGTGAGTGTCTTTGGGTGACTCCATAAATCGATTGATTAAACTCACGGTAAACATCAAATCTGGCCTGGTTGCGGTCAAGTACATCAGGCTTCCAACTAACCTTTTATAGAGAGTTGGATCAACGCTTCTGTTGTTGTCAGTCTTGCTCAACTTCAAGCCAGTGGCTACCGAGGTGATGGCATGTTTGCTGTCCTCCATCTTAAAACGCTTCAGGACATCCTTAGCATACTTGCCCTAAGAAATGAAGATGCCATCTGCTGATTGGTCAACTTCAATGCCAAGAAAAAATTTCATCAACCCCATGTCTATCATTTCAAACTTGGTCTTCATGGTTGTTTTGAACTGCGTAAATAGGTTGCTGCTATTGCCAGTATATATCAAATCGTCCACGTACAAGCAGACGATTATCATCTCACCCTCTATGTTTGTCTTCAGATATAGGGTGTGCTCATATGGGCATTTTTGAAACCCATTCTCCTGAAAGTAGCCGTCAATTCGGTTGTACCATGCCCGGGGTGCTTGCTTCAACCCATATAGGGCCTTCTTCAGCTTCAGGACCTTGCCTTCTTTTCCTTGTATTTCATATCCGGGTGGCTGGTCTATGTAGACCTCTTCTTCCAACACTCCGTTTAAGAAGGCAGACTTGACATCCATCTGGTACACACTCCAGCCTTTCTGAGCTACCAGTGCCAGAATCATTCTGACTGTGTCAAGTCGGGCTACAGGTGCATACACCTCATGATAGTCAACTCTTGACTTCTGTTTGTAGCCTTTCGCTACTAATCTGGCCTTATGCCTGTCAACTTCTCCTTGGGCGTTGAACTTCATTTTATACACCCACTTGACCCCAATGGTCTTCTTTCCTGCTGGAAGATCTGTCAGCTGCCATGTCTCATTCTTTTCAATGGCTACTATCTCCTCATCCATTGCTTTCACCCATTTGCGATTCTGACTTGCTTCTTAAAACTCCATTGGATTACATCCAGTAAACAAAGCAAAGTCAGAATATTCTTCATCTGACTGATTATGGGTTACCTCATAAATGTCTTGCAAGCTCCGCTGGGAAATTTCCTGAAGCAGTTTTACTTCGACAGTTTTTCCCCCAAAGTGCTTACTTCGGGAGTATTTTCTCCGAAGTTCCTCCCGAAGCTCATAACTTTGCGAAGTGTTTTTATTGACGCTATTTTAACACGATTTAAATTTCATATTCCTTCAAGAACAAGGAAAACATCATCAAATGGATGTATGGGTTTATATTACATTCCAGGAAATTCAGGATGTTTATTATGTCCTAATAATTATAGGACACAATTATGCTTATTTAATGATAATGACAGTGACTTTGTGGTATAAGGCATTTAGTATGGAAAAGAATTTTTTGGAACAAATGAGATTGTAGGTATTACGAGTTATATGTGTTTATGTTGATCCAAAAATTACTTCTGTTATTTTGGTAGAATAGAATTATGAAACCATAGAATGCTTTACAGTTGCGTGTGTAAAAGTCATCAACCTTTACATTTTTCAAAGATATAGAGGAATCAGAGAGTACCATGTTGTTCAGAGAGTCATCAACCTTCTGTTATTTTGGTAGAATAGAATTATAACAAAGTCTATATTGAAAAGAAGAGAAAAGAATGATCGTTGGAAATCCTTACTTAAGGATAGGAGATTTGAGTTAGCTTAAAGAAAATAAAGATTTGGGCAAAATCCAAACTAAATAAAGAAACCAATATCCTCCTTACTAAACAACCAAAGATCCCAAGGTATGGTGTAATAATTTAATACTATTGTTTGTCGCTACTACGAGATGTCGATAATGTGTCTTCAGTCACCATATTACGTTTGAGAAAAATGTACCCAAAACTATAGGAGCAAAGGTCATTATGGACCCCACAATAAAATATGTTTCATTTATGAAAATACTTCTTGAGAAGGTGATAGTGGATGTATCTTGTTAATTCTAGAATGAATTGGGACATTATTCTATTTTTTTAGTGGAAGTATCTTGCTTGTTCCCAAATGATTTGGGATGTTATTTCTAATTTGATTGAAAAAAAGAAATATTGTGGTATTTTTGTTGTTTTTTTTAAATCGTGATGTTAAGGAAATTTGGAATATAAGCGTTGAGCTCATTATCTATAAAAGATTGGAACTATCTTTGGAAATTATAGCTATTTAAAAAGTGTGTGTGCGTGTGGTTGCAATAAAGAGAGCAAATTGAATGTGTCTTATTTACATTGTTTTCGTTGTATGCATCAAAAGTGCCAAAATATATTTAGGAATTCACTTTCATGCTAGGGAGCTATTATGCATCAAAAGTGTCAAAATACATTTAGGAATTCACTTTCATGCTAGGGAGCTATTCAGATCCACTAAGTGCATCCCTTTTTCAGTGGTTAATAAAGAACTCAGAAAAGGTTGGTTTGAATTCAAACCACATGAGCAATGAACAGGGCAAAGTGATTATAAGTTCCATTATGTAACAACCTTTGCATAGTTTGATTTATATAAGTATGTAATTAGGTAGAAAAAGAAATTAAGAGTATTTGAGGATACTTTGAAAGCTCTTATTTTGTGCTAATGATATAGGACAATGAAATCCGAATTTGGAATCCAGTTTGTATTTATTATACCAGGACAGGTTCATATTGTTGTAGTATAAAGAATTTGGAAATCTGACATGGACAAGAAAGCATCATGAGCTGTCTTTGATAATAGATATGCGATATTTGTACATATGAATGAATAATTTATATTGTGAAGCCACAAAGACTTTGGATATCCTTCATTGGATGTAAAGGCAATATGGATTGTTTTTACTCGATGTAAGGACCAAACGATTTATGATCATAATAAAGGAACAATTCAAGGCTGGGTTTATTCCTCATAAGGGTTCTAGGGTAAATAAGTTGTTATGTGAATGTGTGTGGTGTCTCATTTCTATGGGCATGTTAATATTAAAATTATCCATGAAAATTTTATATTCTTTAGATATGTGAGCATTTTATTATAGAATTATACCTTCTTAGATATTCATTAATTACTTATCTTTATCATTATAGAATAGTTTAAGACATACATGATAAGTCTTAGTTTGCAATTGGAATGTAACATGTTTGAATATGGAAAGAACTTAGGTAAGATCTAAAATTGCATTGCCTTAATAGTGAATCAAGTTGGTTAACTTCTTCAAGGAGAGAGTTCAAAGAACACTTGCGATAATGGAGCATCTAAGGGAAAAACACATGCTTACATAAATGACTACTTTAAGAAAAGTAGGTGATGATCATTTGATGAGATGTCACATTAAGGATAGAAATTTTTCCAAGGAAAATAAATGGATGGTATGGATGTAGAATGGGTAGCCTATTCTTGGCACGCTTAGTACGCCTACATAGATGGATATATGTATGATGTAGAGATTGACATGTTCCTTTCGATAGACTAAAAGAATTAAGCTATCTCATAGAAAGAAGGATGAGAATGAGAAATTTACTTGCATTGTACTTTGCACACATACATTAATGGAAACATATATGTTGTAGGGATGGGTTTACCTTGAGTGGATTCCATAGATATGGAAACGAACCCATGAGGGATCTAGTTGCTCAGCTAGGAACTCTAACTTCTTGAGTTGGTTTCATGCCTTGTTAGAAAAAAATGGATCACAGTTGAGAGAGGAAATTTTTGGGTTGTGACATCATGGATGTTATGACTTATAGGTATGCTACTATAAGTTATCTATATACATCATGATTGGGTACTTATTTAGAATAATGGATGAACCCTATTTATATACTCACTTTTGTATTTGGAATTTCCTTGAAAATAATATTAATTGATATGTAGCATTCTAATTGGATCAAAATAACAAAAAGAGAAAACACAAGAATAAGATATAGATGGTCTATCTATGATAAAAATGCAAAGAAAATAGAAATTAAAAAAAAAAAATTATGAAGAACATCATTAAGGTGTTTATGTCAAAAGAGGTGATATCATACCAAAAATGAGGGGCATTAAAATAGATAATGGTTATAACAAGTAAATGGATTTCATTTTAGTAAATTTTATATGGAATCCTTAATCAAAATGAGTGAAAACAAAAAAATGAATGATAAGGATAGGGTCTAAGGACATTCTTTGTAGGGAAAAAAGGATATCTCATACAATTATGCAAATTAATAAAGATAAACCAAGATGCTTAAACTAAGACAATATAAAAATAAATTATGTTAGGTTAAAGTTTCATAATAAAAATTCTTAAAGTTCTTCATTATTATATATTTCTCCTCCATATTATGTTATAAATATCATAAATTTCTAGTTAGAATTTTCTGTTATCTAGTTACTTTAACGACTTCTACGAGATTCTTTTCCTATAGGATTCTCATGTAAGAATTATTATATGTACTTGCAAATGGATGTTGATATATGTAAGATCAACAAAGCATTATATGTTATACTTTGTTCCCAACATGCGGGGTATCAAATAAGACCTTTTGAATGTTCCTGAGCCATTAACGAATATGGAGCTTGAAAGGAAGTATTAAGCCATAAGTGGATACGGATTTTTGAAGAAATTATTTAGCCAAAAAGGATCTACAAGATCTTATAAGTAGTATTTATTCATTCTACCACGGTCAAACTCGGACGGATCAGGCTAGTCCACTTCACCCTTTGAAAATAGAGAGGTCTTGGGCTTTTTCCCGGTCCACTTCACCTCTTTAAGGTCTTGCGCAGAGACCCGCTGCTTACTGCCCACCCACGGAAACTTTTAAAGGCTAACTATAAATTATGATCACCGACCCCCATGTTTTAAAAAGGCCCTTTTAAAAGCCGCATTATTAATATTAATTTCCCTCTTTTAAAATCCGGTTCGAATCCTTCTTTGTCCCTTATATAAGCCGCTGCACTCTCGCGTCCATACCGGGGAGAACCTATTAGCTTTTGATGGGAGGTAGTACAACCACAAGATGTATGATAACTAATCTAAGATAACTATAAATCTGATAGTACAATAATATGCAAGAAAAAATGAAATGAACATCTACAAATAACTCAAAAATATACCATTAATGAGAATGACAAAAATAGTACAATGCTATATAATGGAGGACATGAACACTCCATGAAAGTATATGAAATAACTACATTGTACCATACTACATCTACTAAACACTCACACCTCTTACTACACCTATAAGACCTTTATATAGAAAAATAGATTGTTTGGCCTTTACTCTATCTAGGACTCACGTACACATGGACTACATGAATATTTACAACTTGCACATTGACACTTGTGCATTTATTATAATACTTGAAGTAACTCACTAACATTACTCTGAAGTAAACTCCTACTCTAGATATGTACCAAAGGTTATATATTTACATGACCCAAATGATGTAATATACTCTAACACCCCCTTGTATTATATTATTTGGGTAGTGAAGACTTTAGTATTCAATATGGATCTTTTTCTTTGGAGAAATATTCAACTTGGTCCAGTTCTTCTTCTTCTTCTATTTTTGTGTTGCTCCTTCTTGTCATTTTTATTCCATTGCTTTTTGTTGTTTCTGAGTGATTAGAGGTGTTTGATCTTGCAGTCTTCTAGGTATCCTTGATGGAATCATTATATCATAATTTTACAAGTTATAAGAGGGTCATCATTGCTTCCTTTTATGTTCAGTGGTCTCCTATATGACCTATTTTCCTAATATTTACAAAATTCAAGCTCGAATTCATTGTTAGTGGATGATTTTGAAACAAGATCTTGGAAGAAATAGTCTAATATGAATATTAATTTCTCCTTGAATATTTTATAGTACTTGTGCTTGTTGTAACAATAGTAAGATGGATGATATTTTATCCATAATATTTATAGGGATGGAAACTCCAATAGTTATCCTTATCATGACCACATTTTCCATAGTAGGTGCATAGTAAAGATATTATGGTATCTTTGTTATCTATTTTAGGAATATCATGTTTGTCTATTTATTTGATGAAATAGTTGAACCATATGTGTGTTGTTGTGATCTAAAATGAGATCAAGATAATCTTGAAATTGTGACTTTCATCTGCAATGATATGAAAGGTGTGCACCCACTAATCATAGCCCAAACCCATATATTGGATGAGTTAAATACTTATCTAACCCAAACTCCAAAGTAGGTTGGTATACCTTGTCAACTAATTTGAGTGTTGACTCATTTAAGCTTAGATAAATGTATAAATATAGGGATAGAAATGAGATTAGGTTTAGAAAAGTAATAATTTAACAATGGATGGATAAAGCTAACAACATAGGAATCTATAGGAGACTTTTGATAACTCAATTCTAGAAAACCAAACTTGTGATTAACAACATACAAAACTCAACAATCTTTATCAATAAAGCACATATACATACTTCAATAATTATTTCAAATATCTAGGGCATCAATAATCCAAATAGTATAATTAGATCAATACTCAAACTAATAGAAATAGAATCATTTACAAGCATACATTCTATAAATGAAGCATTTCAATTTGCTCTATAGTTAGCAATCCAATATCAACAGAATAGACTAACCATGACAACGGTAGCAAAAATGACTTCAAAATCAATGATCCACAAAGAAAGAATACTAGAGTATGAGGTAAACATCTAAGCAATGCTCCTTTTTATTAATTTACAGAAAGTATACACAATAGGGAAAACAAACACTTTAGAGTTGACCCTTTAAAATGAGGGTTTGACCTCTATTTATATTTTTACATATGTTAAAATATTTGAAAGAATTGGAACATTACAAAGAATTTGAAACACATGATCAACAAGGTGATGAGGTTTCAGCCTCTTGTTTGATTTGAAGGAAGAAGAAATTTGTGTAATCCTTAGCTTCTCTACAACTTCACTTTTAAAAGTCACTCGAATTTCATGGCTTCCATATCTAGACTAGGTAAATCTAGAATTAAGGCCATCCATCATTCTTATTGTGGCTATCTCACCGTAGATCTACAACTAAATCCACTCATGATTCTTGATTCTTCACCACTTTGTCTTCTTGCTCGATTTAGCCCAAATTTTTTTGGATAACCCTCATTGATTTTCTACTATATGCCAAGTCAAATATTGCTTTTATATGTGACTCAAAACACATGTCATGTGAGTCGTTGATCTCTTGTTGAATGGTTGAGATTAGAGCATTAGAGGCTTAGCGCACTCATCCAAAATCTACAAAACATATCGTTGTATAGATATGATGACATCTCTTTTTCTTATCACTCCTCAATGGCTTAGAACATGCTCTAGCCCATTCCTTGAACTTCTTATTTAAAACTATTGACCACTTTGAAAATAGGCTAGAGTGGAGGAGTTTTGTCACATTGGTTTGAAACTATGCTCTATGTAGCACAACATGGAAACATGTTCTAGTATTTTCCTATTATCCTCATGATAATCTCCTTGTTATTTCAAGTTATGGCATAGAACCGTATTTCATAAAGATGTCCTAGCATGTAATTTTAAATGGCAACTCCTAAGTTTGACCAATGCTGACCATGGCGTAAGATAGTGTGCTGAGACATGGAGTATAGAACATGCTTTGGCTCATGTTATATGGAACCATGTTGTGAGCCACAATTTGAAATTCCAACTTGTTAAGTTCGACTGTGTTGATTATAGCTTAAAAATAATGCACTAAGTCATGCAGTATAGAATATGCTCTTGATCGTGTGGTATGCAACTATGTTGTGAGCTACGATTCAGATGGTGAAATTTTTAAGTTTGAATGTTCTGACCATGACGTAGAATTGTGTTTTGGGTCATGCAGGGTAAAATATTATCACAAATTATTTCATCTTCCTTGTGCTCTGAGCCACAATTTGAAACATGCCAATTGCAAGTTTGATTTAGTTGATCACAATGTAGAACATGTTGTACTACACTACTACCATGGTTTGGGGTACTTTTTAGGACTTAGAAAATATTGCAAAGTTCTCTAAGTATGTGTCCTTTTTGGACCTACATTTTTGTGCCTCTAGGGAGAATTTTCTCGTAAATCCTGAGAACTCAGAGTCTTATACATTAGGCATTAGGAGTCAAAATAGTATGAGTTAATGGCAGTGAAGTGAGATGAATGAATAAATTGGGACTTTCAAGGAAAATTATGAATGGATGAAGCGGAGGGAATAAAATATTACGTAATGAAGGGGATGAGTTAATGAGGGTTAATAAAGGGAATGATAGAATCAGGTCATATGCAAGTTATAATTCATAGAATAACTTCCATGTGACCATCACTCTCTTCAACATTTGTAAAGATGCTCAAAGAGTAACAGTTCACATAGAAATCATGTGAGAGGCAAAGTGTAGATCATAGAGAGTTATTCTTATATCTACAACTCCTTCTTCCATAAGTTCAGTCTTGCTTAAGTTACATAAAAATGTGCTCTTTTTATAAACTCAGTCAGAACATGTCTCTCCTTGTAACTTAGCATCATGAATTTTACATGTCTTTGCATAGGTTCATGATTTATGACTATTTTATGATATTTTTAGGATCAAAAAAACTTACAAAACATGTTTCTATGGATTTTATTCCAACTATGGCATACAAAATGCTTAGCTTATTTTATAAAAATGTTCTTACTCCTACACCTTTTCCTATTGGTCCCATCCTTCAACCTCTTTTTCTTACACCCTCTCAATATCTTCTTTATCTTATTCCTCTTGGTCATCATTTTCTTGGTGCACCTCTTCCTCATTTATTTCTTTTTCCTCATTTTCATTATCATCCTTTTCTTCCTCTTTGACTTCTTCCTCTTCATCACGATTTAGTTTAGTTTTTGTTTTAAATAATTGAATCATCTGATTCAATATTTCTAATGCTTGATCTCAAAATGATTTAGTGGGATTGACCATCTCTTTAATTTGTGTATGGGTAAAATTTAGTTTGGAAGTTTCCTCATAGGACATGGAATGTCCCTTATTCACCAAGTTTTCCATTATTCCTTTGAGCCTTGTTAAGTCTTTGATTAGTTGAGAGACTTGATCCTAATTGATCAGGTCTTCCCAAGCATCTATTTTAGACTCAACCTACATAGTTGAAGCTATGTTGGTCTAGAGGTCTTATTCTGACAAAAGGATGTTATTTTCACTCTAAAATCATCCAAAGAATAGTGCATCATTTATTTGTTGACATCCACAATCTCTTGCACCTTACCTTCGATTCTATATATCAACAACCATCCCTTATGGAGTAGCTTATTTTTATTGATAACAATCATGGCCACCAATCTCGTAGCATTCCATGCCTTGTTTGGTATGGTCTTAACGACATCACTGAATATATTTTTAGACAACTTATATATCTATTTTTCTTGTATCACCATGGACTATAACTCTTCATTAAACTTATGTTGGAAATTTTATGTAATTATGTTGTCATTGATGTCAAGTGTTAAATGTAAGTAAAGTTTATCTCGGTCATTGTTGTCAAGTGTTAAATACAAGCAAAGTTTATCTCAGTGCAAGGGAATTGATAAAAAGAGGGTTAAAATATTTATATTTTAAGCCCAAGATATTTGGGATAAATTTCCACATGTCTAGGCTCAAAAAGGGAATAATATTATAATATTAAAGTTATAAAGTTAAGCCTAAGGTTCAATTATAAAATAATTATAATATTTATATTATAATATTTTATAACCCTAAGTGGGTTTGGTGCCAACCTTTGCAAAAGAATTTTTAAATTCTTAAGCACCGTCGATGTCCTTAGCATGATGGTTAATTCATATTTATATGGTAATGTTTGGTGCCCTAAGTGTGTGGTTTGATGCACAATTTCAAGTGATTAATGTGAATTTTTGGTGTGCGCAATCATGAGTAAGGAGGATGAATTTTTTATTTTAAAAAGAAGAAAAGACCTTGGACAGATATAAGGATAAGGTCATGGAATCTTATCTTCGACCAAGCGGTTCACCTAGCGATAGACTGAGCAGTGTTAAGATGTGGGGCAGATGGCAAGTTATGAGTTCGAATCTAAGTGATGAAATTTTATTCACTATTTTTATTGATAGGGAATTTGAGTGAAGGTTAAATAGCATGTAATGTTGTTTTGTCCTTGTGTGGGTAGTTGGCCTAGCGATAGCTCAAAGAGCGCTAGTGCACTGGCAGGCGGTAGGTGTTGTGTTCAAATCTTCTGCGGTAAGTTTTTTGGTAAGGATTAATTAAAGTTTTAAATTTCCTAAGGTTGAGAGTTAGGTGCATGTGGTATATTTGATTGTTTGAGCACTGTGGACTTAGGAGGTATAAGGGGAAATAATTTTTTAATTATTTCTTGCAATTTCATTTTGAGGAAAAATATTATGGAATGTCTTTTTGTTGAAAAGTAATTTTGTGGAGTAATAAGGGTTTTTGATAGTTCTTTTGATGAATGTTTTAGAAATAAGAGGGATTTAAAAGGTTTATGAAGTATTTCTATTCATTTTGAAGGGCTTTGTGTTATGTTTTAATGCTCTAATTTGAGAAACCAAGAGAGTTGGTTTGGAATTTAACTATGCACATTTATTGAGAGAGGTCTTCCAATATGTGAAAAGGTGTTGTGCTAACTTTTATAGTTGAAAAATATATTGTGTATGAGATAGATTTTTGAAGACAAATATCCATAATAGAAAGCTAAAATGTATGGGCACATCATTCCTTATTTAAGGTGTTTTTTTGAGTGAATGTTTTTGAACATAAGGTGGAATGAAAAGGATTGTTTGATAAGCATTGTTGAAAATATTTGAGTTAGGATTTGAAACCTACATTGTGCTCTTTATTGGAAGATGTTTGAAAACTTTTGTTTAGGGTTTGTGAGAAAATTGTTCTTTATTGGTTGAATGAGTATGTTAAGTTTTTGAGCATTGGTTTTGAGTGATATTGAAAGTGAATGTGCAAAAATTATAAATTAGAATTGTGAAAGCAAGTGTATGCATCAAGAAGATAGGTGTCATATGCTAGATTAGATCTATATTTAAAAAGAGTAATAAATGCGAGACATGTGAAAGTGACAGACTTAATGATTGAGTAGAATATATTGAGCTATTTGCAAGTGCATATCATTCTCTATATGTTCCAGAGGTTAAAAAAATTCTAAGTAGAATATATCTAGTTAAAGAAAGATTTTTGAAAAGGATTTAAGTTGTGTTTGTATGTAAGTATTTGAGAAGACTTGAGGACATATTTGAACAAGTCTTGTGAGAAAAATTGAAGCAAATTTAAAATTAAATTTGAGGACATATTTGACCAAGTCTTTGATAAGTCTTAAGGGCAGATCTAAGTATAGTTGATTGGTGATTTGTTCAAGCTTTGTGTTAAGGCTTGGAGTAGATCTAAGCAGATCTAAGAGCAAGTTTGGTTGCTAATTTGTTCAAGCTTTGTGTTAAGGCTTGGAGTAGGTCTGCGTAGATCTAAGAGCAGGTTTTATTGATGATTTATTCAAGCTTTGTGTTAAGGCTTGGGGTAGATCTAAGCAGAGTTGATAACAGGTTTGATTGATGATTTATTCAAACTTTGTGTTAAGGCTTGGGAAGATCTAAGAAAAGTTGATTGGTGATTTTTTCAAGATTTATGTTAAGGCTTCGATAGTTTTGAGTAGATATAGAAAGTAGTTGAGATATATTTGAGCTAACCTTATAATGAGGTTTGGTATAGATTTGAGATAGAGTTGAGAATATGATTTGGAGGTGATATATCAAAGAGGATAGTAGTCTCCAATGGATAAAGATCCATAAGTTAGTGTAGTGGGGATAGAGGTCTCCAGTGGAGAGAGATCCACAAGCTAGAGAAGTGGGGGTAGAAATCTTCTAGAAGATCACTAGCCAAAGTAGAGGGGATAGAGATATCTTGTGGAGAAAGATCCGTGAACCAGAGCAAGGGAAAATAAGTTATCCTATAGAGTGTGATTCGTGAACCAGCTGAGAAGATAGAGTTCTTCTATGGAGAGAGATACACAAACCAGTTGAGGAGATAGAGTTTTCCTAGATCAAGTTCCAAAAATTAGAGCAAAGAGGATAGAGTTATCCTATGGAGTGTGATCCATGAACCAGCTGGGAAGATAGAGTTATTATGTGGAGAGAGATCCATGAACCAGTTGAGGAGATAGAGTTCTCCTGGATCAAGTTCCATGAACCAAAGCAAAGGGGATAAAGCTATCCTGTGGAGAGAGATCCATAAATCAGAGCATAGGGGATTAGTGTCTCCTTTGGAAAGAGGTCCATAAACATTATAGTAGGGAATTGATTCCAAAGATATTTTTTGAGAAAATTTAGAAGAAATATTTTCTCCGTGGAGTAGCCCACATTGGGTAAACCACGTTACACTTGTATCTCTCTTGTGTGCGATGATTTGTGCATTGCTTTGATTACTACTATTAATATTTTCATTGATAATATTGGATAATATTGTTTGGGAAAGAAAATTAAAAGTTGGTCTTATACTATTCACCCTCCCTCTCAGTATAATTTTGTGTTCTTCAATTGGTACCAAAGTGGGTTCCTTCAAAAGATTCTAACAACTTGAAGGAAGAGGTTACAGGAACACAAATGGCATATCAGAATGAATCTTCATCAAATAATGCACCATTGTTTGATTGGAATAATTATGCTTTCTAGAGCATAAGGATGAGGACTTACTTGATGGCACAAGGATATGAGACATGGCAAGCAGTTGAGGATGGGTTCACACCTACATTTAATCCTCCCATAGATAATATGGTAAGCTCTTACATGTGAATAATACCAATGCTATGAATGCAATCTTAAGTGGATTACATGAAGTAGAATTTGTGAAAGTTATGCATTGTAAATCAGCAAAAGAGATTTGGAAAAAATTGAAGCAAACCTATGAGGGAAATAAAAAGGTCAAGATGGCAAAACTAAAAAACCACAAGAAAAGGTTTGAATATTTGAATATGGAAGATGAGGAAGACATTGCTACATACTTACTTTGTGTGGATGAGATTGTTAATACCATGCATGGAGTTGGATTTAAAATTGAAGAATCCAATGTTGCTCAAAAAGTTTTAAGGTCACTTCCTACAAGGTATGATGGAAAAGTTTCAGCTATAGAAGAGATGAAATATATTTATTTGTTGACGATGGATGAATTACATGGAATTATCATAGCTTATGATATTAGAATAGTAAAGGATCTGAACTCCAAGAAAGAGGTATCTTTCAAAGTATCAAAGAAGAAAAAGGATAAGAAACCATAATCAAGTGATGAGTCAAGCAGTGATGAAGAAGATAACTATGGTAGAAGAAACAAGAACTCAAGAAAGCACAAAGGTATGAATATAGTGAAATATTTTAATTATGGAAATTTTGGTCACTGTGCATATAATTGTCCAGAATCTGGAAGCAGTAGCAGTGAAGAGAAAAAGGATCATAAGAAAAAGGAAGGAGAAAAATCCAGGTATGAAAAGAAAAATAGGTATGGTTAAAACAAACATGAAAAGTTCTTTCAAAATCATAAGAAGAGTTTCTATGTTGATAAGGAAAGCAAGATTTCAAGTGGTAGTAATGAAAGACCCTCAGATAGTGAAGAAGAATAAATTCTATTTTTGGCAGTAGAAAAAGAAGAGGACACTCCTATTAAAGATCAAGTTAAAGATGTTGCAAAAGAAGCTAAGAAGGAGCCAAGAATACTCAAATATTTTAATTGCGGTAACTTTGGTCACCTTGAAGATCACTGTAAAAAGAATGGGCTTAGTAGTAGTGAAGAAGAATATGAATATACTCTTGAAGACCTAGAATAAGATTCAAAAACCACAATCAATATAGAAGATAAACTTATTCTTTCTCTCGAATAATTAAAAAAGGTTAGAAAGCAAAATTCAAGATTCAGGTCTCAAGCTCAAGAATACGACAAAGAAAAAAAAAAGCTTATACAAGATTTCAATGACTTGAAAGTTAAATTTGAAAAGGAAAAAGAATTAAATAAGTGATGGTTGAAAATTTAGAGGTAAAAGTCTTAGAATGTTAAGGATTAGAACATGAGATAATTTCACTAAGGATGGAAGTGAAATATTCTAAGGACAAGCTACACAAGTTTGGGAAAATTTCAAAGACTTTGGACAAGATTATCAATGCACAAATATCTTCATCTCTAAAACTATGACTTGGTTTTGAAGGATAAGGGAAACAAGAAGAAGGATCAAGCTCAAGCTCAAAAGAGGAAGAAATGCCAGAGAAAGAGAGTGAAGGAGAAATTGGGACTTATGAGGATACATTGAAGAATAGAATCTTCACTAAGAAATGAAGCAATGCACAAACAAGGAACAAGGATCATCCCAAATAAGAAAGGACTAAGAGACCAGTGGCTTCAAGGAAAGATTTATTCAAAGTAAATTGCTTCTCATGTAATCAATTTGGTCATTAAGAAATCCACTATAGAGTTCATGACAAAAATGAGTATGGATTCACCAGAAGGAACTTCAAGATATTTGCACCTTCTAAGAACAACAAAATTAAGTGTTACAAGTGCAATAATATAGGGTATAAGGCCAAGTAATGCAGAACAAAGTTTCCAGACCTTTTAGAGATAACCAAGAACATGGACACTCAAAAGGATCAAAAGGACATGTTGAGAAAGAAGGTTGATAAATAAAAAGAGTATTGTATGTTGGGAGTAGTTTTACTCCCACCCCAAAATTAATCACCTCAAGGAGAGGATGTGGGGAGGGGGTTGAGCTAAGATTCTTATATTTAGCCCCAAAGGAGTCCCTTTGCCATTGATGTCAAAGGGGGAGATATTTGAGTAAGGGGGAGAGCATTCAGTTAGCGGGATCAGTTTCTCAGGGGGAGTAGATTTGGAATCAAATGTTTTGAAAAATGATTTTTTAGAAAAGTTTTATAAAAGGGTTGTCATCAATGACAAAGGGGGATATTGTTGGAAATTTTGAGTAATTATGTTGTCATTGATATCAAGTATTAGATGCAAGCAAATTTTATCTCAGTCATTGATGTCAGGTGTTAAATGTAAGTAAAGTTTATCTCAGTGCAAGGGAATTGATAAAAAGAGGGTTAAAATATTTATATTTTAAGCCCAAGATATTTGGGACAAATTTCCACATGTCTAGGCTCAAAAAGGGAATAATATTATAATATTTAATATTATAATATTAAAGTTGTAAAGTTAAGCCTAAGGTTCAATTATAAAATAATTATAATATTTATATTATAATATTTTATAACCCTAAGTGGGTTTGGCACCAACCTTTGCAAAATAATTTTTAAATTCTTAAGCATTTCCAACGTCCTTAGCATGATGGTTGATTCATATTTATATGGTAATGTTTGGTGCCCTAAGTGTGTGGTTTGATGCACAATTTCAAGTGATTAAGGTAAATTTTCGGTGTGCGCAATTACGAGTAAGGAGGACAAATTTTTTATTTTAAAAAGAAGAAATAAAAAAGAAGAAAAGGCCTCAGGTAGATGTAAGGATATTATCATGGAATCTTATCCCCAACCAGGCGGTTGGCCTAGTGGCAGACTAGGCAGTGTTAATACGCGAGGTAGACGACAGGTTATGAGTTTGAATCTAGGCAGCGATATTTTGTTCACTATTTTGATTGATAGGAAATTTGAGTTGAGGTTAAATAGTGTGTCGTGTTTTTTCATCCTTGTGTGGGTGGTTGGCCTAGCGATATCTCGAAGAGTGCTAGCATGCTGGAAGGCGATATGTGTTGTGTTCGAATCTTCCATGACAGGTTTTTTGGTAAGGATTAATTAAATTTTTAAATTGCCTAAGGTTGAGAGTTAGGTGCATGTGGTGTATTTTATTGTTTGAGAATTTTTGACCTAGGAGCTATAAGGAGAAATAATTTTTTAATTATATTATGCAAATTCATTTTGAGGAAAAGTATTATGGAATGTCTTTTTGTTGAAAAGTAATTTTTGTGGAGTAATAAGGGTTTTTGATAGTTCTTTTGATGATTTTTTTAGAAATAAGATGGAGTTAAAAGGTGTATGAAGTATTTCTATTCATTTTGAAGGGCTTGGTGTTATGTTTTAATGCTCTAATTTGAGAAACCAAGAGAGTTGATTTGGAATTTAATTGTGCACGTTTATTGTGAGAGGTCTTTCAATATATGAAAAGGTATTGTGCTAAATTTTATAGTTGCAAAAGATATTGTGTGTGAGACAAATTTTTGAAGACATATCTCCATAAGAGCAAGCTAAAAGGTATGGGCACATCATTCCTTATTTAAGGTGTTTTTTTGAGTGAATTTTTATAAACATAAGGTGGAGTGAAAAGGATTGTTTGATAAGTATTGTTGAAAATATTTTAGTGTTTGAAACCTACATTGTGCTCTTTGTTGGAAGAAGTTTGAAAATACTTGTTTAGGATTTGTGAGCAAATTGTGCTTTATTTGTTGAATTAGTGTGTGAAGTTTTTGAGCATTGGTTTTTAGTGATATTGAAAGTGAATCTACAAACATTCAAAATCAGATTTGTGAAAGCAAGTGTGTGCATCAATAAGATAGGTTTCATATACTAGACTAGATTTATCTTTAAAAATAGTAATAAATATGAGACATGTGAAAGTGATAGAATTAATGATTGAGTAAAACAAATTGAGCTATTTGTAAGTGAATATCATTCTCTATATGTTCCACAGGTTAAACAATTTTTTAGTAGAATATATCTAGTTGAAGAAATCTTTTTAAAAAGGATTTAAGTTGTGTTTGTATGCAAATATTTGAGAAGGCTTGAGGGTAGATTTGAGCAAGTCTTGTGAGAAGACTTGAAGCAGATTTGAAAGTAGATTTGAGGACATATTTGAGCAATTATTTGAGAATACTTGAGGATAGATTTGAACAAGTATTTGATAAGTCTTGAGGTCAGATCTAAGTATAGTTGATTGGTTATTTGTTAAATATTTGTGTTAAGGCTTGGAGTAGATTTTAGTAGATCTACGAGCAGGTTTGGTTGTTGATTTGTTCAAGATTTTTGTTAAGGCTTGGAGCAGATCTGAGCATGTCTAAGAGTAAGTTTGATTGATGATTTATTTAATATTTGTGTTAAGGCTTGGGGCATATCTAAGCAGATTTGATAACAAGTTTGATTGATGATTTATTCAAGCTTTGTGTTATGTCTTGGGGTAAATCTAAGTAGAGTTGATTAGTGATTTGTTCAAGATTTGTTTTAAGGCTTGGGGTAGTTTTTATTATATATATAAAGTATTTGAGATAGATTTGAGCTAACTTTGTAATGAGGTTTGGTATTGATTTAAGATAGAGTTGAGAATAGGATTTGGAGGTGATAGAGCAAAGAGGACAATATTCTCCAATGGATAGAGATCCATCAGCTAGTGTAGTGGGGACAGAGGTCTCGAGTGGAGAGAGATCCACAAGCCAAAGTAGTTGGGGTAGAAGTATTCTAGAAGATCACTAGCCAAAGTAGAGGGGATAGAGATCTCTTGTGGAGAGATATCCATGAACCAGAGAAAGAGGAAAGAATTTCTCCTATGGAGTGTGATTCATGAACCATCTGGAAAGATAGATTTATTTTGTGGAGAGATATCCACAAACTAGCTGAGGAGATAGAGTTATCCTGGATCAAGTTCCACAAACCAAAGCAAAGGGGATAAAGTTATCCTATGGAGTGTGATCTGTGAACCAACTAGAAAGATATAATTCTTCTATGGAGAGATATCCATGAACCTATTGAGGAGATAGAGTTCTCCTGGATCAAGTTCCATGAACCATAGCAAAGGGGATAGAGTTCTCCTATGGAGAGAGATCCACAAATAAAAGCATAGGGGATTAGTGTCTCCTTTGGACAAAGGTCCATAAAAATTGTAATAGGAATTGATTCCCAAGATATTTGTTGAGAAAATTTAGAATAAAAATGTTCTCCGTGGAGTAGCCCACATTGAGTGAACCACGTTAAAGTTGTGTCTATATTGTGTGTGATGATTTATGCATTGATTTTATTATTGTTATTGATATTGCCATTGATAATATTGGATAATATTATTTGGGAAAGAAAAGTAAAAGTTGATATGACACTATTCACCCCCCCTCTCAATATAAGCCAATGTTATTTAACTTATCCAAGTCTTCCTTGGTTGCCTGCAACAAATGGCTAGCCTCTTCCATGTAATCAATCATAGGATAGATTTTTGAGCACTTCTCTAGGATTTTAGACCATATTTCCTTCCTAATTTGTTTGACCTTATCTTTAGAAAAACCTACAGCTCTAGTCTTTTCAAATTGAAGCTACTATTTCAAGGCTTGTATTTCTTTGTTCTAGGTCTCATTCTTTCTTTTCAGCTCTTCAGATTACTCCTTGAATCTAATGGCTTCTAGGTATTTTTTTTTCCAACTCTTGGCTTCATTTCTCACAACCTTCTCCATATTCTTCTGGTTGTTGATTGTTTTCTCCAAATTTTTAATATTTTCCTCAATTTTTTTGTATTTATCTTTGCAAATTTTATTTTGGACATAAATGGTCTCAAGATGAGCCTTAGCTATGAATAATTCATCCTCCAAGGTAAATTGAGTGATGTATTTAGTATGCTCTTCTATTTGATAATATTCCATAGTTATATCTTCATTTTTTTTATGACAAGAGGAGTGAGAGAGATAGCTATTATTTTCCTGGACATAGGATAAAAAATAATGGTATTTATCCATCTAGCAACATGTTTTGAAGGTTGGTTCAACTCCCTACCCCTAAAAATTTGAACCTTCTATGAAACATTCCTCGCCTTCTACAAAGAGGTTATTGTAGGATGATTTGTAGGGGTGGAGGCAATTATAACTGAGGATAAAAATGACCCTAGTAAAAATGGAAATGAAGTGGTTGTAATGATGGTGGAATGTGTGCTTATTATAGATGTTGTAGCTGGTGTTGAAATAGCAGTGGATTTTACAACCATGGGATGAGGTGGGGAAGATGGAGGTGTTTACTCCTTTGCTGATACAACTGATAATGACTTTGGGTATGGGGGAGTGCGAGTAGGTGATGAGGATATTGGAATTTTTGGTGAATGTGGGAGAGATAGATTTCCTTGAGGTATTGTGATGACTGGTGATGGGGGTGGTGAACGATGAGGCAGGGGTGATGCTTTTTGTTCCACTTGTTCTTGATAATGGGAGGGAATGAGAAGGAGAATAAGGGATAAAGATTGTACCTACATCTACCAAAGTAGACTACTGGAAAATATTATGCACATATTATTGTTGTGTCTGTTGAACTGGCTATTCTATAGTTGAGATTGAAGATTGTTCACTTTTGTGCGTATGATCCAACTTCTACTTCTTACCAACTTCTTTCTTGGCCTCACCTAATGAATAATTTTCCTTCCTCTTTAATACAATAGGTACTATAGTCTTGTCCTTTTTGGATTCATCTTGATGTTGTACCACTTGTAGTGTAACTTCTAAAATTGGAAATGGTTATGTAGGAATTGCAGTGGTAAATTTCATAGGAGTAAGCACAAAGCTATCCTTTGATTTATCTCTCACTAGGTTTTGTGAATAGGATTCCCCTCCCAAGGCAAGATGTTTCATCCTTTTATCTACCCAAACATTCTCTATATTCCCTATTTCACCCAGACCACCACCAAAATAATTCATATTTTTCATTATTACAACACCTACAAATTACTATTGTAATTGTTCTTGTGAAGGTTCAAAAGTGTTCTGAGCCTTTTTGGTTACTTGTGTAGGATCCATTGTATCTTCCCCAAAATCTTATTCTAAAGGTGGAGAGGAGGATTTTTGAGGTACTAGATCTTTATTTTGCCCTTTTACTCCTATTATCTTATAGCTCAACACTAGGCTTCTATCGTTCTTGGTCTCCCAAGTCTTAATATGTTTATCATATAACTCAAAACAATTAGTAGCTACTTGATGATCAAACCTGGCCTTTACAATACCTATCTCTACTCTAATTAACCACTATTCCATGATCTTGCCATTTGACCAGTGATTTTTTTCCTCCATATTTTTTATTTTTGGTTGCTTCAACTGATGGGTTTTATTCTTTTTAGGATCATAATCAACTAATTACTCATAAAAGTCTCTTAAAGGAGGGATTTGCTCCATATTTTTAACATTCCACTCTAATGAGGAAATTTCCTTATTATTTTTGCCCTGATTGAAATGAGGCCTCAAAGTTATTTCAAACTTTAGGACTCTCTCCCCATTGAGGGCAATATTTCTCTCTAAAAACTTATTATCTGGATTATATATCCAACTTTGCAGAATATACATAAGGCCAAGCTTTTAAAAATACTGAGCATTTTGTTAATATTGACCCTTTTTGGTTATAATGATATCATCTAAATTGTGAGGGTAAATTAATGTCCCTTTCATTCCCTTACCTGTGTCGAAGGTGACGTTGATAAAATGAGCCTGACTCAAATATTATAATGTCAACATTCTACTAGTGAGAAAGTGGGGTAGTAGAAATGGTTTTTCGATGAAGCCATAAAGCCTGATGATTGTTCCTTCAGTGAGGATATACCAATATCCTTCCTTGGATTTCTATATTCACAATAAATATTTGGCTAGAGGAGGTATTTTAGGACTTTGGCCATACATGATTTTTATGGCTAGACCCAAAAATTCCATATTTAATCTTTAGTAAGACTCAGTATTTCTCATATGGTTGGTCCATTGATAGACTAGTATAGGATCCGTGTTATAGTTTTTATCTATTTTTGGAATCCAAGACATCTCTTGCATTACAAATTTAAGGAACATCCACATCAAGTTAGAGCAATGTTTGAAAGAGGGAGCCTCTGAATCTCTCTTCATGGCCACCAACTGCTCATGTATTCTCTTGGAGAGGTAGGTCGGCCAATCAAAGTAAATTGATCTAATATTATCATATCTCGTTGATGCTCTATACATTTTCTCATTAGATATGTTGTAAACGGTGGCTATCTATCAATATCTTACATATTTATCAAAATCCAACCCTTCTAGGCAAGCTAACATGGTAAAGAGTTATGGGTTGGAAAAATGCTCAATGGCAATTGGGATTTTGCACAAAGTATCCCTAGACTTAATTGTTTTAAATTGGCTGTAAACCCATTTTCTAAAAGGCTCACCATTATGATAAAAACCTTGTAGAAAATAATATTTAGTTTGTCCTTGTGAGTCAAAGGGTTTAGGGTTCATAGGAGGGTCTCTACCCATAGAAAAGAGATATCAACAAAGTTGGGTAGTTGTATTGAAAAGAGTTTTACCTTTAGCTATTTAACTGCTTTAAACCTAGGGTCATAGAACTTTATTATAGCAAATATTAACTCTAGATAAGGATGTACTAAATCACAGATATAGAATGATAAGAAGTGGATGGTGCAATTAAATTGAACTATCATTATTTGCCCTCGTTGGAATTTCTCATTGATTTCTCATCTGAGCCTATTTCTTGTTCTCCATGTCATCTTTATATCTGCTACTATTTTTTTTTTTATCGATAAAGCATTATAGCTCATAACTTTCCTATTGAGCAACTTACTTTATAGTTTTCGGTGCCATATATGAGAAAATTATTGAAATTTGCCCTCCTTAGTCACTCTACGAACTCATCTCAATACGTTTTTAGCACTCTCCAGGAACTAAGCACTATTTTCAAAATGAGCAACAATCAAATTTTAAGCCTTAAATATATTGCATGCATTTTCACCAACATTAATGTGGTATATGGGCCACTACTCTAATGCACACTTCAAAATTCAAAAATGACTAAAATAGTGGTGTGGCTTGTGAATGATGCTTTTTTCACTAATTGGTTGTGGTGTAGAACATTTTCTAGCCCATGACTCTTATTTATTTTATTCTTCTTGGGTGCAGATTAGAACATGCAATGGGTCAGAGCACGGTCTTCATTTTGACCCTTTTGAACTCTAGTTAAGGATGTGTTGTGAGCCACTACTCTTGTTTTTTCTTTTCTCTATATAGAAAATTGAAAAAAGAAAAAACATAACACAAATATGTACATATGTTACATGAGAAGAATCTTATTATACTTGAAGTATAGCTTCAGATGATATTCATTAATTGATATTGGTTGTATGTTTCCTTCTAGATCTAGGATCTAGAAATAATTGTTCTCTTTGACTTCTGCTACCTTAAATGGACCATCCCAAAAGGAATCAAACTTTTGGTGGTTTCCTGGTTTGGATTTCTCTACATTCCACCTTAGGACTAAATCACCAATCTTAAATTTTCTAAATTTGGTCTTCCTATCAAACCATTATTTTGTGCTAATGGAGTGCTTATGGAAATTCTCATATGCTTGGGTCCTTTTTTCCTCCAACTGTAAGAGATGCTTCAATATAGCATCTATTGGGTTCGTATATATTTCATCTTGGTTGGTCAATCTTAGAGCTGGTATCTCTAGATGAGTGGGTATAATAGCCTCTTTTCCATACAAGAATGCATAAGGATATGTCTTGATAGACCTTTTTATAATAATCCTATAGACCCACAAAGCTTATTCTAGGAGGATATGCCAACTTCTTTTGTTGTTTTCCAATGCTCTTTTTAGAATTCTAAGTAAATTTTTGTTAGTGGATTTTGCTAACCCATTCCCCTGGGGGTAATAGCTAGAGGAATTATTTAAAATTATGCCATATTTTCTTGCAAAATCAATTTAATTTGCATCTATAAAATCTATACTATTATCACTTACAATGGCTTCGGGAAGGCCAAACCTTGTGATTAGACTTTCCATCAATTTAATTATGACATATTCGTTTGATCTCTTGGTTGGGACCGCCTAAACCCATATTGTGAAGTAATTTGTAGCAGTTAAAATTTACTTATGTCCTGCTAAATATTTAGGATTTATGGCTCCAATGAAATATAGTCCCCATTGCTAGAAAGGTTTTTTAATTTGAACTGGCCTAAGGGGGAATGAAGCATTTCTATTCCTCCCTACATATATTTGGAATTTATCACATGCTCTTGTTACCTTGAAAGTGTCAGCAAATATAGTAGGCCAGTAGTATCCTACCCTTATTTTATTCATGGTAGTGACGTTTCTTGAAAATTTTCCTAACAATCCTCCATGAAACTCCTTGATGACCTTTTATTTATGGTTGTCTTTCAAGCAATTTAGCAGAACTCCATAAATATTCTTCTTTTATAACCCTTATGACAACTGAATGTACTTTAGGGATTTAAGCCTATACCTCCTCCTTTGTGAAGGATTAAGCCCCTAAGGACATACTCCTCTCTGGAAGTAACTTATCAACTGATCAATCCAATCTGCACCTTCTGAAGAACTATCCTCACTTTGTTTTGATGTTGATGGCTGACAAGTTGATAACTGGTCTAAAATTATTTTTGTTGTCCTTTCATGACATAATACCCTACCCCTCACCAACTTAGTAGGATGTATCTCCACATCATATTATTGGATTTTGATAATCCAACCAGCTCTTTTGTCTCCTAGTTCTTCTTGTAAGATGAAGCTCTTGACATCTAGGTGTACCACATAAAAAAGATTTTTAATTTGATCCAAGTATTGTCTAAATTTCTTCAGTGATTTTATTATTGCAAATACTTGTCTCTCAATAAAATTATATTTACTCTAGTACTCATGAATATTTTGGTTCTAAAAAAATATGGGGTGTTCTTCTCCAGCACCATTTTTTTGTGTTAGCATCGTTGCATAACTCTCTTCAGCTCCATATGCATATAAAATAAAATCCTTGCTAAAATCGAAGTTCACTAGTACTGGTGTAGTAGAAATGGCCTATTTAATTATTTCAAAATTATATTTTCTTGCTTCTATCCACTTGAATTCCATATTATTTTATAGTAGCTCTAAGACTAGTTTAACAATTTTGGAAAAATCTGAAATTAATTTTCTTACAAAATTGATTTGCCCAAAGAAGGATTGCAAGGATTTTTATTCATAGGTAGAGGAAGAGGTAGAATTGATTTAAATTTGTTAGGGTAAATAGACATTCCTTATTTAGATACCACATGCCCTAATATTTTTCCTTCATGGACTACAAAAAATGACTTCTATGGGTTTAAGAAGATGCCAAAATATTTATCTTTTTGAAACACTTGCTCCAAGTGTTCCAAGTGAGCTTGTTCTTTGTGGGAGAAAATAGTCATATCATCCAAATATATGAGAATGACTTTATTGATCATGGCTCTGTAGAAAGTAGCCCCTGCATTAGATAAACCAAAAGGTATTCTTTGGTAAGCAAAGGTTCCCCACTTAGTACTAAAGGTTATTTTGAACTAATATCCATATTTGATCTAGATATGGTTGTATCTTGAGAAAGCATATAATGGAGAGAACCTTTTAGCCCCTACAATAATATACAAAATTTGATCAATTTGAGGGAGGGGGTAGTGGTCCTTTAGTGATGCTATGTTCAAGTTCCTAAAACTACACATAAACAAATGATTCCATTCTTTTTCTTGATCAAAACCAAGTTAACCACCCATGTAGAGTGCTTTATGGGGTAAATAATTTTTGCTTTCAATATTTTGAGCAACTCTTCTCTCATTATGGATTCAATCCTAGGGTTCACAAGCCTCTTCTTTTTCCTGAAAGGCTTTGCATCAACTTCCATATCAATAGTATACTGAATAATATTTTTATCGTATAATTTTAGATCTTCATATGACTAGGCTATGGTATCTTGGTATTTAAAGCATAGGGTCTTGATTTCCTCTACTTATTTTGGGGAATATTGGATACCAATTTTAAGCCTTTTATCCTTGTCTACTTTAATCTCCTTATATATTTCTTCATTGAATTTCATGGTTCTTGGTTTCTTCCCATCCTCATTATCAAAGAGGCTTTTATAGGGTAATCAAACCCTTAGGTATATTATTGTTATTCAATTGAATTACACCTTGCTGATCTATTTCATATGGTAGCTCCTACTGCACATTAGATAAGCAAGCCTCTCTTACTAGAAAGTTGATAATCTGATCATCATTCTCAAAAACCTACTAGAAAATCTATCTATCTGGTATTGCAAGCTTGAAAATCAATTTAACTCTCTTGTTCTTTTATGATCCAATATCTAAATAAGGGTTGAATTTAGAAACCTTAACGACCAAAGAATCAACCAATATGTTCTATTTCCTAGGAATAGAGTGGATATTAATAGCATTAAAATATTCCATCAGATCCCATACCCTATTCCTATATGATATTAGGTAATGGTGCTAGTTTATGCACTTCTCTTTGACCTGATTAACTATCAACTATAAGTCACCATATATGTCTAGCATTTTTATTCCCATACTCTCTACTTGCATCAATCCTAAGCATAAAGCATCATACTCTATAAAATTGTTAGTGCAATACCATGTTAGTCTATAAGCAAAAATTTTCACACCTTCTGAAGGGGATTTCAAAATTACACCTACATTGGCTCCATTTGTGCATCTTGCTCCATCAAAATGCATAATCTAGATTATTTTCTACCTCAAGGATTTATTGGATATGGAAAGGGTATTTTTATCTTCTTTAAAGGAGATTTTGTAAGTGCCCACACCTATACCAAATGGGTTGTAATCCTCTATGAATGGTAGCTCATACTCTACTTCTAGCTCTTCAAATATCTCTACTAGTTCAACCTCATCTAGATATGAGAGGTTACACATTTCCTCTTCTATTTTCTCAATGTGATATGATACCGGATTTTTAGGGGTTATCCTTATTCTCTTTATTTTGAATGGAATCATCATGCCAAAGTAGTCCAAATACATATACCCTCCTAGCTTAGTAGTGAACTCTTTGGAAATACATAGGCTAAAGTAAGTCTCTAGGTCTACTACCATAATTTATTGTACAATAGTTACTTTTGAAGACCTATGTAGTCTCATTAGTACATATTTTACCACTCCAATGGTCTTAACTAGTGTACCATCCAACTATAAAACTTTAGCATAGGAATGGGTATACTCCATATCCATATCATTGCAGACTACTTTGGGCATGACTATGGTTGAAGCTCCTGAATCAATCATATAATTGTGGACTATCCAACCTTCCATTCTCAAGGAAATATAAAAGAGAGAAAATTTATCCTTAGGAGCTGTAGGAGTCATATTTTCCTTACCAGAAGGTATGCTAAAACTATGGTAGTCTACTTTTCTTGAGAATTCTTGCCTAAATAGACCTTGAGAAAATCTATCTATCCTGGGATAAAGAGGGTATCATAGATAATTTCTCTAGAGGAAATTCTCTTCATCTCCTCCACAATGTTATATTATAACTTTTCCAAAGAGTCTTTTTCATACCTCTTCTCTAGTTCTCCATATTTTATCTTATATTGTTGTGTAGCTTCAATCCTCTGTGTCTTAGTGATGGGAGGAAATTTTAGCTTTTATTGTGCTTCATACTTAGAACTTATTCATTCTTTATTATTTTGCTTCTCATGCTATTTGGGACAATTGATTATATTTTACTAACTTTTAGGAGTTGCATCTCTCTTTTTGGTTGCTTGAGGAATAGGCAATTTATCATTACTTTGCAGGGATGATTCTTACTTTTTTTGGGAGGGAATCTAAAATTGATCCATATTCTATGGATCAACGTTCAGGGAAAAAAACATTGCACGTTGATCCATATTCTATGGATCAACGTGCAATGTTTTTTTCCCTGATCTATGACAAAAATATACTCTTATTCATAAATATTTTGTTCGACCATGATCTATTTTAGCTACCACAACATGTTGACTCTTCCATTTTGATTCCTCTTAGTTTTCTCCATGGCCTATTGCACATGTTGTTGGTACATGACACAGGAATATAAATCATGAGGACCATTACATACAAGGTATCAAGCATTTACAAGATTGGTCTCAGGGGTATATTCTTGATATTCTTGATTTAAGTTAACATTGACCCTTGCACTATTATTAGTACCAAGATTATGATATTTGTTAATGTAAAAAACCTTATCTACTGAGACCTCTCCATATCTTTTTTCTCCATTGCATTCACCTTATTAATATTTTTCAAGGTAATTTGGATATTGACCAACATGGTGGATTCTTGAGGTTCTTGGGATGGGAGTGGTTGAAAGGAAATTAAGGCAGATGTTATTTTAGGATAAGGAATTGGAGTCACTTAGGGAAGTGGTGATGACAAAGGAGGTGGGTCCATATAGGAATATGTAGCTAACTTAGCTTGAAACTAAGGGATATCATTACAATAGGGTATGACTATATTTAGAGGTAGCCTTACATTAATTAGGATATCTTTTTCTTGTAGGATTGCACTATATACTTTAGGAAAGGTGGTTACCCTTAACTATTGAGTTTGTAGCCCCAGGTTTGACCCAAGAGCTCTATTTTAGTACATGAAAGCAAGTGGTCAACTGGTCTGGCTTGAGGAGGTATCCTTTTCCACGTTCTACTAAACCTTAGATTAAAATCAAAGACTGAATCTTGCTGATGTTTTTTCATAGATGTGAACTATTTTAGGAGGGGAAAAGGATCAAAATATTCATTAAATTCTTCTATAAAAGGCTTAGCTAATGTAGACCATGAAGTGATGTTGTTGTCTTTCAAGGTTCTAAACCAATGCAAAAAATTTCCTATAAAGGATAGGGCTAGAATTTTGAAGATCACATATTCATTTCTAATATTGTGTATGGATGCTAAGTTCAGTATATCCTGATAATACTCATATGTAGTTTTACCTAAACCATCATACATGGTAATAAATTTACATATATCTTGGGGAATGTCATGCATTTGAGCAAGGCTTAAAGGACCAGTGGTATCCTAATTAAGGTATTTCTGTGGAGCTTGATTTGGGTTTATATTCAGTTGTGCAACCATATTTATTGGGGTTTTTTCATAGACGTGAAATATTTTAGGAGGTAAAAAGGATCAAAATATTCATTAAATTCTTCTACAAAAGGCTTAGCTAATGTAGACCATGAAGTGATGTTGTTGTCTTCCAAGGTTCTAAACCAATGCAAAAAATTTCCTCTAAAGGATAGGGCTAGAATTTTGAAGATCACATATTCATTTCTAATATTGTGTATGGATGCTAAGTTCAGTATATCCTGATAATACTCATATGTAGTTTTACATAAACCATCATACATGGGAATAACTTTACATATATCTTGGGGAATGTCATGCATTTGAGCAAGGCTTAAAGGACCAGTGGTATCCCAATTAAGGTATTTCTGTGGAGCTTGATTTGGGTTTATATTCAGTTGTGCAACCATATTTATTGGGGTTTTTCATAGAATTTTAAGAGGGATGAAACATATTATTGATGGTATTTGTATCCCTTAAAAGAGTGAGTCTAGATACAATATTATTGTATACCTAGATCTTCTTGGTGGTAGCTCAAAAATTGGAACAGGTTCTTGAATTTTCCTAGTAGATGACCTAGTAAAAATAAAGAATGAACTATTGAAAGGGATTCTTAGGTTCTTGATATCAAGGAGTCACCAAGTGAATTTATTTCCACCACTTTATGAGGTTAATAAAATATACTAAAAATTGATTCCTCTGAGAAGAATAGAAATAAAATCTAGGGTGTGAACGAATGTTTCTATAAATAGTGTCCCATTGGGTGTACCAAAATATTGTGGTCTAAAATGACATCAAGGTAATCTTGAAACTATGACTATCATATGTAATGATCTATAATGTGTCCACCTGCTAATTACAACCCAAAACCTGATATTGGATGAGTTAGAGACTGCTTTAACCCAACCTCTAGAGTAGGCTGGTATACCTTGTCAACTAATTTGAGTGTTGACTCATTTAAGCTCGATTAAATGTATAAATATAGGGATATAAATGAGATTAGGGTTAGAAAATTAATGATTTAATAGTGGATGGATAAATCTAACAACATAGACATCTATAGGGAAGTTTTGATAGCACAATTCAAACGAACAAAACTTATTATTAACAACATTTAAAACTCAACAATATTTATCAATAAAGTACACATACATACTTCAAGAATTATTTCAAAAATCTAGGACATAAATAATCCAAATAGTAGAATTAGATCGATACTCAAATTAACAAAAATAGAACCCTTTACAAGCATACATTCTATAAATGAATCATTTCAATTTTCTCTATAGTTAGCAATCCAATATCAATAGAATAGACTAATCGTAAAAGCAGTAGTAGAAATGAATTCAAAATCAATGATCTAAAAAGAAATAATACTAGAATCCAAGGCAAACATCTAAGAAATGATCATTTTTATTGATTTGAAGAAAGTATACATAGTAGGAAAAACATACATTCTAGATCCCACCCTTTAAAATGAGGTTTTGACCTCTTTTTTTAGTTTTCCATATGTTAAAATATTTGAAAGAATTGGAAAATTACAAAGAATTCAAAATGCTATATCAACAAGGTGCTGAGGTGGTAGCCTCCTATTTTATTTGAGGGAAGAAAAATATGTGCAATCCTTCATTCCTCTACAACTTGGCTTCTACAAGTCACTCAACTTTCATGGTTTCTAGCTCTATACTAGGTCAATCTGGAATCAAGGTCATCCATCATTCTTGTCATGGCTATCTCACTGTATATCTGTAATTGAATCCACTCACAGTTCTTGATTCTCTGCTGCTTCATATTCTTGATATCTTTAGCTCAATTTTTTTTGGATAACCCTCATAGATCTGCTACTTTATGCCAAGTCAAATATTGCTTTTATACGTGACTAAAAATACATGGGATGTGAGTCATTTATCTCTTGTTGAAAGATTGATATTAGAGCATTAGAGGCTTGCCATGCTCATTTGTGGTCTACAACACCCTGTAGTATAGATACGATGATATCTCTTTTTATCTCACTCCTCAATGACATTGAACATGCTCTAGCCTGCTCCTTGAAATTATTATTTGAAATGATTTACCACTTTGACTGTGAGCTAGAGCAGAGGATTTTTTTTTGCATTGGTTTAAAACTGTTCTCTATGTAGCATAATATGGAAACATGTTCTAGCCCACTTCTCTTATCCTCATGATAATATCCTTGTTATTTTGGTCCACAACATAGAACCATATTTCAGAAAGATGTCCTAGCCCATAATTTAAAATTCTAACTTAAAAATTTAACCAATGTTGACCATGGCATAGAATAGTGCACTGAGCTACGTGGTATAGAATATGCACTAGCTCATGTAGTATGGAACCATTTCATGAGCCATTATTTGAAATGTTTACTTATTAAGTTTTATCATGTTCACAGTGTGTATGACAGTGTGCTGAGTTGTGTAGTATAAAACACGCTATGTATCTTGTGGTATGGAACCATGTTATGAACTGTAATTTAGATTTATTAAGTTTGATTGTGCTGATCACGGTGTATAATCATGTTATGGGCTATGCAGGGTAAAAACTTATCAGAAACTACTTCATATTCCTTGTGCTCTGAGCTATGATTTAAAATATGCCAAGTGTAAGTTTGACTACGTTGATCGCAACATAGAACATGTTGCACCGCACTGCTATCGTGTTTTGGGGCACTCTTTAGGACTTAGAAAAAATTGTAAAGTTCTCAAAGTATGCGGTCTTGTTGGGCCTACATGTACAATTGAAGCTATTCTATATTTACCTTTTCCATAAATTTGTATGAGATATTTTTGATCAATATTCTTTTCTACCTTTTGAATATGATCAATTCTCTTTACTATCTCATTAGAAGATGTGCCTGAAGAATCTATTTCCACAAGACTATTAGTTTGTGAGTTTTCAAAATTTCTTTTAAATTCTATTGATTCTTCTCTTTCATTTGTATCTTCTTTATTATCCATTGAGTTTTATGAATCATCAATCATGCTTTTAATCCATATTGGTATTTTTATTTCTCCTTTTCATATTACATGATTTAATGTGTTCTTTGAATTAGACATCCTTATAGTTTTAGCTTTTTCTATTTTAAGAACACTTTTGTTAGATCCTTTGTAGTAGACTACCTTATGACTCCCTAGTAGATTAAGTTTATTATAAAACTAGAAAATTTTGATATGTAGTATTATTTTTGTTTCCTTAAAACTTAGATTAAATATTTTTAGAATACTATATCTTTCTCAAGTAAATTGAGTTAATAATCCAATTTTTTATAATCCTTTCTAGAGTTAGGTTTTATAGAATTTTTTATGTCTCCCTAGTGATTAGAGTAAGCTATAAGATTAATTAAGTGCTTAGTAAATAATAGTTCACTTTGAGTTGATTTTGTAATATTTTGTAAGTAACAATAATTAACTTCTATTTCACCTTATCTCTTGTAATGAACTATGCACTTAATTTGAAGTTCTCTATGGTTGGATTTCTTTTACCCCTTTAGTATGAATATGAGACAAGTGTAAGTATATAATTCCAACTTATTTAGGTAATTGAAGAACTTCCTTTTATAAACCTTAATGTCCAATAGTTTAATATTTCTAAATTCCAATAAACTATTTTGATGTAGTATACCTTATAACTCCTTACTTTGGAATATTAGAAAATAATAATAATAGTATTTTAAATTTAATATTTCTAGTTTACTAAGGTTGACAACCTTATATCTCCTACTTGGTGATTTGCAAATATCTATAATTTATTCTACTTTTGTTAGGATGAATTCCTTGATTTCTAAGGTTGTTATTTTAATAATAGTAATCAACCTTATGCTTAACCAAGGTTATGCGTAAGGGGTCGTCCCCAAAATATATTTATAAAAATTTGGTGAATCGGTTTCAAAATTGAGGTGAATAGTTTCGAAACACAAGTATAAGGTTCATTATTATTAGGGGCAATGTTAAAAATTTAGACTTAAAATGGTCAAATTATTATAAAATTGGGGCAAATCGACCAAAAAAAAATTACACCCAAATTTTTTTGGCTAATGGACCTTGGTCAAGGGTCCCAAATATTAGCCAATTTAAAATTTTGAAAATCCTAATTTTATCCAATTTTACGAAAATAACCTCTATGCATAACCCTATGCTTAACACCTTATAACTCCAAATTTTGGAAAGCAAATAATTAAATAATATACTTATCTTCCTTCAACGTAGGTGTCTCAGTTGGAAGTGAGTATAGGATATTCTCAATGGACAACGGTAATGAAACCAATTTGTTCTCCCTTTAAGACTGTGATGTAGGCGATTTTGCTCTCCATTAATCATGGTGATTTATGCGGTTTAGATATCTTTTGAAAATGGTTATGTAAGATTTCACTGGACACTACAATTATATTTTTCACCTAAACATTTAACACTTACTAGAATCATTGATTTATGATAGGATTTTGGTGGACATCCTTTAACTCCTTGGCTTAAATATTTCAATGCATCTTTACTGTAAAATTGCTCATGTTCTTTTCTTGAAGTACACTTACACTTGCTTGGACTTCACTATAATTTCTTGGACTTGGGCACTTATGTTGATATAGGAACACAAAATAAAGCTGAGAATTTTATTCCATGATATACAATATATATAAGAAAACATAAATGAAATCATGAGAGAATTAAAACAACCTGTAACAGAGTGCTAAATAGGGGTAACACTTGATCACAAACATAGTGCACATAACTAAGAACTATTAGAAAAAAATGCAATCTAACAGTTCTAACAATAGCATCCTAAAACAAATAATTTCAAAAATGTACATGAGGTATACTATTCCTTCACGTATTACATCAGTGCATAAAAATGTAATACAATAATATAACTTAGGCTAAAAATGATCAATATTAAGTATCCTCAACACTCCTTCCAACCATAGAAGCATTGGAATCCAATGCTCTCAAAAAATCTGGAAGATCATGAGCCATATGATGGTGAGAGATCCAGTGTGCTTGGTGTGGAAGATGACCGTGGTGGGCAACAAGGTAGGAAGTGGTCAAAACCTATCGAGTATGTCGAGTCTTCATGTTGAAAACTATATCTATATCAACCGAAAGCTAAAAGTCAGGTACCACATATTTTGGATGGCTAATGACAAGTGCAGTCTCCAAAGTCGAGTCTTGATATGGCTTCAAAAGATCCACATTGACAACATAATGGATGTCAAGATGTGAAGGAAGGTCCAAATGAAATGCATTCTTAGAGATCTACCAAATGATGGTGTATGTTCCATAGCGGAGATGCTTGAGCTTGCTATGTGCCTTCTCTAAAAATTGTCATTTGTCCAAGTGAAGCCAAACTCTATCACCAACCTGAAAAGGATGAGGAACATGATGCTTATCCATCACTTTATTTTATTGCTATTGAGTCCTCTATAGGATCTATGTCACCTTATCTTGGAGGATCTAAAAATATTGTATGAAAGAGGTTGAGTTATATTTCTCCTTCTCCATGTGTGTAGTGGTAGGAGAGGGAAAGGCAAGAGGTAACTCATATGGTGTAAGTGGTTGAAATCTAAGACAAAACTTAAAAGGTGAATGTGATGTGGAAATGTATACTGCTCTATTATATGTATGATTTATGTGAGTTAGGTTCAAATCCCACTTTTCTAGTGAGGTGTGGTGGTAGATCCTCAAAATCTGCACTAGTGTATGATTCACAACTTTGGTCTACCCATATGACTAAGGGTGTAAAGCCATGGAAAAATTAAGGGAAACTCCTAAAATTTTCCACAAAGATCTTCAAAAGTGTCCTTCAAAGCATAGATATCTATCATAAACAATGCTAGTGGGGAGGCCAAAGGATATCCACACTGTCTCAAAGAAAATATGTGCCAAGTCAGGTGTTGTGCTAGTCTTCCTACATGGAATAAACTTGGTCATCTTACTGAATCGGTCCACAACCACAAAAATAATATCATGATGCCTTACTGTCAAGGTAAATCCACTCACCAAGTCCATGGATATGCTCTCCCAAGGACATGAAGGAATGGGAAAAGGAACACTCAAGCCCAAATTCCTATTTGTTGATTTGGAGTGACAACATACGACACATTGTCTTAAGAATCACATGACATCTTTTTGCATGTGAGGCCAGTAGAAGAATCTTTGTAAGTGATGAAGTATTTTTTGTTTCCCAAAGTGACCTCCATAAAGAGTTGAGTGGGCTTCTTTGAGGAGAGAAACCCTATGCTCTTGTGGTATATAAACTTTGTCTAACTTGTACAAAAGTCCATCCTTCATATAAAAGTCCTAAAAATGAGTGAGGTTGAAAGATGGAGGGTGTACAATATGATGGTGAACCTTGTTATATGAATCAAGAGCATAAATAGGTGGACAAGTATGAAATTGAATAGATGAGGTATTCATAATTATTTTCAAAGCTTGAGTTATGTGTGGACGACTCAAATAATTAGCCATTGTATTAGTTGTTCCTTTCTTGTACTTGATGACCAGGTGGAACTGCTGCAAGTAAGTGGCCCACTTCATGTGTCTAGCTTCTTCAATATTGGTTTGTGACTGAAGAAACTTGAGAGGCATGTGATATGTGTGGATAATTTTTTCTTTTCCAAGAAGATAATCTCTCCAATATTTGATGGTTTAGACCAATGCATACAACTCTTTGTCATATGTGGAGTAGTTTCTTTTGGAATTTGAGAAGGTATCGAAATGATATGCCACAGGGTATCCATTTTTCTTTTAAAAAAATCTCATTGCAAACTGTGAGGCATCTATATCTATCTCAAATGGATGATAAATATTGGGAAGGACAAGAATAGGGGCAGTGCACATTTTGTGTTTCAAAGTCTCAAAGGCTTGGTCATGCTCCTTGATCCAATGAAATCTAACTTTGGCCTTCATGAGATGGTGCAAGGGATGAGAAATGGTAGAGTAGCTAGGTATGAACTTATTATAGAAATTTGCAAGTCCAAGAAAACTCCTAAGATCAGTGATAGAGGAGGGAGTTGGCAAATTTTAGAGTGCTTCTACCTTTATGATATCTACATGGATTACTTGTTGATTTATTATGAAGACGAGATAGGAGATTTAAGTTTAGGCAAATGAACACTTAGGAAGGTTAGCAAAGAGTTGGTTCTTCTCAAGGGTTTGAAGAACCTAATCTAAGTGTTGCAAGTGTACCTTCCAAGTAGTAGAATATACAACGATATCATCCAAGTATATGATCACAAAGTTATCTAGGTTGTCCTAAACACTTCAATAATCAACCTCATGAAGATTGCAGGTGCATTTATAAGACCAAAGGGTATCACAAACCACTCAAAGAGCCCAAATTTAGTCTTAAATATTGTTTTCCAAGTGTCTTCTACTTGAACCCTTACTTGATGGTAACTTAAGATTAATTTTAGAGAAATATTTTACCCCTTGAAGTTGATCTAACAAGTCATCAATACGAGGGAGAGGATATCTATTTTTTATTGTTATTTTGTTTAGTGCAAGGAAATAAATACAAAATATCCATGAGCCATTCTTCTTTAGCACCAAAAGGATAGGGGAAGCACAAGGAGAAGTTCTAGGCTTAATGAATCATTTTTCCAAAAATTCCTCAATTTGGTGTTTGATTTCATCCATATGTAACATTGATTATCTGAGCATGGGTGCATTTGTAAGTGATACACCTGGAATTATTTTGATGCTATGATTAATATCTCTCTTCGGTGGTATAGTTGTGGGCTCATTAAATACAATCTGATGTGAATGTAGAATATTTTGAAGTGAAGCATTCTTTGTGTGGGACTTAGAAGTTTGTGCTTGATATTATTTTTGTGTGGGTCTTATGAATATGAGTTCCAACTCTTGTTCTTCATTTAATGATTTGTAAGCTTACCTAAAAATTAGTACTAGATTAGATGTGTCCTTAGTGCATTCTACTAGATATTGTTTTTTATCCAATTCCAATGTGTAGGTGTTCTTTTTAGCATGGTATACATAATTCCTATCATATTGATAGGGTTTACCCAACAATATTCCACAAAATCCATGTTTGTGACATCACACCTAAACTTATCCACAAATTTGTCACCAAAGGCAAAAGACACAGTGCAAGTGTGTGTGATGTTGAAGTAGAGTCAAAATCCTTCCACCCAAGTGCATAGGGTTGTAGATGTGGTTTTGTGGGGAGCTTCAACTTCTTGACATTGAATCTCACAATAATTTTTTTTTTGAGTTTTCTATGATACAATCAATAGAAACATTGTGTGTAAGGTGGGCCTTAGTGATAAACAAATGGTCACAATACCCATGAGCAGAAAAATTTATCATAAGGGTAATCTTGTTGAGTTTACCATTCAAAGCAAGGTATTCTTCCTCTCTCCCTGTAGCCATAATGGGGCCATATTGTGTGCCCTCATTTGACTTTACAAAAAGAGATTTTTTCTTCATTATTCCAAGTATAAAGTAATTAGCTTTGGTGTGACCATTATTTTTACAATAAGTACAAGATAATGTAGAAGAATAATTTCTAGAGCTAGAAGAGGAAGAATGAGATTTAGATGAATGGGAAGGAGTAGAAGAATTAGGGTAAGATAAGTTCTTCACCTTTGGTTGGTGCTAATTTGAACCTTTGGAAGAGCTTCCTATGATGGTCATGCCTTGTAAGAACCACCAAATTTCTCATCCACTAAGATGGCATGTTTGAATACCAATGACAATGAGAAAAATGGAATGAATTTCATATCTCTCATTATAGGATCATGCAAACCACTTAATTTTTTTTTAATAAGATCTTGATATGAATAAGTGATTCTAGAAATAAATATAAGCTTATTGAACTAAAAAATATAGTTATAAAATGGTATATTAAAACCTTGCTTTAATCTATATCATTTTATCCTTAGATCTACCTGGTAGTTAGGTGGAAAAAATATTTCTTTCAAAAATACCACTAATTCTTTCCAAATTTTAACCTTAGTTGTGCCATCAGAAACCAATATTTTTGCTAAACTTGTAAGTCTTACCCATTCCAAGGGTAATTGGTATTCTTATTGGAGCTCGGTATATGAGAAACAAGTCTCCATATCCAAGATCCAAGTAGACAACACATCAATATTGCAGGATCCATCATAAGGTTTCACATCACATTTTATTTTATTGGCAAATTTATTGTTGTAGATTTTGACATCTTGTGGAGAGGTAGCTACAAAAATATCCTTTACTTTATCAATTAAGTCACCAAAAATAGTGGCAATGTTGGCTACTTGTTGTGCAAGATCATTTACCATTTTTTTTCTAGTGTATGCCAGTATAGGTTTGTAAAATAATGACTCAAATCACAAAATTTTCCTCTCACAATTTGCAAAAATAGGGTGAGTTTAGTGCTAAAATTTCAACTCCTTTTTCCAATTTTCACAAAAATTTACACTTTAAAACTCAAACAATTAGAACCCTATATGCAAGATAATATCCTTTGGGGTAAAATAAAATGAGTGATTTCTTTTATGAAAAATTTTAAAATCACCTCCAATTTTGAAAATTTGAGTGAAAAGTTAAAAAATCACCTCCCAAGATGCAAAAAAGTTATCCTTCGTAGCTAAATTTGTTCACCTCCAAGGTTGTAGCAAAAACAATTGTTAAATTTGTTCACTGGGTGATCAATTGTCCATAGCAAGTCAATGTAAGGTCAATAGGTCTATGGCAGAAAGGCAGTGGGTCAACAAGTATGTGTGGTCAACACAACTGAGTTTGATGGGTAGTATATACTCTCCATGGTTCATCAGGTGCCACTTGGCACCAAGTGACACTGCAACAACCACTTCGGTGGGGTGTGTTAACATTCTTATGATTACCACAAGGTAATCAACTTACAAGATGCATTGCACACCTGTTGAAGTTGCATCTTCTCCCAAAATCATAGGAACTTCATCAAAGAATTTGTGACATTCGCTAGTGAAGCACGTATTGTCGTCGGGGACTAGAAATAATGATGAAGAGGAGTTTCTACTGATCATCAAAAATTAGAATGCTTTTGGTGGTCTATAGAAAAAGCATGCCACCAAAAATTTGGGGATGGTTGGAAAAATAATTAAAATTTCAACCTTTGAACTTTGTGAATGGTGCCTTATTTATCACAGAAAAATTATGCATGCGGTCGAGGAATTGCGAGTGCACAATCATGAAGGATTAAGGTGAATTTGCTACTTTTAAGGCAATGTGTGGTTGATTTTACACCCCCATAATAAAAAATTAAACACCACCAACTTTGGAATGTTGGTGATATTTCCCCCACCATCTCTAGTCGGGAAACTACACCATTTGGAGAACGCAACATTGAATCGCCCTAGCTAGTCGAAAAATGGTAACGTAAAATAAAATTAAAATTAGACCTTAGTGAACTTAGGTCTTTTCATCAAATATGTTAGCCAAAAATATTGTGCACACCAGAGACTAAAACAAACATCACTAGGAGGAGAAACTCATCCACGGGGATGTTTGCGAATGTGAATTTTATTATGTGGGTCTGCAAAGGAGCACCAAATGTATGTGTCATAGTAGGCATAGGAGTGCAGTCACTGGTGGATGGATTTATCACTAGAAATTTGTGATGAAAGGACGTAAAATTATGCATGTTATTTTATTGTCAATGGTACATTTTGGGAGCGTGTTCGGGGTACGAATTTATCAAAATGAAGCTCCAACATTAGAACCCTAAAAAGAGCACCCAAATATATGTAAAATTTAGAAATACCAAAGTTTTAGTCACAACACAAATATTTATTCATGCTGAAAACTCTCAAACTCTTCTCTACAACTGCTATGAGCCGAGATCTAATTTCTAGATAATAGAGAGTTTGCCTGCAAGTGAGGCAAATTATATTATCCGTCTGGGTTAACCCTATGATATTTCTATCAGGAAGAGAGTTTAGGGGAAATATCTACCTGAGCTTCACCAAAAGTGATATGATTCGTAATGAAGCCAATTTCATAAAATCGCCAATAGGACTCTAGCTCCTTGTCTCTGAATACCAGTGATATAGGAACCCAAAATGAAATTGAGTTTTTTATTCCATTATATGCAATACATATAAGAAAAAATAAATGCAATCATGAGAGCATTAAAACAACCTATAAAATTGTGGTAAAAATGGGTAACACTCGATCACAAACATAGTGCACACAACTAAGAACTGTTAGAAAACAAATATAATCTAACAGTTCTGACAACAAAAACCTAAAACAATTAATTTCCAAAACATACGTGAGGTATACTATACCTTCATGTATTACATCAATGCATAAAAATGTAATACAATAATATAACTTAGGCTAAAAATGATCAAGCCTAAGTATCCTTAACATATGTAATTTCTCCTCTCCTTAGACTTGCACCCACGTATTACTGCTAGCTGGTGAGGCATTATTATAATGTTTTGACCTTTGAGTAACACTCCTTTTCTTCAACTAATGTGTGATGATGATGATTATTCTTTTAATGATGCCTTTCACCATCTAAAACTTAGACGTTATCTTGAGAATTTTCTTTGGGAGCATTACCGAATGCTCTATCATATGTGACAAGTGGTAGTTTGCATGAAATATTCCCTCCAATACCTTCCTTAGCCTATATACTCCTCTTTCCAACGTAAATCTAGTTGGTTTATTACTCTCAACACTTCTTTAAAGGAGCTATTCTTATAAATATGTTGGCTCTTGGTTTGATGGAGGTCCCAGGTGCTTTAGAGATGGTCTTGTGGTGCTCCTTTAGTGATTGTAAAGTGTTGTCCTTGGATGCTTCAATGGCTCCCCTCCTATTTGGAAATTTGATATTGGATTGAGGTAATATTATGTGGCCTTCACTTTACTTCTACGTAGATTCTATTACTGATATTCTACCTTATTTTCAAAAAAAATGTAATGGTTGCAAGGCTTCCAATGTGGCTGTAGGTTGACATCGTTTGTAGATGCTTTCTTTGGTGATTGTAATGGTGTTTCTAAACACCTAAAATTGGTTCTTGTGAACCCTGGATTGGTTCTCCTTCTACCTTCATTGATTTAACAATAGTAGATATAGAATACCTATTGTGTTAGTGTCTTTAAGACACTTAATATTTTGTCCTCCCTATGAGGAATATGGTGCACCAATGTAAAATTAATAAAAAAAAATATTTTGCATCAAATTTTAGTGAGCTTCTTGTCTCTTTTGATGGTATTTTATCCTTTGATATGGTGGCTTCTTGTTATATAGATATATTTGCTCCTCATTGTATAGCTTGAGGACAAATGTATATGAATTGAAGTTTTTCCCTTAATTCTTGGATATAACCGCTACTTGCTCTATTCATTTAGAGCAATGTATTGCTACCTTTCTAATCAGACAACACTAACTCCTTCACTTGGATAATTTAGTAACAATAAATACAAGCTAATAATCATGCAAATAATATGCTTTTGAAAGATTTATTTTTACACTAACTTCCACCTTTAATTAAACCCTTAGTGCACCTTAAATATGAGACTCTCCAAGTTTTGATTTGTATCTTCTTTCAATGATTTTAATGGTGGCTTTCTTCTCCACTGCTTGGAGAAATATAAATATGTTGTTGGATTCTCTTTGCCACAACAGATTGTAGATTTTATGCACTGAATAGTGTCTCTAAACACTTTGATATTTTGAACTTTGTGCACTTTGGTTTATTATCTTAACTCAATAAACCAATGAACATAATAATATTTAAGATTTAATAAGTTAGATAATCTAGAATAGTGCAATGGTAGAATCACCTATTGATACTTTAATACACTAATAGAAACTCTTAAAGAACTCTCAAATGCACTAATAAGTTTTGCAAATCTCTGAAGAGTAATTATAAATAACCCTTAAAAGCAATCTATAAATCAATGGTGTAGAATGTAGTCTTCTTGATTCTTAGATAGACAATAGGTAGATGATATTTTTCTTTCTATTTAAATATATCTAGCTCCTATTTAATGCGTAAATAATAACATTAAACGTAACTTCCTTCTACACTCCTTCAAGACTATGAAATGCAAAATTCTCTTTATAAATTCTAAATTCTAATAAGGTGATTTAATATAAATGAATACAAATCCAAATTAAAGTTCAACTACTGAACCTATTTGCACCCAAGTTGCTTACCTTAATGATCTATAGATGAAGTATTGCAAGGTGGTTCGATTCACCTTATCACTTCCTTGAAACTAAATGGATGTGCAGCTATTCTTGGATGTCCTAAACAACTCCTTAACTCACCAATTTGTATCTTAGTAACTCCTCTATCTTCCTACTCTTTAATATGTAGTAGGTGAACTCTAAAAATCCTAAAGTTTTGTAGCTAGTAATGTTGTCTTAATTGCTGCCCTTTTGTAGTCAATTTTTACACTAAAATGTTGTTCTTGAAACTCATGAATTTGGTAGGGAGCTCCCCCAAATTATAGCTAAGTTTTCCTTCAAGTATCCTTTCAGTATTTTGTTGTAGATTCATCAAACCCCTATCTTCGTATGAGCCTTCTAGCCTCCAAAGGTAATCTTCAAACCTTTCTGGTTTGGTAGTAATGTATGGCTCCTTTCTCTTTGTTTAATTCTAAATTTGATCATGGTATCCTTCTCAATAATATAAATTTATTGAGGTCTTCAGTATTCTCCTTTAGGATTTGGCAGTCCTTTTCAAATTCCTCTCTTTTTGGGCTTATTGTTGGATGGCGATAATTGTCCCAAATTTTTCTCTATTAGTAACTCCTACTTTATGGTATATTTCTCCAATGAGTTATTCTAGAAAATACTTTAATGGCCTTGTTTGAATTCTAAAAATAAGGCTCTCCAAGCCTTCTCCTTGTTTCTCCTTAAGACCTCTCTAAGGTCTTCAATCTTGCAGCTTCTCTGGTCTTTCGAATGAGACCTTTCCTTCAACCTTCTGCTATGAAAGTTTTGGTAATGAGATTTTTCTCATGGATATCTAAAATATGGAATATGGAACAAGATATTTGTTGGTCCCATTTTTACTTCTGCAATCTGTAAGCTTTAATGAAGATCACCAACCTCCAATATTCCAAAATTAGAAGTTTTGTAACTGGACCTTCTAAGGGACTCTTAATATTCATTTGGATGATTTCTTCAATGTGCTATTTGTAGTCTTTTATGGATATCACCAACCTCAAATATTCTTATTGATTATTCTCTGGAGTCTCTTGAATCAGCAGTAAGGATACTATGGCATTTTCTTCTTCTACAGTCTTATAGGTAATATCTAGTAATGAGACCTCTCCTTAGGTTTCTGAAATATTCAATCTTCTACTTATTACGACAAGTGCTGGAATTATTCTAATAAGAGATTCTTCCTAGATATTTTGTAGGAATATTCTCAACCTTTTTTGAATCTCCTTTTCCTACAACAAGATATTAGAAACTGAAATGGTGAAAACTATAAAATCTAGAGATGATGACTCTTCACTAGTTGATTTGTCAGTTTAGTAGGATGAATGTTGAGTCCTAGTCTTCATGAGTTTTTTGCAACTATATGTAAATAATCTAGTCAAATTCAATCTTATAATTTCTAGCACTAAGATTTGCTTCTCTCCTCTCAACCTCTATTGTGGTGGTATTTACAAATATGTGGCAGATTTACTTGTAGCTCTCCCTATTCCTATTGTTATACCATGTGCTCTGATACCACTGTTAGCTTTTGATAGGAGGTAGTACAACCACAATTTGTAGGATAAATAATATAATATAACTATAAATATAATTTCACAATAATATGCAAGAAAATAAATAAATGAACATATGCAAATAACTCAAAAATGTGCCATTAATGAGAATGACAAAAATAGTACAATGCTATATAATATAGGACATGAAAACTCCATGAAAGTATATGATAAAACTACATTGTACTATACTACATCTACTACATACTCACACCTCTTACTACACCTATGAGGCATTTATATAGAAAGATAGACTGCTTAGCCTTTAATCTACCTAGGACTCATGTACATGTGGACTACATGCACATTTACAACTTGCACATTGACACTTGTGAAATTATTATAATAATTTAAATAACTCACTAAATTTACTTTGAAGTAAACTCCTACTCTATATATGTACCAAATATGGTACATTTACATGACCCAAATGATGTAATATACTCTAACAGAACCATCTGACTAGATAATAGAATGTTGCTATTAGAATGTGTCAATGGTAAGTGTGGAGAGCATTTTATAGGAAAACTTGCAAGTATATTTTGGTAGGAGTACTCAAACAAGGGGGTACCAATCCAACCTAACAAATATTTAGACTATAATAGTTCCAATGAAAAATCACTAACTTTTGATAGTTACATGATTCCAGATGATGATCCAAAAGTGGGTTAATCATGCTTATTAGCAGTAGACAATTGAGTGGTTGTGCCAACCAAAACTCATCTACATTTTATTATAGGATTTTTTTATGTACTTCATATTTGGGTTTTACCTTCCTAAAGTGTCAAACATGATGTTGTACCTGGTCGTTTAAATCAGACTTCCATTCTGGTGCAACGAGAAGGAGTTTGCTACGGTCAGTGCAGTGAGATCCGTGGAACCAATCATGCCTTCATGCCTATTGCCGTAGAAGCTGTTTCTTTCGAAGATTATGCTTCTTGGGCATCCAATAAATTAAGTTAAAGGAAGGACTGTGAGGTAGGTCCCTTCTCCACTTGTTCGAGGGCCTCGACCGCTCGAAATTAAATTTAAATTAAAAGGGCTCCAAAAGAAAAGTTTATTCCGTTTTAATTTCATTTCATTCCCATAATCCCGAGGGTCCCCATCTTTAGGAACTTGAAGCGCCCTTAAAATCTCCTCTCCATCCCGGGGTTTGGGGAGGGCAGCTTTAGAACTGTCGCTCTCTATCCATAATCTGCCTCCTCTATTTTAAAAGAGCGAGCTTTTAAAAGAGCATTTTAAACCCATGTTTTAAAAAGGTAAAGCTTTTACCCTCTTTTAAAATCCTTGGTTCTCCTTCAATATAATAGGGCCCATGACTTTCAATTTTAAGCATTGTTTTCAAGCCCTAAAGAGGTCGCTCGACCGACCTTAAAGAAAGAGAGGTCGAGGGAGAGGGGAGAGGGGAGAGGATAAATGCGGCTGCTTGCTGGGAGGTCCAACCCTAAGGTTATTTCTCTCCGCGACCATAAAGAATAGATCATTTTCTACACCCTGTTCAGTTGCTGAAAGAGTCATGATGGCGTTGACAAACGATATTTAGTTGGAATAGGAAGGAGGGAAATATGCCATTTGCTGCTATTCCATTCATTGGTGTATTAAGTTCGAAGGGGATCTCAATCTGTAATGAAGAAACGATAGTAGCTTGTTGTTCCATAGGCTTTATAATATTCAGTCAGAGGAGTATGGGTAATACTTCCAAAGCGACATTCGAGGAAAGAATCGGAGCTATTCAGAGGGAATTGCAGCAATTCCTCAATCCCAACGAAGTGGTGTCTCCGGAATCCAAGGATCAACACCAATTACTTAGGATCAGCTTGTGGTATCTCCCTCTTAATCAACCCCACATTTCTTCTAGAATTAACTCCAGCTTTAATTTATAACTTGGAAAATCTAAATATCTTAAGATACCCGTGAATCTGGAAATGCCCTCTCCCCTCTATTTTAAAAGAACTAAAGAGATATGGCTCAGCTATTTTTCAATTGAACAACTGAAATGTTCTCTATTTTAAAAGGTGAAACATGTCCTCTCTATTATAAAGTGTTAATATTAAAATTCTCATGGAGGTATGGATAGATAAACTAAATCCCACTAAGGTTATCTAACATGGATAACTTGATACTCCATATTTAACAAAGCTAGATCCAAGCATAATTTACTAGAGAATAGGAAACCCCCTTTTATTTTAAGAGGAATAGAATGAAATAGAATAACAAGCTTTAAAGGTTAGGAGTATCCTTCACCATTTTATAAGCCTCTTAAGTTCTGATATGATGCCCTCTATTTTTAAGGGGAATCAGGTTCATCTCTCCTCTCTATTTTAAAATATAAAACGCTGCTCTTGGATCTCTTTTCAAAATTCCTAAGGCCATCTCTTAAAAAGCATTCGAGGCTTATAATATTTAAGGAGTGGGCAGGTTAAGGAAAATATATTTAAGACAATTGAAAAGGTTGAGCTCATTGAAGGAAGGAAGAGAGTTAAGCTGGAATTAAAGAAAGCTCCCCTCCCCTCTATTATTAAAGGTTAAAGGTAAAGGTGTGCTTAAAAACCTTCGACTTGTTCTCCCTGGGGTTCATTCGTTACCTTCAAGTTTCAAAGCTTGAAATCTCCCACTGCAATAATCATTCGCTACCAGAGAGTTTTCGGGTTGATTCGTAACTAACCAAGTGCTATTATCGGTGCTCTGGATTGGGCCTGGGTGGGTTAATTCCATCAGCTTTAAAGTGGGGTAAGGCTTTGAAGTGGTAATCTCATCCGTCCAGTGGTAGAGGGAGAAGGCGTCAGTTCGCCAACCCTGCAGTAGGCTGTGGTGTTATGGAGTGGGTAAAGGGAGTGAAGAGAGCGAGTAAGTGGTTGGGTACGTGTCGTCCCTCCCTTCCCCATATCCCGGTAACCTCCGCATTCAGTAGGTCAAGAATGCAGGTCTACATCTCATTTCTCCCATAATACCCTACTATATATAAGGTTGGATCAATGGAATGAGCCCCTACCTATATAATTAGGGATTGTTTTACTCTGTTTTGAAGAGTCGACTCCCCACAAACAGTAGAATCCCTAACCATTTTTGGTATGTCAAGATCATGAAAGAGGAAGAAGTGAGTTGAAACTAAACAAAGAACTATTCTCCCACATATAGGACCCAACTACTTTGGGTATTTGAGAGGGAGAGTCGAATTCACTTTTAAGATAAGACATCCTTATAGGATAGCTCTTTTAAAATAAAAGGATGGAAGCCTTTATATACATCTTTCATCCTTTTTTGGGGGGAAGGGGATCGTCTGATTGTCTTCTCCTGGCACTCGAGTTAGATATGGGAAATGCTTATAAAACCAGCTATCGTTTTAAAGGCTTTGAAGAAAGCGCCCTCGCTCACTCCCTTAAAATAGAGAGGAGATAGAGAGGGCTCTTTTGATCACCTGCTCTACGGTACCGGCTCCATAGCAACCCAAGAGTATTGATTAGGCTTAAACAATGGGGGAGCCCCTTTTAAAATAGAGAGCGTGAGGGTGAAACAGCTTCTTCATGAGAGGAACGACCTTTGCTTTTTTAGGGAGGAACCTTTTGGGTATGATGACAAGATGCATCCATTACATGATAACAAAGCTACTAGAGCTGATCACCGGGAAGAGCTACTCAAGCTGATGAGCCTCTTACTCTTTAGGTCGGGCTTGTACTCCTCCCCGAAGCTGTTTCCTAAAGCTGATCACCGGGAAGAGCTACTCAAGCTGATGAGCCTCTTAAAAAAAATACTCCATCATGCTCTCATGAGCTACCCCTACCTACTCCTATGAGCTACTAAAAGGAAGAGCTACTAAAGCTGGTGAGCGGGACTCCATCATGCTCTTATGAGCTACCCCTACCTACTCCTATGAGCTACTAAAGCTGATGAGCCTTCGAGTCGTATTCCGCTAGCCACCTGACCTTAAGTATTCCCGGAAGCGCCATTAAAATAGAGAGTTGGTATTCCTTTTCAAAAGAGGAGAAATCATTCAAGAAGGAAAATAAAGCTTTTAAAGGTATCGGTTAAAGCTAGTATTCCTTTTTGAGGTATTCTAGGAAGCACCACCTATGAAACCACTTGATAGAAGGAAGATTTTAATCTTGTTTACTTTCAAAAAAGAGAAGGAAGAGGGGAGCATAATTAAAAGCTTAAGATATTTCAATTAATAATTCCAATTCTTAAGTTTTTTAGCATATGATCTCTGGGACATCAACACCCTTATTTCTCTCTTGCAGTCTTTAGGCCATCAATAAGAAATCCTAATATCCCTGTTCATGGATAATAGGTTGATCATGAATAACCCTTTTAATCACAAGGTCATGAATCATTGTCATGATCCCTTTATGCATGATGGGGGAATACATGGGTTTGGATGCATCTATTATGGAATAACATAGTGTATCGCTCCAAATTTTTTGCATCCTTACCTTCAGGCTATAGGATCCGCGCCCGAAAGGGGGATGTGAAAAGGATGGGACAATACCTCGGACTGAGAGGCCCTTTGAAGGTCCCGCCTCTCGGGGGAGGGGTATAAGGGTGAATTTTCGACGGATGGTGGGTTCACCAGGAAACTTTTGAATGGCAGTTTCCACGCCTAGGTTGACAGTGAGTTTGATGTGTTCATTTTTATACTCGATCATTCAACTCCTAGGTTTGGCCAAGATGAATCTAAACTATTCTATATGCCAATGCTGATTTAAATGAATACAAAAAATAGGAATGAATGCTAATAATAGAGAATATGCTAGCTAGAATGTGTCATACCTGATTTCGGATGTTTGATGAAGATTCTGAGTCTTGTAGCAGTTCAGATCGCCTCAATTCGTACGTAATCATCTGATATTTCACAGGATCATCCCAAATCACAGAAGGTCATCTGAAATCAGATAGAATCATCTAAAATCTGATGAATTCATCAGACGAATTCGTTAGAAACCTGCAATCACAAAAATAGACGCAAAATACCAAATATGCAAGTGCAGAAGCAAAGGAGAATGATAGAAATAACAACAAACATGCCTAAATAATGGATTCCAATAACAAATAAGGAAATGCAGTAGATTTAATGATTGATTTTAACTTTATCATGCGGTTATGCTAAATGAGGTGAACTCCAAGATGCAAAAAACATAATAATTTAAGACAGTGCAGAAATACAATAGGAAAAATGCAGAGAAAGCTAAGGAAATGCAAACTCTAGACTTTGATTGCCCCCAATCTGGACTACAGTCAGGATCGCCTCCAATCGTACGAGATCGTCTGCGCTCCTCGACAAAATCATCCGTAATCGTCCGAGATCGTCCACGACGATCCGAGCTAGCTTCGACTAAAAAATAGTAGAGTTCCTGCAAGAAAATGCAAAATACAGAATACAAACAGTAGTGCGAGGGAATAAGGAACTAAATCTACAGGGAAATCCGTCAGCTAAGGGGTTTAGGGGGTTCAGGGGGATAAACTAGAAAAATCCTAGTTTATATAGGATTAGGAAGAGGTTAGGAGGTTGGGGATCATCCCAATCTGGGAGATCTCCAACAGGGAAATCTCCAACTGTGCAGACGCGTTTCTGCCCAAGTTGGAGAGGCTGTTGAAACAGAAGCTAATTATGAAAATTTGGTTTTGGGACGAAATCGTCTGGACGTTCTGTTCCAGACTGAATTCGTCAGATCGGGGATGATTTCGTCTAATCTGCGACGATATCGTCCAACGGTCAAAACAAATCCTAAAAATGGCATGAAAAACGGGGAAAGCGGGTAACAGGCGGTTTAACGGGCAGTTTGGAGTTAAAATTCAAATTTTTATCTTTTATCTTTTTACTAAGGTTTTAACCGTGCCAATTTTAGGGTGCTACATTTTGCCCCCTCTTTAGCGAATTTTTCGAAGAAAATGCGTTAAAGACGAGTTTTTCCCGTTTTACGAGAAAGCAAAAATATACTCAATTTTTTAGACGACGATTCTTGGTCGAATCGTACGAATGTTGACTATGGTGCCCCCTCCGTGTTTTTACCCAAATCGAACGTTTGAGGTAAAAACGCGAAAAAGCAAAAATTAAAATGTTGATTTTTAAATAAAATTAAGAAAATAGGGTAAAACCCTAATTCATTTTTACTGTTCTAGAGCTCTGTAGAGAGAAAAAAATGGTGGAGACAGCGCACAGAGCGACAGAGGTCCGGCGCGGGCTACGGGTAAGGATCTAATCCTAGTAGATTAGGTTTGATTTAACTTTGTGCAAGTTTTTGGATTTAAATTTGATTGTTTGGGGCATCACGGCCATTTTTAGGCCGTCGACGACGTCGGGACGAAATCGTCCCGATTTAATCATCTCGATTTCATCAAAATCGTCTCTAGATCGTCGATTTCGTCTGAGGGCGAAATCGATGAATTAGGGGCGATCTCGTCCAACAAGGGGTGATCCCCAAGTTGCAAAATCGGAGATGATTTCATCCTCACAAAGGATGATTTTGCCCAATTTGGGATGATATCATCCAATGGTGGACGATATCATCTTTAACTTGATTTTAAAATGTGTTTAATTTGATTTGAATGATTGAGTTATTAATGATTTTGTTGTTTTATTGTTTGTTTTGCAGAAAGGGTTACTAAAGAGCCGAGAATGGAAATACGATGGACTAAGAGATGACATAGCCATGCTCGACCAGGCAGAGCGTGATCGACTAGCACAGGTCGGTCTACAGCATGTGGCAGAGATGCCACAAGTACCGACTGACATGGGGCTACTGACAGCCCTAGCAGAGAGGTGGTATCCGGGGTCGTCCTATTTTTGGTTACCGATAGGGGAGATGGCTCCCACTCTAGAGGACGTATGGAGGATCATGAGGATCCCCATACAGGGATGGCTGATGATGCCTACGGCCAATCAGGGCCAGGCGATGATGAGATTGACTAGAGACCCGAGCTTCGCCCTGGAGAAGGGCGGGGTGAACATCGAGTCTCTACGGTAGATGCCTGGGGCATCTAGGCTGACTCGAGTTTTGGTAGGAGTGGTTGGTGGCTTACTGTTGTGCCACCAGAGCGGATGCAGACTACCGTGGGTGCTCTCAGACATAGTCTACGACATGAGAGACCACGGGTACAGATTTGCATGGGGCAGCTTTGTACTTTGCCGCTTGTATAGGATCCTGCATGGGGTCGTATACAAGGGAGGTCGATGTCTGGTCTTGACATCGCTACTGTAGGTTTGGTGCTGGGAGCACATTGCGGTGCGGAGGCCGGTAGGGCTCCCATTGATAGGGGTTGACCGGGAGAGGCCCCAGGTTTTCTATTGGTGGCTACAGAGGGGGTCACAGCGGTGGATAGATCTGTCGATGTCACGGAGGTTGCTAGACGACCTCATCCTAGACCAGATCACCTGGAGGCCATGGCGAGAGCACCCTAGGTGGGCGAGAGGATGGGCGAGGAGCTGGCTCGCATCGAAGCGAGTCTCGTTGGCCGAGGATGGAGCGAGGAGAGGTAGAGCTCCACCGCTACGATCGGGTACTATGGTAGTTCGGTCTACAACAGGGGATCCCTTCTCTCAGGGATTACGAGTACTCTCGGACTATTCGAGATAGTACTACACTGAGCGGGGCTCCAGATATGCAGTGATTCTAGAGTCAGGATGCGGACGATGCCCCCATCCAGCCAGTGGATGGTGACGATGTCGAGGTTGCAGATGGCTACGATGCCTGGTATGTAGGCATCCGCCCTCCTCGGATGATGAGGGCGCAGGGTCCAGTGCACGCCGTGGTGCACCAGATGGGGAGGCGATGATAGGCTGCTATTGAGGTAGCGCGGGGTCATGGGGGGAGAGAGCAGCGGTGGTCCCCATAGGAGAGATGCCAGCGGATGGGTCAGGCTCCACAGAGGCCATGGGAGATAGGGCGGAGGGAGGAGAGACTCCCTTCGCAGTAGAGGGAGAGACCACCATCACCTGATAAGGGCAAGGGTGTCGACGTAGGGGAGAGCAACGAGACGGTGGCTCTCCGGGCTGAGGCTGCCCACCTCCGAGCTCAGGTGCAGTCATTGCAGGACGAGGCTACTCAGCTCAGGGCTCAAGTACGAACACTGTAGGATGAGACTACACGGCTCAGGGCACGGAGCGGAGGGGCGAGCAGGGATGAGCTAGTGCGGTCTATGATGCAGACCGCATTCTACCAGGGGGTATACTTCCAACTGGTTCCAGAGGGCCAGAGGGTACAGCTGCCAGCCAACATTGCAGAACCAATCAGGATGGGATCGATGAGGACATCCTCACGATCGATGATGAGGACCCGAGATACAGCCCGGACCTCTATGGGACCACCTCCTCCATGTCAGGGTGGGGGAGGAGATGAGGCTGAGAGCTCGAGGGCTTCTCGAGGCTAGGTGGCTATGGACTGTATAGATTTTGTATAGATTTTTGAGAGGATTGAGTATGCCAGGGTATAGATTGTGGCATACCAATCCAGATTTGATATGATGTATATAATTTTTTGATATATATATATATATATGATATTTTTGATATGACTTGTTCATATGTTTTTATGATGCTTTAATGTTTGAATTGTTTGCTTGTTTGATTGATGATTCATGTAATTATGTCGTTTGGAAATATTATAATTTGATGTCATGCTGTGAAATTTAAATGAAATAATCTGATGTAAACAATTAGTTGTTGTGGTGTGATTTGATGAAAAATAAAAGGGACCTCTAACAATAATTTCAAAGGACATTGTCGTTGTTATAGACCATTTCATGGAGTCGTCGCTCACTCGGTCGTCAAGCTAATCCCAGTATAGAAATATTGTTAAAAGTAAAAGAGTGCTTAAGAGACTGTCTTAAGACTTTGTGTTGTAATGATGGAGATAATGATGGTTTGATGATTTGTTTTCAGATTTTCATAAAAATAGTATGCATGAGATACTAAAAGAAATATGATTTTGCTAGGCATAAATTCCTAAGTGTGATAAAATTTTGAACAATTCCTTAGGAATTATACCATGGTTGCAAGATTGAATTTTGACATAATGACATGAAATAGAATAAGTGTTCGTTCGTTTGTAAAGCATAATTGTGTAACATAATGATGCAAGTCATATGAATTTGTTTTTAAAATAAATGGAAAATAAAATTAGAACAATGGTTTGCGCTAGGCATAGAATTTATAGGTATAGACTTATACCATCATCGTGAAATCCAAAGAAGAAAATAGATTTTTTGGTTTTATTGCAAGATTAATTTTGTGACTTTTGATAAACAGAAAAATAATAATATGAAATTTTTGTTTGAAATCATTTTTGTGATTTTGTGAAAAGATGTATATAATTGCTTTTATATAAAACAAAAATTCTGAAATAAAAGGATAAAATTATTTCGAAAAGAATTACAGAAAACATTTTAAATTATCTCAAAGACAAATGTAGATTTATAAGGGATCCTCATGTGCAAATGTGAGTTCATTACCGATCTTGATTTATCATAATGATACAAAATCTCTCAAATACAAATGTGTGTGCGATTGTATTGTTCATTCACCAATTTTGAGCAAGATAATTTGATACAAGTAATTTGCCTTAACCAAATGAATGTTCGTTGACCATGATTTATATGCATGTAACCGTACCAGACTACTATGTAAGTCGGGTTATCAAGAGCTAGCTAATCCATAAGCTGACATAGGTCTATACAAAAGAAGGTCGCTAATGTGACAGACATATCACCACGCTAGGAATTACCCAAGGCCAAGTGGGTTGGGCACAAACCACCTGTTATGGGGCTTACCTCACAGTTTTCGAATAATTGAGAATTCCAGGGATTCAAGCTCATTCACCCTTCTTTTCTTTTCAAGGGGTAGGGAAAGGATTTTATTGCATTTTGCTTTTGCATTTTTTTTTCTTCTCTTTTTTTTTTTATTTTTGTATTTTTGCTTGATATTTGAGATAATGCTGAAATATTGCTGTGATGATACAAAATAACATTTTTCTTTTTCTCTTTTTCTTGAACTTTTCTTTTCTTCCTATGCTAGGGATACTTGCTCGGATTAGCTGTAGAGCAAGGGATTTTTATTCTGGGTAGGGGTGAGCTTGTCCTTTTGTCAATTCTCAAAGATTCTAGACCATGTGCATGATAGGATAGCAGGGGAAACTTTTTGCTCAAGAAACCATTTCTACTATGTAGCATCATATCGAATTTGCAATGAAATCATTTTAATGTGAAAAGATATACTTGGTTCAAGTAAATAACAAGATCAATTCTCTATGCTCAAAACTTTATTTAATGCAAATGTGGACTTTGATATAAGAGAGATTAATAATCATACCAAAATAAAATCAAGATATTTATTCATGTGAATGTGAAAGTGCGGGATTCCAAATAAATGCTAATTTATCCAAAATAACTGAAAATATAACTGCAATACTGCACGATTTGATAGGTATGAAAATAAAATATGTTTTTGAAGGTTTTGATGATTTTGATGTTTTTGATTTTAAGTTATGAATTGAAAGAATAAATACTATTACTGTTTTTGAAATTTTTATATGGATGACTAAAATGAAACAATATGCAAAATAACAATATATACAATGATGAAATGACCATATTTTATGCATAGTAGCGTTTAAGATGCATAATGTTCATAGGTTCTTTAAGTTCTTTACCATCTAAGGTAGATAATTTGTATGCTCCCGATCCAAATTTAGCAGTGATGACATATGGTCCAAGCCAGTTGGGCTCAAATTTACCTTTAAGGTTTTTAGTTGCATTAGTATTTTTTTGATTTTCTTTTAAGACAAGGTCACCGATCTCAAAGGATCGATGATGAACTTTCTTAAGGTATGCTCGCTTAAGCTTGTTTTGGTAGGCACGAAGATGCTCCAAAGCATTGATGCGCTTTTCATCTAAGAGTTCCAGCTGACTAAATCTGCCAGCACGATATTCATCCCCTACTTCAATATCTTGAAGTAGTAGAGCTAAAGAAGGAACTTCTAATTCAAAGGGAAAAATGGCTTCAACACCATAAACCAAGACAAAAGGTGAAGTTCCAGTGGGGGTTCGAACACTAGTTCGATAGGCCCACAAAGCAGGATATAATTGAATGTGCCAATCTCGACCGGATTTATTGACCAATTTTTTGAGAATTTTGATTAAGGTTTTATTAGATGCTTATGCTTGGCCATTACCCTGAGGATAATAGGGAGTGGACCAACGATGTTGAATTTTATATTTTTGACATAATTTTTTAACATCTTTATTTTTGAAACAAGTTCCATTATCTGAAATGAGATTGGCAGGAATTCCAAACCTACAAATAATTTGATTAAAAATAAACTTGGAAACTTGGGTTCCAGTGCAAGAAGCTAATGGCATAGCTTCAACCCACTTCGTGAAATACTCAGTGGCAGTTATGATGAATTTGTGTCCATCGGATGACACAGGGTTGATTTTTCCAATGATGTCTAAGCCCCATTTTGAAAAGGGCCAAGGAGATGAAATAGCCCGTAGTTCTTGTGCAGGCGCATGGACAAGGTCAGCGTGTTTCTGGCACTTGTCGCAATGTCGCACATAATTATGTGCATCATTTTCCATGGTAGGCCAAAAATATCCTATCCGAAGGAGTTTCTTAGCAATGGCGCTACCACTAAAATGTCCCCCACAAGATCCATTGTGGGCTTCATTCAAAGCTGATCTAGATTCTTCTAGATTCAAACATCATAGTAAGATGCCTTCAAAAGATCTTCTATACAAGGTATTACCAATAATCACAAAGCGACTTGCTTGTCTACGTAATAACCTACGCTGGTTGCTAGTACAACCATCAGGGAGGGTTCCTTTTTGCAAAAAATTAAATATATCAGTATACCATGGTTCAGGAGTTGTTTCGTTGATGAGAAACACATCCAAAGGTTCTAAGCATGATTTTCTTGAAGCGGGTTCCTGGAGTCGACGAATAATGATGGTAGCATATTCATCGTCTAACTCCAAGGGTAAAAGAGATGCAACTGCAACCATAGCGTCAGCCGCACGATTGCTAGTTCGAGGAATAGCTTCCAAAGTAACTTGATCAAACAAGGATAATAATTGCAAAACATATGCTTTATATGGGCGTAATTTATCATCTCTGGTCTGATAAACATCATTAATTTGATTTATGACAAGTTGAGAGTCACCGAAAACCAATAAATTTTTAATTTTCAATGCCAAGGCAGCTCGTAATCCAAGGATAAGAGCTTCATATTCAGCAATGTTATTGGTGCAAGCAAATGTTAATTTAAAGGACAGAGGTATAAGATGTTTCTGTGGAGATATTAAAATAATACCCGCACCAGCCCCACTCATGCATCGGGCTCCGTCAAAGTATAGGGACCATTGCTCTGAATGGTCTGCCTCTAGTTTAAGGCATTCATCAAGAAACTCAATGATGAGGGGATGAGTAGATTCTAAGGGTGCAACAACTAATTGATCTGCTATGATTTGACCCTTAACAGACTTTTGTCCTATGAACGTGAGTTCAAATTCGCTTAGCGCAAGAACCCACTTGGCTGTGTGACCAGATAAATACGGTCGACTCATGAGATATCGCAAAGGGTCGAATTTGGCAATGACATACGTTTTTTGACTGAGCATATAATGTCGTAGTTTCTATGTAGAAAATATGACTGCTAGACATAATTTCTCTAATATGGTATAGCGAGTTTCATAACTGATTAAGGTTCTGCTGATGTAATAATTAGCACGTTCTTTCTTCTCATCGTCAAGCTGAGCTAACATAGCTCCTAAGGCAGAATCGAAAGCAGAAATGTACAAGATAAATGGACGATCAGATCTAGGTGGGGAAAGTACTGGTGGTTTAAGGAGATATTGCTTAAGGAGTTCAAATGCTTCCTGGCATTCTTCGTCCCAATGAAAAGAGACATCTTTCTTAAGAAGCTTAAGAAAGGGTCCAGTTTTGTCCGCCAACTTATCGATGAAGCGGCGAATAGCTTGAAGCTTACCTTGTAAACTTCGTAATTCTGATATATTGGTGGGTGCGGGCATATCTGTGATAGCCGCGATCTTGAGAGGGTCAATTTCAATGCCACGTAAAGAGACTATAACCCCTAATAATTTATCGGACTTGACTCCGAATATGCATTTGGCTGGATTTAGTCGGATAAGATATTCCCTTAACCGATCAAATACTTTTCTCAAGTCATTTAAATGATCATCTTCTTTGATAGAACGAGCTATAATATCATCTACATAATCATGTAGGATATCATGCATCATATCGTGAAAGATATAAGTCATAGCTCGTTGATAGGTTGCACCTGCATTCTTTAAGCCAAATGGCATCACTTTCCAACAAAAGGTTCCCCAAGGGGTAATAAAGGTTGTTTTAGCCTGGTCTTCAGGAGCTATCCTGATCTGATTATAACCAAAAAATCCATCCATTAAGGATATCATTCCGCTTCCAGCAGTAAAGTCAATGATCTGATCCATGTTGGGAAGGGGAAAATCATCTTTAGGGCATGCAACATTAATATCTCTGAAGTCTGTACAAACCCTAACTTTAGTGGCTTCTTTCTTAGTTACTGGAACTACATTTGAGATCCATTCAACATAATCAATGGCTTGTATAAAAATGACTTTCAACAGTTTTTCTAGTTCTCCTTTGACTAGTAAGGCCACTTTAGGATGCATTTTTCTAAGTTTCTGTTTAACAGGTTTAGCATCTGGATGGACTACTAGATGATGCATAACTACGGAAGGGTCCAAACCTGGCATGTCTTCATATGTCCAAGCAAAGACATCTTCATAGTCTTTAAGAAATGAAATGTATTTATCTTGTTTTTCTTGACTTAATTCTGATCCAATATTGATTATGTGAGGGTTATGTTCGGTTCCAATGTTAATTTTTATAACGTTTTCAACTTCCATATGTAAATCTCTCTCAAAATTAGGTGGGGCGGGTGAAACACCCAATTCTTGTAATTCTTCCAAGGTTAACTTGGATAATTCGTCTTGAGGAGTCGTAGCTTCAAGTTGGGCTATACTCGGTATAGAGCCATCAAAATAAAATTCATTATATAACAATTCCTCAATGGAAACATCATGAAAGATATCTCCCTCCAACTCATCGTCGGATTCGGCAATCATTTCAGGGTAAGCTATGGATAGCATATTGCAGGTAAAGGAATTATTCTTTGCACGCAAAGAATCTTGTTTATCCAGATAATCTTGGTAACATACAAGATGGTCATCATCCTCAAATGGGAAGGGCTGACCTTTACTAGAAAATAGGCCCACACCACAGTAGGCAGGCCACGGTTCTACCTCAAAAGGTTCTTTCATACCATTTTGGAAAGGTCCCAAACCTTTCCCTTTATATCCCGATTTAAGCATTATGGGCTTAGCTTTAATATACTCATTAGCAAAATAGCATCTAGCATATCCATCACAATGTGTCTTAATGTTTCTGGGTATTCTTCCCCAATCATATCCTTTATAAATAAAAGCACAACTCCCGACTTGGTAGATACTTCCCATAGGTTGTGGGAGGCCCAAGGTACGAGGAGAGGATGGGAGTTTATTTAAAAGAAGGGAAGTTTGCATGGCAGTGTTGGTTTCTTCTGATATAAGAATTTTAGATAAATCGGGTAAGAGCTCATCAGTGAGAGCATAAGAGGTAGAAGGAACATTTCCTACATCGTCGGATGTGGAAAGGATGCCTGTAGTGGATGTAGATGTTATAGGGATATTGATGGGTGAGTCTATAGGTATGGAAGATATAGGAGTAAAACAGGAAGCATTGGTTGTAATTTTGGGATCTTTTCGAGGTCCTAATGTGGTTTGTTCAGAAGATGGTTGAGCTATATGTATAGGTGTAGTTGAAAGAGTAGATGATGTTATGGGTGTGTGTTTCACACGTTTGGGTGGATGATGAGAATTAGGATGTGTGGATGACAGGGTAGGGCAAAATTGAACTCCAACAGGTTCTGCCAAAGCACACATATCAAAGGGTCTAGGATCACCATGAATGGTAACCAACTGGTTTTTAAATTTGAATTTAACACACTGATGTAAAGTGGATGGAACCGCTCGCATCGCGTTGATCCAAGGGTGACCCAAAAGTATATTGTACGATGCAGGGCAATGTACAATAAACACGGTCGTATCTAGGGTTCTAGGACCAACTTGCAAGGGTATAGTAATGACTCCACACGTTTCTTGTGTTTCGTCATTGAAGGCTTTTATAATCATATCAGTTCTTTTCATTTCGTCACTTCTAAACCCAAATCGTTGGTAGAAGTCAAAAGTGCATATGTTTAAAGATGAACCATTATCAATCAAGACTCGCTTAACGGCTACATCTCCAATTAGGGCAGTAATATATAAGGGGTTATCCTTATGTAAACTATGTTGCGGGATATCTCTATCTCGAAAGTCAATACAATCGACTTCTCGAGTTATGATAGTATTGGACATGGCTTCAGGTTGAATATTTTGTGGTACCATCATTTGGCTTAATGTGAGCATTAATTCATCCCTATGGGTAGGAGAAGATCTTAACAGGTCCAAAAGGGAAATTCTAGTTGTAGTATTGGATAATTGTTCATTAATATTATAAGGAGGCTTAGGTTGAACATTAGGCGCATAATTCCATTTATTGGGATTTTTCAAAACAAATGGAGCTGATCCATCATTCTAAGTTTGATCCTGTTGAGAGTTTTGAGCTTGTTGTCTGGTAACGGCTCCGATGGTTCCTACAATATTATTTTGAAAGTGATGAATAGGTCTTGGTCTAGCGTTTATGGCTTGTTCATTAGAAAGTATTTGGTGAGAAGATGGTCTAGTAGTGACTCTTCTAGGAAATGGTTCTTCTGGAACCATAGAACTTGTGATAGGTTGAATAGGATCTGATTCATCTTCAGAACTATTCGATTGATTTGAGGTGATTTCCATGTCACTTTCAGTCTCATATTCGGTGTCACTAAGATCAAGTATCCGAATATTATGTAGAGGTCTAGTCGTAACTATGGATAAAGTTGTGTCAAAGATTTGAGGATCATGAACAGGTAATTGTCCACTAATAGTCCCTACATATCGGGTAGGAGGGGGAACATTATGATGCTCAATTTGATTAGCCACCTCTTTACCATGCTTTGGTAAAGGATGTTGAAATATGTCCAATGATTGATTGGCATTTTGATTCTGATTTTGGGGAATGTTCTTTTGAGCATTATTAGAAGGATTTTGTTTAGGTTGAAAGGCTTGCACCTCCATCTCATTGTTATCAATCAGGTCTTGTATTTTATGTTTTAATATTTTACAAGAGTTGGTAGCGTGTCCAGGTCCTCTATGAAAATCACAATGTAAATCAGCTCTGTATCCGGGTATGGTTGGATCAGGTTCCCGGATAGTTGGTAATTGGATCAAACCTCGTGCTAGTAATTGCGGGAGAATGGTTGATAAAGGTTGATTTAACCTAGTAAATTCTCGGGGTGGTTTATCAGGAGGTTTCAATATAAACTTCTCTGTTGTTTTTGCAGTATTAACATTGGCAATGTTTCTGCTATCAGTGACTCCGTCACCCACAACTTGTTTATTTTTATATTGATTTTTGGATGTTTTCTCATCATCTTTCTTTTTGAGCTGACCTCTTCTAATGAGAGCATCTTCCACCCTTCGAGCTAAATCGATAGCTTGATCGAAGGTGGTCAAGGTAGCAGTTGATAATTCATAGGATAGTTGTTCTTGTAAATTATTGATAAAAATATCCAACATTTCCGATAAGGTAACACAAAGTGTAATTTTCCTATCAACTGCCTCCATCGAGCTAAGAAGTCAGCAAAACACTCATCTTTGTCTTGTTTTAGGTTGTACAAATATTTAATGGTTACATGCCTTTCGATATAGGCACTAAATTGATGCACAAAAGATTCGGCGGTCTCTTCAAAATTTCTCAAAGAATGAGTGGGTAGTTGATAATACCACTCCAATGCCATCCCCCCTAAGCTTTTCGGGAACATTTTTAGTAATAACAAGTCATCATGTGATATGTCATGACATGCTATCCTAAACATACGAAGATGCTCTATGGGATCTTCAGTTCCTTTATATATAGGTAGGACAGGCATAGGAAAGTGTTTGGGATATGGTTGTGCTACAACTATAGGATCTAGAGGTTGACTACACATCTCTCGATAATTGTACGAGGGACGGTAGGGATCTATCCGGTCCATGCGAGAGACTAACTGTTTCACCATGGCTTCCAGATTACCAGTTTGTCCACCATATTGGTTTGGTGGTACATGAGTATGGGACTTGTGAGCGTAGGAAGGCGGGACATAAGGATTAGATGCTATATTGTTGTTATGCAAATGATTGGTAGGAAGAGTATTATGAAGAAGATTTGGTGTAGTATTATGTTGTATCCCAGATTGTTGGAAATTGGTATTTGGTTTTGTTTTAGGCTTTTGTTGATTTGAGGTATATTGATCAATAGCTTGGCGAAATAGAGCAGTGAATGAAGGTTTCTTTTGTGTGGGAATAACCCTTGGCTTGGTAACAGAGCACTCTAGGTGGTTGGGTAACCTGTTGTTGTTGCATGTTCTGGATTATAGTAGCCATGTCCAAATTGGACGGTCCAGCTTGATCACTCTCTTGATCAACGAAGGACAAAGGATTAGTGCGTGTGTGATATATGTCTTCTAGGGTTGCTTGAGTGTCACTAATTTGATCTTTATCCATATGAACTGCTCTATTAAGAGTGCCAATATTAGTATTGAGGAATTTCCAAAAATGTTCCATGTTCTCAAAAGTAACAACTCCTTCTGGAGTTATTTTAGGAGATGAGGATCCTTCCTCTCTATCATTTTCTTTTTGTTCATTTGCATCCACAAATTCTTCTTCTTGTTGGTTTAAGGTTCCTTCTTCCTGAATTGGGTCTTCAGGAAGGACATCTGGGTTATTTTTTGGTTTTCTTAACCAATCTTCTTCTACTTCAATTTGTTTTCCATTCCCGAGTCTAGTCATTATGTCTAAATTTAGATTTTAGCAAATATATATTAATATATTTGCGACAGATTTTGGGAGGTATATATTTTAATTATATACCTACTATAATACTTAAAAGAAAATGTTTTGATTTTTTTGTTATGATTTTGTTTTGTTTTTGTTTTTGTTTTTATGCTTATAAAGGCAATAAACAACACACTAAATACAAGAAATAACAATAATAAAATAATAGCTTAGTTTTCTATAAATAGTTTATAGATATCATTGATAGGATCAAGTTCATCAAGAGTCATAAAATGCTCCTCTTCAAATTGGAAATGGTTTTTCAAGAACTTGATAAAGTGTGCTATAGTGATATTATCTGTTTCAGATTCTGTTTTGTAAAAATAAATCTCATGACAATACTCTCGATATAACACAACTCTGGGAACTCTATTCCATCTTTGTCTATCTGTAAGAACGACCTCTTGGTCCTCTATACGAGACAAAAATTTATGTACTACAACTACATTATCGAGGTATTCCTCAAAGGTATACAACTCCAGAAGACACAAGGGCTCTTTTATCTCCTAACCACCTATGGCAAGCTCTCTAAAGTTCATGATACAAAATCACTTGATCGGGATCCAGGATTCTATCTAGGACAAACCTCTTGATTTGCCTAAGTTCGGTTGCTCTAGATGAAATGAGATTCAATCTCCTATCAAGTTCGTCCCACAAAGGTTGAACCCTACTTGTTTGAGGTACTCTAAGCACAGAAGTAATCTCTATAGCTGCTAGTTGATTCTCAACATTAATGGTGACAACTCGTCTTTTATTATAGTCTACCATCTAAATATGATATGCAATTTTTTAATTCTAAATGCATTTATGTTTTGCCTTTTTTTTTTTTTTTTTCAAAAGGTTTTTGTTTCACGTCGGGTTCACCAAAATGTATCGCTCCAAATTTTTTGCATCCTTACCTTCAGGCTATAGGATCCGCACCCGGAAGGGGGATGTGAAAAGGATGGGACAATACCTCGGACTGAGAGGCCCTTTGAAGGTCCCGCCTCTCGGGGGAGGGGTATAAGGGTGAATTTTCGACGGATGGTGGGTTCACCAGGAAACTTTTGAATGGCAGTTTCCATGCCTAGGTTGACAAGTGAGTTTGATGTGTTCATTTTTATACTCGATCATTCAACTCCTAGGTTTGGCCAAGATGAATCTAAACTATTCTATATGCCAATGCTGATTTAAATGAATACAAAAAATAGGAATGAATGCTAATAACAGAGAATATGCTAGCTAGAATGTGTCATACCTGATTCCGGATGTTTGATGAAGATTCTGAGTCTTGTAGCAGTTCAGATCGCCTCAATTCATACGTAATCATCTGATATTTCACAAGATCATCCCAAATCATAGAAGGTCATCTGAAATCAGATAGAATCATCTGAAATCTGATGAATTCGTCAGACGAATTCGTCAAAAACCTGCAATCACAAAAATAGACGCAAAATACCAAATATGCAAGTGCAGAAGCAAAGGAGAATGATAGAAATAACAACAAACATGCCTAAATAATGGATTCCAATAACAAATAAGGAAATGCAGTAGATTTAATGATTGATTTTAACTTTATCATGCGGTTATGCTAAATGAGGTGAACTCCAAGATGCAAAAAACATAATAATTTAAGACAGTGCAGAAATACAATAGGAAAAATGCAGAGAAAGCTAAGGAAATGCAAACTCTAGACTCTGATTGCCCCCAATCTGGACTACAGTCAGGATCGCCTCCAATCGTACGAGATCGTCTGTGCTCCTCGACAAAATCATCCGTAATCATCCGAGATCGTCCACGACGATCCGAGCTAGCTTCGACTAAAAAATAGTAGAGTTCCTGCAAGAAAATGCAAAATACAGAATACAAACAGTAGTGCGAGGGAATAAGGAACTAAATCTATAGGGAAATCCATCAGCTAAGGGGTTTAGGGGGTTCAGGGGGATAAACTAGAAAAATCCTAGTTTATATAGGATTAGGAAGAGGTTAGGAGGTTGGGGATCATCCCAATCTGGGAGATCTCCAACAGGGAAATCTCCAACTGCGTAGACGCATTTCTGCCCAAGTTGGAGAGGTTGTTGAAACAGAAGCTAATTATGAAAATTTGGTTTTGGGACGAAATCGTCTGGACGTTCTGTTCTAGACGAATTCGTCAGATCGGGGATGATTTCGTCTAATCTGCGACGATATCGTCCAATGGTCAAAACAAATCCTAAAAATGGCACAAAAAATGGGGAAAGCGGGTAACAAGCGGTTTAATGGGCAGTTTGGAGTTAAAATTCAAATTTTTATCTTTTATATTTTTACTAAGGTTTTAACCGTGCCAATTTTAGGGTGCTACACATAGGTCATCCTTACCCATGGAATAACATAGTAAATCCTTGGTCTAGTGGAAGAAATCCAAAGAGATTAATACGTTAATTACGGGCACTTCTAGAATATGCATGAAGATCCAAAAACAAGGTATTCTCATGGATACTTTTGGAGACTCATGAAGATAAAATAATAATATGAGTTTATTAAAAACATAATACATGCATGGTCATTAAAATAGAGGTAACAATATTAATTTCATTTAAATTAAATGAAGAAAATTATTTGTTTTGACCAAGAAAATTATTAAGCAAGCAAGTTAAATATTTTTATAATTGCTTGAGAGCCTGAAGATAGGATGGACCATTTGATAAGGCATATGGTAAAATATTATATGGGAAAATTTAGTCATGAAGGCATATGCTTGGAAATAATTCAATCATATATTAAAGATAACAAATGATTTATGGGTTCATGAGCACCGACCATAGAAATAATTCAATCTCAGGTTAAAGAGGATGTGTGATTTGCTACATGGGAATGTGTGCAATAAACAAGAGAATATTATTCCTATTGGTTTGTGGTTTTTCTTATTTTATCTAGAAATCCTTTGGGAATGAAGGCCAAGGAGTGCCAAAACATAATAATTGTCTCAAGAACAGATTTTACAAGTGTTAATGTCCCACCAATAGATAACCATTTATTACACCAATGGTTAATCCTAAATTCAATCTTCTATAAAAGCCATCCCCAATATCTCTTCCTCTAACTATTCAAATTCAGTACAAAATCCAAATACTTAAAGCCTTATTGGAATAGGTCTGAGGTGTAGACCAATTGGTTTGACCAAACTCCATAAGGTGGGCGAAGGCCCAAGGTTCAAATATTGGGCATCTCAATATTTAATGCTTATCCCTTTCTTGGTGTTTTTAGTGATGTAAAAGGTTTAAAATTATTGTGGCATGATGGTTATAGGGGTAGACTATGAGAAACTCTGTGTGGTGGCTTCTAAGGTGGATAGTGTAAAATACTGTGGCAACCATAAAATATGGACAACCTACCCGAATTCATGGCGTCTACCAATTCCACCATGTAAATTAAAAAAATACTTATTGTAAATCTAATATATTAAAATGAAAATTTTCGATAAGACCTTATTTAGCCTCCTACTCTAGACCATTAAAGCAAATAGAGGATTTTTGAAAATTAATCTTCATACCGGTAGCAATACTATAAGTGTCTAGGATTTCATTCAACTTTATAGCTTCCCTTAAATTTATATTATTTAACAATAATACATCATCAACAAATAATAAATTAGATAAATAAAATATCCCAAATTTGATCTTGGACATGGATCCTACCCCATTTGCATCCAAAATAGCTCTAGTCAATCCTTCAACAACCACCAAAAAAAGTAAAGGGGATAAATTTAGGATATATCTTAGTCCTCTCGAGGGTCTAAATAATTTAGAAGTTGACACATTGATAAGAACAAAAATATATACAAAATAAATGCATCCCATAATCCACTTAACTACCAGATAGCTAAAACCCACATGTAAGAGCATCAGTCTGAGATACAACCAACTAGTTCTATCATAAGCTTTAGATAGATCTAATTTAGGGACCATTACAATAAGAATTTTAGTTTTCATAGAGTGAAGGCCCTCTTGAGTAGCTCTTATGGCTTCAAAAACCTATCTACCTATTATAAACCTAAACTGCTCCTAGGAAATAACTTCAAAGAAAATATTCTTCAATTTTACAACCATAATTTTACAATGATTTTATAGATACAATTACACAAGGAAATAGGTCTAAATTCATCAAAGGTTTTAGGCTTATCCTTTTGAGGAATCAAATCTAAAAAAGTGGAGTTAAAATCCTCCAAAACCTAACCACTCAACCTGAATTCCTCCATTACTCTAAGAATATCCTCCTCAACAAGATCATAAAAAATAGGAAAATTTCCACAGGCCATCCATCAGACCTTAATTTTTTATCCTTTTTGAGATAATTTAGGGAAACTTTTAGTTCTTCCTTTATGACCTCCTTTATAAATAACTTATTATCCTCCTCTATCACAAAATTGGGGAAGAAAGTAATTAACTTAGAAATTTTCCCAATGTTGACTCTATCAGGTTCTTTGTAGATAGATTGAAAATATTTTACTCCCAAATTTGCTAATTTTGATAAATGCCTAATGAGGACCCCATATTAATTATTCATCTCCTATATAGTGTTACCCTTCTTCCTATTATTAGAAAAATCATAAAAAACTTAGTATTTTCATCCCTTTTTTAAACCAAACAAGTCCACTTTTCATTCTCCATTCAACTTCTGTCCACTCTAAGATTTTGTTCTTCTTAACTTCTATTTCAGCTAATATTGTTTTCTCCTCCTCTTTAAAAAACTAGCCTCATTATTTTTATGAATTTCTAAAATTTCCTTCTCCACAAACTTAAGATCTCTATCCATACTTTATTTTTTAACTACAATTCAAGATGCCATGACTCTTTTTAATTTTTTTAAAGTATCAACAAATTGAAAACTCGTTGATAACTTGGAACTTTGGCTATAACCAATCCATTCTTTTTTAATAAATTGCTAAAATCATTCTTCCTCCAACCAAATTGGATTGAGCTTAAAATGACTAGTAGATTTTGCATCTTGAATTTCTAATTGAAGAAGTATGTGATAATGATCTGTGTCACCTCCAGTATCAACCCATAACCATTTTTATCTATTTGTTTGTATAATTACTATGAGATAAAAATTATTTTCAACCTCTTTGATATCCTAGATTTTCCATCTCTATTATTTTCCCACGTAGAAAATAACTTTATTAGTTCCAAATCAATCAAACCATCTTCTTCAATCTTATGTTTGAAGTAATCTACAAGTCTATCAAGTCTTGTAGATTCTCCCCATACCTCACTTTTATTCATAGTAAAATTTAAGTCCCCACCAATGATAAATATTTCATCCCTAACACACCTTTGGGAGAAAAAATTATCCCATAATACCTACCTATCTTCATAGGAACCATAATAATCAATAATCGATAACCTCAAACCCAAGACTTTAAGAAAATATTTTGTCCACAAGCTTAAAACCATAAAGGAAGAATTAATTAAGGATACTAAGTTCTTATAGCTAGTCAAAAAACCCCTTAAATTTCTTGTAGCATCTAGGGCCAAGAACTTTGAGTCCCTAAGAAATTTACTTAACCCTTCAATGACTTTTGTACTCACCCTCATGGTTTCCTATAGAAGGATAACATCCAAATTATGAATCTCCACTAGTTTGTCTAAGGTAAGTATTTTAGAGGGACTACCAAGACCTTAGATATCAAGGGATAACAATATAATTTAAACATATTATAGGGGTTTTATCTTTCTCTAAGGACCCCTTTGATAGATTTTTGTTTACCTTGCTAAATATCTCTCAAAGCCTTCTCCTATGCATGAAATAAAAAATATTTCCTACCTGCTAAGGAAGTGATAGAGTCCTATATAATATCTAGAACTAACCCTAACCTTCCAACAAAAACACAAGTTCTCAACTTAAATTACCTTTTCCTAGAATGTAAAAAATATCTACAAGAGAAACTAGTCACCAAACCATCCCCTAAAAAAAATAACTCCCTATAAGAGTCACCCTATAGGTCAGAAAGACTTCCCCCAATAGCAAAAATATATGGATCACAATCCCTATTCAATGTGTTTGAGGTTTTTAACCCATTGTGCAAATTCCTAGAAGTACTTATCCTTGGGTATTCTCTCTAGATATTCATAAGAAAGTTTTTGAACTTATTTATTACCTAATTCTAGATTATTATCCATTTGCATTGGATAGTAACTTTCATAAGGTTTAGATGACTGACCAATAAAATTAATAGAATTGGGTTCCAAGTATTTCACAACTTTCTTTATGACTCTATCTCCTCTAACAACCTACAAAGAAAGAAATGGAGATAAAGCTAGTCCCAAAACTTCTTCCTTATGTTAGCTTTTGATGCTAAATACTAAATGCAAAATAACCATGAACATGATAGAAAACGGGCAAAAGTCTATCAAATGTGTATATATCAAAAAGGAGGTTACAAGAAGTTTTCCTTTTATTTTAATGTATTTTTTCCTTAGAAGGTTACAAAGAGGGATTTCATGGGATGAAATTCCATTTTCTTCAATGAACAAGTCGACGATCCCTTGAATTGGTCTTCCAAAGATCCTCAAGTTGGGTGGGCTTACTTCTAGTGTGCAACTAATGATAAAATATATCCTCAAGACTTGTATGACTTGTAAAAAGGAGTTAGTGCATTTAGAAGCCTATCATGGATTAAGCCTTGTATTTATGAAGACAAAAGACACTAAGTAAAGAAATAAAATGCATAATTATAGTTGTAGAAAATTATAGTAAGTACTAGAAAATAGTAAAGGTTACCTGTCAGGAGGGTTTGATGGCTTGCTGTCACCCGTGATTTTACTCTGGCCAGATTCACACCCTAGGGTGTGACCAACTATGGTCACAGAGTACCTTGTGAATCTGTCGATAGATTCCTTTTTTTTTATTTTTATGGAGGATGATGTTGTTTTGTGATAGTATAAACTCTCGATCGGGGTTGGATATGCTTTTGTAACTATAAAAAATAATCAAAATAGTACACAAAAGAGGACAAAGGGGATGATTGTCATGGTGATTTGATGGATGATTTATGGGTGGGTGTTTGATGTAATTTTCGTAGAGTTTTATTATGTGAAATGAGGGGGATGGATTTTAGAAGAAAATGACTACTATTTATAGATCTTTGGAGAGGATTGGGGGGGGGTGAGGTGTCCCCTATGAGATGTTCCTTAGCATGGGTTAAATTCCAACTGTGATGAGGTTAAGGTTGTAATGACCCAAAATCAAGCTACAAGAAAAATACACAAACAATAAATAATTATTTTTTTCTAAGGAGAGGGGTTCATAAAATCCCTAACCAATTCCTAATTGATTATATTGTTTAAATCCCCTAAGTTTTCTTGAAGAGCTACATCTCATGAAATACCCTCACACAAGTTCATATATGTAGGTGTATTATGTGTTATCACAAATAATTCTATCCATCTCATCATTCTTGATGAGCTAAACTTATCACCTTCAGTTAGTTGAAGGTATACGCCCATATCCATACCATACACTAGTCAATATGTGTAAGTATACTATGTGTATTGTGAGTTAAGCTATCCATCTTGTCTACCCTACGAGCTATCTTAACTTAGATGTAGTATTTCCATAACTTAGTTGATATTATCCATAAGGGGTCTTAATCCCATAGGTCACCTATTGTCATCCTAAGGGGGTCTTAATTCTCTTAGGTCACCCTCTAAGTTCATCCTAGAACTTGTTTTCTTAAGTTTTTTTGTTTAGCAAGTAAAACAAGAATAGCTCAGATACTAAATCTAACAAAAGTATAATTCACAACATCCAAGAAATGGAGGAAAGCAACATTCAGAGATAGTAACCATCAATAAGAAAAGAATACAAGACATAAATAATTCAAGAAATAATTTAAAGGTACATCTTCCATGGATTATCAACTATTACATAAAGTAGGTATGGTAAGTCCTTCATAGTATTAAAGAATAATATTTTACATCAATTTAATCAGGTAAATCTCCCCACATAGTTATACTAATGAGCATAATTAAAATCAGCATATGTAGGTTCAACTACAACATTGGTTCCAACTCCCTCCTCGGTCCTCCTTAGCTTCCATCGATCAATTGAGAATAGTAGCGGATAAGGGCACTCATGGTTCCATGATAGACATGCTTCTAAATACATTTACTTATTTCATTTCCAAATTGCAAATATACAAAATTAAATAAAAAATTAATCATCTATTGCATAGTTGATATCAATAAATATTTTATATCATTTTCCCCCTCTCATTACCCAATGAGATTTTTCAACAAGATCCAAGGTTTTACCTTAATGAATCTTTCCAATATTTATTCAATTAATTAAAGTCCTATACCCTTAATCATTAAATAAATAGGTTCTTTTATTCCCATAGAATAATCCATTTTCCTTATTTATTAAAGAAAAGTCCTAACACTTTAATTCATAAACAAACCAAAAATTCCATTATTCCATAAATCAAAGTCCCATACCTTTAATCTATAAAATAATTCCTTTTATTTTATTTTCTTCATTTATAAATTAAATTCCTAATGCTTTAATTCATAATTCCATTATTCCATAAATCAAAGTCCCATACCTTTAATCTATAAAATAATTCCTTTTCTTTTTTTCTTCATTTATTAATCAAAGTCCTAATTTTTTAATTCATAAACAAACCATAAATTCCATTATTCCATAAATCAAAGTCCCATACCTTTAATCTATAAAATAAATCCATTTCTTTTTTCCTCTATCAATTAAATCAAACAACCATGTTTAATTACTTTGGATAGACAAGTCTTTATCTAATTTCAAATAAACACATATTTAATTGTCTTAGACAAACAAACCTAAATTCCAACTTTAATTAAATAACCATATTAATTTACCTTAGATAAACAAGCCTTTATATAATTTTAAATTAAATTTATATTTCATTATTTAGATAAACAAACCTAAATTCCAAATTTAATTAAAGTTCTTTTCAGAACTAACCCAAGTTTTGCCATTCTCACATAGCTTGACCAGCGACTCACACAAACTCAAACCAAGCTCACAAATGTAAAACTCTATGATCTCCTTGGATCAAATTGAGGAGATGACATGACGATAGCATGAGTGGGGGGTATGACCCAGATGATGCTACCGTCTAAGTGGTACCTATAATATAATGAGGTGTTGCTGCCATCGCGACACTCGTAAACCAATGAGACACCATTACTAGTGGTATTTATGAAACTATTGGTGACCAAGCTAGTTTGGAATAGTCTTGGTGATGCTAGAAGGAAGGGATTAGCTCAAAAAATACCTTAGGTAAATGACTCCAAAAGACCAGTAAAACTTATAATGCTAAGGTGGAGAACTATCGATGGTCAACTAGATGGAGGTGTTCAAAAGGAAATATATTAACCACGTGCTTTAATAAGGTCCAATGTGGCAACCACATGAATTGAACATACCTATAGGAAAAAAAATAGATTAATAACACACTCACAGTGGATTCAACATAGGGGTACCTTATCTTTACACAATGAACCACTGTGCTAAAACCGCCTAGTATCTAGACGTCAACTAGAGAAATAGAAACAATGATACTCAACTAACAGTGTGATATATCCTAATAGGAAACCAACAAATGCAATGATACAATAGAGAGTAATAAAACCAAGCATAAGAAAACATTAAGATAGTAAATCTTTTCTACCAACCTTTTAGCTTTCGATTCGCTATAGGGGTGTACTTTTGCATCACTGGTTCACTTTGAAAGTTGTTGGTTGCTTTCAGTCACTCTCCTCCTTCTCCCTCATCAAGAGTACCCTCTTCTTATTTTGTTATAGGTGTGAGACAATGCATTTCACCATCCTCATTCCTCCTTAAGACGTCGAATATCTCTCTCCTCCTAATTGTCGTTGCATCTACCTTTAATTTTTCTACCACCCACCATTACTTTCATCTTATCCTCACTACAGTGGGGAGGATGTGGGGAGGATATTTAAGTTTTATATAAATAAAGTCTCTAGTCATATTCACAAACCTCTTCTCCTATTACTAAGGAGATAATTAGATTTATTTGTGAATAAGACAATAGGAGCTCTCACGCTTATGACAACCTTAGAACAAGGTTTCGTTTAATAAAATACACACATATATATAATATTTAATACTCATTATTTTAAACAACTATTATATATATATATATATATATATATATATATATATATATATATATATATATATATTCTTAAGAGAATAGAATTTTTTCAATATTAAAAATAACTTATTTATATTTCCAAATAAAATGTCTATTATTTTGTGAAGAGATTTCTTTAATAATTCAAAGTAAAACAAGTATTATTTACAAATGAAATTCCTTTGTCATTTAGAAATAATAACCCAATATGTATTTTAATATATCTATTAGGTATAGAATAGAGGTTTTTTTCTTTCTTATTTTACTAACATCATTTTACTCTTTAAGGTTTAAGCAAAACAAGAAGCCTTTTTCATAAAACAACCAGGTTATGCATTTTTCCAAACCATCGATGCAAATAGTGATGAAGTAAAAGATAAATCAAATGTATGCAATAGAAAAAAAAGGGAATATTTATGTCAACCTAGTCACTTGTCTCAGCCTCAAGAATTTATGATAGTTACTAGGCTATCAATCTGGGGCTCAAGGTGTCTAACTTTTGATACTGAATGCATATCTATATGAAGGGATCCATCAATGTTACTATTGAGTTGCCTTAATCATCACTTCCCCAACCTAAAGCACCTCCATTTTTTATGGATGATTATGCTCCTTCTACCTATGAGTGTACTTGATCCTGCACACTTGGCAATATGTTAGCAATACCATGCTCTTCCAATCAACCAAAAATCACATAATTGGTTCCATTTATCAAACTAGGTATTAAAACATAATTAATTAATACATTATTTCTTTGTGCCAAAAAACCTACTAGGGAGGGTCATGACATCCTACCCCTTGGGACTAAACATCGTCCCGGGTGTTTCCAGTTGTAAAAAACAAAATATTATTACATTATATATTTTCAAACAAGAAGGGAAAATATTTTTTGCATATCATACACTTTTCCGAAGTGGTTTTTCTTTTAGAAAAATGGTCCCACTGGACATTTCATTGCTCAAGAGTTTGACTATGGATGGATTTAGAATGAAACTAAAGGATCTAACTGGAATCACTTCAATATGTTGATCAAGGTGCAGCAAAAGTATTGTCATTGTTGTCAACATAGTCAGAAAGATCAGTTGATGAAGTGGACAGGAGTTAATAGGTTCCAGTTGATGATGTGGACAGGAGTTAAGAGGTTCTTTAGAGTATTTGTTGAGCAAGGTGCAGCAAAAGTTGATGAAGTATACAGGAGTTAAGAAGTTCTTCAGAGATCAGTTGATGAAGTATACAGGAGTTAAGAAGTTCTTCAGAGTATGTACAGTGATTTTCCAAAAGATAGAAGTGGCCCATTTGAGAAAAATCAAAATAAAATCATAAGGAAGAAAATTGTCGCGATATCACGACATGTTGAGCAATAAAGAAAAATTGTCGCGATATCGCGACATGTTTGGAGAGAAAGAGCAAGAAAGCAAAACTGTCACGATATCGTGACATGTTTGGAGAGAAAGATCCAGAAAGCAAAGCGACATGTTTCATTTTTGTGGTCCAAAGCGAAGAGAAAGAGGAGAGAGAAAAAGGTGTCGCGATTTCGTGACATGTTTCATTTTCGCGATCCAAAGCGAAGAGAAAGAGGAGAGAGAAAAAGGTGTCATGATTTCATGACATGTTTCATTTTCGCGATCCAAAGCGAAGAGAAAGAGGAGAGAGAAAAAGGTGTTGCGATTTCGCGACATGTTTCATTTTCGCGGTCCAAAGCGAAGAGAGATTGTACGGACAAAAAAGTGTCACGATTTCATGACATATTGCAAGGAAGATTGTACGGACAAAAAAGTGTCACGATTTCATGACATGTTGCAGGAAAGAGAGTCCAAAAGAAAAAGTGTCACGATTTCGTGACATGTTGCAGGAGAGAGAGTCCGAGAGAAAAAGTGTCGCGATTTCGCGACATGTTGCAGGAGAAAGAGTCCGAGAGAAAAAGTGTCGCAATTTTGCGACATGTTGCAAGAGAGAGAGTCCGAGAGAAAAAGTGTCGCGATATCGTGACATGTCGGGTTTTTGCGACCCAAAGGTAGGAGAGAGAGTCCAGGAGAAAAAGTGTCGTGATATCGCGACATGTCGGGTTTTCGTGACCCGAAGGCAGGAGAGAGAGTCTAGGAGAAAAAGTGTCGCGATATCGCGACATGTCGAGTTTTCATGAACCGAAGGCAAGAGAAAGAGCAAAGGAGAGAAAGTGTCGCAATATCGTGACATGTTGCATTTTCGTGACTCAAGGAGGAGAGAGAAAGTAAGAAGGCAGAAGTATCGCGATATCATGACAAAAGTAAAAAGGAAGAGTATGGAGGCGAAAGTGTCGCGATATCACGACATGTTATGTTTTCGCGGGTACAAGCAAACAGAAGCAGCAAAGAGGTGAAAGTGTTGCGATATCGCGACATGTGTTTTCGCGAGTATGAACCAAGTAAAGCAGCAAGGAGGCGAAAGTGTCACGATATCCCGACATGTAGTGTTTTTGCGGGTATGAACCAAGTAAAGTAGCAAGGAGGCAAAAGTGTCATGATATCGCGACATGTGTTTTTTTGGGTACAAGCCGAGAAGAAGACAAAGAGGCAGAAGTGTCGCGATTTCATGACAGGTTGTGTTTGGCGCAAGCAAAGAAGTTAACCCTGCCAAATTAAGATATGTAACCGTTAACTGAATTTATACATCAGTTACAAGGGTAGTTACAAAGAAAAGTCATGCAACTAAAATAAGAACAGTTAACTGAAGTCTGTACGATAGTTACAGGTGCAGTTACAGAAGAAGTCGATACAACAGTTATAGGTGCCGTTATAGAAGAAAATCATGTAGCTAAAATAAGAAGAGTTAACGAAAGTCTGTACGATAGTTACAAGTGCCATTATAGAAGAAATAACATGCAACTAAAATAAGAACAGTGAACAGAAGTCAGAATGACAGTTACAGGGCATTTACGGCTTGCATGCATAAATATGGAAGTTAAAAATAGAGTCAGAATGATGTTATAAAAGTAGGTCTGCATAGAGAATTAATTACCGCTAAAATAGAGAAAAAGTGCTACCAAAACAGAGAGAGAGCACTCGAGATTAAAGCAAGGCGGAGTTAATCTTGTGAGGGGAGCAAGAGGAGAGCGAACAGGGTGTGTGTTGTGAAAAGAGTGGGCAATGTTGAGAAAGCAATAGACTAGTCAGGGTCTTGTAAAAGTGAAGGCATCTTTATGTCAATAATCTAGATTCAGAACAGAAGTCCAAGTTGGTGCTTGGCATCATGGGTTGGTGCTCCTTCCAATTGGTGCTGGTAAATCAGGAGTTGGTGCTCCTTTCTGTTGGTGTAGATAAATCAGGGGTTGGTGCTCCTTTCTGTTGGTGCAGATAAACCAGGGGTTGGTGCTCCTTTCTGTTGGTGCAGATAAACCAGGGGTTGGTGCTCCTTCTAGTGGGTGCTGGTAAATTGATTGTAAAATTGATATTTTGCAAAGGTTAGATTTGGATGGGAGTCCAAACAGTCAATTTTGAGTAGCCAAAACTGGTGAACCTCATTACATCTTGTGTAGTGTGATGCTCTTTGGTATATTTGCTTTATTGAGTTTTTAGCTTTCTCTATTTTGGCATTAAGAATTGAAGATTTAAGTTTTTAAGAGCTACACTGATTCACCACCCCTCTTAGTGTCATTATGATACTAACACAATAGCCTCCAGATTTTCCATCTATAATCTAGAAACATCCCACACATGTTCAGGGTCAACAACATATTTTCTAAGCAAGGATATGTGGAAGGTATCATGTATTTTGGATAGGTTAGGTGGTAAGGCAAGTCGGTATACAACCAAAATGATATTTTAGTGATTTTTAAGGGTCCCACAAACCATGGATCTAACTTTGTGGATTTAATAGCACTCTTCATTGGCTTAACCATTAAAAATACTTTATCTCCAACTGAGTACTCTCTAGGAGTCCTCTTTAGATCAGCATAATTTTTTTGCCTATCAATAACTTATTTAAGTCTTTACCTGATTACCTTCAACTCATATTCCATTTATCTAAAACATATCTCGGCCAATCACAAATCAATATTATAGGTTTTTCTAATAAAATGGATTTCTACACTTTCACCCATACAAGGCATATAAAGGAGCCATTCCTAGAGAGGAGTGATGTCCATTTTTGTAGGAAAATTCCACAAGATGCAAGTAGTATTTCTAATGCAACTTATGATCCATGTAGTACATATAGAGTATGTCTTCTTGTACTTGGTTTACCCATTTATTCTAACCATCTATTTGAGGGTAGTATGTTGAGATCATATTTAATTTCATGCCTACCGCACGATGTAGGGACTTCCAAAATTTAGAAGTGAACTTGGAATCCCTATCTAAAAATATCACCTCAAGAAATCAATGTAAATAGAATACCTCTCTAGAAAATCTATTGACCACTACCTGAGCATCATCCTTGATGTTCTCAAGTATGAAATGTGCAACCTTAGTCAATCTTTCGACTACTACAAGGATTACATCATGTTTATACCTAGTCTTGGGTAACCCTATTATAAAATCCATAGAATAACCTACTATTTTTGTGTAGGTATATAATGTGAATACAATTATCATGTAGGATTCTTGCATTCTACCTTAAATTTCTAACACTCAAGGCATCAAGTGATAAAATTGGTTATATCCTTCTTCATTCATGTCCATAAGAAGGTTCGTTTCATATTTTCCCATATTTTGGCTCCACTAGGATGAGCATAATAAGGAGATATATGGACCTCTTACATTATCAGTTTCCTTAAATCATCCACTTTCAATATGATGAATCTACCTTTGTAATACAAAAGGTCATCTTTCATGCCAAATTCCTTATTACCCTCAGGGTCCTTGTTCATCTTAGCTCAAATTTCCTAGCAATCCCCATCTCGAGATTGATTCTATCTCACTTGATCCATCAGATCTATGTGACTTCTAGGTATGGATGCTATGCGTTTTCTTCTACTCAAAGCATCAACAAAATTATTCTCCTTCCCTTTTATGTACTTAATTTCAAAGTCATACTCAACAAGAAACTCAACCCATCTTCTCTGTCTTGCTTTGAGTATAGGTTGGGTAAATATATACCTCAAAATTTTATGGTCAGTATTTAATTCAAAGGGTCTTCCCACTAAGTAGTGGTACTAGGACTTTAGAGCATGTACCAATACACCTAGTTCTAAATAATATGTAGCATAATTAGATTCATGCTTATTGATATTTCTTGAAGTCTATACTACTACCGACTCTTATTGGGAGAGTACTCCTCATAAACCTTCCAATGATGCATTCGTGCATATTGAAAATTCCCCTTGAGGATCAAGAATCTTCAGGATTGGTGTGATAGTGAGTTTATATTTTAGCAATGCAAAGGTAGCTTCACACTTATTCGATCACTTGAATTTATTTCCTTTCTTTTTAATGTTAGTTATTGCCACAACAATCTTGGAGTAATCCTTTATGTAATGTCTATAGTAGCCCGTTAACCCCATGAAACACCATACTTAAGTCACATTAGTAGGGTGTGGCCAGTTCAAAATAGCCTCAATTTTCTTTGGGTCCACGATAATTCCTTCTACTAATATGATATGTCCAAGATATTGTACCTTTGAAACATAAAAGTCACTTTTAGCTAGATTTCCATAGAGTTGATTTTCCCTCAACAACTTTAGCATGATTTTGAGATGTTTATCATGTTCTTTGTTTTGAGAGTATATTAAGATATCATATAGTAATACAAGGAGAAACTGGTCCAAGTATCTTCTGAACACACTATTCATTAGACTCATGAACACAGCTAGGGTATTAGTTAGTCCAAAGGGTAGAACTGTAAACTCATAATAGCCGTACCTAGTTTTAAATGTTATTTTTTGAGTATCCTTCTCACGTATTCTTAACTGATGATACCCTAAATTTAGATCAATAATTGTAATTACCATGGCATATCTTAGTTTAAATAATAAATATTTTATCCTAGGTAAAGGATATAGGTTATTTATTGTAGCCTTATTTAGCATCCTGTAATCAATACACAATCTTAGTAAACTATCTTTCTATTTCATAAATAAAATTGATGCACCCCGAGGTGACACACTTGGTTTTATAAATCAATTTTCTAATAGCCCTTACAGTTGAAACTTTAGTTCCTATATCTCGATATGATTAATCCTATATGAAGATCTATGAATAGGTTATGCTCCTAGAATAAAATAAATTGTGAAATCAAATTCCTATACAAGAGGGAGTCTAGGTAAATCCTTTGGAAATATATCCCTAAAATATTAAAAAATTGGGTGCTTTCCTAGAACTTCTCTCTTATGAGCATCTCCTACTTCATAAAGTTTTAAAACATACACTACCCATACTTTCTTGATGGCTTTCTTTAATTGCATAGACGACAACATATGGGGTATGAATACCCCCTACTCACTATGAATTCTTAGTATTACCTTGCCTTTCTTCAAATACTCGATCCATCTATCTTAGAAATTGATCAAGGATTTATGGGCCTACAACCAATCCATTCCCAGGATCACATTGAAGGCATGAAGTAAAGCTACATATAAATAACCTTTGGTGGTACCACTAGCTAAAGTAATTTATACCATTGGATAACACTAGTTATACTCTACCCTTGGGACAAATATCCTAGACTTTCTATCATATCATCCACTATACTAGAAGAAATAAAGCTATCTATGTCTCCACTACTAGTTAAAATTTTTACCTGCTTATTAAAAATATTACCTTTCATAAACAACAGGGTGACTTACCCCTCTAGCTTCTATTTTTTGGTTGTAGCATAGATTTGATGCTCAGGTTCCTTTCCTTTGGAATTGTATGAGCTAGGACCTGGTTGGTGTGGACACTTTTTTTTTTTGGTAGATAAGATACTATAGCATTAATACTGGGTTTTATAGGTTGACCCAAAACCTTTTACAAAAATCAGCCCAGGGTTGTTGATGAACATGTCCTTACTAAGGATCCTATATATGAAAAATCTACATGCCGCAAAATCCATTACATCCGGTAAGGCACATAGCCTATTATAAAAATGAAACTTCCCATACAAAATTTTGGGTATACCCCAAGAAAACACACCTGCATTATAATTACAAAAAAAGAAACAGACACGGATCCCTTCCTTGAAATAGTGGAGAAACAAAAAGTTGTAGACACACATAGTAGAGTACTGAAAAAACTCCCACAAGCTCTGTATTGATAGTTACTCTTAATAATTCTTTGGTAATTGATTTCTTTCGTATATGACATGCTTTGGGACCACATCTCGTCTTGTCCAATCAGCCTTGGAGAAGTGAACCTGCTGGCTAGATTTATGGAGGTGGCTATCTGGTGGTCCACGTGGCTCTGGTTTGAAGTCTTATATTGCCATTTCTTTCCTGCCCTATGATTATGAACCAACCTCAAATTACTAAGATGACTAGGAGCCATGTTATCTGATATGTGACTATCCCCATTAGTATTTGTGGTATTTCCAAGCAGCATCCACCAAGATTGATAGCTTGGATAATTTTTATTGTGTCCATTTCAAAAAAGAGATGGAAATACTCATAGCCTTCGAACTTATAGTGCCTTCTATTTTGGTAAATTTGACTATCATTCTTGGAATTCTTGTTGAATAAGCTCCTCTACTTCGTTCGGGACACCGTGTTCCCATTTAAAAATTTCATCACCATCGACACCCAAATTGGCCATCTTATCAACAACTTTGTTAGCTTCTTGAAAGACATGTTGGGATTTTCTATCTTGTCTTCCCTGGAAAAGGATCCTAGCCTCTTCAACAATTTTTTTAATACTCCAAGGAGATGTTTTCCAATTATTGAGGATATTTATAACATGCATAGAGTCTCCTTCTACGATAAAATTGCCTTCTAAGTATTGAGTCATTTGAAGGCCTCTCCACATAGCTCTAGCTTCAGCTTCATTGTTTATCCTTGTTCCCAAATATTCAAAAAATGCAAGCATCATATTCCCATTATGATCTCACAAAATACCGCTAGTGCCTACTCTACCAGGATTGTCCTTAGCTACTCCATCAAAATTAAAGCTTAAAATAAACCCTAGGAGGTGGGGACCACTTAACATTGGCTTTGGGGTTGACTACCCTAGGCACAGACTCATCTAACAAGGTTAAGCTTAAATATTGAGCAATCGTGGTCTCCTGCAGATGAGGTTTACGACTATCAAAAGGGATAAGTTTCACATTATCGTTGGCAAAGGATAGGATCCTATCAATGATAGTTTGATGATCATGGATAGAATCGTTAAAGACTCTATGGTTCCTTTCTAACCACACCTACCAAAGATAGTGATTGAGACAAATTTTCCACATGTATCTAAGTATTTGGCTTGAAAAGGGGCAAGGCCACTAGATGAACAAATCAAGTATGGTGGTTGGTTTAACCCAAGAAATATTGAAGGCCTGAAAAACCCCACTTAGGACAATCAAGGAAAAAGGAAACTCAAGGTAAATGTGATAAATGGTCTCCCAATTAGCCCTGCATAGATAACAACGATTAGTGATACAAATACCTTTACGCATCATATTATCAATGGTTAGAATTATTCCTTGGATAACCAGCCATGAAAAGACTACAATTTTTGGAATTAAATTTTTTATCCAAACTAAGTCCTTTTGGAGGAAAAAATCCTCATCATCAAGCAGAAGCTTGTAAGCTGATTTAACAGTGAACTACCCATTTTTCATAGGATCCTAGGTCACTTGATCTTCCTTGGGTCTCATGGGGATAAACTGTTGCCCGAGAATGTTACAAAGATCATTTCATTCTACTTGAAATCCTTGAATCCTTATTTTTTTCCACTTCATTCTACCTCTATCCTCAACCATATAATCGAAGAATTTTCTACTAATGAGTTCTTCTGTGATATCCTGATTCAGGATAAGTTAGGATATTTCGTCAGTGGTTCGTCCTTAGCCCACTTGTCATTCCAACAATTTATCCTCTCACCATTGCCTAAAACCCATCTTAAACCTTTTTTATGATTTCCTTACAATTGAGAATTGCTTTCCAAAAAGCAAAACCTCTGATTGGAACTGAGTCACTTAGAAATTCCATATTTTGAAGATACTTTCATTTGATGATAGTTGTCCATTAATTTTCTTCACCATAATGAGGCACCATGCCTGCTTAAATAGTAAATCTAAATTCATATGAGCAGTTATCCTTAGACCTAAGCCCCTATTTTCCCTGGGTCTGCACACTTTGGTCCATCCTACAAGGTGTATCCTTTTTTTCTCCTCTAATCCAGTCCATAAAAATTCTTTTTGGAGTTTCTCAATTTTCTGGAAAAACTTCACAAGGGCTTTGAAAATGGAGAGGAAATAGACTAGAATGCTCTGAAGAGAGGTCTTAGTAAGGGTCAACTTTCCTGCTTGAGATAGAAGATGACCTTTCCATCCAGCAAGTTTTTTTTGAATTCTTTCAATAACCCTATCCCACATTGACTCTCTCCGAGAACCAATAAAAATAGGGAGACCAAGATACGAAGTGGGGAGGTTTTCTATATCACACTCTATAATTTATGCAATCCTTCCTTTCCTATGAATGGGGGTGTTCAAGAAATATAACTTGATTTTATTGAAATTAACTTTCTGACCAGTAGTGTCCTTGTAGAGTTGTAGGATGTATTTAATTCTTTTGGCCTCAACCATCGATGCCTTAGTCAATAGAAGGGTATGATCGATGAATTGTTGGTGAGAAATAACCCTAGTGAGATATGTTGTCTTGATTCCCGATATTAGCCTTGAACTGCAAGTATTTTTTGTGGTTCTGCCTAAAGCTTTTGCCATAATTATGAATAACATGGGGCTGATAGGGTCCTCCTGCCGAATTCCTCTATGACTTTGAAAGTAACCAACAGTTGTTCCATTAACTAGAATCGAGAACCATGCTTTAGAAATGCATTCTTTGATAAAATTAACCCATTAGTGGTGAAAACCAGAATTAAGGAGGACAACAATCAGAAAGTCCCAATTTAGCCTGTCAAATGCTTTTTTCATATCAAGCTTGAGGGCAAAAACAAACATATTAGTCTTATGAGCAGAGTGCAGAGCTTCATGAACTGTGATAACTCCATCCAAGATTGACCTGCCCTAGACAGAGCTTCCTTGGCATGGATCTATGATGCAGGGCAGAACATATCTTATCCTATTTGCAATGGCTTTAGTTAGGATCTTGTAAGAAATATTGCACAAACTGATTGGCCTGAAGTTAGCCATAGATTTAGGGGTTTGCTTCTTAGGAATTAGAGAAATAAAAGTAGAGTTGAGACCTTTTGGGATATGATTTCTTGCTTGGAATTCTCTAATAGTAGAAATTACATCCTCACGATGTCCCAAAAATCTTGATAGAAACGAGGGGGAAAGCCATCGGGTCCCGGGGCTTTGTCTGGATCCATGCTAAACAAGGCTTCCTTAATTTCCTCATTAGAAAATGGAGATAGAATATTAAGGTTTATATCCTCATTTATTATGCTAGGAATGGATTACAAGAGAATATATTTGGCCTCCTCATTACACTGCAATTCCTGACCAAGGATAGAATTGAAATAAGTTACTGCCTCCTTTCTGATTTCTATTAAGTCCTGAGTAATAGAACCATTTGCTTTTTTAAAAAAATTTATCTTGTTATTGCTTTTGTTTCTAAGCGTGGTGACGTGAAAAAAATTATAATTTGAATCTCTATATTTCAACCAAAGAGCCCTTGATTTTTGTCTCCAATAGATTTCCTCATAGGCCAAAATGTTATGAAACTCTGCTAGTTTTGTCCGTTCCTCCTGCCTAGTAGTTTCATCAACATCACCATGTTGAATCCTTTGATCAATTATCTTCAAAATTTTAGCAACCTATTTTTTATTTTCAAAGAGATTCCCAAAGACCTCTTTGTTCCAAGTTTGAAGATTTTCCTTAACAAACTTTAATTTGCCAACAAGTTTAAAAGCTACACTACCCTTGATAGGTTGCTGCCACCCCTGAATTAAGTTATCTCTGAAACTAGAACGTTTGATCCACATATATTGAAATATAAAATGTTTTTTGAAGGAAATAGAGTTAGGGATCTCCAAAAAAAATGGTATTATGATCAGAGGCCATTTTTCTAGCTTACAGTAAGGGACCAAAATGATAGAAATATGCTATAAGAAGTTGTATTGGTTACTTAAGTATGTGTATTCCTATGATGTAAATATGAGTTTCATAAGTTTATTCATGTGTTAGAATCTAGAGTGATGCATGATGTAAACATGCATGAGCCTAAATCACTATAGAAAGCATATGAATTGGACAAAAAGGTAATATCCCACCTGCAATTTAACTATTTTGAGTTATCTGAGTAAGATTAACAAGCATTAAGGAAGAGAAACAATGATGGATTTGTAAAGTGGAAAGATGAATAAGGAAAATAGGCCAAGAATTTCCCAAAATATAAAAACTGAAACAATGGAAATTAGAAAAGGTTCAAGAAAAAAATCTAGATGAATACCCATAACAACCCTAGTAATGCTATATCTTAACACACTTATTAGCATAATGAGGGCCTCTGCAATGATAACACCCACACTTGGGTCCTTGATTCTCCTCTAGTTTCAGATCCCCTATCTTACTTGTTGGGGTGAAGGTTTGTGGCATCAATGGTTGAGATATAGCATTACTAGGGTTGTTATGGTTATTCATCTAGAATTTTTTCTTGAACATTTTCTAATTTCCATTGTTTCCTTTTTTAGATTTTGGGAAATTCTTGGCCTATTTTCCCTATTCATCTTCCCACTTTATAAATCCATCATTGTTTCTCTTTCTTAATGCTTGCTAATATTACTCAGATAACTCAACATAGTTAAATTGTAGGTGGGATCTTACATTTTTGTCCAACTCACGCTTTCTATAGTGATTTAGGCTCATGCATGTTTACATCATGCATCACTCTAGATTCTAACACATGAATAAACTTATGAAACTCATCTTTGCATCATAGGAAGACACATACTTAAGTAACCAAGACAACTTCTTATAGAATATTTCTATCATTTTGTTCCCTTACTGTAATCTAGAAAACTCCTCAAATTTCAGTGCATAAAAATGCTTTGTTAGGAACCTTTTCTTGAAAATAACTATGAAATTTTCCTATGGAATGTCAATTAGTTCAATTTTAGTCTTCTCATAGTGGGTTTCCCACCAATCTAGAGCAACTCCCTCTAAGTTGATTGTGGCCCAAACTATTTGGGTTCCTGGGAAGTAGCCTTTTAATATGAAGTAAACCTCTAATTAAGCTTTGGCTACATCCCCTTCTACTTCACCACCAAACTTGGAGATACAAAATTTTTTAGGTCTCTAACTATTTTTTTTCTAGAAGATCTCTAGCTTGCACTTGCTCTACATTTAGCCCATAAACTTGGCCAACCTTTGAGCCTCTAGCTTGTAAGTTTTGATTCACAATTGTTTCCAACACTTGTCTCATTTGATCTTACATGGTAGAAATTGTAGCAGTGAGGTCTTCTACCTCTTATTTGAAATTATTTTTTCAAGTTTGTCTAGGTGTAGGCCTCTCTCTTCTAGTCTTAGGTGGCATGTTTTACTTGGTTACAACCAATAAAATATTAGACTACAACTTCACCTTGAACTACATCTCTAATTCAAGCCAAAATATAAATTTCTCTTACTAAAAGCATCAATAATATAACTAGGGTAATATACCATGGTTATGATGTATCATAAATACCAAAGCCCATACTAAGGTTTCATGACATTCACTCACCCTTGGGACTAGTTCCCATTAGATTATAGCAAATAGGGAATTCTAAGTCATCCCAACTTTAGCTTCTACTTTAATTAAGCCTTCATTGGAGATATAAAAATCCCTTTAGCACACAAGAAGCTCTATACCCTTGTACCTAGAGCTATAATACCAAATTTAATGACCCAAAATCAAGCTACAAGAAAAATACACAAAAAAGAAAGAAAATATTTTCTTTTTTTTCTAAGGAGAGGGGTTCATAAAACCTTTAACCGATTCCTAATTGATTATATTGTTTAAATCCCCTAAGTTTTATCGAAGAAATACATCTCACAAAATGCCTTCACACAAGTTCATCTATGTAGTTGTATTATGTGTTATCGTAAATGAGTCTATCCCTCTCATCATTCTTGATGAGCTAAACTTATCACCTTAAGTCAGTCAAAGGTATATTCTTATCTCCATACCATACACAAGTTTGTTTGTGTAGGTATGCTAAGTGTATTGCGAGTTAAGCTATCCATATCGTCTACTCAATGAGCTATATTAACTCATATAAAACCTTTTTATACCTTAGTTTTCATTCTCACTAAGGGGTATTAATCCCTTAGGTCACCTATTTTTACCTTAAGGGGGTTTTAATTCCCTTAGGTCACCCTCTAAGTTCATCCTATAACTTGTTTTCTTAAGTTTTTGTTGTTTATAAAGTAAAGCAAGAATATCTCAGATACTAATTCTAACAAAATTATAATTCACAACATCTAATAAATGGAGTAAATTATCATTCAGAGATAGTAACCATCAGTAAGAAAATAATACAAGATATAAATAATTCAAGCAATAATTTAAAGGTACATCTTCCATGGATTATCAACTATTACATAAAGCAGGTATGGTAAGTCCTCCATACTCTTAAAAAATAATATTTTACATCAATTTAATTAGGTAAATCTCCCCACATAGTTATACTAATGAGCATAAGTAAAATCAACATATGTAGGTTCAACTACTACATTGGTTCCAACTACCTTCTCGGTCCTCCTCAACATCCATCAATCAATTGAGGATAGTAGGGGATAAAGGCACTCATGGTTCCATAATAGACATGCTTCTAAATGCATTTACTTATTTCATTACCAAATTACAACTATACAAAATTAAATCAAACATTAATCATCTATTGCATAGTTGATATCAATAAATCTTCTATATCATTTTTCCCCTCTCATTACCCAATGAGAGTTTTCAACAAGATCCAAGGTTTTACCTTAATCAATCTTTTCAACCTTTATTCAATGAATTAAATTTACATACCTCAATCTTTAAATAACTAGGTTCTTTTATTCCCATAGAATAATCCATTTTTCTTATTTATTAAAGTAAAGTCCTAATACTTTAATTCATAAACAAACCAACAATTCCATTATTCCATAAATCAAATTCCCATACCTTTAATCTATAAAATAATTCATTTTCTTTTCTTTTCTTAATTTATCAATTAAAGTCCTAATGCTTTAATTCATAAAAAACCATCATTTCCATTATTCCATAAATCAAGGTACCATATCTTTAATCTACAAAATAATTCATTTTCTTTTCTTTTATTTTCTTCATTTATCAATTAAAGTCCCAATGCTTTAATTCATAAACAAACCATCAATTCCATTATTCCATAAGTCAAAGTCTCATACCTTTAATCAATAGAATAATTCATTTTATTTTTTTCCTCTATCAATTAAATCAAACAATCATGTTTAATTACTTTGGATAGACAAGCCTTTATCCAATTTCAATTAATCACATATTTAATTATCTTAGACAAACAAACCTAAATTCCAACTTTAATTAAATAACCATATTCATTTACCTTTAGATAAACAAACCTTTATCTAATTTTAAATTAAATTCATATTTAATCATTTAGATAATCAAACCTAAATTCCAACTTTAATTAAATTCCTTTTTAGAACTAACCCAAGTTCTGCCATTCACACACAACATGACCAGTGACTCACACAAACTCAAACTAGGCTTACAAATGTAAATCCCATGATCCCCTTGGATAAAATGGAGGATATGATATGAGGATAGGCTAAGAGGGGGGTATGACCTAGCTGATGTTGTCATCCAAGTGATACCTACAAGATAGTGAGGCATTACTACCACCATGGTGCTCACGAACCAACAAGACACCACTGCTAGAAATATTTGTAAAACTACTAGTGACCAAGCTAGTTTAGACCAGACTTGGTGATGCTAGAAGGAAGGGATTAGCTCAAAAAACACCTTGGGTAAATGAATCCTATAGATCAATAAAAACTTACGATTCTAATGTGGATAACTATCGACGATCGACTGAGTAGAGGTGTTAAAAAGAAAATATATTGACCACATACTTGAAGAAGGTCTAATGTGACAATCCCATAAAGTGAACATACATATAAGAAATACAAATGACTCACCAAAATACTCATAGTGGAATAAACAAAGGGGTCCCTTATCTTTACATAGTGAAACACGGTGCTAAACCTACCTGGTATCTAGATGTCAACTAGAGAAATGGAAACAATGATACTCAACTAACAGTGTGGTGCCTCTCAACACAGAATTGGCCAACCCGACAATGCAACATAGAGTAATAAAACCAAGCATAAGCAAACACTAATATGATGAATCTTTGCTACCAATATTTTATATTTTGATTCGCTATAGGGGTGTACTTCTACATCACTAGTTCACTTTCAAAGTTGTTGGTTACTTTCAGTCACTCTCATCCTTCTTCCCTATCAAGAGTACCTTTTTCTTCTATCATTATAGGTGTGATATGATGCCTTCCATCATCCTCATTCCTTATTAAGACATCGAATATCTCTCTCCTCCTGACTACCATTGCGTCCACCTTTAATTTTGCTACCACCCACTATTACTTCTGCCTTATCCTCATGGCGGTGGGGAGGATATTTAAGTTTTATATAATATAAAGGAAGTCTCTAGTCGGCTTCACAAATCTCTTCTCCTACTACTAAAGGGATAATTAGATTTATTTGTGAATAAGACAATAGGAGCTCTCATACTTAGGACAACATTAGAACAAGATTTCATTTAAAAATATATATATATTATTATTTTTTATACTCATTATTTTAAACAACTATTATATTTATCTATATATATATATATATTTATATATGTGTATATATATTCTTAAAAGAATAGAATTCTTTCAATATTCAAAATAACTTATTTATATTTCAAAATAAAAGGTCTATTATTTTGTGAAGAAATTTCTTTAATCATTCAAAATAAAACAAGTATTATTTACAAATGAAATTCCTTTGTTATTTTTAAAAATAATAACCTAATATGTATTTAATATATATCTATTAGGCACTGAACAAAGGGTTTTTTTCTTTCTTCTTTTACTAACATCATTTTACTCTTTTGCAAGGTTTAAGCAAAACAAGAAGCCTTTTTCATAAAACAACCAGGTTATGCATTCTTCCAAACCATCGATGCAAATAGTGATGAAGTAAAAGATAAATAAAATGTATGCAATAGATAAAGAGGGAATATTTACATCAACCTAGTCACCTATCTCAGCCTTGAGAATTGAATTTATGATAGCTACTAGGCTATCAATATGGGGCTCAAGGGGGTTAAATTTCTATAATTAACCCTAACCGAATGCATGCCTATATGAAGGTCTCCATCAAATTGGCCCTTGAGTTGCCTTAATCATCACTTCCCCAACCTCAAGTACCCCCATTCTTTGTGGATGATTCTACTTATTCCACCTATGAGTGTACCTAATCTTGCACACTTGGTAATATGTTAGCAATACCATGCTCTTCCAATCAACTAAACATCACATAATTAGTTCCATTGCTCAAACTAGGTATTAGAACATAATTAATTAATACATTATTTTTTTGTACCAAAAATCCTACTAGGGAGGGTTATGACAAAGGGTGAGGTGGAAGGTGACTCACCTTTTCATATGCCTTGAGAAAGGATATTTAAAATATCTATTTGGATGAGTTGTGCACACATTTGTGAGGTTTAAAATATCTAAACTAATCATGGGTGCACACATGTGTGTGGCAAATGTTAGTGTTAACCTTAATTAAGATTAATTAAACATGTAATTAGCCACTTAATTGTACTTTAGGTATGAAGTAACTTTTTTCCAAGGTAAAGGTTTACCTGGGTTAATTTTTGATGATGGTCATATGAGGACCATAGTTAAACGTAGAAAAGGGCTTAAGTGGCCTAGGGGGCTTATGCATAGCCCTTTTAATAAATGTAAGGTTTTTAAAGGTTAATTAATGTAATTTTATGAATTTTGTAATTTAATAAACCATGGAGGTAGGGCGAGTGACCATGTGCAACTTTTATGTGTCTACATTTACCCCTTTTTATATTGCAGTGTGAAGACATGGGGTAGTGCAAAAATTTATGACACCAAGTGATGATTTGATTTGGAGAATGAAGAATTATTCATGGATGATCATGGATGATGATGGCATTTATCATGCCATGGTAATTTTTGGGAGATTAGACATAAGATTACCTTACTATAATGATCAATGTAATATACCCCAATTGTGAAAGGAACGAATGTCTTCGAAACTTTGCCTTTGATGCTTTGTTAAACTTGATTTAATTTGATGAGTCATTCAACTTATGATAGGTCTTGATCAGGTGCTTCATTCATGAATGGTATTACGAATACCATTTTTAATGAAAAAAATACATGATTAACCTATAGGCATAGGTATTGGCTCCGTCAAATATTCATTTGGATTAGATTTTTGATGAGAAGAGAATTCATTTAGATTGGAGTTTTGATGAGAAGAAAAAATCTTATTTTGAGTTACCCCAACAAAAGAGGGCTTAATATGATCTTTGGAAAAGGTTCTTATACAAACATAATTTCCAAAATTGAGTGTCTAGTTATTGATCATGTGATGAGGTGATGAGAGGTAAGATGGTGGGCATATCTGTTTTCTTGTTGCTGCAGCTATGTTTACCATTTTTGGTTAATATTTTTCACTTGATGACTCTTCTCTTATAAACAATTATTAACTACTTCCCTGTGCACCTACACTCCATGACCTTTATTGCAAATACATGAGAATTGGTTCTAGTATCTGCACACTCTCTTGTAGTTTCCATTGTGCTTGAATCCCATCCTCTTCACCTTTAAGCACTTTTATATGCACTTGCACCAATATCACTAGTTGTTTTGTTTCACCTATTTGTGCAACCTCCATGTTGGCACCTACAAACTTCCTCAGTTTGATTTTCATTTACTTGATGCATGTCAACTTGTGCTTCCTATTTTTTTGTTAAAAATATCTCACAAAAGAGGGCTTAAGATGATCTCTATAGAAGGTTCTTGTACAAACACAATTTTGAATATTGAGTTTTTGGTTATTGGATATGGTCAATAGTGATATGTCTACCCCCTCAAGTGATGAGGAAATGAGAGGTGAGATGGAATTAGTGATGAAATTATCAAAAATTTGATCAATGAGGTGAAAGAAAAAGATAAATGAAAAAAATATAGGAGAAAATGAGGAATGTGCATGATAGAAAGATGAAGAACAACATGTAGGATCGATAGGTAAGGTTTGGAGCATAATTGGCTCAATCGCATGGTAGGGTGTGACTCGGTTGGGTCGCATGGTACCATGCAACTATTCAAGGTCATAGGATACCATGAAATTGTATGATGCATTTATAAAATGGGTAGTCATAGGACATGTACATAATTTGCACACCTGCAAATTGTGAGAGAGGAGAGAGGAGAGAGAAATTTATAATGAAGTGTTATCGAATTATGGTCATGGAGGATGAGATGGCTGGCAATGTGGCACAAGGTCATGGTAGAGAGTGAGTTCTAAGGGAAATTGGACTTCAAAACCTATAATTTGGAAATTTAAAATGAACCCTAGAGCCTATTTGTAGATATGCACAAAAAAAAAAAAAAAAATAGCAGAATTAGAAATGTGTGCATGGGAAAATGAAATTGCATTGATGTGTGTGCATGTGTGAAGTGTTGTTATTTTTATGTGATAGTTTATTTTTGTTTGGAAAATGCATATTTTTGAGAGACGTGTGTTTATGTGTTTGTGTTGTTTTTATGTGTTTGTGATATGTTATGTGAAAAAGTGTGTTGATGTATATGGGCGAATTAGCCAAATGAGTGTCTAAAAATATCCTTTGTTTGCATTTTTTAATTGTGGCACATTTTTTTGTGTTCATGTATGAGTGTGATTTGACATGTGTGGAGAGGAAATGGGTGGAAATGTTTTCCATGGGGGTGCAAAATGAGGAAATGGGTATCAAAAAGTACCTAGATTTGTATGATCACATGGTACCCTATGACCGTAATTTTTTTTTGGTATGCCACTAAGGGGGGGGGTTAATAGAATGGTAGGTGTGGATGTAGGGATGAAGTGTGTGTGTGTGTGATTTATTTTATAGATTAGCAAAAAGTGTTATGTGAAACAAGTACCTGATATCGATTTGAGGCATCATTTTCATTCGTTGTTAGAGGATTTAAAGGACATGTTGGGTGCTAAGGATAGGTAGTGGTTGCTAGATGTGGGTTTGAATGGATCAGTGGAGATAAGGATGATTAATTATGATCATGTATATGTAGAGGATCTATGTGAGTAGTGGAATATGGATCATAATACCATTGATCTCCCAATAGGGGAGATGATGATCACATTGGAGGATGTATTTTGAATCTATAGGTTTCTAGTTGAGGGGCTGACAGTGATAGTCACTGGATAAGGTCAAAAAAAGGCTATGTTGTCATGCATACTAAGGGATATATGGGAAGAGTTAAAGGTGATTAGCAAAGAGGTGGACTATGAGGATTTTTGGTATGAGAGGACGATCTCATTGAGGCATTATGTGGCTATGATAGTGATAGCCAACCATGTGCTACCAAATGTATCAGGTTGTTGATTACCATGGAGGTTTGTGGGAATTATTTATGATGTGGTAGAGCAAGATCATGTGTTTACATGGGAACCTACTTTATTGGCATAGGACTCCAGAGGTTTGCATGGAGTCTGATGAGTAGGATGATAAATGATGAGAGTGGGGCTACTTATATTGATATGGGGATGGGATCATATCATCATAGAGCAATCAGAGGGCCTACCATACATGGCATATGATTTGATAGGTATAGATATAATTTACACATTATGGTGGTAGACAGATATGGAGGAGTGGTTGCATAGGCCGCATGAGGTACAAACACTATATTATAGAGGTGCATTTGATAGGTTAGGGCCATAGGACATTATCTAACAATCATGTATGGGAGTGATAGATTGGGATGATACCAGGTGAGAGTTATGCTAGGTAATATGGGGACGATGGGTAATTGGGTGGGAGGCCACCCAAGTAGAGTGATTTCCATTCAACCATTTGTAGCGGTAGTTTGGATTACAATAGGGTGTACCTAAGGCACCCATAATGATTTGGTGGATTAAGGGAGATCTTGGACGGTGACCAGTGGTATATACTCTAGATCTTACAGTCGATGTAATAATAAATATTTCAAATATGGAGGATGCAGGCACCACACCAGGATATGATGTATAGTGAGATACTCAGAGCTGGAAACCTAGCGTAGGAGTGATTGATAGGTATGGAGAGGCCACAATATCTAGAGTAGGTGGAGGCTTGGGATGGATCAACAAAGATGTCGAGGGTGGAGTATGGAATCATAGTGGATACTCTAATGTAGGTACAAGTATTCCTCCTAAGGCTAATATGGAGTTTGGTGGTGCGATGGGTGAGAGGTATAGAGATGAGGATTCTGATAGCAAGGTTCTATGATAAGTGTGGTAGTGTGTGAAGAGGGGAGGAAATCCTATAAAGGGATGACAAGATCCAGTGTTGGCTCCAAGGGGGAGTGAGGGTGTAGCTATGGGTGAGGTAGATTTAAGTATTTGTCTATGCAACATGATGCATACATGTAAGGATATGCACATGTTGTAAGGTAGGGTACATCAGTTGGAGGTCCAAATTATGGAGTGAGAGATAGCATGGATTTAAGAGCAAGTTGCAATGATGGTAGAGAGATATGGGTCTCATGTGGAGTTCATTGTGATCAAGGTAGTGTAGTTGTGAGAGGAGGTGGCATAGGAGAGTATCCAAAGGGAGACTATGGCTGTAGATATGGCTTGACTATGAGAGGATTTTATTAAAGAGAGGGTCTAGAGAGAGACTATGGCTTCAAATATGGCTCAATTATGAGAGGAGACTACACAAGAGAGAGGCCAGAGAGAGACCATGGTAGCTGAGATAGCTTGAATTTAAGAGGATGCTACCCATTAGAGGGCTCAAGGGAGGCCATGGTGGTGGAGATATATGGGATGCATCAGGTGTAGTATCGCTTGGAGGTTTTATTCTACAAGGAGGGGAGGAAGGTGCATCAACTATAGATGCAATTGGCAATTCATAGTATTAGAGTCCCTGAGTCATCTGAGTTAGGATCGTGATCCCATCATAGTAGGAGTAGGCAGTATACAAGATGACCACAAGCGAGCATAGTTACCCTAGGTTAGAGCAATGATGGAAGATAATGGAGGGTTGAGGAGCCTCCTACCTCATGATAGGGGAGTCGAGAGAATCATAATGAGGCACAACACTAATATAGCCTACACTATATTGTGTTGTGTTTTTGTGTTTGGTGTGGTGAGGGAGCCACTAGTTTTTGTATATGATAGTTGAGCGAGGCATAGTGTAGCATATTATATATGTTGTGTAGCATACGAGCAATGTGATTATGTACAGTGTATTATTTTGGATATGATATATATACATGATGATTTTTGTGTGAGTATATACAATGTGATTTTTGTATGTGATGTGATTATTGTATGTGTGTAAGTTGAAACATATGTAATTACTTATTTATGGTATGATTTGTTACATGATGAATGATAGGTAAAATGAACCTAATTGATTGTGAATATGCATAAGTGGAGATGTACGAATGTAATATGTGGTAACATGTATACATGTGGGATACAAAAATGTAGCAAGATGAATAGCAATATACCTTGTGTCGTAGATGGGCTCAAGTGTGATGAGTAATAATAAATAAATAGATAATCACATTACCTAATGACCATGATATGTAACAATAAAATATGAAGTGTATGATAATGTACAATATATATGTAGTGAAATTGTAAAGGATGAGTGAAAATATGCAGTGAATGATAGTATACACATGTGATGACGAGATACTTTTTATAGCCAAAATTAGTGATGATGCTATTCACTTTTTATTCTCAAGCATGGTGGATGTGTAGAAGATTTTCTAGATACTAAAATATCATAGTTTGAAGAATAAAAATAATCTAGTAGACAATAAGTATCCTATAGATATCATGACTATCCTAACTAAGGTTAAGTCTATCATGGACCTATGTATGCACATGATGTTCATTTATCCATTTTGATGGAGGTTGGTATAACCTATTGTAAACTTAGCCAAATTAGTTATCTCATCCATAAGCACGCAATGATATATACAATAGAAGGTTACTAATTTGACATATGTGTCACCACTTGTAAGGCTTATTCCACTGATAGGCATGTTATTGGAACCTATTGTTGGTGATGGAAATCACTCCATGATGTTATTTTTGACCTAACAACCTCTGAGATTCAAGATTTATATAAAACTCTTGAGGATTTTCCTTTTTTTTTATACCCCTTTATTTTTAGATCCTCTTGTTTTTTGTGTGGGCATTGGATTTTGGTTTCTGCCATTTTTTTTTTTGCTTTTTCTTGTCCATTTATTTATCCCTAGGTTTATTTTCAGCATGCAAATGATAGGATAAGCAAGGAAAACCATTTGCTAAATGGAAATGCCTACACAAGGTGTTGTCCTCCCTAGAATCAAAATTTTCTTAAGATGTGAAATTTGTAAGTGTTCCATGAATGAAATTAATTCAACTAGAGATAACTTTGAATCCTATAGAATTTGATGATGTTTTATACAGGTTGATTAGACTGACTAAGAATGGTTGAGCAAAACAAATTTCTCGTTACGATGTAACTAAGAATAGACCCATATATCACAACAATAATGCTAACAAATACATTTTTAACTTCTTAAAATGGTACTATACAAGCGATGGATGGCCTATGTATAAGAAATATGTGAACATGACTATGACCAATGCATGTAATATGATATGTACAAGAGGACATTATACAACAAAATACCTAAAAATGTATGATAGTGTATAAATAACTTGTATTTTAGAGGAAAAAAACGAGTGAGGTAGAGAAATGCAAGGTAATATGTCCCAATGTGATATCCAATTGAGTTGCTCGTAGCATGACCATACAAAATTGACATAATTCTATATAAATAGGTATAAAATAGAGGAAGTGGGGCTACAATATGTAAAATTCTCCTCCATTTGTGAAATAGGATGTGGTAGAAAATGAAATCGGTAATCTATGAAAGATGTTATAGAGGGAGATGAAAACTCCCCCTAGTGGTGGAATATGTAGTTAGGATGAGATAGAATCTGCCCCAAATGTGAAATATTGGTTGGGAGAAAAGGGGAACACCCTTCCCCAATAATATGAATGATGTAAAGGTGTAGAAGTGATGATGGAAAGGAAGTAGATGAAAAGAGGGAGAAGAAGAGAATTAAGGAAAGAGAAAGAGAGGAGAAGAAGATCAAACCAAATAAAAGTTATGTAACTTATCGTAGCATAACCATACAACATTGACTAGGTATTTATAATAAAGGGTAGAGAATGAGGAAATGTGGAGAAGAATAAAACAAATGCTAAAAGTAACATGCAAAATATGGAAAGGGGAATGTTAAGTATAAAATATATGAAGATGTATTATATTAAGAGGATTAGGCTCTGCCACACCTTCAACATTAGGTAGAGAATAGGCACCAAAATCATATTTACACGTGATGACATAAGGTCCTAACTAGTTTGGAGCAAACTTATCATGAAGGTGAGGTGGTTGACTGGTGTTTTATTGGTTTTATTTGAGGACTAAATCCCCAATTTGAAACTCTCATGGATGAATTTTATGATATGCTTATCGAATGTAGTCTTGATAAACACACGTGTGTACATAGCATGAGTGTAATAATCATCTAGTAGATTAATTTGGTCGAGTCATACTTGTCGAGTTATATTATCATTGATGAATTATTGCAGGGAAATTCATAAATAAGGAATCTCGAGCTCAAGGGGTATGATGGCTTCAACACCATAAACCAAGGAGAATGGTGTTTCCCCAATTGGGCCCGTATGCTTGTTTTGTAATCCTAGAGTGCTAGGGGTATTTGGTTGTGCCAATCATGATGTGATTCTATAATAGTATTACAAAGAATGGCATAGATTATTTTATTTTTAGCTTTAGCATGGCCATTACCCTAGGGGTAGTATGGCATAGAGAAGCTATGTTAGATATTGTATTTAATGAATAACACACATACTTTCTTTTTCTTATATGGCCTATTGTTATTAGAAATGAGCTTCATAGGTATACCAAAATGACATATGATATATTGGGTAATGAGATCAACAATTTAGGATCTAGTGGTTTGGATGAGAGGGATAGCTTCACACACTTTGTAAAGTACTCAGTGGTGGTGATGATGAACTTATGATTACTTGAGGAAGTGGGAGTGATTTTCCCAATGAGATCCAAGCCCCACTAAGAGAACAACCAAGTGGATTGGATAGGATGTAGAGCCTGTGATGGTAGGTGAGTGATATTGGCATGTTGTTGATATTTGACACACTTTTTCACATATGCACAATAATCATGCTCCATGGTGGGCCAATAATAACCCATGCAAATTATATGCTTGGTTATAGTAATACCACTAAAGTGGACACCACATGTGCCATCGTGGGTAGCCACAATAACCCAATGTGCTTCCTATGCTTCAAGATATCGTAAGAGAATGCCATCATAGTCATGTTTATATAAGATGCCCCCCAAAAAATTTATGTTTATGGATCATTGTTTGAAGGTATGCTTAGCTATCTATGATAAATCAAGTGAGAGAAAACCCAACTTGATGTAATCCTTGACCAAGAATTTAGAGGTTTGAATTGAATGAAACTGATGGTATCGATAGAAGAGGATATTTGTGGCACAATGGATGACTGGGAAAGAATTTGGACAAGCACACTTGTGGCTTCATTATGTGGGTCTTTGGGTATAAATATCCAAGTGATGCCATGGTATCAGTAAAGTGATTGGTAGAACTTGGATCGGCCTCAATTTTATACCACTCAAATCAAATGAGTAATTGAGTGGCCATGTCCTTGTATTGCTTGAGCACTAGACATCAACATTAAAAAATATATTTGAATTTGTTTATAATAACTAGGATTTACCCCAAATTTGAATTTTCTTGAAACATATAGTAAGTGCCATTTTGAGACCAAGAATGAGTGCTTCATACTTGGTATTATTATTGGTGCATGGAAAGTTCAATTTGAATGAAAAAAGAGTGGTACCCCTATGATGTAATGAAGAAAAATCCTGCATTGGTCCCTCATTGGCATCAGGATCCATAAAAAAAGAGTGTCATATTTGTGGTAGTTTCAGGTTCAACCTATTGTTAAATTTTAGAAGTATGAAATACAACATCGTTTGGAAGGTCTAGGACAAGTGGGTGAGTAGTTGGTAAAGGACCTTTTACAAGATGGTCAATGATGACCTACCCTTTGATGGATTTTTGACTAATGAATTTGAGGTCAAATTTAGTTAGGAGCATGATCCATTTAGTTGTGTGGCTATTTTTATAGCTTCTACCCATCATGTATTTGAGAGGATTATCATGTGCAATGACAAAGGTTGTATGATTGAGCATGTAGTGGCATAATTTCTTGGTAGCAAAGACTAAGGTAAGGAAAATTTTTTCCATATAAGGATATTGTGTTTCATAACTGATGAATGTGTGGTTTATGTAGTAGATTTCTTGTTCCTTGGATACCTCATTTTTCTAGGCCAACAGTGTGCCCAATGTGAAATCAATGGTGGATATATATAATTGAAAATAAATATTGAAACAAGGTGGTGATAAAATAGGTGGTGAGGTGAGGTAGGTCTTGATGTTGTCGAAGGCTTACTCACATTTGCTATCCCAGCGAAATGGTAATCCTTTCTATAGGATATGGTTGAACAACTTACATTTATCAGAAAGTTGGGTAATGTACTGATGAATTGATTGAATCTTGCCTTATAAACTATGTAACTATTTAAGGTTGGTAGGAGGTGGCATATCAATGGTAGCCTTCACCTTTTTAGGGTTAAATTTGATATATTTGGAAGAGATGATGAATCCAAGGATCATTCCTGAAGTAACACCAAAAATACATTTCTTGGGATTGAGGAGAATTTTATGTTCAAGAAGGCGGTCAAAAATCTTGCGCAAGTCATGAATATGATCTTGATGCTTCTTTGACTTGGCCAACAAGTTCTCCACATAGTCCTCCATAATTTTATGCATATAATCATGAAAAATGTAGGTCATGGCATGCTGGTAAGTGGCACCAATGTTCTTAAGGGTGAATGGCATGACCTTGTAGCAAAAGGTTCCCCAAGGCATGGTGAAAGATATCTTGTGTTGATCATTAGGGTTGACCAAGATCTGATTGTATCCTAAAAACTCATCCATGAGTGACAACATTTCGTGACCCATTGTAGATTCAACTAATGTATCAATGTTGGGAAGTGAAAAGTTGTCTTTAGGACATGCTTTATTCAGATCTCTGAAGTCCATGCATATTCAAACTCCTTCTTTAGGTTTTGGAAATGGGATCATGTTAGACACCCATTCAGGTAGTCAATTGGTTGGATGAATCCCATGTATAGGAGTTTTTGTAGCTCCTCTTTGACCATTAATGCAATCATAGGATGCATTTTTTTATAGTTTTTGTTTGATTGATTTAGCACTATCATCAAGTGTAATATTGTGAAAAACCAGAGAAGGATCCTACATAGAATATTAGTAAATGACCATGCAAAGAATATTCTTGTATTCCTTGAGTAGTGTTGTAAGACTATAATGCTCTTCAATGGAGAGACATTTGCCAAGTTTGACAATATGATGATTTGATGTGTCATCCCCAATTTCAACATTGATAGTATCCTCTATAAGCATGTGTGACCCATCATCAAGCTGAGTAGGGATAGGAATAATATGTAAGTTGTTTGCAATATTAGGGGGAGGAACCTCATCATCGTGCATGATATTGATGTTATTAATACAATAGGCCTACAAAGGGGTTGAATAATAGGGAGAATTAACTGAATGTAGATAATTCTTAGAAATAAGGAAGTCATGTGGGTATTGTTTGAAATAAATATGATCAAAATTAATGTAATATAGATTGGTATAGAGGATTTGATCAGGATTAGGATAGTAATGAAGTGGGGCAAAGAGGTCTATAGAGACCATGTTTACCGATATAGTAAAGATAAAAAATGATGATGTTGTAGATATTTTTGTGTTGGAAGAAAAGGTAGGAATAGGTTGATTAGGATGATGATGCAACATGATAGGGGGAGAGTGCAATTGACATCAAGAGGAGTGAAAGTGACACTGATTATGAGACTGGGGGATAGAAAAAGTGTAGAAAATTATGGTAGAATGGGGCTGATATCTATGGGAGGTGATGTAATGGATAACGTAAGGAAATACTGAATAATATTCTTGATGTCATAAGTAGTAGGAATGATAGATGATGATGAATCAAGAAATAAATGATTTAGAATTTTTATGGAAGAGTGAGATGATGAGATATTTATTTGAACATTGAGTTCAACATATACAATATCTCCTTATTTAGGTGGGTCTCGAGAGAGATACAAAAAGGTATCATATAGGGTGTGAAGAGCTGAATATTAGTACCCAACTTGGATCTATCTCCATGCTATTGATAATGGGGGTGAAAGAAATATATAGACCCTTGCTCATAATGACCTAGACTAAATCCTTACCACTGGAAGCATTGAAAGTAACATTTCATAAAATCTAGATTTGACAAGTAGACAAGATTACCATAAAACTTATATTTAGGGGGCTTTGGCTTAGAAGTGGAATTCAATGTATCCAAGCCTCTATAAATAAATTTTGTACTATTGGTGGGTGGGCTTAAGGGGATGACGAATTTGATGGTATGAGGAACATTGTGAGGGAGATATAAGTCATGGATATATTGTAGGTTAGGGGAGAGATGCAAGCATTGTGATCATATTTGTTGGACATTTTGAGTCCCTAAGCTAAAAAGTTGTCATTGATGTCAAAAGGACCTATGCAAGTAAGCACTATGATTTTCTCCACAAAGAGCTTCATGAGAAGCAAAGGTTTTGATCAAAAGGATGCATGGCATTTGGTTCCAAAAAGGAGCTTCAAGGGAAGCTTAGCAAAGGTTTTTATTTAAAACCATGGATGGCAGATTTGAAATGGGTTTTTCTTAAAACCCAAGTTGGCTTTTCGTTTCATCGAAAAAGGTGCCCCGGTGATGGAGATATTTAATTTTAAATATTTAGTTTAAATTTTAAATTATTTAAAATTTAAATTTAAATTTTAAAATTAAAAGTAAAAGTTTATCCATCGACGTCATGAGGAAGCGTCGACGTTTCCAAGCGAAGGGAAGGCATATATATATGCCATTAAATTCTTCAATTTAAATCATCCTTGCTCTTGTTGTTAATGCGATTGTTGGAAAGTGAATAGAGCTCGTGCAAAAAAGGTTTAAGTGGTGGAAGCAACGAATAAATCGGATGGCGTGCGAAACCCAAGTCACCTTGGGCAGTGTGGCCTGTTGGCAACTCGGGAAGCGCAAAGGCATTTGGTAGCACGAGGTCGTGCGTTCAATTTTTGGCAAGGTTCGTTTGTTGTGCTTTGTGGTGGAAGTGCCAAGGGTGCACGGTTTATTTGAGGCACGTGGGCCTGTAGCATATAAAGGGAAGTCGTGTCCCTTTTGCATTGTGAATGAGTGGGTAGCTCGTTTGGCTACCTTAGCCATGGCTAAGGTGCTCGTGGTGAGGGCAGGTCGAGGGGTCGAAACCCCTTGAGGGAGGTATGCGATTTTTTAATTAAAATTTATTTGAATGCTCTAAAGTTTGGAGGGATAAGGGTTAGGAAAATATTTTATTTTTGTTAAAACCTTTGTTGTGTTTAAAAGGTTAAATAATTATTTTGTTGGTGAAAACCATAGATGATTATTTGAGCCTTATGGTATTGATTTGAATTTTTGAGAGCATTATTTTAGGAGAAATAAGGGTTTTGAATAAAGTGGAAATTGAATAGTGACTTATTGATTATTATTTTTAGAGGGTTTTTCTATAGAGGGACTTTGGTGGATGTGATTATTGAGTTGGAGTAAAAAGGTGTAAATTGAGTTATACTTTATCTTGTGATTATTATTTGAAGTCCACTAACCCTTGTTAAGATTGGAAAAAGAAAGTGTGTTGAGTGTGGCAGATTTTGTGGACAACTTCTTGGCATCAAAAAGGTATGGGCAATATTCTCCATTAATTTGATTGGGTGGTTGATTTATGAAAATATCATTGGAGTGAAAAGGATTGATTGTGGTTTCCTTTTGAGAGTTGTTGGTTGAATGCTTCAAGGATTTCTGGTTTGAGAGTTATGGTTAAAACCTTGTTTTATAAGCATTGTTGTTGAAGCCATTAGTTGTGTGAAAAACTGAGTTAGGGTTTGAGAAGAAAAGTATACATTTTATGTGAGGAAATTTTATAAGATTTGAAGCCCATTGGTTGTGCAAAGAACTTGAACTTGAGTTAGAGAAGAACATGAGTATCATTGTTATGTGAGATTTTTGTTGAACATTGTTGGAAACATTTTGAGTTGGTTGATTCATGCTTGGACTAGGGTTTGTGAGAAAGAGTTGTTCCTTATGGTGATTGGTTGAGTAGAGTTGTTTGAGCCTAGTCAAGTGATTGTGTGAAGTGGTTGTTCAAGTTCCATAAAACAAACTATTCTATATTCTGATTTGAGTTGAGTTGAGAAAGAAATTGGATTTGAGTATAGAACATATTGAGTCTCTAACAATTCTCTTTATGCTTCTATGAGATTGTTGAGTTGAGATTGATTTGAGTTGAGATTGGGATTTGAGTATAGAACATATTGAGTCTCTAACAATTCTCTTTATGCTTCTATGAGATTGAGTTGAGATTTTATTGAGCTGATTTGAGGTAAGTCTTTGAGAAGGCTTGTGGACTGATTTTGAGTAAGCTTTTGTGAAATCTTGCTATGCAGATTTGAGCAAGTCCTAGAGAGGACTTATTGAGAAGATTTGGACAAGTTCTGAGTGAGCTTGTTGAGCAAATTTGAGCAGGTTTTGAGTGAGCCTATTGAGCAGATTTGAAGAGGTTCTGAGTGAACCTATTGACAGATATTTGGAGGTGATAGAGTATAGAGGACAGAGTCTCAGTGGATAGAGATCTAATAGCTAGGACAATTGAAGATAGATCTGAGTGAGGAGTCTTCAAGTGGAGAGAGATCCACAAGTCGATTAGCGAGAGAGACAGAGTCTTCTAGAAGATCACTAGCCAGAGCGAAGGGGAAAGAGTTCTCCTATGGAAGAGATCCATGAACTTGAGATTTAGGGGATCAACATCTCCTTTGGACAGAGGTCCATAAACATTGTAATTGGGAAGGATTCCCAAGAGATTATTTGAGAAATATTTAGAAGAAATATTTTCTATGGAGGTAGCCCACATTGGGTGAACCACGTTAAAAATGATGTCTCTCATGTGTGTGATGCTTTGTGTGATGTTTACTACTTTATTAATGTTGATGCTACTATTTGGGGAAAAGTTTTATATTATACTGTTCACCCCCTCTCAGTATAAGCACATGTTCTTCAATTGGTATCAGAGTCGGTCTCTCCGTGAAGAGTCTAACAACTTAGAAGAAGATCCTTCGGTAGCACACATGACCTCAGAAAGTGAAGAAGAAAGTGGGTTTGATATAAAAGAAGAATTCTTTGCTGCTCTCAGAAAACTAGAAAGACTTAGAGAGAAAAATTCAAACTTGAAGGAACAAATTCAGGAAGATGAAGAAGCAAGAGTGGAACTTATACAGAACCTTACAGAATTCAAGATTAAGGTAGAAGAAGGAAAGAAGATTGAGCAAGATATGACAGATCTATTGAGAGCCAAGGAAACAGAATGTGGAAGATTGGAAGCAAAAATTGTTCTCCTAAGAAATAAACTGGAAGGGATCAAGATACTACAAAATACAGAATATGTGAAAGAGGAATCAAGCTTCCAAAAGGCAGAAACTTCAAACAAAGAAAAGCAAGCAAAGGACATCAGAAAGGAAGAGAGCAAAGAGGAACCCTGGATAAGAGTTAATTACAAGAAGAGGATGACTTCTCCACAATATCCAAGATCTCCAAACAGGTTACATAATCTCTTTCATGGTCATTGTTTTTCTTGCAATAAATATGGTCATATAGTTGCACTATTGTACTCATCATGCAAGATACAATAGAGATTTCAATTCCTTTGCACCTCTCATGGATAATGATGTTATATGTTACAAATGCAATAATTTTGGGCACAAGGCTAGATGGTGTAAAATGATATTTCCTGAGTTTAGAAAAACAATTCCAACAACTAGGAAGGATGAAAGAAAGAATGATAGGGCCAGATCTATGTTAGTTCAAACAGCCCTGCATGCTCAAAATAAAGAAGAACAATGGTATCTGGATAGTGGTTGCTCTAGTCACATGATAGGAGACAAAGACAAATTCATTGTTCTAAAGGAAACAAATAGAGGATCTGTAAGTTTTGGTGATAATGGATCAGCTAGGATTGTTGGGAGAGGTACTCTAAGTCTAGACAATGGAAAAACAAAAATAGAGAATGTTTTGTATGTCAAAGGGTTAAAGCACAATATTCTGAGTATAAGTCAACTTTGTGATCAAGGATATATGGTTACCTTCCATCCAGATAGATGTGAGATAATGAAAACTGAAATAGGAAGAATTATTGCAAATGCAAGAAGGACTCCAAACAACTTATATATGCTCAATGAGATCAAAGGAGAAAAGTGTTTTCTATCACAAGAAGATGAGAGCTGGTTATGGCATAGAATATTAGGTCATTTGAATTTTGACAACATAGTCAGCATAAGCAACAAATAGGCAGTCAAAGATTTACCCAAAATAAGGAGACCTCAAAACACAATTTGTGCACCTTGTCAACATGGAAAGCAAACTAGGACAACTTACAAACCAAAAGGCTATATGTCTTCTGAGCCTTTAAGTTTAATACATACTGATTTGTGTGGTCCTACCAGAACACAAAGTATTCAGGGTGAGAGTTACTTCATGTTGTTTGTAGATGATTATTCCATAATGGTTTGGGTAACTTTCCTAAAAGAGAAGTCAGAAGCCTTCAAAAAATTCAAAGCATTCAAGAAATTGGTTGAAAATGAAATAGGCAAAAGGATTAAATGTCTACGATCTGATAGAGGAGGAGAGTTTACTTCAGATGAGTTTGTAGAATTTTGTGAACAACATGGAATCAAGAGAGAGTACTCAGCAACGAGAACTCCCCAACAAAATGGAGTAGTTGAAAGGAAGAACAAGACTGTTGAAAACATGGCTAGAGCTATGTTAAATGAATCTAAAGTGTCAGATGGTTTTTGGAAAGAAGCAGTATCTACAGCTGTGTACATAATTACTAGGGCTCAATTAAGGGTAAATCATCACAAGACTCCTTATGAGCTTTGGAAAGGAAGACCTGCTACTGTAAAACATTTTAAGATCTTCGGAAGCAAATGTTACATAAGACGGGAAGATCAAAATTTGGGCAAATTTGATCCAAGATGTGATGAAGGAATTTTTCTTGGCTATTCCACAAAGAGCAAGGCTTACAGATGTTACAACAAAAGAACACGCACTATGGTGGAAAGTATGAATGTAACAGTTGATGAAAAGATAGATTCCAGAGAGCCAATTCAGCAAGCAATATATCAAGAAGATGGATGTTGTCAAGAAGAATTTTGTGAGGAATCAGATAATGATGAAGAAGAAACACAAAGGCTTCTTCCTAAGACTCCTTCTAGGTATGTACAGAAACATCACCCAAAATATCAGATCATTGGAAATCCAGATGAAATACAGACAAGGAGAAGAATAATAAAACCATCTCAACAAGCAAATTTTTCTTTGCTATCTAAGATTGAGCCAAAAGATTTCTCTCAGGCTAGTGAAGATGAATTTTGGGTTAAAGCAATGAATGAAGAATTAGATCATATTGAGAAGAGCAAGACTTGGAAACTTGTTCCAAGACCAAAGGACAAAAATGTGATTGGCACAAAATGGGTCTTCAGAAATAAGTTGAATGAAGATGGACAAGTTGTCAGAAATAAAGCAAGGTTAGTTTGCAAAGGTTATGCACAAGTAGAAGGAATTGATTTTGATGAAACCTTTGCTCCAGTTGCATGACTTGAAGCTATAAGGATGTTTTTAGCTTTTTCAAGTTTCAAGAATTTCAAAGTATATCAAATGGATGTTAAGTCAGCTTTTCTAAATGGGATTCTAGAAGAAGAGGTCTACATTGAACAACCAGAGGGATTTATACTATCAGATACTCCAGATCAGGTATGCAGATTGAAAAAGGTATTATATGGCTTAAAGCAGGCTCCCAGAGCATGGTATTCAAGATTGGATAGGTATCTATAGGAACAGGGATTCAGGAAAGGAATAGCAGACAATAATTTGTATATCAAAAATGAAGGAAATGATCTTCTGATAGTGGTTGTTTATGTTGATGACATAATTTTTGGGGGAAATAATGACAAGATGTGCAAAGAGTTTGCTAAGAATATGCAGAGTGAATTTGAGATGTCTATGCTTGGTGAATTATCCTTCTTTCTTGGTCTTCAGATTTCACAATCAGAAAAGGGAGTGTTTCTTTCTCAAGCCAAATACATCAAGGAGATGTTAAAGAAATTTAGATTAGAAGATTGCAAACTAGTAAGTACTCCTATGGTCACAGGGTGCAAGTTAAGTAAGGATGATGAATCTCCAGAGGCAGATCAGAGACTATACAGATCCATGATTGGTAGCTTATTGTATGTCACAGCTACAAGACCAGACATAGTATAGTCAGTAGGATTAGTGGCAAGATTTCAAGTAGCACCTAAGGAAACACATGTGGCAGTAGTAAAAAGAATTTTTAGGTATCTAAAAGGGACTATGGATTTTGGACTTTGGTATCCTAAAAGTGATAGTTTCACACTCACAACATATACAGATGCAGATTGGGCCAGAAATATTGATGATAGAAAAAGCACAAGTGGGGGAGCTTTCTTTCTTGGAGAAAGACTAGTATCCTGGTTAAGTAAGAAGCAGGTTTCAGTATCACTATCCACAACAGAGGTAGAATATATTGTAGTAGTAGCCAGTTGTACACAGGTGTTATGGATGAAGAGGACTTTAGAAGACTTCAAGATAAAACATGATCAGCCTATTCCTATACTATGTGATAATACCAGTGCCATATGTATCTCAAAAAATCTAGTAATGCATTCCAAGACGAAGCACATTCCGATTAAGTATCATTTTATGAGAGAACAGGTGTCAGATAAACAGGTCAGATTAGAGTATGTCACTACAAAGGAATAGATAGCAGATATTTTCACTAAGCCACTCTCAAAAGACACTTTTGAGTATCTTCGAGGAAAATTGGGAGTGAGACTCCCACCCCAGAATTAACCACCTCATGTGGAGGTGGGGGAGGGGCTAAGCTAAGAGGCTCATTCTTAGCCCCGAGCCCCAAAGGTGACCCTTTGCCATTGATGACAAAGGGGGAGATATTTGTGTATATTGAGGAGAGTTTTTGATATGGGGAGAGATTTGATATTTGAGAGAGCATTGAGCCAGGGGGAGCAAAGTCCCAGGGGAGCAAAAAAGAAGGTCAGATTTCAGTAAAAGGATATGGGTTGCCATCAATGACAAAGGGGGAGATTGTTGGACATTTTGAGTCCCTAAGCTAAAAAGTTGTCATTGATGTCAAAAGGACCTATGCAAGTAAGCACTATGATTTTCTCCACAAAGAGCTTCATGAGAAGCAAAGGTTTTGATCAAAAGGATGCATGGCATTTGGTTCCAAAAAGGAGCTTCAAGGGAAGCTTAGCAAAGGGTTTTTATTTAAAACCATGGATGGCAGATTTGAAATGGGTTTTTCTTAAAACCCAAGTTGGCTTTTCGTTTCATCGAAAAAGGTGCCCCGATGATGGAGATATTTAATTTTAAATATTTAGTTTAAATTTTAAATTATTTAAAATTTAAATTTAAATTTTAAAATTAAAAGTAAAAGTTTATCCATCGACGTCATGAGGAAGCACCGATGTTTCCAAGCGGAGGGAAGGCATATATATATGCCATTAAATTATTCAATTTAAATCATCCTTGCTCTTGTTGTTAATGCGATTGTCGGAAAGCGAATAGAGCTCATGCAAAAAAGGTTTTAGTGGTGGAAGCAACGAATAAATCGGATGACGTGCGAAACCCAAGTCACCTTGGGCAATGTGGCCTATTGGCAACTCGGGCAGCACAAAGGCATTTGGTAGCACGAGGTCGTGCGTTCAATTTTTGGCAAGGTTCATTTGTTGTGCTTTGTGGTGGAAGCGCCAAGGGCGCACAATTTATTTGAGGCACGTGGGCCTATAGCATATAAAGGGAAGTCATGTCCCTTTTGCATTACGAACGAGCGGGTAGCTCATTTGGCTACCTTAGCCATGGCTAAGGAACCTATGGTGAGGCAGTTCAAGGGGTCGAAACACCTTGAAGGAGGTATGCGATTTTTTAATTAAAATTTATTTGAATGCTCTAAAGTTTGGAGTGATAAGGGTTAGAAAATATTTTATTTTTGTAAAACCTTTGTTGTGTTTAAAAGGTTAAATAATTATTTTGTTGGTGAAAACCATAGATGATTATTTGAGCCTTATGGTATTGATTTGAATTTTTGAGAGCATTATTTTAGGAGAAATAAGGGTTTTGAATGAAGTAGAATTTGAGGATTATAATAGTGACTTATTGATTATTATTTTTAGAGGGTTTTTCTATAGAGGGACTTTGGTGGATGTGATTATTGAGTTGGAGTAAAAAGGTGTAAATTGAGTTATACTTTATCTTGTGATTATTATTTGAAGTCCACTAACCCTTATTAAGATTGGAAAAAGAAAGTGTGTTGAGTGTGGCAGATTTTGTGGATAACTTCTTGGCATCAAAAAGGTATGGGCAATATTCTCCATTAATTTTATTGGGTGGTTGATTTCTAAAAATATCATTGGAGTGAAAAGGATTGATTGTGGTTTCCTTTTGAGAGTTGTTGGTTGAATGCTTCAAGGATTTCTGGTTTGAGAGTTATGGTTAAAACCTTGTTTTATAAGCATTGTTGTTGAAGCCATTAGTTGTGTGAAAAACCTGAGTTAGGGTTTGAGAAGAAAATGAGTATCATTGTTATGTGAAGGATGTTTTATAAGCATTGTTGTTGAAGCCCATTGGTTGTGCAAAGAACTTGAACTTGAGTTAGAGAAGAACATGAGTATCATTGTTATGTGAGATTTGTTGTTGAACATTGTTGGAAACATTTTGAGTTGGTTGATACATGCTTGGACTAGGGTTTGTGAGAAAGAGTTGTTCCTTATGGTGATTGGTTGAGTAGAGTTGTTTGAGCCTAGTCAAGTGATTGTGTGAAGTGGTTGTTCAAGTTCCATAAAACAAACTATTCTATATTCTGATTTGAGTTGAGTTGAGAAAGAAATTGATTTGAGTATAGAACATATTGAGTCTCTAAAAAATAAAAAATCTCTTTATGCTTCTATGATATTGTTGAGTTGAGATTGGGATTTGAGTATAGAACATATTGAGTCTCTAACAATTCTCTTTATGCTTCTATGAGATTGAGTTGAGATTTTGTTGAGCTGATTTGAGGCAAGTCTTTGAGAAGGCTTGTGGACTGATTTTGAGTAAGCTTTTGTGAAAGCTTGCTATGCAGATTTGAGCAAGTCCTAGAGAGGACTTATTGAGTAGATTTGGACAGGTTCTGAGTGAGCTTGTTGAGCAGATTTGAGCAGGTTCTGAGTGAGCCTATTGAGCAGATTTGAGCAGGTTCTGAGTGAGCCTATTGACAGAGCTTTGGAGGTGATAGAGTATAGAGGATAGAGTCTCAGTGGATAGAGATCCAACAGCCAGGACAATTGAAGATAGATCTGAGTGAGGAGTCTTCAAGTGGAGAGAGATCCACAAGTCAGTGCAGTAGAGAGACAGAGTCTTCTAGAAGATCACTAGCCAGAGTAGAAGGGGAAAGAGTTCTCCTATGGAAGAGATCCATGAACTTGAGATTTAGGGGATCAACATCTCCTTTGGACAGAGGTCCATAAACATTGTAATTGGGAAGGATTCCCAAGAGATTATTTGAGAAATATTTAGAAGAAATATTTTCTGTGGAGGTAGCCCACATTGGGTGAACCACGTTAAAAATGATGTCTCTCATGTGTGTGATGCTTTGTGTGATGTTTACTGCTTTATTAATGTTGATGCTACTATTTGGGGAAAAGTTTTATATTATACTGTTCACCCCCCCTCTCAGTATAAGCACATGTTCTTCAATATTCTCTTGGACCTAAAGTAGTCATGAGTATAAACACATGAGGTATTCCATAATATTCCTGGTTGGGTGATGATTCATTATGTGATGTAGAAGAAGATGAAGGTTGTGACTCAAGGGGGAGTGAAACCAGAGATGCTATGAATGGTGGCGATTCTTGATGTGATAATGAATATTAGGGTCATGATTCAAGGAGAACTAAAGTGGAAGAAGGGGATGGAACAAATAATGAGTCCTGATTTAGTTGGGTGTCAAGGTGCGTGGTGCATTATTCCTATGAATGAAACTCTAATAGGGTGGCTAGGATAGGATGATTAGCATGGGGGAACTATGAAGAAGAAAAATGTCCTTAACTATGTGGGTGCACATCAGTATAAGAGAGGTCTAGAAATTTTGATGGGCAAATAGGAGTGATTGGAGTAGTCAAGATAGGGGTGTTTGGTGTAGAGGTGATAGGCATGAGAGGTTGTAAGGTGAGATAAGAGGAACAAGAAGATGGTAGTGAATATTTTTGAAGGTATGAGGAAGAAGGTAGTATTTTATGATGGACTAGGTATGGGTGAGGAAGATGATGAGGTTGAACCAAAAGGGTTCATTGATGTGTTGGCAAAAAAGAGCAAGTAAGAGGGGTGGTATTTATTGGCTAAGCATTGATGATGATGAAAGCTTTGGCTTGTCAATATGAATGGAGACAAGTGTAAACTAAGAAGAAATGAATGACAAGATGGATGGTAGAGTGATCGTGTTGTAAAACTAGGAGTTGTCATCTACCTCAATGTAGTGGACGCAACCATTATGAAGGTATTTAAAATAGTGGTGAAGTATAGAAGGGACACATTGCATGTCTCTAATCCATGGGAAACCATAGAGTATATTGTATTGCATATTTCCTTTGATGACATGACATTGTGTGGGTATTGTCTTGGAACCATCTTGGATTGGTAGGATAATAGAACTAACTATTTTGCACATAAAACCATCAAATGCTTATAGATCAAAGGTAGGAGTGGCAAGGTGAGTAGGTGGAATGTTGAGGTGTTGAAGGGACATAGTGGAGATGATACTAATAAGATATTTGGTGTTGATAAAGATATTCTTATAAGTAGTATCATTAATACTAGCTATAATATAGAGGGGAGGATCAATGCCCTCTCCTTCAAGAATTGTAATCTCATGGTAATTAAATACAATGGATGGTTGCATGTATGTTTATACATTGTTGATGAACTATATAAAGGTGTTGGTGTCATGGATGGGTTATGCATAATAAGTTAGACTAAAAATGTACTTGTAAAAATTTGGTGAATCTATTTCAAAACCCTGATGAATCCTAGCCAATTTCATGTAGGAGGAAATGGTGAATTACCTTATTTAAAAAAAAAAATGTAAAAAAGTAGCAAATTTAGATCTTTTGGCTATATTGGATGGAAAATGATATCCAGCCATAATATGGTACAAAAAATGATTTGACCTAGAATCGGGTGTATAAAATGATTCAATCTTAGACTGGGTAGAAAACATGGTCTAGTCTCAGACCAGGTGCATAATATGGTTCAATCTCAAATGGGATGAAAAAAATAGTTTGATCTTGGATAGGGTATAGAAAATGGTTCAATATCTGATTGAATGTAGAATATGGTTTGGTATTAGACTAAATGCAAAATATGGTTCGATCTCGAACTTGATGCAGAGTATGGTTCGATCTCAAACCAGTGTAGAAACTATTTCAATCTCGGATTTGGTACAAAATATGGTTTGGTATTAGATCAGGTGCAGAAACTGGTCTAGCCCTAAACTAGGTACAAAAATGGTCTAACATCTGGCCAAATGCAGAACAAAGTTTGACTTCATACCGAGTGCAGAACAAGGTCCAACTTGGATAAGGTGCAAAATAAGGTTCAGCTTCAGAATGAATGTAGATAATGGTTTGACCTTAGGCTGAATGTAGAACAAGGTCAATTTTTAGACCAAGTGTAAATCAAGGTCCGATCTTGGACTGGGTGTAGTCAATGTTTTGGCTTTGTATAGGGTGCAAAATAAGGTATGGCTTTGGACCAAATGCATATAATGGTCTAGCCTCAAACTGAATGTTGAACAAGGTCCAACTTTGGATTTCATACAAAAAATGATTTGGCCTTGGATCGTGTAGAAAACATGGTATGAACATGGAAATATTCCCCCATGGACCATTTTCCATGTGTCTCACGATCGGTCACCCATATTACATATCTAATACCATTCTACCATGTGTCAACCCCATCTATTTTGTCTATAAAATGGCATCAACTATCATTAATCGAGTTTGTTTTCTATGACTGCACACGACCAGAGTGAACCATTACCCATCAACCTTCTCAATCCAATTTATCCTCCTTCCAACATCTATAAATGGCCACCCCTTCCACCTCTACTACAAAATTTAAGAACATTTCTTACACTACAATTTCAAATTTTTTAACAACCTCAGGTTTAAAATTTTCGTGGGTAAATGATGCAGGTTTCACGAACTTGCTTTCAATGCCCCATCTATTTTCATCTAAACGTAGAGTAGGGCAGCCACCATAAGGAATAAACATGATGTTACCTTAAGGGGTCATAGGCTAGAACAAACTGGTGATTATGAAGACACTGTATCACAAGTATCACCATTGCAGAGGATGTATAAATGCTTGAGGTAAGCTACTTCTCCTGGGGGTTCTCATGCACCTAGGTTTACACAAAATGTGTAGGTTGAATCTAGTGTGGCTATCCCCAACCCCATAGGCACCCAAATACAACAAATTTCATCATATTCAAGTAAATAAATGTGTATTTGCTTTGAATTAAGAATTTTTTCTATTTTATTTTTGAATAATTCTAGCATTTTTTATTGTTTTTAGGCACCTCTCCACTAAAATCTACAAAAATGAGAGGCCATATGTTGCCACCACTTCCACCACAACAATAATATCCACCTCTTCCACCACAACAATGATATAATACACAAATGAGAGGCAATATATGGGTTTGAGGATCGTAGGGGGTAGCACCAAGTTTTGGGTATGGGTTCTCGTATTTTACATTTAACACACCTTCATAGGCACCAGCAGTTTCAACTGTAGGATTGTATAATATCCAACTCGATGATCATTTTTTATTGCAAGGTAAAATTTTAGGCTTCAAGGCAACATATGTGCTTCAAGATCCACATGGTGAAGCACAACAAACAAAAGCCCTTGTAGCTGAGTAGACATCATTACCATCTTCTCACAGAAATGACCCTCATACTCAAATTGAGAAGTAGATAGTAAATTTTGATGAAAATGTTTTAATGGTTGCAAATACTGAAGAAAAAATAAAACAAGTTGTGCTTAGATATTTGGAAGTGATGAAGGATTAGGAATATCGGGCCAAGGTCCTTATAAAGGAAATTAATGCCCAGTATAAGAATTTTTCAAAAATAATTTTTTTTCTTTGGTTTAGTATGAATTAGAAAAGCTTGGTGGTCTGCTAGATCAAGCCACATCAAGATTAGTGAAGTCAAATATTTTGTATGATTATGTTTTAAATATTATGATTAGTAGAATAGAGAATATTAATGTAAAAACCCAATATTTTTATAACCAATGGGCTTCCAATAAGAAAAATGTTGCACTCAATGAGGCTACAAGGAATGTGGTTGAGGTAAGAAAATGTTTTTTATGTTTTAATTTTCTTTTGTAGTAAAATTTTAATATTTTATTAAAACAATTAAATTTTTTTATATAACTCTTTTGAATAATGTTTTCATTTTATTTTTTGCAATCAAATTTTGATTACTTAAAAAGACAAGTTAAGAGCAAGGAAGTTAATATCGAGGTGATGAAGAAATTTCTAAAAAATACAATGGAAATGAAGAAAAAAATGCAATCAAAGATGATGGATAATAATAATATAAGAATATATATCAAGGAAAATCTCAATGAAGATCTAGACCTCATACTATAGTAGCAGAAAATGAAAGCAACGCTTCTAACAGTACTCAAAGATCCAAACCAAGAAGAAGCCACATTAATGGGGAGTATTAAGAAATTACAGGGAAACCTAGTCAGATCTAGAGCACTACCAACACAGGGTGTCAAGGAAGGACATAAAGGAAAAGAAAAGGCAACTCCAAGTGAAACTAGGACAACAAACCCCCAATCAGATATTTAACAAAGTGTGAAATATTTTCAAGTTGACTACAATTAACAATTTTGTACAATGTAATATATTTCTATTCGAATTAATAAAAAAATATTTACTAATTTTGTATCTTCCATAATTCAAAGGTTGTTTGGATTTATAATTTTGTGTTGCTTTTTTAGTTTATTTCTATCCAATATTATTTACTATGTTCATCTCAAACAACAAAAGAAATACTATTGTTGGTTAAATTTTTTTTGCAAAGTAAATCAAAAGAATACAAATATTCATATATTAACAACACTTTGATATAAAACATAATTATTTATCAATGAAGGTAGTTGAGACACTATGAAAAATAATTTTTAAAATAACAATGTGATATAAAACATACAATTTTAAAAGCACAAGGTGATACCCAGGTGTTGTAGGTGAGTTGGAGAGGAGAGGGCAATCCTCCAAGGGAGGTCCTAGGTTTGAATCTCCACCCTACAAAAAAGCTGAATTGGGTACCCAAAATCCAATTGATAATGTTGGTGCGGGTAGGGTCAGGTGCGACTCCCGGGTGACTTTGATGGTGTAGAACCCCCTGTTCGTGGTCTTTCAGACCAAGGCGGCCCCACAAGGGTTTTTTCGCTTAAAAAAAAAAAAAACACAATGTGATATAGAACATACAATTTTTAAAACAATGGTGTGATATAAAACATACAATTTATGAATAATTGTTTTTTGAAATATTACAAATTTAAAACAATATTGTGAAATTTGATAACAAATAAAGTCAAGTTTATCATTGTTGTGAAATTTTGGAATAATTACAATTTAGGTAGCTAAAATAAACACTTGTCAGCTTATCTAAAATCACTAAGCATAATGAATATCTAAGTCTCCACCATCTGATCACTGAAAGTATCATTATACTCCTTATAATTTGTATTTGTGGTACCCCTCTACATGCAAGGGATTTCCAATATGCCAATGCTCTGTCATAGGGAAATTTGTCCAGTTGATATGATGCCACATAAATTCTCAAATATTTTTCTAAATTTTTTTCTAGCCTATTGCGGAGCTTACATTTAACAAAATATGGTGCACTAAAACCCCTCTTATATTCCATAGATCCCAAAATCATTGTTTGACATAATTCATATAAATAAAAATATCCAGTAATTGTATCTTGTAAGACACTACTTGGATACAATATTTACCACAAACGTGCAATGGAACTAGTATCGTTTATGTTACTCAAAAGTGATGTTTTCTCAACCATTGTTCTACCAAAATGAGATGACTATTATTTTAAAATATCTTTGTTGAGTATACCTTTGATTTTAATACCATTGACTTCCACACTTTTACTAAAATGCTTAATAAGGATGCCCATATATTTAATAAAAAACTCATGTGTAGAATTTTAGTCAACACAAGGACCCAAAAACAAAGGGTTAATCATACCAATGGCCTCAAGCAACTCATCTCTTTGAATTTGATCTCTTATCTCACTTGTCAATGATTCTGTTATTTTTAATAATTTTATCTTAGTATTGTGTAAAACTTAAATATATTGTGTGTTACACGAACTTGTTCAACATCGTCTGTAACTATACTTGAATCCCTTTCATAACAATATAGAGGTATCATCTTCCCACAAACATTAATACAAATATGATCATTGATATAAAACTTCAAAAAAAAATGATTGTTCATGTTTGTTAATGTATTCTACCTATCAAATAAGGGATCAGTAAAATCTACTTTAGACTCATATAACTTGTCAATAATCATACATATTTGTTTTCTTATCCTCATGAAATCAATGATATGGATGGATCTCTCTTGTGCAAGTTTAATAAATTTGTTCATTTCTTGTAACATTGGAAGAATACCACATAATATTAAAATGGTTTCCAAGTCTGTCAAATAGAACAACAAATATTTTGCCTTATCAACTGCCCTACGATTTGCGTACATAAACATCATTAAAAATTAATATTATGTAAAAAGTCTGTGTGTAGGTTGAAACAATGAAATCCACCTTGTATCCAAATATTTTAACATTTTTTTTTCCTTCTATAACTTCTAGTGGAAATTGTTAAAACTCTCCAAACCTTTTTGGACTACAAGAAAAATAAGAATATATTTCACGAATGAGGTCTTCAACTCTTCAATATTTTCAAAAGTTCTCACAATTTTATATGAAATATTTAATCTATGATCCATGCAATTAATGGGTATCATATATGGGGTAACTAAGGTTTGGAGTCGAACACAAATACCATTCATATGCCCTTGCATTATAGCAACACCATAAAATCCAATACATATTAACTTTGTGGCTATATATATATATATCATTCATTCCAGCAATATCCTTTAAACTATTTACAACAATATTATAGATAATTTTTGCATTTGAAATTTCTACCATATTATGTAATCCTAGCAAACTAGGTTGCCTTACATGATTTTGAAATGTGTACACATGCATGTAAATCCAGGATGTGTTGTCCACAACCATCACCTCATCAATAGAAAGTGAAATGAATCTCACAAGTTTTAATTTCTTCCTTAGGTCGTCCTTCTCAACTAATGATAGACATTTTACCATTTTCCAACCACTTTGATCTGACCAATGGGAACTAGGAAGGTTTTGCACATCAACTAGTTTAAATAGGTGCTTATAATCAATAAAATTAGACATGGGTCTACCCTTTTTTAGAATACTATATACAACAACGAATTACAAAATTTTTGAAGATAAATTGGTCTAATGAAATTCATGAAGTTGGGCTTCAATTGTTCCACCTTTCTCAACAAAATATTGTTGTTGCTTCAAGTGATTGTCATATTCTATTGCATATCTAACATACATACATTTTGATGCATCCTTCCACCTAACTTCTTTATTAATTTTACCATCACTTCCTGTAAATTTTACATAAGATTTGCTAGCATGTTTTTCTATTGTATCTATCTTATTTTGGAGCATGTGATCCTGACCTACTTTCCAACCACAAATTTTGCATCTACATACTTTTAGATTGACTTTTTTGTCCTCAGTCAAGACTTTCTCTATAAATGGAAATTTTTCTACCCATTCAACCTTAAATGCCCTTCCAATAGCCCAGTTAGATGCATTTCTCTTATTAGTATTTTTTCTTGAAGATTCATAAGAATTTTGTAATATATTTGATTTATCACTTTCATTTTTAACTGGAATGTCATTTTGAAGAATATATTCAAGTGTTTGTTGGATGTTATTGTTAAGATAATTTTCATTAGAAGGCATATCTTGGAAAATAATATCTTCAAGTGGAGGCATATAAGGGCCAACAAGGTATTCTATATAGTAGCATACAATAATATTCTTTATCATTTTTGAATTTAACAAAAAAAACTTACAAAAAAATATTCATATCATCATGCACATACTGAGAATTAACTATTTGAGGAAGAAAGTAGTATTTAAAATAATTACATAATATACAACTAACTATTTAAAAGTCAAAAATAATTTGTACCTCAAATCTGCATTGATGTATGACTCATTGGATTTTGACATATGGCTAAAATATTTGAGGACTCTCTTTTCAATAGAATATTTGACCCCCTTATTTCCATCGCCAATAGGTGACATTTTACTTGTAAATAATTTTTTTTTCATTTTTATGAAAGTAATAAAATTTTGAAGAGATATTATTTCTGTTAGGCCCCAAGATAATATTGTAACTAGAATAAACAAATATTTGGTTGGTAGAAAATACATACATGTTTTCTGCCATGCTTTATTGTGACTTTTTCAATGTATGCCACTACTTCATTTTCTAGTTATAGCACTTGTAGCTGATAAGAGCACAAAACTAATCAATATACAAATTCAAATAATTAAAAAAAAAACTTGTGTATACAAAAATTAATTAGAGATACATATGTGGAAAATATCATATTATAGTACAAAATAGACTAGAAATAGAGAATCAACTTATATTTAGAAAACCAAAGCATTTAATTATTTATAATATTATAACATAAAAATAGATCTTGATAGAAACAGAGAATCAAAGATTTTTAATATAAAGATAAAAATAGGGGACAACATATAAAATAGGGAAAAATATGGGAAATAGAGCATTGACCTATTTTCAATAAATGATAGAAAAACAACAAAATAAAAACCCGCAATTAGCTAACAAAAAATAGATCTTGTTACTACAATTTCTTCAACTTATATTCACAATTTCTTAATAGAAACAAAGAACCTAGTGTAGAACCTAGTTTGATTGTTTGTTCGGGTGCAAAAAAAGTTTTAAAAGTTGGTTTGGGTGTAGAATAGTGTTTGACAGTTTATCTGTTATAGAAATGGCTCTAGCAGTCCATTCAGATGAAAAGTAGGATTTATATGTTGATTCGTATTCAAATCTAGCTTCGATAGTTCGTTCGAATGTAGAACAAGATTTGGATGTTGGTTCATGTGCAAAATTGGGTCCTTCACTCTATCTTAATGTAGAATAGATTCTAGATGTTAGTTCATGTGTAGAATAGGGTTTGGCTACAATTATAAGAGTAGAAATAGATCTGATAGACCATCCATATGTAGAACAATATTTGATAGTCTATCCAAGTGGAAAATAGGTTCAACAGTCAATCTGGTGTAGAACTTGCTTTGGTAGTTTGTTCAGATGCAAAACATGATTTGGATATCGATTCATGTGTAAATATAACTTTGACAGTCCGTTTATATGCAAAAAAAGGTCTTGATGTTGGTATATGTGCATAAATTTCTTCGGTATTTTTTTCAAATATATAATATATTTCACATGTTATTTCGTATGAAGAACTAGGTCCTTCACTCTATCTAGCTACAGAATAGGGTTTGATCACTGTTCTGAGTGTAGAAAAGGGTCTGGTAGTCGATCTGGTGAAAATAACCTGACATTTGGTCTGGTGCAGAAAAGAGTTTGGTAGGATTTGGCTATAATTTTGGATGTATAATAGAGTCTAACTATCAATCTGGTCTAGTTTTGATTCGAGTAGAGTTTTATTCCAAATCAATTGGTTTCTGCATGTGATCGAAGTCTGGTGGAATTTTTGATTTTCTAATAGTTTGAATGTTTTAAATGAAAAAGTATCACTGGCATGTTAATCATATATAGTGGTATACATGGAACATTTGGCGGGATAAGTTAAATTTTTAAAAAATTTAATGTAAAAAGGGTCCTCAATTTAGGTGGGAGTGCTGGCGAATTTAAAAAAAAATCTATAATACTATTATCAATGCATGATGAACTGACACCTAAAAAGTTTGGGTGAAAGGGCAAAAATCCAAGGTCCCTCAAATTTGCCAATTTATATTTTCAAAAATGATAATATTTACCCAATTTGTGAATATTCGTCATTGTGCATAACCCTGTGTCATAATCTTCCACATCTATTGACCCTAGGATATCATTCAAAGCCTCACAATGACATTGTGAATACTATAAGAGGTTGCATACGGATAATTTGGTAGGAGCTATGTGAATTTGGTGTGTGAGGTTGCTGTGGATAGTAACAACATTATGTTAATGGTGGTGGTTTGGCTTGTGTGAGGGATGAAGATGTGGTGATAGTAGGTTGATGTTCTTGATTACCAGGGTGATTGGGGTAACACTAGTTACATGTGGTGAAATGAATCATACCCACAAGTTCCTTCTAAGGTAAATTTTTATTGACCTAATTGACCTATCGAGATGCCATATGAGAGGTAGAAGCATTTTATAGTGACCTATGATCTGGTAAAGGCATTTTATATATCCCTAAATCTTGATTGGAAGGGTCTAATGGATTTTTGGTGTGGATGACTCCATTGTCTATGACGTCTTGTACCCAACTATGAAATTGGTGATAGTTTTAAATTTCATGTCCACATTGCCTATGATACTCAAAAAATGTGTTCTCATTGAAGTCCTTTGGCTTTATATGATTGGAATATTCTTACCTTATTTTTGGTAAAGCAATATGTCATGTATCATACAATCTCTGGAAGATATTTTTTAAAGGTTTTGATAAAGGAGTCCAATTGTGTTTTGGGTGTTATGGACATAGCTATCAATTTTGATATTGATTTTGGGTAGCTAAAGGAAAAGTTCCTAATTATTGAACTCCCTGGTGGGGTTGCAATTATTACAAGGATGAAGTAGATGTTGATCCAATTGTAAGTTGATTGACCTCAAGTGGTCATGGAGGAGTTTGAATTTGACGACCTTTACTAAAGAAGATATTTTGGATGTAATCAACCTTTTTTTGAAGTATGACTTCACCCTCTTGTACCCTAATATATTCAATAATTTTGGCTTGAGAAATGGCATCCTCAAAGGAGTGATGTTGTTGTATTTGGAGCATGAAAGAGATATGTTTAGCACAACTCTTGGAAAATAGGTTTAACAGTCGATTTGGTGCATAAATTTCTTTGGTAGTTCATTTAGATGTAAAACATGATGTGGATGTCAATTCATGTGTAGATCTGGCTTTGTTAGTCCATTCAAATGCAGAACAAGGTCTCGATATTGGTCTATGTGCAAAACTTGCTTCAACAATCTGTTTGAATGTAGAATAGGGTTCAAATGTTAGTTCTTATGAAGAACTAGGTCCTTCACTCTATTCAGCTATAGAATAGGGTTTGATCACCATTCTAAGTGTATAAAAGGGTCTGGGAGGTATGTATGTAGGGATGAAGTGTGTGTGTGTGTGATTTTGTTTTATGGATTAACACAAAGTGTTATGTGAAAAAAGTACCTGAGATCAATTTGAGGTATCAATTTCATTTTTTTTTGGAGGATTTGAAGGACATGTTGGGTGTTGAGGATAGGCAGTGGTTACTAGATATGGGCTTGCATGGATGAGTGGAGATGAGGATGATTCATTGTATTCATGCATATATAGAGGCTCTATGTGCATAGTGGATTCTGGATCATAATACCTTTGATATCCCAATAGGGGAGATGATAATGAAGAACACAAGCTTATACTGAGAGGGGGGGTGAACAGTATAAGACTTAACCAATTAATAATTTTAACTTTAGATAGCAGTGGCATCAACACAACATTAATCAAGACAGAAAGCATCACACATTGAAGACCCATTTTTAACGTGGTTCACCCAAAATGGTTGGGCTACATCCACAAAAACTTTTCTCTAAAAGTTATCTCAAGGTTCTTTGGGAATCCTTCCCAATTACAATGTTTATGAGCCTCGGCTCAAAGGGCTCAAAGGAGATACCTTCTCCCAATCAAAATTTATGAGCCTCTACTCAAAGGAGATACCTTCCCCTCTGCTCTGGAAATGATCCCTCAGAAGATCAACTGCCTCTACCTCTTGCCAGCACGTGGAACTCCTTTCCATCGAAGACCTCCTATCCTCAATGCTTAGCCTAAGAGACCTCTGCCTTCTATGATCACGTCCATAGCAGCTCAGCAACCAAATCTGTCCTCAGGTTCTTCTCATAGAACCAATACATCTCTGTCCTCAAGTTCTCTGATAGAACTATCAAACTCAGCTCACAAGTCCTCTGCTCTCTCTACGCAATCATAGCCGCATTTTGGTCGAACTTCAACCTTTGCACTGTCTATGCAAACACAGTAGTACTTAGAAAAATTCACCATGACTCTTCGCTCACTCTGCACACTTCGATCGAATTTCGCACTCTGCTCTCGATGATCGAACTTCTCACTCTGCGCTCTATCAGCGAACGTCGCAATGCTCAACAACACATTCATCCTTCAACTCTCCAAACAGCCCTCCTTTTATAACAAAATTTTCATGATGAAAACTTTAATCTTAGTCGGCCGTATACCAAAAATCACAACCCTAATCTACGTCGGCTGCAAGCCCTAATTTTTTTCGGCTAAAATTTAACTTTGTCGGCTTCATTGCCTCTGTAACTCTTCTGTAGCTTCTGTCGTGAAACTACAACATGTCGTGATATCGCGACACCTTTGCAACCGTACACTTTCTTTTGGCTTTTGTCGTGATATCGTGACACTTCAGCCTTTGACGACTTCAACTAAGCTCTTGTCGTGATATCGTGACACTTTTGTCTTTGTCAGCATCAACTTTGCTTTTGTCGCGATATCGCGACACTTCTCCCTTCGTCGACCTCCTTTATGCTTTTGTCATGAAATCGTGACACTTCTGCCTTTGTAGACTTCGACTTCACTTCTATCGTGAAATCGTGACACTTCTGTCTTCATAGCCTTCCTCTCTACTTTTGTCATGAAATCACGACGCTTCTTCTTCCAAGCTCTTTCATTTTGCTTCTGTCATGAAATCGTGACTCTTCTCCTATTGAAGACCTGCTTTCTATTTCTGTCGTGAAATCGTGACACTTTCTCCAACCGTATGCTGCCATCTCAATCAGTCACAAAATCATGACACTTTCTGCATCTGTAAGCTTTCTCTTCAACCTGTCACGAAATCGTGACGCTTTCAGCTTTCGTACGTCTTCTTTGCAACCTGTCACGAAATCACGACGCTTCTCATTTCAGACTCTTCCCTTTGCTGCATGTCGTGAAATCGCGATAGTTCTCACTTCGAGTTCTGTAGCATGTCGCGAAATCGTGACACTTTATCTTGCTTCCACTTTGTCTTCTGACTTGTCGTGAAATCGTGACACTTTTTCTCCTTAGCGCTTTTCTTTTCTTCGGGTCGCGAAAACCCGACATGTCGCGATATCGTGACACTTTTTCTCCCGGACTCTCTCTCCTGCATTATGTCGCGAAATCGTGACACTTTTTCTTTCGGACTCTCTCTCCTGCAACATGTCATGAAATCATGACACTTTTTCGTCCGTTCAACCTTCCTTGCAATATGTCACGAAATCGTGACATTTCTGACTCCGAACATTCTCTCTCCTCTTTGAGTCACGAAACTGCGACATGTCGCGATATCGCGACACTTTTCTAACTTGCTTTCTTTCGAACCTGTCATGCCGTAACCTTCATCAAAACAAATTATTTTACATCAAATCAAATTCCTTCAAAAGCTTCTTGACATCAATGACAACTTATACACTTGAGCAAAGGCAATGTACCCAAGGTACCCAAAATTGCCAACAATCTCCCCCTTTGTCATTGATGGCAAACCTTTATTGAAAACACGTCTCAAGAGCCAAAACTGAAACCAACTATGCTAACAACCGAGAAACTGTGCCCACAACCGAGAATATTCCTTTGAAGTTTTGCTCCCCCTGACTTGAAGCTTTCCTCTTCACTTGAAGCTCTCCCCCTTACTCATATCTCTCCCCCTTTGTCATCAATGGCAAAGGGTCACCTTTGGGGCTCGGGACTAAGAATGAGCCTCTTAGCTTGGTCCCTCCCCCACCTCCTGATGAGGTGATTAATTCCGGGGTGGGAGTACAACTCCCAATTTCTCCCTTAGATACTCAAACGTATCTCTTGGAAGAGGTTTGGTGAAGATATCTGCAATCTGCTCTTTAGTAGACACATACTCTAGCTTGACTCGCTTGTCTTGCACTTTCTCCCTTAGAAAGTGATACTTGATGGAAATATGCTTTGTCCTTGAGTGCATTACTAGATTTTTGGAAATACTTATGGCACTTGTATTATCACAAAGTATGGAGATGGGTTGTTCATGCCTGACTTTGAAATCCTCCAAGGTGGTTTTCATCCATAAAACCTGTGTACACCCAGCCACTGTCGCTATGTATTCAGCCTCTGTTGTAGATAAGGAAACTGAAGGTTGTTTCTTACTTAGCCAAGAAACCAAACTCTTTCCCAAAAAGAATGCTCCACCACTAGTGCTTTTCCTGTCATCAGTACTGCCTGCCCAATCTGCATCTCGTATAGGCCATGAGGGTGAAATCATCACCTTTGGGATACCAAAGCCCAAGGTCCATAGTGCCCTTCGGATATCTGAATATCCTTTTAACTCGCTATAACATGAGAATATTTTGGAGCTGCTCGAAATCTTGCTACTAACCCAATCGCTCGCATGATATCCGGTCCGGTAGTCGTAACATATAATAAACTGCCAATCATTGATCTGTACAACTTTTGATCTACCACTGGAGATTCATCATCCTTACTCATCTTGCACCCCGTAATCATTGGAGTACATACTGGTTTGTTGTCCATCATCCCAAATTTCTTCAACATTTCTTTGATATACTTCCCTTGAGAGAGAAATACACCATCTTTTGATTGAGCAATCGAAGACCTAAAAAGAATGACAGACTCTCCAATCATAGACATCTCAAATTCCTTCTGCATGGTGTTAGCAAAATCTTTGCACATCTGAGTCTTATTTCCCCCAAAAATAATATCATCAACATAGACAACCATAATCAACATATCATCATCTTCATTCTTAATATACAAATTGCTATCTGCCACGCCTTTCCTAAAGCCTTGCTCATGAAGATAACTGTCAAGTCTTGAGTACCAAGCCCTCGGTGCTTGCTTTAACCCATACAAGGCCTTTTTTAGTTTACACACATAGTCTGACTATTCTGAGAGAGACACTCCTTCTGGCTGTTCTATGTAGACTTCTTCTACCAACACGCCATTTAGAAAAGCTGACTTTACATCCATTTGATATACCTTGAATGATTTGAAGCTTGAAAGTGCCAAAAACATTTTGATAGCTTCAAGACGAGCAACAGGAGCAAACGTCTCTTCGAAATCAACACCTTCTACTTGAGCATAACCTTTGCAGACTAACCTAGCTTTGTTTCTGACAATTTTTCCATCCTCATTGAGTTTATTTTTGAATATCCATTTTGTGCCAATGACATTCTTGTCCTTAGGTCTTGGAACCAAATCCCAAGTTTCACTTTTCTCTATTTGATTTAGCTCTTCATCCATTGCTTTTACCCAAAACTTATCTGCACATGCTTCCCTGAAATATTTTGGCTCAATCTCGAGATAATAATGAAACATTTGTAGAATCACATGAAGGAATGACTCTTCTTCTTGTTTTCCTCGTATTTGGATCACCAATGATCAAATCTTTGGGATGATATATCGTGAAGGAGTTTTGGGAAGCAGTTGTTGTCTTTCCTCTTCTTCATCTGAAACCTCTCTGAATTCTTCTTAACAAATTTCATCACTGAGTTCCTTGACTGGTTCTCTTATCCCTATCTTTTCATCAACTCGTTACATTTATGCTCTCTACAACTGTATGAGTTCTTTTGTTGAAGCATCCGTAGGCCTTGCTTCTGCTGGAATATCCAAGAAAGATTCCCTCATCACACCTAGGATCAAACTTACCCAAATTCTGATCTTCCCTTTTGATGAAGCACTTACTCCCAAACACTTTGAAGTATTTTACTGTAGTTGGTCTTCCTTTCCACAACTCATAAGGAGTTTTATGATGATTGACTCTAAGTTGGGCCCCGGTGATAATGTAGACTGCTGTACTGATAGCCTCTTTCCAAAAGCCATCTAAAAGTTTTGACTCATTTAACATAGCTCTAGCCATATTTTCAATAGTTCTGTTTTTCCTTTCAACTACTCCATTTTGTTGAGGAGTTCTTGCTGCTGAATATTCTCTTTTGATTCCTTGTTGCTCACAGTATTCCACAAATTCATTTGAAGTGAACTCTCCTCCTCTATCTGATCTTAAGCATTTGATTCTCTTTTCAGTCTCATTTTCAATCATTTCTTTGAAAGCTTTAAATTTTTCAAAAGCTTCAAATTTTTCTTTGAGAAAAGTAACCCAAGTCATTCTAGAATAATCATCTATAAACAGCATGAAGTAGCTTTCTCCCTGAATGCTCTGAGTTCGGGTGGGGCCACATAAATCAGTATGAATAAGATCCAATGGTTTTGAAGAAGTATACCCTTTTGATTTGAAACCGGTTCTGGTTCTGTTTTCCATGTTGACACGGACCACAAATGATGTTATGGGGCCTTTTTATTTTGGGCAAGTCTCTAACTCCTTCCTTGTTACTAATATTGACAAGATTATCAAAGCTCAAATGCCCCAATATTTTATGCCATAGCCAACTCTCATCTTCTTGAGTTAGAAAACACTTTTCCTTTTTTATCTCACTTAGCATGTAAAGATTGTTTGGAGTCCTTGTAGCACTCGCAATGAGTTTTCCATTTTTTTCTTTACTTATCTCACATCTATCCGAAAAGAAAGATACTATGTGCCCTTGATCACAAAGTTGACTCACACTTAGAAGATTATGTCTTAGGCCTTCTACATAAAGCACATTTTCTGTTTTGGATTTCCCATCCAAACTAAGAGTCCCTTTACCACAGATTTTAGCTCGACTCGTTATCTCCAAACTCGACTGTTCCTCTGTTTGTTTTTTTTAAGACCAAAAACTTTTCCTTTTCACCAGTCATATGTTTTGAACAACCACTATCAAGATACCATTTTTCTACTTTGTCTTGAGCATGAAAAGTAGTTTGAACTATCATTGACTTAGATTTGATCTCATTTCTCTTTTTAGTGAACTCAAGGCTAGATCTATCCAAACTGCACATCCTTGCTATATGCCCAAAATTCTTGCACTTGTAACACATGACATTTTTATTCATAAGAGGTGCAAAAGAGTTAACATTTTCCTTACTATGGCTATTCAAAGACTTATTGCAATGCATAGCTTCGTGACCAAATTTCTTGTAGGAAAAACAATAGCCATGGAAAGTATTATGTAACCTGTTTTGATGCCTTGGATGGTTGTTCTTCTTGTGACCAATTGGAATCCACCGCTCTTCGAGATGAAGATTGATCTTGCTTGAAGACCCTGTTTCATAAATGGTGATACCATCCTTCTTTTGCTTTTCACACGGAGTATTCTGTCTGAGAGTCAACTGTTCCAACTTCACTCTAAGAGACATAACCTCTTCTTCTAGTTTCTCGCAATCAACTTCCTTTCCTTTTAGAGCCTCTGTCAGAACCTGTTCAATCTTCTTCCCTTCTTCAGCTAGAATTTTGAAGTCTATAACACTTTGAGACAATTCTGATCTTGCTATCTCTTCTTCCTGACATTGATACTTGAGAACAAAATTCTCTTCCCTAAATTTCTCAAGCTTTCTTAGAGCCAAGAAGAATTCACCTTTGAGATCGAACTCAACCTCTTCATCTCTTTCCGAATCTGTATGTTCCTCTGATAGATCCTTCTCCAAGCTGTTAGGCTCTTTCTGGAGAGACCCGACTCCGATACCAATTGAAGAACACAAGCTTATACTGAGAGGGGGGGTGAACAGGATAAGACTTAACCAATTAATAATTTTAACTTTAGATAGCAAGTGGCATCAACACAACATTAATCAAGACAGAAAGCATCACACATTGAAGACCCATTTTTAACGTGGTTCACCCAAAATGGTTGGGCTACATCCACAAAAACTTTTCTCTAAAAGTTATCTCAAGGTTCTTTGGGAATCCTTCCCAATTACAATGTTTATGAGCCTGGCCAAAAAGAGCCTCTGCTCAAAGGAGATACCTTCTCCCAATCAGAATTTATGAGCCTCTGCTCAAAGGAGATACCTTCCCCTCTACTCTGGAAATGATCCCTCGGAAGATCAACTGCCTCTACCTCTTGCCAGCACGTGGAACTCCTTTCCATCGAAGACCTCCTGTCCTCAATGCTTAGCCTAAGAGACCTCTGCCTTCTATGATCACATCCACAGCAGCTCAACAACCAAATCTATCCTCAGGTTCTTCTCATAGAACCAATACATCTCTGTCCTCAAGTTCTCTGATAGAACTATCAAACTCAGCTCACAAGTCCTCTGCTCTCTCTGTGCAATCACAGCCGCATTTTGGTCGAACTTCAACCTTTGCACTGTCTGTGCAAACACAACGGTACTTAGAAAAATTCACCATGACTCTTTGCTCACTCTGCACACTTCGATCAAATTTTGCACTCTGCTCTCGGTGATCGAACTTCTCACTCTGCGCTCTATCAGCGAACGTCGCAATGCTCAACAACACATTCATCCTTCAACTCTCCAAACAGCCCTCCTTTTATAACAAAATTTTCAAGATGAAAACTTTAATCTTAGTCGGCTATACCAAAAACACAACCCTAAACTATGTCGACTGCAAGCCCTAATTTTTGTCGGCTAAAATTTAACTTTGTCGGCTTCAATACCTCTGTAACTCTTCTGAAGCTTTTGTCGTGAAACTACAACATGTCGCGATATCGTGACACCTTTGCAACCGTACACTTTCTTTTGGCTTTTGTCGTGATATCGTGACACTTCAGCCTTTGACGACTTCAACTAAGCTCTTGTCGCGATATCACGACACTTTTGTCTTTGTCAGCATCAACTTTGCTTTTGTCACGATATCGTGACACTTCTCCCTTCGTCGACCTCCTTTCTGCTTTTGTCGTGAAATCATGACACTTCTGCCTCTGCAGACTTCGACTTCACTTCTGTCACGATATCGTGACACTTCTGTCTTCATAGCCTTCCTCTCTGCTTTTGTCGTGAAATCGTGACGCTTCTTCTTCCAAGCTCTTTCGTTTTGCTTCTGTCATGAAATCATGACTCTTCTCCTATTGAAGACCTACTTTTTGTTTTTGTCACAAAATCATGACACTTTCTCCAACCGTATGCTGCCATCTCAATCAGTCATGAAATCATGACACTTTCTGCATCCGTAAGCTTTCTCTTCAACCTGTCACGAAATCGTGATGCTTTCAGCTTTCGTACGTCTTCTTTGCAACCTGTCATGAAATCGTGACGCTTCTCATTTCAGACTCTTCCCTTTGCTGCATGTCGCAAAATCATGACAGTTCTCACTTCGAGTTCTGTAGCATGTCACGAAATCGTGACACTTTATCTTGCTTCCACTTTGTCTTCTGACTTGTCATGAAATCGTGACACTTTTTCTCCTTAGCGCTTTTCTTTTCTTCGGGTCACAAAACCCGACATGTCGCGATATCGCGACACTTTTTCTCCCGAACTCTCTCTCCTGCATTATGTCACGAAATCGTGACACTTTTTCTTTTGGACTCTCTCTCCTGCAACATGTCACAAAATCGTGACACTTTTTTGTCCGTTCAACCTTCCTTGCAATATGTCACGAAATCGTGACATTTCTGACTCCGAACATTCTCTCTCCTCTTTGAGTCGCGAAACTGCGACATGTCGCGATATCGCGACACTTTTCTAACTTGCTTTCTTTCGAACCTGTCAAGTCGTAACCTTCATCAAAACAAATTATTTTACATCAAATAAAATTCCTTCAAAAGCTTCTTGACATCAATGACAACTTATACACTTGAGCAAAGGCAATGTACCCAAGGTACCCAAAATTGCCAATAGATAATCACATTGGAGGATGTATTTCAGATCTACAGGTTTCCATTTGAGGGGTTGGCATTGTTAGTCACTATATGAGGTCAGAAAAAGACTATGTTGTAGTGCCTACTAAGGGATAGATGGGAGGAGATGAGGGTGATTAGAAAAGGGGTGGACTATGATGATTTTTGGTATGAGAGGATGATCTCATTGAGGCATTGTGTGGCTATGATAATGATAGCCAACCTTGTGCTACTATATGTATTAGGTTGTTGATTCCCATGGAGGTTGATGGGATTTATTTGTGATGGGATAGATCAAGATGATGTTTTTACATGGGAACCTACCTTATTAGCATAGGACTTCAAATATTTGCATTGAGTACGATGATTAGGGTGATGAACAATGGGAATGGGGCTACTCATCTTGATATGGATATGGGAGCATATCATCGTAGAGTGACCAGAGGGCCTACCATATAGGGAACATGAGTTGATAGGGATAGATATATCCTATACATTATGGTGGTAGAAAAATATGGAGTGGTTGCATAGGTCGCATGAGGGACATACACTATATTATAGAGGTTCATTTGAAATGTTAGGGCCACAAGACATTATATAACAACCATGTATGAGAGTGCTAGATTGGGATGAGACCAGATGAGATTTATTCCAGGTGAGATGAGAATGATGTATAATTGGATGGGAGGCCACCCAAGCAGAGTGGTTTCCATTCAAACATTTGTAGTGGCAGTTTGGATTGTTATAGGGGGTACCTAAGGCACCCATAATTATTTGGTGGGTTAAGGGAGATCTCGGATGGTGACCAACGGTAGATACTGTAGATATTGCAGTCAATGCAGTAATAGATATTCCAAATGTGGAGTATGCAAGTACCACATCAAGATATGGTGTATGGTGGGTTACTTAGAGTTGGAAGCCTAGTTTTGGAGTGATTTATAGTTATGGAGAGGCCACAACATCTAGAATAGGTGGAGGATTGGGATGGATTGGTGGAGATGCCAAGGGTGGAGTATGGAGTCATGGTGAATACTCTGATGTAAGCACAAGTACTCCTCTTGAGGCTAATATGGGGGTTGGTGGTGTGATGGGTGAGAGGGATAGAGAGGAGTATTCTAACATTGAGGTTCTATGATAAGTGTGGTAGTGCATGGAGAGGATAGGAGATCCTATAAAGGGATGAAAAGATCTAGTGTTGGCCCCAAGGGGGATTGAGGGTGCATCTATGGATAAGGTAGACTTGAGTATCTATCTATGCAACATGATGCATGCATGTGAGGATATGCACATGTTGTAAGGTAGGGTACATCATCTAGAGGTCCATATGATGCAATGATAGATAGCATAGAGTTAAGATAAATTTGCACTGATGGTAGAGATATATGGGGCTTGTGTGGAGGTCATGGTGATCAAGGTAGTGTATTTGCGATAGGAGGTGGATTGACTATGAGAGGAGGCTATCCGAGAGAGGTTATAGAGAGACTATGGATGTAGATATGGATCGACTATGTATAGACACCTAAAACATGTCATGTTTAAGAGACTATACATATGGACACATCTTTAGGTCATATGAATGATTTTGGACCTTTCCAAGACTTAACAATGGTTATAACCACTCATCTAAGGCAATCCAATCCCAATCATCCTTAGAAATTGATGATGATAGTGACTAGTTCCCTAGCCACTGATGATAATAGTGGCTAGCTCCCTAGCCACTGAGTATGATAGTGGCTAGCTCCCTAGCTGCCCTAATTGATAGCGACTAGCTTTGTATCTATCTCATCCCTTGAGCTAAGCAAAATATTTTTGAAAACATAATGGATTCTTGATCAGTTGGGTGAATAAAAGCTTCTGGAAGGCTCATCTCAACTACCTAGGCATAACCAATTCTTGTTCTTGGCTTCTCCATGAAGCTAGAGCAAGGATTTTGGGAGTCTATTTAAGACCCAAATTTTGAAGAGCAAATACTAGAGAAATTGATGTGTTAATCACATAGCGAAGCTCTATCGGTTTGAAGAGAGAATCAACATCCCTCTGAGGCATAGCAAAGCTCTTTATAATTGCACAATACCATATTCTTTTCCACCAATGGAGGCTACCAAAGTTTGAAGAGAACAACCCATTGTTCAAGAATCAAATTTGAATGGAGCAACATCAATTCCATCATAAAACCATGCACCAAGGCACAAGCAACCCTTGAACATCAATTCTATAGTTGAATTGATCAATTTTAGGCTAAATATTTAGAGGGTATAATACTTCTCCCATGACCACTATCATTTTTCAAGCTATATGTTGTGTAGATATTTATCAGTTTTGAAATATGGTATTGACACCAAGGTTGTCAAACCTGCATCTTCTAACCACGATAATTCCATACCTGGGGTTATTAGAAAATCTAAAATTAAATTACAAGAAAGGTTCTTGAACTTTGGAATATGGGTGGAAGCGACAGCCATTGCTAGAAGTTGGAAACTTGGAAACATGAGAAACAGGAGAAATTAGTTGTTTGATAATGGTTCAGTTTGGTTGGGTGCAATCACATAAATGAACTAAAAAAATGATAGTTGATGCCATTTTATGGATAGAATGGATGGAGCGGACACATGGTAGAATTGTATTGGACATGCAATATGGGTGACCGATTGTGTGACACGTGACAAGTGGTCAACGATGGACCATTTTCTACATGCAGACCATATTCTACATCAGGCTTGATATCGAATCATTTTTTGCATCAGGCCACTTTTTGAACCATATTATGCATTAGACCAGACCCCCTAGACCTTATTATGTATCAAATCCTACACCCAGACCTTATTATGCATCAGATTCGACACCCAAATCTTATTATGCATCAGATATGACACCTAGACCTTTTATGCATTAACCTAACCCCAAAACCTTATTATGCATTAGAATTGAATGTCAAACCTTATTATGAATCATATCCAACCCTAGACCTTATTATACATCAAAACCAACACCTAAATATTATTATGCATCAGACCTGACCCTAGATATTATTATATATTAAGCAAATACTTGGACCTTATTATGCATCAAACTAGACCCAAAAACTTATTATGCATCATACCTGACCCTTGGACCTTATTATGCATCAAAATAAACCCTCAAACCTTATTATGCATCAGATCCAACCTCAAGTATTATTATGCATTAGACCCGATGCTCAAATTTTACTATGCATCAGACCCAACCTCGAACCTTATTATGCATTAGGGCATATCCCCAAACCTTATTATACATAAAAATAGACCTCAAACCTTAGTATGCATCAGATTGGATCCGAAACCTTAGTATGCATAAGACCATATCCTAAACCTTAGTAAGAATCAGACCGGGTTTGGATCTTAGTATGCATCTGATCAGATCCAGAACGTGTTTTCCACCTGGTCCAACCAAAACTATCAAAGTCACCATTTTTTCCTAATTTTTTTAGAAACCAAATTAATTCACCATTTCCTTCGATGTGAGGTTGGCCAGGATTCATAACAGTTTCAAAATGGATTCACCTATTTTTTACAAGTACGTTTTGGTTTTGACCCCTTATGCATAACCTTGGATTGGATGCACCAAGTGAAGGATCACTTGGAGGGTTTATTCTACAAGGAGGGGAGGAAGGTGCATTGAATACAGGTGCAACTGGTGATTCATAGGATTAGAGTCCTAGAGTCATCTGAGTTAGTATCGTGATCCCATCAGAGTAGGAGCGAGAAGTCTACGAGATGACCATAGTCAAGCACAGTTTCCCTAGGTTAGAGCAACAATGGAGGATCAAGGAGGATTGAGGAGCCTCCTACCCCATGAGAGAGGAGTGAAGAGACTCATGATGAGGTACAAATTTGATATAGCCTATACTATATTGTGTTGTATTTTTGTGTTTGGTGTGGTGAGCGAGCCACTGGTTTTTGTATATGATAGTCGAGTGAGGCATAGTGTAGCATATCACATATGTTGTGTAGCCTATGAGCGATGTGGTTATGTAGACTGTATTATTTTGGATATGATATATATACATGATGATTTTTGTGTGAGTATATACAATGTAATTATTGTATGTGATGTGATTATTGTATGTGTGTAATTTGAAACATATGTAATTACATATTTATTGTATGATTTGATACATGATGAATTATAAGTAAAATGAACCTATTTGATTGTGAATATGCATAAATGGAGAAGTAAAAATATAATATGTAGTAACATGTGTACATGTAGGACACAATAATGTATCAAGATGGATAGCAATCCACCTTGTGTCTTAGATGGGATCAAGTATGATGAGTAATAAAAAATAAATAGATAATTACATTACCTAATGACCATGATATGTAACAATAAAATATGAAGTGTATGAATGGGTGATAATGTACAAGATATATGTAGTGAAAATGTAAAGGATGAGTGAAAATATGCAATGAATGAGAGTATACACATGTGATTATGAGACACTTGTTATAGCCAAAATTAGTGATGATCATATTCACTTTTGATTTTCAAGCATTGTGGATGTGTAGAAGATTTTCTAGATACTCAAATAAAATAGTTTAAAGAATCAAACTAATCTAGTAGACAATAAGTATCTTATAGATATCTTGACTATCGTAACTAAGGTTAAGTCTATCATGGATCTATGTATGCACATGGTGTTCATTTATCCATTTTGAGGTAGGTTGATATAACCTACTATAAACTTAGCCACATTAGTTAGCTCATACATAAGCATGTAGTGATCTGTAAAAGAGAAGGTTGCTAATGTGACATATGTGTCACCACTTATAAGGCTTATTCCACTACCAGGAATGTTCTTGGAACCTATTTTTGGTGATGGAAATTACCTCGTGATGTTATTTTGGACCTAAGGACCTTTGAGATTCAAGATTTTGATAAAAATCTTGAGGCTTTTCCTTTTGTTTTATACCTCTTTATTTTTATATCCTCTTGTTTTTTGTGTGGGCGTTGGATTTTTTTTTCTACCCTTTTTTCTATTTGCTTTTGTTTGTCCCTTTTTTTATCCCCAAGATTATTTTGATATTGCAAATGATAGGATAAGCAAGGGAAACCATTTACTAAATGGCAAGTCCTACGCAAGGTGTTGTCCTCCCTAGACTCAAAATTTTCTTAAGATGTGAAATTTGTAAGTGTTCCATGAATGAAATTATTTCAACTAAAGATAGCCTTGAAATCCTGTAGAATTTGATGATGTTTGATAAATATTGATTAGACAAACTATGAATTATTGAGCAATATAAAATCTTCTTATTACCATGCAAATAAGAATAGAACTAGACATCACAACAATCATGCTAATAAATGCACTTTTAACTTCTTAAAATGGTACCATATACAAGTGATGGATGGTCTATGTATAATAAAAATGTGAATATGACTACGACCATTGTGTGTAATATGATATGTACAAGAGGAAATTATACAACAAAATTCCTAAAAATGTATGATAGTGTGTGAATAACTTGTATTTGAGAGGACCAATGGAGTGAGGTAGAGAAATGAAAGGAAAAAGGTCCCAATGTGATATCCGATATACTCGATCAAATTAAAAATATGTGGATGTATATACATGTGAAGTGAAATGAATGTCAATGTGTGGCAATAGCAATCATGAGTGATGTGTGTGAAAGAGTGATGTAATGATGAGTGGATGAAAAGGAAAATGTGTATAGAGGGCCTTGGTGATGGGGTAGGTGAAGAATATGGGGAATGTAGAAGAAAGAGATAAGGAAGAGAAGAGTAGATAGAATAAATGGAGGAAGAAGGAAAGGAGAAAGAAATAAGCATAGAGAAGATAGAAGAAATGGAGGAAGAAGGAAAGGAGAGAGGAAGTATAGAAAATAGAGAAGAGGAAATTTGGAATTGAATCAAAGGTATGTAGTCACTCGTAGCATGACCATACAAAATTGACATGGTTATAGAGGAAGAGGTAGAAAATGGAGGAAGTGGAGATAAAATATGGAAAATTTTCCCCCAATTATGAAAGAGGAGTTGGTAGAAAATAAAATTGGAAATCTATGAAATATGTGATAGAGAGAGATGAAAAATCCCCCTACTGGTGGAATATATAGTTAGGATGAGATGTAATCTCCTCCAAGTGTGAAATATGGGTTGGGAGAAAAGGGGGAACACCCCTCCCCAAATCAAAAGAATGATGCAAAGGTGTAGAAGTGATGATGAAAAGGAAGTAGCTGAAAAGAGGGAGAAGAAGCAAAGGAAGAAAAGATAAAGAGAGGAGAAGAAGATCAAACCAAATCAAAGTTAGATAATCGCTTGTAGCATAACCATACAACATTGACTAGGTACTTAGAAGAAAGGGTAGAGAATGAGGAAAGGGGGAGACAAAATAAAAGAAGGAATAAAATAAATGACAAAAGTAATATGTAAAATGTGAATAGGGGAATTTTAAGCATAAAATATATGAATGTGTATTATATTGAGAGGATTAGGCTCTACCATACCTTAGATATTGGCTAGTGAATATGCACCAGAGGTATATTTCTGCATGATGACATAAGATCCTAACCAGTTCAAAGTAAATTTATCACAAATGTGAGGTGCTTGATTGGTGTTTTGTTTGTTTTATTTGAGGATCAAATATCCAATTTGAAACTCTCATGGGTGAACCTTGTGATATACTTATTGAAGGTGGTCTTGATAAACATGTGTGTTCAATATCATGAGTGCAATGCTCATCGAGTAGATTAAGTTGATCGAGTCATGCTTGTCGAGTTGTATTATCATTGATGAATTCTTGTAGGAAAATTCATAAAGAAGGAATCTCGATATCAAGGGGCATGATGGCTTCAGTACCATAAACCAAGGAGAATGATGTTTCCCCTGTTGGGGTATGTATGCTTATTATGTAAGCCTAGAGTGCTAGGGGTATTTGTTTATGCAAATCATGTTGTAATTCTATAATGGTCTTGCAAAGAATGGCATAGATGAAAACTCCCTCTAGTTGTGGAATATGTAGTTAGGATGAGATAGAATACCATCCAAGTGTGAAATATGGATTGGGATAAAAGGGGGAATACCCCTTCCCCAATCATATGAATGATGCAAAGGTGTAGAAGTAATTATGGAAAGGAAGTAGCTGAAAAGAGGGAGAAGAGAACGAAGGAAATAGAAATAGAGGAGAAGAAGATCAAACCAAATAAAATTTATGTAATAGCTCGTAGTATAACTATACAAAATTGACTATGTACTTGGAAGAAAGGGTAGAGAATAAGAAAAGGGGGAGAAGAATAAAAGAAGGAATACAAAAAATGCTGAAAGTAACATTCAAAATGTGGAGAGGGGAATGTTAAAATGTACGATGGTGGATTATATTGAGAGGATTATGCTCTACCACGCTTTCGAGATTGGCTAGATAATAGACACATTAATCATATTTGCACATGATGACATAAGGTCCTATCCAGTTTGGAGTAAACTTATCATGAAGGTAAAGTGGATGATTGGTATTTTAATGGTTTTCTTTGAGGACCAAATCTCTAATTTTAAACTCTCATGGGTTAACCTTGTGATAAGCTTATCGAAGGCAGTATTGATAAACACATGTGTGTTCAATAGCATGAGTGCAATTCTCATCAAGCAGATTAAGTTGATTGAGTCATACTTGTCAAGTTGTCTTGACATTGATGAATTATTGCAAGGAAATTCATAAATAAGGAATCTAAAGCTCAAGGGGCATGATGGCTTCAACACCATAAACCAAGGAGAATGGTGTTGCCCCCGTTGGGATCCGTATGCTTATTCTGTAAGCCTAGGGTCCTATGGGTATTTGGTTATGCCAATCATGATGTGATTCTATAACAATCTTGTGAAAAATGGCATATATTATTTTATTTGTAGCTTCAACCTAGCCATTGCCCTAGGGGTATTATGACATAGAGAAGCTCTATTGTATATTATATTTAATGCATAACACATATACTTTCTTGTTCTTAGATGGCCTACTATTATTAGAAATGATCTTCAGAGGGATACCAAAATGACATATGATATGTTGGGTAATGAACTCAACAATTTTGGATCAAGTGGTTTGGACGAGAGGGATAGCTTCAACGCACTTTTTAAAGTACTCAGTGGTGGTGATGATGAACTTATGATTACTTGAGGAAGTGGGAGTGATTTTCCCATTGAGATAAAAGCTCCACTAAAAGAGAAACCAAGTGGATTGGATAGGATGTAGATCTTGTGATGGTAGGTGAGTGAGATTGGAATTTTTTAATATTTGACACACTTCTTCACATATGCACAAAAATCCTGCTCCATGGTGGGCCAATAATAACCGATGAAAATGATACACTTGGTAAATGCAATACCACTAAAGTGGCCACCACAAGTGCCATTGTGGGCATCCATAATGACCCGGTGTGCTTCCTATGCTTCAAGATATCATAATAGAATACTATCATAGTCGTGTTTATATAACATGTCCCCTAATAAAGTGAAGCGTATGGATAAATTTTTTAAGATATGCTTAGTTTTCTATGATAAATCATGTGGAAGCAAGCCCAACTTGATGTAATCCTTGACCTAAGAAAACCAAGGATTTATATGGTTGAATTGAATGAAACTGGTGGTATCGGTAGAAGAGGATATTTGTGGCACAATGGATGATTGGGGAAGATTTTGAACAAGCACAATTGTGGCTTCATTGTGTGGGTCTTTGGGTATAAAGACCTAAGTGATGTCATGGTATTAGTAAAGTGATTGGTAGAGCATGGACCGGACTCAATTTCATACCACTCAAATCGGATGAGTAATTGAGTGGCCACGTCCTTGTATTGCTTGAGCACTAGACATAGGCATTGAAAAATACCTTTGACTTGGTTTATAATAACTAAGGATTTACCCCAAATTTGAATTTTATTGACATATATAGTAAGTGCCATTTTGAGACCAAGAATGAGTGCTTCATACTTGGTATTATTATTGGTACATGGAAAGTTTAATTTGAATGAAAAAAGGAGTGGTACCCCCTACGATGTAATGAAGACAACTTCTACATTGGTCCCTCATTGGCATTAGGATCCATAAAAAAAGAGTGTCATATTTGTGGTAATTTCAGGTTCAACCTACTATTCAATTTTAGAAGTTTGAAATACATCGTTTGGAAGGTCTAGGACAAGTGGGTGAGTAGTCAGAAAAGGAGCTTTTACAAGATGGTCAATTATGACCCACCATTTTATGGATTTTTGACTAAAGAATTTGAGGTTAAATTTAGTTAGGAGCATAATCCATTTATTTGTGTGGCTATTTTTATAGCTTATACCCATCATGTATTTGAGGGTATTATCGTGCACAATGAAAAATGTTGTATGATTAAGCAAGTAGTGACATAATTTCCTGGTAGCAAAGACTAAGGTAAGGTAAATGTTTTCCATATAAACATATTGTGTTTCATAACCGATGAGTGTGTGATTGATGTAATAGATTGCTTGTTCTTTTGATACCTCATTTTTTAGGTGAATAGTGTTTCGAATACGAAATCCATGGTAAATATATATAGTTGAAAAGAAATATTGAGACAATGTGGCAATAAAACATGTGGTGAGGTGATTTAGGTCTTAATTTTGTCAAAGGCTTTTTGATATTTGCTATCCTAGTGAAATGCTACTCCTTTCTATAGGATGTTTTTGAACAACTTACAATTATCATAAATTTGAATAATAAACTGATGAATCAATTGAATCTTGCCTTGTAAACTATGCAACTATTTAAGGTTGGTAGGAGGTGGCATATCAATGATAACCTTCATCTTTTTAGGGTCAACATTGATACCATTGGAAGAGATGATGAATCCAAGGAGATTTTCTAAAGTAACACCAAAAGTACATTTCTTAGGATTTAGGAGAATGTTGTGTTCAAGAAGGTGGTCAAAAATCTTGCACAAGTCATGAATATGATCTTGATGCTTCTTTGACTTGGCCAAAAAGTTTTCCACATAGTCCTCCATAATTTTATGCATATAATCATGGAAAATGTAGGTCATGGTATACTGGTAAGTGGTACAAATGTTCTTAAGGTCGAATGGCATGACCTTGTAGCAAAAGGTTCCCCAAGGCATGGTGAAAGATGTATTGTGTTGATCGTTAGGGTTGACCAAGACTTGGTTGTATCCTAAAAAATCATCCATGAGAACATTTTGTGACCTACTATAGAGTCAACTAATGTATCAATGTTGGAAAGGGAAAAGTTTTCTTTAGGACATGCTTTATTTATATCTCTGAATTCCATGCATATTCAAACTCCTCATTTGGGTTTTATTTACTGAAATCATGTTATACACCCATTCAAGGTAGTCAATCAACTGGATGAATCGTATATCGAGGAGTTTTTGTATCTCATATTTGACCATTAATGCAATCATAGGATGTATTTTTCACAATTTTTTTTTGATTGATTTAGCGCTATTATCGATCATAAGGTTGTGAACCACTAGAGAAGGATCCTACATAGCATATATGTATATGACCATGTGAAGATATGCTTGTATTCCTTTAGTAGTGTTGTAAGACTATCATGTTATTTTATGGAGAGACCTTTGCCAAGTTTGATAATAAGAGGATTTGATGTGTCATCTCCAATGTCAACATTGATAGTATCCTCTATAAGAATGTGTGACCCATCCTCAAGTTGAGCAAGTATAGGAATAAGATGCAAGTCATTTACAATATTAGGGGGAGGAACCTCATCATCGTGCGTGATATCGATGTTATAAATATAATAGGCCTACAAATGGGTGGAAGAATAGGGAGCATTAGTCAAATGTAGCAAATTATTAGAAAGAAAGAACTCCTGTGGGGATGGTTTGAAATAAATGTGTTCAAAATCAATATAATATGGATTGGTATAAAGGATTTTATCAGGATTAGGATAGTAACAAAGTGGGGCAAAGAGGTCTACAGAGATCATGTTTACTGATAGAGCAAAGAGAAAATATGATGATGTTACAGATATTATTGTGTTGGAAGAAGAGGTAGGTTTAGGTTGATTAGGATGATGATGCAATATGATAGGGCGATAGTGAATTTGATATTGAGAGGAGTGAAAGTGACATTGATTAAAGGACTGGGGGGATGGAATTATGCAGAAAATTGTGGAGTAATGGGGCTGATATCTATGGGAGGTGATGTAATATACAATGCAAGAAAATCCTGAATAATATTCTCAATGTCATAAGTGGTAGGAATGACAGATGATAATGAATCAAGAAAAAAATTATTTAGGATTCCTATGGAAGAGTGAGATGATGAGATATTGCTTTGAACACCGATATAAAGGTCTACAGTATCTCCTTCTTTAGGTGTCTCATGAGAGAGATGCAAAAAGGTATCATCTAGTGTGTGAAGAGTTGAATGTTGGTACCCTAACCTAGACCTATCTCCATTTTATTGATAATGGGGTGAAATAAATCTCTAGACGCTTTATAATAATGACCTAGACCAAATCCTTACCAATGAAAGCATTGAAAGTAGCATTTCACAAATTATATATTTGATAAGTAGACAAGATTACCCCAAAACTTATATTTAGGGGCTTTGGATCAGAAGTGGAAGTCAATGTATCTAAGCCTCCATAAATTAAGTTTTGTACTATTGGTGGGTGGGTTGAAGGGGGTGACAAATATGATGGTATGAGGAGAATTGTGAGGGAGACCAAAGTCACAGATAGATTATAGGTTAGGGGGAGTTATGCAAGTGTTGCAAATGTCATATTCTCTTGGACCTGAAGTAGTCATGAGTATAGATACATGAGGTATTCCATAATATTCCTGGTTGGGTGATGATTCATGGTGTAATGCAGAAGAATATGAAGGTTGTGACTAAATGGGGATTGAAATTAGAGATGTTGTGAATGGTGGTGATTCCGAAGGTGATGATGAAGATGACAGTCATGATTCAAGGAGAACTAAAGTGGAATAAGGAGATGAAACAAATAATGAGGCCTGATTTAGTTAGGTTTCAAGGCAAGTGGTGTGTTGTTCCCATGAATGACACTCTAATAGGGTGGCCAGGATAGGATGATTAGCATGGGGAAACTATTAAGAAGAAAAATATCCTAAGCTATGTGGGTGCACATCAATGTGAGAGAGGTCTAGAAATATTAATGGGTGAATAGGAGGAGTGATTTAAGTAGTCAATATAGGGGTGTTTGTCTTAGAGGTGATAGATGTGAGAGGTTTTAAGGTGAGATAAGGGAAACAATAATATGGTAGTGAATGTTTTTGAAGGTATGAGGAAGAAGGAATTTATGATGATGGACTAGGTGTGTATGAGGAAGAGGATGAGGTTGGACCAAAAGGCTTCATTAATGTGTTGGAAAAAAAGAGTAGGTAAGAGGGGTGGTATTGATTAGATAAGTATTGATGATGGTGAAAGGTTTGGATTGTAAATGTGAATGGAGATAAGTGTGAACTAAGAAGAAATGAATGGAAAGGTAGATGGTTGAGCAATCATGTTGCAAAATTAAAAGGGGTCATCATCTACCTCAATGTGGTGGACTCGACCATTGTGAAAGTATTTCAAATAGTAGTCAAGTGTAGAAGGGACATATTTCATGTCCCTAATCATGGGAACACAAAGAGGATATCATATTGCATATTGCATTTGATGACATGATATAGGTTTGGTATTGTATTAGCGCCATATTGGATTGGTAGGATAATAGACCCAACTATTTTGTGCATCGAACCATCAAATGCTTACAGATAAAAGGTAGGAGTGGAAAGGTGAGTAAGTTGAATGTTGAGGTGTTGGGATGTAGTGGAGATGATACTAATAGAATATCTGGTGTTAATAAAGATATACTTATAAGTAGTATCATTAATACTAGCTAAAATTTGGAGGGGAGGATCAATACCCTCTCCTTCAAGAATTGTAATCTCATGGTCATAAAAGACAATGGATGGTTGCATGCATGTTTTTACATTGATGATGAACTATATAAATGTGTTGGTGTCATGGAAGGGTTATGCATAAGGTTTCAAATATAAAATTTACTTGTAAAAAATTGGTGAATCCGTTTTGAAATCCTGGCAAATCCTATCCAAATTCATGTAGGAGGAAATGGTGAATTACCTTATTTTTTCAAAAAAAATTGTAAAAAAATGGTGAATTTGAAACTGTTAAGTAGACCAAGTGGAAAATGAGACCCAACCACAATATGGTACAAAAAATGATCTGACCTAGAATTGGGTGTAGAAAATTATCTGATCTTAGACCAGGTATAAAACATGGTCCGGTCCTGGATCGGGTGCATAATATGGTTTGATCTCAAACAGGATGCAAAAACTAGTTCGATCTTGGATAGGGTATAGAACATGTTTCAATATATAATTGAATGTAGAATATGAAATGATCTCAGAACTGATGCAAAATATGGTTCAATCTTGAACCAGGTGTAGAATATGGTCTTATATCAGGCCAGTGTAGAAACTAGTCAAATCTCGAATTGGGTGTAAAATATAGTTTGATCTCAGATCAGGTGCAAAAACTAGTCTAGCCTTGAACTAGGTATAAAAATGGTCTAATATCGAGTTGAATGCAAAATAAATTTTGACTTTACACCAAGTGTAGAACAAAGTCCGACCTTGGATAAGGTGCAAAATAAGGTTCAACTTCAGACCAGATGTAGATAATAGTCTGACCTTAGGCTGAATTCAAAACAAGGTCTAGTTTCAAATCGAGTGTAGATAAAGGTCCGAACTTGGATCGAGTGTAGTAAATGGTATGGCCTTGAATGGGGTGTAAAATAAGGTATGGCTTTAGACTGGATGTAGATAATGGTCTGGCATTGAATCGAATACTAAACAAGGTCCAACTTTGGATCGCATGTAGAAAATGGTCCAGCCTTGGATCAGGTGTAGAACATGATCTGACCTTGGAAACATTCCCCCATGGACCAGTTGCCATGTGTCTCATGATCGGTCACCCATATTGCATGTCCAATACCATGCTGCCACGTGTCAACCCCATCTATTCTCTCTATAAAAGGGCATCAACTATCATTTTTCTAGTTTTATTTTCTATGACTGCACCCGACCAGAGTGAACCATTACCCAACAACCTTCCCAATCCAATTTCTCCTCCTTCCAACTTCTAGCAATGGCCACCCCTTCCACCCCTACTACAAAATTCAAGAACATTTCTTGCACTGCAATTTTAGATTTGTTAACAACCCTAGGTTCAAAATTTTCATGGGTAAATGATGTAGGTTTCATGAACTTGCTTTCAATACCCCATTTCAAAACTGATAAAGTCCTCCTACACACTATCATAGCCGCTTATGACCATGACCATGCCACAGTCAACATGCAATTATGGAATAGAAATCTATCATTCACAATCACGCCTACAGACATTCAGATATTGATAGATCTTCCTTTCAAGGATTGTCCTCTAGTGTCAATGAAGCTCGCATTGTCTGTAGATGATAGAGCATACCTCGAGACAACGTACCATCTCGATACATAATTGTTGCAAGGTATAATTCTTATTACTTAGATTCTATTAATGTTCAAAATTTCAAATTTGTAAATTGTTATCTAATTTTTTTTGCAGCTTCCATCGCTAAGTCAAAAAGAGGGTTAACAATCACCGATGTTCAACATCCAACTCTGAAGGCCATTATTGAGTTCTTCCAAGCAAGATTGATTCTACTTGGAAGATCAAAAATTTTGTATTGGGCACTAGCCTATGTTGTTCATTGTGAGAAGCATGAGAAGTTCGATTGGTGCATATATATTTTATTAGATCATAGTAGAGTTGCATGGCATGCAATTGCAAACCAACAAGACACAACCCATTGTGGGCAGCATTAATTACATTTTAGCACTCTATTATGAAAGTTTTCATAATTTGCAAAATACTCCTATACCAACTGTAGTGCATGCAACACTACAAACCATTGCCATGACACCCCAAGAATTGAAGGTAATAAGTCCATATTTGACCATCAAATAGTATTTTATATTTTAGCAGGTTTTCATTTTTTTAATTTTCTTTTCATCTAAATGCAGAGTAGGGCAGCCACCACAAGGAATAAATAGGATGTTACCTTAAGGGGTCATAGGCCAGAACAAACTGGTGATTCTGAAGACACTAGATCACAAGTGTCACCATTGTAGAGGCCGCATAAATGTTTGAGGTAAGCTACTTCTCCTAGGGGTTCTTGTGCACCTAGGTTTGCACAAAATGTGTAGGTTGAATCTAGTGCGGCCAACCCCAACCCCATCGGCACCCAAATTCAATAGATTTCATCATCCTTAGGTAAATCAATGTGTATTTACTTTGAATTAAGATTTTTTTCTATTTTATTTTTTGAATAATTCTAGCATTTTTTAAATTTTTTTTAGGTGCCTCTCAACTACAACCTACGAAAATGAGAGGCCATATGCCACCACCGCTTCCACCACAACAATGATAGCCTATGCAAATGAGAGGCCATATGTGGGTTGGAGGTGGAAAAAATATTTTTCATAGAGATCGTAGGGGGCAGCACCAAGTTTTAGGTATGGGTTCTCATATTTTACATTTAACACAACTTCATAGGCACCAGAAGTTTCAACCATAGGATTGGATAATATCCAACTCGATGATGATTTTTTATTGCAGGGCAACATTTTAGGCTTCAAGGAAACATATGTGCTTCAAGATCCATAGGGTGAAGCACAACAAATAGAAGCCCTTACAATTAAGCAGACATCATTACCATCTTCTCAAGGAAATGACCCTCATCCTCAAACTGAGGATGACATTATAAATTTTGATGAAAATATTTTAATGGTTGAAAATACTGAAGCAACCATAAAACAAGTTGTGCTTAGATATTTGGAAGTGATGAAGGATTGGGAATATCAAGCCAAGGTCCTTATAAAGGAAATTAATACCCGGTATAAGAATTTTTCAAAAAGAGAATCAATTTTTTCTTTGGTTCAGTATGAACCAGAAAAGCTTGGTGGCCTGCTAGATCAGGCCACATCAGGATCAATGAAGTCAACTATTTTGTATGATGATGATGTTTTAAATATTATGGTTAGTAGAATAGAGAATATTAATGTGGAAGCCCAAGATTTTTATAACCAATGGGCTTTCGATAAGAAAAAAGTTGCACTCACTGAGGCTGCAAGGGATGTGGCTGAGGTAAGAAAATATTTTTTATGTTTTAATTTTATTTTGCAGTAAAATTTTAATATTTTATTAAAACAAGTAAAAATTTTTCATATAACTCTTTTGAATTATGTTTTCATTTTCTTTTTGTAGTCAAATTTTGATAACTTAAAAAGACAAGTTAAGAGCATGGAAGTTAATATCAATGTGACGAAGACATTTCTAAATAAAGAAAAAAATGCAATCAAAAGTGATGGATAATAATTGTTTAAGAAGATATATCAAGGAAAATATCAATGAAGATCTGGACCTCATACTACAATAGCAGAAAGTGAAAGAAATGCTTCCAACAGTACTCGAAGATCCAAACCAAGAAGAAGTCGCATTGGTGGGGAGTATTGAGAAAGTATAGGAAAACCTAGTCAGATCTGGAGCACTACCAGCACAGGGTGTCAAGGAAGGACATAAAGGAAAATAAAAGGTAACTCCAAGCAAAACTGAGGCAGCAAACCCCCAATCAGATATTTAACAAAGTGTGAAATATTTTCAAGTTGACTACAGTCAACAATTTTGTACAATGTAATATATTTCTATTTGAATTAATGAAAAAGATATTTACTAATTTTGTGTCTTCCATCATTCAAAGGTTGTTTGCATTTATAATTTTGTGTTGCTTTTTTAGTTTATGTCTATCCAATATTATTTACTATGTTCATCTCAAACAACAAAAGAAATATTATTGTTGGTTAATAGTTATTTGCAAAGTAAAACAAAACAATACCAATATTCATACATTAACAATACTATGATATAAAACATAACGATTTATCAATGAAGGTAGTTGAGACACTATGATATAAATAATTTTTAAAACAACAATGTGATATAAAACATACAATTTTAAAAGCACAATGTGATATAAAACATACAATTTTTAAAACAACAGTGTGATATAAAACATACAATTTATGAATAAACAAATTTTTTGAAATCTTATAAATTTGAAACAATATTGTGAAATTTGATAACAAAGAAAGTCAAATTTATCATTGTTGTGAAATCTTGGAATAATTACAATTTAGGTAGTTGAAACAAACACTTGTCAGCTTGTCCAGAATCACTATTAAGCATAGCGGATATTTATGTCTCCACCATCTGATCACTGAAAGCATCATTATCCTCCTTATCATTCGTATTCATGGTACCCCTTCTTCCTGTAAGGGATTTCTAGTATGCCAATGCTCTATCATAGGGAAATTTGTCCAGTTGATACGATGACACATAAATTCTCAAACAATTTTCTAAATTTTTGTCCAGCCTATTGTGGAGCTTAGATTTAACAAAATATAGTGCACTAAAAACCCTCTCATCTTCCATAGATCCCAAAATCATTGTTTGACATAATTCATATAAACAAAAGTATTCACTAATCGTATCTTGTAAGACACTACTTGGATACAATTTTTGCCACAAATGTGCAATGGAACCAGTCTCATGGATGTTACTCAAAAGTGATGTTTGCTCAACCATTGTTCTTCCAAAATGAGATGACTATTGTTTTAAAAGATCTTTGTTGAGTATACCTTTGATTTCAACACCATTGAATTCCACACTTTTACTGAAATGCTTAATAAGGATGCCCATATATTTAATAAAAAACTCATGTGTAGAATTGTAGTCAATACAAGGACCCCAAAACAAAGGGTTAACCACACCCATGGCCTCAAGCAACTCATCTCTTTGAAACTGATCTCTTATCTCACTTGTCAATGATTCTGCTATTTTTAACAATTTTGTCTTAGTATTGTGTAAAACAACTTCAAATCTATTGTGTGTTACATGAACTTGTTCAACATCATTCATAACTATACTTGACTACCTTTCATAACAATATAGAGGTATCATATTTCCACGAACATTAATACAAAGATGATCATTGATGTCAAACTTCAAAAAGCTTTTTGGATCATTCACGTTTGTCAATGTATTCCAACTATCAAACAAGGGATCTGTAAAATCTGCTTTGGACACATATAACCTATCAATAATCATACATATTTGCTTTCTCATCCTCATGAAATCAATGATATAGATGGATCTCTCTTGTGCAAGTTTAATCAATCTATTCATTTCTTGTAACATTGGAAGAATACCACATAATGTTAAAAGGGTTTCCAAGTCAGTCAAATGGAACAACAAATATTTTGCCTTATCAACTACCCTACGATTTGCGTACATAAACCCCATTAAAGATTGATATTCTATAAAAACACTTTGTGTAGGTTGATACAATGAAATCCACCTTGTATCCACATCTTTTAACAAATTTTTTCCTTCTATAACTCCTAGTGCAAACTATTGAAACTCTCCAAACATTTTTGGACTACAAGAAAAATAAGAATGTATTTCATGAATGAGGTCTTCGACTCTCGCAACATTTTCAAAAGTGCTCATGATTTTATATGCAAGATTCACTCTATGAGCCATGCAATGAATGGGTATCATGTATGGGGCAACTGAGGTTTGGAGTCGAACACAAAGACCATTCATATGCCCTTGCATTATAGCAGCACCATCAGCTCCAACGCATATTAACTTTGTGGCTATGTCTATATCATTCATTCCAACAATATCCTTTAAACTAGTTACAACAACATTATAGATGTTTTCTGCATTTGAAATTTCCACCATCTTATGTAATCCTAGCAAACTAGGTTGCCTTACATGATTTTGAAATGTGTACACATGCATGCAAATCCAGGATGTGTTGTCCACAACCATCACCTCATCAATAGAAAGTGAAATGAATCTGGCAAGTTTTACTTTCTCCCTCAAGTCATCCTTCTCAACTAATGATAGACATTTTACCATTTTCCAACCACTTCGATCTGACCAATGGGAACTAGGAAGGTTTTGCACATCAACTAGTTGAAATAGGTGCTTATAATCAATAAAATCGGACATGGGTCTACCCTTTTTGAGAATACTATATACAACAACAAACTACAAAATTTTTGAAGCTAAAGTGGTCTTATGAATTTTATGAAATTGGGCTTCAATCGTTCCACCTTTCTCAACAAGAGATTGTTGTTGCTTCAAGTGATTGTCATATTCTATTACATATCTAACATGCATACATTCTGATGCATCCTTCCACCTAACTTCTTTATTAATTTTACCATCACTTCCTATAACTTTTACATAAGCTTTGCTAACATGTTTTTCTATTGTATCTATCTTATTTTGCAGCATGTGATCCTTACCTAGTTTCCAACTACAAATTTTGCATCTACATACTTTTAGATCGACTTTGTTATCCTCAGTCAAGACTAGCTCTATAAAGGGAAATTTTTCTACCCATTCAACCTTAAATGCCCTTCCAATAGCCCAGTTAGATGCCTTTCTCTTTTTAGTATTTTTGCTTGAAGATTCATAAAGTTTAATTTATTTACTCTTCATCTTTCAACTCTTCATTTTGAGGAATATCTTCAAGTGTTTGTTGGATGTCATTGTTAAGAGAATTTTCATTAGAAGGCATCTCTTGGTGAGGAATATCTTCAAGTGGAGGCATATCAGGGTCAACAAGGTATTCTACATAGTAGCATACAATAATATTCTTTATCATTTTTGGATTTAACAAAACAAACTTACAAATAAAAAAATATTCATATCATCATGCACATACTGAGAATTAATTATTTGAGGAAGAAAGCAGTATTTAAAATAATTACAGAATATACAACTAACTATTTAGAAGTCAAAAATCATTTGTACCTCGAATTTGCATGGATGTCGATGGCTCATTGGATTTTGACATATGGCTAAAATATTTGAGGATACTCTTTTCAGCAGAATATTTGACCCCCTTCTTTCCATCGCTAGTAGGTGACATTTTACTTGTAAAGAAAATATTTTTCATTTTTAGAAAAGTAATAAAATGTTGAAGAGATCTTACTTTTGTTAGGCCTCAAGATAATATTGTAACTAGAATAAACAGATGGTTGGTTGGTAGAAAATACATACATGTTTCCTACCATGCTTTATTGTGAGATTTTTAGTGTATGCCACTACTCCATTTTTTGGTGATAGCACTTGTAACTGATAAGAGCACAAAACTAATCAATATACAAATTCAAATCAATTTAAGAAAAAAACTATGTGTATGCAAAAAATAATTAGAGATACATATGTGGAAAAATATCATATTATAGTACAAAATGGACTAGAAACAGAGAATCACAATGTCTTCAGAGAAATAGAGCATCATAATGTCTTTAGAGAACCAAAGCATTTACCTATTTATAATATTATAATAGAAAAGTAGATCTCAATAGAAACAGAGAATCAAAGAGTTTTAACAGAAAGAGAGAAAATAGGGGACAACATGCAGAATAGGGCAAAATAGAGAAAAACATGGGAAATAGAGCATTGACCTATTTTCAATAAATGATAGAAAAACAAAAAAATAAAAACCCACAATTAGATGATAAAAAAATAGATCTTATTACTACAACTACTTCAACTTATATTCACAATGTCTTAAGAGAAATAGAGAACCTAGTGTAGAACCTAGTTTGATAGTCTATTTGAGTGTAGAAAAAGGTTCAAAAGTTATTTTGGGTATAGAATAGTGTCTAAAAATTGGTTTGGTATAAAACTGGCTCTAGTAGTCTGTTTGGATGCAAAATAGGGTTTGGATGTTGATCCGTATGTAGATCTGGATTTGATAGTCCATTTGGATGTAGAAAAATGTGCGGATAGTGGTTTGTATGCAAAACTAAGTCCTTCACTTTATCTAAATGCAGAATAAGATCCCAATGTTGGTTTAGGTGTATAACAAAGTTTGGCTACTGTTCTGAGTGTAGAACTAGGTTTGATAGATCATCCAGATGCAGTATAATATTCGATAGTCTATCCAAGTGGAAAATAGGTTTGATAGTCAATTTGGTGTAGAAATTGCTTTGGTAGTCCATTCAGATGTAAAATAGGATATGGATGTTGATTCATGTGTAGATATATCTTCTACAGTCTATTAGGATGCAGAGAAAAGTCTCATTGTTGGTCTATGTGTAAAACTTGGTTCAGTAATTCATTAGAATGTAGAGTAGGGTTCATATATTAGTTTGTATGAAGAACTAGGTCCTTCACTCTATATGGATGTAGCATAGGGTTCGATCACTATTATGAGTGTATAAAAGGGCCTGGTAGTTGGTCTAGTGTAGAAAAGAACCCGACAATTGGTCTAGTGCAAAAAAGAGTCTGGTAGGGTTTGGTTGTCATTTCGAGTGCATAATAGAGTCTGACTATCGATCTAGTCCAATTTTTATTCGAGTAGAGTTTTATTCCAGATCAATTGGTTTCTGCACATGATCAAAGTTTGGTGGAATTCTTGATTTTCTAATAGTTTGAATGTTTTAAATGAAAAAGTATCACTGGCGTGTTAATTATATATAGTGGTATACTTGGAGAATTTGGTAGGATAAGTTAAAATTTTTAAAATTTTAAGGTAAAAAGGGTCCTCGATTTAGGTGGGAGTGCTGGAAATTTTTAAAAAATCTATAATACTATTATCAATGCACGACGAACTAACACCTAAAAATTTTTTGTCCCAAAAATTTTGGGTGAAAGGGCCAACGTCCAGGGTCCCCCAAATTTGCCAATTTGTATTTTCAAAAATGCTAATATTCACCCAATTTGTGGATATTCATCGTTGTGCATAACCCTGTGTCATGGGCTTCCATATATATCGACTATAGGATCTCATTCAAAGCCTCACAATGAGTTTGTGATTACTGCAAGAGGTCGTATATGGATAATTTGGTAGGAGTTGTACAAAGTTGGTGTGTGAGGCTGCTATGGATAGTAACAACATGAGATGGTAATGGTGGTGGATTGGCTTGTGTGGGGGATGAATATGTGGTGATAGTGGGTTGATGTTCTTGATTATCAGGTTGATTAGGGTAACATTGGTTTCATGTGGTGACATGAATCTTACCCACAAGGTCCTTTTGAGGTAAATTTTGATTGACCTTATTGACCTATTGAGATACAAGATGAGTTGTAGAAGCATTTTATAACGACCTATGATCTGGAAAAGGTATTTTATAGATCCATAAATCTTTATTGGAAGGGGCCAATGGATTTTTGGTGTGGATGACTCTATTATCTATGAGGTCTTGTACTTGACAATGAAATTGGTGATAGTTTAGAATGTTATGTCCACATTGCCTATGATACTCACAAAATGTGTTCTCATTGAAGCCCTTTGGCTTTATGTGATTGGGATATTTTTACCTTATTTCTGGTTAAGCAATATGCCTTGTATCATACAACCTATGGAAGATATTTTGTAAAGGTTCTGAAAAAGGAGTCTAATTGTGTTTTGGGTGTTTTGGATATAGCGATCAATTTTGATATTAATTTTGAGTAGCTAAAGGAAAAGCTATTGATTATTGACCTCCCTAACGGGGTTGCAATTGTTGTAGGGGTGAAGTAGATGTTGACCTAATTGTAAGTTGATTGGCCTCAGGTGGCCATGGAGGAGTTTGATTTTGGCCACCTTTACTAAAGCAGGTATTTGGGATGTAATCAACCTTTTTGTGAAGCATGATTTCACCCTCTTGCACCCTGATATCTTCAATAATTTTGTCTTGAGAAATGGCATCCTCGAAGGAGTTATGTTGCTATATTTTGAGTGTGGAAGAGATATGTTTATCGCAAATCTTGAAAAACATTTTAACCAAATCTATGGGTGGAATTAGAAATGTGATATCATGAATGACACCATACCACATAGCAACAAACTCATTGACAAACTCATTATCGAATTGTTGTAGATTGTAGAGGTTTGGGAGTGATGTTTTCCACTTTATGTTAATGGAGAAATGTTCAAAAAATTGATTGGCCAACTATTCAAAAGTAAATAGACTATATTTAGGTAGATTGTTAAACCAGTCAAGAGTTGGATCACCAAGAGATAGAGGAAATATGTGAAGCATAAGTGCATCACTACCCTAAAGCAAGTGGTAGGCATATCGATAAGTATGTAAATTCTCCTGAGGGTCCTCTTTACTCTTGAATTTATCAAATTTAGACATTTCATACTTTCAAGCGTATTGATGAAAGTCCACGGATGGATGGATAGGGTCATTGCAGATTTGACTGTAAGTTGGTTTCTATGGCCCATATCCATTAGTATGCAAATCTAGGACCTTGAGTTGTTTTCTCATGAGCTACATTTTAGTGGGAGGTGTGGACGATGTAGGCATGGAGGAAGAAAGTCATCCCCTAGGGGGTTGTTGGGATGAGTAGTTATGAAAACTTGTATAATGATGTGGGAATTGTGGCAAGAGGTATTGAGTAGGGGGTGGTTGCATGGTGAATGAGATTATATTCAGTTGCAATGATGAAGAAGAAGCTTATTGTTGTTTTTGATGATGTTACAACAATTGATGTTGTTGTTATTGTTGTTGTTGATGTAGCAAATTTTGTTGAAGTTTTTGTGGGTCAAGTTGCTCTTGATGGAGCAAGTGTTGGTCTAATGAGTGTGTATGAGGTTGTTGTTGGTGAAGTGGTTGTTGATATGATGAAGTTGAAGGAGGTGGATTAAGATTATGAAGAGTAGGTGGTTGTGATTGAAATGGTGTGTGTGAATATTATTGACCAAATTTATAGATGGGAGGATGGTATGGGTGTTGAAAGTAGTCATGATTGACCTATTGAATAGGTGTTTGTATCGATATTTATTGATAAGTTGAAGGCTACTCATACTGGGATGTAAGTGTGGAATGGAAGGTAAATGTGATAGGTAGGGTGGAAGTTCATGTAGCAGGTGATGGGAAGAAAGTAGGTGGTTTCTCACATGACTTAGATATGGATTTAAAAAATTATGACATAGGTAAAATTATGTAAATATATACCTATGATGACATCAAGAGGTATTGGTGGAAAATCTGTGTATATGGATATGACATGGAAGATATAGATAGATTATGAGGACCTTGTGAGCTTGGAAAAAGTGTGGGCACCTCAGTAGTGCTAGAAGTAGAAAGGAATTATGTATGGATGTGGGGAAATCTTGAAGTGATATGTGAGAATAATATGGGCCAAGGTTAAGCAAATATACTTTCAAAAGTGGGTTAGTGGAGTATAGCAAAGCAATTTGTATTGATGAAATGAATCTAGAAGATGGTTGTAATAGGTGGTCAATAGGGAAACCCAAAGTGGTGACTGTAGAGTATAAAAAAGGTATAGTCGATGGGGAAGCTTCTTGAGCAATAGTTGGAGTGGGGGTAGAAAAGACTATGGCTACCATTTGAGCGAGGGATTGGGCATCTAAAATAGTAGTTAGGATATTTCCTTGGCCATATAACAAATTTCATGATGATTATTGGATAAATGGATGAGGTGAATGAATGGAGGATGGAGAATAATCCTCATGGAAGGTGAATTTAGGTTGAAAGTCACCAAGTGTAAAATAAATGAAACCAAGGAAGGTAGTTAGTTCATGCATCAAATCAATAGAGGATGGGGAAGATAAAGTGTTACACAAATTTTGCTTCGGTGCAATGATGAGGCTTCAAATTGTGAAGTATTAGCACAAGCAGCCTCCATTGCAAGGTGAGGTTGTTCTTGAGCTTGACTATGAGTGACCACCACCATTGATGGGGGAGATAGTAGGGTAAAAACCTTAGTTTTTTTTAAATTTAAGGTGAAATAAGGATCATAATTATGTTATGGAAGTAACCAGAGCTTTGTGTAAAATAGAAGTCTAGGTCATAGGGTAGGGTGTAACTATTTTGGGTTGCAGGGTACCCTACGACTATTATTGAAGCTAATTATAGGGACATAAAAGTTTTGTAACTATGTACAAAGAAGTGTGAAACCTATTTTTATGGGTTCTAAACTTGTTTATCAAATTCTTTGTAGTAGATATCAAATCATACAACAAGAAACAAGCATGAACAATTGAAATTTTGTAAAAGTGTATTTTTATGTTAGAATGTCTCTAAAAACTAAAATGAAATAGGGTGTGGTGGATGTGTTCTAAAAGAAGGTGTGTTTGTGGACAATCTCCCATTATGCCTAAAGGCATGCAAGGTGTAAGTATATATACATAGGCAAAATGGCTTCTAATGGAAGTAATGGCTCAAGGTACAACCTAAGGAAAATAAGATGCACCAAAATGTAAAATCCTCTATAGAAAGAGGTAGGACTGTCTAAGACCTACTACAGGCATATCGATGCTTTCACTTCACCCTCGAGCAGGATTAGTCAAGAATAATAATTGCACACTCACTAATTATTATGAAGCCCTATGAGTAGGGGTGTCTAATCCTAACCCACCTCAAGCATCTCTCATGAGGAGGGGATTTTTTTGTGATTAAGTCTAGAAAACCACTCGCAAGGGCTACTATGGTGTGTAGGGGGTAAGATGGTGGAAGGAGATGAAAGCCAACATCACCAATCTCAAGTGGGGATTGGTGATGAAATCCAATATTACCATTGTTTAAGTTAAACGTGAAGTGTGTGTCCTACTCTAAGAAAATAGGAAATATCATTTTAAAAGCCTTTTGAAATAATAAGAGAAATGCAAGAGTAACACAAGAAGTGCAAAGAAAATGGTGCTATTTTTTCTTTATAAAGTGAAAACCAATAAGATATACAACATGCAAAAAATAAAAGATAACTTAGAGAACTACCTAGATCTCTAATATGTGTAAAATTAAGCCTACATATGTAGATGTGTGAACCAAAAAATATTGAAACCCTTTGTAAGTAACTACAAAATTTTGTAAGAAAAACCTAAAGTGATTTTGAGACCTTTTGTGAAAGAAAAAAAATGGTAAAACTTACATGTAAAATTGCTATTTCTGGAACCAGACATACAAGTTTTGATAGGCTTACCTATATTATCTAGATATTATAAGTTTTTGATAATGAAATTTAGAAATTAAATAGTACTTTAGCTTTGTCCGCACCCTACCATGCGACTAATCTTGGTCACACCGTACCATGTGACTATGGTGAAAAGATAAATTCAGGTTGAATTTGAGCTTTATCACAATACATTTTACTCTAGGTAGGTACCTATAACTAGAAAAAATAGTAAGTCTCTTTTGATGAATAAAATAAATGCCTATGAAGTCCAGATGTGAAATAAACATTAGTTTGCAAGATGGTGTGGTACCAAGTTTTGCAAATACAAAGAGAACAACCTAGCAAGATGGTCTGATACTAATTTTTGCCAATGTTCAAAAAATAAATACAAACTTTAGCAAGATGGTGTGGTACCAAGTTTTGCAAGCATTAAAGAAATAATAAAAGGTTAGTAATATGGTGTGGTACCGAGTTTTTCCAGAGTTCAAGAAATAAATACAAGCATTAGCAAGATGGTGCAGTACCGAGTTTTACAAGCATTCAAGAAACAACAAAAGGTTAGCAAGATGGTGAAGTATCGCATTTTGCAAACACTAAAAAATAAGAACCTATAAATATGGTGCAAACTATGTTTTTCCAAAGTTTAAGATTAGAAGAGAAGGATTGATTATACCTTTGGGGATGCTAGTTTCGTTAGGCAGTTTTGGGCCTATGGAGGCTATGTTTGGTAAGGGGGACAACAATCCCATATGAGGGCAAATCAGTCCATCAAACTTACCTGCAACTCAGGGGTTGTTGTAGGTTCTATAAGGGCCGGTTCCTTAGCCATTTCTTGGAGTGCTTAGTTGGGTCATAGGGTACCCTGTGACTGATTTTTGTTGCACTCTACAATGTGACTCTGGCTCATAGACCAGAAAGACAATTATCTCAGATCTGAGTTGTATTTTCAAGGTTTTTACAAGGTTATGGGTGGTTTTCTATCACCTGTAATATAAAAATACAATAAAAATCAGCCAACTATTTGAGCAGGTTAATTGATACGAATAAACAAAGTGGGGGTCCCACTGAGCATGCCAGAATGAACACGATGGAAAGTGGGAAAAAGTCTATCAAATGTATATATATAAAAAAGGGGGTTACAAGAAGTTTTTCTTTTCTTTTAATTTATTTTTTCCTTAGAAGGCTACAAAGAGGGATTTTATAGGATGAAAGTCCATTTTCTTCAATAAAACAAGTCGATGATACCCTAAATTGGTCTTCCAAATATCCTCAAGTTGGGTGGGCTTATTTCTAGTACACCACTGATGATAAAACCTATCCTCAAGATCTGTATGACCTAGAAAAAGAGGTTAGTGTGTTTGGGTGTATGTCATGGATCAAGCTTTGTATTGATGAAGACAAGACACTAAGTAAAGTAATCAAATGCATAATGATAGTTGCAAAAAATGATAGTAAGTACTGGAAAATAGTAAAGGTTACCTATCAGGAGGGTTTGATGGCCTACTATCACCCATGATTTGACTCTAGCTAGAGTCGCACCCTAGGGTGTGACCGACTATGGTCATGGGATACCCTACGAATCTAACTATACTTGTCCTTTTCTAACTTTAGTTGAGTATGATGTTGTTCTACGATAGTAGAAACTCCTGGTCAGCATTGGATTTGCTTCTATAACTATTGAAACCTATAAAAATAGTACAAAAAATAGGAGAAAGGAGATTATTGTCATGGTGATTTTATGGATAATTTATGGGTGGATGTCTGATGTAATTTTGGTAGAGTTTTATTATGTGAAATGAGGTGGATGGACTTTAGAATAAAAGGACTACTATTTATAGACATTTGGATATTTTATAAGAAAGGGACTACTATTTATAGACCTTTGGAGAGGCTAGTGGCATGAGATGTCCCCTATGAGGTTTCCCATAGCATAGGTTAATTTCTAACTATGGTGAGGTTAAGGGTGAGGTGGAAGGTGACTCACCTTTTCATATGCCTTGAGAAAGGAAATTTAAAATATCCATTTGGATGAGTTGTGCACACATGTGTGAGGCATAAAAAATCCAAATTGATCATGGGTGCACACATGTGTGAGGCAAAGGTTAGTGTTAATATTAATTAAGCTTAATTAAACATGTAATTAGCCCCTTAAGTGTACTTTAGTGATAAAGTAACTTTTTTCCAAGGTAAAGGTTTACCTAGGTTAATATTTTTATGGTGGTCACATGAGGACCATGGTTAAACATAGGAAAGGGCTTAAGTGGCCTAGGGGTTTATACATAGACCTTTTAATAAAATTAAGGTTTTCTAAGGTTAATTAATGCAAATTTATGACTTTTGTTATTTAATCAACCGTGGACATAGGACGAGTGACCATGTGCAACTTTTAGATCTACAAACCACAAGATCCAAACTAAAGTTGCAATATATTTTTTATTGATAATGCGGTTTTGAAAGGATACCCAAACCTTTACAATATTAAAATAAGGGAGGATCCCAAAATTGGGAAGACCTCAACCAAAAACATCATCAAAAGACCAAAAAAATACAAAAAACTAAGGACAAAGGTCCAAGAAATAGTAAGAAGCAAAAATAAACAATATGGGAATAACTTAGAGCCACAAAAAAAATAAAACTTGTATCAAAAGGCATCCTAGACAAAAATATGAAAGAGAACATCTTGATTACTCGAAGACATAGATCTGATCCTAGTTCCCATCCTCCATATTGAAATATTCTTCAATCTAAGTTGTCATCTTCTATTTTTTTATTTAGTTAATGATCTTTACCACCTAAAGGAGCATAGATGTGGCTAGGGACACAATGTCATCTAGATCAATAATAGGGTCAATCTCTTTGATGGATTGGATCGATATCACCTCGAGGGAAAGAGTAGCAATAGTAATCTAGATCTTGCAAGCCAAAGAGGAAAATATAAGCTTGGAGGCTTCACTAGAGCCACCACAACCACATTATTACCTTTCTTAGCAGAGGATTTAACTCTGATTGAGCACCAAATAGGAGAAGAAGATGAAATAGGTAGGCCTAACAAATGTTTTCTTGTTAGCCCTACTTGATAAGGTACCCATATGGCTCAACATAATCACTATGCACTTCCTCTTTAATTACCTAGGATAATTCCATGTTGGGATTAGGTTCGAAAGGATGAATTTCAATATTAACCTTAATAGGAAGAACATTCCTTTGGGCTTGATTTTGAACCATGTAGTCAAAAATTATTAAGTGTAACCCTTGATGCTTCATATGGGTCAAATTTCTCTTCCTCACGCTATCCACAAAGATCTCTATCAAATGGAAAATATACTTACGGATGCTTATCATCTTTATGTCCCTCAATAAATTATGGAAATACATATGGAAACTATGAAGAGGTTATGATGGTTCATTGATAGTGAGGTTTTGCATTATCAAAACTAAAACTCTGTTCCAAGGGTATGGGAGGTCCTCTTTAACAATCCCATTGTCCTTATTGGGTAAAAAATTTTCTTTGTATTTGAAATGCATGAGTTAAACCACCATGGAATGTTTGTCTCGATGGATATTATCATCATCGTTAGCTAATACAATGATTTCAACAAGAAATTCAATTGTAACAACAAATATATGATCACAAATGGAGATAGTTCTATTGTCCTAGGTTTGGAGAAACTCCATAGACAACTCTAGGTCCTTTCTTGAGAATATTATTAATAAGTAAAGAAGATCATGAGATACAAGGATGTCCACAACCATTGAATAAACCTGGAGAGACTTGGGTTCCAACAGGGCCATCCTGAAGCTCCTCCAAAATCTTAAAGCCATAGAAAAACATCCCAATCCTACAAAATAGGGCTCTTGCTTGACAACTCCCACAAAAGCTTATATATATGGAAAGTGGCTTGTGCAAGATAATGATTTAAACACAATCTGTAATAAGAGGACATGTATTTTGGAAGTATCGGTAGATCTTGATCATTGATGGCTCACCTTAACACAGAAATGCCTTGCTACATGTGCCATAGCATGATTAAGAATGATTTTACTTACATGAAGAGTGAATGGCAAGGAATGAGGTAGGGCATTGTAAAAACAATAATTATGCAATCTGTCATTCAACATCATGGAAATAAAAGGATTGGGGAAATTTTAATAACATTCATGGATTGAGAAAGTTGGTCAATGAAACAAAAATTTGGAAAAAAGCATTCTTTTGTAATTGTAAATATTCCAATTTATGAGTTTTATATGTTTAGAATATTTTTATTATCTTATATTTCATATTGCAACTTCGTTTATTGGAAGTTACAATATGAAATATAAGATAATTACTATTCTAAGTATATAAAACTCATAAATAACTTCTGCAACAACTCATAAAACTACCATTAACAAATACTCATGAAAATAGTATCTTAATATAATAAATATCTCCAATACACCATACTTCCACACACTCTCACTCTAAATTGTGTGTATCTCTCACACACACATAGACACTTATAATGGAATGTGACTATTCATATGGAGTACTCTTGAACTTTACTCTTCTTGATACTCTTCACTTTCCTATTCTATGGACTCATGTGCACATGGACTATATGCACATATACATTATTAAATACTTTGCACACTCTAATAATACTTGTGCATTTATTACATTGTATAAAGTAAATACTCACACTCGAATCTAAGACACACTCCTAATCTAAAGATATACCCAAGGTGGTATATATGCATGTACCAAATAATATAATATATTCCAACACCTTCTTATCTAAAGTTTTGGTTCCAAGTTTAACATATTTTTTGATTATTTGTGCCAAATCAGGTAGCACTACTAAGTTCTAAAAAATAGGTATCTCCTAATTATTGTTAGCTAACTTGAAATCCCCACTAGTCATTTATTTTCTCCTCCAAACTTTATACACCTAAAATGCATCATGTCGAGGCGACTAATCATATGGGACATGCTAGAAGACCATATGGAATACCTTTGGACAAATACAAGGTATAGTAGTGGTTTTTACCATTCAATTAGACACCTTTGCCTAGTCAGTGCTAGCCATTACTGATAGCCACGATTAGCAGTTTTTCCCGTGTCTGTCAGCCATGGTCAGCGCTTAAATTCAGTTGGCCTTCATCTGATCCCAAAGTTGGTTGAAATGGCCAATTGGTTGCAGATTAGAGCGGTTTGAGTAGGGAAGTTTTTGGATCCTTCCATCCAACTAGCTCAACTACCCAATATTGATATTGGCTTCATGAGGAATCCACCCCTAGCCCTGGGAAAATCCTATAAGTACCCCATTCAAATTGGGGATAATTCTAGAAGAAATTTTATCAATTGAGAAATGAATCCCTATCGAATTGCATACTCAAGTTCATGCATTGAGAAGGATACTCTTGCTACCCAATTGGATATGGATTTGCCATGGAAACCTTAGGAGACTAGGAGAGCCAAGAAATGCCAATTAATGCAATCCATGCACAATCAGAACAATTCAACCACCAAACCTATCAAAGTACATAGAGGTGACCTTTGATCACCAATTTGACAAGGTGGATCAGAGAGAAGGCCCTAATTTGGAGGGAAAACCTACTCAAGGCTCTACTGTGGCTATCAGCCACATTGAACAATGCTAACTGCACATCATACCTGTGATGAGCAAATTAGGGTAGATTCCCTTGTTTTCCCTTTTGTAGATAATTTAGCTATGTTAGATTAGGCATTTTAATGGTTTAATAGGTATTTTTAGAGACTAACCATTAGATTTAGAACATTTAGTCAATATTGTTCATTATAACAATTAATTGCATTAATGGACCTTTTTCATGCTTCCATGCTTTCAATTTCATAATTAGGCCATTAGATAGTTATATGTTCTATAGATTATGTGCTTTATGTTAATATTTATAAGTTTTGCATAGTTTTAGCATCTTTCTTGCATTTTCTTGGTAATTGCTAATCATGACACGTTTTTGGGCAAATACCTTTTAAAATCCTCATCAAGAGAGGCCTCCTTTTTTTTTGACATTTCTTGTTATTTATTGCACATGGTACTAATAGGGTTTTGGGATGCAAGGTAACAAATGCCTCTAATCATGGAGAAGAAGGTCATCGACACCTTGGAGCATTTTGTGACTATTTAGAGAGCCTACGTATTGCACCTACCCTGTTGGGGATTTTTAATTGTATTAGTTGTATCAATATTTGGGTGAACCTAAGAGGGGCATGATTGTAATCGAGATTGATTTCAAAGATTAATAAAAGAAACATCTATTTTCTCATTGTATGCAATTTTTTTTCCTATTTCATGTTTTAATGTTGATTTCAATTTATGCATTAGTTAGTTGCATGCTTTTTGGATAGGTCATAAGGCGATCATGGTGGAACTCCACAAATTTTGCCATGTTTTACTGATTATGGTTTGGTTTTTCATGACAGGTGCTCACTACGGTTGACAGCCATGGTTAAAAATTTGGCCCACGATTGACATTCATGGTCTACAGTGGTAACCATGCATCAGAGTCATGGTTAGCAACAGACACAACAAATAATAGGGAGTTAAAGCTATATCAGATGAGGACCTGAGGTAGGTCCTATTATCAATTTCTATTTTTGTTTCACTATTTGTGTTTTTACAAAATGCATAAAATAAAATTTAATTAGGACACCTTAAGTAAAAAGGAAAAATTAATTAGGTCCTAGGATTTCATTTTTTTACGCTTTAGCTAGGTGCTGCTAGGAACAATGGACCTTTGAGTGCAGTCTGCCCTAGAATCTAGCATGCTAGAATAATTGGTGTGGTAGTTTTGTATACTTGAGGCCCAATCAGAGTCCATGACTCATCGTAACTTGCATTGTTGTAAGTTCATGTAGGATGTAGCATGCATACTCTCTGAATTTTTGAAATGTTCTTTTTATGCATATCATGTAGGAAATTATCATGTAAGTGTTGTATTATGTATCTTTCCTTTTATGCAATTTAAAAAGAACCATACACACCACGTTCCAAAGTAAACATGAGTGAGTTGGAAGTCACATCCAACCACTAGTAGGGTTTCAATGATGGTGGGTGTTATTTCTATCCATTGGCCCAAATCCTATGTACCCCATGTTCTCCACCAATACCAAATTCGATAACCTTTCGTAGCCTAGAAAATTTGCATATACTCCTCTTCAAATGGTATGACACTGACTGGGTGAAAATGGGTGAGGATCTGGGAGGACTTGTGCTCCCTTACCATGTGTGGGCTTCAATACCACACATTATAGGTTGGATTACATGGCCTAGAGTTCATTTCTAGGTTTTCAAGCTATGAGTGTACAGGTGAAAACCATTAAACTCAATAATATCATACACCACTTTTCAAAACATGATAATATTTCCTTACTGATAAAATTGAAAACACATCAAACAGTTTAGGAATCACAAGAAAAAATTTAAATAAGATAATCATTACTGTTTACTTTGCTTGCTCTAGAATAAAAAAAATACTAAAAATATAATTCATTGGTGTGAACACTAAGGGGTCGATCCGATCATAGACCTAAGATCGAGGCCCAAGCTCCACTTAGTGGAAAACACACTGTAGAACACCCTCAACCACAAGATCCTCATGGACGATGTTCAATGAGTATTAGAGGGGATAACTCTACATGAGGGGAGGCCATTGAGAGCACCTTGATTAGAGGGAGTGCTAGAAACTCTTCTAGGCATAAGGATAGATTATGGATCTTTCCAGCATGGGGACTCTGAGCATGTTAGAATTTACTGTGATTGCATTGTGCATACATCCATGAGACCTACAGAAGATTTTGTTCTCAAGGGATCCAGATTAGTACCCCTTCGAGATGCCACCAGGGGAGACATGAAACCCCCACCAGTAGAGCATAGACAAGTTCGTGATCTACCCATTCAAGGGCGAATGGAGAGGGATGATTTCAAGCATAGGCCAGTATTGACTCCTCATAGGGGTGAACCTTGCAAGTTCACTATAGACATATCCAAGATAGGGGTCAATGGTATGCCATTGCATGATCCTTGGTGCAACAGTCAGTTAGATGGATTAGATAGGTTTCTAGATCAGTTGGGCTACAAGCCTACCCCTGCGCCTTCTTGCCCAGTGAGTGTGCGTAGTGGTTCTACCATAAGAACTATGATAGAACCTAGAGAATTCTCCAAATTTTATTGAGATATGAGTGTTCCTATGTCTCATGTAGGTACGAAGAACATAAGATAGCCTAACATGAATGTCATATTTATGAATAGAGGTAAGAGTGTGGCAAACCAGTCCATTGGGATGCATACTCATAAAGTCACTCAGATAGAGCGCACTCACCAAAGACCTTAGACGACTGATCATATTGATCAATCACATAGACTAGTGTCTACCTAGAATTGGTAGATACTCCAAGATCAGTTTGAGGATGTTCATATAGAGCAAGAGTGCCTCAAAAATGAGAATACTCAGAGATAGAGGTTCATTAGAAAAAGATTATATGGATAGCGTATGCATGAACAATGTATCCTTGAGTAAAAGGAATGTGTAGAGAGGGAGGATAGACTAGATAGTGTCAGTTTACATCCCCCTAGTGAGCATAGAGATCGCACTAATAGATGAGTTGCCTCATAGTCTAGTTTATGCCTAGAGTACATAAACACTCATACTCGCCCTGAGATTCACCACGGAGAGTGACGTCCAACATCCGAGCAACTTGAGCACAAGTAGTATGAGGAAGAGATGGGAGAGTATTTAAATCAAGAATATCCTAAGATCTCCCAATTTGAGGAGGATGAGCCTAGTCCACCACTTTGATCGAAGAAGAATCTACTTCTGAAGGCACATCCAAGGAGATATAGGAAAGAGGAGATTATTTCTTCATATGCTTATAAGGCCTTAGTAGAGAATGTTCAAGCTATAGAGAAGCAAGGAACAGGTTATCAGAAACCTACCTTGAGAAAAATTCATAAAGAACCTCTATGCACATCTGTGCTTATTCCAACTTATCCCGAGCATTTCAAGATGCCTAGGCTGGAAATTTTTCAAGGAGAGGAAGATAAATAGGAGCATGTGACTAGATTTCTAGATATGTGCTTTCAGATAGAAAGCAAAAATACTCTACTCCTACACACCTTCATCATGAACCTCTCAGGCCCAGATCAAGAGTGGTTCAACCAATTAAAGAGGTACAACATCACTAGTTTCAAACAACTAGTTGATGCATTTCTTGAACGCTTCTCCTTAGATGTCAATAATATGGTAAACTTATATGACATATCCGCTCTAACATAGCATGATGATGAGCCAGTGATTTATTATGGAAAATGATGGAGGAATATGATGGCAAAGCTTCTATTATCCATCATGTTCTTTGAATTAATGTGAATGTTCACAAAGAATTGTGCCAAGCATATTTTATTGTTGCTCTAGTTGCAGCAGTACCAGACATTCGAAGAGGCTTTGGTGCAAGCCAAGGTGATTGAGGACATCAAGTTACAAGAGGGTAACTTGAAACTTATAAATAAGAAGGAGAGAAATAAAAGAAGTACTGAGAGGCAATAGGCCAAACTGACCCATGTTAATAAGGTAGTGCTGAAATTTCAAAAAGAGGATAAGGGGTAACAATAGTAGAACTATCAGGACCAGCCTCCTCCTGTACAGTATGAAAAGCGCAACAACAATTCCAAGGGTAATAACAAATAACAGCTCCCCCCTCATGTTTTCATGCCATTATTGGAGTTGTTGGCTTTAATTTTTCATCAACTATGCAAGGCAAAGGCCATAAAATTACTTGAGGTCCCGTTAATGGATCCCAATCAGCCTAAGCCAAAGGGCTATAAAAATTATCAGTTTTGCATATTCCATAGAACAAAAGGCCATGACATCGAGGTATGTTGGGCCTTCAAACATCTTGTGTAAAACATGATTGAAAGAGGTACACTTATTGTAGATAACCTTCAAGTGCTTAATAATAAAAACATGGGGATTTTTAAAAATACTCTACCCAACCATGAGGTACCAAAGAATAATGTTGGCCAGGTCAACCAAGTGTGCATCAAACCTCCAACCCATGGTTTCATAGGGATGGTCAATGTTGTTACAAGAAACGTGAGGTATGAACAATATAATCAACCTTCTATACCTATCAGAGTCCATGTTGTGCCTCCTCCAAGGCCAGCCCATAATATGTTAGGCCCACCAACTAGATCGATGGTGACAATCAGAAGTAGGTTGGTTTAAAACCTACAGACAACTCTAGTGAATTTATCAATATATGAGCTTATTCAGTAGTCTCCTAAGCATAGGGAGAAACTTATAGATATTTTGAGGTCCATAGAAGTACAGTACTAGGATCTTGAAGCATTTACACACTTTATGGAGCATGTGCAGCAGTGTCAGGAACTGATCATTCAATTTCATGACCATAAAGTCAAAATGGTTTCCACTATTATAGCAGACCCGTTGCTACATATTATTGCATGTGTAAATCATAAAATGTTCAAGCGAGTTTTGATTTACATAGGATCGTTAATCAACATCATAACTACTAAGGCTTTAACTCACCTAAAGTTACCCAAGACGCATATTATACCTTCGACCTTCACATTGAGATCATTTAACAATGCATTGTGCTAGACTGTAGGAACTATAGTTTTACCTATCTAGATAGGACTGGAGACCATTTCTATGATGCGTCATGTTATCGAAGGTGCTATGAAATATATAATACTTCTAGGTAGGCCTTGGATAAGATAAATGCATTGCATCCCTTCCATTTTGCACCAATGTATCAAATATGTGCATGAGGGACAAGTTCACGTGGTGCCTTCAGATGAGGAACCCTTCAAGTATGTGAACTTAGCAGATTTATTAGGGGATTTTGTGCTCCCCTCAATGCACCTAGATATTTGGCCTGTGTCATCGATTCAAAATCTAGGAGGCAAAGTCAAGGAAGTGTGTGCAAAGCCTACAATGTCCATATCACAACGATCAGAGCACACGACAATCACTTCTTCTAGACCTTCAGCATCTAAGATGCATCAGGATGATGAGAATCTTAAAGCAAGGATGGGTTAGAGGGATATGAATCATGTGCCCAAACCAGTTATAATTGAAACTCATACTCCCATGGAAGTAGAGGAAGTTCAAGGAGAAGTCAAGGAGGCACCTCAACCTACCTCATCTGCATCTTCAAAAGGGTCATCTGCATCGTAGGTGACCATACATTTGGTTAATCCTAGATTGGAGGAATACATTGTGTAGAATATGATGTTCACACCGATCATTGAGACTACGTAATATATGGGCCGACCATGATCCCATCACTTTCCTGTAGGGATGGTGGTACCATTAGGGGTTCCACCTAACCAAACCAACTTCATCTATGGAGGGCTTGATCAGTTAGCTTCTCGCACACCCATGGATGAAGATGATGATGAACCTTTTGCTATAAATGTTCATTATATTTCCAACCCTAAGTACACCATGTCATATTTTAACCGCTACCATTGGCATGGTTATGAACTTAGACTATTCAATCAGGGATGCAAGAGCCCATACGAATCACAATATTAGTTACCTATTGATAGGTTTGGGTTAGGATTTTATAGCGAAGGATAGGATGACCTCCTTGTGGCATCGATAGACCACCTGTACCTCAGTCTAGGGGGTGAAGTTGATTACAATCCTTATCACCTTATTCCTTCTACTTTTAGAAGGGATAATTAGATGGTGTCTTACGTCACCATAGAACCATCTAAGACATATCATGAAGATATCTCAGTGGACGCTGGTATAGATGATATACCAAGAGAAAACTTGGATCAACAAATCTGGAGGGCAACCGACGACACAGGCATGTAGGATAAAAATGCTATCGTAGTGATAAATTCCAAGTTGGAAGGACATTCCGATGAGGACATAGTAGAGTCCATATTTGTTATAGGTGGACCAAGCTACAGTGTAAGAGAGGATAGTGATTCTCCACCTGATGATCAATCGTAGGATGAATTTGAGTCGATTTATGTGGTAGTATGATATTTACGATGTTTATACCCAATATTTCTAGAAAGTGATTATAGCGATCAAGAGATAACCTATATGGGTCCATATTTACCAAAGTGTTCCACTCCTAGGGAAGTGAATGATGGAATGTGTATTTTTGATAGTGACGAGCAAGATGAGATAGAGAGGGCCTATCTTGGTCCTCACTATTTACGTCACCATCATCAACCCATCAATATAGATGAGGTTTATCATCAGCTACGTGTTGATCCTTGCTTGAGGGTAATATGACTAACCCTAGATCAAATCTATCAGATGGTTAATCCACCTCATCAAAACTACATGGAGATCTTGGAGCCACATGATACTATTTTGCAATCAGTGCATAGGGAAGATCTTATCGTATCGATGGTACATAGAGAGGATCCATTTATACCCATACCGATAGAGCCAGATATAGGGTATGGAAGGTGCACATATGTAGAGTCACACGTACATGGTCCTAGAGATATGATCCATTTCATAAATATGATATCCATTGATTTTACCACTCCACTCCACAATCCAATCGATCCATCCAAGCCATTGCATCTAAATGTAGGTGTTATTGATTGGGATCACACGGATTCACCCTTAGAGCCTGAAGATCTCTTCCCTAACAAAGAAATACTACAACCATTTCATTTTGCACCAGGTTATGCTCATGATGTTTATCATGATAAGTATGCTTTCAATGCATAACCCATAAACCCAATAGATGACATCCATTTGATCCCTACGTCTCACCAGCTTGAGGAGGGATTTCATATGTCAGTAGATGGTACCTTCAATGTGGATATCAATGATGATCCCACAAATATAAAGAAGGTTAAATTTGAGGATACTTTGACTCCTGATGAGTGTTCCAACCTCATTCCTCTACTAAGAGAGAGACCTAATCTCTTTGCTTGGACTTACAAAGATATGCTAGGTCTAGATCTAAAATTGGTTACCCATAAACTTTTGCTAGATCTTTCAAAGAAGCCAGTCAAGAAAATACTTAGAAATATGCATCCAATAGTAGCCCTAATGGTTAAGGATGAATTATAGAAGTTTTTGGACATATAATTTTTCATCTCCATCGACTATCTAGAATGGGTGTCCAACATGGTGCCTATAGGAAAACCTGATGGAAGGATTCATATTTGTACAGATTTCAGAGACTTAAATAAGGCAACACCAAAGGATTCATTTTCATTGCTGAATATTTATGCTCTTGTAGATGCAACTACAGGTCACGATATGCTCTCCCTGATGGATGGTTTTTTTATATACAATAAAATTCATATTAAGCCTAAAGATCAGCATAAAACCATGTTTATAATGCCATGGAGGACATTTTTCTATAAGGTTATGCCATTTGGTCTTAAAAATGTTGGTGCTACATATAAGTGGGATATGACATATATTTTCATGACTATATGCATAAGATCTTAGAATATTACATCGATGAATTATTGGTAAAGTCATTGCTGCATTCAGAGCATTCTAAGGTCCTGAGAAAGGTCTTCGATCACCTGATAGAGCATAATGTCAAGTTGAATTCTAAGAAGTGCATATTTGGCATCACTTCAGGAAAGCTCTTAGGATTCATTGTTTCAAAGCGAGGCATCTAAGTCGACCTAGAAAAGGTCAAGGCTATTTTAGAGATGTGTCTTCCTCACAAATATTAATGAATTAAGAAGCCTTCAGGGCAAATTAGCATCCATAAAGTGGTTTATCATATAATTATTAGATATGTGTCGACCCATGAATCGACTACTACACAAGGAGGTATCATTTAATTGGGATGAATACTGTTAAGAAACCTTTATTAATATTAAGCAATACCTGGCGACACCACCAATACTAGCTCCACCAAGACCAAATGTTTCGTTTCTACTATATATATCAGCAACTAACTTTGCATTGGAAACCATGTTAGCCCAAAATAACATGCAAGGCAAAGAGTAGGCCATACATTACATTATTTGAACCTTGGTGAGTTATGAGCTAGGATATGCATATGTGGAGAAGTTATGTTTGGTAGTAGTGTTTGCTACCAAGAAATTGTCGTACTATATGTTAAGCTATACGACGTATGTTATATCAAAAAAAAATACTTTGTAGTATATGATGAGCAAGACGTATCATAATACACGTACTACAAAGTGGATCATGCTATTGATAGAATTTTATTTAGAATTAATTAGCCAAAATTCCATCAAGGGACAAGTCATAGTTGATCAACTGGCTGAGTCACCTCTTGAAAATAGTAGGCCTCTCACCATAGAGCTTCCTGATAACGTAATTTTCATCGTATCAGAAGCACCCAAACCTAAAGAACTGGATAACAAAGCTGATATGACATTTTTCTTCGATGGTTCAAAGTGTGAGAAATGGGATGGTGTAGGAATAGTGTTGTTCATGCCGCAAGGTGCTCCTATTTCCTTGTCATTCAAGTTGAATTTTCCTTGCACTAATAATAATGCTGAATATGAAGCCCTAATTTTGGGCTTCCAAATAGCTATCACCATGAAGATTAAGAGATTATATATCTTTGGTGATTCTCTTCTCATTGTTAACCAAGTGAAGGGATTATTTTAATACAGATGTCCTATACTGAAGGCCTAAAAAGATCTTGTTGATACTTATCTAGCTCGGTTGGAGTGGTATGACATCGAGGCAATCCCTCGTTCATAAAATAGATTCACAGATACTATAGCATCTTTATGATCCTTAATCCTTTGGAATCCTTCTACCAATTTTACTACCATCCATATCAAAACATTGTCACATTCTACTGTGCAACATGAAGCTTTGGATAACAAAAATTCAATCAACATGATCCATATAGAACCAAATCATGAGTGGCTCTACAGAGCCAGAGACTTTCTCAAGAGAGCACCTTGGGGGTAATTGAGCTCGTAAGGTCTGATGGGGAGTGGTACCACCATTCAACATAAGTTTATTTCTTAGTTTGCATTCACAAATGTAGAATTGTAGGGGGAGCATGCTATCTTGTCAATCGAGGCTGAAGCCTACCTAAACTGGATGTCACAGATTTATGACTTCTTGAAGCTTGGTATATTCCCTCAAGTATTATCGTATGTTGTGAAATGCACATTTAAATATGAAGCAACAAAGTATGTCTTGCTAGGAGGAATTTTGTATCTTAGAAGCTACGATGGAGTTCTCCTTCATTGTCTTGAGCCCCAAGAGTCATCTTGGGTAATTTTGCAAGCTCATAATGGTATGTGTGGTGGCAATTTTAGCGGCATGGATATCGTCAAGCGCATCCTTTACATGGGTTATTATTGGCCCACTATGGAAAAGGATTGCAATGTGTATGTTAGGAAATGTATTAAACGTCAGCATCATGCCAATATTATGCACTTGCCATTGCAGGCCTTATAGCCCATTCAAGCGGCTTGGCCATTTGTCCAGTGGGTATTGTCTCTCATTGGTAAGATCTCTCCTCCATCATCAGGCTGACATACTTTTATTATTATGGCTAACTAGTATTTTACTAAGTGGGTGGAAGCTATTCCCTTAACAATTACAACTGGAGCATGTATTGCTAAGTTTATACTCATCAATATCATTAGTCATTTTGGGATACCATCCAGGATTATTTCGTATATGGACTTCTTTTAAGAACAAAATTGTGAGAGCTTTGATGTCTAAGTATAGAATCAAGCATAGTTATGTGACTCCATATTATCTACAGTCAAACGGGTAAGCTGAGGCTTCAAATAAGATAGTGGTTTCCATATTGAAAAAGACAGTACAAGATCACCATAAATATTAGCACATCCAGCTGCACCTTGCATTATGGGCTTATAGGACTAGTATTCAGACACCTACCGGGGAAACTCCAGTTTCACTAGTATATGGCACTAAGGCCATTATGCCCCTAGAGTTGGAGATTCCAATGTTATGCATCGCATTGAAAAAGTTCATCAATGACAACACTGTGTGACAAGCTCGTCTAGATCAATTGATGCTACTTGATGAACATCACATGAATACCCTTGAGCACCTCCACCTTTATCAATAATATTTAGCAAGCTTATAATAACAAAGTCCATCTAAGATACTTTAAGGTTGGTGATCTTGTGTTGAAAAAGAACCAACAAAACTCAAATTTACCACCAGAAATGTGAGACAAATTTGTGGCTAACTAGTTAGGTCCTTACATGATCTTTGAGATGATTGGACCTGGGACATATCACTTGACATCGCTCGAAGGAATTGAAGAGCTTGAACCTCTCAACATCCTTCTTATTAAAGCTTTCTACCTAAGAACCATAAAAGGCTCCAAAGACATCTGTAAGCCCTTTGGTCATTCATAATTGGCTCCAAAGGCATCTATAATCCCTTTGGTCATTCAAAAAATGCTCCAAGGGTTTCTTAAAACTTCTTGGTCAATCCCAAAAGGCTCCAAGGGTTTCTTAAAACTACTTGGTCAATCCCAAAAGGCTCCAAGGATTTTATTAAAATCACTTGGTCAATCCCAAAAGGCTCCAAGGGTTTCTTAAAACCACTTTGTTAATCCCAAAATGCTCCAAGGGTTTTCTTAAAACCGCTTGGTCAATCCCAAAAGGCTCCAAGGATTTCTTAAAACTGCTTCATCAATCCCAAAAGGCTCCAAGGGTTCTCAAAACCACTTGGTCAATCCTAAAAGGCTCCAAAGGTATCTGTAAGCCCTTTGGTCATTCATAAAAGGATCCAAGGGTTTCTTAAAACCACTTGGTCAATCCCAAAAGGCTCCAAGGATTTCTTAAAATCACTTGGTCAATCCCAAAAGGCTCCAAGGATTTTCTTAAAACCACTTGGTTAATCCCAAAAGGCTCCAAGGGTTCTCAAAACTTCTTGGTCAATCCTAAAAGGCTCCAAAGGTTTTTGTAAGCCCTTTGGTCAAACAAAAAATAAATAAAATTTAAAAAAAAATAGAAAATATCAAAATCAAAAACATTTGCATCATTGCATTTCATGTTCCACATGCATTTCATTGTGCATTACATTAGGCATTTCCATTTGTCACACTTGCATTAGGATAGGTTGTATTTGCAATCTTACAAATGACACTACGTTTGTGTTTCAATCATGCATTTATGCATTACATTATCATCCATTTATCACTCTTGTGAGTAATTGTATTTTTTAACAAAACCCATTTTTTTTGCTATGAAGATTATACTAGGGTTTCCCGATCATTCAACCATACCTAGACATCTTCTCAAGAGTTGATAGAAAGCTTGCTTTGCTTTTGCATATGAGGTCTAGTTAGTATAGTCCTTAGAATATTAGAATCCCATCACTAATCAACAAATTAAACAATCCTAATAAATACTAGGGGAAGATGAAATCCACAAAGCAGGACCAGGTATCTTGAGGTGAAAAGAGCTATTATTGCTTATCCCCTTATGTGAACGGTTTGGGAAATGTTGGTAATTGGAAAAAGGACAAGTTTATTCCCTACCCAGAATCCCTTTCTTACTATAAAATGGGCAATATCCCATAGTGATATCCCACATAAATCCTCAATATTGATACCCTATATCGATATAATAGATCAACATCCTAGATTGATATCCAATTTTGATATCATAAGATCGATATCCTCAATCGATATCCCATAAACAGTTTCCCAAAGTAAAATCCCCAAAGGAAGTTTTTGAAGAAAATTATCAAATGTCAATTCTAGAAAGTCAAGTCAAATGAAGATAAATTATACAAAGATAGTTAAATCAGTATCAAATACCTTGCTCAAAAGAAAAAATAAAAAGTACAAAATAAGCAGTGATTATTATCACTATCATACAAAATAAATAGTGATTATTATCACTATACATGAGCAAGTATCCTAAAACATTGAAGAAAAGAAGAGAGCAAACTTGAATCCCTGGAATTGTCAGCACTACTGTACCTTATGCATGATGATATGTCTAATACATAAGCATCATTTTTATGTGCAAACCAATGTTTGAATGTGGAAGAGCTAGCTTTAGGTGTCCTGTATCACCTAGTGGTCTAGTCCAACTAAAATCTAAACCTAGGATTGGATAAACATATGCGGACCCCCAATATTAGCAATGGTCTAAAAGAATCCCGCCTGACATTGGGGTATGCTTATGATTTATATTAATATACTCATTTGCACACACATGGATAATGAATAGTTATGGCCTATCCTAGCAAAATCCTTACATTTCAGAAGTCTATTTTGGTCAGTATACAACTTTTGATAAGTCAACTAGGGTGTTTGAGTCTCATGGAAAATCTCAAAAATTCCCAAATAGCAACAACCATTTTCAAATGCAATCATCAAAGCATAATTTTATTTTATGAGAGATATTTATTAGAACTATTTATAATATATGTTAGTGTAGACACCAAATTATAGCCACTAAACCTCCATACTAACCATCCCACCACCCACTTGTCTTCCATTCTACTCTCCCGCCAATTATTTGGCCCAATTCCACCTTCCCACAATTTCCTAGCCTAATTGGGATTATTTTAATAATATTTTATAATATTTTATATTTTATATAATATTTTATTATATTTTAATATATTTATTATAAACTATATGTATAAATAAACTCAATTAACCTCGATCATCAGATCAGATTTAATATCCACCCTCCATCTTCATTAATCCATGCCACATTCAAAAAGCAATATCAACCTTAGGATTCAATTTAATTTCAACCGCACGATTAAAAAGTGTCAAGTCGAAACCCTAAGAGAACCCTAAGTTGAATTATAAGTAAGAGCATTTGTAAATGCTCAAATCTTTGGAACACTAGAATTTGGAGAATTAGACATTTGCACCCTGGAGGAATTATTGGTGAAGCCCTAGCATAAAATCCTGAAGATCTAAAGCCCTAGTCCACCGATAATACTTCTACTATTCCAGCTACCATCCATTTGTCCTTCCTCACCACCATAGCCATCCTCCATCCACCACCTTCATCGCCATACCTTGGTCTGCTTCTGTAGATTATGACCTAACCCACAGGTGTCATCTAGAGCTTGTGAGGCTTGCTTCAGAGCCTACAAAGCGCTACTGTGGAAATTTCTTCACCAATTACATGATGGAACCAATCAAACTTACCAGTGTCCTTTATTATGATTTTTTTCAAGTGAATGAGTTTTTATGATTGTAGGTTATCTATGTTTTCATGTCCCATAGACAAGGACATCAATGATTGATTGTGAGCAAATTGTTCTTGGCAAGGTTGCATTCAAAATGTGAGGTGCCAAATGTGATTGTGATTTTTGATGATGAGATAATTGATTATGATCATGATCAAGTGTCCTTATTGTAGATTATTCATCTTACCAAATTGCATGGATTATTATCGCTGCAATTGCCAAGTTTATAGAATAACATACTAGATGCGATTGGATGAAATTTGTTGCATATTGGATGAGTGGAGCTACTGTTTTGAGAGCTTTTGTCTTCTTACTCCATTGTTGCCAGGTGTGCACCTGCACTTGGCATGTTCTGTAGGAATCCACCTGTGCCTGTACATGCACAGAAGTTCCTACAATTTTTAGGTGCAGGTCTGCACCTGAATGTGCTAGTGAAAGATATAAAATACTTTCTGAGTAAGCTTTTAGGCTCATTCGTGTGCTGTTGACTTTGAGAAGCTGTGTCTGAGGGGTGGAGTCATTTGGTGAGCTAAGTGAGGCTAGTGGGTGTGTGTGTGAAAGTGATGGTGGTGGAAGGGCTTGGTGCTTTTGGTGGAGTAGAGGCACCGTTTTTCCTGGTAAGACCATTTGTTTCCTTTGTGAAAAAAAATGTTTTTATTTTGTTGCTTTCTCTTTTTTTTTTTGAATTTTTTTTTTAAACTAACAAAGTGTTTTTGTTTGTTGCAGCTGAGAAATATTGAGCCTCAACATCACTTCTCTCCTCTTGTTCCAGGGATGAAGAAGAAGTTGTCAAAGAAATATTAGAGGTTGTTGGGTAGATTGGGCTTAGAGGGAGTGGTGATACTGGATGTGGTGAGGGCTAATGAATGGTACCTTTTTTATTTGATAGAGAGGTGGTACCTGGATAGAGGGATGTTCCAAATGCCGACTGGGGAGGCCACTATCACTCTTGAGGATGTGTATCACATTATCAAGGTGCCAGTAGAAGGAGAGAAGGTGGTGGTTGGGAGGGATAAGAAAGTGGATATGGAGAAAATGTTTTGGAATCGGTGGTGGGAGGATCGAATAAGGGATGTAGAGATATGCTACTTGAGCATGTATAAGACAAAGGAGTTAGATGCGCTCCCCACTTTGATCATGTTCATGTTAGGAAACATAGTGCTACCAAATAGCACTGGTTGTAGGTTCCCTTGGAACTTATTGGGTTTAGTGAGCGATCTATTGACATATCCTTAGGAGTACGCAAGGGCACTTAACTTATTGGCATAGTTATATCGAGAGCTATATGAGGTGGTGCAGAGGAAGAGGAAGGGGATTGGGTGTAGCTTCCTCCTACAGTGCTAGGCTTGGGAGCATTTTGTAATAACTCAGCCTGAAAGGTTGCCATGTGAGTCATGGCAGATGGGTGAGCCTTATGCGAGGTGATGGGCAGTGGTTGAGGAGGTTCAGCCTAGTCTGGAGGTACACACTAGGACATGTGGTCGAGCGTGACTTCGGCAGATGTGATGTGGAGGATATGGCGAGGAGCTATATGGGATGGAGATAGGAGGCAGCTACGTCAGGTGAGGTAGGATCGATGGTTGATTGGATGGAGGGATGAGGAGGTGGAGTACTTTCAGTACTGGTAGGTGTTGAGGTAGTTTGGTTTGCCTCAATTTGTTTAGGATGAGCCAGTGCTATATCGATTTCAGAGGGATGAGGGGACACTTCCCTATCCTGATCCATGGTGTGTGCAGCTGTAGGATGATGAGCAACTAGAGGTACCCAATGTGGATGATGTCGAGGTGACTGTAGTATGTGGAGTGGTTTGGTGCCCAACCAGTATGGGTGCAAAAGGTCTTTGGTGTGGATGTGGTAGTTACAGGGTTGAGGTCGACTCCAAAGAGGATGAGGCCTTAGCTGTCAATGGGTTAGAGGCAGTCAAGGGGAGTAGCCCTGTAGGATTTGAAGGTGGACTTGGTAGAGGGAGAGATGGAGGATGATGAGGATATGGAGGAGATATCTGAGGTGGCTAGCCTACGGGTAGAGTTGGAGCTACTGTAGGAGAAGCGAGAGACTATGCTAGAGTACTAGAGGGAGGCCAGGGAAGCCATAGATCGACTAGAGGAAGAGCGGGTAGTGGTTGTAGCTGGGTATTAGGAGAAAGTGACAAGTATCCAGGTAGATATTTTGATGAAGGAGCGGTAGCATCAGAAGGACCTACGATGACTTTGTGCTAGTGAGGCATATGCACATTCCTTGGAGGATGTGTGTATGCAACATCACATCACTTTGCTAGATCCTCCTTCATCATCTATGGCTGAGTCATCGAGGCACACAGAGTCAAGGTAGAGTACTAGGCTGAGGGTTCCTACTAGGTCTCAAGGGTATTCTCATGGATAGATGATGTAGTGCTTAAATTCACTCTTTTGTACATGTGAGCCTTGGTGCTCCCTTTTGTAGCCTTTTTAGCATCTGATTGTACATTGGACACTTTATATATATATACATGGCTTTTTCATATGTGTGTGTTATCTTTTGTGTGGATGTTTTTATGTGTTATGCAATGCTTTATTTAATGTTTTTGATAATGAATGCAAGCTAACCATGATGTGTATACCTAGTGTTTATTTGAATGATGTATGCAAGCTAATGATGTGTTATTAATGAGTATGAGTTATGGATGATTAATGTATGAAGAATATAAACTATATGCAATCTTATGATGATGAATGCAATGGTAAGTGCTTATATGGTTGATTAATGAATGCAAACTTACATGATAGGAATGCATGTTGTTCATATGATCTTTTATAGTTCAGAAGTGTTGTTGGCCATTTTTGATGTCCACTATTTTGTAATTAGGGGGTACCCAATTTTAACGACTTTATGCAACTTGACATATGACACAGGCATGAATGTTGACATGGAAGAAGATATGGATGTTGATATGGAAGAAGATATGGATGTTGATATGGAATGAGTACTGCAACATTTTCAAAAACTCAAACATACTAGTATTATCAATCAAACTCACTTGGGTTGTCTAACTTTCTTTAGGACCAATGTGTGTGCAAGTGAGGTTCAATTACCAAATTTTGAATGTGAAAATGACCCTATATAATCAAGAACCAGTGTGTGTGCATGTGAAGTTCATTGACCCACTATGAGTAAATTGGGCATGACCTGTTATGGAGATGACCTGAAGCTAGCCTTATGTGCGATCAGAGGTCTTTCTATTTTCCAAGGATACATTTTGCCCCGCATGAGCTTACTCCACTTCCATCCAAGCGTCTATAGCCCCGATGAAGATTCACTCCATGGTCCAATGGTATTTGATCTTATAGGCCTTAGGGATGACTACCCATCCATGCTAGGGACGTGAAGTATGAATCCTTATGACTTGAGGGATCAAGGGTGTTTGGGATTTTATTTGTTAATTTTGTATAGAGCTTTGGGGAATCGGATTCTCAACTGATGTGTGATGAGAATTTTGACCCTATCCTTACTACTCTATGTTTTTATGCTTATGTGTGAAGAGTAATTGAGGTAGTGGTGAGAACCATTGTTTTTTATTTGGACTATGTTGCATGATGGATTATCCCTTTTCACTTCAAGGTACTATCCAAGTATGGAACTAACCCTCCTTGACTCATAATGTTTTTAAGATGTAATAGAATGTGATTGGTTCAAGATTGTGTTTGGAATCAATTGATAATGCTCAAGACTTTCTTAGTATGTAAAGTGTGTTGTTGGTCCTAAAGAAAATTGGACATCTGTTTGGAGGTTGCTTGCTACACTAGTAATGGTTGAGTGACTCAAAATCTAGGCTTTGTGATTTTGACATGTGGTATTGTTGGCTTATGAGGTTTTTGAAAGGTGCATGATTGTATCAAATTAGGTACCCCCAATTTCTATAACTTGACTTTTTGTTTATGGCCATATCATCATTATTGTGCTAGATCATTGAACATGGGATGGGATGAATGCAAATTTATATGCCTAATGCAATAGAGTGTTGATATGCAAATGGAATTTGTACAAATGCAATGGAATACGTATGATGTAGTGTATATGAATAAAAATTAAAATGAAAAATGCCTAGATGTAAATGAAAATACAATGTGGTAATGCCTATGTGAAAGCATACAATTTGTTTTTGTTGTTTTTTTTTTTTTAAGCCATGTATATGTACATATAAAGTGTTACCTTTAACAATAAAATGCCTAGCCAAGTACCCCAAAAAAGGAAGATCTAATATCGGTGTCAAAAATAAATACAAATACATGTCGCTCCATTAATCTTGTGAATGGGTACTAGGACTAAGATCCAGTCGAGATAGTCTACGCTATCATCTAATTCTTCTTGCTTATCATTGCCTAAATCTTCCTGAAAGACCTCGGAACTACTGGTAGAAAGTGATGGAGGTGAAGGTGGCGATGAAGGAGGAATGTAGTAGGCCGAAGCCCTTAGCAATTCCTTAGATAGGATGAACTCCAAGAGGGAGGGTGAGGAGGAAATCTGGTCCAAATCAATAAGGCTAACGCCAATGAGAATTGGCTTTGCCAAATCGTATAGATTACGAAGTGGGGTGAATAAGTCAATAGGGTTCACATTCACTTAGTTGGAGGAAATATGGTTTGGATAGATGTTGGGAAGGAACAATTGAATTGGAACCAATGTCGAGGTGGGGTATCCCTATAATAGTGAACATGAAACATCAAAGCAGCATTTTTTTTTTGGAGTATGTACATATGTTACAATTATTGGCTTATGTGGGGCTCAAGGTGAATTGCTAGATGGATCATCTTGCTCTTGTGGAAGAAGCAAGAAAAAAATGGGATGATGTATGGGGAACATTCAGAGGGAAAACTCTTCCTCTTGGGTTATGGGGACAATGGGATGTGACTCCTCTTCAGAATCATCAGAAGCATTTGACATAACCTCAAAATATTCATAAATTTCATCATCAGAATCGAATATGGGATATGAGAGATTGATGGGATCATCCTCATCTACTTTGTCAATGTAAAGTTCTTGAAGGTATTGTTCAATAGAGGATGTCGATGGCAATGGATGGATGGAGGGCTCTTCATCATTGAGGCTAAGATTTTTGAAGGCTTCCTCAAGAGAAGCAATGGAGGAAAATGGGGTATATACCAATCCATAATGATCATGGGTGTCTCTATATGTGACATATAGGATATCATGCATTCCTTATTCATGGGAACCTAGACCTTGACCTTGCCAATGGAAAATATTAAAGTATCTAGCTGGAAACTCTTCTACATTAGGTATATTGGCATGCCTATGCTCTTTTGGTTCTTCGAGTGGGTTTGCCCCAGTTGATAAATCCAACCCTCCATAAACAAATTTAATGCTATTTGGAGCAGCACTCATGTCATAGACATCACCTATGGATAAAGAACGGTCTTTGGGGCATCCAAAATCCTTGGCTATTGGAATGGCTAAGGGAGTGATGGTGACATCTTGGATCACATACTCACCTATACCAAGATTGGTGATGTGAAATTTGACTTGGGTTGATGAGGTGTATGGTGAAGGTTCAGATGGCTCTGGATTGGTTGTGGATGGTGGGGAGTTAAATATGTCATACTAGGAAATTTTGACTTGTGACACATCGGTTGATGGAGTTGGATTGGATGGCGATGTGGAGTGATGAGATGGAGTAGAATAAGTGGTTGTAGTAGGAGTTTTTACGATGTATGATGTGTTAATGGAAGATTGACGACAATTATATGTACAAGAAGAAATGGATGTTTGAGAAGGTGATGTGATGGGTAGCTCCTCTATGATGGGAGCCTTATAATAAGATAGAGATGGATTAGAAGAAGGATGTAGTTTGAGAGATGATGTGGATGGATTTGATGATGGTGTAAATAATAAATGGGTGGAAGGTAACATGGATTCATAAGTATTTGAAATGAAATTACAATACTTAAAAGGTTCAACATCCACGGGGATGCAATGGATTTGTCCATCATGAACATATTTCAAGCATTGGTGGAGAATTTATGGGACACATTTCATTTCCCTCATTTACCTTGATATTGATTAGTTATTGTAGATGGCATCATAGATTTGTTGATGCAATAACTTTAGATTTGAGGTTTGTGGGTGGTAGCAGTCTCTGGTGTGCACTTAGCAGGCTCAGATGCGAGCTTTGTAGGCTCTCTGGTTTTATTATTAAACTAGGGTTTTATTAATGTCTGAGGACCTCACACTATGGAGCCCTCATAGGTATTACTAACTCTCTTTGTTTTATTTTATGTATGCATATCTATGAATTCCACACCTTATTTTATGGTTTTTGAAGCTGGAGTGGCCCAAACTTGGATATCCGAAGCCCACTTAACCTATTGGGATCAAAGGCACAATATTCAAAAGATACTATTTTATTTTATTTCTAGGGTTTCGGAGAACCATAGCCCATTGTAATATTGTATCAAAATACTCTTGGAGAGTAGCATTGTATTAAAGAGTTCACTTGGCTTCCTCCCATTCTCAATATTAAAATTGGAACATTTTATGCAATATTTGTCTCTTTGTGTATTTACTTGTAATTTAATTTTTAGTGTCGTGTCTTTGTATCTACAGTTAGATACCGAATGGATGTCATAAATGATATTTATACGGCCACTAACTATGTTATCTATATTCTTTTAATTTACAAAAGTTCATGAATAGAAACCATTTACCATTGCATCTCATATATGGGTGTGCAAATCATAAAATATTCATAAATATAGCAATTAAAATCCATGATTGTTATACATTTTGTGGTGTCATCCATCAGATTGATAAAAAATCTTATTGCATACATTATGTTTTAAGTAACTAAAGCTTACATTTTCATTTCACAAATACATTATCAAAGAAGCAAAGAGATACATGCAGTACATACATGGCATAAATTATGTCATAGCAGTATAAATTAAATGTATACAAATAAAGCAATATATACATGCATGTTATATCAAAATATGGTAGCCATAATGCATCCCTCATAAGTAGTACATCTACATACATAACTCATAACATCTAATCATCGATCGCATAGCTATCTAGTGCATGTCATACACACATCATATCATATAGCATCACATAAATATACACATTGCATCCATATGCATAACATAAAACATAAAATACCAAAAATAATAAAGTACACATGTAATGAGTCTCAATGTTAGATCATATATATATATATATATATATATATATATATATATATATATATCTGTGTGTATAAAAAATAATAAGTGTTTAGTACATCGACATAGTCAAAAATACCCATAGGATACATACGTGTAGGTCCTCAACCTTACACTTAAAAATGATACAATAAGCATCTCTAAATATTTGTACTAAGGGCCTATACCCACAGCCTATGAGGAACCTCCATCACCTCCACCATCTCTATGAGTCCTCTACAAGCTAGCACCATGAGTACTCAAAGATCTGTGAGTCCTATTAGTCCTATTGCTCAAGCTAGCTGATGACTGCCCCGTCTCTCTGGTCATGGACTTGGTCTATTGAGTCCCTATAGTGTGGGTGTCCTCTGGTCCCTCCCCACCTATCATCCTAATGTAGCCCTCCAGTTGGGAGATGTGAGCTGTGCAAGCTTTATCTCACTCATTATCCTCCTCCATGATGGAATGGAGCCTCTTGATCTCTACCATGGGGTCATGACCTATCGGTAGTAGCAAATATTATGTTGCAGTAGGTGCCATGATAGCCTATGTGGATGAGGGGCATCCAATCACTACCCTGAGTATGTCCCTCTCAACAGTCATGGTACTCAGGTGTACCTGCACAAGATCACACTCACTAGTAATCCCCCTAGTTTGAGCCTCTATAGTGTTAACCCATGCTGAGAGAGTTTTCCTCTCCTCCTGAGACTCCTACAACTACCTCTCACTATGTGCTAGCTTCACCTCTAGAGTGGTGATAGAGGTATCCCTATGTAGCAGTTGAGTTTGTAGCCTCTCAAACTGCCTCTAGAGGTCAGCAACCTAAGCTCTCAAGTGCTCAATCTCATTTTTTGGTGGCACCTAACCATCCTCGAGAGCCTCCTCCTATTCTTCTACCTATGGGCCCTCCTTTTCTATGCCCCATGAACCCTCTATCCTCTGGCGGGTCCTGCACCCATGAGGGTCTACCTCTACGCACTTTACTATGAAACCACCAGATGGTCGACCTAGAGGACCCTATCCATGCCATTGGAATTTTGACCACCATCTATCATAGTTAGGATTAGTCATCGTTGTCATCCCCAAGTGGAGTAACCTGAGGCTAATTCAGGTCCCTCTATAGGACTAGGTGTTTGTAGATGAGCAGTAACTTTGGGATATCCTGCCAGATCCCAAGCTGCCTCAGGATGTGAGAGTAGAAGTGGCACTCACATATGTCAGCCTTTCAGTAAAATATCCATCTGTCTCTGCACACTTGATGTAGGTCCCTATCTACATGTGGTTAGATTGGATAGTCCATATATGGATCACCACCATATGTGCTGAGGGTGCAGCTATAAAAATATATAAATATAATGCTCTAGGTATCCTGCATGAGACCTACTCCTCAAGCCCTCTCACTCATAGAGCTATCAGGTAGTATAGTACTGAATCTCATCATCGATGTTAGTGATATTTAATGGTAGGTCTACACGGAGCTCAATAAGGATGTGCTACCAGACCAAATATGAAGGAGGATGCTACAATTGATGCCCACTCTACTCCGATGTGTGATTTGATACAACTTGTGGTAGAGCTATGCTAGTATGGTTGCACGGTCGAGCTCACCATCACCTCTCTATTCTAAGACAAGAGGTTCCAAGAGATCCTCATGCATAAATAATCTAGGAGGACTACCTAGATGATAATATGCATGAATACAACCTCCATTTGTGAGAAGAGCCTATCCTAGAACCACTATTCAATATGAATGCCTTTGTGGACATTATAGTCTTGTGCCTCATCGCTCTGATCACCAAATATGGCATCAAATATGGCCTTTTAGGACATGGTAGGTGAATACGTGATGGGCTCGCCATTAATGGGTAGGCGAATGATGTGGTAGACATCCTCCAGATTGACATTCATCTCCCCTATCGGTAGATAAAATGTGTTGGTCCATGCATCCCAGTGATGGGCCAAAGTAGTCAATTACGCTTGGTCTATCCAGATGGTGGTGAGGTCTAAGATGTAGTAGAACCCCATAACAGATAACCACTCCCACTCTATGACAGTGATAATGCGGTGAAGGTTACAAAGGAGATCAGTATCCCTTACTATGTTGGTTAAAGTCTGAATAACAAAAATAAAATAGACAAGAAAAATAGTTTAAAATAACTCTTAAAGGTCAAAACAAATCAAAAAATTTGTAAAAATATAAAAACATATAAAAACATGACATACAATTTTAAAAACATCATAAAAGCAATTCAAAATTGCAATAAATGGCATTCAGTTCCTAGAAAAATTCAAAAAAATGGAAAAATTGATTTTTTTTTTAATTTTTGGGCACCGTGGGTCAGATGCACAGTCAGAATAATGGTAAGAATTTTGACCGTTGGGATTTGAATCCCACTACGGCTAACAATCGTGGTCCCCAATATGCTAATTGGGAACCGCGTCTACCACCCGCGGTAAAGGAATAAGACCCTTTTCGGGCCACGTCCTCCCCAAATAAAACCTAAAAAACAAAACAAAAAACAATTAATAAAATTAACCCACCCTCTAATCTAACCTAAGCTAAAACCTAACTAGGGTGAGGTTTGTTACCGAAAATTTAATGAGGTTAATTTACCATTTTGTTTAATGTGGTTAATTTTAATTTGGTAATTAAGTGTGAGGTCTCAGTTTTTGAGTTACCTTAGAGGCACCGACTCCTCCACTGGAAAAAATTTTTGTCTGATTGACCATCAGTGTGGAATTAATGGAATTGGGTCAAGTTTTTGGCAGCGTTCCGTGTCAAAATACAATTTTTACCTCTTAGAGCTCTCAGTTTTACTATTGGTGTCAAATAAATAATGAATTTTACAAATTAAAATCCCTATTTAAACCTTTTCAAATTTGGTTCGGCCCACGGTTGACACCCGTAGTCCCGAATTAGGGTTTTATGCCCGCTTGTCTCAACCGCGGTCAAGAAATTAGCCCATGTTTGACAGACGTGGTTAGCAAACTGTATTAAATACTCTCGATTACCATCTTGGGGAGCCTTAAAGGGTCAAAATAAAAAAAATTATTAGATCAAATAATTCAAAAACTTTAAAAAACAAAATCAAATAAATTTAAAAGCCAAATGTACCTCGTATTCAGTTATTTACCCTAGACACTTAGCGGTTGCATTGACTAGCGATCCATGAAATCCAAAAATATGAGTAAATTACCATAAGGACATTTGGCAAAAATTCATCATCGTAGAGTTGTTATGCTTCATGTCAATCCCTAAGAAGACCTCTAGCCAGACTACTCCGTAGGAACGATATATTCATTATAATTCTCCTATGACACTTTCAGTAGATCATCGACAATATGATTCAACACGTGCCTAATTGGATTGATTTATTTTCAATTCCCTAAGAAGGCCTTCATGGTTGGACTACTCCATGTGATAGAGATAGGCAATTACTATTTATAGTTGCAATCATAGATGATTAGGCCTTGCCAAGTATTCAAATGCTAAATCTAAAATTGTTCAAATATTTCATAGTGGTCAACCGACCTTATCGCTTTGTTAAATTATCATTACCCTCATCGACTCATCGCTTGAGTGGGTAGTCATAATATTAAATCATAATCAAAGCCAATAGAAGATCCCTTGATTGTAGATCCCTTGATCTTGTCAAAATTGTGTTCGTCCTTGTGAATCATTGACAAATACTATCATAAGCTTACCCTTCTGCTTGGGAAAATAGCATATATGATAGTTTGTTTGTAATTCTCATCCTTCGGATTGACAGGTACGAAAGCCTACTTGGCATTGATGCTATCCGAACGTCTGATGATGAGTGCAAACTCTTTCAAAATTTAAGTCTTCTATCAAGTTAGAAGCAATAATTCTAGGATGTGCATCCTTTTGTTGGACCTGGGCAATCTAATGTTGATCATACTAATAATCATCATCTAACCTAAGACATCATTTTAGAAGGTCTATTTTGGCTTAGCATTGTTCAAAATCACAACGCATCTCAAAAGGGGCATTTGTAGACACCTAAAACATGTCATGTCGAGGCGACTACTCATATGGGACATGCTAGAAGACCATATGGAAGACCTTTGGATAAATCCAAGGTATAGAAGTGGTTTTTACCACTCAATTGGACACCTTTGCCTAGTCAGTGCTAGTTGTTGCTAACACCCACGATTAGCAGTGATGCCCACGTCTGTCAGCCGCGATCAGTGTTGAAATTTAGTTGACCTTCATCCGACCCCAAAGTTGGTTGCAACGGCCAATTGGTTGCATATTGGAGCGGTTTGAGCGAGGAAGCTTCTGGATCCTTCCATCCAACTAGATCAACTACCCAATATTGATCTTGGCTTCATGAAGAAGCTATCCCTAGCCCTGGATAAATCCTATAAGTACCCCCTTCAAATTGGGGATAAGTCTAGAAGAAATTTTATCAATTTAGTAGCAACTAGTTTATCAATTGAGCAGCAAATCCTTGTCGAATTGCATACTCAAGTTCATGCATTGAGAAGGACACGCTTGCAACCCAATTGGATATAGAATTACCATGGAAACCCTAGGAGCCTAGGAGATCCAAGAAATTCCAATTCATGCAAATCCATGCACAATCAGAACAATTCAACCACCAAACCTATCATAGGACACAGAGGCAACCCTTGATCATCAATTTGACAAGGTGGATCGGAGAGAAGGCCCTAATTTGGAGGGCAAACCTACTCAAGGCTCCGTCGTGGCTGTCAACCATGGTGAACAGTGTTGACCACACATCAAACCTACGATGAGCCAATTAGGGAAAATTCCCTTATTTTCCCTTCTTCAGATCATTTAGCTATGTTAGATTAGGCATTTTAATGGTTTAATAGGCATTTTTAGAGAATTTAATTAGATTGGTCTTATGCTACTATTCCACTCATAGGAAAAGATAATGTTACTCTCAAGAGAGAACCCTTTAACAAGTACTCTATAGAATTAAGGAAACTAGATGATACTATGATTAATCTAGTTAATTCTATTGAGAAGAAAGGAATAAAATGTCTACTTAGTTTGGTATACACCATTTCTACAAGAAGTTCATGATGCTAAAGATATGGTTTTAGAAATTAGAGCTAAGGTTGATCCAGAATCTACTAAAGTTCTAACTACAGAAATGTGTACCATAACCTTTGATGGAGTAAAATCATAGTCTATGACTGGTGTAAGAATAGATTTGACAGATATTAAAGGTAAATACTTATACATTCCTTATAGACTTGAATTTACATGCACAAATAATGTGGCTGAATATGGAGCATTGGTATTAGGACTCAAAAAAGCCAAATAATTAGGCATATATTACTTGGTTGTTAGTGGAGATACAAATTTGATAATTCAGCAGGTAAAAGGAAAATACTAAGCTAAACATCCAAGGCTGAAACATTATAAACAAGTACTGCTAGCTAAAATTGATAATTTTTTTACATTTAACTTGTATATTCCAAGAGAAAAAAACTGTAGACCCAAAAAGACCACATACTTAAATATATTGTAAAATTTGGCTAAGTGTTGAAAGAAACCTGAAGGCAGTGTTAAAATCTACTGGAAGATGAAAATTCACGATCAGACTAGTCAAATTGACCTTAGCGAAAACCAGAGGAGCAGATTTTGAATAGAAAAGGCAATGTAGAGTTAAATTCCACTAGAGATCGATCTCAGTGCAAAAATTCCACAATCAAACGGTGCCTAGCAAAATTTAGATGAGCGTATTTTGAATAGGGAAGGCAAATATAACTCCAAGTTGATGTCAATTTTTGTGCAGGTGATATTACTGAGTTAAATTCGATCAAAGTGTAAAATATGTGGTCAAACTGGTCAACCCGACCTAGCAAAAATTGAAAGAGCATATTTTGAAAAGTGAAGACTTGATGAAAGGTATGGTCCCTTGTCGAGCGAGTTCCTAAGTTCTTTTTCGCTCACCCATGGTGCAAGGTGAAATTCCATGATCAACATGGTCAAACCTGACCTAGCAAAAATTCGAGGAGCGAATTCTGAATAGAAGGCAACCCACAGTATAATTTTTTCAAAGGTGAAGGATCTCTAAGTATCCATTTCACAATCAACATGGTCAAACATGCCTAATGAAATTGGAGGAGCAGATTTCGAATCTGAAGAGGATGCATCAAGTACTTGGAGCAAAATCTGAAGGTGTAAATTTTAAAATCAAAAAAGGCATGTGATGACATGGACCATAGTTGAGAAATTTGGAATTGGATCGAAATTGACATGGAAAAATAGATAAAAATCGAGAATCGACAAAAAATCAGGAGAAAAATCAGCAAAAAATTGATAATTTTATTGAAAAACAGAAGAAAATGTAAATTTTCATTGAAAAAAAGTTGTTTTATTCATTTCAAACATTTTTGGGAAAAAATCGGCTAGCCTATGAATCGAAAAAAATTAGATTGAATCGGATTTTTTGTAGATTTTCTTAACTATGATGCAGACCCAATTTGTCAGCTCATCCTTCATCTTAGTCATTCAAAAGCAGATAAAATATGGATGAGGAGTTCAAATATAAGTTTAAAAGGAGAAGATCCATACCATTGAGTCTCAGTCCATGTGATCAGTTTTTGTAGCAGAAAGAACTAGGAAAGACCAAGAGTCACCGAAATCAATATCCATCTAGGTTTTTAGTTACAGATGTATGAATGAAAATCTTGATCAATAACAAAGAATGGACCAGATCAACCTACAACTAGTGCAACCACTGGATCCTGTGGAAGGTCAAGCAACTTGTAGAGATGGAAGTTATAGATTCATGGAGCGCAACTCTCCTATTTCTTTCTGTGAACAAATAAGAGGTCACCACCTCAGCATCTTGTTGATTTGGCAAGAAAATCCTTATAATGTTCATGTTATTTCTTCTTTCATTGTAAAATCTATATAAATAGGTTGAACCCTCAATTTGAAGGGGTATCTCTAGCGTGTTTTCTTTTCAATTCCTATAATTTTTTGAGAAAATCAAGGAAAGGAACATTACTTGGACGTTTACCTCAAGTTTTTATCTTCATTTTTCTGTGAGTTTGAACTATGAATTAATTTCTACTACTACTGCTATGGTTAGTCAATTATGCTGATATTGGATTGCTGACTTAGGGTAAATTGAAATGCTTCATGTTTTAAATAATATTGTAGAGAGATTCTTTTTCTATTAGTCTAGATGTTGATATAATTCTGCTACTTTGGATTATTAACATTTTAGATGTTTGAAAAAGTTCTTTGAGTATTTTTTGGTTCTTGAATGGTGAATTCATTAGTGTTGAGTGTTGTTAGTTACAAGTGTGGCATACCTGAAATATGATCTACCAGGAGGTTTTGCATAATTATCAATGTTATTAGCTTTATCCAGCCATTATTCATTCAATTTTTTTCTAACCCTTACCTTATTTCTATCCTTAAACTTACATTTAAATTGAGTTTAACTGAGTCAACATAGAATTAGTTGACAAGGTATACCATCCTACTCTAGAGGTTGGATCGAAGTAATATTTAATCCATCCAATATCGGGGTTTGATTTGTGATTAGTGGGTGTGTGCCTTCTAAAATGTCACAGATTCATAGTCATAGTTAAATATTTTCTTGATAATTCAGACCCCAACAGTTTTGGCACATCCAGTGGGACACTAAAGACTTATTTTTTTCCCCTTCCCATTTATTTTTTGATATTTCCTATAGGAATCAAGATTTAGTGGATTGTCTTGACCTCATTAAGCGGTGAAAGTAAACTCACTTGGAAACTCTTTGAGTGCAAGAAACCAGAAAAATCATCCTGGTAGTCCATATTTTTCATGAATACTAGGTCATTTGTTAAAAAAAGACAAGACCCTATTATATTTTACAAGCTACCCTTAATAGGGTCTAACATTATAAGAAGTTTGTTTTCAGACCCACAGTCGGAAGAGGTTCTAGTTGAAGTAGCACCTACAGTATCTCCGAGACCAATTATGTTACAAACATCTTCTGCCATAGCTCACAATATGAATGTCAATCAGAATGTCAATCATAATCAGCCTCCACAAAATTATCCTAGCTAGAATATCTCGAGGTCCCATGGACTTACTAATATGCATGATATCCCTCAAGCTGTTTTAAAATCTATACCTATATATGATGGTATAGGAAATACTACTTATGAGCATTACCAAGATATATTGAACTTAGTAGTTATCCATAATATCAAGAATCAAAATACTATAGTCAAGGTTCTAGCTCTATATTTTAGGAGAAATATCCTACACTGGTTTAGAACATTAGGAAATAAAACCATCACTTCATGGGATGAGTTAGCAGGCCCTTTTGTAGAGGAATTCAATGAATCATTTGACCCTTTTTAACTCCTAAACTAGTTCACATCTATGTAGAAACACCAACATGAGTTAGTCACTTATTTTAATCTGAGATTCAGTAGAACTTGGAAGAGAATCCCCCCTGAAACCAAACTACCTGCATCATTAGAAAATATGTATTACATTGGAGCCCTGGGGTCAGACCTGGGACTACAAACCTAATAGTCAAGCATAAACACCTTCCTACAGGTTTATTAAGTGATTGTCAATGTATTAATTATTGTGGGGAGGCTTCCACCAAAAATGGTCATGCCTTATTGCTCTGAAATTTCTTAGTTCCCACCAAAATCGGCCTCTCCTTCATATATAAATCCTCCGCTAGCTACACAATCAACCCATTTATTCTCTCCAAAAACAACCCCTATCGGTCCTTTTCCTCCTTTTCCTCAAATTTCCCAATAATCATATCATCCCCTTTATTCCCTCCTAAAACAACCCCTACCATTCCTTTTTTTCCTCCCCCAACTCAAATTTCCCAAGAATCATCTGTATTTTTGGACATTCAAAATACCCTAAAGACAATCAACAACAAGGTCAATGCAATGGAGAAGAGAGAAATGAAAAATTTTCAACCAAGAATATTTTCTCTCGGCTGTCTTCCGTGCCGAAAACCTTGCCAACCTTCAGAGGAACGATCTCCTAAAACCTGTTATCACAAGGCCAATATGAATTAAGTGAATTAAGTGGCATTTACAGTCAAAGTCATTAAAATTGACATTCAAGAACCAAAACATACCCTATAACATATATATCACAAGTTTCTTTCATGTTAAGCCATTCTTGCAAATCCCTTTCCTCTTGCGATGTTCTTCCTACAACATTCCATGTCCCCACATATACCCTGCCACACCACAAATTTCTCAACTCTCCATGAACTATGCAGTTGAAATAATTCATTCATTTTACTCGTATGGAGTTCAATTAATATTTGTATTCATGATTATCGACACATTGCATCCAGAGAACATCTGATCGACCCCACAACAGCGTAGGCCAACCTTTGGGCATTGTTTTTATCAAATTCAAAAATCCATGATAAATAACGTGAAGCAATTCAATTGAGAATCATTCACACATTCCATTTCATCGAAACATGCTGGTATATCCTTCATATATTTACTTTTATTATTATCATTAGTTATCGAGTGAAGAATCAGGATCAGGTGTGCAGGAGCCTTTGACATTAGCATTGCCATTCTTGGTGTGTCTCGATATTATTAAAACCTTTCGCTTATCTTTACTAAAAATAAAAATAATGTAATTGTAGTTAACTGAAACTTTGGCTTATGGCTTCACATAAATGTTATCAAAAATGCAATGAAGATGCATCGTAGCATTGTTTAATGAGTAATACAATAATAAAAACAAAGACTACATAAAATTTAGCTAAGAAAATGAATCGCATCTAAAGTATTTTTGTCTCGTAATCAAATAAAACGTAAGCATTGACTATATCATAATTATTATAATTAAATACTACATAGCGCAAGGAAACAAATTTTAATTAACAACGAATCCCTATTTGAATTTGAGATATTTTATGCTAAGGTTCTAAAAAACGTTAAGAAGATGGTTTAATTTTAACTCTTATATATGATAACTTCAATGTATGCCTTTGCATTACATTTTTTTTTTTTTTTTTGGTAAATGAAGAGGTTTTAAGGTCCCCAAACCTATTACAATAGACTGAGGGTATAAGAATGCACTAAACTACAGCACTAAATCAAAACCAGTCAATGGGAGGAATACTAGGCCACCCTCAACAATGTAAAATCGAGAGGACCGAATATAAACAACATACCATAAAAGCCGAGTAACAAGGAACCAGACCTCTTTTAGTAAAACAAAACAGAGAGGGCCCCATACAACCAACATAAAAAATAACCTAATATCAACTGCTAAATGAACATCATAATAGAGCTAGTTCCAGGTTGCCATATCCATCTGCTTGTTAACCACATCCAGAATCTCATTAACAAAGGAGACCACAACCTGCAATGTACCCAGAAGAGCAAAGTTTTTTTCCTAGAGTGGAGATAAACACATCACCACACCACCACAAGAGCATAAAACATCACCATATCATCAGAAGAGCATACAATGGGGACACAATTGGGCTCAAGGCCAAGAAAATTCTGACCAACATCCACACAAAAATGCCCAAATGATGATAGTTAGCTAAAAAATGTTAGGAGACTTGTGAATATCACCAATGAAGATGACCCACCCAATCAAGCATAAAATAAAACATCTAGCAAAACAGAAATATGCACTACATATATAATAAATAAAATTCAATTGTTATATATATAATATATATACCAAAGGCACGACAGAAAGACCCATCATGTCTTTCATGTTCTATACCATATATTTTAATTCAATTTTTTATGTGATAATTAATGTGTCTTTATCAAAGCCTTTCTATATATATATATATATATATATATATATATATATATGTGTGTGTGTGTGTGTGTGTGTGTGTGTGGGGGCTATGTTGTATTTAAATTAAAAAGGTGGTTATGTTGTGTTTAAATTAAAAATGTTGCTTTAAATTTTTTTGGCACCCATCCTATTGTCTTTATTCATTGAGAATAAAGGCACTAAAATGTGAGATTATTATTTAATTATAGGTCACATTATTATTTAAATTATTTTATAATAAGGGGACATTTATTTTTCATCTTAACTAAAAAGGGGACTCTTGTCGGTTTATTATATTAGTAGACATTTATAATTGTATTAAGACATAAAAGTTCATTTCCATAAAGTTTAGTTTTGCAAATTTTTAATAAAATATAGTTGTGGGAAAAGCTACTAACCAAATATGTCATTTATTTATTTGAGTGGATCAGGTCTAGAAAAAATTTGTTTTGTAAGTATTCGTATACATGTCCCATATATAGTTGGTATTCCTTTTATGTTTATTATATATATATATACAAAGATAGGTTGTCTAATTAAAAATTTTAACGATTGCCCTACGTCGAAAAATATATATATAAAACATGACATTTGAATTTTTATTATATTGTAAGTTAAAGCCCTTTAAAATCACCTTTCCTTTTAAACTCTCTTTATATATGATATTAATATTCAAAAATATAGGTTAGCACATGGGGGTGCACCGTAACGGTTGGGGCTTTGGCTCTTCTTCGAGAGGTCCAAGGTTCAAACCGTAGCGTGGGCGAGTGTGTGAGTATAATATACACCCCCTTATCTAATTCTTCTGATATGTGTTTGAGTTTGTTTGGGTCTGATTTTATTTTTTGTTAGGTTTGCTGATATGATTGGTTTTTGCAATGCCAAAATGAAATAAACCATGCAACAAGAGTCTAAACTAATTGCCAAAATAAAGAACTAACAAAGTATTGCAACTTCCACACTTAATTTTCTTTCAAAATAAAATTACAGAGTTTTGGTATAAATGTTCTCAGACCTGGTATATGTTTCTTCAAACTTGAAATTGATTACAAAATGCCACCAAAATGCACTAATGTGAGCACCAAGGGATGGGCTATGGAATGAGGAGGTTCTCCTTGAATACTGGTCCACAAATTACCCTTGGATGTGAAATAATTAAGGTTTGATCAGAAGATAGAATAGTCTAATATGAATGCTTCAGACTTAACCACACATCACCTTCTTGTCTTAGAAATAGTCTCAATGGGGGTGCCAAACTTGGAGGATGTCAAAGACACAATTTGGAGGTTGAATGGCCTCCAAATTAGATAATTATGAAGTTTGAAGTATGATTGTAAATTGTTGTCTTCAAACTTATTATGAAGCTCATAACCCTCACCAAATTACCAGTAAATTGATGCCAAATGCTTCTGAAGTGCGATGTAAGGTTTTGCATAGTGGCGAATTTCGCAATTTAGCATGAATATTCGGATTTCTAAAATGTTAATTTTTTGAATTTTGGGACCATAGAGGTCGACCCATTTGCCCAAAAAATTTGGGATCCAATTTTTTTAAGGATAAATTCAACTCGTTGCCATAAGGTTTCTCGCCTAATTTTTGCCCTAAATTTATTAAAAATAAAAAAAATATCCCCCCAAATTCACCCCTTGTACCCCATTATATATAGTTAATCGTAACAACGACTCTCATATTATCAGTCGCCATCTGCCAGTCACCTTCTACCAGTCGCCATGTGGCAACTGGTAGAAGGCGACTAGCATAAGGTGATTGGCATAAGGCGACTGGCAAATGGCGAGTGGTACAAGGTGAGTGGCATATGGTGAGTGACACATGGCGAGTGGTACATGGCAAGTGGCACATGATGAGTGGCATAGGGTGAGTGGTAGATGGTGACTGGCATATGGTGACTAAAAATCATTTTACAAGTTTAGGCATAAAAAAAAATCCAAACATGGGCATATTTGTACTCTTTGGAAAGATCTTTTCAAGCATGATCTAATGGTGGTATTTTTATGAAGTTTGAATATTATTTAATAGGTCAAATGTGGTCCCAAATATGGTTATAAGGAGGTAATGTTATTTTGAGGTAGATTTTGACCTACTAAATCATCTCAAAACTTCATAAAAATACCACCATTAGATCAGGCTTGAAAATAGCTTTCCAACGAGTACAAATATACCTATGTTTGGATATATTTTGATGCCTAAAATTGTAAAATGATTATTAATCACCATCTGCTAGTCACCATCTACCAGTCGCCTTCTGCCAGTTGCCAGTTGTCTTCTGCCAATCGCCATATGGCAACTGGCAGAAGCGACTGGCATAAGGCAAGTGGCATAAGGCGACTGGCAGATGGCAAGTGGCACATGGTGAGTGGCACATGGCGAGTGGCACAAGGCGAGTGGCATATGGCGAGTGGCAGATAGCGACTGGAATATGGTGACTAACAATCATTTTACAAGTTTAGGTATCAAAACATATCCAAATATAGGTATATTTGTACTCGTTGGAAAGATATTTTCAAGTTGGATCTAATGGTGGTATTTGTATGAATTTTGAAGATGAATTAATAGGTCAAATGTGATCCCAAATATGGTGATAAGGAGTTAATATCATTTGAGGTAGATTTTAACCTACTAAATCATCTCAAGACTTCATAAAAATACCACCATTAGATCGGTCTCAAAAAGAGATTTCCAACAAGTACAAATATGCCTATGTTTAGATATATTTTGATGCCTAAAATTGTAAAATGATTATCAGTTGCCATCTAACAGTCGCCTTATGCCAGTCGCCATGTGGTGACTGGCATAAGGCAAGTGGCATAAGGCAACTAGAATATGGCGAGTGGCATATGGTGAGTGGCATATGGTGAGTGGCACATGGCGAGTGGCACATGGCGAGTGGCACATGGCGAGTGGCAGATGGCGACTGGTAGATGGCAACTAACAATCATTTTACAGTTTTAGGTATCAAAATATATCCAAACATAGGCATATTTGTACTCGTTGGAAATATATTTTCAAGGCCGATATAATGGTGGTATTTTTATGAAGTTTTAAGATGATTTAATAGGTCAAATATGGTCCCAAAGCTGTTTATAATTTATGTGCAAAAGTTTTGAAAATTTTCCATATTTTGATAAATGTTTTGCAAAATTTTGAAAAATTTGCCCCACAGTTTATACATGATTCACCTTGATTCACCCTAAATTTATAAATACTTTTTTGGTACTACCCCTTATGCATAACCCTGGTGTGATGCAAGTTCAATGCAATGCAGTCACAAATCACCAAGTTAATGCCAAAATCATGGGTGTTCTAAGAGGTGCACCTTGGGAAGAAGTTCGGACCTCTCTAATAAATCAAATATACCATGAAACTTGTCATATAAGTTCTTAAAATGATGGTGAATATAACAACTATGCTTTAAACCAATACCCACAACCATATGATGCCAAAATATGAAGTTATGAGTGAAAACATGGATCTGTTGTAGGAAAACCAATCAAGAATGAAAGCCTGAAGTTACCTCTTTAAGCCCTTAGTTATCCAAAATAACTATGGATTCTTGTACGGCTGATGAAGACCAACAAAACCCATGTGTTGGTTTGCTCCAATGATGAACTTTTCCAATCTGCAAAACCCTTGATTCAGAAATATTTGAAGCACAATGAGTTTCCTAAAGTAGAAACTCCTCTAATTGGCTAGGTGAGTTCTCCAACACATGAAACCAATGTTCTTATGGAGGTATCCTCCCCACAAGCTCCAACAAGGCAGAAATCTACAATGTCCTCAAAAAATGACCACAACAACAAACATGAATGGATGCCCCAAATGACCACTCTTTCTCCTTATTTATGTTTTCTCTTAACCTCTTCAAGAATATGCTAGAAGATTCCCAAGGGGGACGCCCATATTGGCCCCCTTACCTAGTAGTCATAATGTTGTTTAAAACAAATTTGGTCCCTTCTTATATTTTAATATTATAATTTCCCTTTATAATTTGCTTTTATAAAAAAAGAATATATTATAATAAAAGGGAAATAAATCATACTTAGGCCAAAAATATCATCCCTTATACAAAATGACAACCCCATGCTGAAGCTCGATCAAAGAAAAAACCTCCATGATGATGAGTCCCTTAGCAATTCCCTGAACGACCTACAAGGACTCAGAATAGGTCATCAAAATCTCCTCCCCAAGTCACTGAAGAGGGGACATTACAGTCTCCCCTTCCCAAAATTGCTTGTCCTCAAGCAATTGGAAACCTGGAGTCTGCAGAATGGCCTCTCCCTCCCAAGTGGCATCCTCCTCAGGTAGATCCCACCATTTGACTAGATATTCCTTAATCGTTCTCTTCCTGAGGTTGCACTCTCGCTAACCAATGACTACCTCTAGAACAAGGATGAGCTTCCCCTCATCATCCAATGGGGGTAAATCAATTGAAGGTGTAATGTTGTGTCCCAAAGCCTTTTTGAGGCATGAAACATGGAACACATTATGAACTCTACTGCTCTTTGGTAGCTTAAGCTCATATGCTACCTCACCTACCTTTCGTATAACTCAGAATGGCCCATAGAAATGAGGCTTGAGCTTCTCAGCTCCACTCTTCTTCAGCGATGATTGTAAAAAATGCTGAAGTCTCAAGTACACCATGTCACTAATCTCAAACACTCGCTCAACCCTTTTCTGATTGGCATATCTCTTTTGTTGCTCATGTGCCTGCCTGATGTTCTCCTATAGAGAATGCATGATATCCTATACATCTTGCACCAAATCCCTGGCTCGGGGTACTCTACTCTCACCCAATACAAAATACATGAAGCTAGGAGCTTCATATCCATAAAGAGCCATAAATGGTGACATACAAATCGACATGTGATATGATGAGTTATAACAATACTCACCCAAATGTATCCAACGCACCCACGCCTTCTATTGCCCTGTCACATAGTTCCTCAGATAACCCTCTATCCATTTGTTGACGATCTCTATTTGACCATCGATCTAAGGATGATAACTAGTACTGGGCGTCAGCTCTATCCCACACAATAGGAACAACTCCTACCAAAATAAGCTCATAAATTTGTTGTCTCGATCACTAACTATAGTCTTAGGCAGCCCATGTAGCCTGAATATCTCTCTAAAAAATAACTTTGATGTCTACACTGCTATGAACCCCAAAGTAATGGCAAAGAAGTGAGCATACTTAGTGAGTCTATCCACTACAACATACAAATAATCCTTTCCCTGAGCCCTAGGAAGTCTCGTGACAAATTCCATGGATATACTCTCCCACTTCTACGAAGGAATAGGGAGTGGTTGAAGCAACCCTGTTGGGAATGTATGCTCATGTTTGTTCTATTGGCATACAAAAAACTCACGTATATACTATGAAACATCCTCCTTGAAGCCTAGTGAAGCGAACCTCTCTCTAATATGTAGATAGGTCTTATAGTATCCAGGATGTCCAACCATCGATGTGTCATGAAGAAGTCTGAATATCTGCCTCTTAAACTTCGAATCCGATGGAATCCAAAGTCTCTCCTTATAATAGACCACCTCATCTCTAACCACATAACGCTCATCATTGTGTACCCTATCTAAAATCTGGCGAGCGAAATCATCCTTGGCGTATTCTGCTATGAGCTTAGGTCTCCAATCCTCGAAAATCTCTGTCAATGAGCACAAATGAGGACATCTGGATAAGGCATCAGCTACTATGTTCTTCTTCCCTTTGACAAATTCTATGTCAAAGTCATAGGCCTGTATCTTGTTGATCCACTTCATCTGTCTATCATTCAGGTCCTTCTGATTCAAGAAGTACCTAAGACTGTTGTGATCAGTCTTCACTATAAACCGTCGACCCACCAAGTACTATCTGAACTTTGCTAGCACATGCATGATAGCTAGCATCTCACGGTCATAAACTGAATAGTTGGTCTCACCACCTCTAAGATTCCTGCTCTCGAAGGTGATTGGATGCTTATTCTACATCAGTACTGCTCCAATGCCCTCACCCGAAGCATCACATTCTACCTCGAATGGTTTGGAGAAATTTGGTAGAGCTAATACGGGATAACTGCACATAGCCTGCTTGAACCTATCAAATGCATGTTGTGCTCTATCCATCCACTGAAATGCTCCCTTCTTAGTCAAATCCATCAAAGGAGATGCCAACTATGAAAACCCTCTAACAAATTGGCGATAAAATCCACATAAGTCGAAGAAACCTCTGAGCTGCATGAGTGTAGTAGGGGGCGACCAGTCCATAATAGCCTGGATCTTCTCAGGGTCCATCCTAACTCCCTGAGCACTGATGATATGTCCCAAGTATAGTAACTCCATCATGCCAAACTCACACTTAGTCTCTTTGGCATAAAGAGACTTTACCTCCAGTATACTCAACACCTCATCAATATGCCTTAGGTGCTCCTCCCATGTACGACTATAAATGAGTATATCATCAAAAAACACCAATACAAATTTCCTCAACTGCCTCTGAAAGACCCTATTCATGCAAGACTGAAAAGTGGTAGGTGTGTTGGTTAGCCCAAATGGCATAACCAAAAACTCAAAATGCCCATAATGGCATCGAAATGCAGTCTTCTCCACATCTGACTCTCTCATCCGTATCTGATGGTAACCCGACCTCAGATCGATCTTAGTGAAGTAAACCGCTCCATGTAGCTCATCCAATAGCTCATCTATGCACGAAATTGGGTACCTATTCTTGATTATCTTTTTATTCAATGCTCGATAGTCTATACACATGCGCATAGTCCCATCCTTCTTCTTAACTAGCACTACTGACGAAGCAAAAGGACTCTTGTTGGGTCAAATGTGTCCCATATCAATCAACTCTCGTATAGTTCTCTCAATATCATCCTTATATCGCCTTGGGTGTCGATATGGTGTACTAATAATAGGGTTGGTCCCCTCCTCTAACTCTATGATGTGCTCTACTCCTCTATCTAGAGGTATCCCTGGTGGTATATCACTGAATACTTTGCTATGTTTGGTTAGCAAAGTCTGGATATCTGGATGGTATACTCACTTAGACTCCTCTGTAGCTGAAGGTGTGATAACACATTGTGCTACCCACTCTACCTGATCATGCCGCATAAGTCTTTCCATCCGCTTAAATGAAATTGCTTGAGCTCCACTGGTTGTCATCCCTCTCAACACCACCTATCGCCCATCTGATCTAAATTTCAACTCCATCTTTTGGAAGTTGAAAACAATGTCACCTAGAGTGCGTAACCACTGAATCCCAAGCACAACATCCAAGTTATTTGTGCTGACCACAAAGAAGTCATCACACACCTCATAGTTACCCAATGTCAACTTCATCTTGGGTACTTTCCTTGTGCAAGAAATGGAGAAACCATCAGCAATCATCACCTAAAACTCCTCAATCTCCTCAGTCTCCAATCCCCTATGCACTACCAATCCCTCATCAATAAAATTATGAGTGGCTCCGAAATCAATGAGAGTTACTGCTCACTGCCCCTTAAGAACCCCTCTAACTCACAAGGTTTGGGCTCCTTAAACACTGTGAAGGTGTGTTGGCATGTTAGGACTCTTCTCTGTATGTTCTTGGGTGACTTCATGCTCTTCTGAAGATTTTTCATCTTTGTTGACCACTCTTTCCTCTTGCTGATCAGAAATTTCAGACCCACTATCATCATCCGAATGGTACTCAATGAGCTGCAACTTCCCCTTAAACTCACACTTGTGGTTGGGGGTCCATGGATTTTGACAGGTAAAACATAATCCCTTATTTCTAAGCTCTTGAAGGGTGTTAGGATCCAATTTCTTGAAGGTACTTCGCTGCTGATCATTATTTGTTTTGAATGGTTTTTGTTCCTTATCCTTCTTGAAGTCCTTCCCTTTGTATTGATTTGAATCCTTTCCTTTATATTGACTCTTGGACTTAGAGGAAGTGACCTCCATGTCCCTAGCCTATCGAATAGCCTCATGAAGGGTAGTTGGGTTGAATGCCTTAACCCAACCTCTCAATGGCTCCATCAATCCATCAACAAATAGCACCACTAATCGCCTCTCCGACATATCTATAACCATGATGGACAATCTCTAAAACTCAGCTATATATGTGTCCATTGAACTCCACTATCTCAAGTGAGTCAATTCCTTAAATTCCAACTCCTGCTCCTTCTTATCAAATCATTGTTGGAGCCTCTCTGTAAATTCAAGTGTATGTGTCAACTCGGTCATGTCCCAAAGTATGCATCCCATGGTACCACTAGTCATGTGCAACTTTCTCTAGATGCAATGTGCAAAATTTGATGGCATCCTACTTTGTCATCTGGTTTAGTTGCAAATATGTGTCCATCTTTTGGACCCAAGCCTTTGTTGTCATCTTCCTAGATGCGTCAAATAATGGTACATGTATCTTGCCTATCCTCTTCTGTATCTCATAACGTGGAGTATGTTGCCCCTGATCTCCATGTTGTCCATACTGATTAGGCCTTCCCCTATTCCTAGGAGTTTTCCTATTACGAGTGTCCACATAATCTCTGAATGACATCATCTCATGAAGCTCGGGACCAAGCTGATCCCACTCCTCTATGTACTGCCTACACTTATCAACAATTGTACCCTCTAGCTCTTCCTCAACTGGTTGAGATACAATAGGCTCTAAGTGAGGTAGGAAAATAGGCATGAAATGTCTAGAGCTACTTTCTCTCTCTTTCCATGTACGTGTACTGCCCCCATTTGCCATTGATTCCTTGTTAGCTGTTTGTTGCCCTGCATTATTCTGATCATGTTGAGCATTCACCAATATATTCAACCCATGAACCTATTGTTGCATTAGACCCACTAACTACTGTAAATTATGTTGCATATTTTGTTGTATCTATCTTATATCCTCAACCATTTTCCTTTCAAACTCATCCTGATTAGCCCTGTCACCCATCCTATCAAGCCCCTGATTTGATTGTCTAGCTCTTTGTGCAGCTGTAAATGTACTCTCTTCTGGATATGGGTTTGCAAGTTGGAACTGTTCTCCTCTCAAATTTCTATTATAGGCTCTTATATCCCTTTCACTCATGTAATTCCCTCTTCACAGGATGGCAAGAACAAGTGGCTCTGATACCACTATAATATACACCCCCTTATCTGATTCTTTTGATATGTGTTTGAGTTTGTTTGGGTCTGATTTTTTTTTTGTTAGGTTTGCTGATATGATTGGTTTTTTTACAATGCCAAAATGAAAGATACCATGCAACAAGAGTCTAAACTAATTGCAAAAATAAAGAACTAACAAAGTATTGCAACTTCCACACTTAATTTGCTTTCAAAACAAAATTACAGAGTTCTGGTATAAATGTTCTCAGACCTGGTATATGTTGCTTCAGACTTGAAATTGATTACAAAATGCCACCAAAATGCACCAATGTGAGCACCAAGGGATGGGCTATGGAATGAGGAGGTTCTCCTTGAATATTGGTCCACAAATCACCCTTGGATGCCAAAGAATTAAGGTCTGATCAGAAGATAGAATAGTCTGATATGAATGCTTCAGACTTAACCACACATCACCTTCTTGTCTTAGAAACAGTCTCAATGGGGGCGCCAAACTTGGAGGATGTCAAAGACACAATTTGGAGGTTGAATGACCTCCAAATTAGATAATTATGAAGTCTGAAGTATGACTATAAATTGTTGTCTTCAAACTTATTATGAAGCTCATAACCCTCACCAAATTGCCAACAAATTGATGCCAAATGCTTCTGAAGTGTGATGCAAGTTCAATGCAATGCAGTCACAAATCACCAAGTCAATACCAAAATCGTGGGTGTTCTAAGAGGTGCACCTTGGGTAGAAGTTCAGCCCTCTCTAATAAATCAAATATACCATGAACCTTGCCATATAAGTGCTTAAAATTATGGTGAAGACAACAGGTATGCTTTGAACCAATACCCACAACCATATGATGCCAAAATCTGAAGTTATGAGTGAAAACATGGATCTGTTGTAGGAAAACTAGTAAAGAATAAAAGTTTGGAGTTACCTCTATAAGCCCTTAGTTCTACAAAATAACTATGGATTCTTGTATGACTGATGAAGACCAACAAAACCCATGTGTTGGTTTGCTCCAATGATGAACTTTTCCAATCTGCAAAACCCTTGATTCAGAAATCTCTGAAGCACAATGAGTTTCCTGAAGTAGAAACTCCTCTAATTGGCTAGGTGAGTTCTCCAACACACGAAACCAATGTTCTTATGGAGGTATCCTCCCCACAAGCTCCAACAAGGCAGAAATCTGCAATGTCCTCAGAAAATGACCACAACAACAAACATGAATGGATGCCCCAAATGACCACTCTTTCTCCTTATTTATGTTTTCTCTTAACCTCTTCAAGAATATGCTAGAAGCTTCCCAAGGGGGATGCCCATATTGGCCCCCTTACCTAGTAGTCATAATGTTGTTTAAAACAACTTTGGCCCCTTCTTATATTTTAATATTATAATTTCCCTTTATAATTTGCTTTTATAAAAAAAGAATATATTATAATAAAAGGGAAATAAATCATACTTAGGCCAAAAATATCATCCCTTATACAAAATGACAACCCCATGCTGAAGCTCGATCAAAGAAAAAACCTCCATGATGATGAGTCCCTTAGCAATTCCTTGAACGACCTACAAGGACTCAGAATAGGTCATCAGAATCTCCTCCCCAAGTCACTGAAGAGGGGACATTAAATTGAAGGGATGGGTATGTGGTGGCTTTGTGTTAAATTCTCTATTGATAAGTACAACCCTCGGCTTTACGAGGGGTCATGGTTGGGAGGAGACTTCTCAGCAATGTGCGTCGGTCATAGAAGTTTCTCACAATAACCAAATAAAAAATATATATAGGTTGTACAAGTAAAAACCTATGACATTTTGAATGTTTATCATATCAAGGTCAAATTCCTTTAAAACCATTTTTATTTTTAAATTATTTTCATACAATATGAATGTTTAAAATTTAATATATAGTTTAATATCTTTAAAACAATTAAAGAATAAATATAATTAAATAAACTTTTTTTTTAATTGGTTATTGGAATTTAAATAAATTTCATTTGTATTATATCATCATCACATAATGGTATTATAACAAAATTTGGATATTATTCATGTATTGTTTAGACTTTGGTCTTTGGTCTTGAGGAATCCATAAGAGTATGTTTATACATATTTTTAAAAATATATACATAATTAAATAATCTGAATAGGTTTGACTCTAAATTTTTGGATATTACATATAAAAGTATAAGGTTTGAGTTAAAATAATAGGGTTTCTATATTAAGTTCATTTAAATAGATAAATTAGGAGTGTGATTTTTTTAATCCCATAAAACAAATTAGAATTATGCTCATAGGGTTTGTGGTAAATAGTGGGGTGTGAGAAATTTTACACTAAGGTTCCAATCCCACTTGCAAACATTAATATTTTAATCTAAATCATTTCTTTTTATTTGACGTATTAAGTAGGCGCATGGGGACCTAAGACTATGAAGGTTAAATTCTTGATATGCTCATAGAAAGTGGTCCCACTCATTACTTTTAGTCTAAGGAATTATAAAGCAACAAAAAATAAGATGCACTAGTATAAGCATAACCCAACTGCCAAACCTATAATAATAGAGTGAGTTTGTTATAATACCGCATTTTGTTTTTTAAAATATGTAATAAAAATGGAGTTATTTTAATCCTATATAACCACTTAAAAATTAATAAAAATTAAAACATAATTAAAGTAACCATTAAATATAAGATTTAGTATTTATATCAACAAGAGGAATGATCACTTAGATTATTTATTAGATGGTATATCATTGTATTTTATTTAATTATTTTGATTAACATTTTTTTATAATTACTTAACATAACTAACTAAAATGAGAAAGTTATTTCTTTATGCCATACAATACAATTATTCTCATCTATTATTTTGTGATAGCAAACCAATGTTGTCTAGGTATCCACATCAATGATTTTAGACTTACATCATAGACATGTACTTATATCAAATGCTTAGATGTGTTTTTTACACCTTAATGACACACTGGATATGAATTAGATACATCAATGGAACCCAAGTATATTTTTATTATGCATAGGTACTTTTAACATTCACTCCACATATCTTGTATGCTTGCACCTTTGCATTATATGTGCCTTGGACCCTTGCACCTGCATATCGTAAATGTTGAGGTCCACACTAAGTGCCCTATAACCGCACCCAATGTACCTTGGACCCTCGCACATACATATCCTAAATTTTGAGGTCCACACTAAGTGCCCTATATGCCCACACATCCATGCACCCATACAACCTTATAATAAACCAATAGAATATGATCGATTTCTCAATCTAAATTATCGCACTTTTAATTGTCAAACCTTTTATATAGAAGGATTACCAAGAGGATCTTCTATAGAGATCCCACTCATTGTGCATGAAGAATTTCCCTTGTGTGAGACCAACTATTAGAGTTTTTGATACTTTAATATAACATCACTTAGCTTTGAATTTATGTCATAATATTAATAATTATAATGGTTATTTCAATGTGTAGTTGACATTCTACTTTCATACACTAATGGTAGAGTTCATGAATTTTTATTAATAATAAATGATATCTATCTTAACCATATGTAAAATATTTAGGACATTAAGATTTATCTTTTCAAAGAGCAAAGATATGTGAGGTAGACTCAAGGTGATTCAAAGATCATAAAGAAGATATTCATGTTAGAGCATCTCGAGAATTAATTTATAACTTTAAGAAGATCCTTCTAAATGTTAAGTTTATGATAAACAAGTTAATAAATGTTTCCAATCCATAGATAGTAAATTGCATGCCAAGAGAAATAATTTTATAAAGTAATTATCTACATAAAATGAATTTTGGGATTAACTAGAGGCTCCTTAATATATTAGAGATGATTGCATCCTATGAACTAACAAGCACAATTACAACAATAAAGGAGAAAGACAAGAAATTGTCATACTTGTACATAATGTATGCTTATTATATTAATAAATACAAAGAGTATAAAGGAAACTTCCTAGATAAGAATGAAAAATATTTTTTTGGGAGGCCTAAGGGAATATCTAAGACATATGCAAATTAAAGATATGAAGCAACTATTGCTATTAAATATATGTTTTCACTATTAATAAATACACTTACCATTAATAATTTAGGTAGCCCATGTATCTTATAAATAGACCAAATGGTACGAGTTCAATTAGTTAAATTCTTAAACATTCATAGAGGAGATCCAAGTTACATGTAAAATTATCAAGATGTTATAGTACCACTATGTGGTCATGATGTAATATTAGTGGGGCCCATTTCAATTCCATATAAAAATTTAACAGAAAAATGTTATATAAGGTAGTCCATGTGACTATGTCTCAATATTGCTTTTTCCTAGGTAAATTATCTCTATTTTCAAAATTAGATGTGGAAAATATTACTCAATTGATAATTATGACAAGTACTTATTGCGAGTTGTAAATGAGCCCTTCAATTGACCAATACTATTTAAGCCTAATGTATGTATAAACATCAAGAAGATTATTCTCATCCATTAAAGAATTCTAAAAATGTATAATGTTACCATTAGGATGATAAATTACCACATATTGTAAATATAATGTCTCATAAAGTTTAAAATATTAACATTCACAACACTATGTATGCTAGGGAATGCCTAATTTAAAAATATTTTCTTTGATAAGTTTCAAGTTGGTGCAAGTCTTATACCTAACAAGTTTAAATTTATTATACTATTGAGATCTAATTTTTTGTCCAAGAAAACCTAAACTTTATCAATGAGTAAAAATGTGAAGGAACTTGAAATTGATTATGGATACCTTTGCATTTGGGTGGTATTTGTTTTTATTATTGATAATGTCTCATGAACTTATGTATCATTGGACTCTATGTAGATCTTTATAAAATAAATATTTATCTTGATAAAATAAAAAAAAGTTGTAAGAAAAGTTATCAAAATATTATAGGAACCACAAATGATGTTTGGTTAATATAAACATAAATTTAAATCTATTATAAAATATAAAAATAAAAAGTATGTTGCAACATACCAAGACCATTGTCTCAATGATTACTCTAATGGTGATATATAAAGAGCCTCAAATAAGGAGAGATTAAGTGACACAAGTTGACCATTGTTTTGTGTATGGAATAATGTACATAACCTTAGCTTATAAATTAAAATATTTTTTAAATATCATTATCTAGACTCATAATTAGATAGAGAGTATTAAGATGACATCATACATGCTAGAAAAACAACTTAGCAACATTCAAAGCACTATAATTTTTTCTCATTGATAAAACTATCCATTTTAGCAAAATGTTAATTAAAAAAATATCTTCCTTCCTAGGAGTAGAGAAACCCATCAATAAAGTCCATGGATATGATTTTTGAAGCTTTAGAGGGAACAAAAATTGATTGATGCAACCCAAAATTTATAATAAAAATATAAAATTGTGTGCATAATAAAAGTTTTCAAATGAAGTCTTCCACATGCTTCTTAATATAAGGACAAAAAATATATTGACAAATGTTGAAAGCCTTCAATATGCCAAAATATTTATTTATTATTAAAAAAAATCCTCTTTTATGTGTACATGATGTGGAATGAATTAGTTGGTAAACAAAATGTATTTAATTTGCATAATAAATAATTTTTTAATATATAAAAAAAGAGTTAAATTACCATAGCAAGTTGTTCTAAAGAAATTTTTATTAAAAAAATTAGAAGGTTTTTTTTTTTTAATATTTTAGAATTTACTTGGAATATAGGTCAAAAGTATAATATGATTTTTAATTTTCTTATGTACAAACATAGCATTAAGAATATGCATTTATCCATGGAAGCAAGGTCTAATGAATATGTCAAAAAATTTACGTGTTTATTTATTATACTCATAATAATAAAAATGGAATGTAAGATGTGCATTTAAGATGCCTTTTTAAATTGAATGTTGGATTATGATTTTAAAAACTCTAAGGGTTGATTTTCACTACAAATAATAGTTTTCATACTATGAATTTAGTGTTTCCACCAATTGAGTTCATATAACTTGCATTATAGGAGTTGTATTTTTTTAATTTGAGGAAGTGTTCCTAGATAATATGCAATTAGGTGATATACTTGCTTAAGAATAAACCATATGTATAATATGATGCACCTAATTGTATCTTGAAGGGATACTTTAAATTTGAAAGAGAAAACAATGAATTCAAACAACAAACATTCTTGACTAGTTAAAATCCTTTTGAATTTTAACTAGTTAAAATCCTTTTGCCCTTCTTAAAATATTATTGCTTAAAACATATTTGCTTTTATATCTTATTTGAAAAAAGGTTGTTTACATTTATAGGTTTCCTTTTGTCCTTTTGATATTGTCACATGTAATTACTCTATAATGTTCACTTACAAAAGAGTTATCACTAATTGGATTACTTAATTGTTGATATACACATTATTTATTAGATATTTCTAAAGAGATGAAGGTTAATACAATGTATACATTTATACTATGGTGGTAAGGATTTTTTCGTATCTTTGAGAGGTCCAAGGTTCAAACCCCAATCAGTATGAGAGGACCAAGACTCCTCATAAAAACTTGTGTAAACTCATTGAAAAAATACAATGTATGCATTTCCACAACTATAAGGTCATGAGTTTAATTTGTGTTCAGTTCTTATAATATCCTTTAAAATAATTATTGGATAGAATTTACATCTTTTAATTATTAGATAGAATTTATACCTTACAATTATTTATGCATTCACTCTTGTAATTATTTTACTCCTCACAAGGTATTTTGAATTGGAAAACTTCCCTTTTATAATAAAAATTATGATTGCATTGAATAACAACTCTTACATTATATTTATTTAAGGTTATTTATGATATAAATATCCAAATATATTCTATATTTGGAAACTAAAAGGTATATTCTTATAATCTACTTGTACTTACATTTTATCACCTTATTGGAAGGTGATTTTTCTTGTTATAAAATAAATGCAATACAAAAATATTGTATTGTCCCTATGGGACACCTTAGTGGTTAGGGCTTCGAGCTCTCTTTTCGAAGACCCAGGTTCAAACCACGGTAGGGCGTGGTGTGTGTGCTTGTGTGTGAGTGAGCTTGTATACAATATATATTTATATATATATAAGCGAAAAACCCCTTGCGGAGCCACCTTGGTCTGAGAGACCATGAACAGGGGGTTATACACCGTCAAAGTCACCCGGGGGTCGCACCCGACCCTGCCCGCACCAACATTATCAATTGGAGTTTAGATACCCAATTCAGCTTTTTGGTAGGGTGGAGATTTGAACCTGGGACCTCCTTTGGAGGATTACCCTCTCCTCTCCAACTCAACTACAACACTTGGGTATAAATAAATATATATATTCTTGTTGGCTTAAAGATAATATTAAGTTCTTTAATGATATTTATTACTTTCTTCAAATAATATTATTTTTAAAAATAAAAATGGTAATAATTTCAAATGATGTTATATTGGAATAAACTTATAATATTTTCATGCCAAATTGAAACTTGGTGATCAAATTTTCATTTATAATATTAACATTTATATTTTGACTAAAATATGATTTTGATACCTTATCTAAAATAATATTAAAACTAAAAATTAAGTAGTATCCCTTTAGATGCATAAACAAGGTGTATTTTACTTGAGTTTTCCATACTTAATAGTACTGGTCCAATAAGTTAGCCTAACATAGGGTCAAACAACTTACAAACAAGAACTTTGACTTATAAAAGATACTGAATTATTTTTGTTATATGGGATTGAAAAGGATCTATATGTATTAAATAACTTTAATAAATCACAATGTGACATTACAATAAATCATATTGTGATGAAAATATCCATAATAGTGAATCATATTATTGGTTTCCTTGTCATGATAATGTCCATCATAATATGAGGATTTAAACTTAGTCATGATCATACGATTGCATCTCATTTCAAATAGGTGATTTTAATTTAAGGATAGTAAGCAAGCAAACTAACATGCTAAGAAACAAGAAGGATTTGGGTAGCAGTCCATTATGGCTAGTAGAAGAAGAAAACTAGTAATGGACAAGATGCTCAAAGGATAAAAGGGTCATTCTATTTTTGGTGAAGAACTACGACCCTGCATGGCATATATTGATTGATCATCATAATGTTATGAATAGGTAGAAGAAATATGAAAAGTATGGATGTAGAACAACAATGAGGTAAGTATTATCAATTATGTCATTTTCTCACAAATCATGATAGAGAAAACAATGGGATATTGAAGACTCCCCAATAGAATTACAATTAGATTGTAACCTAATGTGTATAAAACTATCATGGTAGGAAATAAATCATCAATTTGAAAATGCAGGCCAATCATTAATCGTTAATGTAGTGAATTCTTACTACATGCAAAAGGAAATTCCATCCCCTAGCAAAAATTATCAAAGTTCAAGGAAGCTAAAGCACAAAAATATCTAATATCGGAAGGGAAAATAGCTAGGCATATCGTTATATTTGAGTATCTAGAAAACATGATCTAATGATATTTAATTGGAACTCTAAAAAGAGGGTAAGGCAACTCGAGTGCAAAAGAGTGATGACTGGACCGTGAAATGTGCAATTGAGCAAAAATTAAAACTTTGACTAAAGTTCAAAGAAGAATCAAACACAAAATAGTACTATTTGGAGTTGGAAAAAATATCAAAGATATGACCACATGCAAAAGTATTCTAGTGAATCCTAGAGAAGGTCAAAGACATCATAATCCAGAGAAGATTAAAAAGAAAAAAATTCCACAAATTATTTGATCACAAGTCAATGACCCACGTAGTTTCAAGAAACTTTACCATTAGCTAAGAGCACCAGCATTTTGATCAAAGGAAAAATCCACAACATCACACAACCCTAAATTACCAAGTGGTATTAGAATACAATGAGCTAAAACTACCCATGCTTTGATAATTTAGAAGACCAAAATTTACCTCGGGGGCTCTTGCCCCCAAACCCCTGCATGGATGGTTGGTGTCCCTATACCCCCTAATCAGGGTTGTAACTCCAAACCCCGCATAATGTATTGAAGTGTTTAATCTTCTAAGGTGTGCAGTTCCTTCCTACAAAAAATTACAGCACATCCAACATATCTCCTAGAGAGGGCAGTTGAACTCATAAAGGCAATAGTGGTATAAAAGCATCAAGTCCACCTACCAACATCATTTAAACATGATATTCCAGGAAGGCAGATGATGCATTAAAAACAACAACATGGAAGTTATCATGAAGTAACCTCAAGCCCAGTGATATTAATTATAGAATATCCTTGCACCTAAACTCAAAATATTTCTAGTATGGGTAGTTGGTGTAGATCGTTGAAAGCTTCACATACAAAGAGCCAGCACCCTATAGTATTAATGGTTCTAAATCCAAAGACCTCAAGATTTCCTATGGTTAATGTGGTGGATCTCAAATAAAAATTTAAAAGGGCATTTGAATTTTTAGCATGATTTTGAGAGGAAAACGTTTCCTAGTTTGATTTATAAATTGTAATATTTTCTTCATTGTCCAAGATTGAAAGTTACTTATTTGTACCTAGTATCTGGCCTTGTATGTAATCTTTCTTTCACTTTTTTTTGTGTAATAGTTTGGCTTGATCCTTGAGTCATTTTGTCAATTAGCTTTTAAGCCTTTTTACTAACATGATTGTAAGAGGAGGACTATGATATATATATATATATATGAGAAGTTATGGTTATTCAATGTTCTATCCTAATTCTTATTTGTATACGATATGTGTGAATCTTCATGTTATATGAGATCATGTTTACTTTGTGTTGTGATGCATGCTCACTAATCCCATTATTGTGTAGAAGAGTCTTAAGATCTTGGTTCATTACGTCCCGTAGCATGGGTTTTTACTTTTTTGTAATTTTCTATTCACTTGTCTCTCTTTCCTCTTTTCCCTATGAAATGCAATTAAATTAGGTTAGTTTAGGAAGGTGAGATTTAAATTTGCATCCTAACAAGGAGTCAGTCTTGTTAAAAAACTTGAAGGTTGTCCTCTAAGTAACATCTTGCTCTTTTGAGACTTATGGACTATTGTACTCCACACGAGGTGTGAGTGTCAGATGAATCCGACCACCATTGTGAGTAACACTGGTATTCAAAGATGACAACAATTAATTTAAGGAAATATCCTCATAACCCAAGAGAACTATTTAATTTTTAAGGAAGGAATAAAACACATTTTACAAAGGAATCAAAAATAAATAGTGAAATAAAGAATCAAGAGACGTGAGTTAACACATATAATTCTAGAGTTATTAAAAAGGTGCAAAATATTTAAAACTAGGAAGAAGAAAAAAGATAAAGTTCTAGTAAATGCATGGTATGATGAAGAACATAAAATAGTAATGAGATATCTACAAGAACTCGATAAAGAAAAGGAAAAAAAAATGTATAAATTGATAGTGAAAGTGAAAAAATTAGTATGAAGAATAATCCAAATTTATTCTAGAAGAAAATTTAGTAGAAAAAAAATAACAAATAACATTAGACCAGTCTAATGGTTGGAATATGCAAAATAGTTATATGAATGTGAGTAAGAAAAAGAGGTCCCTATTGTAATCATCACATTAGAAAATTTATTTACCTTAAGGGATGTCAAGGAAGGTATTAAAATCTACGAATATGTAAGACTTATGACATCGGTGGACTATAGGTAGTTAAAATAGAGAGTCTAGGACATAACACCACACATCAAGAGGATGTTCAATAACATCATCCATCATGGATTTACAATGGTTTGAAAAACATATCTAACAATACTTCTCTTCAAGAGAGGAGATGTAGGTAATCCCTCAAGTTACAAAACCATTATACTCAATCCCCTCTTTGTAAAATTATTTAGAAGCATGGTTGAGAGTGGAATTAGAAAGAGGGTAGAATAAAAAGATAAGAAGGTAAAAGGACAATCAAGTTTGAGACTGAAAAACACTCAACAATAGACCATGTCATCACTTTAAGATATATCATTAAATAAATATGAAATGAAAAAAGAATCCTATTGTTATTTTGTGGACTCCAAAAAAGAATGTGCCTAGAATGAAACAAGGGAGTAGAACGGAAAACTTAGCCACACTAAAAATATATAGAGCAATAGTTCATAGACACTATAAGGAGGTCCGAGTTAAAATCTAGAGAAAAAAAAATCCTTTTAAAATTCTTTAGAAGTGATATAGAAGTTTTACATGGATGCTCATTATTCCCTACCTTATTTGATTTATTTTGGACAAATTAGAAGAATGGCTAAATTTAAGTGGAGAGGACGATGTTCATTTGGAAAAATATATGGTGAGGTTTCTTTTATATGCAAATTATAAGTTTCACACAAGGTTTGAGAGAGAATTTAAGATCTTATAGCACTTTTATATGGAGGTAGGCAAGCAAGTAAATATCAACAAGGCCAATATCATGATCTTCTCCACTTAAAATAAAAATAATTAGTTAAATTTTTATTTTTAAGGGGGTCTTTTGAAAGAAGTAACTGTTGCTCAAAAATTCGACACCGCACAGAGGGTGGAGGTAGACCAACACCAACATCGAATGGTTGTCACTTAGCGAGGGGTATGATGGTCGATCTCTAGAGAATATCGGTTCCTCTATGGTGGTTCCATCTATCTATGTTGTAAAATGGAAAAAAAGGGGGTGAAAGAGATGGAAAAATAGCCATAGCCAAAACTCACAAGGATGGGTATAGCCGCATCAAGACACATGTAGGTGTTACACCATAGGCAAAAATATAAACCTAACACCTAACATATCAACCAACTGTACCTTCACTAAATGCTTCAAAGTGGAGGGCAGAGAGAGAATTCTAGAACCGGTGAGTGGGTGCATGAAATCCAAAAAGTAGAATTAGAGCACTCCCATCCGACCAACTTTAACAGAAATAAACCCTCACCTATGTTATGAATTCAAATTCCAAAGCCACCCTATGAATTCCATGAAATCCAGATTGTAAAATTATATGAAACCACTTAACTGACCAAAGAAGAAATAAACACTCATACATTCAATGCAAAGAAATGAAGGTAGAATCAAAGACCAAACAGTGATAAGTTTATATTTACACAGTGGTGAAAACCTTACATACGAATTGTAATGGCTAAAGAGTCATCCTTGGGAATGACCAACATTCCACTATTTATAGGAATTTTACATTAAATTCAAAATTCAAATATTAATGGTGTTATGCAGGAAGATAGTGCTTGTAGAAGATAGATGATCAGCTAGTACACTACTTAGAATGGTGATAATATTTTGGAATGAGGTAGGTACATTCAGGTTGATTTGAGCCCTTGGAGCTACTGACATCTCCACCCAAATTATTAATTCTTATCTACCTCACCCCTCCATCTAGCTGACAGTCCTTTGGTTAGGTGATGAATGATTGGTATTAATCACCTTGGGAGCAGTGCATCTCAAATTAGTCACTTCTGCATACAATCACTTGGCATTGAACTACTTCAAAAATGAGTACTCCTATTTGAATTTTGGATGTTGATGAGATTTTACATGTCAGGAGGGTGCTTCCTTTATCTTTCTTTCCACCCATGGAGTCATCAGGAAGGAGGGCAGTTACTTGTCCAATATTTTTTCCAATTTGTACCTGGGATTTCTGCCTAAGGATGGGAGAGAGTCTTCATCCTTCCTGTGGGTGGGGTTGTACAATGTTTTCGCCCTTGCTAGCTGGTTGAAGTGTTCACCCAAAAAACGAGAGGGTCTTTATTATAGTTTCACTTGAAGCAAAGGGTGAATTATCTATCCACTCCTTTGAACAACCCACCATATACCTGCTACTTGTATTTGCCCATCAGTATTGTTATTGCTTCTTATCTTCCTCCCGTTAATTGATGTTCCCAAAACTTAGTGAACTCTTAGAGAATCATCCACAAAATGCAAGTGGGTGAAGTAATGCAAAATTACACCTCACTCTTGGCGACTCATAGGGACTTTTCTCTTGTGGGAAAGGAGGACCTAGAAATCTACATCTTGAAACACACTAAATAGGAAAGAGGAAAGGGGATAGTGAGGGCACAAAAAAAAGCAATCAAGGAATACTACAAGACAAAGGAGGAAGAAGGTCAAAGGTGAAAGGAAAACAAGGTGGAAGAAAGCATAAGGGAATAAAATAAGGGAGACCACAAGTGGAAAAAACAAGCACAACCAAGAAAATAGGACAAGAGGGGAACAGGGAAGGGAGGGAAACACAGGAAACAATAGAAGCAAGAGGAGGGTTGCTACTGACCTTATCGGTTAGTAGAAGAAAATAACTGAGGAAAGAGAAGAAAGGTAAGAATGTAGAAAAACTATAGAAATAAAATGGAAGGTGATCCATGGGATACCCCCACAGACCACACTCACATTAACATGCCTTGTCAAGGACAATGGCAGATTCAAGAATAGATAGAATGCCAAGGGTATTTGCTAGTTGCAATACAACACCTCTTTTTAATGCAATCACATAAAAATATTATTTACTCATCACCATTTTTCTAGGGAATATTTAGTCGTAGCTCCATTCTTGACTTCATGTTCCTTGACTCATGTTGCTTCTACCCTTTGAGGTGCTTTTTATAGGCCAATTTTTCGAGTATTCGAGGAGTGGGTACTACTTATAAAAAATGCAGTTGATATCTTTTATAGGATTATGTGAAGTTCTTGAATCATAAGTCTTTGATCCATTAGGTATAGGGTCACAAAAACAAACAAAGAGAAAATACAGGGAGCACGGGTGTGTTTCAAAAGTGAAGCACTCTGATAGTCCACCATTAGTCACCATGGGACAAGATGATATCAATTCGTCATGTGCCTTGTGCACTTTATTTAGAGTTTGACTTATGTACACAAAATTACAACATGAGTGGCATGCCACAACCATTGATTCATCCTTGAGATATTCAATGAATCTACAATGATCAAACCATATTATACTAAACTTGAGGTACCTTCTATAGTCTGGTTGACACTACCAGTCACTCCTCCAAGCTATAATGTACTCACAAATTGGAATATTATCATGTATACTAGTACTTATGCAATAGATGATCAATGTGACAATGAATTTTACCACATGGGAGCCCTCTTTTGGTACTGGTTCATGTGGCAATAGGTTCCAATGTCACCACTCCTTGGGATCCACCTACTATGAAATCCTAGCTTCACATACCTTCGTCGTCCTTGTGCATTTCTTCCAGCAAACCTTATTAATTATGCTTATTGTGGATGAGACCTCCTCGAGACTTGTATGTTGATTAGTTGAGTCATCATAAAGATGACTTGGCCCTTGCTTGTGTTCCTGGATATAAAAAAGTGCAAAACCACTCCCTTTTTTAAAGTGGAATCCATGCTTTGGTCTAGGTCCTCCATTTTTAGGAAAAGGTACAAGCAATAAGATTATCTATTGCGAGATTGGTGCTTGCACTTCTCTCTCATGGGATGGAGAAGAGATCCACCCCTTGTGTTTTGTAGAACTGTAGTCCTCATTCTTGCACAACTTGATATGGCCTCTATGGTGGATATTGTATAGTTGGAAGGGAAATAGCGATGGTTGAGAAAGGGAATGGGAGGGTGGAGTCCTTTGGAGATGTATTTCCTATTGGAAGTAGGAGTCGCTCTATCCATACAACCTCCTAAAAAAATTGATGGCTTTTGATTTTTCCAGATTGATATGAGAGGAGGCTGATGTCTGAGCTAAGAGCTCAAACATAGTACATGTGAGCCTAGGTGGGGGATATGGTTGGTACTCAGGGGGGGTCCTTTTCTAGCTCCTCTTGAATTGAATATTGAAATCAATGATTGATTCAAAAGGTACCATCTTGATGAGTGAGAGGTGCATCAAGAGTTAGAAGGGATCCATGGAGCCATCAAATGTGCCAACAAGATCTCCTGCCAAATTTACCCATAAGCAGATGGTCTTTCGCCAAACGGATCGGTACCACAATATCAAAATCTTGATCATGACATCTTCATGGGTTATACCATGGAGGGATGCTAGTGCGACATCTTCAAGATTTTCTCAAGCAATTCCCACGGTGACATTATATTTGGACAAGGTTTTCAGGGTACCCTTAGGAATTTTATGCCAGCATTGGAGGTTCAATGGATCGAGGTCATCTCACTGGGGATAACACGACTAAGTCATCTAGGCACCAATATTCATAGGTCCCGGTTCTTATGTCGAAGTTGGAGTTAGAGTCACCAGATGAACATACTATCTCCAATAGTGAGGTTAAGGTTGTTCATCGAACCTTAAGTTATCTAGGATGTTTGGATATTTATAACAAGAAGGTGACTGATCTCATGATTTGTAAATATCGCACAGTCAAAGTTGCTAGGTGATTTTGAGAGGATATGTGTAAATCAGAGTATCACCAAAATATGAATTCCTAAAACATGGAAACTCAATGAGTTCCCCAATGGAGTCATCAAAAAAAATTAGTCAAAAATTTGACACCGTGTAGAGTGCGAAGGCAGATCAGTGCCAACATCGAACGATCGCCACTTAGCGAGGGGTAAGGTGATCGATCTTCGAAGAAGTTTGGTTCCTCTATGGTGGTTCTAGCTATCTATGCTACAAAATGGAAAGAAATGAAAAAGGGGGGAAAGATATGGTAAAATGGTCGTAGCCATAACTCACAAGGATGGGTATAGTCGCATCAAGATACATGCAGGTTGTACACCATAGGTGAAAACATAAACCTGACACCTAACAGATCAACCAAATATACCTTCATTAAACACTTTAGAGCGGAGGGTGGAGAGCAAATTTTAGAACCGATGAGTGGGTGCATAAAATCCAAAAGGTAAAATTAGAGCGCTCCCATATGACCAGCTTTAACAAAAATGAACCCTCACCCATGTTATGAATGCAAATTCTAGAGCCACCTAGTGAATTCCATGAAATCCATATTGTAGAATTATATGAAACCACTTAACTAACCAAAACAGAAATAAGCACTCATATATTCAATGCAAAGAAATGAAGATAAAATCAAATACCAAACAGTGATAAGTTTAAATGCAAAGAAATGAAGGTAAAATCAAATACCAAACAGTGATAAGTTTATATTTACACAGTGGTGAAAACCTTACATACGAATTGTAATGGCTAAAGAGCACCCATTGGGAATGACCAACATTCCACTATTTATAGGTATTTTACATTAAATTCAAAATTCAAGCATTAATGGTGTTAGATGATAAGACAGTGCTTGTAGAAGACAAATTATCAGCTAGTACACTACTCCTCGGGATGGTGACGATCTTCTAGAAAGAGGTAGGTATATCTAGGTTGATTTGAGCCCTTGGAGCTACTAACATCTCTACCCAAATTATTAATTATTATCTACCTCACCCCTTCATCTAGTTGATAGTCCTTTGGTTAGGTGATGAATGACTGATATTAATCACCTTGGGAGTAGCGTGTCTCAAATCAATCACTTCTACGTATGATCGCTTGGCACTAAACTATTGCAGCAATGAGTACTCCTTCTGTTTGAATTTTAGGCATTGGAGGGAGTTTGCATGTCGAGCAAGTGCTTCCTTTATCTTTCTTTCTGCCCACAAAGTCATCAGGAAAGAGGGCAGTTACTTGTCCAAAGTTCTACCTAATTTGCACCTTAGATTTTTTCTTGAGGATGGGCAGGAGTCTTCATCCTTCTTTTGTATGGGGTTGTATGATATTTTCATCCTTGCTAGCCAGTTGAAATGTCCGTCCAACAAGCGGGTGGATCTTTAGGATAGTTCCACCCAAAGCAAAGGGTGAATCATCTTCCCACTCCATTATCCACCCCGCTCCTTTGAACAACCCACCATCTACCTGCTCCTTGTATCCACCCATCACTTCTGCGACCACTTCTTATCTTTCGCTCATCCATTGATGTTCCCAAAACTTGGTGAAATTTTAGGGCATCATTCACAAAAAGCGAGTGGGTGAAGCAATGCAAAATTGCACCCACAGTAACAAAGTGCAACTATCTTAGGACAGATTTCAATAATAGTCTTAGTTGGAAAATATATTGAATAAAGTGGATATTGAGAGGATGGAGAGCACTTTTGCATTATAAAATAGAAGCAAAGTGGTATCAATGATGTTTTATAGGTTTCAAGCATGGGTTAGGAGCATATCAAACTCAAAATGGAGGCAAATAGAGAGGATTCAATAATATTTGATTACAAATAAATTCAAAATGAAAGAGTCAGTTTTGTATGAGATTCTTCTAGTAGAAACATGTACCTTTCCTACAGAAGCAACTATTATGTTTCACCTTCTAAGATATCTAAAAAGAGTCAAACAAATAAATGAAAACATATGGTCTAAAGTTATAAAATAAGAAGACCTAAAGAAAAGAAAAAACATGGATGAAGCAACATAAGTGGATCACAAATGGAATGCCAACTTAGATAAGTGCCCAAATAACAACAAAGACATAAAGATCTTTGTTAAGAAAAAAAGTAGAGTAGTTATGTGAAAAAAAAAGTTAGGAAGAAAGAGAGAACATAATCTTGTTGAATTTAACCCTGCATATATTCATCACCAAAAGACCTATGTAGGGGTAAACATCAATTGGAGAGCAAAGTTCTCTATAGGCTAATTGAGGACCAACTCACACCAACATAGATATGAAATAGGTAGATGGAAGAGACCAAAAGAGGAATGGAAGGAAGGATATATACCTTTTGTACATTAGGGACATTTGAGATAGATAAGCATTTTATTTTGGAATGTAAGGCATATAATGATATTTGAGCTAGCTACGTTGATACTCTAATAGTGAAATCATTGCAAAAATTATTTGAAAAGGAGAAAGTAGGAAAAGTAGAAGAATTTATCATCAAAATAAGTAGCAAAAGATTAATATTGCATAAATACAAATAATTGGGTAAGATTTTGGGGTTTGAAGTCATAGTTTGATTTTGTGGATGTTAAAAACCTTCTATTCTTTTTATTCTTTTCTTTGTCATTTTTGTATAGCTTTAACAATCAAATAATAAAGTTAATATTGAGACATAACTTATAATAAACATTACAATAAAATTGGATCATATGTTGATTGGTAATATACATAAATATAATTTATTATAAAATAAAATATTTAAGACTACATATTTACATTGCAAATTTTAGGACCGAGGAATATAAAATATATCATGTTAAAAGAAAAAGAAAAAAAAATTGATAATAGAAAGGATTTTAAAAGGGTCCCCAAACCTATTACAAGTAGGGTTTTGAAAGGCAACCCCATCAAGAAAGACTGAGCTGGATTCCAATCAAACTCGAAAATCCAATGAAACAACCTTCTAGCAAATAACCCGCAGATTTTTATCAAGCAAATACAAGAGATTGTCCCATGGTCAAACCACCATGTGCTCTGAATCTAAAAGCAAAAATAATTTTACAAATAAAAATTGCCCAAACCGAAGCATTTACCGTCTAACAAGAAAAAAAAACAGAGGAATCATGTCATCACAATCAACAAATCTATCCAACAAAGCACATAATAGGAGAACCCATCATAAAAATAGTCGGTTTAAGAAAACAACACTAAAAATATCGGCTAATAAAATCCACAATATAAAAGTCATCCAAGATATTTGCATAAGAAATTTCATGAAACCTCCAAATCCTGCAAAAATCAATCAAAAGAAAAAACTTATTTAAAAAAAAAAAAAGCTTATTATTTGTTTCTCCATCCAATTATGATTATGATGCACCATTCACGAAGTGATGATGTTAATAATAGATCATTTAAATAAAATAATTCAAAGCTTAAACATAACATGTCAATTAACAATTTTTTTAATCATTGTTTTCTTGCTTAGAGTTTACATTAGTCTAAATAATAATCAGCAATATGTGGCACAATTTTAGGCAAATAAAAGAGAGCTTAGTCAAATTATTGTAAGAAGACGAAGTATAAATGGGTCACCTTTTCCAAAATATAATGGATATCACCTTTTTTTTACGATTTTAATATAAATATTTAAAATGATAGAAAGACATATCAAAACAAAAAAAAATTATATATATATATATATATTACAGATTCTATTGCTATTTAAATGATCCGTCAAATCTCATTGGGAAATCTAAAAATTGTAAGACTCTAAGATCCAAACGTCCTCCTTAATAAACGGGACACAATTACAGATAAATGGGACCCTTATTTGTTTTTAATTCAGTCTTTAGATTATTCTTTTATTATCTAACATTAAATTAAAAAATAGTTTAGAGATCGGATCACGTTCCACGCTAGAGTTTAAGGTGAGGATCGTCTTCTATCCTTTAATTTAAGAAATCGAAATATTTAAGGCCAACTTGCTATTTATTATTAAGATTGATGTACTTCCAATATATAAATATAGAGAAGCTAAAATAAAAACTTTATATGGTTGTTGTGAGCCGTGGACTTTGACATCCAGCAAGATTTAGCAAACAATTTAGAAAATTTTGCAGACCATATTAATTGTTAAAGTATTTTTATTCGTTTTAAAAGTAAAATTATATAAAAAAATTATAATCTAATGGTAGAAATATTGAATTTTAAAAATTGAGATTAACATATATTTTTTTTTTGGTAATTATTATAATAGATTAACAGTGGGTTTTTATAGAGGATCCCAAAACCTTATATACAAAATCAGCCTTGCTAAATAGTGCTTCATGCCTCTTGGCTGGAAGAATAAACCTATATGCAAAAAAAAAAAAAAAGCTGCTAATTGCCCGAGGGCTACAAGTAAGGCATTTTTGCCTAATTATCCTAGAAACCATGGCCATTATAACTGGGAAAATAGAAACTAGCTGGAGAAGCTGGACCATCGAAAAGCAGAAGAAGACAGCCAAGAAAACTACAAAAAATTCTCCCATACCTGGGAAATAACTTTCCACATTTCTCGCTTTCCCGAGGCAGAATTCGAAGCATACATGTTGGATAGGATCCAAGAAAAATGACCGGACCGAAACAAACCGTTGAAAATCCTGCTGGAAAATTTTACCCTGGCCCAAATGGCCACTCCGTTTAGTCTTCTCACATCCAGGATTTCATCCGTATGATTTGAGGTTCTTCTTACTTCCCTTTCCCTGCTGGAAGGGAGGTTTTGGGATAAGCGCATCACCCATAAGAGAATCAGAGTCATCCTGAAATAGCAACCGTTGGGTTCCATTTGCAACATCAGCCGCAGTTTCTTTGTCTCTCTTTTCCTTGTTGGGGGGACGACCCTGCTTCCTTTCACTACCAAAATCCACCCCTCGCTTTTGACTCCTCGTAATTCGAGGGCTAATATTACCAGGCTGGTAACCTCTTCTTCCCAACAGGTAGTCTTCCAATATATTTTGTGCCTCGGGAGAGTTCCGGTCATAAATTTTGGATGAATCTGCCTGTGTGGTGATAAGGGGGGGGGCCTGTTCATTTTCCTCCTGTGGTCCTAGTTGGGGGCGCCCACCACACTGCTCGAAGTCCGGATGGGTGGTGATTTCCTCTTCTGGTAAGGAGGATTCGAGATGGTCCTTGGATGGACCTAGAGATTCATGTCCTTTCATAAAAGGGTGCTTCGTCTGACCTTCACCGTGCTCTAGAGGGTTGCAGGGATCCCGCTCCTTCTTCCTTGGCTTTTGGAGAGGACAATTGGACTGAAGATGCCCTTGAGAACTACATTGAGGGCATAAAGCTGGCCTGTTCTCATAAACAATAGCTTGCTTGTGTAGAAAAGTACCCCCAGACCGCAGAGTAATGGAGGATGGGAGGTCCGTCTCCAAGTCTACCAAAACACAGAATCGAGCTTGGACAAATCTAGTTCGAGCTCTGGTGGGAGGGTCTAAAGTGATCAGCTCCCCGATGGACCGAGCAATACCTCTGATTACATTTTCATGCCAGCAGAAAAGGGGAAGACTCGGGAGCCTAACCCATATTGGAGCAATGTTGATATTCTGGGTATCGGGGTTAAAGTCCAAACCCCACTTCCTTAGAAAAAGACTCCTACGGCCCAAGAACCAAGGCCCTCCAGCCAGATTTTACAGTAGTCCTCCTTGTTGCTCAGCCTAATCGCGAAAAAACCTCGGGTTAGGGCAGCCAACTCTAAGTGACCAGAGGTCCGCCATTTGCCAGACGCCCACTTGCGAATGGTCTCCATGTCGGGACGACCACCAATAAACTTACCGATGAGGGTAAATTTTTCGAAATCCACAAAGCTTGAGAGAATTTCTGCCGAGATGTCCAACTTGTCCCCGGACGGAAATAACTCCTTGGAGAAGAGCCCGCTTAGGGTTTCAGAGGCCGCTGCCAAAGCATATGACTTTCGAGGTCCATCTCCCCGTTTGTCTGGCGGATCCTTGCCGCGACTTGGCAAGGACTCCTCGGCATCCCCAGACTCTGTTTGCCCTCCCTCCACCTTGCCGAGCCCCTGGTTTGACCTGCTGACGCTCCCGTGCTCTCCCAGAACAGCCTTCCCGCCCACCGTCATCCCCACCCTCCCAAGAAACCCTAATTTCATGTATCTTGTCCCAATATTGATGTATTTTAGTTCGAGATTAACATATATATATATAAGTTTTTTTTGACAATAAATTTTTTATTCAATTATTGATACAAATAGTTGATGTAGTTTACACCAAGGTTTAAATCTGAGCGGTACCAAATAATTTAATGTGACTAAGTCAATGTAAAAGGATAAAAACAACCCTTCTAAAATTCTAAGAAAAAAATATATAGATAATTTTTTTAACAAATTTTATTTGAGTTTTTTTTTAATATTTAAATAACAAAAATATTTGTTCTTCATGTTGAAGAAGTGTTGGCATGTGACATTTAAAAATTTTAATAATAAAAATTAATACAGCAATTTTTTATAGAAAATAATTTAAATTGTTTTTACAGATATATATTTTTTTAAATTGATGATATGAGATTGAAATAAGAACATATTACATCATAACAACATTATTATGGTATTTTAATAAACTATATAATGTTATTATAATAAATTATATTTTCACACCACCAGTAGGAGTTGAACTCTCATGGGTTGCTTGAGAGCTAAATATCCAACCTTACAAGTAAAAATGTTAAAATTCACCTAAATGATTAGATCTTCACTTATGTGTGAAACTCATCCTTTTCATCATATTTTGTCCCTTTCCATCACTTATCTCAAACACAATGGGTAAATAAAACCTCCCTTACTAAATTGTAAGTTTACTGTCAAATATTTAAATTATAAATACAAATTACTTGATTTGAATAAATAAACATAAAATATATAAGTGGTTTTCTAGGTCCAACCAAGCCAATAAGCCAATAGGCAGTTGAGACCTTCCTTGTGAACAAGATTTTTTTCATCATATTTTGTCCCTTCCCACCACTTGTCTCAAACACAATGAGTACATAAAAACCTCCCATTGTAAGTTTACTTCCCAAGGGCTAGGTGAATTGTGTTTGTTTGGCCAGACACTTATCAAGAAGACACCTAGGTTTAAACCTTGGGGGCAGCATGTTTGCAAAGGTAGTAGTCTGATCTGAATCTTTTGATTTCACACCAAATCGATGATGACGGTACGAATCTTGAGCGATCGGTGGTCCCCTTCACGGCGGGTCAACAATAACAAAGCGGAATAAGTTTTATGAAAGCAACCCCTGTGGTTTGAACCATGTGCTTGTCACTTACTAAAAATAGTGTGGTTGTGACCAACTCTTCTATGTAACCTAAAAAAATTGTAAGTTTACTATTAAGCATTTAAAATATAATACAAATTACTTGATTTGGATAAATAAACATAAAATATATAGTGGTTTTCTAGGTTCAACCAAGCCAATATGCCAATGGGCATTTGAGACCTCCCTCGTGAACAAGATTTTTTTTACTTACATTTTCAACTAAATAATATCTACAAATCTTACAAGTTTTCACCCTTTAATCAAAGTCATGAATATTATCAAGTTATGTGTAATTATATTAATATTATAAAATGATATCAATTAATAATTTAATCAGAGCATCATTTTATGATATTTAAGTGCAAGTATATCTATGGTATTTGAATATGGAAGAGGAGGATGATTGTGTTAAAAATGTTACATCTTTGTATAGATTATTTAAAGGATGTATTTGAAAGTCATATCAGTTAGGTGGTTAATAAATTGTTATTATAACTAACCACCATCTTCTTTGTACATATATATATATATATATATATATATATATATATATATATATATATTTTATTAATGAGAACTCATTAACATTATACACGGGTCTATCATGTGGTATAAAAGTAGGATATTAGATTTGCATATATTCCTAGTTATTTCATTTCTAAGCATGGAAAAGTGAGGACAAGACATATGACCATTCATTTTCGCTTGGAATGCATTCATCATTCTACTGGTTGGAGGGTGAGTTGTAGGTTGATGTCTCTATAAAGAAAATCTATTAAAAATAGAAAAGTAAAATTATTTTTTTATTGGTATTACTTTGTGTAACATCATTATAGGCACAAAGATATATGACTGCATTTGACCTACATTAAGGATGTGGCTCTTTGTATTGAATACGAAGAAATATGCATGTTTATCCAAAAATTGGAAGAGTTCATCGATAGAGAATAAATTGATTTATGCATTGTTCATTCTATTATTTGTGTTGCAAATGCAATAAGAATATTGATGGTAAGGTGGTTGCACTATGCTATGTGAACTTTAAATTAGAACTTGTTTGGGAACACTTAAAAATTAATTATGACATGTAAAATTGGTGAGTATTTATTTGAATATTTCATGGTCTATTTTATAGAATGATTTATATTTATAGAGGGATTACTTTTATTGAATCAATGTTGGTTTCATTTATTTAAGTGAACTTAAAAACACAAACATAAATTTCTTGAATGGAATGAAACGATCATTGTTTTTTTCTAATTATTTAACAAACGAAGATATGATTTATTGAATTTCTTTTCTCAAGACATGTAGATATATTCTTTCAATGGATTTGCATGGATATTATATAACATTTCAACATAATTATCATCCATTCTAGGGCAAGAGATTATTAAAATGCATTATTTCCTTACGCTAGATGAAAATGGAGAACAAGTCACATTGAAGATGTTCATAACTCCAACTAGGATAACATATTAAGACAAAAGAATGAGATATCCAACAAGCATGGAGAAATATCATATAGTTACATGTCAATATTGAGTGTCAATGAGTAGGGTCATTTGATGAGAGCCATCAAGTGAGAAGGCCAACAAAGTTATAAGGAACTCGGTTGTCTAACATGTGATAAAGGTCATCTAAGAGGAAGCATAGCCCTACCATCTAAAAAATAATTTATAAACAAGATAACATACATTTTGATAATATAGGTAGACAATTAGCATCATCTAGTAGGGAAAACTTAGTAGCCTAGTCACTCAATGTATAACTAAATATAAAAGAGTGAATTTATCTTTGTGAGACATTGATTTCATCATTTCTAGTCATCTAAGATAGCAAATACAAATAATATAGATTTCTAAATTTGTTGCTAATATAAGATTCCAAGAAAGAAATAAATGTATGCATTGAGATGAAAGAGAAGAAATGGCATCATAAGGAGCCAAGGTAATAAGCATGGTGGTGTTAAATGTCACCCCATGGATAAATTCATGATGATATTTCTCTTTTTGAACTTAGTCAAACAAGCATGTAAAGATAATGTATAAACATTTAAGAATTGTGGTGAGGACATGCTTGTGTTGCTACAAAGAGATAGTGTAAAAAAATATCTTACTTTGCATTCTCAAAATGACCTAATAGAAATGTTAGAATAGAGTGAAAATATAACAAACCTTTTATTAATATCATACTCTGATACATTATATTTCCATAGCATTGCACTTTATTACATTTTAATATTCTACTTTAATTTTTCCATTCCATCTTCTATTTCTACAACTTTTGCTTCTTCTACATTTGTCTCCCTCTCTCTTCCCAATCTTCCTTGTTCTTCTTATATCCCTACTCCTCTCTCTCATTATTCTATTATGATTCTTCCATCATCCAATAGTGTATCCCATGTTTCTTCGAGATGTGACTCACCCCTTAGGTCACTAGGAGGCACTTTGCCTCCTACAGTAACCATCACAGTAGGGATTTCCCACATCACATATTTCCATCCCCACTTTCTTAAGTCCTTGTATCGCAATAAATAGTTATACAAACCATGATATTCTTTTCAACCACAACTAGGTTGGATTGGCATCAGAACCCACTTCCACTCCACTTCCCACCATCACCACTCAATTCACACCCCTAATCCAACTTCTTATATAGGTGATGATTTCCACTATCCCTATTCAAGGAGTTAAGTCTATAATGGATCCCCATCAATTAGTGTCTCTCAAGAGCCTAGGCCAAGCTATGCATACTAGGTTGGGGAGTCTAAGGTCAAAAGGCCACTAGATATCCTTCTTGTTGAAGAGAAAGGGTGGAAGAAATAGTATAAGTGAATCAATAGGAAGACCTCCAAGGTCTCACTACTATTCCACTCATAAATATCAAATAATAGGGATAAGGTATACTTTTCTAAGCCAACTAAATTCAACACCTCCAAGATAATATCAAGTCCTACTAACTTAATTACTGGAGTGTCCCAGCTAGACCTAAAAAATGAATTCATACCAAATGGTCCAATTGGCTAATCAACTGACACTTGATATGTTGATGAAAATAACCTCCGATCAATTGAGTGCGAAATAATATAAATCATGAATAGGAAACTAGAAGTAGAATTGACTGATATCAAGGTAGAGAGGGACTAAATCTAATGAGAAAACAAACATTTGAAAGAGGAAGTTGCTAAAAATGATTAATTGAAGAAGTAGGTTGAGGATCTCAAATATCAATGTATCAAATATGAAGAGTTTGTACAAGATAATATAGAGGAAAAAAGTATAATTATGATGAACCTAGATAAATATCAACATATCAAAGAGTTAGAAGCCTTGAGGCTCAAAGAAATATAGGTAAATCCTAAAGCAGTGTAGGAAGTTTAAATGACCAAAAATTTGGGACTAAATCAGGGAGGACATAATAAATTATTTAAATACTTTCATTTGGTATCTTTCATAGAAAAAATCTTAGAATAAGTTGAGACTATCATCCATTCAAGTAGCCTTTTACAAGGGGTGAGCATCAAGGATTCCTTAATCTCCTTATCTCAATGACTACAACATAGGCACAACAACGTGGGATAGATTATAAAGATATGATGAAGAAAATAAGAAAGATTCCAAAAATCTTAAGGAACATATAGGCTTCCAAAGATAAATTGACATCTCTAAAGACCCAAGTGTAGGAGAAGGATCAAGAAATTCAAGGATTAGTCACTGCTAGAACACCAAACATCTTCTATGATAGGAAACATGTCCTAGATGATGATGTTTTCAATGCCATGATTGAAGAAGAAAAAGACCATGCAAACCAAGGGAATACCTCCAAAAATGTGTGCAAAATTGAATCCAATTCAATCCAAGCTAAGAGAGTTAGTGGCTAAGGGACAAGAATTATCTAAGAATCCTTTCAAAAAATTGGTGGGGAAGCTAAAGAACTTAGAATATAGTTTCCTAATGAAAATGAATGATAGAAACTATTGGAAATACTGCTATAAAAAACTAGCTATAGGATAATATAAAAAGTACAAATAAATTTTTTTTCAATTTTGTAGCATACATCCCAATTTTGTAAACTCTACACCCAAGGATAAAGGTAGGATCTAGGATCTTACACCAATCAAGATTGACGTCCCATGAAATTTCCATAAATGTAGTACTTTGGAATTACCGTTTCCAAATTTATTCAATTTAAAAGCAACAAGAAATGGCAAGAGATCAAACAATTGGAAAACATCCAAAAATTCTGAATTTTGCTCATTTTTATAAAGTACCAATTCACCTACAAAATAATAAATTAGCTAAAATAAATGATTCACTCAACAAAACTACCAATTTTCTCAAGTGATTTGCTTGATATAGGTGGTTAGTTCCCTTATTAATATGAGTGATTCAATTGACAAAACCAAATGAATCACTTAGACAAGGTAAAAAAGTGAAAATCACCATGGATCATGAGTAAAATCTCCTAGAAAGTGATTTTTTTGGCATTTTTGGCACATTAAGCATTTTGAAGTCTTCTAAAACTATTAGAGGTATAATTAAATGCATGCAATATTTGTAAGTACAAAATTTTGCTAATGCTGCCCCAAATTTTTGCTTTACTAGAAGTAGTTATTTATCATCCTAGGTAACTCCATGGTAACTCATGGGTAAACTTTGGCTATAAATAGGGACCTATGTTCCTCATTGTATTCATATTTTGATCATGAGAATTCAGATCTACACTCTATCAAATATATATTATGCTTTGTACACATGAGGTTGTAAGAAAATGATAAGTCCTTATGCATCTCATCAGTGGCACTAGCCTCTTGGTTTGTCTTGGTCCATGATTTTCCTAGTTTATGTTTTACGCCCTAGACCATAACCAAGATTGGATGCATAAAAATTGCTCCTGAGTCAATTTGGAGAAGGCTAGTTCTTTGCTTGTGTTAAATAAAAATAAATGTTATAATACTAAAGATAGAGATAAGAGGGTTAGATAGAGAGGGAAAAGTGATATAAATTGATCAAATAGAAGCCAAATTCTAAGTAACAACAATGCAACTCACTATGCAAACATCTCCCAAACTAATGCAAATAGAGCCTAACATACTAGCTACCAAATAAAGCATTATAAAATATATATTCAACTCATGTTATGCATCCTATAACACTCCAATATATTTGTATACAATAATTTAAACAACAATCCAAAGTTAACAAAATTTTCCTAATAGAATTCACCACCCACAAAGCTTTAACAAAAATCTCTAGAAGTATGTAAATCATATACACATTGTCATTTGAAACACACTCACTATTAGAAGCCAAAAACCATCTCTTCTCATTAACAAAAAAGCAAAATGCACAACTTACAACAGGAAAACCCTCAAATTTTTGACCCTCATACTAAGGAAACTTAAGTTATTCATAACTTTTTACAATGAATTTAACTAGCTTAATGATTGCATTAACACTCTAGTGTAGGCTTGATATGATAAAATAGCTCTATCTAGGACTCAGGTGTGATCAACATGCTTGTGGAGAATGGTTGTTGCTTTCCTACCCTACTATAGTTAGAGCTATAACTTTTGCAAGTTCTTTTATTCATGATTACTAAGGGTGACTATCATTTTTGTAGGTTTTGGCAGACTGGCTATCACTTTTCTACACCAATAGTTTTAGTCTTAGCCTAACTATTTTAGCTTGGATGGTTGAAATATTCCCCTTTTATATTTTCTTGATTTAGATATGTTCGAGTGGTCAGGCCTCTAACATATATGCTATTTTTAATGAAAGAGACCCATTTGATAACTCTTCTTTTGTCATCTTTAGCTCATTGCTTAGCTTGCTACCAAGTCCTTAGAGACATAACCAAGACTTTTAAGATATTTTGCTTATATCATCACTAGAAAAACCCTAACCACTAATTCTCTCTAGGCTCTTTACTAGTCAAGACTTTTGAGTGCTCTTGGTGATATCAACTTGAAAAATCCTTGGCCACTCTAGCTCTTCAAACTTCCAACTAGCTAAGATTTTGGATCACCTATGTTGATGTCATAATATTTGACCACTATTGCTCTTTGTGCTCTTGATTAGTTGGGTCTTTTGAGAACTTTTGCTAATGGCATGCTCATAAATATTTGACCACTCTTAGCTTTTGATTCTATACTAGTTGAGACTTTTGAAGACTTATGCTTACATCATCCTTAGAGAGACCTCTACTATTATCTCTTTAGATTGTTGACTGATCAGGTCTTTGTAGCACCTATGTTGATATCATACAAAAAAATTCTCAATCTCTAACCACTTTAGAATCTTGATTGGTGGGTGTTCTTAAGACATGTTGATGTTAGCTTTGAAAATCCCTAGCCACTCTTGCTTTGGACTCTCAATTTTATCAAAATTTTATAGGTCTAACAACAAAATTATTCAAAAAAAAGCTATCGGCTTGAAGAGTAGGCACCTTTTAAACTATTCAACACCCAAAATGATCTGCCACTACTTTTCATAATAGAATCCTTGAAATAATTATTTATGTGGACTTGTCCTTATTATTATTTTTCTACCAATTTTCTCCTTAATTTCTTATGCTTAAAAATTGCCTTCATGCTAGAGTTAATGGACCCTTCATTTGATAAGTGTGCCTAAATTATTCCCTTTGTCTATCTTGGCTTATTTGCTCCCTTTGCGCCTAGATGAAAGATTTGAGAAGTTGTGATGTCCAATTTTTTTTTTTTTTTTCTTTCCATTATTGAGGTGACATTTTTATGGACCTATAAGATTATATGATTTGTAGAAGTTTGCTAACTTGAAACACCTAGGATGCTTATATTTTCACAAACCTTAATCTCTTCTAGATGATACCAATCTCTTTCCTAGTCACCTCAGGTCCCCTTCATTCCTCCACATTTCTTTATTTTTCTTTTCCAAAAACCCCCACTAAATTATTATAGAAGACCCCATCAAGTGTGGAGTATAGCTTGATTTTTAAACCCACTCCTCTCAATGATGAGTGAATCCAAAATTGTTGTATGGGACTAAGTCCTGCTAAAGGTAGAGCTCTTTTCATTATCATCGAATAGGCTCAAGGAATCTTAACAATAATTGAATTTGGTATAGCTATCATAAAAAAGGTTGTAAGTAGATCCTTATCTCTCTAGTTAGGTGGATCAACATCGCTTCATGGCATAAGGAGATTTAAACTTGCTAGCATCCTTTTTTATAGGTCCTCTCTTGTCAGAATTTTTAACATCTTTGTAGCATTAGATACTTGATATATTAATGGAACTTTAGGACCTTTCATTTTATTTAGCTTTGGGTAACAATTGAGCTCAAAATTCCCTCTTCCAATGGAATTTTCTAGTGTAGTGAGATTTCACAATAGTTTGCTAAGTGTGTGGTGGATGAGTACAATCTTTCTAACTCATTTTACCATTCACTTATCAATTTTATGATCAAACGAATGGGTGGATATTGATGTTATTTTATTTATCCTGTGTTGACTAATCATATGCTATCCTCACTGTAGTGTAACTGTCATATTTGTTTCATCTCTCACACTCTAAACTTCATGATTTTACACTATACACTTTACTTTAAGTATTTTTTTTTGCATTTTATTTTTATGCAATTGCTTTCATACATATATTTTTTATGCAAATTATTTATATTAGATTAGATATAATTACGAGGATAGCGAACTAGTCATCCTTAATCCAAATTTTGGGGAAATTCTTTGGCAAACCCATCCTTCATTTTTGAAACTCGGATTTAAGGGTGAAAAACTTAGATCATAAGTTAGGATACATTCTCAAATCAATAGTTAGATAGATATGATCCTTCTTCTTGAGTACAATTAACATAAAATAATTAAAAATTTGGTGAACTATGAGTCTTCACATTAGGAATCATGTAAACTATATTAGAATCCAAGTGTCATTCCTCACAAATTTGGAAAAAACATTAAGGAAAAGTACTAAAGATAATATTTATAGTGGCAATCTTAATATTTACAAGAAAGAGTATCTACCACCATATTATCCTTTTATTTCTTGCATTCAATATAAAATTCATAGTACAACTTGGTTAGCCATTTGTTTTTTTAAGATAAGATAGACATTATTCCAAGACGTGCTTAAGACTACTATTATGATAATGAAACAAGAACACAGTAAATAAGTCTTTTATTTCTTGATTGCATGCAAAATACCTAATTTTTCCTTCTCATAATGGAAAGACTCATCTTTTTGTCAAAGAGTTGCTTGTTTTCAAAATATGTAAGGTCACCTTCTATTAGAATTCACAATATTTTCTAGAAATGGATAGAATAAAACCATCCACTCAAATTCTTTACAAAAAATATGAAAGAACAACATAAATATATAGATATGATGGGTGCCCATAGGTACCATAAATAATCACTATCCATATATTATATTGCATAAAAGTTTGGTGATAATTAAGGAGTGTGAGGGGGGTATTTATAGAAACATCAAAACCTCAAATTACATCGTAAAGTTTAACTTAAGTTGGCATAACAAGTGGGCTTTAGGTTTATTACAAATATTAAATAAGGTTTAATCATAACAAAGTTAACCATGGCCTATTGGGTTACAACATATTAATATATTTTTATAAGGAATTGCTCTTAGGCCTATCAAATTCATTGCACAATGTTAGCTCTTGGTCATAAATAAAATTACAAATTTAACCCCTCCCATAATCCAAACTAAGGGGCCAAGGAGATTAGACATTAGTGACAATAATATCTTTCCCCCATAATGGATGCTCTAGTGGGCCTCTATAGTTGATGCAGATACATATGAATCTCTTTCATAATTTGAAAGACGTCCACCTTCCTTCAATAACTTAGCTTCAATCTTCTATAGCTTTAACAAACAATTCTTCATAGGGTATCCCTCTCTTTTATAGTATTTTAAAGTGTTGTTCATTTTCTTTAAAGTATTAGCCTTGCCTATGGATCCCTAGGTCTTAGCCTCCTTATATTGGAATTCCTTTGCATGAGCCTATATGTGAGAAGTTCCACCACCACAATTCTATATTGAAACCTAAAAATAAATAAGAAGAGAGAAAAGTTGATCAAGAGCAAAAGTTATTGGGATTCCAAAAACATATGAATCATGTGAACTATTAGGTTCAATATTTGAAATGAGGGTAAATATTAGAAAGGATAATCTTAATACAATTTTCATCATCTTTCTTTTTACCTTCAGAAGATGCAATATCTACCCTCAAAGCCTTGAATCTTACAATACAGTCCTCAAAATGATCAAATTCAACTAGCTTAAGAGATGAAAGCTCTAATTCCAAATGACTTCAATAGTATTAATCTTTCCAAAAATCTCATCTATCTTTGACCATACCTTGATAGAGTTACTCTCTTTTTTATATGGAAAAGCAACTTTAGTTCAATCAGAAAGAAAAACAAACATAAAGTCTCTTTTACCTTTTAGTGTTGAGCTTTATCATCAAGAACCACTACTTTATCCTCCTAAAATATACACCACAAGCTCTTACTTTATAGTAGGCCAACCATTTGAGTTGATTAGATGCTATAATTTTTTCCATTAAGGTGGGTAACTAGGAATTTGTGGTCCATATCACACAACCCAACCCTTAACGTTGTAGTAGGTTCATGAAATACCACCAATACATAGAGCTCAAAAAATCATGCAACTTAAAAAATAGGCTCAAATTTCTCTTGTATGCAAAAGATATGGCCTCTAGAATTTTTGTCGTAATGGACTCCAAAAAAGTAAATAAAGTTCCAAACCATGAAAAAAGGAGATCCACTTGTATGTTATCATTTTGTGGTCCATGATTCACTAATGCCTTCCACTTGTATTTCTCCATGTCCATACCTATAAAATTGAGTAGATGCAACAAGTAGAAAAATGGTTTTTTATGTGGCACTAGATAGGGACACATTGTTCGAGAGGTCAACCAATATTCCACCTTAAGTAGAAAATTAAGCTAGAAAACTTTGGAGAGACTCAAACTAGAGTCTCCTCCATGTTAGGCCCCATTTGATAGCCAACTATCCATAACCATTGATGGGAGAGAAGGAGCATATCACCACATTTGAACTGCTCAATATCCACATCAATAGCTACAAAATATGGAAGTGCATGGATCAAACATTCAACCTTGCATGCCCAAGATACCTTCATTTATCAACTTTCCAAAGCCTCTATTGGTAATAGTCAGCTATAATCTTCCATAGATAGACACGAGACAAGCTTTCTTTAGTAAAAATAGGCCATGACTTGAATTCATGCCCCTTATTTTCCATGCATAACACAAACCACCATGCCAAAAGTGGTTTTGGGATTGGAGTAGGGTCTTTATAGAATGTTGGTATCACATGATTTGCAAACAAGGAAGCAATATCTTTTCCTTTAGAATAGACAACCCAAAATTATTTGAACACAAAACTCAAAGTTAAAAAATCCTTAATGCACCCTTCCATGGCTACAATGGCATCCTTCATAGCCACAATGTGGCATGCCCCTTCTCCCTCATGCACCTTTTTTGGGAATGATACCAATACAAGGTAGGAAAGGTGCACAATTTCAATTTACAAAAAGTGTGTGAAATCTTGTTTAAGCATTAATGCTTATTACCTTTTTGAATCTCTATCCTTGTGAGAATTTTCTATAGCATGCAACCATCGATTGATATCCTAAAGCATATTTTGGAGGAACAAGGATTTTATATTTTAAAATCTTTCAAAAATATAAAAATAATAATAATGAATTTGTCCTAGGATTTGGAGGCTCTGAATAGTGCTTTTGCATGACCAAGTGGGGGATCTCCATACCCTCTTTGATACCATGTTAGAATCCATAATATTTTCCAAAAATATATAAAACCAAACTATCCACTCAAATCTTATACAAATAATATAAAAGGATGAAAGAAAGAGAGATATGATGGTGCCCATAAGAAACATAAATAATCACTATCCATAAATTATATTCTACAACACCTCGATGAGAAATAAAGAGTGTGAGGGGGGTATTTATAGCAATGCCAAAACCCAAGTTACATTATTATTTTTAATCCGATCTGACATAACAAGTGGGTTTTAGGTTAATTATAACTATTAAATGAGGTTTAGTTGTAACAAGGTTAACCATGGCCCATTGGGTTCACATAATAAAATATTACAAAATATTAATACATTGTTGATATGGAACCAAGCAAGCTCAAATTTTAATTGATTTTATATTGATCACTAAAATAAATTTATAGGCATTTACAAACCATGGTTGGGAAAAAATAATTTACCTAAAATCATGAGCAATAATACAAGATAATATTACATTTAATTTGGCATGTCATATGCTCTTTTTGCAAGATAAGGTCAGAAGGTCTAATAAAAACTTTTTAGAACATATTAAAGCTTGAAAATTTTTAATTATAACCTATCTAATTAGTTAAAATTAAAGTTCAATTAATATATAATTCATATCATTCCTCCTAACAACAAAAGCATTTGATTCAAATGTATTACAAAAAAGAAGAAAGAAAACATCTAGAAAATTAGGAATTTTGATTCCATAATAGCCCTAGCAAATCTTCATAAAACTTAAAAAAGTTGGTTTCATTGGATCAAACCTTGAAAAATATTTTCCAACAAGTATAAATATGCCTAAATGCAGGGATAGATTGAGGCCTCAATATGCAAAAAAATAGAGCCTCACCTAGCAAAAGAAATGAGGAGATGCTTCTCCTTTGAAGGATAATATTGAGGGAATATTCTTTGGAATATTTCAATGTATTCAAATTTTATATAGGTTGCATTTGTTTATAAACTTAATTTTGTATATTAAAAGATAACATATAAGTGGATTTCATGTGGGATAGGTTGTACCAAAAATCCAGGATTCTACTTGCTTGTGTAACGATTGATTCCAAATTGTCTTGAGCACAAAATAGAGGTGGCTTATGCCACTTGTCCTTGTGGTGGAACCTTAGTTGTGCCATGTGGTGTAGAAATAGGAGTGAAGGCATCTAATATAGGGTATTTTCCAAGTGGAGCCGGATAACATGCAAATAGCTCAATTTAGCCTTTGATGGCAAAAACTACAAGAGATTTTTAGATGCCAAAAGATTGTTGTAAGTGAAACTACACATGCATCAATGGGACTAGATATATGGATTCGATAGCAACAATTGTTCTTGATGGAAAATATGAAACTATTGGGACACAATAGATCATAATGGAGGGCAAATATGATATAGATAATATCATTCTAGGCATCAAGGAATAAGGAAGTAGGTAAAAAAAACTTAGAAATTATGATGCCAAAGGTAGCACTAGGACTATGTATAAGATAACTAGAGGGCAAGGCTCAACGGAGCCAACTACATCAACAGAGGGTACACAAGGTATGTTATGTGCATGAGTGTAGAGAAGCATCAAGAGGTCTATGATGGAGATGGCATGACATGGTAGATCAATGAAGGCCACACTAGGAGGGTTGTACATAGGCGATGGAGGTATGACCGGGGAGAAGGATGCCAAAGGGAGGGTACACAAAGGGTTCTATGTGCATGAGTGTAGAGCAACATCAAGAGGGATATGATGGAGGTGGTAAGACATGATAGAGCAGTGGGAGCCACACTGGGAGAGTTGTACATAGACAATGGAGGTATGGCTAAGGAGAAAGGAGCCAGAGGGAGGTCCAAGATGGCCATAAACATGCGGTGTTATTGGAGGAGCAAAGAAATAATTTATGGATGTGGAGTTGGTGGCATGTAGGGTGGTTTACAACAAGGAAGTAAGTGATAGAATATTTTTTGTATAGCATGACATTTAGTGTGGAAGTTGTGCATGGGTGGTAACATGCTTTCAAGATGGTGGTTTTTGTTGCTACTAGTGGCCCCTCTCCCATGGGACTCTCGAACATGAGCTTCTTAGTAGACTAAATCATGGGTTGGTTTGCAAAGTAAGATGACTTTAGAATATCTCATGCCACATCTAGATCTATGATGATGATGACAGAAGTTCACACCAAGTTGAATGACATGAGTCTAGTGGTTCTATGGCTAACAACTAGCTATATGGGGTTACAGTGAGAAAATCCCTATGTCATATGCATAAGAATTTCCACACCATGTAGAAACAATGAACCCTATATATGAGAGCATAGAGGAGGTCATAGGGAAGGGTGGGTTCAAGTCAAGGCTATCATCGATGTCACACTTGACTAGAATACATGCATGAAGCATCAAAATATGGATCCGATGGTGATAAGCAATGATGAGAATGCCTCCCATGCATTATCAAGTATAGGTACTTGCAAACATCATTCCTCACATGAGAAGTCTAGGATACCCAAGAAGAATAGTGAGGCAAACAACATATTTGGAGAATATGCTATGCATTAATAGATAAAATGGTGCTAATAGTTGTAACTAGATAATATCATAGGCATCGACGACTGGTGTAGGTAGCCAATATGGCTTTAAGTATGACACCAAAAGCCATGTGGAAGAAAGCAATGTTAAAAGGTTACCTATGAGAGGTTGAAGTGGAGCCATATCAATCAGGGGAAGCAGAGGGTTGGGATCAATATCTTCATCAATAAGACGTTGGTAAGTATCTATAGTGGGGATCTTCTCCAGGTTTGTATTGTCCATGTACAACACAATTGAGAGAATATTTACACTTAGGATTTTGGCTAGCTTTACCAAATCCTATAGAGAACAATTTTTGAGGTGCTCTTGGCTAAGCATCATGCTTCATCCATTGAAAAGAAGGCAATATAACAAATTAAAAATATGCAAGTGGTGTAACAAACCTAGTCTATAGAAGGATTGAATGCTCTAATGCCAAACTAAAATGAAACCAAATAAGTTTGAATTCTAATTTATTTTCTATTGATCACCAAAACATATTTATAGGTATTTACAAACCACGGTTGGGTTAAAACCATTGGCCCAAAACCATGAGCAACTGGACAAGAGAAGATTATATTTAATGTGGTATGTCAGATGCCCCTTTTACAGGATAAGGCCATAAGGCTTGACAAAAGTTTTTTAGAACCTATTAAAACCTTACAAATTTTAATTAAAACTTATATAATTAATTAAACCTAAAGTTTAATTAATATATAATCTCTATCGATTGTACAATAAATTGCCCTTATGTCTATTTAATATATCACACAATGTTGGATCTTAGCCATGCATTAGATTACAAAGTCAACACGTTCTTGCCTCAGGATTTCCCTAGTTCTTATGCCTAAAGCATCACACTTAATGACAAACAACTTGCTAAATTTGAGAGAGGCTAAAATAGGGGTGATGCACATAATCTCTTTCAAGGCATCAAAGGCCTTGGTAGCCTCTTTATACCAAATAAAGACAATATTCTTGGTGAGATCCATTAGTAGAGCTACAATCTTCCCATACTCCATGACCATTTTTATGTAATACACTTAAGACCTAAAAATATTTTAATATTCTTAAGAGATTTAGATAGTGGACATTCTTGCATAGCCTTGATTTTGTTGGGACTCTCCTTGACATATTCTACTTTGGATACCCCAAAATAATAATTGGCATAAAATTTGTCCTTTTGTAAAAGGTGGAGGACTTTTATGACATTAACCAAATGGGTTTCCCATGACATATTATAAAGTTGGACATCATCAAAGAAAACTAACACAAAATTATAAATAATAGGATAAAAGATAAGATTCATTAAGCTTTGGAATGTGGAAGGGGCATTTCTAAGACCAAAGGGCATGACTAAGAACTCATAATGACCTGCATGTGTATGGAAGGTAGTCTTTGGAATATCCTCTTCTCTAACCCTAATTTGACGAAACCTAGAATACAAGCCAAGTTTAGTAACCAATTTAGCACCATGTAGTTCATCCAATAAATCACCAATAAGTAGAATAGGGAACTTATCTTTAACCACAATAATTTTTAGGGGGTAGAAATATATATATATACATACATATATATATATATATATATATATATATGCCAATAATTGTCCTTGTGTTGAATCATGATCTCTAAAGATATATAAGGATTGGTGCTAGGAAAAATAATATATTGCTTCAATATTTCTTTAACCTTCTCTATTTTAGACTTTTGGGGCTAATAATAGCGATAAGGATGAATATCAGGTGATTGACTTCTTAGGATAAGGAGGATGACATGATTGTGAGTCTGCTTAGGTAGAATATCCTTAGGTTCATCGAATACTAGAGCATATCTATCAATAAGAGACTACATGTCAGAAGGAAGGTTTGGAGATGATTACTCAATAAACTTCCATGTAATTAATTTGGAAAAAGAAGCACACATTTCCCTTCAATATTTTTTCCATTTAGTGGAAGTTGATAACTTTCAAATGTGGGAGTTGAAAACTCTAGAGATAAATGATCTTGCTATATTTTTATCCATTGTACATAAAACCATAACATCCCCTAACCAAGACAACCATTGAGGCCCCAAATAACATCTACACTACCAAATTATGTTGCATAAATATGGTCAAATCAGGTATAGGGACCCATGTGGGTGTGGATATTTGCAATATGACCCACACATTGAGCCTTACCGCCATTGGTAATTAGCACATAGAATTTATCTTGGTTTGACATAGAATTTGAATTTTTTTGTCTTTTTATCAATAAAATTAAGAGTGCTTCCTAAATCAATAATACATTGATCCGTTAGTGTTTGGAAAATCCTTGCACCTTGATGGTGTGATAATCTTAGAACCCCATGAGGGTAAATGCTAAGACAACCATAGTATTTATGTCTTGCTCTTGGTCTTGTATTTTTGTTGATACTTCCTACTATGGTAGTGTGGACTCTTCCTCCTCAAATTCCAATTAGAAGTTATGTCACTCCTCATAATCCTGATCTTGAGAATGACTTGATTAACTCTACAACAAAAGAGACCTAGAGGGTGCTCTTCATTATAGTTATTGAATTATGGTAGATGGGGATTGAATTGATGTTATTATTAGGATCGATGAAAGTTGGGATTATTTTTAGTTGCATGAGATCAATGCTCAACATCATGGAGGGTATATTGATCATGCATATCTATTTCATATATGATTTTGTCCTTGATGCCATAAAAAAATTTTAATACCATCATAGTTGGATCCAAATGATAGACATGTATGAGGAGACCCATGAACATGATGCAATATTCCTCTATCATGTCTATTTGTTTAATTTGAATCAAACAAACCACATAAGAGGTAGAGGGACCCTTATCAAACTTAACCAAGAACATATTTTTAAAATCTAAACATGAAAAATGATGACCACAACACTTTAGTTCCCAAAGAAGCCATTGATGAACATGGATACTCAACTTAGAAGCAATCGAGGTGACTCATCCATTCTAAGAAACATGGTGCAAGTGTATGAGGTAATCCATGTTGGATATTCAACCATGAGGATCAATGTCCTTAAATGTTGGGATATAAATTTGAGGAACCAAAATATCATGAGGTAATTCAAGCAAAAATGCAACACCTCCTACTATGGAATCAATATCAATAATAAATTCTTAATAAATCTCATCCGTGCCTAGAAGATCTCCCTTGGCATATTGGGTATGCATGTAGACTAAGCAAAAGCAACCAAGATTTTTCTAAAAGGCGGTTGTTGGAATAATCTTGGTTCCCTACCCAATTTTGTGCATTGGTAATACATTAGATCTTGATGTATAAAAGACCTTAGATCTTGCCTATAAGGTGGTTGTTGAAAGTTATATGAATCTTGATACTAAAATTTCTTGACATGCAAAGGGTCTTCCAACTAAAGCTCATGCCCCTTTTGCTTATCTTGCTAGTGTACCCCTAAAAATTGTTGTAAGTCATTTTTCAATGAGTGCTCAGTGGTTGGAAAGTCATTATCATGACGGGAAATTAACTAATCCAATTGGATTCTATTGAGCTACTTATAGTAGCATTTTTGGGTATTACTAATGTTTTTAAACATTTTATTCACCCTTTCACACTCATATGCCAAATATTCATGAAGATTAGAGAAAATTATAGAGTAAAGCAGATGGGACCTTGTAAGAGAAGTGGGAGGGGTTTTCATGGTTCCTAAAATAAAAAGAGTATGAGGGTCAAATTTATTGATGTGCTATGGTATATTATGATGTTTGTCTGAGTGAATTGGGTGAGCTTCTTTGAGCTCATACAATCATCATTGTGCAAATATATGCACTAAAAATCTACGTTGACTCATAAATAACCAAAGGACAAGTATTCGTACATATACTATGGACCAATGATAAAACCCTAAATATTTTGTTAACCACTTGCTAAAAATGTGTTACCAAAGATATATCTTGTTGACCAAGTGTTTTTCTTAAAAATAATGAATATATATGCCAATCCATGGGAGATTCACATATTATTGTTATTGTTTTCAAGAATATTAGATGTGGAGATTGGATCGATAATAAAATAATGTATCATGTCCATAAATGGAGATAGCATCTTGAAAATGTCGATATATCTATAAATAACAAAATAATATGGTAGATAATTTAACCATTCACAATATCACTTTCTCTTGTGGATAAAACTTAAATTTTATAATATTACAAGAGGAGATTTTATCTCTAAATGATACTAATGTTAAGGATTTGGTAGAGAAAAGTAGCAATTCAAAGAAGCTCAAAATTATATTTTATAAAAAGGTAAGTTAATAAAGAGCAAAATAATATGGTAGATAATTTTGCCATTCACAATCTCAATTTCCATGTTGATAAAATTTAAATAATGTAATAAGCAAAGGGAGATTTTATCTCTAAATGATATTAATGTTAAGGATTTGATAGAAAAAAGTAGCAATTCAAAGGAGCTCAAAAGTGTCTTTTATAAAAAGGTAAGTTAAAATTGGTTCATAGAAATGTTGCTTAAATATGGTTTAGTTGGTTTAATAGTGAATTTGATGGAAGTGACTGCCAATAGATGTCGAAAATAGGTTACTAAAGTTATATTAAATTAAAAATCACATTTTATATGTCCATTCGATTTGGGATAATTGAAAGGGAGGAAGAAGTTTTACATCATCATACAAGGTTCCATTATCTGTGAAATATAAGATTCTTCCACCATGTTGAGCTTATGTAGTTGAAATAGATCCTCTTCTATGAAGAAAAATTAGGTTCAAGTCTTTTTTTTTTTGAAAAAAGAGGGTAAAAAATTTATTAACTCAACAAAACATCCAAGATACAAAGAAAAAGAAGAAGCTATTCAGACATATCAGCTCTCAATAAAGAAGAGAGATATTGAGAGCAATCAGAAGAAAGTTGAGACCAATTCTGAACATCCCAACCATCTTGAAACTCAAAAGCCCATTTAGCCAACAAATACGCTACCCCATTCCACTCTCGGAGAATATGCACAAAAGAAATGAACTCCAAGTAAGCAGAGATATTGAGAATTTACCGAGCAATCCAACTCAACCATCAACTACCATGAAGGCTATCCTCAGAATTCAACAAATTTAGAACAATCTAAGAATCAGATTCACAAACAATCTGATGCCAACCCAAAGCATACCCTTGCTCCAAAGCATATAAAATCACAAGGGCTTCCATGAAGTTATTAGAATGATATCCTTAAATCAAGAGAAAAAAAGTCAGACAGTACCACTACTATCCCACCCCACACCACCAATACCAGCATTACCCGGATTACCCCGAGAAGATCCATCTGTATTAATCTTCAGCACTCCTAGAGGAGGCAGATTCCATTTACAAACCCTCTACACCCAATTACTCTGACCTATCCATCTACAAGAGACATTAGGACCAGGACCATTAACCAACAAACCTAATCTTTCCATGATCTGATGTTCCGCTTGGTCCACGAGAGAAATAATTTGACATTTTGCAGACATATTTTTCTGGATCATTTGCAAAATCCTCTACCAGACCTGAGAAGTAGTTAACTCCTTCCCTTGGAAAATTCGACGGTTCCGTTCAAGCCAAATCTGCCAAAAAATGCATGAAGGACCAATGCTCCACCCAACTTGTAAAAAGAAATCCGCCCCATACTCCTCCAAAAATCAACTACATATGAAGCATGCGAACAAGGTTGATTCCACACTCCCCACCAATAATGCCAGAGTTGACAAGCAAAGTCGCATTGGAGAAGTAAATGCCCAATAGACTCCTCATCCTTCCCATAGTTATAGCATAAAGAGGGGCCAACAAAACCATGCTTTTGAATATTATCCCAAGTGAGACATCGATTATGAGTAGCCAACCACACATAAAAACTACACTTAGGCCAAATAAACTTATTCCAAACTTGCTTCCACCATGAGACCACATCCTCCCCAAATCGTTGTCGATCCAAAACACAATAACCAACAACAACAGAAAATATCCCTCTATTATCCCTCCCCCATGCTAGCACATCATCCCCAAGCAAAGAAGAGCAGGGACGACTAGCCAAAATACAGACCAGTTTTACCCTCGCATCCATAGTGCCACCAGCAGGCCATTCCCGAGGATCCTTCCATTGGAAACTAACCATCTGACCAAAGGACTTAATAGTTTTGAAATCCGCCACCCTCACCCATCCAACATCCAAAAAGCATTGAGCAAGATCTTGAAGATGGGAAAACTCGCTAAGGAGAGGAGAAAATCCATCCCAAGAATCATGCCAAAAAATATCTCGAGACCCAGTATAACAAATCTAGAACAACCCCTATTTAACCAACTCTGCACCCTTCTTCAGAGTATTCCAAACAAATGATCCTCGACCAGTCAAGTTGTATCTAGGAATCTCATAACCTTCCACCCCCTAAGATTCTTGTGGGAGATAATCTTGGCCCAATTTTGCTCCTGATTACTACACCAACACCAATACAGATTAGCATCCAAAGCAGTCCCAAAAATAGAGCTTAGGCGGAGACCCAATTCCCTTTACTTCTTCGGTCGACAAATAGTCTACCAATTAACAAGACTCCATTTTGAGGAATCAAGATTACCATCCCATAGGAATTGCCTAGAAAGAGAATCTAGATCATGAAGAAAACTTGTCGGAGCAATCTGAATAAGTCATCTATACACCGGTAAAGCCTAAAAGACCGACTTCAGAAGTAAAACTCGACTAGCAAAAGTCAACCATCTGTGAGTCCAATGACTAACTTGACTGCAAAATTTATCAAAGATGCTAGTCCAAACTGACCTAGGTAGAGGACCAACAGAAATAGGAATCCCCAAGTACGTAAGGGGAAGAGTCCCAACCTAAAACCTGAGAATCTGAACAATTCTAGCTTGAATCTTGGGATCCGTATTGAAAAAGAAAATAGTAGACTTATGCTCATTAATCTTCTGACCAGAGACAATTAAATACATATCCAGTGCACGTCCAAAGGTGGTTCCTTAACGAATAGAGGCCACACACAAGAGAGCAGTATCATCAACAAACTAATTATGAGAAATAGGCGACCTTACAGTCTCCCATTTCCACCTATGAATAAGACCCTGGTGAACCTGATCTTTAAGCAAACGACCCAAACCTTCAGCCATAATTATAAACAAGTAGGGAGATAAAGGATCCCCCTGCCAAAGACCCCGGGAAGTATGAAACAGAGGAGAGGGCTCCCCATTAATTAGGACAGAATATGAGGGGGTCGTAATACAACTCATAATCCACTCAATCCAAGAAAGATAAAATCCAAAGGCCAAGAGGATTTTGTGAAGAAAAGACCATTTCACCCTGTCATAAGCCTTCACCATATCCAGCTTCATAAACATAAATTTATCCTTAGAAGTGCTCATAGAATGAATAGCCTCGGAAGCAATAGCCACCCCGTCCAAAATTTTTCAACCAACCACAAAGCCACCCTGCTCATCAAAAACAACTCTATCCAGCCAAGGCTTAAGACGCTCTGCAATCAACTTTGTAATAATTTTATACACCACATTGTAGAGAGCAATAGGTCGAAACTGATCATAAGAGCTAGTCCCCTCCCTTTTAGGAATTAGAACCAAAAAAATGGAATTCAAAGCTTTCAACAATTGAAGGTTATGAAAGAACTCGAGAACAACCTTCAAAATATCAGATTTAATAATTTCCCAAAAGTGTTGAAAGAACTCAACAGGGAATCCATCAGGCCCTGGAGCTTTCCTAGTCTTCATAAGGAAAACTACCCTTTCTAGTTCATCAATGGAAATAGGTTGAAGAAGACGCGCATTGATCTCTTCTGAAATAACAGAAGGAATACAACACAAAATAGTATGATCATCAACGTGATCGACACAAGAATCCTCGAAATGTAAGGAAGAAAAGAACCGAACAACCTCCCAAGAGATATCCTGAGAAGTAGACAATTGAATACCTTGGGAAGAAATAATTGAAGAAATACCATTGCCATGTCTTTGAGCCTTAACAATGTTAAAGAAAAATCCGTATTTCGATCTCCTTCCTGTAACCATTCCACTTTGGCCTTTTGCTTCCAAACAATTTCTTCCCAAAGATCCCACTCTCATAAATATAAAAACTTAGGTTCAAGTCTTAATAAACATAAAAACCTATGTATAAATAATGGATACTTGATCCTTGAAGTTAACTATATATATATTTTTGAAGAGGTTGAAAAGCTAGGATATATAAGAACCACCTTTCCCATGAATTGAACTTGGGTTGTATGACTTTTATCATTACAGTATTCTTAACATAAGATAAACAAAATCTATATTAACTCATCAAATTATAATAATAAAAATGTTATATCTATAATATACAAATTAACAATAATAAAATCAAAATATTTTGAAGTTCCAATATTTTACATTATCTTTTTAAATTTAAAAATCACATGACACACTATTCTGGAGCGACATTTAAGATGGCAGAGGCGAGAACAGGACCAATGAAAGCATATTTGGAAGCAACTTGCGTCAAATGAGCATTTTCCAGATAACGAAGGTGCCCTCCACGGCATGCCTGTCACCAAAAAGGAAATCAATCCTTGGAAACCGCAGAAAATCCAAAATGGGAAAAAGGAAGGATCTGGATAGAAAAAGTGAGTATGAACGTGTGGAGCGGTAGATACCTCCGGGCGCGCACATCGAAGAGGTCCGTCTAACTTGATGGAGACATTTCCACGATGACGCCAATTTTGTCTTCACCAAAACTTCCACTTATTTAAACAAATGCTATCTTATTTAAAAGAGATAAAATTAATTGGTTAAATGTTTTTTATAATTTCCTCAATTTAAATTTAATTAAAAAACTAAAAAAATATATAAATTTGTACGCAATTAAAAAAATAAAAATACCAAAGTTCCTTACATAAAATCTAGGTTATTTGCTTTATTTGAGTTTCCTTTTCTTGGCGGCAAAGTTTGCCAAATTCAGAGTACCAACTTTTCTGATGTTACATGCAAAATTTGAATTTTTCTTCTTTTGTGGCTAATATCTGTGTGGACGAGATTGAGAGAGGTAGAACAATTATATGGATCTATGGATCACAGTTGGCACCATGGTGAGGACAACAATTTACATGAACTTTTGGTACAACTAAAGTGAAAAAGGTCAGATGTGGATGTGGATGTGGATGTGGATGTGCTATTATTTATATGAAATGTATCGATATAATATGAAAGAGATAGGTTGATTGATAGTGAATGATTGTTTATGTTTTTTTTAAACAGTTAAAATTTAGAGGTTAAATTATATATATATATATATATATATATATATATATATATATAAATAAATAAATAAGTGTATGCATGTCATTTTACATCAACATCAATTATATGAGATTGAGGAAGATTTTTTTTCCTTATTTAAAAAAAAAAACCATGTCAATTATTTAAATATGGTTAAATGTATTTATTTTGATTACATAGGAGAGTTGATTACATCCATTATTTTTTGTAACCCAGCGAAGGTTTAAATTACAAGGACTGCACCTAACAAACCTATCCCTCTTGTTCTTGTTGACCCGACATGAGATGGAGACCATCGGTCGCTTAGGGTTCGTATCGTCGTCATCAATATGACGCGTCGTCACCAATCTCGTGCACACTCAAAGGATTTAGAGTAGACTACTACCTTTAAACCGTTGGCTTTCCCCAAGGTTTGAACCTAGGTCTCTTCTTGGTAAGTGCCCAACCACTTACCAATCCACATAACCTTGGGGGTTATAAAAAATGTATTTATATAAGAGGTCTTTATTGCATTTATAGTAAAGATAGTAAGAATAGTTGATGATAAGCATTTAAAGTAAAAGATCTTACAAAAGTGTTCAAACTTAATAGATATAGTGGAAAGCAAGTTTTAATAATGAGAAGGAAGGTGAATTCAAGTAATAGTGTTAGTTAACTATAAAAGAAAAAAGATTGTTTTATGTGTTTACTTACTTTAATTGGAAGGTGTAGCTCACAAAATTAGTAAGGACTTTAAAGAGGTATAATGTTAGTATAACACTTTTACTTGACATTATGTTGCAATAGATATGATTCTTTATTTTAATTTTATAGTTGATAAAATTATAACTACATATTTTTTTTATAAGCCTAAGGTTTTTTTTACATGGTGGAATCGCCATAATGCCCCTATAACCACCATGTTGCGTCATTGTAAATCTTTTACGTTGTTGAAAACATAAGGAATATAGACAAGCGTTCAGTTCAGCAAGGCCCGAGATTTGAACCTTGAACGTTTGTCCCCCTTACAGGGTTTCACCGAACCACTTGATCTACACCTCGAACCTTACGCTTAAGGTTGAATGTTCAATTTAAATCAAATTTGTTTGAATTAATACAAACATCTATTCATAGTCAATAGAACTTGTCAATGTAACTGTAACACCTTTAAGAAGTTTGATCTATGATCTATAATCTTTCTCTGAGATATTGATCAAATCTTTTACTATAAAAAAAGTAACTACATAACCATATACATCATGTTTTAGTTGCATTTGTGCACTTAAACTATTGTATAGTGCTTGAATCCATAAATATACTTAAGGTGGGGGGTTTTGGGGGTGGTGGAAGTCACATAAAAATGAAGATCTAACCTCATATTTATGTGGAGAACCCTCTAAGGAATTATTCTAAAAGTTTTATTTGTTCTAAAGTTGAAGCAAGGGTTGAAATTACTCTAGGACAGACTTACTAGCCTAAAGATGCTAAAGATGATTTGGATTATGTTTTCAAATGTAATTTTCATAGTACACTGGTTCTTTATCACCTTTTGACAATTAACTACCACTCTAGCTAGTTTTCTTATTCGGACTATAATTTGACATTTCAAAAGATTAACAAAATTATTTTATATAAGGATTGAGGCTTCCATGGTGTGCATGGTTGTTGGAAAAAATATATGGATTGACCCTATGCATCATTTTGGTGTGAAATTTTATATGCATATGGGTGATATTGTAAAGAATATGTTGCAGACATATAAGTGCATTTCAAGCTTATGTGTTTGTAAATAAATGACTATAACACATATTGTTCTTAACCATTTTAAGGGATCAAATAAATATATTCATGCACAAGATTTAAATAGTACATAGTCCTCTTATATATATACCTTCTATAAAAAATGACATCATTTAAACTCTATTTCATTAAGTTCTAACTAAAACATCACTTTTAGGTATGAATGATTCTATATTATTATTGGGAGTCAACTGGATGAATTCTAACATTAAAATCCTTGAAGATATCTCCCTTAAAATAACATTGTTAAAAAATATCAACAAATTTTAAAAAGTATTTTGTTGGAGTTATGTCAAAAGGATGGTCGACATGTGCTTATAGTAATTCATTTGGTGTCACTGTGATTGTACCTTCCAAATATTAATTTTCTTTTGGTAAATAAAAGTCTTCATTAATTACCGGGTTTTGCAGGTTAACCCAAAACCTATTACAATATTCAGCCTTCTTGCTGAGATTGTAGATCCTAGTCATCCTTGAAACTTTCTTGCAAAAAAATGTGTTGAATCCCCTACAACACCTTACTAACAAAGCACACCCATACCTAAACATAACTGTAAACATTACTTACATTGACAGGAATTGAAGTTTGGAACTTTGCACTTGTGAAACTTGTTGCTTGCCCATTTCCTATTCTCTGTCGGAATCTTCCAAGGCTTACACCCTGTTACCTTCATTTCCAATTTGGTATGATTTAGAGGGAAACCCCATAGTTATTACCATCTCCATGGGGAAAGAACACCCATTCATATTTATCCTTAACGTGTAGGTTTCTTTTCATGACTAATAATGTTTTCCACTTCACGTGGGACACCTTGTGTCCATGTCATCAAACTACCAACATCAACACCTATGTTGGCTAATTTGTCAGCTGACCTATTGGTCTCACGGTACACATGACGAGCCCTCATGTTCTGTCTTGCCGCAAAAAGGATCCTCACTTCATGGATGACTCCCTCGATTCTCCATGAAGGTTTTTTGCCATTGGTTAACAAGTTGATGATGTTCATAGAATCACCTTCAATCATCAAGTTACCTTGAGTTGCTTGGGCTACTTGCAACCCTCTCCAAAGGGCTCTAGATTCTGCTTCGTTATTAGTTCTGATTTCCAATGGTTTAGTGAAGGCCTTGACTAGATTTCCTTGATCCCTGATTATTCCTCCAGCTCCAGCTCTTTTCGGGTTCTCCTTGGCTGCACCATCAAAATTTAGTTTAAACCAACCCTGGGGGGGTGGCTCCCAAGAAATCCCATTTCTGGAATTGGGCAAAGGAATGGAAGGTTTGTCCTCAATACCTAAGGCCCGAGCTAATTGTTTTTCTTGGGGAAGAATTGAGTGGTTCTCATCCACTAAGGTGCTAAGGTTTTCTTTCGCAAAGACAATAATCCTATTGAGGATGGTTTTTGGTTTGTGAATGGTATCCTTAAAGGCTCTATGGTTCCTTTCTAGCCAAATATGCCAGAGAAAATGATGCCAACATATTTTCCATAGGTACTTAAGTTTTAGGCTAACAAAGGGTTGAGGCCATTGATGGAACACTTTGAATACAAGAGCAGGCTTAACCCACGAGATCCTAAAGGCTTGGAAAATTTCATCTAAGATGGAATCCGCTACCAGAAACTCCATAAACAAGTGTTGGGTTGTCTCCCATACTGCCCTGCACATGTAGCAATGGTTAGCAATAACCATACCTTTGGATAACATATTGTCCATAGTGAGGATTTTTCCTTGAATCACCAACCATGAAAAAAATGATATTTTAGGAATTAAGCCTTTGATCCAAACCAAACTCGATTGAAATTGTTGACCTTCCACATTGAGAAGCAAATTATAGGCAGAATTAACTGTGAAGTCACCACTTTTAGTCTCAGCCCAAACAATGTGATCTTCATCCTCTCCAGAGGGAATAATTTGCTGAGTTAGAATTTTATAAAGCTCTTAAGACTTCGCTTCAAAACCCTGTACTCTGATGTGTTTCCACCCGTTGATATTTATATCCTGCCACATATAATTTGCAACCTTATTCCCAATATGCTGCTCCATATGATCTTGAATCCTAGCCAAACGAATATTCTGGGATAACTCCTCAACTCTCACCCATCGATCCTTCCAAAAGTCTATTGTTTGCCCATTTCCTAGAATCCATCTAAGACCTTTCTTGACAAGATCCCTGCTTGTGAGGATTGCCTTCCAAAAAGTAGACCCCCTACTTGCTAAGTTGTCATTAAGGAAGTTCACACCTTGGAGGCATTTCCCCCTAACTATGGTAGTCCATTCATTATCGACCTTAGTCAATAACTGCCACACTTGTTTGGCTAACAGAGTCGTATTGAGATGAGCAACTCTCCTCAATCCTAACCCCCATCAGCTTTAGGTTTGCAAACCTTGTTCCAACCTACTAAATGGATCCTTTTCTTATCCTTAGTCCTTGACCAAAGAAATTTTTTTTGAAGCTGCTCAATTTTGTGATACACCTTGCTAGGAGCTCTGAAGACTGATAGGAAGTAAACGGGTATACTTTGAAGTGAAGCCATAGTTAAAACTGCTTTGCGTGCTTGAGATAACAGATGTCCTTTCCAACCTGCTAGCTTTTTTTGGATCCTCTCTAGAACTATGTTCCACATTGATCCTTCAAGTTTCCCCATAAACAGGGGAAGACCTAAATAGGAGGTGGGAAGGGATGCAATCTGACATTCCATGATCCTTGATATGTTGTTTTGCCTAGGAATGGGGGTATTGATGAAATAAAGTTTGCTCTTATCAAAATTCACTTTTTGTCCATCCACTTCTTCATACATTATGATAATATTTTTAATCCTTCTTGCCTCAACCACAGAATCCAAAGTCAAAAGCAATGTATCATCAACAAATTGCTAATGTGTCACCGGGGTAGTTAGCGATGTGGCCTTGATACCTGATATGAGTCCAGCTACCACTGCTGCCTTAATGGTTCTTCCCAAGGCCTCAGCTACAATGATGAACAACATAGGACTTATGGGATCTCCTTGTCTTAGACCACATTTACTTTGAAAAAAAATTGCAGTAGACCCATTAACCAAAACTGAAAAACAAGGCTTAGAAATACACTCTCTTATTAACTTGACCCATTTCATGTTGAAGCCAAATTTTAATAAAACTGCCTCTAGGAATTCCCAATTTATCCTGTCATAAGCTTTTTTCATGTCTAACTTTAAAGCTATGACTACTTTTTTTGTCTGAGCGGTTGTATGAAGAGCCTTATGAACAGTAATAACTCCATATAATATTGATATTCCTTGTACAAAACTTCCTTGACTTGGATCAATGATAACCGGTAGAACTTTCTTCAAATGGTTGGCAAAAATTTGGACAGAATTTTATAGGATATATTACACAGGCTAACCGGCCTAAAGTTAGCCATAGTCTTGGGGTTGGGACCTTTAGGGATCAAAGTAATGAAAGTTGAATTGAAACCCCTTGGAATATGATTTGAACTTTGAAACTCCTTGATTGTAGCAATAACTTCTGCTCCAACAATATTCCAACAAACTTGGAAAAACCGTGGTGAAAACCCATCCAGCCCAGGAGCTTTGTCAAGATCCATGTTAAACAAAGCCTCCTTGATCTCTTCATCTAAAAAAACTATTGTAAGAGACTCGTTAATCATTTCATCAATGAGTTGTGTAATGAATTGAAGGAGAGAGTCCTTTGCTTGGGCATTACAGGCTCGTTCTTCACCCAATAATGAACTGAAAAAATTAACAGCCTCGTCCCTGATCTCCTGAATTTTTTGAGTTGAGGATCCATCCACCTTAGTTAAATTTCTAATATTATTTTTGCTTCTATTGCTCAATGTGGTAACATATAAATTTTTTGAATTAGAGTCCCCTTCCTTTAGCCATAATGCCCTTAATTTCTGCCTCCAATACATCTCTTCACAAGCTAAAATATAAAACTCACAAATGGTTTCCTTCTCTTCAGTCCTTGTCGCCTCATCATAGGTTCCATTTTGGATTTTGCTTTCTATTATTCTCAGTTTTTCCCCCACTGCTCTCTTATTCTCAAAAATATTTCCAAAGACTTATTTATTCCATATTCTAAGGTTGTTTTTCACCATCTTAAGTTTTTGATATAGTTTGAAGGAAGCACTTCCCTTGATAGGCTGCTGCAACCATTCCTCTATTCGTTTCTTGAAGTCCAGATGTTTAACCCACATTGACAGAAATCTGAATGGATTTTTAAAGGAGTTAGCCTAAAATAACTCCCATAGAATAAGATTATGGTCTGAAGCGCATTTAGGAAGGGCTTGTAACGCTGAATCACCAAACATTGTTGTAGCTTCCTTGGATAAAAAAAAACTGTCCAACCTTTCTTGAATCAGTTGACTTCCTATCCTCTTGTTACTCCATGTAAATTTAGCTCCTTTTAGTCTTACATCCATCAATTCATTTGTGTTAATGAATTCATTGAAGTCCTCCATGCTCCTTGAGGGTAACCCAAATACTCCCTTCTTATCAGATGGGTAAAGGGGGGTATTGAAATCTCCCCCAATCACCCAAGGAATGTATTTAAAAGCTTGGCTCAAATGCCCCAAAAACTCCCACAATTGAAACCACCCTTGGACAGAGGTGGGGGCATAAACATTTGACATAATCCAATTCTTATTAGTATCAAAATCATAAAATAATACGCTTAAGACTCTTTCATTTTCCTGAATAATACTTCCTTCTATTTTAATAGGATCCCATAAGATCATGAGGCCCCCAAATGCTCCTCTCGCCTGTTGAAAGGCCACTTCCTATTGCTTTCAAATCCTTATAGCTATAAGTGTTGATTATGCCGCATCTGTTTTTGTTTCTTGAAGAAAAATGATAGTAGGATTCCAATCCTTCCTTATAGACTTCACCATAATTTGTTTTGGTGGGCCGTTTAGGCCTCTCACATTCCATGAGAGAACCTTCATTTAGACTATTTGATATTTTTTCCCCGCCCCTTCCCTGATCCAAAGGGGGTTTGTCAATTTTGCTATTATCCTGGCCAGGAATAGCTTGTTGTAACAATGTTCTTTGCTTTCCGTTTGTAATTTCTTCATTGATTCTCATTCTATAGTGCTTTGCTGTAGATATTCTCCCTTTCTTTCTTTCACTTCCATAATCTATCAGAGGCTTGGTAATGCTTCTAGTCTGTTTTGGACTGAAATGAGGGGGAATATACTGTGATAGTCTAGGGCTTGAACCTTCTTCCTCATTTTGGGGGTTTTCAATTCCCTCCTCATCCTCAACCTTGTTTTGGTTCACCTCTCCTATATGGTTCCTAAACAGGGGGCTTTCCTTCAAGGAACCTTTTACCGTTGGGCTCATCTAATAAGGGATAATTTGCTCCACTATCGGATTAGGAGCTACATTCCTGGCTCTTGTTTCCACAACTTTGACTCTTGACTCTATTTTTTCCATGTTTAAACTAAAATGACCTGGCAATTTTTCTTCATTTTGAGCATAGCTTTTGGGGCTTTTTGTCATAGTTGTGGATGGTCCCGATTTGGATGGGGAGTCTAGGGTTTTAGGAAACTTGACACTGATGGTATCATCCTTACTATTTTATTTTTCAACTTCTAGATTTTCTAGGATATCAAAATGTTCAAGCTGGGATCTTTATTACATACCTTATGATTTTTGCCTCCCTCATTATGTTGCTTTCCTTTCTCCTGGATTTTTGCCAGTTCTGTGTTGGCTTGGTCAGCATGGTTATTCTTAACTTGTCTGTATCCTTCCAAGTTAAGACGTGGTATTTGAAACTTTGGCATCCCTCTCCCATTAGCTTTCCCCAAAAAACCTTCTCTCATGGCTTCCTTGTTTGCAGTTATTGTCAGACATTGGGCTTGAAGGTGGCCCTGGGTTTTGCACACGCTACAAAATGTCAGCTTATTCTCATACTCCACAGGCTGAATCCTTATAAACTCTCCATATGCTAGTTCCACCTGAGAAGGTAGATCAGAATCCAAGTTTGCATTTACACAGATCCTGGCATGTGTCAATCTAGTCCTTTCTCGGGTTGAATGGTCTATTGCCACGAGCTCTCCTATCGTCTTTGCTATGCCACTAAGCCAGTACTCATTAACAAACTGGGTTGGGAGGTTTGGTAAGCAGACCCAAATGGGTGCTATATTAATGTTCTGCTTCTCAGGGTTGAAATCCTCCCCCCACTTCCTTAGAAAGAGGCTACGCCTTCCTAGAAACCAGGGTCCTCCTGTCAAGATGCGCTCTGCATCATCTTTGTTGTTGAGTATTATCATAAAAAAACCTCTTGACATGGCTATGATTTCTAACCTTCCTAAAGTTTTCCACTTTGTCGCGACCCATGAGCGAATAGTCTCAATGTCCGACCTTCCTCCCAAAAACTTGCCAACTAAGGATGATGCCTCCATATCCAAGAATCTTTCCATAATCTCCATTGGCGCAGTTAACCTGTTATTGTTTGGTATTAGGGGCGGTAGTTCACTGACTGGCTCCTTATTTTTTCCCTTTCAGCATTTCCAAAAAGGTTGGGCCCTTGTTGCCAGCTCCCAAACCCCAGTGGGACCCTTTGTCTGAGGGTTTATGTGGAGGATCTTTACCTTTAGCATTTTTGAACTGAGCTGACATGGAATCCTTTTCCTTTCTAGCTATAGCATTTCGCCCTGCCTCTGGATCTTCTCCTTCCATTGGTTCAAAATTCCTGCCTACCGTTTTTGCTCCTCCTCCGCTTCCTCCATCGCTCCTCATCTCTTCCGTTTCGTTGGTTCAAAAAATAAATAAATAAAAATAAATAAATAAATAAAAATAAATAAAAAAATATTAATTGACAAACCCACTATGTATCATATAACTCCCTAATTTTATTGTGGTCCTCCAAAATCTTTAGTGACTAACTAAGGAAACAATTCCAACGTTTTCCTCTATGGTATAATTTTACTTTTCCAATTAATTCTTGTTCCTACCTATTAGCTAATACTCTTATTCTCCTTAGCTCATGAAGGAATTTTTTTTCTATAAGATTGTATCTTCCTCCAATTGGGTTTAAATATTTTATTATAGATCTTCAATGGACAAAATTTTTTTGCTTTCCTCAATTCTTGTTTAACACTGAGGGCTCAAATAACTTCGAGTTTTTCACATTGATAATTTTATACATTGGTTTGCATAGAGGCAAGTCTAAATGAATGCATTGTTACCAGCATGATCCAGAATTTTAAATGATCCACAAGTAATTAGTGTAATAATTTTCCTTCACCTTCCAACTATTTTTTTCCAAGGTACAACAACATGTTGAATTTCTAAAATTATAGTCTTGCTTATGCTTTTGATGATAAGCTTTTACATTGCTTGTGATTTCTCTCAATTTTGCTTCACTCTTTTGTGTACCAATTTATTTTTCCTAATTAATTCTTAACCAGATTAAACCTTATTGCTTATGTATCCATTTTCTCCATATGGAAACTCAAAATTTGTATAAAATGGAGAACATGGTAAATGTTCATAACATGCTCATATGGTGAAATAATCATATAGAAGTACAAATGATCCAATTGTATGAAATTTGGATGAAATCCAAACTTTTTAATCCTACGAATTCATCCTATTACAACCTCAAAATAAATGAAGCAAATTTTCTCCCATAGCTAAGGAGACATAGTTGAAAAAGGTTCAGGGTGATATTGATGTGCAATTTAGAGGTTCCAAAGGAAGCGAGGATAGGGCTAGATGATCTAAGTGACTAAAATCCAAAGCGGTGAAAATTGAGAACGAGACCCGTTTTATTCCAGACTCTAAATATTATGAAGACTCCTCCTTGATTGTCATTAGAAAGAAAGCTAAATATTCCAAGGGGACCGTTGTGAAAAAAAGAAAAAGCCTCACTCTATAGAACCCACTAAGAAATCCTAAGTTTGATGGATTTTGAAGCCTTACTGTAAATATCATAGGATAATTATCATAGGATCAAATATATGATAGTCGCAATATAATAAGATCAAATAATAATGTAACTAGAATAATATGAGCCAATTAATATGTAAATCAAGGCTAATAATATGTCAAATAACATTCACTAATAAGAAACAATATGAATGTATAAATAGCCTAAATCATACATGTAAAAGCATGTAGCAAGACTTACAATATTAATTGCTCAAATGTATGCAATCTTTATTACTCCTCCTTCTCTTACAAATGTATCATAAAACTCTATTACAAGATAATCACAATACTCTCTATATAGGCTCTGTAGGTGATATTTATGATGTAGACAATGTAGATGATATCTTTCTATGGAGTAATATATAGCCATTGTAGGATGACTCTTGGGTTACTTGACTCTTCCTTTCCTTATGCCAAGTCTCATGACTTTTGGCTTCTCTACTTGACACTTGCATACACATGACTCTATCTTGTATGCACACTTGGGACATAACTCTTCACATAATACTTTTTTATCTAAGAGCACATGTGCACACTTACATATAAGACATTTGTGTACATTTACAAACATAACACTTACACATTGATTTACATGACACTTGTGTATTTCCTACACATTATTACATTACATAAAATAATTACTTACACTCTAATCTAGGACATAACCCTAATCTAATATTTACAAGGTTGTACCAATGAGGTACATTAGCATATACTATATATGCAATATTATCTAACAAAGTTTGCAAGGAAAATTATGAAAGATATCTTGAGATACCTAAGAAGCTCTCTTAAAATAGTCGCCTCATGTACTGAAGAGATGATGGAGTGGAACTAGTGGGATCAAAATAATTTAGAGGTAAGAAAGGAACCATATGATGATAATGGAGCTAAGTATTGGAGAGTTCTCTTAGTTTTATTAGTTACCTTTCTTCTCTTCTTGCTTCTCTTGTGTTTTTTTGACTTGGATTTTTTGCTTGTTTTAGGTTCCATGGGATGGGATAGCTCCATGTCTGTTTATTTTTGGTCTAATCCTTGGAAGCTTTAGCTTCTTGTTTGTAAAAGGTTCAGGGAACCTTTAAAAATCCCTTATATTACCTAATAATAATATATTTTTTTACTTACTACTTATTTTTCCTATTAGTTTATGGATAAAAACACTAACGTATTTAAAAATTTATCCATTTTTTCTATAATATTTTCTAGAAAGATCCCAAAAACCTCATATATTTGTCTAAAATATTGTATTTTTTTATTCTAAAATTAATTCATACATGAGAAAATAAATTTCAAGTTGCTTCCTAACTAATTATGTTTTTCTTGCAAGCAATTAATATGCAAATATTCTTAAATTGCTATACTACCAAATACAACTAGATGTGGCCACTTCTTCTCATGGGAAGCCCACAAAGGACATCCATGGAAGCATTAAGATACCCCAATATTTATCTTATCACTTCACTTATATTAGTTTATGGTGGCCACCTTAACATGTCATCAATATGTATTGGGTATAACTTATCTTTACCTCATCTACTATAAATCCCAAATACATAAGGCTTTATTTTGAAAATCCTATTTTTTAATATTAATTTTAGAATATTTTTCTTTCATGAGCATGCAATACTTTATGGGTTTATAGGTCTTCTCAAATATCACAGTGAATAACAATGCCATAAAGATAAATAATTACAAAGGACATAATAAAAGGGTGAAAACATCATTTATCAACCTCATAAAAATTATAGGTGTATTACATAGACAAAATGGTAGCACTTATTATTCATGTAATACTTGATTTATATTGATTTTTGTGTTCTATATGCTCTCCTCCACATAAATGTTATGATATCCATATTTGAGATCATGCTTGGTAAATTACTTCACTTTTTAGGGTTGTCAAAATAAATCATCTATCCTTGGGAAAAGCAATTCTTGATTGTTATCTTGTTTAAGGATATATAATTATCCATATTTTCCATATGTCATCCTATTCTAGAATAAGTATTATTAGAAATCTAAATGATAAACTATTTAGATTTACAACTCTATCAAAGAGTGCTTGGATATTTTTTTTTAATTCTTCTCTTGTTAATAGATTTGCATATACATGTGTTAGGCATAAGGAATTTAGGTTGTAATTGAATTTTATGATCAACTTCCCTCATGTTAGGCATGCCATTTGGGTCCTTACACACTTCTTGGAATACTTGTAGAACTACTTGGATTTGTTGCCTTCATTTTTTAGTGGTATTGGATTTATAACATGCCACCTTTTTTTTTCCTTCCTCTTGCTTTACATTTAAGAAGAATAATATAAAAATTTTACTTGCATTTATCAATATCTTTACTTAGTTAAAACAAGAGAGGTAATTTATTTATCCTTATATTAAATTATGGTGAATGATATACCATATTTTATTTGGTGGTATTTTTATTTCTATTTCATGAAAAAATATCTATATCCCATTTAAGTAAGGGATAATCCATTGTAGACACATAATTTTGAGTGCATTACTAATATTTAAGTTTGCCAATCCCTTCATCATTCAGCTAAACAATCACCCAAATTAAATCAACATCCTTATACCCAAATTTGAGGTATTTATCTCTTCAATATCAAAAAGTGTCAGGGCATAAGCAAAAGTGCAACCAATGCTTTCACGTCTTAGGTAACAATTTTACCAATTTTAACTTTTTGATATTTTTCATGTAAATTTGACCTCCAATAATGATGTTATTGAAATCACTAGCTCGAAAACATTGCCAATGCTTTCTTCCACCAATGCTTTTGACTATTATGTACCAAAACTAAAAAAATTGACTATCGGTACATTTTAAGCCACCTACCATGAATGGATCCTATCACCAAGATATAATTTGTAGCCCCAAAAGAAATCCCAAATCCAAGATTTGCTATTTTCAATCTTCCTCCATTAAATGACATCTTAATCCCATTTCAAATTCTTACCATTTCTAATCCCATCAACTTGAATGCAATCCTTATCCCAATTAGCCATGGATTCCTATAATTCCAACACTTATGGGAGCCCAATCAATTGTCTTTTGAAAGCAACACATTTTTGCCAAATTTCATCTAGATTTGTAAGAATTCATATTGATATGTGGAAAGGTTATGCCAAAATATTTCTATAATATTTTGAAGGTTTCCTCCAAGCATCCAAGCTCTCATCATTGCAAGCATCCAAGCATCCAAGCTCTCATCATTGCAAGCATCCAATCATCCAAGCTCTCATCATTGCAAGCATCCAAGCATCCAAGCTCTCATCATTGCAAGCATCCAATCATCCAAGCTCTCATCATTGCAAGCTTCCAAGCTCCAAGCATCCAAACATTCAAGCATATCAAGTTTTCTAGCATTCAATCCTTTAAGATCAAGCTCTCAAGTGTCTACAAGAAATTAAGCAAGATTCAATCAATCTTCCACAAGGGAAAAATAACCTTAGCATCTTGTGTTGTGCTCTTTCTCATTACTTTATTTTGATATTTTATTTGCTTTACAACTCTAAGCTTCACTCTTATCACATAATAACTAGCTTTGAATGTCTCATTTGCATCTAGTTTGGCATTTCATATTGTCATTGTTAGTTTACACTTTAAGCAATTAATATCTCTATTGTTTGTTATTTAACAAGGTATTTATTCCTCCTATATAGGGACCATCATCATGTTAATTATTAAGTCACTCAATCTTGCATTTATTCTAAGTTTATAGCACTTTAAAGTGAAAGTGCTACTATATTGTAAGTTTGATGACACTATTGATCTCTGGTTTTTACATAGAAACAATGAACAAAACACCATATATTAGGAAAAATGTCAAAAATACTATCATTGACCCAATGGTGCTTTTACCACTAATCATTAAATTCATGCATCTATCAATTTAGTTGTTTTCAAAAATTACCCAAACAAGGATCTGATATTTGCAAGGGAGTTTGACATTGTCCTCCAACTTAGGTAGGCCCCTTTAATGCTAATTCTCTCTCTTTCTATTTGCTTTGCATGAAGGTAAAAGTTCCATCAAGACACAATACCATTGACAAGGCTTATATGAGACGAGAAGCAATTCTACTTCTATGGAAAAATTAAGTTTTCTTGCTCCACATTCCTTTTCATTTGAGAATTTAGATCTTTAGCTTTATTTGTTGTTTGCTAAATTAGTTTATATTTTATATTTATTTTTCAAAACAAGAAATAAAAAAGAAGGAACTAGTTAAGTGCTTTAATGATTTAGGGGACAAACTAAATAATTCAATATAATCCTAAAATCAAATTGCAAGTAGCTTTATCTAGGAATTCTTTGTTGCATATTTCTTGTACCCTTGCTTCAAAAGGAAAATTGTCTTTACTTACATCAAAATAAAAACACATTTTAGTTTTAGGGTTTGTTGTTGCATTTATATGTTGCATTAGGGTAGGATTAAGGTCAATCTTAGTCAAAGAATATCTTAGAAGAAATGCAGGTGTTCTTAAATAAGTCCATAAAACAATATATTCTAAGCTAAAAAACTACCTTTGTCCTAAAAATGACAAATGATAAGAGTGGGAATTGTAGGTAAATTTCATCACCTACATCCACAAGGTGGTTTTGTCCAAGACATGTAGTTATTTTTTTATTGATTGAAGGAAGGGGTTTTGAAAGGGTCCCCAAACCTTTTACACCAAGCTAAAACAAATAAGATGATCAACTAAATAAAACAAGAGAGACAGTCTCCATGAGACAAAAAGAGATGACCTCACTAAGAGTTCATGAGAGAGACTATCTCCAAAGAAAATGCCTTGGGAAATAACAATGAAAGGGGTATCCAAATATAGGGAGCCCATAAATCACCTAAGAAAAGGATCTTCAGAGCTCAGGGAGCCTACCAACCAAATAGATAAAGGAAGAACAATACCAAAAGACCAAAGGAGAAGATGAGGATCTTCATTCACCGTCACTAGGAGCAAGGGAAATCACATGGTCTGCTAGATCATCTCCATAAAACTAGTTGTTATACTCATATAGGATGACTATGGCCTGTTGGAGTAGAGAGGTGGTCATTTTTGTTGCTTTGGTCAGGGCTCTCATCAAGTCACTAAGCTCCTAGATGTAGATTTTCTTGGTTATGAATGGGATACATGCTCTCTATTGAGTGTGGCTAGATGGTTTGAAGGATCCACTCTAGGGATATCCTTTCTAGATAGAATAACATACAACAAAAATTTCCACTTGATATTTTTATGGGGGGGCGTCCTTTAAAATCTCAAGATCATGCTTGAGGATGATGGGGGACTTCCTCTTTCCAATATGAGACTTGGCAAGAGAGGACCGATGATGGGCCTTTGAATTAATAGTGGGAGTTGCATATTTAGCCTTGGGCTCAAAATCAAGCATCCAATTGGTCTTAGGATAGGGGGGTCTCTAAGAAAACTCTTTGATAACATCAAGTTGGGGGTTCTTGTGAAGGCTAGACTCGGGGATTTGGGGAGAGTCGAAGGGCTTCCACATACAATAAGATATCCCTTTGGGATTATTTATGGAGCATATATCTATATAGGATGAGATGGAGGTGTTGATGCACAAGGAAGAATGAAGATCATTTTTCTGATCATTAAGGACATACCTCTCAATATACATAAACAAGTATTTTGGGATATTTATGGTTTTCTTCCACAGAGGTGATTAAGGAAGGAAAGGTGAAAGTAATTGAAAATTGTATTGGGTTCATCTAATATAAAATATTGTAGAATAAAAACCATGACGTTGTCCCAAGGCTTGGGGAGGGATATTACCTTTGCCCTTGTTGAGATTTTCCCATTTTTCTTTGAAGTGATTTAGTTTGCTATCTAGGGAATGCTTTTCTCTCTAGATGATCTCATTGTTGTCAAGGAGTCTAGTCACTTCAACAAAAAAACTAGTATCGATGGTGAACCTAAGTCCTCTAACCAAGAATCTACCTTCATCCCACAAATGGTCCAACTCTTAAGAAAGTTCCATGTCATTGCCAATAATATTTTGGAGAAATGGAAGAAGCCCATGATCATTGAAGATCTCCTCGACTAAAATGTCCAATTGGAGGACCTTGAATTCGAACATGTAGTCATGATTAGCCATGCGCAATGCCATGGGGGGCCAAGGGGTGAAGGGAGTAAGGTGAGGGTCATATGAGGGTTGATGTAAGGGGGAGGATGTGGGGTGACCAATGCCTAGGCCATGAACACAACTAACTAAGAGCCATTGAAAAGGAGGATGACCAAAGTAAAAAAACTAGTTGAGAAAATTAGTTTACAACGGTTGATGGTGCTACATCAATTTGAAATTAAAGGGAAGGAAGTTCACCCTTTGGGAGGGATCGATAAATCACAGGTGTGCATGTTGATATATCTAGAGAAGATGTGCTATCATAACCATTGATTATCTTTCCCATTAGATAAATCCTTATTGAATTGACCACCTTCATTGGAAGAAGGATGGTGGAAGACCAATGACCAATGGGGGAAGTTATATTGTTAGGAAAATATGTTAGAGTTTGTGCAAATAGGCATGATTTGGTGATGTGGTAGAGATAAAACATGGTGTGGAGAAAATGAGTAAGGAAATCGCTCTATAATTAGCAATAAGTGCATGAAATATGGCTAATATCATGAGGGCAAGAAACTATGATGATGAGGACACCATGAGGGATATTGGTAGGAAAATGGAGGTGATTGGGACTCCAAGAAAGGCTAAACAGGAAAAATGTGGTAGAGGGATAATTGGTAGATGACACTCGATCAGACCAAAATTTGAAGAAGGCAAGGCACGAGGTTTGGAGACATCGAACCTAGGGAAGACCATGACAATAAATTATTTTGCAAGATCAATTTGAGACCCAATCTTATGAATAATTCTACTATTGATCCTACCATCAGAGTTTTTTCCTGAACTAAAATAAAAAACTTGAGAGTTTCTCATTAGATTCAACATCCAATGTCTTTCCAAATCAATGATAATGAAGGTCCTAAGTGAGGCACCTGTGATGAGGGAAGGGAGAGGAAGATTCCAAAGGGAGGAATACATGTGGATCAAGATGATAAGGTAAGACCAATGAGCATTACACATATAAGGAAGAGAACAACCAACAATAGAGAAAAAGACAAGGATTAGTTCTTGATAGGACAATATCTAACAAGGGATTGAGGCAAGTTGTGCCAAATGGTGAGGTTTTTGTTGGAAATTTTGAGTCAAAGTTGTCATTGATGTCAAGGAACAAAGTTGTCATTGATGTCAAGGAATAAGCTACCGTTGATGTCAAAAGGTCAAAAGGAACAATGCAAAGGTTAATGGCAAAAGAGCTTCATAATATTTTTAATATTATGTGGAAGCATAAGTAGGAGGGTTTTTATTAAAACCATGGATGAGAAAAAATAAAAGGTTTTTCATAAAAACCCAAGGAAGCTTTTAAATTCATGTTAAAAAGCCCAAGGAAGTTTTAATATTTATTTTATAAAATATTTAAATTCAAATTGAATTTAAATTTTATAAATAAATATTATTCATACAAGGTGGTAAATCCAAAGAAGGCTTTAATCCTTAATAAAGCCAAAAGGATTTAAATATTAATTTATAATATTTAAATTCTAAAGAATTTAAATAATTTATAAATTAATTATTTAAATATCAAAGGCGTCGACGTTCAAGTTTAAAAGTGGCAAATGATATATAAACTATATGCCTTAGTGGCATTTAAATCATCCTTCGTTCGAACAAGAGAAAGAGGCAAGCGTGTGTTGAAGAGAATTCATGCGAGGAAGAAGACAAGATTCTTGTCTTAGGTGCCAGCGAAAGGGGATAAGATTGTCGAGGGCTAAAATCTCATATCCACCTAGGCAGCGTGGCCTAGTGGCAAGTGGTCGAGGGCTAAGGCGTTTGGATGCGGAGTGACCCACGATCGATTCACGGTAGTAGCATTTTGGTGTGTTGTGTTTGAAGCGTCGAAGGAAGCGACACATGATTTTTGGCTTAGGTGCAAAAGGGGAGGAATATAGAGCACGTGGTGCTCTTTGCTCCCTAAACGAGCGCCTAGCGCACGCGGTAGCGGAGCCACGACTAGGGCGCATTGGAGAGGCGACATCATGAGTTCGAGTCTCACCAAGGCAAAGGTAATAAAATTTTTTATATATTTTGTGATGCCTAAGGTTTTGACATGAGGTCCTAGGGAGTTAAAAGGGGTAGATAAAAAGTATTTTAATTAATCATTATTTTGGTTAATTGGAGGAATAAGGAGTTAGCTTTATTTTTAAATAAAGTAAGTTGTGTGACATATTGGTTTGGATTAAAGTGTTGGTTAAATTTTGAGAGGACTTCTTGCCATTGAGTTATTTTGAGAAGGTGATTGTATTGACATTATTTTTGGTATTGGATATTATTTTAATTGGGAGATTATAAGGTGTATTTGGTCAATTATTTTTGTATATGTTGATGGATGCTTTCTTCAAGATGGAGTGATAAGGTGTATGTGTGTTTTGATATTTGCATTGTATCTTTGAGAGATTTTATCATCTTCTAACTTCTTTGAGCTTGGCAAAGAAGTGTTTGTGGTTGTGGCAGATTTTTGAGGTTCCTTCATCATCAAGAAAAAGGTATGGGCACATTCTTCCATAGTTGAGTTGATTGGTTGGTTTTATGGAAAACAAGTTTGGAGTGAAAAGGATTTAATTAGGTTTCCTTATTGAGTGTGTTGAGTTAATGCTTCAAGGTTTTCTGGATAAGAGTTGTTGTTAAACCTTGTTTGATAAGCATTGTTGTTGAAGTGATTGGTTGAGTGAAGAACTTGAACTAGGGTTTGAAAAGATCATGAGTATCATTATTATGTGAGATTGGTTGATAAGAATTGTTGGAAATATTTTGAGTGAGTGTTCATATGCTTGGACTAGGGTTTGTAAGGAAGGATTATTTCATTGAGTGATTGGTTGAGTAGAGTTGGTTGAGCCTAGTCAAGTGGATGTGTGAAGTGATTGTTCAAGTTCTATAAAACAAATTATTCTATATTATGAATTGATTTGAGAAAGTGATTGAGCATTGAGGTGAATGTGAAGCATATTGAGTCTCTAACAATTCTCTGTATGTTTCTAAAAGAGTGATTGAGAGTAGTTATTGAGAATATTGAGTCTCTAACAATTCTCTATATGTTTCTAAGAGAGTGATTGAAAGTGATTGAGCATTGTGATGAGTATAGAGCATATTGAGTCTCTAACAATTCTCTTTATGTTTCTATGAGATTGGACAAGTTCTAGTGTGGACTTGTTGAGCAGATTTGAGATAAGTCTTTGAGAAGACTTGTGGATAGATTTGGGTGAGCTTTTGTGGAAGCTTACAATACAGATTGAGAGCAGATTTGGATAAGTTCTAGTGAGGACTTATTGAGAAATTTGGACAAGTTCTAGAGAGGACTTGTGGACAGATTAGTGTGAGATTTTATGGAAGCTTACAAGGTAGATTTGAGACAAGTCTTTGAGAAGACTTGAGAGTAGAGATTGATTGATTTGTTCAAACCTTGAGTTAAGGTTTGGGGCAGATCCAATAGAGTTGATTTGAGATTGAGTCAAGCTTTGAGTTAAGGCTTGAGGATAGATATTGAGGATAGATTTGTGCTAGACCGAAGGACTATGTTTAGTATAGATTCGAGGATAGAGTTTGGTGTAGATTTGAGGATAGGTTTGTGCTAGACAAAGATAGATATTGAGGATATATTTGTGCTAGACCGAAGGACTGTGTTTAGTATAGATTTGAGATAGAGCTTTGGAGGTGATAGAGTATGAAGGGATAGAGATCCATTAGCCAGAGCAGTGAGGATAGGTGTCTTTAGTGGATAGAGATCCATTAGCAAGAGTAGTGGGGGCAATAGTTCTTCTAGAAGATCACCAACTAGAGCAAGAGGAGAAAGGATTTCTCCTATGGATAGAGATCCATGAACTTGATTAAGGGGATTGGTATCTCCTTTGGATAGAGGTCCATAAACATTGTAATAGGGAAAGGATTCCCAAGAGATTGATTGAGAAAATTTTAGTGAAATATTTTCTCCGTGGAGTAGCCCACATTGGGTGAACCATGTAAATTTGGTGTCTCTATTGTGTGTGGTGATTTATGCATTGCTTTGATTATTGCTATTGATATTGCTATCTATATATTGCATAATATTTATTGGGAAAGAAAAGTAAAAAGTGGTCTTATATTGTTCACCCCCTCTCAGTATAAGCTTGTGTTCTTCAATTGGTATCAGAGCGGGTTCCTTCGAAAGAGTTTAACAACTTGAAGGAAAAGTCTACAAGAACACAATGGATTCTAAGAATGGATCATCAGATAATTCAGCACCAATATTTTATGGAAGTGATTATATATATTGGAGTATGAGAATGAAGATTTACCCGATGGCACTTGGCAATGAAATTTGGGAAGCAGTTGAAAATGGATACGACCCCTCAGTTGATCCACCTACAGATAAGGAAGGTAAGCTTCTACAACATTACAATTCAAAAGCAATGAATGCAATTTTGAGAGGTTTGCATAGAACAGAGTCCATAAAAGTTATGCATTGTCAAGATGCAAAAGGAATGTGGGATAAGTTGCAAAGTATATATGAAGGAGATAAAGGTGTCAAGAAAGCAAAGATACGAAATCTCAAAGGACAATTTGAAGAGTTAAGAATGAAGGATGAGGAAAACATTAGTACTTATCTACTTCAAGTAGATGAGGTTGTTAATGCTATGCAAGGACTTGGACTTAAGGTTGAAGAATCAGATGTTTGTGATAAGGTCTTAAGATCTCTTCCAAAAATATTTAGTGAAAATATTTCTGCTATAGAAGAATCAAAGGATGGTGATTCTTTGACAAGAGATATGTTGCTTGGTATTCTTATAACTTTTGAGTTGAGAACAAAAGAACCTAATCCCCAGAAGGAAGCAACCTTCAAAGCAATCAAGAAGACAAAGGGTAAGAAGTCAGAATCAAGCAATGAGTCATCCAATGATGAAGAAGCAAATTATGGTAGAAGGAATAAGGATTCAAGAAGATTTAAAGATATAAAATCTATTAAATGTTTCAATTGTGGAAAGTATGGTCACTATGCAACTGATTGTCAAGAAGCTAAGAATAACAATGATGAAGAAAAATAGGATCACAGAAACAAGGAATCAGAAAGATACAAGCACCAAAAGAAAAGCAAGGATGGACAAAGCAGACAAGGAAAGAAGTTCTTTCAAAGGCAAAAGAGGAGCTACTATGCAGATAAGGCAAGTAAGTACTCAAGTGATAGTGATAATAGTTTCTCAGATAATGATAAATATGAAGTCCTATTTATGATTGAAGAAAAAGAGGTCAAGAAAAGGTCACCAATAATTCTCAAGTATTTTAGATGTGGTAACTTTGGACATCTTGAAGATAGTTGTACAAGGAATGGTTATAGTTTTAGTGATGATGAATATGAGGATACACTTGAAGGACCAGAAGAGAATATTCTAATGGCACTAGAAGAAGAAGAAGGTGATCCTATAGAAGACAAGTCAAAAGAAAATGAAGATGTAGACAAAGGAAAACAAATAGAGGAAGAATCAGATAAAGAAGGATATGATCTCAAGGGAGAACTTATTTATGCTCTTGACATAGTAAAGAAGGTAAGAAAGCAAAACTCTAAACTTGAGTTTCAGTTTCAAGAATGTGATGAAGAGAGAAGAATGCTTATAGAGGATCTAGACAAATCAAAGGCTAAGACAAAGAAGTTCAAGGATAAGTTAGAAGCAAAGGTCTTAGAATGTGAAAGGTTAGAACAAGAAGTAGCCCTACTAAGGGAAGATTTAGAAAAATCCAAGAGTAAGCTACAAAAGTTTGGAAAGAGCTCAAATATTGTGGATAAGATGATCAAGGTACAAAGAAGGTCAACAAAAAAAATAGGTCTTGGTTTTGAATAGGCTCAAAAGAAACAAGAAGAGAAGTCAACCTCAAGTTCTGAAGGAGAAGAAACTTTAGAAGAAGATAGTGTAAGAGAAAGTGAGACATCTGAGGATGAGTTGGACAATAGAAAGTTCAACAAGGACAGGAACAATGCACAAAGAAGAAACAGATGGAACAACAATCAGAATAGGTTAAAAGAGACTAAGAGACCAATGAGGTCAAGACAAGGAAACTTCAATGGAAGATGTTTTTCATGTCACAGGTTTGGGCACATGGCTTCACAGTGCAGGACACATGAAAGACAGGAATATGGGAATTTTAGAAACATGCAACTTTTCCATGGGTATTGCTACTCATGTAATCAGTTTGGTCACAAGGCAATGAATTGCAGGGTTCATGATAGAAAAGGATATGGCTTCACTAGGAGAAATCCTAAGATATTTGCACCTCCAAGGAATAATAACATTAAGTGTTATAAGTGCAATAATGATGGACACACAACAAAGTGGTGTAGAGCAGACATTCCAGAATCAAGTATGAACAAGAACAAGAACAGGAATAGGAAAAGGGATATGGATATGAACAGGAATAGGAACAAGAACATGGACATGGATAGGAACAAGAACAGGAAATGGATAGGAACAAGAACATGGACATGGAAAGGAACAATCAAAGGAATCAAAAGGATCAGATAAGAAGAAAAGAGGATAAAGGTAAAGACTAGTGCTTGTTGGGAGTAGAAATACTCCCACCCCAAAATTAACCACCTCAAGAGGAGGTGGGGGAGGGGCTAAGCTAAGAGACTCATTCTTAGCCCCGAGCCCCAAAGGTGACCCTTTGCCATTGATGTCAAAGGGGAGAGATTTGAGTAAGGGGGAGAGATTTGGTATTTGAGTAAAGAGGAGAGATTTGAAAAGAGCATTGAGCCAGGGGGAGCAATGTCCCAGGGGGAGCAGAACAAAGAAAAGGTTAAGTTTTTGGTAAAAATAATTTGGGTTGCCATCAATGACAAAGGGGGAGATTGTTGGACATTTTGAGTCAAAGTTGTCATTGATGTCAAGGAACGAAGTTGTCATTGATGTCAAGGAATAAGCTACCGTTGATGTCAAAAGGTCAAAAGGAACAATGCAAAGGTTAATGGCAAAAGAGCTTCATAATATTTTTAATATTATGTGGAAGCATAAGTAGGAGGGTTTTTATTAAAACCATGGATGAGCAAAAATAAAAGGTTTTTCATAAAAACCCAAGGAAGCTTTTAAATTCATGTTAAAAAGCCCAAGGAAGTTTTAATATTTATTTTATAAAATATTTAAATTCAAATTGAATTTAAATTTTATAAATAAATATTATTTATACAAAGTGGTAAAACCAAAGAAGGCTTTAATCCTTAATAAAGCCAAAAGGATTTAAAAATTAATTTATAATATTTAAATTCTAAAGAATTTAAATAATTTATAAATTAATTATTTAAATATCAAAGGCATCGACGTTCAAGTTTAAAGGTGGCAAATGATATATAAACTATATGCCTTAGTGGCATTCAAATCATCCTTCGTTCGAACAAGAGAAAGAGGCAAGCGTGTGTTGAAGAGAATTCGTGCGAGGAAGAAGACAAGATTCTTGTCTTAGGCGCCAGTGAAAGGGGATAAGATCATTGAGGGCTAAAATCCCATATCCACCTAGGCAGCATGGCCTAGTGGCAAGTGGTCGAGGGCTAAGGTGTTTGGGCACGGAGTGACCCGTGATCGATTCGCGATAGCAACATTTTGGTGTGTTGTGTTTGAAGCGTCGAAAGGAAGCGATGCGTGATTTTTGGCTTAGGCAAAAAAGGGGAGGAATATAGAGCACGTGGTGCTCTTTGCTCTCTAAACGAGCGCCTAGCTCATGCGATGGCTGGAGCCGTGGCTAGGATGCATGGTAGAGGCGGCGTCGTGAGTTCGAGTCTCACCAAGGCAAAGGTAATAAATTTTTAATATATTTTGTGATGCCTAAGGTTTTGACATGAGGTCCTAGGGAGTTAAAAGGGGTAGATAAAAAGTATTTTAATTAATCATTATTTTGGTTAATTGGAGGAATAAGGATGTATTAGAATTTGAAGACAAATCTTATGAAGTATTGAAGTTTAAAGTTTTGAGAGGACTTCTTGCCATTGAGTTATTTTGAAAAGGTGATTGTATTGACATTATTTATGGTATTGGATATTATTTTAATTGGGAGATTATAAGGTGTATTTGGTCAATTATTTTTGTATATGTTGATGGATGCTTTCTTCAAGATGGAGTGATAAGGTGTATGTGTGTTTTGATATTTGCATTGTATCTTTGAGAGAGTTTATCATCTTCTAACTTCTTTGAGCTTGGCAAAGAAGTGTTTGTGGTTGTGGCAGATTTTTGAGGTTCCTTCATCATCAAGAAAAAGGTATGGGCACATTCTTCCATAGTTGAGTTGATTGGTTGGTTTTTTGGAAAATAAGTTTGGAGTGAAAAGGACTTAATTAGGGTTTCCTTATTGAGTGTGTTGAGTTAATGCTTCAAGGTTTTCTAGAATTAAGAGTTGTTAAAACCTTGTTTTATAAGCATTGTTGTTGAAGCCATTGGTTAAGTGAAGAACTTGAACTAGGGTTTGAAAAGAACATGAGTATCATTGTTATGTGATATTGGTTGATAAGCATTGTTGGAAACATTTTGAGTGAGTGTTCATATGCTTGGACTAGGGTTTGTAAGGAAGGATTGTTTCATTGAGTGATTGGTTGAGTAGAGTTGGTTGAGCCTAGTCAAGTGGATGTGTGAAGTGATTATTCAAGTTCTATAAAACAAACTATTCTATATTTTGAATTGATTTGAAGTGTGCTGAAAGTGATTGAGCATTGAGGTGAATGTGAAGCATATTGAGTCTCTAACAATTCTCTGTATGTTTCTAAAAGAGTGATTGATAAGTGATTGAGGGAATTGTGATGAGTATAGAGCATATTGAGTCTCTAACAATTCTCTTTTATGTTTCTATGAGATTGGACAAGTTCTAGTGTGGACTTGTTGAGCAGATTTGAGGTAAGTCTTTGAGAAGACTTGTGGATAGATTTGGGTAAGCTTTTGTGGAAGCTTACAATACAGATTGAGAGCAGATTTGGATAAGTTCTTGTGAGGACTTATTGAGCAGATTTGGATAAGTTCTAGAGAGGACTTGTGGATAGATTAGTGTGAGATTTTGTGGAAGATTACAAGGTATATTTGAGATAAGTCTTTGAGAAGACTTGAGAGCAGAATTGATTGATTTGTTCAAACCTTGAGTTAAGATTTGGGGCAGATCCAGCAGAGTTGATTTGAGATTGAGTCAAGCTTTGAGTTAAGGCTTGAGGATAGAGATTGAGGATAGATTTGTGCTAGACCGAAGGACTATGTTTAGTACATATTCAAGGATAGATTTTGGTGCAGATTTGAGGATAGGTTTGTGCCAGACCAGAGACAGAGATTGAGGATAGATTTGTGCTAGACCGAAGGACTGTGTTTAGTACAAATTTGAGATAGAGCTTTGGAGGTGATAGAGTGATAGAGTTCTAACTAGGATATGTGTCTTATATGGATAGAGTTCCATTAGCCAGGAGTAGTGGTGGTAACAGTTCTTCTAGAGGATCACCAACTAGAGCAAGAGGAGATAGGAGTTCTCCTGTGGATAGAGATCCACGAACTTGATTAAGGGGATTGGTGTCTCCTTTGGATAGAGGTCCATAAAAATTTTAATAGGGAAAGGATTCCCAAGAGATTGATTGAGAAAGTTTTTAGTAAAATATTTTCTCCGTGGAGTAGCCCACATTGGGTGAACCACGTAAATTTGGTGTCTCTATTGTGTGTGGTGATTTTTGCATTGCTTTGATTATTGCTATTGATATTGCTATCTATACATTGCATAATATTTATTGGGAAAGAAAAGTAAAAAGTGGTCTTATACTGTTCACCCCCCTCTCAGTATAATCTTGTGTTCTTTAGTTTTCTTGTGAGAGGCCCAAGTTTGCTAGAGCATCCACTACCTATTTTCCTTCCTGATAGACATGTTGGATGAAAAAGCTATTGAGCTTTTATAGGGATCATTTGGATTCATCAATAAGGTTTTTGATACTCCAAGAGGGGGTTTGGGCACTTTTAATATATTTGATTATGTTCAAAGAATCACCTTCAATAATGAGTTTGTCTACGGTGAGACTATCAAGAAGAGTTGGCCCTTGGTAAAGGGCTCTAGATTTAGTGAAGTGATTTATTTAGATGCCAATATTTTTAGCGTAAGAAAGCATAATTTGGCTTTGATTATTTGTAACCACCTGTGCCTGCCCATACTGGATTACCTTTAGAAGAGCCATAAAAATTTAGCTTGATCCTACTCTTCGAGGGAGGATATCACTTAACCTTTGATCTATCAATTGAGGGAGAAGAGGGGGATGCTTGAGGAAGATCGAAGGATACAAAAATCCTAGATTCCATGGGAAGTTATTGGGAATAAACATGGGTAATTAAAAGGGAATTCTCTTTTGTAGTAGAAAGAATACGAGCACCAATAAAGGAGTCTTTGGAGGTATTGCAAAAGGCTCTATGATTTCTCTCTATCCAGATTCCCCATTGGAAGTGAGGGAGGTAGAAGGACCAAAAGTATTTAAAGCGATGCCCTAGGAAGGGAGTGGGCCATTGGTAGCATAAATAAATTATGGAATTGGGTGAGGCCCAAACAATCTCAAAGGTAGAGAAAATGGTGTGAAGTATATTTAGAGAAAAGAGATAATCTAGAAAAAGGTGATGTATGGATTTAGAGTTGGGTTTGCACAGGTAGCATCGATTGGGAATTGTAATTCCTTTACTAAGAAGGTTATTTATGGTAAGGATTTTGTCTTTAGAAACCAATTATAGACACCAAAATCTATCCACTTGTCATTCATCCATATTTCCCAATCCCTACCATCCATTATTTATATAGATATATATGTATTTGTTAATATATATTTAAATTTTAATATTTTATATATTAAATTTATATATATAATAAATATATTTATATATACTTATGTGAATTAATACTATCCCTCAACCACATTTTAATATTAGCCATCCATCCACCTTAATCCATACCACTTACCTAGATTTAATCTCCACCCTTCCTCATGTTTTAATCTCGACCATTCAAATTGTGTCGTCGAAACCCTAACATGTCTAAGGGAAAATTATAAAGAGGAGTAATTATGATGACTTAACCCCTAAAGTCCTAAGTTTTCTATGTCCTCATGCCCTAAGTTTCTAATCCCCTAAGTTCCATGAGATCTTGAAGTTCTCAAGTATCTCACCATCACTTTCATCTGCCATCGCCCCTATTGTCTTGTTCACATCTATCACCGCCCATTCCTTGAGAACCAAATCTGGTTCTGTGACATTCACTTCAGTCCCAAAACACCCTCTAGATCTTCTCGAGTGCCCTATAAAGCTTCTCAAATGACCTCCTAAGCTTCTAGAGTGCCTCTAGACGTTTTTGGTCATCATCGAGCACCTGTGGGTGTTTTTTACACCAAATTTGTAGCTCTACATCCCTTTAGCAACATCAGGGCATCTACGTAATCACTCTCTACATAAAAAATGAAGAAAAAATAGTAGGTTAGCATTTTTTGACAAGTTAAACAATTATATGCACTTTATATTATGTTTTTATGCTTTGTTTACAACTTTCATTACAATATTAGGGTTTAATGGTTTTATTTCTCTTGAGGGTCTCACTAGTGGAGCCCTCACAGATATTATTGATCCTTTTTATTGTTTGTTGTGTGCAGGTATAAAGACAAAATTTATTAAAGGTTGTTGAAGCTAGGGTGGCCCTACATAGGATACACAAGCCCACCCACAACCTCGTTGGGATCAAATCAAGTGCAAAGACACCACCATTATTTTTAACTAGGGTTTTGAAGAACCCTAGTACATGTAAAAATTATATCAAAAGAAATAAGTAGTGTATAACCCCACATTTGGGGTATACTGATTGTAATATTTGAGATCCATCGATAATAATAAAATATTTTATTTGTATTGTGCAATCATTTGTTTTACTTTGCTTATCATTTCATAGTTTATATTTGGTGTTTCTTGATTTTGTATTCACAAATGGTGATCACATCCACATCCATACCATCTACTTCAGATATGGAAATAAATGAAGCATGGGAACACCTTAAAAAAATGGTCAATAAATGAAAAAACACTCAGTCTTGTCCTCAACAATAAGTTCAAGTGGTCAATACTAAGCCTCAACCTGTTTCCACCCAAACCACCTTTATCACCTAAAGTCCATCATGGGTACCACAGTATTCTATGGTTTCCATCCCCACTCAAGCATCAAATCATACCATTCCATTACCATAAATCATCACATTCATAGCTCCCACACATCATATCCCTTTCAACATTCACCATAATTTCTTCACCAACCTCCACATAATAAATTTCAATCCACTCCACAAAACCATCATCATCTCATCACACCCCAAAATCTCAACACCATCCTCACAAAATCATCAAATAATTTAGGGTTTCCACATACCTGGGGAAGACCCTATAATTTAGGCCATGTAATAGCATATTGGTAGCTTGATGCAACGTACTCTTGGTATGATGAATCAGAAACCAAAACTTAGGCAGTTGATCAATCAACCAATCCATTTTTAGGTACCATCATTGCCATATCTGGTAGACTTCACAGTACCAAAATTTGATAAATTTAAAGGGATTGAGAACCCTAGAGAACATGTGAGCACATTTATCCATTCATGTTTTAGAATCTAAAATAATGATGCTCTAATGCTTCAAAATTTTCCTCAAACATTGGGGGGAGATGTCATAGAGTGGTACAACCATTTACCTCACCATAGTATTTATACTTTTGAGAAATTGGTTGATAAATTTCTTGAAAGGTTTTCCCCTAATGTTAGAAAGAAGGTCTCACTAACTTATATAGTTTAAAGCAAAATGATGATGAGTTAGTATACGATTTTGGAAATTTTTGGAGGGCCGTTATTACCAAACTATCATTCTCCCTCCCCATGGAAGAGTTGACTAGACTGTTTACTAGGAGTTGCTTAAAACCCATCTCTTGGTTATTACAACTACAACAATACTGATAATTTGAGGAAGCTCTTTTCCAGGCTAGCATCATTGAGGAAATAAAAATCCAAGAATGTGTACTTAAGCCTAAAAAGAAATAATGGCAGAGTAAGGGCCAATACAAAGGTAACTATTTTGGCCAGTCCAAACCAAACCAGGCTAACCAAGTCAATCAAGTTAATCAAGTGGTCATGAACTATAATGGCTCAACAACAACCTATGCAACAACAACCACAACAAATTGCATATCATGTAGTTCCCTCACCATCTCAACTAACCCAAAACATAGTGCCAACTGTGGAAAACTACCCACATTGATAATATATTCAACAAAACTGCTAGTACACTCCATTAGCCTAATCATATGCCTCCATATTACACCAGTTATATGACACCAATAAACTTGCCTGATCGAAAGTCAAACCAAATGATCCTACCAAGCGTAGAAAATACTATAGAGAATTTTTTTCTTGTTCTTATCATAGATAAAATAGGCATTACATAAATGGTTGCTTCAACTTTAAAGGCATAGTGCAAGATCTCATTGACTTAGGGGTCATCAAGCTTGATAGTCCCTTAGCCCAATAGAATCAAAATATTGGTATTTATCAAACACAACTTCCTCATCATGAGGAGGTGCAACCAACAATGGGAGGGTCTAACACCAAGAATCTTCCAAAACAAGTCAATCATGTGCAAAAATATCACAATTTTATGGGTGCTATCCATGTAGTCACCCAAGGTCAACAATGCACTAATAAAAAAAATGCACAACAACTTGTTCATCATCATCATAATCCATATAAAGACACATACACAACAATCTGTTCATCAACATCATGACTTTCACAATTATTCCTTCCACATCATTATTATCCATCCAATAATCACCACAAACAAATCCATATCCATCCCCATCAGCCAATTTTTCACAAGTCAAATTGATGGATTGTGAGATACCATCGCAATCCATACCTCTCCCATTCCTCAAGCCATAAACCAACCATGATATTGTCACATACAAATCCAATCCACCCACATCTACATCATCCCAAGTTGAGGTTCACCTCACTAATCTTGGTATTGGTGAATATGTGGTCCAAGATATCATAGTCACACCACTCAACATTCAAACTGCTAAGGATTACGGTCACCCACCTGATCCACCCTTATCTATAGGAGCGGTATATAACATAGATTTAGTGACTAGTAGCATTAATTTTGTGTATGGGATACTTGATTCATCTTCCAATCTAGTTACCCAGATGAACCCAAACAACCAACACCTACCAATATACAACATATGTTGGGTTTTACATCTCGGTATTTTCACATAGTTAATTGGCAAGGACATGGCCTAGGACGACATGAATAGGGAATGCATAAAATTATCGATGTTTCATATCGATAAGTGTATGATCATTTAGGTTTAGGTTAACATCCACTTCTCTTGAACAAGCCTTTCAAGGTTTACATTTGAATTCAGGAGAATATATCCATCACACCGATGCCTCTAAAGATGAAATCTATGAATAATTTGATGTCATGTCAATAGCTCTTGATGAATCTAAAGAGGAATCAGAACCCATAATTCCACATACTGAACATGATGAGTTTTACCTCAGAATGTTCCCCATCCATCAACCCATCATTCACTTACTTCTTCCACAAGAGCGAGCTGGACCAATCGGTGAACCACCACCTCCACTTCATTGATCCACATCGTTGGCCAATTTTGTAATATATGTACATAAATTCAAAAAAAAAATCACAAAAATAAATTCAAAAATAAATTAAAAATAAAAATAAAAAATTGCATTGCATGTACATAGCTTTTCACCAATTGCATTCATTTGTGTTGCTTGTTTTTGTTCAGGTTCTTGAAGTTCTAGCATTGGTTTTGTTGGTGATCGAATTGGCCTAGATATTGATTTTATAAGTCTACAGTGCCTTAGACCCATTGCCAAACATTGAATGTTTGAAGGAAAAGAATGTCCTCTGTGACAATCTCTAGTAGTGCTAGTTACAAAAATAAAAATGGAGTTTTTGAGATAAGGTTAGGAAGGTACTGAAAGGGATGAAATGATTGAAAGGTATGGAAAATTTCTAAAAGCCATAAATACAAGGTGATGGATAGGAAGCACGATGGACAACCTAAATACTTGAACCAACAACAATCAAAATAATAGACCTTTAATAGAAACCAACATTAAGCCTTCGGGACTGCATAAAATCCAGAGGTATTCTAGGGATTTATCCTTTATTGATAACTAAATCCAGATAAAATAATTAATATATGGTAAAGAGGCTGATTTAACAGAAATAACATGATAGAAGTCATACACAAAGATAGAATATTCAAAGTCAGAGCCAAAAGTCTTTATTTCAGAAGCAGATTTCAAAGTACATAGCTGCTTCTCTAGCAGATATTGTCCATCCTTAATTACACAGAGAAGAGCAAATTTGATAGGGAATTATACCTCTAAAAATTTAATGCCCAACCACTCCCCAATAGTGACTAGTAGACTTGGTCCTGGAACTGACTTGCAGTAGTCAATTCTGCCTTGCAAATAGCTCAACATTGAAAGTAGGATGTTCCTACAATCTACCACAATCAAATGACTCAAAGCGTATCTTGGGATCAGTTTAATAATTCAATGGTAGATTTACAACAGCCCTTGATAGTTTTAGGTATCTTCATGGTGATTTTGGGTAGTTTACACTGCATTTGGGGTCTTCTAGGAGTTTCACTCCAAAACTGGAGTGACAGGGTATTTTCATGCCTTAGAAACATTTTAGTGTTTTTGCCTTAGGTGTCTCTCCCTGGGTGGAGCGATAGAAGCTTTCGCTCCACTAGTGGAGCACCTAGGACCTTCACTCCACTGGTGGAGCGCTTGGCCCTTTGATCGAGATGTTGACTTCCTTTTGCACTTAGTATCATTCGCTTCTCTCTAAGCCATTCTGGCCCTTCGCTCCACTGGTGGAGCGACAGGATCTTTGACTGCTTTGACTCATTTTTCACATTCTTTAATATATCACCACTTGCTTTTTGCTCCACTGGTGGAGCGCTTAGGAGATTCACTCCACTAGTGGAGCACTTGCTAATTTGACCAAAATTTGACCTGCTTTGCACCCTTTCTTTGCCAACATTTTAGCTTTGTATTTTTGGGACCTTCGCTCCACTGGTGGAGCGATAGGTCCTTTTGCTCCACTGGGGGAGTGACAGGGCCTTTTGCTCCACTGGGGGAGCGGCAAGACCTTTCGCTCCACTAGGGGAGTGACAGGTCCTTTGACCAAAAATTTTGACTTTTTGGGACTTGCCTTTTCCAAACGCTAAACTACACATCTTTTCGAAGTGTCGCTCCACTGGTGGAGTGACAAGGAGTTTCTCTCCACTGGTGGAGCAACTGAGCCTTTGACCACTTTGACCTTTTTCACTTAGTCATATTTGAACATTTTTTGCTTGGAGTGTCACTCCATAGGTTGAGCAACTAGGGAATTCACTCCAATAATGGAGCGATTGCAAATTTGACTCTCTTTTGACTTCCCTTTCCCATACTTAGCCATATTTTCCTATCTTTACTCTTTTCTAGCCTTTCGCTCCACTGGTGGAGCGACAACAATTTTTACAGAAAAACATGCTCTAAAAAATACCTAAGACTTAGAAATCATTACCATATGTACATATATGAAAAGAAAAGAACTTGTAGAAAATAAGGTAAGGAAGAGAAACCACTCAAAGCATTGCCCATGCTAAAATGTTTACAATTTTGCATGCGACATGACAAAAAAAGTACAAAAAAAGGCAGAGAAACCACAAAATGTGAAAAAAGATAATTTTAATTTAATGAGACAACTAGTAAAAGCATAGTAGCATAACAACATATTAACCATTTTTTATGGAAAAAGAGAAGTTTTTATAGTGATTTAGTATCAAAAATTGTATACAACATGAAAATTAACAAAATATGGAAAAACTGGCAACATCTCTAGTGACTCGCAGGGTATTGAGCCTACCTCAATTTAAAGATCCCAGACCTTATCCTTGGGTTATAGAGTCCTCTTCACTCTCAGAATCCTTGGACTGCTCTCACTTCTTTTGGGTGCTTCTTTAAGCATGTCTTTCTCTTCATCTTCTTCATCCTCCTATGATTCTTCTCCTTGCTCTTCTATTTCCTATGCTTTAGAATCTAGATCACTTTTAATATCTTTTTCCTTCTCCTACTCTTCTGGGTGGGGAAGGAACCTATCCAGGGATTTCTTAAACACATGCTTGTATACTATGAAAGCATTAATCCAATGTTCAAGGGAGAAATTTGGCTACTTTTGGTGCTCCTATATTAGACAACGGTAGGTCTCGATGCGCTTAATATTAGCAAAATTTAATCTTTGGTTGAACCTCTGCAAGCAAGACTTGATCTGGGTATACTTAGCCATGAAGATAATAACCTATGCATCTAAACTTAAATCCTCCTAAGCATCAATTTCGGAGGGGCTATAAACAAATATTGACCATATGGGATCTAACTCCTCAAGCGATTGAATGGATCCTTCAGGGTCTACGAAGTCGAGGATGCCAATTTTAGCAAGGGTATTGAAGTACCATAATGAAACATCTCTTTATTGCTTGAGGGGATCTGAGATCTGATGAGATTTTTTGGCTAATTCAACCTTTGTGAAGAAATATCATAGATTCATATTTACTATTACCCAGGATCAAGCTAGAGAGCTCATAGGAGTAAGGTGGACGGTCACATCTTCAATCTTTCATAGTTGCGTGACTAAGTCTAGCCAATGATTAACATCTTCTTGGGTAGATTCTAAAGTTGAGTTGCTAGCTACAATTGTCTCCTAAGTCTCCCTAAACAATACCCAAACTGTAAATCCTTGCATGAATTGCCAGGAAATCTTCTAGGAACTACAAACACATTCCCTTGAGGCACTCTTTAGATAATGTGATAGACATCACTATTTTATCTTCTAACTCAGCTCATAATTTGTGGTTTTGAATAGTGAGCACTTGAATATCCTTATTGGCCTCAGTGCGTGACCTCATATGGCGATCATACAACATGGAAAGTTCATCATTCTCTCCCTCTAGCAAAAGGATTTTCTATTTTAGTGGCATGGATTCAGATTCCAATGCCTCAATTTGCCTCTTCACCACTGCTAAGTACTCCTCAAGCTCAAGGTTCTTAGACTGCTCTTGAAATAAGAGCTCCTTTTAATATTCATTGTGAGCATAGATAGAGCCCATGTCAACATTTATGTTTCCAATATTTTGCACTATATCCATTTTGGTAACGTCCTCCATGGTATGGCAAAAAGAATAATCAACAGGATTCATCTCTACCAAGGGCTTCTGGACAAGTGGTATTTTCTCCATGGTGTGCAAATCCATTTTTTTGGGTTGATGATGGATTTCTTTTCAGTTTTTACCAGAGCCTGCACCTCCTTCCTCCAATGGTCCTTTAGCCAATGCGTTGAATTTTGGTGTGCCTTGCAGATACTCTCTGTGGTATCAAGATGGTGAGTCATTTATAACTCCAACTCAAGTAAATCCTAAACACCCACTCCAAGGATTGGCATGAAAGGAAGGAGGGGAAGCTCAAGTTTAGATAGCACGCAAGAAGCAAGAGGAGAAGAAACTACACTAACCCTTAGGGACACTTGAGTTTGGATAGCTATCATAGAGATAGTCAATTTAGGCATTGAAAAACTAGTGGACACTGAAGACATGGTGGAAGACGATGACATGGAAAATGGGTTCATTTCTATAGTAGTGGAAATATTTGCAATGGGGTCCTTTGTGAAAAAAAAGGTTAAGCTAATGGTTGTAGAAATTTTGAAGGCATTAGGGGTACCAGCAAAATATGCAAATGCTACTGATAATAGAACTAAAAGAATAGGGGAAACTAATACACTAGGAACCATGGATTGGGACAATGAGATAGAAAAAGAATCAGAGACCAAGGGAACAAAAACTATGATAGGGATTTCAGATGCTGAGGAAATAGTTACTGTGATAGGAATTTTAGGCACCAAGAAAATGGTAGCAACAGAGGGCGAAGAAGAAGGAGGTGAATATGGGTGTGTACCTTTAGGCTCCATGATCAAGGGAGCTAGGTTAGATGAGCATTGCACCTGCGTCAATTCTTCTTTCTCCTTAGCTTCTGGTGTGTCCACATCAATGAACTCTACATTCTCAATATTTCACTTCTCTAACTGCATAACCATAGAAATTTTTGGAGAGCTCGATGGAGGGTTTTTAGAGTCATTTGAGAGATTACTATGAAGGGATTTTGAGCACTGGTGCATGACCTATTTGTTACGTGTTGCAAGAGAGGCACCTCAACTTTCCTTTTTGGGGGAGTTCTCATATTTTTATGGGACATTGACCTAATTTTTTTAGCCGATAATGGGGTGCCCAAGACCACCTTGCATTTGCATTCTACCATGTGCCTCATATCTACCAGGTCATCCACCTTATTAGGGCTACACCCACCTTGGGGAACAATCTCAGCAAATGAGAGAGCCCGATAAGTACCTACATTCTCATTGTGTCTTTGATAACTTGTCATTGATTGCTAGTGGGTAGTTTGAAGATGTCTTGTCATTATTGACCCTCATGATCCACCACTGTTTGATCTTATCATCTGACCAATGCTAAATTTTGGATTTCATTGTCATGAAAACACTCATGGGCAGATTTTTCTCTGAGTTGACAAATGGGTCGTATTTGCTCTCCATGGTATAAAAATCATGCCAAGGGGGCAAAGGCACCATCTCATCAATGTGCCACTCCAACTTGAGCCCTTTTATATTATTCCATTATTTTTCCATGTTGGGATAAGGGCAAAATTGAAAGGACTTTACTCCAAGATGATCCTGGATTATGTCAAGTGGATCATACCTCCAGCGCTGGGGAACCTCAATCAATTCCTATTCAAAAATCATCATGATAAGCACATAATTATAACCACACTATGTTAATTTGATATCCCCAAACTCGAAATGCATAGGGTATATGGTATTATTTTATCGACCTTTCCTATACAACTTGTTGGTGTAGTGTTGTCGGGCGACCTCCAGGGAAAATAGATAGAGCATGGCATAAAATGGCAATAGAAAATATTTTTCTATAAACCCGTATAGTCTGACAACCAAGCCCTGGGTGAGCAGAAAAATATCTCCCATTTTCTCTTCCACCACCTTATCTCTTAGCCCCACAGGTACTTGCTTGCAGTGGCCATATATCAGCTCTAGCATTGGCCCCTATTGGAAATTTGAGGTATTTTATGTTGTCATTGATGTCACATGGATCATTGATGTCACATGGATCACATTTGGTTTTGGTGGCCAAAATACTTCATAGATAAACATCTATGATATTTTGGAGAGCATGGATATATACAAGGTTTTTATGAAAACCAAGGCAGGCAAAATAAAAGGTTTTATTTAAAACCATGGTGGGCTTATGTGGAAAGGGCTTTTCTTAAAAGCCAAGGTGGAATTTTGTTTCATCGAAAAAGGACCTCCGGTGATGAAGATATTAAAGTTTAAAGTTTAAGTTTAAATTAATGGAGGGCCGACCTATGTGCAATTAATGGAGGGTGGCATATATATATATATATATGTAAAGGTTTCAATTTATTTTGGAAAGGGGGCATATTATATATCGTCGGAAAGCTTATTTCGAGGGCTATTTGACTAACTTATTTAGAAGGAGAAATAAGGTGTGTGTAAAGAGATATTTCTGATTTTGCAAAGGGGTTCCAAAAGTGAAGTTTGCCTTGTTCTTTTTCAAGAGGATTAATTCTTTCATGAGGTGACAAGGTATGCAATATTGTGATTTATTTTATTTTATGGTATAAGTGGTTTTGGGAGTGAAAAGGTTATGCAATGTTTTGATTTATTTTATTTTATGGTACAAGTGGTTTTAGGAGAGATAAGGAAGTTGTGCAATTAAAGGCCTTGGTGATGATTATTGAAAAGTGGAGTAATGTTGATTATTTTGTGATCTACTAACCCTTGTGAAGATTGGCAAAAGAATTTTGTGATTGTGGCAGATTTACAAAGAGGTTTTTTCATCTTCATAAAAGGTATGGGCACATTCTCCTATTGATTGTTTATGGTGGTTGATTTCTGAAATATCATTGGAGGGAAAAGGATTGTTTGTGGTTTCCTTTTCGAAAGTGGTTGGTTGAATGCTTCAAGGTTTTCTGAATTGAGAGTTGTGTCTAAACCTTGTTTTATAAGCATAGTTGTTGAAGCCCATTGGTTGTGAAAGAACTTGAGTTAGAAAAGAACATGAGTATCATTGTTATGTGAGATTTGTGGTTGAGCATTATTGGAAACATTTGAGTTGGTTGATACATACTTGGACTAGGGTTGTGTGAGAAAGAGTTATCCCTTGTGATGATTGGTTGAGTTGAGTTGATTGAGCCTAGTCAAGTGATGTGTGAAGTGATTGTTCAAGTTCTATGAAATAAACTATTCCATCATTCTATGTTGAGTTGAGATTAAGGTTAGAACATATTGAGTCTCTAACAATTCTCTTTATGGTTCTATAAGACTTGAATTGAGTTGAGGTTGATTTGAGTTGAGAGTGAGATTAGAACATATTGAGTCTCTAACAATTCTCTTTATGCTTCTATGAGTTGATTTGAGTTGAGTTGAGATTGATTTGGGTTGAGAGTGAGTTTAGAACATATTGAGTCTCTAACAATTCTCTTTATGCTTCTATGAGTTGAGTTGAGATTGATTTGGGTTGAGAGTGAGATTAGAACATATTGAGTCTCTAACAATTCTCTTTATGCTTCTATGAAGTTAATTTGAGTTGATATTGCCATTCATTGTTGAGTTCATTTTGAGTACTACTTGAGCATGATTGATTGAGCCTTTGAGAAGGCCTTTGGGACAGATTTGAGGACAATGTTGGGACAGATTTGAGGATAGTTTTGGGCAAGTTCTTGGTGAGCTTGCTAGAGCATATTTGGGCAAGTTCTTGGTGAGCTTGCTAGAGCAGATTTGGGCAAGTTCTTGGTGAGCTTGCTAGAGCATATTTGGACAAGTTCTATGTGAGCTTGTTATTCAGATTGACAAGTTCTATGTGAGCTTGTTAAGCAGGTTCTATGTGAGCCTATTGAGCAGGTTCTTAGTGAGCCTATTGATAGAGCTTTGGAGGTGACAGAGTATAGAGGATAGAGTCTCAGTGGATAGAGATCCAACAGCTAGCACAGTTGAAGATAGATCTGAGTGAGGAGTCTTCAAGTGGAGAGAGGTCCACCAGTTAGTGCAATAGAGAGATAGAGTCTTCTAGAAGATCACATAGCCAGAGCAGAAGGGGAAAGAGTTCTCCTATGGAAGAGATCCATGAACTTGAGATTAGGGGATCAACATCTCCTTTGGATAGAGATCCATAAACATTGTAATTGGGAGTGATTCCCAAAGAGATTGATTGAGAAAGTTTTAGTAAAATATTTTCTCCGTGGAGTAGCCCACATTGGGTGAACCACGTAAATTGTGGTGTCTCTATTGTGTATGGTTTTTGTGCATTGCTTTGATTACTGCTATTGATACTGCTATCTTTACACAACATAATATTGAATTGGAAGAAAAAGTAAAAAGTGGTCTTATACTGTTCACCCCCCTCTCAGTATAAGCTTGTGTTCTTCAATTGGTATCAGAGCGGGTTCCTTCGAAAAGGCTAACAACTTGAGGGCAGATTCTACAAGAACACAGATGGCTTCACAGAAAGGATTATCTACAAATAAGGCTCCATTGTTTGATGGTAACAATTATGCTTTCTAGAGCATGAGGATGAAGAACTACTTGATATCACAAGGATATGAGGTATGGAAGATGGTTGAAAAAGAGTATAAGGTTGAAGGTGATCCCGAGGAAGATAAGACTACTAGGAAATTGGTTGAGATCAATGCAAGAGCAATGAATTGTATTTTGAGTGGGCTACGTGAGATAGATTTTGCAAAGGTCATGGTATGTACTTCAGCTAATGAGATGTGGACCAAGTTGAGGAATACTTATGAAGGAGATTCCAAGGTAAAGTTGGCAAAACTACAAACTCATAGAAAAATATTTGAGGAATTGAAAATGGAAGATTCTGAAGATATTGCAAAGTTCTTACTTCGAGTTGATGAGATTACTAACACTATGAGAGGCCTAGGTTTTGAGATGAAAGAATCAAAAGTTACTCAAAAGGTTTTGAGATCACTTCCCATGAAATATGATGCAAAGGTTTCAGAAATAGAAGAAACAATGGATATCAACAAGTTAACAATGGAAGAATTGCAAGGTACTCTCACAACTTATGAGATGAGGGTAAGTAAGCATCAAGCTCCAATAAAAGAGATTGCTTTCAAGGCTTCAGAAAAAGAGAAAGGGAAAGTTTCAGAAATAGATAGAGTTTTAGAAAATGATGAGGAAGCTAACTTCATCAAAAGGAATAAGGACTCAAGGAATTTTAGAGATATAAGGAAAGTCAGGTGCTACAAGTGTGGTGATCTTGGTCACTATGCATACAAGTGTCCACATGAAGAAATCAGTGATGATGAAAAATAGGGTCACAGAAGAAAAGAAGATGGAAAGCATAAGCATGACAAAGATGACAGATTCAAGCAAAATAGGTATGAGAAGAAGAAATTTTTTCGTAAGGCAAAGAAATCTTACTACATTGTAGAAGCAAGTGATAGCTCAGATCATAGTGATAGAGACAATTCAGATGATGAAAAGGAAGAGCATTTATTCCTAGGAATAGAAGGTGAAAGAGAACAATGTTTTGTGTGTGGTCAAAGAGATCACAGATCAGGATATTGCAATGGTTTCAGTGATAGTGAAGATGAGATGACACATCAAGGAAACAGGCATGGTCAAAGAAATCTTGAGAGTTTGTTTGCTATAGAAGATTATAATGATCTTAGTGACAGTGAAGATGAAGAAGGGTTTTTCTATGGAATAAGAGAAGTAGAAGAAGAACATTCACTCCAAACTATTGAAGTTAAAGAAGAGGATGTGCCTATTGAAGAAAGACATGAAGAGCTTGCCATAGCCATTGAGCAAGAAGATAGGTACAAGAAAGGTCTAAGGATACTAAAATGCTTCATATGTGGAGATTTTGGGCATATAGATGATGATTGCACATACTACAACAATTACAACAAGGAAAGTGTATTTGAAAAAGAAAGCAACAGTTCTAGTGACAATTCCAGCAGTAGTGAAAACAAAGAAGTCTCATTTTTGGTAATAGAAAAGGAAGAGGATGAGCCAAGTAAACAAAAATCAGAAATCAAAAGGTTAAAAGAAGAATACAGGAATCTTGAAAACAAGATTCGAACAGATGTCAAAATCAGAGAAGAACTACTTCAAACAATCAATAATCTCAGAGAAGAGCTTCAAAATGCAAAAAGGATAGAAGAGAGGATGAATGAAGAACTAAGGGTAACAATGACAAGACATGATACATTAGATGAAAATATTCAAAAAGGAGAAACTTATTTTAATTATTTACTTCACAATCAAAAGGAAAGGAAGTTCTAAAATATGAAAGCAAGGAAGCACCTAAGATTTGTGAGGAAAGTTCCAAAGTTCCTATGGCTTCAAATATTCAGTTTGGTTCTTGTTTTGAGATAGGTGAATCAAGCTCAAAGGGAAAATAAATTCTTGAAGAGAAAGGCAAGGAAGAGGTTTTAGATGCTACAAAGAAGGTTCAAGAATGCAATGCACAAGTTGAAGATGATCATAAGGATAATGGTCAAGAAAGGTATGAGGAACCAAGGCATGAACAAAGGGCTTTTCAAGGATATTGTTTTTCTTGTAATGGATTTGGACACAGGGCTATACATTGCAGGATCTATGGATCAAAGAAGTTTGATTTTGCTAGAAGAAACTTCAAGGGAAGAAGGTATGGTTTTCAGGGACATTGCTTCTCATGCAACAGGATTGGTCATAGAGCTTTTTAGTGCAAAGGAAATGAGCAACATGGTTTTGGTTTTAGAGCTTCACAATACAGGGTTCAAGAAAGGAATGGATATGGAAATTATTTTAAGAATAATTTCAGGACATGGGCACCAACCAAAGGCTACAATATCAAGTGTTTTAATTGCAATAACTTTGGGCATATTGCAATATGGTGTAGGACTCAATTCCAAATAGGTTCAAGGCAAGAAGGTCAAAAAGGTTCTAGACAAGAAGATCAAGTAATTCATCAAGAGAAGGATATCAGAAAAACATGGAAGGAAGTTGATAGAGGAAAGAAACAAAGTGATATGGGAGTAAAAGTACTCCCACCCCAAAATTAATCACCTCAAAAGAGAAGGGGGTGAGGGGGCTAAGCTTAAGAGTCATATATTTTAGCCCCATAGGTGTCCCTTTTGCCATTGATGTCAAAGGGGGAGAGATTTGAGTAAGGGGGAGAGCATTGAGTTAGGGGGAGCAGCCTCCAAAGAGAGTATTGAGTTAGGGGGAGCAGCCTCCATAGAGAGTATTGAGTCGGGGGAGCAACTTTGATTCTCAGAGATGGTTTTTAAAGTGATTGTGGTGTTTGCATTAGAGGTGTTGCCATCAATGACAAAGGGGGATATTGTTGGAAATTTGAGTTAATTTGAGGTATTTTATGTTGTCATTGATGTCACATGGATCATTGATGTCACATGGATCACATTTGGTTTTGGTGGCAAAAATATTTCATAAATAATCATCTATGATATTTTGGAGAGCATGGATATATACAGGGTTTTTATGAAAACCAAGGCAGGAAAAATAAAAGGTTTTATTTAAAACCATGGTGGGCTTATGTGGAAAGGGATTTTCTTAAAAGCCAAGGTGGAATTTTGTTTCATCGAAAAAGGACCTCCGGTGATGAAGATATTAAAGTTTAAAGTTTAAGTTTAAATTAATGGAGGGCCGACCTATGTGCAATTAATGGAGGTTGGCATATATATATGTAAAGGTTTCAATTTATTTTGGAAAGGGGGCATATTATATATCATCGAAAAGATTATTTCGAGGGCTATTTGAATAACTTATTTAGAAGGAGAAATAAGGTGTGTGTAAAGAGATATTTCTGATTTTGCAAAGGGGTTCCAAAAGTGAAGTTTGCCTTGTTCTTTTTCAAGAGGATTAATTCTTTCATGAGGTGACAAGGTATGCAATATTGTGATTTATTTTATTTTATGGTATAAGTGGTTTTGGGAGTGAAAAGGTTATGCAATGTTTTGATTTATTTTATTTTATGGTACAAGTGGTTTTAGGAGAGATAAGGAAGTTGTGCAATTAAAGGCCTTGGTGATGATTATTGAAAAGTGGAGTAATGTTGATTATTTTGTGATCTACTAACCCTTGTGAAGATTGGCAAAAGAATTTTGTGATTGTGGCAGATTTACAAAGAGGTTTTTTCATCTTCATAAAAGGTATGGGCACATTCTCCTATTGATTGTTTATGGTGGTTGATTTCTGAAATATCATTGGAGGGAAAAGGATTGTTTGTGGTTTCCTTTTCGAAAGTGGTTGGTTGAATGCTTCAAGGTTTTCTGAATTGAGAGTTGTGTCTAAACCTTGTTTTATAAGCATAGTTGTTGAAGCCCATTGGTTGTGAAAGAACTTGAGTTAGAAAAGAACATGAGTATCATTGTTATGTGAGATTTGTGGTTGAGCATTGTTGGAAACATTTGAGTTGGTTGATACATACTTGGACTAGGGTTGTGTGAGAAAGAGTTGTCCCTTGTGATGATTGGTTGAGTTGAGTTGATTGAGCCTAGTCAAGTGATGTGTGAAGTGATTGTTCAAGTTCTATGAAACAAACTATTCCATCATTCTATGTTGAGTTGAGATTAAGGTTAGAACATATTGAGTCTCTAACAATTCTCTTTATGGTTCTATAAGACTTGAATTGAGTTGAGGTTGATTTGAGTTGAGAGTGAGATTAGAACATATTGAGTCTCTAACAATTCTCTTTATGCTTCTATGAGTTGATTTGAGTTGAGTTGAGATTGATTTGAGTTGAGAGTGAGTTTAGAACATATTGAGTCTCTAACAATTCTCTTTATGCTTCTATGAGTTGAGTTGAGATTGATTTGGGTTGAGAGTGAGATTAGAACATATTGAGTCTCTAACAATTCTCTTTATGCTTCTATGAAGTTAATTTGAGTTGATATTGCCATTCATTGTTGAGTTCATTTTGAGTACTACTTGAGCATGATTGATTGAGCCTTTGAGAAGGCCTTTGGGACAGATTTGAGGACAATGTTGGGACAGATTTTGTGGACAGATTTGGGCAAGTTCTTGGTGAGCTTGCTAGAGCAGATTTGGGCAAGTTCTTGGTGAGCTTGCTAGAGCAGATTTGGACAAGTTCTGTGTGAGCTTGTTAAGCAGGTTTTGTGTGAGCCTATTGAGCAGGTTCTTAGTGAGCCTATTGATAGAGCTTTGGAGGTGATAGAGTATAGAGGATAGAGTCTCAGTGGATAGAGATCCAACAACCAGCATAGTTGAAGATAGATCTGAGTGAGGAGTCTTCAAGTGGAGAGAGGTCCACCAGTTAGTGCAGTAGAGAGACAGAGTCTTCTAGAAGATCACATAGCCAGAGTAGAAGGGGAAAGAGTTCTCCTATGGAAGAGATCCATGAACTTGAGATTAGGGGATCAACATCTCCTTTGGATAGAGATCCATAAACATTGTAATTGGGAGTGATTCCCAAAGAGATTGATTGAGAAAGTTTTAGTAAAATATTTTCTCCGTGGAGTAGCCCACATTGGGTGAACCACGTAAATTGTGGTGTCTCTATTGTGTATGGTTTTTGTGCATTGCTTTGATTACTGCTATTGATACTGCTATCTTTACACAACATAATATTGAATTGGAAGAAAAAGTAAAAAGTGGTCTTATATTGTTCACCCCCCCTCTCAGTATAAGCTTGTGTTCTTCAGACCCAAGAAAATCTAGTTAAAGACATAGTATGATTAATCTCTAGACAAGCTCTACATCTAGAGGTAAACTAGTAATGCTCTACCCTCATCCATATGGTCCTTCGTGATGTAGGAAAACTTGTCCTACAGGTGCCAAAATAAGTACCACACCAAGGAGGAGAAAAGCCTGAACTAGTTATCTTTGTGGCTTTGTAAATAGGACAATGATTTGTTCAACTACCATCCCAAGAAATCCACCCAGTCAAAGAAAACTAGGATAGCACCTAGCCTCATATTGGATGGGAAGTAAATCTCATTCTCAAATATGGACTGTGCATGGATACTTGCCAGTCGTAGACCACTTCATCGGTAGAAAGCCCCATCACCCATTCTAGAATGGAATAGATATCATGATGGGAAAATTCTATAAGGAGTTTGGGTAGTTATGGAAATTATTCAGACGATGCTACTCCTCCTAGCTATCATCTCATAAACTTATGTATCTCAAGAATCAACTGATACCTAGTGCCCTACTCATCACTATTGATTTTTCTTGGGGTAAACTTGGGGGAGGACATCTTGCCACAGGTGAAGGCCTTTCGAACAATATCAGCTGTGAAGGTGAACAATGCTTCTCCCTTAGAATTTCACACTATTCTAGTCTAGGCAGCATAGAAACATGACATCACCTACACAAACTATGAGTAGTGGTGTACATGCATGTACATATAAAATAACAAGTGTGAATGATAAACAACAACTAATGGATTCTCAATTAGGTCTTCTCTATGTGCTTTCTCAAGGTCCTGATGCAACTGCTCCATGTCCTTATGCGTCATCATGCAATCTCAAAACCAAAAGTGACTATCTTTTGGAGGCATCAATTTCATCGACTTCTTCTCACACTTTCATGACTTCTTCGAGCTGCTTTGTCTTGTAGGCACTACTTTCTCCTTGGGTACCTTATCTTTGAGTGTATTTTTCGTAGGCTACTCGCTCCTTTTGCCCATGGCTGTCGAATAAACTGTGTTGAGAAGCAACACACCCCCACTAAAAAAATGAAATTCCATCCTTTGAAAATATTTAGCTTTCATTTTGCAGTAGGGACCCTCTTGATGTTTTTCAGGTTTTAATTCCAAATTTTGCTTGCCTCCTTCTTCTTCAAGTTTTGCATATACCAAAGTATCTAAGTAGGCTTGCATGTGACTTTAATTTCAATTTAGAATTCACTTCTTTAATGTTAGAATCATTCTGAGTAAAAAGATCTTTCACTGATATGTAAAAATGCAGAATACAGATGAATGAATTCATTGGAATCAACCTACAATTTCTGGAAAATTTGCTAAGTAATGAAAACGTCGCGATTTCGCGACATTTCCATTTTTGGAAACGTCGCGATATCGCGACATTTTCGTTTTTGGAAACGTCGCGATATCACGACATATTTTGGTTGAAAGCAAAGCTTGTAGAAAACGTCATGATATCGCGACATATTTGGACTAGAAAGTGCAAGTGACGAAAACGTCGCGATATCGCGACATGTTTTGGAAAGAAAGTGCAAGTGACGAAAACGTCACGATATCGCGATGCATTTTAAAAAGGAAAGCTAAGGCCTGGAAGCATCGCAAAATCGTGACACAAAACTTGAAAGAAGCCCAAGGTAGAGAAGGTGTCGCGAAATCGCGACGTCACGAAATCGTGACACAAAACTTGAAAGGGGCCTAAGGCATTGAAGGTGTCACGAAATCGTGACACAAAACTTGAAAGAAGCCCAAGGCATTGAAGGTGTCACGAAATCACGACGTCGCAAAATCGTGACACAAAACTTGAAAGAGGCCTAAGGCATTGAAGACGCCACGAAATCACGACGTCGCGAAATCACGACACAAAACTTGAAAGGGGCCTAAGGCATTGAAGGTGTCACAAAATGACGTCGCGAAATCGCGACACAAAACTTGAAAGGTTCCTAAGGCATAAAGGTGTCACGAAATCACGACGTCACGAAATCGTGACGTCACGAAATCGTGACACAAAACTTGAAAGGGGCCTAAGGCATTGAAGGTGTCACGAAATCGCGACGTCGCGATATCGCGACGTCGTGAAATCGCGACACAAAACTTGAAAGGGGCCTAAGGCATTGAAGGTGTCACGAAATCGTGACGTCGTGAAATTGCGACGTCACGAAATCACGACACAAAAGAAAGAAAATGCCAAGGCATGGGGACCGTCACGATTTCGTGACATGTCACAAAATCGCGACATGTCGCGGTTTCATGACAGAAGAGCTAGAAAGACCAGAATGCAGGGGGACGTCACGATTTCGTGACACGTGTCAAAAAATAAATAGAGCCGACATATAATGAACATTAGGGTTTTAAATTAATAATATTAAAATACTAATCCTTGCTTGTTCTTTTGCAGAAAGCCATCTGGCAGTTGCATACTAGCGGAAGTAATGGCGAAAAAGGACAAAATAAGCACGGATTAAATGAAGGCCGTCAGATGGAAATGTGAGATGCCGAGAATTTTTGGTCCATCCAAATTTTATAGATCTGGCCGCAAAGAGACTTTACGATGACTAAGCAGCTGCCCATTTAATGGAATATGTCGGCAATTGATCGAAAAATGAAAATATCTACACACAGTTACCGAAATTTGCCGATGGACGCATTTAACAGGAGAATTTATGGTGAAAGTAATGGCGTGCAGAGAATTTTAACTCAGAAGCGGCTCTACGAAGATAAAATGTCAGAGAAACCAGTGACTCATTTCGAATTTCTCTGAGGAATTAATGAGGCGCTCCCGACAAGTGCACCAGAAAGATGAAGATATTTACTTACGCAGTGCCCATTTATGGAATATATCGGCCGACCGTCAAAAAACGAAGATATTTACTTGCAGTTACAGATGGATGAGAATAATATCAGATCATGCCTTCTCCATTTATGGCAAGTAACTGCACTAAGATTTGTAGAGTGGTTAGGGTTTATAAAAAACTCTATTTTTAAAGGGCCTTATATTGTAAAACCCGGGTAGTAAGGTTAAGAGGATAAGATTTAGGGTTTGAGAAGAAGATATTTCTGAAAAGATCAGGGTCTATCCTGGGTCTATAAATACTTCTTCTGAATGTAAATTCCGGAGGCAAAAACTTAGAAATAAAAGCTATTGGAGCAATTTCCTGCAAATCTTGTTTGAATGCTTTGTTCTGGACTTAGAGTTGGTGTGATTTTTATTTTCTGTGATAGCGTGGCCAGGAGCCTAATCTCTTTCAGATTGTGATAAGTTCATCTTCTTTTGTTTTTGTTTCATTAAGGTTTATTTAATTTATGTTGTAGATCTGTGTTACCAGGATTGGATATGTTGCTAGGCTTCATTTTCTTTATTGTATGTTAGGGAAAATTACAGATTTAAGGTTCAGGCCTGTTCTAATTGCTCTGTCCTCACTGTGCGAGCTAGGCTGCTGGTGAGAGATACCAATTTTAACCGACTTCCCTTCTATTTGTGATTTTCTTTCAGATCTGTTGTTGTCTCTGTCTTATGCTCTTAGTGGAAGGTGATCTTAGAAAGCTGGACACTTTCCTCTTTGATTTGTTCTATTGTGAAGCTAACCGGTATAACTAAAATTGGTAGTTTTGGTTTTGCATCTAAGTTAGATAAACTTCTCTTTCTGCCCTACCCTACTCTCTCTGTTCCACCGTGAAATGATCCATTTTTATTTTCTTTTAAATTTGTCTTTTATTTAAATCTGCTAAAGCATAAAGAGCTAGATCAAAGAACTGATTGTAAATCTGATTATCCACAAAGATAACCAACTCCAAAAACATTACTGAACTGAAGTCCCGAGCCCATTGTAAGGTAACAGACAGTCCACTTGAAACTATTCCAGAAGCAAAAAAGAGTGAATAGACATTCGACCCAACTCTGTAACTCACACCTTGGATATCCAACAAGATCCTAAAGTGAGTGGGATTTATCCCTTATAAGTGTTATCGATTTTCATGCTCATTCTTCATAGGGTGTGTATAAAAGTCAAACCAACATTTAAAATTGGCGCTAGAAGGAGGGCCTCGAACTCTACGTTCAAGTGATTGTAAGATTGTATGTGACAGAGCCTGGTGTTTTACCTTTTGAATCCTTTTCCCTCCTCTTTAGCTTTTTTTAAAACTTGTTTGTTTGAGTTTTTGCCTAAACAACAGAACTCAACACCAACATTTAAAATTGGTGCTAGAAGGAGGGCTTGAACTTACATTCTTAGTGCGCTTGAGTTGAGAAATATGATTGTATGTGGTATTTAACAAATACTGTGTTTTATCTAGAGTCTGGTAGCCTTTTTTCCCTCCTCCTTAGCCTTTTAAAACTTGTTTGTTTGAGTTTTTGCCTAAACAACGAAACTCAACACCAACATTTAAAATTGGCGCTAGAAGGAGGGCCGAACTTCGTTCAGTAGTTTTTTAAGGATTGTTTTATCACCACTTGTAGTTACTCCAACTACAACTAAAAATATATCGTCATTAATCAAGTAGTAATGGCAAGCTGGTTGGGTTCCACTGCCTTAAATATCCCTGGTGCAGCCCATGATCTACCCAAAAATCCTGAGAGATATCTTCCTAGATACAAGCATGATGGAACTAAAACAGTAGAAGAACACCTGATGGCATATAAGAATGCTCTAAAATTGTTAAATATACAGCATGAAGATGTGGCTTGCAGATTGTTCCCGTTCACTCTCCAGGAGGGAGCATACGACTGGTTTTTGAATCTCACTAATGATTCTATTACTAGTTGGAATGACCTAGAGAAAGTTTTTATATCACAATTTGGGGAAGTGATAGACCCCAGTGTGTTATACCAACAATTTTCCAGCATTAAGAGAGAGTCGGGAGAAGTTGTCAGGTCATTCAATATGAGGTTCCAAAGAGCTTATGGTAGAATGACTGGTCATTACATCCCAAATGCAAATCTAGCCTTAGAAATCTATAAGAATGCATTGGATTCGGTGACCTCTATTTTCCTCAAGAGAGACATCAATATCACAACCCTAGCAGGAGCTTATAAGGAAGCTTTAATTCTTGAAAGACAGTTAGGACCTCAAATTTTGAGCAGTCCTTTGATATCCTATGTTACACAGAACATGCCTATTTTGAAACCCATTCCACATCATGAGTTAGTGCCAACATGTCATGCTCAACCCAAGGAAACTCCGTTAACTGTGACATCCACTCAGCATGTGCAAAATATAGAGAAAGATTCTGACAAGTTCAAGGTGGAAGTGCCTGAAGTAAACATTTGTGACCTAGCATTACCCAAATTTGAAGTTTTTCCTGGTGAGTTAAATTTTCCTAGAAATCAAAGAAATATTGATATTTCTGGTTCATCCAAAAATAGTACGACTAAGGTTTCAGATTCATTCACTTTTCCCGAAGAGTCAGAAAATGTTGTAGAAATTCCTATGGATGAAATGCAAGATTTTCAACAGTTCAAAAGGGACAGTTATAATTTGAGATGTGAAAATCTAGAACCTACTCCTAATAATGATCCTCCCTCACCAAAGGGTGATGAAAATAAGATTCAATATCACCATACAGAAGTAACTAGGAAGGAGTATAATATCATTGAGGATATGAAGGAAATTAAAGCTAACATCACCCTCCATGAACTGGCTCAGATTGTTGAACAAAAGGATAACTTGATTGAAACTTACTCTGGACCACCTATTGAATTTCAAGAAAAGGAGAAAAAGATAGTAAATGTGAATGTGGTCAACCAACTCGGAATAGATAAAGAGTCTCAGTATAAGCCTGTGTTTATTGAACATAATATCAAAAAAGAGGTTGTAAACCATGTTGATACAGATGTTGGAATTTATAATTTGGCAACTGAGAAGGTAAGACCAGTTATAGCTCTAACCAATTACAACAATGATATTTGGACATTACACATTGATGGGGTTAAATCTAAGCAAGGCTCAGGTGAAAGAGCAAATTATGAAAATTCTGCTAGAGGGATAAAAATTGAAGTCTTGGATATTGAAGCAGTAGAGCAACCACAAAATGTTCGAGCTATTAAGAACCATGACATACGAATAAAATATGATCTCTTTGAGTTGTTACATAAATCTGAAGATGTGATGATCTGGGTCTATGAAGGCTTTAAGGTATTTGATCCTGGGGGGTTTTTACATTCCGTCCCTTTGAAAGAATTCTGCAAACCCTTCAAGTAGAAGCATAAACATGTTATTATATGATTTGTTTAATTTGGAGGTGTTGCAGATTTGGTGTTTCTGTGGGACAAGATCCATATAAAAAAAAAAAAAGAGAGAGGGAAGACGGTAAACACAAGTCTTTCCCAGGTAGCAAAAAATTTTGGAAGCATAGTCTGGAGTGCATTTCGTCAACAGGACCTGAAAGGTAATTTTTCTAAATTTACCTGCAAATGGTCAAATTTTTTTAAGGCACTATTTCTCTGCTTTTCCATCTGCTACATTTTTTGAGTGATTGAAGGGACTTTGTGCATATGTATATATTGTAAATAAAGTTTGAAGTAGTGTGTTGTTATTTGGTTTTGTTAGATTTTAAAGTTCTGTGTTTTATCCTTTGGGGTCTGTACAAAGTAGTTTGTTTTTATTTTATTTTATTTTGTTTGATTTTAAAGTTCTGTGTTTTATCCTTTGGGGTCTGTACAAATTTCTTTTAGCTTTTAAAATTCTATTTTTTTTTTAAGTTTTGCCTGGGCAGTAAAGAAAGAATCAGCCTTTAAAAATTGTTTTTATTCTGAGTTCAAAATCCTGTGTTCATTTTGTTTTATTCTAATTAAGAGATAGTCTGCTTAAACTGAACAGTGGAACTATTTTGTTATTCAGAACAACAGTAGAAAGATAATTGGATTTTGTGTCTTGCTTGCCACAATTATTTTAATTATAAAGAAACTACTATACTGTTTGGCTGGAGAAACTCCTAGGGAATCCAAGAAAAGTTGGTCGTAAGAGGGGACTCTGATTCGTGAAATTATTTGAGTATCCATAGAGGCTATCAGTACCCAGGCTGAAGCAGTTCCAGATCGATGAAATATTAAAAAAAAAAAAAGAGGGAAGGAAGAAGTTATGTAATGAAAGAGATAGCCAAGGCTTCAGAAGATGTTTTCTTTTACCAAGTTGTAGATACCACCTCACAGTTGTGGATCAGGGTCGTGAAAATCTAAAGAGTAACTCGTCGGAGGCTGTAAAAGGCTAAACTAGTAAACAGAGCCCTACTCGGTTTCCCCTTTCACAATCTAGAAAAGCTGATCAATCCAGAGTACAACATTCGAAGGCCCAATCATTCTTGAAGAAAGTTTTATACGCTTGTAATTGCACATCGGAAATCTTCCTTAAGTGATTCAACCTAGTATGTCCTTGGGAAATTTTAACAACTATCAAGTAGTAGTTAAATTATTTTGAAGAATATTTGTGGCAAAGCATGGTACATGGTCTATATTGTTTTGAAACTAGAGTCTTGGATTCTAAAATAGTGCTACTATTTTACCCGTAGATATCGCCATTTGTTGAGAAGCAACACACCCCCACTAAAAAAATGAAATTCCATCCTTTGAAAATATTTGAGCTTTCATTTTGCAGTAGGGACCCTCTTGATGTTTTTCAGGTTTTAATTCCAAATTTTGCTTGCCTCCTTCTTCTTCAAGTTTTGCATATACCAAAGTATCTAAGTAGGCTTGCATGTGACTTTAATTTCAATTTAGAATTCACTTATTTAATGTTAGAATCATTCTGAGTAAAAAGATCTTTCACTAATATGTAAAAATGCAGAATACAGATGAATGAATTCATTGGAATCAACCTACAATTTCTGGAAAATTTGCTAAGTAATGAAAACGTCACGATTTTGCAACATTTCCATTTTTGGAAACGTCGCGATATCGTGACATTTCCATTTTTGGAAACGTCACGATATCGCGACATTTTCATTTTTGGAAACGTCGCGATATCGTGACATATTTTGGTTGAGAGCAAAGCTTGTAGAAAACGTCGCGATATCGCGACAGGTTTTGGTAGAAAGTGCAAGTGATGAAAACGTCGTGATATCGCGATAGGTTTTCGAAAGAAAGTGCAAGTGACGAAAATGTCGTGATATCGCGATGCATTTTAAAGAGGAAATCTAAGGCCTGGAAGCATCACGAAATTGTGACACCAAACTTGAAAGAAGCCCAAGGCAGAGAAGGTCTCACGAAATCGCGACGTCGCGAAATCGTGACACAAAACTTGAAAGGGGCCTAAGGCATCGCGACGTCGTGAAATCGCGACACAAAACTTGGAAGAAGCCCAAGGCATTGAATGTGTCATGAAATCGTGACACAAAACTTGAAAGAGGCCTAAGGCATTGAAGGTGTCACGAAATCGTGACGTCACGAAATCACGACACAAAACTTGAAAGAAGCCTAAGGCAGAGAAGGTGTCGTGAAATCGCGACGTCGCGAATCGCGACGTCGCGAAATCGCGACGTCGCGAAATCACGACACAACTTGAAAGGGGCCTAAGGCATTAAAGGTGTCATGAAATCGCGACGTCGCAAAATCGTGACACAAAACTTGAAAGGGGCCTAAGGCATTGAAGGTGTCACGAAATCGCGACGTCGCAAAATCGTGACACAAAATGAAAGGGAAACCTAAGGCATGGGGACCGTCGCAATTTCACGAAATCGTGACATGTCACGATTTCACGGCAGAAGAGCTAGAAAGACCAGAATGCAGGGGGACGTCACGATTTTGTGACACGTGTCAAAAAAATAAATAGAGCCGACATATAATGAACATTAGGGTTTTAAATTAATAATATTAAAATACTAATCCTTGCTTGTTCTTTTGCAGAAAGCCAGCTGGCAGTTGCATACTAGCGAAAGTAATGGCGGAAAAGGACAAAATAAGCACGGATTAAACGAAGGCCGTCAGATGGAAATATGAGATGCCGAGAATTTTTGGTTCATCCAGATTTTATAGATCTGGCCGCAAAGAGACTTTACGGTGACTAAGCAACTGCCCATTTAATGGAATATGTCGACAATTGACCGAAAAATGAAAATATCTACACACAGTTACCGAAAGTTGTCGATGGATGCATTTAACAAGAGAATTTATGGTGAAAGTAATGGCATGCAGAGAATTTTAACTCAGAAGCGGCTCTGCAAAGATAAAATGTCAGAGAAACCAGTGACTCATTCCAAATTTTTCTGAGGAATTAATGAGGCGCTCCCGGCAAGTGCACCAGAAAGATGAAGATATTTACTTACGCAGTGCCCATTTATGGAATATATCGGCCAGCCAGTCAGAAAACAAAGATATTTACTTGCGATTCTGAGATGGATGAGAATAATATCAGATCATGCCTTCTCCATTTATGGCAAGTAATCGCACTAAGATTTGCAGAGTGGTTAGGGTTTATAAAAAACTCTATTTTTAAAGGGCCTTATATTGTAAAACCTGGGTAGTAAGGTTAAGAGGATAAGATTTAGGGTTTGAGAAGAAGATATTTCTAAAAAGATCAGGGTCTGTCCTGGGTCTATAAATACTTCTTCTGAATGTAAATTTTGAGGGCGAAAACTTAGAAATAAAAGCTATTGGAGCAATTTCCTGCAAATCTTGTTTGAATGCTTTTATTTTTTGGACTTAGAGTTGGTGTGACTTTTGTTTTTTGTGATAGCGTGGCCGGGAGCCTAATCTCTTTCGGATTGTGATAAGTTCATCTTCTTTTGTTTTCATTTCATTAAGGTTTATTTAATTTATGTTGTAGATCTGTGTTACCAGGATTGGATATGCTGCTAGGCTTCATTTTCTTTATTGTATGTTAGGGAAAATTATAGATTTAAGGTTCAGGCCTGTTCTAATTGCTCTGTCCTCACTATGCGAGCTAGGCTGCTGGTGAAAGATACCAATTTTAACCGACTTCCCTTCTATTTGTGATTTTCTTTCAGATCTGTTGTTGTCTCTGTCTTATGCTCTTAGTGGAAGGTGATCTTAGAAAGCTGGACACTTTCCTCTTTGATTTGTTCTATTGTGAAGCTAACCGGTATAACTAAAATTGGTAGTTTTGGTTTTGCAACTAAGTTAGATAAACTTCTCTTCTCGCCCTACCCTACTCTCTCTGTTCCACCGATTGAATGATCCATTTTTATCTTTTTATTTGTTCTTTTATTTAAATTTGCTAACGCATAAAGAGCTAGATCAAAGAATTGATTGTAAATCTGATTATCCACAAAGATAACCAACTCCAAAAACATTACTAAACTGAAGTCCCGAGCCCGTTGTAAGGTAATAGACAGTCCACTTGAAACTATTCCAAAAGCAAAAAAGAGTGAATAGACATTCGACCCAACTTTGTAACTCACACCTTGGATATCCAACAAGATCCTAAAGTGAGTGGGATTTATCCCTTATAAGTGTTATCTGATTTTCATGCTCATTCTTCACAGGGTGTGTATAAAAGTCGAACCAACAAACTGATACAACTCAAAATTGAATAGATAGATGTTTGGGAAGAAAATCAAGTGCTAGGGTATAGTAAAATAGAATTGCAACTGAGTGGTGGAAATTATTTTGGTAACCTCTTGACCTTATATCTCCAACTTCAAAATATACCACCTTAATTACCCATGTAAGAAGTTAATGTAGGTGAAAATCATGGTCACAATCGTGCATTCCTAATTAGCTCATGTGTGGGTAGCAAGTCTTGGAAATTATGGAAAAATAGCAGTATTAAAAAAAATTCCTTGGGGCACATCCACTTCTTGGGAGGAGGGCTCACTCAGATCTACCACAGGGGCACATTTTAGATGCTTTCAGGTGAAAAACTCTTTGAATGGATGGATTTCAAGGGGTCCCACTTAGCACAGTGCTAGGGTTAGAAAACTCCCTCTGATTCCATCCTTGATTTACACTTGGCATGCTTTTTTGATTGGATGGCTTGAAAAATCAACTCTTTTTTCTAGGAAATGGAGGAGACTTTCACTCCACTATGAAGAACATGGACTTATACTAAGAGGGGGGGTGAATAGTATAAGACTTAACCAATTAATAATTTTAATTTTAGATAGCAATGGCATCAACACAACATTAATCAATACAGAAAGCATCACACATTGAAGACCTATTTTTAACGTGGTTCACCCAAAATGGTTGGGCTACATCCACAAAACTTTTCTCTAAAAGTTATCTCAAAGTTCTTTGGGAATCCTTCCAAATTACAATGTTTATGAGCCTTGGCCCAAAGGAGATATCTTCCCCCAATCAGAATTTATGAGCCTCTGCTCAAAGGAGATACCTTCCCCCAATCAAAATTTATGAGCCTCTCGCTCAAAGGAGATACCTTCCCCTCTGCTCCGGAAATGATCCCTCGGAAGATCAACCGCCTCTACCTCTTTCCAAACACGTGGAACTCCTTTCCACCGAATATCTCCCGTCCTCAATGCTTATCCTAAGAGACCTCCGCCTTCTATGATCACGTCCATAGCAGCTCAAGCAACTGTACCAAACACGATCGGTCGATCTAGTACAAGTCTTCCTCTGTCTATCGGATCTGTCCAACTCTTGAACAAATCAATCCTCTACATACAAGCCTTCTCAAAGACTTTCCAAATCTATCCTCAGGTTCTTCTCATAGAACCAATGCACCTCTGTCCTCAAGTTCTCTGCTAGAACTATCAAACTCAGCTCACAAGTCCTCTGCTAGGACCTGTCAAAATCTGCTCACAAGTCCCCACTAAAACCTGTCCAAAACCTACTCACAAGTCCCCATCGAAACCTATCCAAAACTGCTCACAAGTCCCCATCGAAACCTGTCCAAAACTGCTCACAAGTCCCCACCGGAACCTGTCCAAATCAGCTCACAAGTTCATCAAGAAAACTTGCTTAGCATGAACCCACAAAGAGAATTGTTAGAGACCCAATGTGATTCATCAACCTCATAGAAGCATAAAGATAATTGTTAGAGACTCAATATGTTCTATACTTAACTCCCAATATCAATCTCAAATCTCATAGAAACATAAAGAGAATTGTTAGAGACTCAATATGTTCTATACTTAACTCCCAATATCAATCTCAACTCAATATCAATCTCAAAAGAATAAGATAGATGTAGTATGCTTTTCTCAAGAACATGAAACACAACCCAACAATTGCCAACCATGCAATATCTCATATAACAATGCTATCATGTTCTTTCCACAACCAATATCTTTTTTCAACCAATTAGGGCTTTAACAACAATGCTTATAGACCAACATCATTCAACTCAACATTAACCTTGAAGCATCCAACCAATCACTACATGAAAAGGAAACTAGTAGACATCCTTTTCCCTCCAAAGATATTTGAACAAAACAGCCACCAACACAATATCACCAAATGCAAAGAATAACTTGCTCAAATCAACTCAATGGAGTAAGCCCAATATCATGAATCAAGTAAAGCAATAACTTGATCAAACAACCTCTATGGAAGTAACTCAACCATCAAACTCAAAACAGCCAACCAAGGGTTCCACCAACTCAATGCAAGTAGCTAGACTCACAAATATAAACCCTAGTTCACAAAGCTTCCACTATCTCAAACCAAAAATTATGCATTCACCAAAAACTCTCCTTAAGGATAACAATGCATAAGTAGTCTTCAACAAACTAGAAAATGGGATTTACACCTAGCCAAAGGATACCTAGTAGAATACCTTTTCACTCCAACCTTATTTCAGAAAACATACACCAATCATACTCATAAGAAGAATGTGCCCATACCTTATTGGAGTAGAAGATAATTGAACCTTCAATTTGTCACCACATACAACTCTCAAACTTCCAACCAAGTTAGGGTTAGAACAAAAAGAAATGAGCAATAATATAAACTTCCTTTATTACACCTTTTAGCTCCACTTCTTTAAACACAACCACCATAACATGCCAATAAATCAACAATCACAGACTCACACCTTATACCTCCATTTTTAATTTTAGCATAGCAAATAATAATATTAAAAATACATCCAAAGAAATATGCCCTTATTTCTCCTAATATTTTATTCAATGCTAATCACAAAAGCCAAAACTCATAAAATTTAAACACACCTTATAAATCGCTCTCCAAGAAACTCTGAATTTCACGGCATAAAGACGTTTTAATAAAAATGTGTGTTACTCTAGCAAAGCACCCCCACGAGAATCGAAATGGTGACCTCCGCCAATGCAGTGCCCAACAGCAGCTTTCGCTGCCACTAGCCCATGCGGGCTACGAAGTTCACAAGTGAACTTCCCTCCACTTCACCCTCGAAAAAACTCTCAAAGACTTTTCAACCGCATGTGCTTCTAAGTCTTCCTTCGATCGCAGTGAATACAGAGCACAAACATCGCAAGTTGCATTCAGGGAATTTCGAATTCATTCACCTTCCAACCTTAGGAGTTGGAGAATAAATAGTCTCTTCGAAGACACCTTGACGTCGGCAGAAATAAAGACCATTTCGAAATTAATCAAAAGTCTTTTCAAAAAGGGTTTAAAAACCCTTAATTAATTAAATAATTAATTAATTAAAACCTTGAAGGGTTTTAAATAATAATTAAATAAATAATAAAGAGAACCTCCATTGGTTTTAATAAAAACCCTATCCAACTTGGTTTTAATAAAACCGGTTTGGTTTTAATGAAAAACCCTTGCCAATGGAATCTCTCCGGATTCTCTTAAAAATATTCTCTTGGAATCTTCCACATTTGAAGCCAACACATCCTCTTAACATTAATGCCATTTCCTTTTGACATCAATGACAACTCATAGACAAGAAGCTAGGATCTCAAACCCAAAATTTCCAACACACTAGTGGAGCGAAAGTGAATTTATTTACTTATACTTTCTTTTTTTAAATGGAGCATGGAAAAAGGGGGCGCATTCACTCCATAAGTGGAGCGAATAGGACTTTCACTCCACTGGTGGAGTGAAAGAGGCTGTCACTCCACTAGTGGAGTGATAGGGACTTTCGCTCCACTAGTAGATCAAAATTCGCTTATTCACTTAGTTTTTTTTAGAATATGACAGAGAGGAAGCTATCACTCCATAAGTGGAGTGACAGGGGCTGTCACTCTGGAGCAACAAAAAGCCTCTTCTTCAAAACTATATTTTTCTTAGTTTTTCCCCAAAACTGGAGTGAAGCTAACTATACACATGCATTATTGAAATGTATATACTCAAGAAATACCTTGTGGATCAATGATCTTCCTAAAAAATTGATGGATAATAAGCTTTCAGAAGAAAGCCATTCATCAAAATCAGGAGAGTGAACCCTCCATGGTTTTCAGGATGAAAGATTTGATCTAATTAACATCAGAGACTTGAAATGGACCTTCCCAAAAGGCATCAAACTTCTCATGGCTCCTCGGCTTGGACTTGTTTTCATTCCACTTCAAGACCAGGTCCTTGATACTGAAATTTATATCGAAAGTATTTTTTCCAAACCAGATCTTGGTGGATTTGGCATGCTTTGCAAAAGCTTCATAAGCTCTCTCTCTTTTCTCCTCCAACTGTAGCAACTGGGCTAACCTCACATCCATTGATCCACTAGAGTGACTACAATGTGGATAGTTCAATGTGCATAGGCAAGACTGCATCTTTATCATACACCAATAAATAGGGCGATGTATTGATCAAGCATTTAATGGAAATGTAGTTGGCCCAAAGTGACCGATCCAAGAGTAGATTCCAGCTTCACTTATTTCTCTATAGTGACCTCTTCAAGATCCACAATAGGTTCTTGTTTGTAGACTCTACCAATCCATTGCCCTATGGGTAATAGTTAGATGAGGTCTTCAAGTAAATTCTATACCTGACTGTAAATTCGTAGATCCTCATGCCAGTGAAAGAAGAACCATTATCATACATGATGGCTTCAGGTATGCCTATGCGAGTGATTAACCCTTTGAGGAAAGATATAACCACATCTTGGTTAGCCTGTTTGGTCGAAATCACTTCTAACCACCTAGTGAAGTAGTTCATGGTGGTCAAAATGTATTTATGTAAAATAAAGGAGTTGGGATTGATGATCCTAATGAATTCAAGGTGCCACTACTAGAATGGAGCTTCTACCTAGATGGTACGGAGAGGAAGTGATGCATTCCAAATTCTTCCTGAGTAGTGCTGGTAACTATTGTAGAACTGGTTGGCATTGAAAGCATCGATGAAAAGGGTGGGTCAGTAATATCCCACTTTGATGATCTTCAAAGCCACTAGCCTTCCTACAAAATTATCTCCCAAAAATTTGAAGTGAAACTCCTCCATCTCAAGAGAACTTCGTTGATGTTTTGGTAAAATTATACTAGGCGTCGGGACATACTTGTTAACTTGTAAGTGAAATCTCCTTCTTTGCAAAGCATTTACGCAAGGATATATTATCATGTTGAAGTATTTGATAAGGTCATATATCCAATCTAGACTATCAACCGACAGGTTGGTAAGGTTGCTTGTGGGTACAAGATTGTTTGAGTCAGGGTTTGTAGCTTCAGATGCAACATTTTTAGCCAACTCTTAATAGAGTGCTCTACCTTGGACCAACTTGATAGAGCATACATCGATGTCAAATTCCTAGATCTTGGTGACCCATCCAGCTCTCCTATTGCCAAGCTCCTCTTGGATGATGAAATTTTGGACATGAGGGTGTATCATGTACACTATCATATTAATCTAAGAGACAAAATATTAGAATTTTTGGAGTGAATTCATCACTGCATGCACTTGTCATTTGATAAAATTGAACTTCTCTTCATGTGTTTGGATGATTTGGTTGAGGAATGTTATTGAGCACTCATCTCCATCTTCCTCCTTTTGTGTCAGAACAACTACGTAGCTTTCTGGCTACCCGATGGCATATAGGATAAAATATTTTGTATATTCAAGATTGACGAGGACTAGAGCTTGAGTGATCTACTCCTTTATTTCTTGGAAATCCTAACTTCTTTTATTAGTCCACTTGAATTCAACAAACTTCTTCAGGAGCTCAGTCATCAACTTCACTACTTGGACGAAGTTAGTGATGAACTTCCTGTTAAAGTTTATTTGTCCAAAAAGGGACTACAAGGCCTTCTTATTTGATGGTAGTGGGAGGTGGAGAAGTGCTTTAGCTTGGGTGGAATCAATAGTTAATCCCTTTTTAGAGATAAGGTGCCCAAGAATTTTGCCCTTCTTCACTGCAAAGATTAATTTTTTGGGGTTTATGGAGATCCCAAATTCTTGATATTTCCCAAAGACTTATTGCAAATGTAGGCCATGTTCCTCCCGCTTGTGGGATAAGACTGTCATGTCATCCAAGTAGATCATGATGATATTATTTAATAGTTCACCAAAGTAAAGGTCCATATCCCTTTGAAAATTCACTCTGATGTTTGAAAGGTCGAAGGGCATACGTTGGTAGGTAAAGGTTCCTCATTTGGTGGTGAACACAGTCTTGTGCTGGTCTTCATCCTTGATTTAAATCTAGTTGTAACAAGAGAAGCCATCCAGAAAGGAGAACCTCTATGCTCCTACCACTATGTGAAGGATTTGATCAATCCGAGGTAGTGGGTAGTGGTCCTTGAGCGATGCTTTGTTGAGATTTTTGAAATTGATACATAAGAGAATGTTGTCGTTCTTATTTCATACTAGAACTAGGTTTGCCACCTAGGAGGAATGATTGATTGAATAAATGATCTTGGATTCAAGCATTTTTATAAACTCAGCCCTCATCAACACCTCAATATTTGGGTTGAAAAGTCACTACTTTTTCTTGAAGGGTTTGATCCCTTCCTCCAACTTGATGGTGTGTTGGATGATGTTATTATCGTACCCCCTTAGATCCTGGTAGCACTAAGCCATGATATCAAGATACTCCTTGCAGATGGTATGAATCTTCTAAAACTCTTCACCTATGCATTCAGTCCCTACCTTGATAAATTTTCTCAGCTCTAATTCTAGGTCCATGAATTCTTTCTGGTCCACTTTGATCTTATGGTCGATAGACCTATCATTTCAATCAAAGAGACTCTCCAACATTATAAGACCCTTTCGGATGTGGTTATTTTTTAGCTGAATTAATCCCTCATGGTATTATTCATTCAAAATATTATCTTAAATGGAGGATGCTTCATTAACCAAAAAATTGACAAGATGATCATCATTGTCAAACACCTACCAATGGATTTTTTTATCAGGTACAAAAGGCTTGTAGATCAGCCTCATTGTCTTCATATTATGCATCATATCATCTGCCAATGAAAATGAGCACCAATGGAAGCTAACATGTATGCAAGCTTATTTTGATTTTGTAAAATTGACTTTATGTTCAACATAGTGAAGAAATCGAGAAAATCCCACACCTTATTACGTTACGCCTTCAAATAGTCCTACTTGGAGATGCACTTACTAGTAACCTGGTTGTAGATTAATTCAAAATATTTGAATATCTACAACTTCTTAATGCCAATATTCTTGGATTTCTTGAGTCTAAGGCACAAATCCTCATACTTTGCTGCATTATTCATACAACTCCATACAATCCTGTATAAGTTTTCTATTCACCTGATGGAAAATGAGAGTGATGCTAGCTCTTGCACAATTTTTACATCGAGCACCATCAAAATATAGATTCCATATATGATTGAGTATTGGGGGATCTTCTACGGGTACTTTCATTTTGGCCTTTTTAGGATTGGTGAGTGAGTAGCATCCCAAATCAGTCTCAATAATAGCATTAAAATCTATCATGGAGAATTCTTCCTCGAGTCGAAGCTTTTCGAGAGTTACCTCCATCAATTCTACTTGTATTTCTTCTACCATCAGGTTGATAGAGACCGAGCCCTTCTCTTCTTCAAGTTTTTCAACATGAAAACTTATAGGCTTCTTGTTGAAGAGTATAAATCTATTCCCTTTGAAAGGGATCTCCAAGTGTGAATAGTCAAGGGAGAGATAGCCTCCCAACTTAGCTATAAATTATTACGAGAGGTACATACTAAAGTATGGATCTAATTTGACCACCACGATCTCTTGGATGACCATGACCTATGGTATTTTATGGAGTTAGATTGAAACATATTTAATAACTCCTACTGTCTTCATAGGATTCCTATCTAACTGCAACACTCCAAGACTACTTTTGATATAATCCATGCCCATGATTTCACAAACTACTTTGGACATGATGGTGGTCATGGTACCTAAATTTATCATGCAATTATGCATGATATATCCTTCCATTCGAAGGGAAAGGTAGAATGGCATTGGTCAATTCTTTCCTATGGCCAAATTCATCAATGGTAATGCAAACACCATCTGCATCAGCCTACTCTCCTTGTCTTGAGCAGACTTGAGATATTCCTACAAAAGGTCAACTTGACCCAAAAGTTTAAGAGCATCATAAAGGCTTACTTTGGTCAAGGCCTTTTTCATATCTTCAACTATGTTGTACATTGAAGTGCCTAGTTCTCCTACTACTTCCTTTGTAGATTCATACATTCTTCGATACTATTGCATGGCATATACCAACTAGCACTTGGTTAATGAGGGCTACCAGAGCTTCTCCCTAGCTTGGTCTTGTGTCTCAACTTACGATTGAGAAGTCAAAGCTTTGGGTTGGAGTGCCCTTTCTCTAACATGAGGTAGTAGGTAGTCCTTCAATAAGTCGAACTGCTTTGAGGTTGTTATTGGATTGGAATATTTTATCGGTGACTGGGATCTTTTGGGTCCATGGCTTAGGTGTGGCAGGCACCTTCAATGGATTGGGTTGGATCTACCTCGATGGGCTTCTTCCCAATATTGGTGAGGATTAAGACTTGCTCGATGGTAGGCATCATGAAATTATGAACAACTTCTCTGATCATATTGACTTGCTTGTAAGCACCATCGGATAATGTTTGAACATAATTGAGATACACCATGTAGGTTTCTTTGTTGTGTGGATCATTGCATGTGGTACACCAACACGCTTGATCTGAGGTTCTGGCCTCTTCACTGCTCATCATAGCTGAATTTATTTTGGTAGGCCTGTGAGAACCGAAATATGCTTACTTTTTATTAATCGGGGGATGAGGGAATCTCCTTTAATAGAAGCTTTGGTGATCCTACTTATTTATCATGATGCTCATCTGATTCACCATTATCTTCATATATACTCGTATTTCTTACAACTCTTTGTCCTGGTCTACAATTATGGCCGCCTGATTGGCAGCAGTCTAATTTTTAGGTAATGGTAATGGGGCCAATGGCACAGGTAACACAAAATATTGGACTAGAGCTAGGATTTTAGGAACAGTGGGCATTTGATACTATGGCATAGATGCTGCTTAATATTAAGGAGTTGGATTCCATGGTTTTTTGGGATACATTTGGGATGTAGGTAGAGCAGATGTGCTTGGGTACATTTTTTAGGGAAAATCTTGGTAAATCAAAGTCGTCACATTGGGAGGCAATTTTTTGATGGCTATCAGGTTGGTTTCCACCTTCTGTGCTTGCTAGTATAATTTTGGGAATGTATTGACATTCACATGATGTATGCTCATGCTAATATTCAAATAAAATGCTCTTAGGTAATAGAATGTGGCCTGCTCAGATGTGGGCCAAAGATTGTCAATGACTCTTTGCTAGGTTTAGGCAAACCTAACATTGAAGTCAACTATCTCCTCCTAAGGATACCTTTAAATAGTGGTGAACTGGGCAATAGATAAAATAGATCTACTTATTCATTGAAGCCCCATATTAATTGTTTGACCAGTTGCTCCCATGAATTTATGGTGTCGACCAAGAGCAATAGGTAATAGTAGAGGAGCTTACCTCTTATCGAAAGCACAAAAAAATTCACCATAACATATTCTTTGGTGATCTAGTGAATGGTCACTAGACCCGTGATATCTTGAATATGCTTGTGTGCCATATTTACCGTACCATTGTAAGTGGGTAAGGATTTTAGGGCTACGGGTGGTACTATGTGTTGAGCCTGTAGGGCAAGGGGTCCCACATGATTTGAGACTGGGAATTGCCAATGCGAGGCTTGCTATACCATTTATGTGTGTGGAGTGGTTGGCTAAATCAGGGGATTCGACTACAATGGCGATAGCAATAGTTGGTTCAGATGAAATGGAATTGGTGAACCAAAATAGTCAGAACACTCAAAGCACTTTGGTGAACGTTCAATGGAACCAAAGTATTATAATGATCTAAGGAATTTAGAGGATTCAGGGGTAAGCTATTTTTCATGATTTCTAGATTTGGAGTCCATGTAGCAGTAATAGCTTCCTATGAAGATATCTCATCTAGCGAGATATTCAATCTAACCACCTTAGGATGTTCTCCCAGATCATCGATGTCAAGATCAAAGAACTTAGCTTCTTCTTATGTATTTATAACTCTCCATATAGTGGGCATAAATGCATGAATTTTTACACTGGTCTATGAGATTTGGATGTGTTCTAAGTCTAGCTAAGTTGCTAGATGTTCATATTTGATAGCAATAATATGAACATCACTTCTTAATACTAATTTTATAGGTCCGAAGTGTAGACCAATTGGTTCATCCAAACCCCATAAGTGGGGCGAAGGTCCAAGGTTCAAATCTCGGGCCTTGTTAGACTGAATGCTTGTCCCTTTCCTAGTGCTTTCAGTGGCATAAAATTTTTAAAATGATTGTGGCATGGTGGTTATAGGGGCGGACTGTGTGAAGATCTATGTAGCGGCTTCTGGGGTAGACAACGTAGAATACTGTGGTGGCCATAAAATCTGGATAGCCTACCCAGATTCGTGGTAGCTATCGATTCCACCATGTAAAAAAAAATACTACTTTCACAATGGAACGTCTATGTCCCACCGGGCGTGCTAGAAACTATTGGTGAAAAATCAGCCTAGTTATATATTTTCTAAGTCTATAGCACCCTAGATCCACTACCAATCATTGAATGTACAAATGAAAATAATGTCCTTTATGACAATATCTAGTAGGGCTGGTTTCAAAAATAAAATGGGGTTTTTGAGATAAGTATTAGGAAGGTACTAAAAGGGATGAAATTACTGAAAGGAATGGGAAAATGCTAAAAGCTAGAAATACAGGTGATGGACAAGAAGCATGATGGACAACCTAAATACTTGAACCAACATCACTCAAAATAGTAGACCTTTAATAGAAACCAACATTAAACCTTCGATACTGTATAAAATCTAGGGATATTCCAAGGATTCGTCCTTTACTGATAGCTAAATACAGATTACAAAATTAGGCTATATGGTAAAGAGGCTAATTTAACAAAAATAACATGATAGAAATCATATAGAGAGATAGAATATTCAAAGCTAGAGCTAGAAGTTTGTATTTCAAAAGCAGATTTCAAAGTACATAGTTGCTTCTCTAGTAGAGATTGTCCATCCTTAATTACAAAGATAAGAGCAAATTTTTTAGGGAATTCTGCCTCTAAAACTTTAATGCCCAACCACTCCCTAGTAGTTACAGGTAGACTTGGTCTTGGAACTGACTTGCAATAGTCAATTCAACCTTGCAAATAACGTATCATTGAAGGTAGAAGGTTCCTACGATCTACCATGATTAGATGGCTCAGAGCATAGCTTATGATCAGTTTAATCAGTCAATGGTAGATTTATAGCAGCCCCTAATAGTTCTAGGCATCTTCATGGAAGTTCTGGATAGTTTACACTTTGTTTGGGGACCACCAGGAGTTTCACTCCATAACTGGAGCAACAGGGTCTTTTCATGCCTTAGAAATTTTTTTATGTTTTTTCCTTATGTGTCACTTCTTAGGTGGAGAGATAGAATCTTTCACTCCACTAGTGGAGCACCTGGGACCTTCGATACATTGGTGGAGTGCTTGGCCATTTGACTGAGATGTTGAATTCCTTTTGCACTTAGTCTCATTCCCTTCTCTCTAAGCCATTTTGGCCCTTCACTCCACTGGTGGAGAGATAGGACCTTTGACTACTTTGACTCTTTTTTCACTTGCTTTAATATCTCTACTTGGGTTTCACTCCACTGGTGGAAAGCTTGGGATATTTACTCCACTAGTGGAGCGCTTGTTTATTTGACCAAACTTTGACCTGCTTTGCACCTTTTCTTTGCCATTGTTTTACCTTTGTATTTTTTTGGGACCTTCCCTCCACTGGTGGAGCGATAGGGCCTTTCGCTCCACTGGGGAAGCGATAGGTCCTTTGACCAAAAAGTTTGACTTTTTGGGACTTGCAATTTCCAAACGCTATGTTGCGTGTCTTTTAGGAGTGTCGCTCCACTGGTGGAGTGATTGGGAGTTTTAATCCATTGGTAGAGCAACTGAGCCTTTGGCCATTTTGACCTTTTTTACTTAGTTATATTTGAACGTTTTTTGCTTGGAGTGTCTCTCCATAGGTGGATAGACTAGGGAATTCACTCCAGTAATGGAGCAACTACAACTTTGACTCTCTTTTGACTTCCCTTTTCCATACTTATCCATGTTTGCCTATATTTACTCTTTTCTAGCCTTTCGCTCCACTAGTGGAGCGACAACACTTTTTACAAAAAAACATGCTCTAAAAAATGCCTAAGTGCTAGAAATTATTACCATGTGCACAAATATGAAAATAAAAGAACTTGCAAACACAAGGTAAGTAAGAGAAACAACTCATAGCATCACCCATGCTAAAACATTTACAATTTTATATGCAACATGATGAAAAAGTACAGAAAAGGTAGAGAAACCACAGAATGTGAAAGAAGATAGTTTTAAGTTAAAGAGATAGCTGGTGAAAGCACAACATCATAACAATATCTTAACCATTTTTTATAGAAAAAGAGAAGTTTTATAGTGATTTAGTCTCAAAAACTGTATACAATATGAAAATTAACAATATGTGGCAAAACTAGTAATAGGTTCTAGAAAACATGATCCATTCATCCATCCATTCATCTTTGCCAACCATCCATTTTTCCCTTTAAGTCAACATGAATCCTACTAATATATCCACCCTACTCTATAATCCATATGATTTGGCAAAACCAATTCCAATTAACATGATCCTTATTGATATGGACCGGATTTCCTTGCCACCATCATTTTGAGTTTGTTCTATTTGAGTAATTATTAAGGGCTTCAGCCAACTACATTCCTCCATCACCTCTGCCTTCACCCTCACCTTCACCTTTAGATCTTGAGGTTTTCTAGGTAGACATATATGAGGTTAAGTCAAAATATTTTGATGATATCATAGATGACATTCATATGATCACCAAATTATCAAACTTGGAAAAAGTCTATCCATGGATGAACAAGAGCAATTAATTGCTCTCTTCAAGAGGAAGAAGGATATTTTTGCATGGTCCTACAAAGACATTCCTGGCCTTAACCCTAACTTGGCTATCCATAACCTCACCTTACATTCTGAGGCTAAGCTAATCAAACAAAAACTTAGAAGGATGCATCCTACCATGGCCCTCATAGTTAAATAATATATTCAAATGCTATTAGATGTGGGTTTCATTGTTCCTATTGACTATCTTAAGTGGATTTAAAACATGGTATCCATTCACAAACCTAACAGGGTGATACACATTTGCACTAATTTTTGAGACCTTAACAAAGAGTGTACTAAGGATAATTTTCCTCTTCCAAACATTGATACTCTTGTCGACACCTACGCTAGCCATGAAATGCTTTCTCTAATGGATAGTTTTCAGGATACAACCAAATTCAAATAAATCCTGATGACCAACAAAAAACAACATTCACTACACCTTGGGAGAATTTTTGTTACAAGGTGGTGCTCTTTGTCCTAAAAAATGTAGGTTCCACTTATTAACATGCCATGACATACATATTCCATTATTATATGCATAATATCATCGAATATTATATGGATGATCTCTTGGAAAAATCTAAAACTCGACAAGAATACATCGATGTATTGAAAAAAGTCTTTGACCGACTACTAGAGCATAATGTAAGGTTGAACCCCAAAAAGTGTGTCTTTGGTGTTACCTATGGAAAACTACTAGGGTTCATTATCTCTAAAAGAGACATTGAGGTGGACCCAAACAAAGTCAAATCCATCATGGATATGCCTCCCCCAAAAAACTTGAAGGAATTGTGTAGTTTACAAGGAAATATCCAATCGATCCATCATTTCATTATGCAAATTTCTGACAAATGCAGGCCATTAAATCACCTACTACAAAAGGGAGTGATATTTTCTTGGATAGATGAATTCCAAAAAATCTTTGATGACATTAAGCAATACCTGGCTCCTCCACTAGTCTTAACTCCTCCTCATCTGGGGGTCCCCTTCCATATTTATGTTTCAACAATGGACTTTGCATTAGGAACAATGCTTGCACAACAGAATAAAGAAAACTGAGAGCAAGTTTTCTATTACATTAGTTGAACATTGGTAAGCTATGAAACTAAATATACTTATGTGGAAAATTGTGCTTAGCGGTGGTTTTTACCACTAAGAAATTGTAGACACTAAATTCATGTAAATTAGATAAGACTGTTAATGTGCCACTCTTATCGACATCATATGGCCCCATTGGGAAACCCTCGGGGGTTAAATAGGACTCCCAACAACTTTTGGGGGGTTTTTTTCCATGTAGCCATGGTTGTCCCACCCTAGGACGATCACAATTCATGACCGTATCACCCAGGGATGGCCACCAACAACTGTCCCTGGGTGGAATGACCATGAACTAGACCCTTAAAAAGTCAAAGGATAGGATAAATGGTAATAAATTACTACCATTTATCCCACCTAATCTCCCATGAAATATTGGGAGGCCATCATGGACATCAAGACCTATAAATTAGAGGTCCCAAATGGGTATCCTCTTCCACCCTATGCATGGCAAGGGCATTGAAAAGTGGAGACACTTGCCCTACATGCCAGAACTTGCCCCTTTTGTTCTATAAATTGAGGTGTTTCCACCCAATTTAAAGGATATATAATAACAAGTATTGACCATGAAGTGCTGCCAATATTTGACCTTACATTTGCCCACTTATTTTCCTTTAAAACCTTTTCATTCAAAGGTACTTTCAGGGGCATCCCAAAATATTCTAATTGATTCCAAAAACTATCAAATATAAGATTAATTTGACCAAATTCGATAACAACACATTTAGGAGAGTTCTAAACCAGATCCCCTTTAAATTTATGGTAAAAACCACCCCTTTTTGTGACCATCCCTACCAAGGACGAATAACAGTCCTAGTTGGAATTTCCAGGGACGTCCATGAAATGGATAATAATTTTGACCTGATTTTAACATAGATAAATTCTACAACATTAGAATAGCAACATACTCAATTTTGGTTAAGTTTTGAATAGATTTGATGTGTCGATTTATGTTTTTGTGATTTTAGTATTAGTTGTTCCTGCCAGGAATGACCACAGGTTCTAATCACAATTCCACTTTAATTTATGCTCATATCCTTCCAAAATCATCTCATTAACATCATATTAAATTTGCAAGTCATTTGGAGTTATTTATATTTGTCACAAATAAGTTTTACTTTCTTTATTACATACTTTTTAGGGTTTTCTTTATCAAACGCATATGCTATTAACATCATTCAATATCTTGTGTGTAGGTGTAGGTATTCTAGGCATGAGGGAGTAGCTAAGGAGATGAATAAGCATAGATCGAATATAGCTCTTAATTGTGGGTGCAAGAAGAACATTGGAATCACACCTTTAAGCTCACGGAGGGATTTGATCCCTTGTAATTTGTAATCTAAAATGTATCAAACTAAGAAGTTCTCAAGGGGATGTATTGTTATCACTGAATTGATGGATTGATAAATACAAAGAGAAACCCTCCCATTTTTACTTAAATCATTCATAATTTCAATAGCTTACTTTATTTTACCTCTTTAGCATCTTTCTTTTGCACGCTTTCTTAAAAACACTAGATCTCATTTTGGGTCAATCTATTAGGCAAGTCATTTTTTTTTATACTTCAGTTGTGATCACAGTGGGACCCTTGTACCTTGTCCCATTTCATTTATATCATTTTGACCTTCTTTTTGTGTTTTTTATGTTTCGAGTTATGGTCGTTCTAAGCAAAAATGACCCCTAAATTCCTATTTTGAACTGCTAGGGATGACCGTTGTAAACGTCCCACCCAAGGATGACCCCCAAATTTTCAATCGTCCCACCCAAGGATGACCACAAAACTAGGGGTATTCTATAGTAATTTATAGAAACAACTTTCAAAATAGATAAGATAAGTTTCTGAATCTTCAATTTGCAGTTAGGTTGTCTAGAAAATATTAAATTTTAGTTTTTTTGTCTTTTGCATGGGATTAAAAGTTAGATTTCCCATTTCTAAATTTTGCATTAAAAAATCAAAGAAAAACAAGAAAAAACAACCTTTAGAAATGCATTTGTTTGGTTTTCCTGCGTGTGACCTGCCTAAGGGTTAGGTTTTCATTTAGTTTCAAAAAAATTCTAGGTTCCTTTTATATACATACATATGATTCTGAAAGTGAAACACTATTTCATGCATTTAGTAAAAAATCATTGAATGCTATCTTGTTTTCTTTCAATTATTTTAAAAGGAATCACACACACCATGTTTTTATAAAATTTTAGGGAGTTGGAATTTATCCCCAACCACTGATAGAGTTCAATGATGGTGGGTTTCATCTCCATCCATTGGCTCAAATTCTACGTACCCTATTTTGGCCAAAACCAACTCCAAGAACCATCATAGTTTGTGGAATAGATCATGTATATCTCTTTGGAGAGGTATATTGCTGACCACAGTGAACTGGGTGAGGACTAACAGGACTTTCACTCCCTGATCAGGTATGGATTTCATCTCCATACTTTGGTTGGATAACATGACTAAAATTCCATTGTCGGTTGTTAAACTATGAGTGTACAAGTGAAAACCATTTAAACAATTGAGAGTTACATCAACAAAAATTCAAAACACATGAAATATATTCTTTACAAAAGCAAAAAATCAAAACACATTAAACAGTTTAGGAACACATAGTTTTTAAAAAGATATAGTCATTTGTATTCTTGTGTGTTTCTATTGATTGTGTATTTGAATTCATAAAAATTGTAAAGGAGATAATCACATAGAGGTTTAGAGTAAGTAGCTATGGTATATACCCATAGCCAATCCCACTTAAGGGTAGACATTATGAAGAGTAGGCAAGAATATATAGAATGTCTTTGATTTGACCCTAAGGACATGGTTATACATCCTTGGTGGCCAACTACTCTTCCAAGTCCTAGAATGTTAGAAAGGGGACCTAGCCTACAAGGGACTCCAACACAAGGCACCCCCATAGGTCACAGTCCTTGTTGGACATTTTGAGTCAAATTTGTCATTGATGTCAAGAAACGAAGTTGTCATTAATGAGCTACCGATAATGTCAAAAGGTCAAGAGGAACAATGCCAAGGTTAAAGGCAAAAGGGCTTCATAATATTTTTAATATTATGTGGAAGCATAAGTTAAATTTTTTTTCATAAAAACCCAAGGAAGCTTATTGCAAAGCTAAAGGAAGGTTTAATATGGTCTTAATAAAACCAAAGGGTTTTAAAGAATTAATTTATAAAATTTAAATTCAAGAGAATTTAAATAATTAATAAGTTTAAAGGAAAATCATAGTGTCGACGTCTAAAGTTTGAAGGAAATTCAAAGTGCTAACGTATATGTGTGAATGAGGAAATTGATATAAAAACCCATACCTTATAGGCATTAAAATTATCCTTTTTCTCTAATTTTAATGCGTGCAATTGTGTTGAGCAATCATGCGGAAAAAGAGAAGCGAATTTCTTGTATTATGTGCTAGCGAATAGAGACAAAAATGAAAAGCACCAAAATTTGAAAGCCATCTAGGCAGCGTGGCCTAGTGGCAAGAGGGCAGTGGTTAAAGTGTTTGGGTGCTAGGTGACCTGCATTCAAAACATGACGACAACGTGTTTTGGTGGTTGTGTTTGTGTTGGAAGCACCAAAGGAAATGGTGCACGTTTTTCTAGGCAAAGTGGGGAGCTTTATAGAGCACATGGTGCTATTTAATCCCCAAGCAAGCACCTAACTCATGTGGTGGTTGGAGCCGCGACTAGGACATTGGTTGAGGCTACATCATGAGTTTCAAACCCACCAAGGCAAAGGTAACAAATTTTGATTATTATTTTGTGTTGCCTAAAGTTTGACATGAGGTCTTAGGGAGTTAAAAGGGTTGCTTAAAAGGATTTTTATTTGATTATTATTTTTGGTAAATTGGAGGAATAAGGGGTTAGATTTATTTTTGAATAAAGTGTTTGTGTCACATTGATTTGTTGAAGTTTTAAAAGGATAAAGGGAACTTCTTGTATTGAGTTATTTAAAAATAAGAGTGCATTGACTATTATTTTAGTTGGGATATTATAAGGTGTAAGTGGCTAATTATTTTTGTAAATGTTGATGAATGGTTTCTTAAAGATGGAGTGATAAGGTGTATTTGTGTCTTGATATTTATATTGTATTTTTGAGGGAGTTTATCATATTATAACTTATTTGATCTTGGCAAAGAAGTTTTTGTGGTTTTGGTAGATTTATGATATTCCTTCGTCATCAAGAAAAAGGTATGAGCACATTCTTCCATAGTTAAGTTGATTGGTTGTTTTTCTGGAAAATAATTTTGGAGTGAAAAGGACTTGATTAGGGCTTCCTTATTGAGTGTGTTTGAGTTAATGCTTCAAGGTTTTCTGGAATAAAGAGTTGTTATTGAAACCTTGTTTTGTGAGTATTGTTGTTGAAGTGGGTTGTTGAGCAAAGAACTTGAACTAGGGTTATCATTATTATGTGAGATTTGTTGTTGAGCATTGATGGAAATATTTTGAGTTGGTGTTTATATACTTGGAATAGGTTTTGTGAGGAAGGATTGTTTCATTGAGTGATTGGTTGAGCCTAGTCAAGTGTATGTATAAAGTGATTTTTCAAGTTCCATAAAATAAACTATTCTATATTATGAATTGATTTGAGAAAATGATTGAGCATTGAGGTGAATATAGAGCATATTGAGTCTCTAACAATTCTATTTATGTTTCTATGAGATTGGACAAGTTCTAGTGTGGACTTGTTGAGAAGATTTGAGGTAAGTCTATGAGAATACTTGTGGAAAAATTTGAGTAAGCTTTTGTGGAATCTTACAATACTTATTGAGAGTAGATTTGGTTAAGTTCTTGAGAGGACTTATTGAGCAGATTCAGATAAGTTCTTGAGAGGACTTATTGAGCGGATTGGACAAGTTCTAGAGAGGACTTGTAGACTGATTAGTGTGAGCTTTTGTGAAATCTTACAAGGTAGATTTGAGACAAGTCTTTGAGAAGGCTTGAGAGCAGAGTTGATTGATTGATTTTTTCAAACCTTGAGTTAAGGTTTGGGGTAGATCCAACAGAGTTTATTTGAGATTGATTCAAGCTTTGAGTTAATGCTTGAGGACAGATATTGAGGACTGATTCATGCTAGACTAAAGGACTATGTTTAGTATAGATTCAAGGATAGAGTGTGGTGCATATTTGAGGACAGATTTATGCCAGACTAGAGATAGAGATTGAGGATAGATTTGTGCTAAACCGATAGACTGTGTTTAGTATAGATTTGAGATAGATTTGAGTGCAAAATTTTGAGGTGAAAAGTATAGAGGATGACAGTCTCTAGTGGATAGATATCCATTAGCCAGGGTAGTGAGGATAGGTCTTTTGAGTGAGGACAAGAGTCTTTAGTATATAGATATCCATTAGCTAGTGTAGTAGAGGCAACAATTCTTCTAGAAGATCACCAACCAGAGCAAGAGGAGAAAGGAGTTTTCCTATGGATATATATCCATGAAATTATTAAGTGGATTGGTATCTCCTTTGGACAGAGGTCCATAAACATTGTAATAGGGAAAGGATTCCCAAGAGATTGATTGAAAAAAATTTAGTGAAATATTTTCTCCATGGAATAGCCCACATTGGGTGAACCACATAAATTGTGGTGTCTCTATTGTGTGTGGTGATTTGTGCATTGATTTGATTACTTCTATTGATATTGCTATATTTACATTGCATAATATTTATTGGAAAATAAAAATTAAAAAGTGGTCTTATATTGTTCACCCCCCTCTCTGTATAAGCTTGTGTTATTTAGTCCCAATCTGGGAAATCATTTCCCTAATATGGATACTTCAAATATATTTCAAGAAGAACAATCACATAATGAGGTGCTTACAAATAGAGCAATACCATGCATTCACATGCTTGCTCGGTCTACTTCATGCACTGGTGTGCAGGATCAAGACTATACACCTAGGGTGGGGCTAAATTATCATATCATGCTCTCAAATCACCCTTCACCAAGGTACCAAAATCAAGATGAGTATGATACATTGCAATGGGAGATTCAAATCTACCCTACCTTTCCTTATTTCTGAAGGAAGACCCGAGGAGGATCCTTATTATTCTCAATCACATTATTCTATGCAAACACGATGTGCCTCTGTACCAATAGACTACCAAGAACACATGTTTATGAGTGAACCTCAAATAAATGTGACTTATCTAATAAAGAGAAAATTATAGTAGATATCACAAATCCTCTTGAACAAGATAGTTACCAGGGAAATAGTGCTAGGGCACATAGACCTAATATAGATGATTAGATAAATGGACTAGTCAAAAGGTATACTGATCGTCAAGCCAAGTTTAATCAGCTTAGGTTAGATAAACAATGCTTGGATATCTTAGAGCAATGAAAATAGTTAGAAAGACAAAGACTTGAATGGTAGATTCAAGAAACATTGCGTAATGGGGATCCTACTCCAAGCATGCATAAATAGGAGGCTCATCAGAGGTAACCTAATTTCCATAAAAATAGGTTTCCTAGACCTAATAAAATCTTGCCTCCTAGGCCTCTTAGTCTTGATCATAACTTACCTAATAGGTCTAATATAGATCACTTTCAGCAGGCTTTCGTTCCTCCTTGTAGGCCCCTTCCAAAAACACCCTATGGGGCTTATGATGATTTGGAAAAAAATGAGGAATACTTAGAAGCACCTTTTGGAGGCATGGGTGATGACAATCAACCACCTCAATATATTCTTAACATTCCTCGTACCCCTCTACAAGTCCAAAATAAATAAGAGGAGGTCAAATCCTCTGATGCGTATCGAGCATTTCTTGAATGCATGGAACATATAGAGAGTAAGACAACTAGGACTGGGCTTCAAAAGCCCACCTTGCACTAGTTACACAGTCAACCACTGCATCCATCTATACCTTCTCCTCCATACCCTAAGCATTTTAAAATGCCAAAATTAGACAAATTTAAGGGAGAATAATATGCGAAATAGCACACCACAAGATTCATTAATTAGTGGTTTAGTATATAGGAGAATGATGCATTACTCCTATGGACTTTCTTAATTACCCTCTCTGGCCCTGTCATTGAGTGGTTTAACCAAATTCCAAGGAATAGCATCTTTACCTTTGAACAATTTTTAGATGCATTCTTGGAACATTTCGACTTCAATACCAAAAGAAATGCAACCTTAACCGACCTTATAGGGTTAAAACAATATGACGATGAGTCTATCACTGACTATAGAAATAGGTGGCGAATACTCCTAGCTAAGCTACCCTATCTATTTCTAGTGTTTGAGTTGACTCAGGTGTTTTTAAAGAGTTATTTGAAACTAATATATTTATTGTTACAACTCCAACAATATCCCACTCTAGAAGATGCTCTAGCATAGGCTAGAACCATAGAAGATATCAAAATCTAAGAGGAGAAGATAGTGAAACCTCATATGGAGTGGACAAAGAATCCAAAGAGCAACTCGATGCCATCAAAGCTGGAAGTGATCAATCAAGTGGCAATTAATGTCCTAGGTCCTACACAAATGACACCTCCTCAAAATGAAAACTATCAGGTCCAACCTCCTACTATGAGTTATAATAATAATACCCAAGCGAATCAGGGCCAAAATCAACCATGTCGTACTAGGTGATAGTTTATGCCCTCTGTTGAGTCAATGGATTCTCTATTCGATCATCTATGGGCTGCAAAAATGATTAATTTACCAGAAATCAAGCCTATAGACCCGAATACAGGTTAACCAAAGCCTATGGGATGTCGAGAAGATCAATTTTGTAAGTATCATTGGCAGAGTGGCCGTGACTTACCTACGTGCTATGGTTTCAAAAACCTAGTGCAAGATATGATTGAGAGGTACAAGATCCAAGTGAATAATCCTCTCGCCCTAAGCAATCAACATATGGGTGTTCTCAAAGACCCATTACCTACTCATGAGGTATAGGTAGCTCTTGCTAAACGAATAAATGAGGTTAAGATGATACCCCCTTTACAAGGATACACCGGGATGGTAAGTACTGTGACTAGGAATAGATGCTACCTAAGTCAAGTTGCACCATCTGCAGCTTCAAGCGATATTCCATAAATTTCATAGCCCCTACCACCTCTAGTACAAAGCCTTCCACATAGGCTAGTAGTAACAATAAAAAGTAAGCTTGCAAAAATCTTAAGGACAACATCAGTTAGATTGTCCATTTACGAGCTCATTCAACAATCTCCTCCTCATAGAGAAGCTCTAATGGATATTCTTAAGTTAATAGAGTTGCAACCCTAGGAGTCTAACTCCTTTATCAATTTTGTGGGGTATATACAGCAATGTAAGGAACCAGTGATCACGTTCCATGAGCATGAAATTAAAACCATAGCAAGTGATGTGGTTGACCCTCCTTTACACATCATTGCATGTGTGAACAGAATATCGTATAAGATATGTTTAATAGATATTGGTTCATCAAGCAATATAATAACTACTAGTGCTCTTAAACACCTAGGACTTCCAACATCTCATGTTGTTGTGTCCACCTACACCCTTTAAAAATTCAATGATACGATATGCTCCACAGTCGGTACTATAGTCCTACCTATTTAGGTGGGACAAAAAAACTATATCAACATTGTGTCATGTTTTAGAGGGTGCAATGGCCTATAACATATTTCTAGGTAGACCTTGGATCTAGGACATGAAGTGTGTCCCATCCATTGCTCATCAATGTATCAAATATACTTATGAAGGATAGGTACACGTAGTCTCTATAGACCTTGAGCCCTTTAAGTACCACAACATGGTACATCAAATCCCTAAGTCAACATTATCATCGACTCATGTAGACTTTAGACTACCTATTCAGGATCCACTTCCCTCTCCATTACCTTATATTACACCATTACCATATTCATCCATGTCATAATCATCGTTGCAAACTTTAGATACACCTTTGTCATTTTTAAATCCTCTACAGAGGAACATGTCAAAGAGGTCAATCGATGAAATCCCTCCCATAATTTCCACCATATCTACAAAAGAGATTCCTTGTCTAGAAGATGAGGAACCATCTCAAGAGGAACACATTGAATCATATCAAGCCTCTCTTCCATCCCCTACACCTTCGCCATCACAGGTTACAATCCATATGTCTAGTATAGGGATAGGAGAGTACTTAGTGAGAAGCATCACAACAGTTCTATCCATCGATACAGTGCAAGATATGGGATGACCTCATCTTTCGATAGGTAGCATCGTGCCTCTAGGTATACCACCCTATCAAATAAATTTCATATATGGGGATGTCAAGTATGGAACGTTACCAATTCCTTAGCAAGAAGAAGATGATGAACCTTTTTTTAAGGATATAAATTACATGTCAAATCCTAACTATGCCTTGCGATATCTACATCGTTGTAATTGGTATGGTTTTGGTTTAGGTTTCTATGAGCAAGGTTCTTGTGTTCCATGTTAGCCACAATATCAGATACATATTGGAACCATTTCTTGCATCCATAGGATTCGATTGTCATGCTACAAGAAACCATTTGAAACCAACGAGCTATTACAGGCTTTGGTCAACCTGCCTCTTCATTCTGATTTAAAACAACTATTGCTATAGGAGAAACTACATAATGGGTAAGGAAACCCCAGTGGTAATCTTATGACTTTACGATTATTACACGCTCCAGATTAGAATTATACTATATGCATTAATAATGATCAAGCAAATAAAATAACCAATTCTTATGCCTTATGTAGACCGGTGCCTAGATTCATTGGGTTGTTATAGCAATTTAACAATATTTTTAATATGAGAAAGAAAGAAAGAGATTGAGAAAGAATCGGCACTATCATGTCCATTTGAATATCATAATAGACGTAACAGTTGGCCAATGACAGAAATGTACGTAACACATTCAAATAATGTAATACATTACGCAGTAACACACAAAACTAAGACAAGGAATTAACAAGAATGAAACCCAGAATTGTATTGATTTTCTAGTAAATTACATGCAGAGTAAGCAGAATGCCTTTTAACTCTATTTTTCTCAAAGAAATGTATCAATACAATGAAGAAACTCTGTTCAAATAATGTAACAGGTCTCTCCTACTCTCCTTGTTCCAATATGGCAACAACAGAGTCTCTGAATCTCAGGCTCAATAGGACAGGAAATAATCTCAGCTTCTTGAGCACTTTCCTATCAAAGTCCTGCACAGTAAAGGGAAGAAAAAAGGATGGCAAAGAAAATAGACACACAAAAGAAGATACAACAACACAACTAGCAGGGCACTCAAGTATACCTCTTAGCAAAAATGTTATCTAATGCTTGATGCAAATTTTGACCATAGTTGCTTCCTTTTGTAGCCTCTGGTTCTTGAATCTATTATTTTTGGTACAATCTTGGCCTTACACTTGTCATTATCTGATTTGATTTCCAAATTAGTACAGTTGGCTTGGCTCTGGATTTCTTGTTACGATTTACTCTTAGATTGAAGGGAGCTCTTGTGCTAGATGGATTCGACACACTTGTTTTTCTTCTTTTGCTTAGTTATGCAATGCATCTATACTTAGGTATATTCTGCTACTTCTTGCTTGCCCTAGTCAGGTGGATATGCAATGGAAATTCGACCAGGCAGCCATAGATCAAGATGATGAAGGATGGACCCGATGTGATGGTGAAGGGAAGAAGTGGCGTGCTAGGGTCGAAAGGATGGGATGACGTTGGTTACATGGTGGTTACGAGGGAGGAGAGAGTGAAGGGGGTGGCTTCACACAATGGATGGTGGTGAGATGGCGCTATGTGGGGAGAACGACGAGGGTGGTCAAGAGAGAATGCCTAGAAAGAGGGAGGTAGTGATAAGTAGGAGGAAGGAGGGAATGGAAAACAAGATCTGGAAGCACATATACGTAGCTTCCCTAACTATACTCCGTCGGAGTGTCCCCTATGTAACTATATTCCATCGAAGCACGGAGTGAAAGGCCGAAGCCATAACTTGCTTCTTCGCACGCTTTCTTCATCTTTTGAAGTTGTAGAGCAGGAAACGACTGTACTCATGCATTGTGCACTCTATCATTTTTCTCTGTGATGCTTCTTTAGCTACCCTTCACTATCCCTTTTATAAGTTGAGGACCTAGGCATGAGCTCATTCAAAAAGGTTTATTTTATTTTATCGTATGATACACCATTATCTTCATAATCTGATCCTCGACTTGAGCATCAAGATTTATCTTTGGATCAGTCCGTATTAGGCTCGTCTCGATACCATATGCTAGATTTGTTTTGACTGTTTGAACCTTTCCTTCCCTGGTCATTACCTGATTCTATGGTGTCCATTGGATTTTTATTGGTACTATGCATTTTGCCTTGCTGCAATGATTTTGTTTTTCTTCGTAGGACCCCCCTTTTTTTCTTGGCTTAGTGTATGTTCTCGTGAACTGGTAATCACCTGGTTTTTTGTATTGGTCCTTGTTTTAGGTGCCTTAGGGAATGGCCACCCTCTTTTGGGATATCTGACCATATGATTCGTTCACTGGGATGTGGACTTATGGGATTTTTCAACTCATGATTACCTTTGGACGTAGATATGCATTGGGCATCCTGGCTCGATACTTTTAGACCTATAAAAATGTTAGCCCTATAATATCGAAGGTACGTGCCAATAATGATCGTGCATAGTATAAAGGATATCTTGGCATTTTACTAATTAATCAATCTTATAATAAGCGTTAGATCAAGGCTTCCATCCTATTACGTTTATTAATATTTGATTTAAAATTAAGTTTGGGCCTTATCCTTATGTTGAATACTAGTTATGAAAGAATAATCAAACCATTGCTTAACATTCGTTTTAATACACACTTTTAATAATCATATTACCTCATAGGTGGGTTACCGTTCGATTAATTATGTAACCCTACGCTTCTGTTCGATCAGTTCTTAACGTCCAGGTAGATTGGCCAAGCGCGACCATCAGATATGGTCGGGATTCACCATGATCATCAGATCTAATAGATTCATGCTCTTTTTATCAGTCCTTAATTTCCTCTGATGGTCTCGATTAAAGCGTAACCATTGGATTAAATCGAATGACCATTCAATCCCCTTATTAAAGGATGATAGCTTTAATAGAGCACTACCATCAGATCTTTCTTGGTACAAGCATGATCGTTGGATCGATCAACGATGGATGCTCTTGTTATTTGTATGGCTCCGATTAGATCATGGTCATTAGATTTAGATTGGTCAAGCGCTACCATCGGATTGTGATGTAATCGTATTCCTTTAATGGGCACTTATTCAGATAAAGTGCTACCGTTAGATATTTTCCCAATTGCATGCAATCATCGGATTGACTTTTTGTCTTCATTCAACCACCTTTAATAGCTTTGTGAAATATATCCATCCATGTGTGTTTTGTTGATTATTACTTTAATGAACCCTCTTTTAACCTTTGAGTAACTCTTTTGAAGCGCGATCATTAGATCAATCATGCCTGAGCGCAACCGTTGGATCTACTTGTATGTGGGGTGTATTTGATTTTGACTTGGATAGGGCCCTTTCATGGGTTGATCGCTTTGTGATATGCGTTGCCATTGGATTATCCCTAGTGGAAGCGCATCCATTGATATTCCTTAAACCTGCACAGGCTTTAATCATGAGCATGGTTAATCTTCTTAGACTTACCCTTGGTGTTTCATGACTAAGCGCAACCATCGGATTGTATTTTGCTCAAGCGCGATCATCAGATCTTTTGTAACCTACGAGTTAGGTAATCGAAAAGTGTACGCTTTTGATTTTTATTAATCTTGTTTAGGGAGAAAGGGAGATGATTAGTAACATGTTAGGGCCCTCACTAAACATGATTAAACTTGACTAATCAAATATTTTCTTACCGCCTGATTTACCTTTGTTTATTTGAAGCAAGCGCTACCATCCGATTTTTTCATGAAAGAGTGCATCCATTGATTTCTTTCCATTTTGTGCATGGTTTAATCATAACCTTGTGAAAATACCTTGGTTTACCTTGGTGGTTTGTGGCAAACGTGCATCCGTTGGATCAATCCTTGATCAAGCATGATCATTGGATCTTCCTCGACCATCGTACTTAGGCTTTTGCATTTTTAGACCATGGTGTTTATCAAATCGAGTGCATCCATCCAATTTCTCATTGATGAGGTACTGCCCTAAGATATCCAGTAATCTGCACACTTGATAACCGAAAGGGGTGCATCATCATATTCCATTAATCTCAGATTAAGCCAAAAGGGGTAATTAGTAACATATTAAACCCTTGCTAATGCATGATTAATCATAGCCCCAACTTTATGTTACCCGATACTCTTACCATTCAACGTTTGGATTTTGGTTTGAGCGTAGCCATCGGATCTCGATCAAGATTGGCGCGATCATTGATCTCTTTCAACCTACGAGGTTAGTTACCAAGGGGTACTTGATTTTAACCTTTGATTAAGATGAAAGGGGGATAATTATCCAATGCATTAGACCCTCACTAATATTATTTATCCATTTTAATTAATCTTATGGTCTTTAGCCTTTTTTAATGCACCTTTCATGAGAGCACTATCATCCGATCAGATCTTGATTAAGCGCTATCGTCAGATTTACCTAATTAGCTCACTACTTAATTAAAGGGGGCACATACCCTTAATGTTTTGATTAATTTTTCTTTCAAAACTTTAGACTTTAATTCCTTTGACCACAACATTTTAAAGAATTTTTTAATCAAAAAGCGCGTCTATTGGATTTTCTTTGATGAAGCACTGCCCTTAGATCTATTTTAAGGTGCTCGATTTTTAACGCAATGGGGCGCATACCCTTGAGGATTTTAATTAAGACCTTTGTTCAAACCTTAGGTTTTCGGACTTTAGACCATGGTGTTTCATCATTAGGCCTTGATTTATCTTTTTCTAATACTTTAGGACTTAAGAGTTTATTCATTAGGCTTAGGTCCGATTATTGTGATTGCCATGACCCTTACTTTGAAGTCAGGTATTTTTATGATTTTGCCATGGTATCGGGTGCTCAAAAATTTAGCCTTAATGACTTTTCACATGATAAAACAATGGCCATAAGGTCAAATCAAAACCAAAAAGGCTTAGGTTAATTTCAAATTTTCAAACATATGGAAGTCAACTTCTCAGATGAAAAATGCAACAGAGGCTAGCAATCTTCTGTCAATTTTATTGAAAACCAAAAATTTAAATTTGGGGGTTTTCAGATGTTGAGTCAATTTTGGCTCCAATATAGGCTCTGAGTGGGATAATGTGCTGAAAACATGAGGCACTTGAGAATTATAGAATCTCCTAGTTTTATTGCAATTTTGGACAAAAATTCAAATCATCTTGACTCTTAAGCAAAGCTTGAAAAACAAAACATAACAATTTTTAAACTAAAAATACAAACAACAGGACATCAAAGTAATAGAGTATTGAAAAATTGTAATTCCTTTTATTCACTTTGGAAACTAGGGTCAGAATTTTAGAAACAGATGAGTTTTTTAGATATATTGTAATGCTTGTTTTAGCTAAGTCATAGGATATGATTACACAAAATTTTGTCAAAGCCATTTGCTTCATCATGCTTTGGCCCATGTGTGTGTTTGTGCATTCATTTTGATTTCTAAGTCTTTCAGAACTTTGTCATATCTGAGCAAAATAGTTAAGCCTAATATGTGATTTCACTCTTAAAAATTTTCACCATTCTGTAGGGCTCCACTACTAGTCAAGCGTCTATAGCCCGGTGGAGTTGCTTCTAATCCCATCCGATTTTACCCTACTGCCAGTCAAGCGTCTATAGCCCCGGTAGAGGTTTTCCAAGATATCTCAAGCAATGACTCAATTTTACTTTATTGTAATTTTTCTTTCTCGTTTGAGAAGTATTTGATATAAGCAAATTGTGCAAAGAGTATGCCTGAGTTGAGGATTAGTTTCTAGCTATAAGGATGAGTGTAATAATTTTTAGCTTAACCACCCTCTCAAAGATAACTCGGTTCTTTGGACATTTGAAGTCACCTTAAGTATCATTTGTAATGTGAGGCTTTGACATGATGTTTCAATCAGCTCTGTTTTCATCCTATTTTATCTCATATCAAATAACTATTGCATAAACACTCATATTTTTTTTAAGAAATTGTAGCCCTCATCAGAGTCTAAAATAAATCTCTTTTTTTCTTTTTGTTTTTGGAGGAATCAATAATAATGTATACTCATCAAACTTAGAATACCATGTGTACAACAAACTCAGAATTATGTTAACAATAAAAGAAAAGCTTATCTAGTACACAAAATAACAAAATACATCACTCTGTTTTTGGGGTTTTTTGTTTTTCCACTTTTTTTTATTATTTTCACCTTCAACAGGGATTGTACATCTTGAGGTGTTGGCCATTAATAGGGATAGCCATTAGTTCTCCCTACAAAGTCTGCAACTTGTAAGTATTCTACCCTATAACATGGGCTATCTGGTATGGACCAATCCATTTTAATTCGAATTTTCCTTTTTCACCATGCTTATCATTTTTAGGATCCCAATAGATGACTATATCTCCTTGAGAAAAAGGAGTACCCTTGGCTTTCTTATTAAACAATTTCATGGTTTTTTGGGTTTGTTCCATCATTCTATTAAGGGTCTCTCTTCTTTGCTCTTCTAACAGGACAATGTGGTCAAGCCTTCTTTGTAAAGGGTTGGGGTCTTCATGATCCTGCAACAAGAGGGAAAGTGCCAATTTTTCTATTCTTGAGGGTAATAAGGCTTTCTCTCCATATACCATCTCATAGGGAGTCCTTCCTATGTTTCTTTTAACAGACAACCTATCAGCCCATAGAGCAAATTTGAGTTCACTATCCCATCCCCTTTTGTTCTTACCCAATGATCTTTTTATTCTAGTTATTACATTTTTATTTGATGACTCAACAAGACCATTTCCTTGGGGGTAATAATTAGCAGAATGGGATAGTTCAATTCCATATTCAGCATAAAACTCTACCATTTCATATGAAACAAAATACTATGCATTATCTGTTACCAATTTTTGAGGAACTCCAAACCTGGTTAGAATGTTTTCTTCCAAGAATTTGATGATGGTGGTAGTTGTGGATGTCCTTAGAGGTGCAACTTCTACCCACTTTGTAAAGTAATATGTTGTAGTTATGATCCACTTGTGTTGGCTAGATGAATTAGGCTTGATCTCTCCAATTAGGTCAATACCCCATTGGGCAAAGGGTGCCTCAATGATTACTGGCTTGAGGGGCATGGCTGCTAGTTGCTTCTTTCCTGCAAAAACCTAGCAGTTATGATAGTTTCTAACATATTTATATACATATTTAAAAATGGAAGGCCAATAATATCCTGCTCTCATTATTTTATTAGTTGTGGCTTTTGGAGCAAAATGTCCTCCATAGAAACCATTATGAAATTCATTAATTATTTCTAGGACTTCATTTTCATATAAACAGACTAATAACACTCCATCTAGGTGCTTCCAGTAGAGCACACCATCCTGCACATAATATTTCTGAGCTTGAAGTTTCACTGACCTCATTCTATTTGTTGATATATCTCTAGGAAAAGATAGAGTTTGTAAATATGCCAGAATTTCATCATACCATTTACATTCTTGATTATTGATTCTTCTGTTATCATGCATTTCATCTACTGTGATGACATTGTTAGAGTCCTCTCCTTTATATGCCAGATATTTGGCTAAGCCTTGTCCTTTTACAATTTTGACTATTTTGAACTCAACATCATATTGCAAAAGTTTCACCATCCATCTTGTTGGCCTTCCTAATGGTTCAGATTGGGTAAAAACATCTTTTATTGTTATGAAAGAGATGCAATAGTAAACTTTGTTTGAACCAAATATACCTTTGAAATGTTCTAAAGATTGAATAACTGCATAAGCATACTTTTCCAGTAAGGTGTATTTAAGATGTGCTCCTTTCAGACCTGAACTCATGAAGGCTATTGGCCTTTCATTATTTTCATCATATTTTTGTGAAAGAACTGTAGCAATTGAATGTTCAGATGCATATGAATAAATGTTAAAATCTTTAGAATAGTCAGGGCAACTTAGGGTTGGAGTAATAGAAATGGCTTCTTTTATTCTATTGAATGCTTCCATATTTTCTGCTGTCCATTTTATTTCTCCAGTTTTCTTAACCATATCATTTATGGGTTTGGTCATCTCTACAAAATTTGGAACAAATCTTCTGATAAAATTTATTTTGCCAAAGAATGACCTAACACCTTTTAAATTTCTAGGAGGGGGAATTTTGGAAATAGCTTCAATTCTTTCTGGATCAATGTTTATTCCTTTTTCTGAAACTATATGACCTAACAACTTTCCTTGTGTAGTCCCGAATATGCACTTCTTTGGATTTAGAGAAATTCCAAATTCTTTGCATCGTGCAAAAACTGCAGCCAAGTGTTCTAAATGATCTTCTAGATTTTTAGAGAATACTGTGATATCATCCAGGTAGACAACTACTATTTTGAACATTAATCCTTTGAAGGTAAAATCCATTACTCTCTGAAAAGTAGCACCTGCATTCATCAATCCAAAAGGCATTCTTAAATATTCAAATGTGCCCCAAGGTGTAGTGAATGTGGTTTATGTCTGTCTTCTAGATTAATCTGAATTTGATTGTATCCAGAAAATCCATCTAACAAGGATAATCTAGTTGAACCAACTACTGCTTGCAATAGTTGTTCCATATTGGGCAATGGGTAATTATCTTTCAATGAACTCTTATTTAAATTTTGAAGTCTACACGGAGTCTGATATCACCATTCTTTTTTTTGACTGGTACTAAATTGGATATCCAAGAAGAAAATCTTACCTTTCTGATTATTTTAGAATCTAGCAATTTTTGTACTTCCTTTTGCATTATTGGGTGTAGAGTGGGGTTGTACTTCCTCTATTTCTATCTAAATGGCTTGGAATCTTCCTTCAGGGGTATTATGTGTGTCATCACATCTGTTTTGAAGGTTTTAAGGTCTTCATAAGTCCAAGAAAAATGTTCTTTATTCTTCTTTAAGAAACTGATGTATCCAACATTTTCTTTTGTAGGTAAGGCCATGTCTATCTTTACTATTTTGGGTTCTCTCATTGTACCAATGTTAATGTCTTCAAATATTACTTCTCTGCTTAAAGGCTTGTAAGCTTTGTCAAAATCATCAAATAGACTTTCTAGAGAAACTAATCCTTTAGGTATCTTATTTATTTTCAATTGAATTACTTCTACTGGTTCTCCTATTTGTTCTTTTAGCTTTTCCTCATCCTTTTCATCATAGATTATATCTGCATATTGATTTTGTAGAGTCATAAAATCTTTAATATCTATATCATCCTGAAAGACCTATAGGTAAACTATGTTATCTGGCACAAAAGGCTTATAGACTGAAATAGTTGGAAATCTATCCATATAGTCTATAGTTATCTCTAGGTGATCTAGGCCTGAGGTATTCATAGCTAAGAGATCTGCAACATGATTTTGTTCTCTTGGAATAAATGAGATATTGAAAGCTAAGAATTTTTCAATTTCTTCCAATACTGCATTTTTATATTGCTTAAGCCTAGGATGCTTGGTTTGATATTTACCTTTGATTTGTTGTATAATAAGTTCTACATCCCCTGTTACAATTAAGTAGTTAATACCTAATTCTTTTGCTTTCCTTAACCCTAGAAATAAAGCTTCATACTCAACTACATTGTTTGTGCAAGGAAATTCTAGTCTGTAAGGGATACCAAGGTAATTTCCTTTTATATCAATCAAATTAACACCTGCACCTGCTCCAGATTGGGATTTAGCTCCATCAAAAGACATGGTCCATATTTCTTGGGTTAATACTCTATCTGATTCAACATCTACCATTTTCATAACTTTTGGATCCATATTCTTTGCTTTTGGTACTTCCACCAGGAATGGGTTGTGCCATATGGAGTAAACTCCCAATCCTTTTTCTTCCATAGAGCTTACTAAGTTTATCATGGTTTCATCTATTTGAATTAATTCTACATAATGTTTGTTAAATGGTTCCCTTCTTAATATTATGTTTTCATTATCCGTTATTAGGATTGTAGCATAGGACCAGTCCAATTGGATTGAACCTCCTAATTGTTCTGCCCAATGTCTACTGAGTAATAGTGAGAAGAATGGGTCAACATCAACTACTGCAACATCCATGACTATGCCCTTTTTTGGGTGTTGGTCTAAGAAAACCAACAATCCAATTATCACCCCTACACAAGGAATTTGTCTACTATCCATTACAAAAATAGGGGCAGAATCTCTTGTGTAGATTAATCCCATTTGATCAGCTATTAATTTGGGCATGATATTGTGTGAGGCTCCATTGTCTAACATGCAATTATGAATCACATACCTTTCCCCTTCATGTGAATTATACCTCAATGATACATAGAAGGGTCTGATAGAGGATGGTGATCTTGCATCATGTTGGTTTTGTCTAGCAGCATGACAAGTTGGGTCTTCTTTTTGTTCCACTAGTCCAAATGCTCTACAGACTTGTTCTCTATATTGTTGAACTTTCATAAGTTCTCCAAATGTGATGTTAACTTTTGTTTACTGAGTTCTGACCTAGCATCAAATTCTATCTTCCTTATATCCAGTGGTCTATTACTTTCTTCTTTGGGAATCTCTTCCTCTAATTCTATTACTTCAGGAGTAATCTTTTTGAGGATTCTATCAGTTTTCTCTTTACTGATATTCTTATTTGTGAAAGTTTGTTTTCTTGTTTCACTTGTAGAGGCTTTCTCTGTTCGATCTGGGATAGTTCTATTTCTTAAATTCAAAGTATGGGTAGCCTCTAATTCTTCAACTTCTTGAGCAGTGGGGATTAATTTCCCTTGCTTCATTTTGTCATATCTTGACTCATGTGGTTTCTGTAAGATTTTAGTACCTTCAACTACTAAGATTTGAGGATGATGATTTGAAGTATACTTATCCATATTCTCTTCAAACAACCTTTCTCTAGATTCATCTTCTACAGACCAACAAGCATTGATTCTTATATCCTCTTCTGAATCAACATGTAAATTCCACATGCATCAAGATTGTGTGGTGCATCACAAGTAGAACAAAAATAGGGGAATCCTTCTTCTATGTTAGCAGATGGTATTGGGTTAGGAACATTGTTCTGATCTCTGTCAGAGTCTTTGTTTTTCCAATTATTGTTCCCATTATTCCTACTCCTATTTCCTTCTTCAAAACCATTATTGTTTCCCCAATTTCTATTGAAGTTTTCCTTAAAGGGAGGACGGTTGTCAACATGTGGTCGCTCTGTTTGTGATGATTCACCATTATTACCATTATTTCTTTCAATTCTTGCTAACCTGTTATTCATGGTATTGAACATCTCAGTCATTTGATTAGTCAATTTCTCCATTGGATCAATTTCAGTTCTTCTTTGTATATCAAATGCTACCCTTTTAGGCTTTCTTTCAGGTATATTGACTTCCAGGGAGTAAGGCTTCATCTTACCACTATCAAGCATGTTCCTTTCTATATCCATTGCTTTCTCCATACAACTATCAATGGTAGTGGCTTGTTCCTGCCTTAGCTCATAGTTAAACTCTCCTTGAAAAGCATTCTTATAAAAACAAATAGATTGAATATCATTAGGTCTAAGATTGGCAAGGATTTTGTTTCTGGTTTTTGAGAATCTTCTATTGAAATCACTAACAACCTCATTTTATTTTTTCTTCATAGTGGCCAATTCTGTTAACAGAGATTGTTCATTTTTTCTTTCCCCATATTTATTTAGAAAAATAGCTTCCATTTTAGTGAAGTCTGGGATGTCATCATTAGGAAGAGAATTGAACCATTCTCTAGCATATTTTTCTAAAGTTTGTAAAAATAGTCTTAAGACTACATCTTCATGTTCAACCTCTAGACTATCCATTACATATAGAAAACTCTTGATGTGATCTTCTCTATTCACTGCATTATTTCCTAAGAATTTTGGAAGGTACTTGTGAGATTTACTGGGTAAGGCATTTAAATTTATAGGTAACACAAAAGGCCTATATCTATTAGTTCTCCATAAATGAACATTAGCCTGTTACTATAGGATTCAAATTCATAGCAACAATACTTACAGGAATATGGGTTTGGGATGCCTAGGTATAGCCTGAATTATTTAATCCTATATTAAAATCTACAGGACTATGGGACTGAGATGACTCTAATGTGTTTTCTATAGTAGCATTTAGAATTTCATCTACAGTAATATCAGCAACAATAGTATCTTGAATTCTATTATTTTTTACGTACTTTTTGCTACTAAAATAAGATCTATTTTCATACACGGTACTCTTAAGAAGTGGGATTTTCTGATTATGGGTAAATACCTCTAGATTCTCAAATTCAGGAAAAAGATCCTTACTGCTTCTCCTGGTGTGCGCCAACATTTTGCTCCTTCTTTCTTGATTTTTGTTTTCTGGGTTTGTCCAGATAGAGTCGCTAGCATCGGTAGTGCAGAAAGAACATATGTGCTTATCAAGATTGCTTGATATTTAACACTCAGCCTCACAAGGGATGTTTCTTGGAGTAATTCAAGAAAATCAAGAAACTCATAAACTCACTTCAAAAGTAATTGAAAAACACGGGCAAGAAAGAAAATAAAGAACATAAAAATGTAAAAATTAAAACGAAGGTTCTTTATTATAACTGGTCACCTGTTGATTAAAATATAATCATTGAAAGAAAACTATTAAGAAGATAATCAAATATTTTTATCAAGTCTCCATCTCATTCCATCCATAGGTTCATTGATTTACACTCTACAAGAAACCATTTGAAACCAATGAGCTATTACAGGCTCTAGTCAACCTGCCTCTTCATTCTGATTTAAAACAACTATTACTACAGGAGAAACTACATAATGGGTAAGGAAACCCTAATGGTAATCTTATGACTTTACGATTATTACACGCTCCAGATTAGAATTATACTATATGCATTAATAATGATCAAGCAAATAAAATAACCAATTCTTATGCCTTATATAGACCGATGCCTAGATTCATTGAGTTGTTATAGCAATTTAACAATGTTTTTAATATGAGAAAGAAAGAAAGATATTGAGAAAGAATCGACACTATCATGTCCATTTGAATATCATAACAGACGTAACAGTTGGCCAATGATAGAAACATACATAACACATTCAAATAATATAATACATTACGTAGTAACATATAGAACTAAGACAAGGAATTAACAAGAATGAAACCCATAATTATATTGATTTTCTAGTAAATTACATGCAGAGTGGGCATAATGCCTTTTAACTCTATTTTTCTTAAAGAAATGTATCAATACAATGAAGAAACTCTATTCAAATAATGTAATAGGTCTCTCATACTCTCCTTGTTCCAATATGGCAACAATAGAGTCTCTAAATCTCAGGCTCAATAGGATAGGAAATAATCTCAACTTCTTGAGCACTTTCCTATCAAAATCCTGCACAAAAAGGGAAGAATAAGGGATGGCAAAGAAAATAGACACAAAAAGGAGATACAACAACACAACTAGTAGGGCACTCAAGTATACCTCTTAGAAAAAATGCTATCTAATGCTTGATGCAGATTCTGACCATAGTTGCTTCCTTTTGTAGCCTCTAGTTCTTGAATCTATTATTTTTGGTACAATCCTAGCCTTACACCTATCGCTATCTAATTTGATTTCCAAATTAGTACAACTGGCTTGGCTCTGGATTTCTTGTTATGATTTACTCTTGGATTGAAGGGAGCTCTTGTGCCAGATAGATTCGACACACTTGTTTTTCTTCTTTTACTTAGTTATGCAATGCATCTATACTTAGGTATATTCTGCTACTTCTTGCTTGCCCTGGTCAGGTGGATATGCAATGGAAATTCGACCAGGCAGCCACAGATCAAGATGATGAAGGATGGACCCGACGTGATGGTGAAGGGAAGAGGTGGCATGCTAGGGTCGAAAGGATGGGATGGCATTGGTTACATGGTGGTTACGAGGGAGGAGAGAGTGAAGGGGGTGGCTTCACACAATGGATGGTGGTGAGATGGCGCTATGTGGGGAGAACGATGAGGGCGATCAAGAGAGAATGCCTAGAAAGAGGGGGCGATGATAAGTAGGAGGAAGGAGGGAATGGAAAACAAGATCTGGAAGCACATATACGTAGCTTCCCTAACTATACTCCATCGGAGTGTCCCCTATGTAACTATATTCCATCGAAGCATGGAGTGAAAGGCCAAAGCCATAACTTGCTCTTCCCATGCTTTCTCCATCTTCTAAAGTTGTAGAGTAGGAAATGATTGTACTCATGCATTGTGCACTCTATCATTTTTCTATGTGATGCTTCTTTAGCTGCCCTTCACTATCCCTTTTATAAGTTGAGGACCTGGGCATGAGCTCATTCAAAAAGGTTTATTTTATTTTATCGTATGATACGCCATTGTCCTCATAATCTGATCCTCGGCTTGAGCGTCAGGATTTGTTTTTGGATCAGTCCGTATTAGGCTCGTCTCGGTACCATATGCTGGATTTGTTTTGACTGTTCGAACCTTTCCTTCCTTGGTCATTACCTGATTCTATGGTGTCCATTGGCTTTTTATTGGTACTATGTGTTTTGCCTTGCTGCAATGATTTTATTTTTCTTCGTAGGGCCCCCTTTTTTTCTTGGCTTAGTGTATGTTCTCGTGAACTGGTAATCGCCTGGTTTTTTGTATTGGTCCTTGTTTTGGGTGCCTTAGGGAATGGCCACCCTCTTTTGGGATATCTAACCGTATGATTCATTCACTAGGATGCGGACTTATAGGATTTTTCAACTCGTGATTACCTCTGGACGTAGATATGCATTGGGCATCCTGGCTCGATACTTTCAGACCTATAAAAATGTTAGCCCTATAATATCGAAGGTACGTGCCAATAATAATCATGCACAGTATAGAGGATATCTTGGCATTTTACTGATTAATCAATCTTATAATAAGTGTTAGATCAAGGCTTCCATCCTATTGCATTTATTAATATTTGATTTAAAATTAAGTTTGGGCCTTATCCTTATGTTGAATACTAGTTATGAAAGAATAATCAAACCATTGCTTAACCTTCGTTTTAATACACGCTTTTAATAATCATATTATCTCATCGGTGGGTTACCATTTGATTAATTATGTAACCCTGCACTTTCGTTCGATCAGTTCTTAACATCCAGGTAGATTGGCCAAGCGCGGCCATCGGATATGGTCAAGATTCACCGCGATCGTTGGATCTGATAGATTCATGCTCTTTTTATCGACCCTTAATTTCCTCTGATGGTCTCGATTAAAGCGTAACTATTGGATTAAATCGAGGATAGGCATGACCATTCGATCTTTAAATTTATTATAACATTTTTTCTATAATCCCCTTCTTAAAGGATGATAGCTTTGATGGAGCGTTGCCATCAAATCTTTCTTGGTACAAGTGCGACCGTTGGATCGATCAATGATGGATGCTCTTGTTCTTTGTATGGCTTCGATTAGATCATGGTCGTTAGATTTAGATTGGCCAAGCGCTACCATCAGATTGTGATGTAATCGTATTCCTTTAATGGGCACTTGTTCAGATAAAGCGCTACCGTTAGATCTTTTTTCGATTGCACGCGATCGTCGGATTGAATTTTTGTCTTCATTCGACTTGTCCACCTTTAATAGCTTTGTGAAATATATCTTATCTTTTTATTATTACTTTAATGAACCCTCTTTTAACCTTTGAGTAACTCTTTTGAAGCACGACCATTAGATCAATCATGCCTGAGTGCAACCGTTGGATCTACTTGTACATGGGGTGTATTTGATTTTGACTTGGATAGGGCCCTTTCATGGGTTGACCACTTTGTGATATGCACTATCATTGGATTATCCCTGGTGGAAGCACGTCCATTGATATTCCTTAAACCAGCTTTAATCATGAGCACGATTAATCTTCTTAGACTTACCCTTGGTGTTTCGTGACTAAGCGCAACCGTCGGATTATTTTTTGCTCAAGCGCGATCGTCAGATATTTTGTAACCTATGAGTTAGGTAATCGAAAGGTGTACGCTTTTGATTTTTATTAATATTGTTTAGGGAGAAAGGGGGATGATTAGTAACGTGTTAGGGCCCTCACTAAACATGATTAAACTTGACCTATCAGATCTTTTCTTACCGCTTGATTTACCTTTGTTTATTTGAAGCAAGCGCTACCATCCAATTATTTCATGAAAGAGCACGTCCATTGATTTCTTTCCATTCCATGCATGGTTTAATCATAACCTTGTGAAAATACCTTGGTTTACCTTGGTGGTTTGTGGCAAACGTGCATCTATTGGATCAATCCTTGATCAAGCGCGATCGTTGGATCTTCCTCAACCATCATACTTAGGCTTTTGCATTTTTAGACCATGGTGTTTATCAAATCGAGTGTATTCTTCTGATTTCTCCTTGATGAGGCACTGCCCTCAGATCTCCTATAATCTACACACTTGATAACCGAAAGGGGTGCATCATCGTATTCCATTAATCTCAGATTAAGCCAAAAGGGGGGTAATCAATAACGTATTAAACCCTTGCTAATGCATGATTAATCATGGCCCCAACTTTATGTTACCCGATACTCTTACCATTCAACGTTTGGATTTTGGTTTGAGTGTAGCCATCGGATCTCGATCGAGATTGGCACGGTCGTTGATCTCTTTCAACCTACGGGGTTAGTTACTAAGGGGTACTTGATTTTAACCTTTGATTAAGATGAAAGGGGGATAATTATCCAATGCATTAGACCCTCGCTAATATTATTTATCAATTTTAATTAATCTTGTGGTCTTTAGCCTTTTTTAATGCACCTTTCATGAGAGCGTTGTCGTCAGATCAGATCTTGATTAAGCGCTATCATCATATTTACCTGATTAGCTCACTGCTTAATTAAAGGGGGTGCATACCCTTAATGTTTTGATTAATTTTTCTTTCAAAACTTTAGACTTTAATTCCTTTGACCACAACATTTTAAAGAGTTGTTTAATCAAAGCAAGCGCATCTATTGGATTTTCTTTGATGGAGCACTGCCCTTAGATCTGTTTTAAGGTGCTCGATTTTTAACGCAACGGGGTGCATACCCTTGAGGATTTTAATTAAGACCTTTGTTCAAACCTTAGGTTTTTAGACTTTAGACCATGGTGTTTCATCATTAGGCCTTGATTTATCTTTTTCTAATACTTTAGGACTTAAGAGTTTATTCATTAGGCTTAGGTCCGATTATTGTGATTGCCATGACCCTTACTTTGAAGTCAGGTATTTTTATGATTTTGCCATGGTACCGGGTGCTCAAAAATTTAGCCTTAATCACTTTTCACATGATAAAACAATGGCCATAAGGTCGAATCAAAACCAAAAAGGCTTAGGTAGAATTCAAACTTTCAAACATATGGAAGTCGATTTCTCAGATGAAAAATGCAACAGAGGCTAGCAATCTTCTGTCAATCATATTGAAAACCAAAAATTTAAATTTGGGGGTTTTCAGATGTTGAGTCAATTTTGGCTCCAACGCTACCATATGATAAATCTGGATTGGAACACAATAAACCAATACCTTTAGATGTACTCATAGAAAGTCTAGAATGCCTAGGTTTGAATTACAAGGATGAGCTAGCGTGTAATCCCTATGCCAATCCAAATCATGTCCATTTATTGGGAGATTATTTTCCCATAAACATGATATATCAAGGGTTATCTAGTGATGTCACTCAATCTCATGAAGTGGGAGAGAGTTTGCATACCCTTCAATCTGATAGTGAGGAAGAGGATAAAGGTCCTCCTCATGAATGGACCATAGATGATGAGTCATACTATGGTATAGTTCCCATAAATTATCCAATTTTATATGAGTAACATGATCAAGTCATCCCTTTGGATGATGAATAAGAGTTCTATCTTTGCATGTTCCCAATACAACATCCTATTTGGCACCATATTTTACCATTTGAAGAGCAATATCATCACCTTCCTCATCGACCACTTCTAGTCATTCCACCTCCACCACAACCACCCTCATGAGTTAAGAGACAACATAAGATATCTAGATCCACTCACTCATGGAAGGGAGATCATGTATCCATCAACATGATTTCCATATATCTAACTACACCACTGAGATATTCGAATAACCCATCAAATCCATTGCACATTGATCTTGAGGTAATTGAATTTGATCAGGGAGATTCTTCCTCATCGCCATCAAAGTATTGGCCTTGTGAGGAAATGTTACAACTATTTCATTTTTCTCCAAGAATTACTCAAAATATTTTTCAAGCTGAGGTTGAATATGAGTTTCCAATTGATGAAGCAAACCCAACTGATGACATTCACTTGATACCTACTCCACATCAGTTGGAATAGGAGTTCCATATGTCAATTGAGACAACAGTTGATAGGGATATTGGTATAGATCCCGATAATCCCCACAATGTCAAATTAGGGGAAGGTCTATCCCCAAATGAGTAATATGACTATACAAAGTTATTAAAAGAGAAGATAAAAGCTTTTTCTTGGTCTTATAAAGATATGCCAGGACTAGAACCTAATTTAGTCATGCATAATCTTACACTGTATCCAAAATTCAAATCAGTTAAGCAAAAGTTGTGTAATATGCATCCAACAATCACCGTAAGTTGCGTAAAAAACTATTGGATGCTAAATTTATTATATTATTAGATTATCCACAATGGGTTTCCAACATGGTACCTATCAAGAAACTAGATGGGAGGATTCACATTTACACTAATTTTATAGATCTCAACAAAGCAAGTCATAAAGATGAGTTTCCCTTACCAAAAATTGATGCATTGGTAGATGCCACAGTAGGACATGAAATGTTATCCCTTATGGATGGTTTCTCTAGATACAATCAAATTCACATTAATCCTGAAGACTAGCTCAAAATGGCATTTAAAACACCTTGGGGGACATTTTGTTACAAGGTCATGCCTTTTGGCCTTAAAAAAGTTGGAACCACCTACCAATGAGCTATGACGTATATCTTCCATGATTGCATGTATAAAATTCTAGAATATTACAAAGATGACTTATTGGCAAAATCTCTATTGTGCCATGAGCATATCGATGTATTACACAAGGTTTTAGATCACCTCATTGAGCATAATTTTAGGCTAAATCCCAAGAAGTGTGTATTCGGTGTCACATCTAGAAAAATCTTGGGATTCATAGTCTCTAAGCAAGGCATAGAAGTAGATTCGAATAAAGTCAAGGAAATCCTAGAAATGCCTCCTCCCATAATTATCAAGTAGCTATGTAGATTGCAAGGAAAGGTCATATCCATAAAGTGCTTCATAGCTCAATTATCAGATAAGTATCGACCCATGACAAAAGTTGCTATACAAGAGGTCTCATTTCATTGGGATGAATAATGTTAAGATACCTTTGATGAGATCAAACAATACCTATATTCACTACCTATATTGTCTCCTCCATGACCAAGGGTGTCATTCTATCTTTACATATCAGCTACTGAGCTGGAATTGGGTACCATGTTGACCCAAAAGAATAAATTTCATAAAGAATATACTACATATTATATTAGCCGCACACTAGTCAACTATGAAATAAAATACGCATACATTGAGAAGCTATTCTTAGCAGTGATCTTTACCACTAAAAATCTATGCCATTACATGCTCAACCATACAATGTATGTAGTATCTAAGGAAAATCCATTACGATACATGATGAGTCAAACATATCACAATAGTCACACGGAAAAATGGATTATATTGTTGACAAAATTTGACCTAGAGTTCATTGGATAGAAATCAATCAAAGTACAGGTCATAGCCGATCAACTAGAAGAGGCTCCTCTCTAGGATGACCAACCTCTCACTATAGAGCTTCTCGATGATGGAGTATTTTTATGTATCATAATCACTTGATCCTGAAGATCCTGAGTCACAGGCTGATATAACTCTATTTTTTAATAGCTCTAAGTGCGATCAAGGGGGTGGCATGGGAATCATGGTTTTCACACCACAAGGGGCTTCAATACCCCTTTTGTTTAAAATTGAATTCCCATGCACCAATAACAATATCAAGTATAAAGGCCTCATCATGGGCCTTCAAATGACAATCACCATGAAAATCACAAAGCTTAACATTTTTGGTGATTCCTTGCTCATAGTTAATTAGGTCAAATGAATATTCTAGTGTAGGTGCCCAATCTTGCAAGCCTATAAAGACCTAGTGGATAAACTTCTAGCAAAGTTTGAATGGTATGATATTGAGGCACTCTCTCATTCATCTAACTGTTTTGTGGACACAATGGTCTCCTTAGGGTCTTTAATACCATAGAACCCATATGATGATATCACAACTATTCAAGTAAAAATGCTATCACACTCTGCAAATAAGTGTGATGAGCTTAACTCTATGCCATAAGTCCACATGATTTAGATTGAACCTTCACATGAATGGTTCTCTCAAATTCACAATTATTTGAATAATACCACTTGAGGGACTTTGTTCCCTCAAAATTCTTTTGATACTAGCACAACGCTATATCTACAAGTTCACTCTCAATCAACATTTGTGAGTGAGGAATGTTAAAAATATTGCATATTTCATACAATTAAGGCTTATTTAAAATAATATTGGGCCATATTAAAACTGGTAAGTATTCCTTCTGGATTGTTGCATGCTACAAAATGAGCATTTAAGAAAAATGCAAAAAAGTTTATCTTAATAGGAGACATAATGTATCATCAAAGCTATGAGGGTATCCTCCTTCTTTGCTTAGACTCTCAAGATTCAGCTTAGGCCATTGTCCAAGCACATGATAGTAAATATGGTGGCCATTTCAACGACATGGCCATTGTAAAGCGTATTCTTTACATGGGCTATTATTGGCCAACTTTAGAGTAAGATTGTTGTGCTTATGTCAATAAGTGCATAAAGTGTCAACATCATGAAAATTTTATACACGTACCTTCACAGGCCTTACAACCCATTCAATCAATTTGGCAATTTGCACAATGGGGGTTTGATTTAATAGAGAAAATCTCACTTGCATTCTTCGGCCATCACACATTTATCATAACAGCTATTGAGTACTTTACAAAATGGGTGGAAGCAATTCCCCTTACCACTACAACTGGACCTCACATCACGGATTTCATGCTACATAATATCATTTATCGTTTTGGTATTCCATCCAAGATAATTTTAGATAATGGGACACCCTTAAAGAATAAAAATGTGTGTGCTTTAACAACAAAGCATAACATAAAGTACAACTTTTTTATGCCCTATTATCCACAAGCTAATGGGTAAGCAAAGGCATCTAATAAAATAGTAGTTGCAATCTTAAAGAAAATTGTTAAGGAAAATCATAAAGATTGGCATAATAAATTACCTCTTGCCCTTTGGGCCTATCGCACTAGTATTCAAACTCCCACTGGGGAAACTCTATTTTCACTAGTGTATGGTGTTGAGGCTATCATACCTTTAGAGTTAGAAATCCTATCGCTGCGTATTTCCATGTAGGAATTCATCGATGATGATACTACACCGTAAGCTCATATAGATCAATTATCTTTGCTTTATGAATGATGCGTCAATGCTCTTGAGCATCTACGTGTTTATCAAGAGTGCATTAAGAGAGCTTACAACATGAAAGTCCTCCCTAGATACTTTCAGTTTGGTGATTTAGTTCTAAAATAGAACCAACAAAATTCAAAGTTTCCACCCCATCTATGGGATAAATTTATGGTAAATTGGTTATGTCCATACATCATTACTAGTCATATTGGAATTGGAACTAACTGCTTAGCATCCATCGAAGGAAGTGAAGAGCTTGAACCCTTGAACATCAGTCACCTATGGCCTTTTCATGCTAATAGCACCATGCCCTACATAAAATTCTCCTAGGCAGTCTATGATCATCTAGGTCACCCTAAAACACCCCTAGGCGGTCTACGACCATCTAGGTCACCCTAAAACACTCCTAGGTGGTCTATGACCATCTAGTCACCCTAAAATGCCCCTCAGTGGTTTATAACTATCTAGGTCACCCTAAAATGCCCCTAGGTGGTCTACGACCATCTAGGTCACCCTAAAATACCCCTAGGCAATATACGATGGTCTAGGTCACCCCAAAAGTCCCAATTATATCTATAAGCCATTTCATCACCCAAAATCCCTAATGGTATTCCATAATCCCATTGGTTAAACTATACATACATATATATCAAAAATACAAAAACATAATTAAAACATCAAAAACACAAAAATATTGCTTCATTGCACTTCACATCATTTGCATTACAACATCTCTTGCATTAGGCATACTCATCATTGTAGTGTGCATTTTTAGAATTTGATCATACATGTCTAGCACCAAGTCTACACACTAGGCATATGTCAAAATCAATATTGTTAAAATTTAGTATTACCACCTGTTTACATTACATTTATCACTTACATCTACATTCCATACTATGTGTCTATTCCCTTTACTTAGCCATGATTCATAAGACGTCTGTAGGATTTTCAGTCACTCATCCATATCTAGTTTTCTTTTCAAATTTTGTAGAAAGTTATCATGATTTTTAGAAGGTATAATCCTTCTTAAGATTGTATCTTGCATACGTCAAAATCCCAACACAGTTTCACATTAATAAATCCAATTTTAGCACAAGGAAAGATGAAACTACATAGTGGTCTAGGTTACCTAAAGTGAAAAGTTTACCTTGCTCATCCCCCTATGTGAATGGTTCAAATATGCTAAGAATTAACAAAAGTACAAGTTCCTCCTTACCCCAAGCAATCAAAATCCCTTGCTTCACACCAAAACTAGGGCAAGTATCCAAACTAAAAAATAAACAATGGTTGTTACCACTTAACAATATGCAAAAGAAAAAGTGGTTTTCACCATTAGCAAAAAGCAAAATAAATAGTGGTTATCACCACTACCAAAATCTATTTCTCGTCAAACAAAAGGAGCAAATCCCTTGGACAATTTAAAAATAAAAAGAAAATAAGGGAGTATTGAACTTGAATCCCTAGAATTCTCAGCATTAGAGAACCATAAGGTGATCCTCATTATAGGTTGGGTGGCATAAAGCTTGCTTAGAAATGGTAGTATCCTTACACATGACGATATGTCTATCACATAAGAGACTTGATTTTGTATAGACCAATGTTTGCATGTAGATGATCTAGCTTTTGGTAGCCTCTATTGCCTAGTGGTCTAATCCAACTAAGTACAAAAATTAGGATAATGATACTCATAGGGTGATCTTCAGTATAGATGGGCTGAATCAATCTTGTTTGGCACTGGGGTATCTTTATGTGTTATCATAACAATAAAGTCACATGCACACATAGGGATATTGAATATTTTGGTTATCTTAGCAGATTTATACCTTGTTAAAAAGTCTTGCATAGTTATTATACAACTTTTTATTAGGTAACTAGAGTGTTTGAGTCTCTTGAAAATCCCAAACACATCATAAACATTACATTATTCATTCCATTTCACATCATGCTATCACATGTTTGTTAATATACGTCACTCAAGCCATTACATAGTGTCATGATCACATTAAAATGATGAGATAAATTTTGTACAGTCTATGGTGCTAGCATCTAGTGTGTCAACTAGTAAGCATAATCCATCATACACATTAAATAAATCATCCATTTCATTATGCATATACATATATACATATCATCAAATCACATCATAGCACAAATACATGCATTTATGTTAGGCATCCATCAAAGCATCAATAAAGCAAATATAAGCATTCAATACATCTCATAGAGCAGTAAGAAAATACATGATGACAATCGAAAATATCATATATGTATATGTATGGGACCAAAAGCTACATCATAATCCAAAAAATGCCCATGGGCTGCAATCAAGTGGGTCCTCAAACCTCACACTCCCAAAAATCATAAAATCAACAAAAAATTAGATAAATAAAAATATCAAATGATCCTCGTACCCAATTATTTACCTTACACACTTGGCAGTTGCAGTGACTTGCACTCCATACAATCTAGAAATATGAGTAAATTACTATAAAGCTACTTGAACCAAATTATTCATCATCGAACTAAAATGAATTCACTTCTATCCCCAAGAAGGCCATTGCGGCCGAACTACTCCACGTGAATGAGGTATTCATCTCCATTCTTCTATGAAATTTTATCAAAAATAAAAAATTCAAAAACAATTAAAACACTACAAAAAATAAAAATAGCTAAAAAAGATTAAAAAAGAGGTCCAAAAACCCACAAAAAACAAGTCAAAAATGGATAAAATTAACAAAGGATCAATATTGAATCCAAAGTATTCATGGATGCTCTAAAAGGTCTTTATTTCACTCCCCAAGAAGGCTATTATGGCTGGAAAACTCCATGGGAATGAAGTATTTAGGCTCTTGCTTCCATAAATTATCATTAAAATGATCAAAATCCTAGCATAATTGATAGGGTTTACAATGGGTAAAACTGATGGTTATCCCAATTAAGTCATATGGGTCAAGCAACTCATCACTTTCATAATTATTCATGCCCTCATTGACTCATCACTTTAGGGGGTAGTCATAACAAATATTTCATAATCAAATCAACACATTAAACACTCAAAAGTGTAATCTTCATACATTCAAAAGAATCATTGCCAAAGACAAAATTTCAAGCCCATGCTAGGGCAAACAATCAGAAAATACAACAAAGCAAATATTTAACCTCCTTGAAGCCTTTTAAAATTACCCGTACAAATATTTACAAGGAAACAAGGAACCAAGACCAAGTATACCCTAAGCCCCTACAACTGTCATTATAGTGTGGCTAAAAGGTATACCAAAATCAATACTTTAGCTATGTCAAAAGTAAGGATTCGAAGAATGTATGCTCTTTCCATAATGGAGGCATCTAAAGTTGGTTAGGTTACTGAATAACCTCAATTATTTAATGATTTAGTCATCTATTTTTTCTCTGTGCTTTGTTGCACACAACGCATCTCAAAAAGGGGTATATGTAGACACTAAAATCATGTAAATCTGATAATATTGCTAATGCACCACTCTTATCGACATCATATGGCCCCATTGGGCAACACTCAAGGGTTAGCTAGGTCTCCCAACCACTTTTTGGAATATTTACTTCACTTTTGAGAGGTTTTGGGCCATGTAGCCATGGTCGTCCCACCTTGGGACAGTCACAGTTTATGACCATCCCACCCAAGGATTACCACCAACAACCATCCCTGGGTGGAATTACCATGAACTAGACCCTTAAAAAGTCAAAGGGTGGGACAAATGACAATCAATTACTACCATTTATCTCACCCAATATCCCATGATGGATTGGGAGGTTGTTATGGACACCAAGACCTACAAATTGGAGGCCCCAAATGAGCAGCCTCTTCTACCCTGTGCATGGCAAGGGTATTTCCAATTGGTGACACTTGCCCTGCATGCCATAACTTGCCCCTTTTCCCATTTGCCCCTTTTGGGCTATAAATTGAGGTGCTTCCACCCAATTTAAAGAGAGACAATAACAACTATTGACCACGAAGTGCTGCCAATATTTGTCCTCACATTTGCCCACATATTTTCCTTGAAAACCTCTTCATTCAAAGGTACTTTTAGGGGCATCCCAAAATACACTAATTGATTCCAAAACCTATAAAATCCAAGAGTAATTTGACCAAATTCGATGACAACACATTTAGGAGAGTTCTAAACTAGATCCCCTTGAAATTGGTGGCAAAAACCACCTCTTTTTGTGATCGTCCCTACCAGGGGTAGATAACAGTCCTAGTTGGACTTGCTAGGGATGACCATAAAATGGCTAACAATTTTGGCCTGATTTTAACATAGATTAATTCTACAAAATTAGAATAGCAGCATACTCAATTTTTGTTAAGTTTTGAATAGATTTGATGTGTCAATTTACGTTTTTATGATTTTAGTCTTAATTATTCCTGCTAGGAATGACCATAGGTTCTAATCACAATTCCACTTTAATTTATGCTCAGATCCCTCCAAAATTATCTCATTAAAATCATATTAAATTTGCAATTCATTTGGAATTATTTAGATTTTTGCAAATACGTTTTACTTTCTTTATTACATATTTTTCAAGGTTTTCTTTATCAAACACATGTGCTATTAACATTATTCAATCTCTTATGTGTAGGTGCAGATATTCTAGGCATGAGGGAGGAGCTAAGGATTTTAATAAATGTAGCCCAAAGATAGCTCTCAATTGTGGGTGCAAGAAGAACATTGGAAGCATGCCTTTAAGCTCATGGAGGGATTTGATCCCTTGTAATTTGTAATCTAAAATGTATCAAACTGAGAAGCCCTCAAGGGGATGTATTGTAACTACTAAATTTATGGATTGATAAATACAAATAGAAACCCCCCATTTTTACTTAAATCATTCATCATTTCAATAGCTTACTTTATTTTACATCTTTAGCATCTTTCTTTTGCGCGCTTTCTTAGAAACACTAGATCTCATTTTGGGTCAATCTATTAGGCGAGACATTTTTTTTGCTACTTTAGAAACTTAGAAATTACATGCTTAGTCACACCACATATGTCATAGCTTGAAAAAATCCTCTGCATTATATGATTTCTTGCACTTACAATAACACCCACACCACTAAATGGATAATGCTTCTCACTGAATTTGATCTTGATTTTATTAGCCAAAAATACATTAAAGTTCAGGTTATAGCTGATAAACTTGTGGAAGCTCCACTTCCTAGTGATCAATACTTGATTATTGAGCTCCCAGATGATTCAATATTTGCTATCACTGAACAAGAAGAATATTTCATTCCAAAGGAAGATGTCGATATCACACTATTCTTTGATGGTTCCAAGTGTGAAAAAGGTTAAGGTGTTGGAGTCGTGTTTCAAACACTCTAGGGGGTGTCTATCCCCTTATCATTTAAACTAGACTTCCAATGCACAAAAAAAAATGGAGACTATGAAGCCTTAATCTTAGGTCTTCAAACAGCTATAGCTATGGGCTTAGAGCATATCAGGATATTTGGTGATTCTCAACTTGTTGTTAGACAAATCAATGGAGAATACCAATGCAAAGAACCTACCATAAATACTCTACCATGAAATAGCAATATCATTGCTCTCTAAGTTTGATTGGTATGAAATCTATATTTTACCACATTTGACTAATAGATTTGTATATGAGATGGCCTCTCTTAGATAATTGATTCCAAAGGACTCCTTAGGAGAGGTACAACCACTCATTGTCACAACAATCTCTAAATATGCAATTATCCATGTTGAATCTAATGATAAAAAGGATGTTTACTTTATCCATTCAAAACCATATGAGCCTTGGTCAAACCAAATAATAGCCTTTCTCAAGTTTGGAACACTCCCATAATACATGTCATGAACTGCTAAGTGCACTTTCAAGCAAAATATAGCTCATTTTACTCTCTTGGGGGACATGTTGAATAGATGTGGTTATGAAAAAATTCTCCTTCATTGTCTTGAGTATGCAGAGGCACAAAGAGCCATCGCTGGAGCTCATGATGGTACTTGCGATGGTAATTTTAGTGGAATGGCCATTGCAAAGAGTATTGTATGCATGGGTTACTATTGGCCCACCATGGAATGAGACTATTGTACTTATGTCAAAAATTATCAGTAATGTCAACAACATTCTAATTTAACTCATGTACCATCACAAGAATTACAACCTATTCAAAGCCTTTGGCCCTTTTCACAATGGGGTATTGATTTGATTGGAAAAATCTTAACTCCTTCCTTGAAATAGCATACATTCATCATCATATTCACTGAATACTTCACAAAGTGGGTTGAGGCAATTCTTCTAACCAATATGATAGGGCCTAGAATTGTGGAGTTTATACTTCATCATATCATTTGTCATTTTGGTATTTCCTCAAAAATCATATTTGATAATTACAAGTCTTTCAAGAACAAGTATGTTCAAGCACTTTACAAGAAATATAATATTCCACATAGTTTCTCGACTCCTTATTACCCACAAGCAAATGGACAAGCTGAGGCTACCAACAAGACCTTAATTGCTACTCTCATGAAACTAGTCAATGAAAATAATTGAGATTGGCATACTCAAATTCCCTTGCCATTATGGGTTTGTCAAACAAGCATCTACATGCCTACTGGGGCAACACCATTTTCATTAGTCTATGAAGTTGAATAAATCATACCTCTTGAGTTTGATATCCCCTCCTTGCAAATTTCTTTGTAGGAATTCATAGATGATGACACTACTAGACAAGCACATCTTGACCAACTCACACTTATTGATGAGAGACGAGTCAATACTTTGGAGCATTTATGAGTTTATCAAGATCACCTCTGATATGTTCCAAGAGATTATCTAAAAACATGATTAAGAAGGAGGATTATTCTTTAACTTTGATCTACTCATAATTGAAAGACCTGAACCAAGGTAAGAAAAAATCCAAATTAATGGAGGAGGATAATCACTTTTCTCCCAACACTAAAGGCCTTTGTAATCATATCCACCTACTTAGGTAGGTGGATAATAAGCAACATTTGATCTTGGTCACTCTAAATATTGTTGTGGAATTTATAAAAGAGGTTAATCGACTTGTGGATCAGATATTGGAGGAACCTCCTTCAAGCAAGAATATGCCTAGGTGCAGGGTATGAAGTCCCTAGTTATAGGTTATTTTTTCGCTCGCCTGGTTGGGTCTGCCTAATCAGGGGTTTTTTTATTGTACCTAACATTTTAGTTTGACTATTTCTACCATGTCGAATAGGGTTCCTAGGGGTAGGATTGTGGGTTAGTTGGACCCCGCTATTTTGGTTTAGTTTGGCATGTTCTTGTAGTGTGATGACCAAAGGGTGATCGTTGTTTGGGATGCTCCTTCTGGAGCTTTTTAAAAAGGTTGCAGGGATCCTTTTTAAAACCCTCATTTTTAAATATAATAAAAAATGATAGTTAAATTTACCTATTTAAACCTATATAATACTATAAGGACACATTTATAAGCACATGCGGCCCTATAGCTGTAAACCCTAAAGGTTTAAGAACATAAAAAAATTCTTAACTTCACTACCTTTATAGGTTAGTTCTTTCAAAATACACCCAAGGTATCAAAATTGGGCATGATTTAGGCTATGTAACTAACATAAAATTTTATAAAATTAACTTGACCAAGGGTGGAAATTCTAAAGTACATATTTGGACTTAAAATATGAGATAATGGTTTGCTCAAGTATTCTCATATTTTACCTAAGGTTAATACAATAAATTAAACTTAGAGAGGTTTGCAAAAGATATTTAATATCTTTAAATTCTAAAGTTAGAAAGGGATTTAACTTACCAAATTGAAGGCACTCCATTACCATTATAATGGCTAAGCTTTAAACTTTAGTCAAATGAATAATATACAAAATGATACTTAATAGTTGGTGAGAGTTTCTCCATTGTCAAGTTATATGCAACTAGAGATAAACTTAAGTAAAGCTTTTAATTTAAAATAAAAAAAATTAACTAGATTAGACTTATCATTCCTCAAGATCAACTACCCAATGTTTTCTATAGTTTCAAATAAATTTCTAATACATTATAGATTATACCAACTATACAAGTACAACATGTCAACATCTGATTAAAAGTCCTTGTATCTATGTATTTAAAGGACACAAAAATATTGTTAAACTAAGAATTTAGTATTTATCAAAGAAATTTCCAAAGGTTATATATATTTTTGTTAATGGAATATACTATCATTTTACATCATAATACTTTACATTCATTATGATAATTCACAATTGTATAGTGTATCTTGTCATCCATATTTTATACATGCATAATTCTTCTTATCTCCTCTTAATAAAGGTATTCTTAATTTTTTTAAAGGTTTCATAAATCCTCCATAAAGTTTAGTTGTCTTTGAAAACCAAAACAGAAAGCAAGGATTTTCCAACATTCCCCCCTCCAAGCCCCACAAGCATTCCAAAAAAAATTAACATAAAGCTTCAAGTTATTTGTTCACCATTTTAGCAATGACAAGAGATAACATGCATCATATAATTGCAGGTGATCTAAAAAATTCATAACACAAAGGTATTCCTACATATTACAAATTTACTAAATCATAAGAACACATAGAGTGTAGTATATATGCATGCACATCTTCTTTTGTCTATATTTGAGCTATAAAGACCCTCATTATAATAGGTTGATGTATCAGATATGTCCATTTTTGGATAACATGCTTAGATAGCATATCATCCTCCTTATTTGACCTCAAATAAGACCAAGTTTATCTATAATTTACTTATAGGATTTTTTACTCACTCCTCTCCAATGACTTCTAACATGGATAAAAATGATCATCATCCCATGCAAGCATCTAGTAATCCTAGGCTACCCTTCAACTTGACCCTATGTTTGTAACTCAAATAGAATAATAATTTATGATCATAAATATGTACACAAGTACCTAACACATTTATTATATTATTTCTAAACATGGTCTCAAACACACTTGCATGCAGGTATTATCTTCAAATTTCTTAGGACCACTAATCCAATACGTGTATATTTCATAGAGCACCCAATCAAGGATAGGGGTTATCACATTTAACACATTGTAATAATAAATATTTTAAAATTTACCTTTTCTTAAAATAGTAGTTACATGTTCCTTTATTTGTCTCTATCCTCTTCTAATTTCCTTCTTCCTCTATCCTTTTCTAAACCTTATCTTATTTTTCCTTCATTGAAATATTTTATCTATTCTCCACTCACACCATCGTTTTACATGGTTCCCTCAATTTGTGCACCAAATATGGGTTAGTTTTCTTTCCCCATAGATTCTAATTATTTATTTTCTCTTTGAGGTAAATTAGAAATTATATTATTACTTCAATCATGGAAATTAAGTGGTCCTTTAATTGTTTATTTAATAGTCTTTTAATTTCCTCTTCTTGCCTTGACTAGTACACACATACACTCTTATTAAACTTTCAATACCTACAAGTTTCACAACACACCCCTAGTTCTATATTGTAAGCCATAATAGAACAAGATGATGGCAATACAAAAGCCTTATGGTTTTGAATTACTTTATCTTTCCCTCAATTATGGTCTTCACATAGAAGACATAAGAACACTTATCATTTTTTACATGATTAGTATCATTTGGTATCATTATCTATAACTATTGCATATAATTCATAAGAGAACAACATCCTATTTAATGTATCATAATATTATAAAATATGGTATATCACATAACATTCACTATTCCATCATCAATAATTAATCAAACATATATTGCACTACTAACTATGCTATGTCAATGATCATTAATTGGTTTAATTTTATTAGAGTAAAAGAGGTAGGTATTACATCCCCCTCCCTTTAAAATAACTTCCACCTATAAGTTAATAAAATAAATATGAATAATTTTAAGCATTTCATGCAAGTTTTCTAGGTACTTGAATTCACACTGTCACTATCCTATTGAACTAAGGTCTGATCTATTGTTTTATTTTAAGTTAATTAGTTCTTCTATAAAGAATGGAAAGATTCTCAATATTGATATCCTTGTCCTCTTCCACCTACAATTGAGTCCATAAAGTATGAGTAAAATTAGGAATATATTTTCTAATGTACATGTAAAACATTGTGTATATGATATAAACTATGTAGTAGATCAAGGTAATAAGCTATTGGCCCAATTCTCTCAAGAATTTTAAAAGAGTCCATAAATCAAGGTACAAGTTTTTCCTTTTTTTCCAAATTTCAAAGTTATTGTGTGAGACTTGACTCTGATAAAGACTTTTTTCCACCATTAAACACCTCTCTAATCTCTATGTATGAGCATAATAATTTTTTCCTATATTGATTTTGTTTAATTTTGTGCTTGATTAAAGTTACCTGATTTTCCATATCTTACAATATTTTTAGTCACCCGGTGTTGTAGGTGAGTTGGAGAGGAGAGGGCAATCCTCCAAGGGAGGTCCCAAGTTCAAATCTCCACCCTACCAAAAAGCTGAATTGGGTATCCAAAATCCAATTGATAATGTTGGTACGGGTAGGGTCGGGTGCGACTCCCGGGTGACTTTGACGGTGTAGAACCCCCTGTTCGTGGTCTCTCAGACCAAGGCAGCCCCGCAAGGGGTTTTTTGCTTAAAAAAAAAAAAAAACAATATTTTTAGTCCTATAGCAACTATATTTTCAAGTTTATCATGAATCAAGGATGTTTTACAAGGTCTTCCATAGATGTCTCATATAGTGTCATCCCAATGGGACTATGATAGATATTATTATAAGTAAATTCCATTACACCTACGTACTTCTCCCACTATTTGGATTGATCTATTGCATACATTTATAACATATCCTCAAATACATGATTTACTCTTTATATCTATCCATATATTTCTATGTGATATATTGTATTAAAGTTTAATTGGGTGCCCAATGGACTTTCGAAGGTCTTCAAAAGTGTGATGTAAATAAATAATCATTTTTTAAAATGATTATATTGGATACTTCATGAATTATAAGGTTTTATTTGACATAAATTCGAGTTATACTTAACTTCAAATGTATTTATTGTGGGCAAAAACTATGTAACTTTGGTGAGTTTGTTCACTACACCCGAATCATAGCCATGCTTCTACTAAGTTAACACCAACTTTGAAACAAAATTTATGGACACTAGATCCCATTTGTATTCTAGAAAATTATGAGCTTTTAAGGTTTTGATGTTCCACCTTTACATATTGGTATTCTAAACACATTGCTACAAACTTTACTATACCTCTCTTAATCCCTAGCTAGAAAAATAATTTCCTCAAATTAACATACATGTTCTTTACTTATGCATGAGATAAATATGGTACCTTGTGGGTTTCATTTGATATAAGAGTTCTCAATATACCTAATGTTAGTATATAGAAGATCTTTTAAATCTAAGTGTTATATAATCATCCAAGGTATTGAAATTATACTTCCATTTACTTAACTCACTAGTAACCTTGGTTTATCTAGATTTTTGTACCATGGATATTTTAGAAGATAAATTTTAAGTTGATATTTGAAGTCTAGCATTATTTTGATACATGCATAAGTATGTCTTCTCCTACTTAGAAAATTTTTTAACTTCTTTCCCCTACCCCATAATGTAGGATATTTCAAAGTTATACTCACAAAGGAATTCCATCCACCAACACTACCAAGAATCTATATAGGGTTGGATAATTATTTAACATAGTCTTTAATTATCCTGCTTCAATTCTAATGTTCTTCCCAATAGGTAATATCTCCATACTGTTATAGCATTAACAATTATAGCTAATTCTAGATCATGTATAGGGTAGTTTACTTCATTTATTTTATTTTTTGTGACTCATATATAATATATTCCCATGTTGTAATAGGATACATCATAATGCTTGCTTGGAAGCATCTATTCATGTTACGAAGTACTTGATTGGATCTAGCATAGCCAAAATAAATTCAGTAGTTAACAATATTTTTACCTCTTGAAATATTTCTTCACATATCTCTTTCCAGATAAATTTATTCTCTTTTCTTTGTAGAGGTGTGATAGGATTTACTATTTTAAAAATATTTTTAACAAACCTTTGATTATATCTAGATAATCCCATAAACCTCCTAACTTTTGAATATTTTGTAGGGATCATTCATTCCATGATAGCCTCAACATTTGAAGGATCAAATAATGTTACTCTTCTTTGATATTATATACCCTAGATATTATATTTTTGGGAAGAAGAAATATTTTAAAATCTTAGCATATATCTTTATTCTTTGGGGTATTATAGGACTAGTCTCAAGTTCTCCCTATGTTCCTCTTCAGCTTTGAATAAATTAGAATATCATCAAAAAAAGTAATAAATTTATCCAAATGCTTCTTGAATATGGTATTCATCAAATTCATGATTTGTTTTGGCATATTAGTTAATATAAAATAAACAACTAAGAACACATAGTGCTTGTATCAAATTTTTAATATTTTTTTTGTGAATATAAACATCCTTTATGCATAGTTGATGATGCCATTATCTTAATTAAACTTTAGAAAATATGGTTTCTCCTTACATATATCAAATATATCATAAAATTAGAGCGAATGATATATATTATTGATATTATCCTTATTTAGTTGTATGTAATTAATACAAGTCTCATATGTATCCTTATTTTTAATAAATATTGTAGGTGCCCCTCATGGCAACACAATCAAGTGAATCAAATATTTATATAGTAGTTCTTGAAGTTGTACTCACAAATTAGTTAGCTTTGTATTTGTCATTTTATAAGGATCCTTAGATATTTATTTAGTTCAAAGTATAATCTCTATTATAAAAATAATCTCCCTTGTAGGTGTTAGGTTTGAAGCTATAAATTTAAAGGAAATGTAACCACAAGTAGTGAAATAAGCATGAAATATTATAACTATGATAATGGTAATATAATTTGCAAGTAAATATCATGAGAAACTTCTTAAATAACTCATGAAATAGCCATTAATGAAATTTCATAAAAATTTAAACTTGTTATAATATGTGGAGATCTAAATATTCCATGCTTCATACAAGTTCTACATTGTATCTACTATTCTATATCTCTTCACTACTCTCTACTTACTTTATAACTAATATTCCCTTCTCCACTACTCACTACCAAAGGCCTGTATATAATGAGATGAATCTTGGCCTTCCATATTCCTATGACTCTTCATCTTCCTATCCTATAGAATCATGTACATGTAGACACCCTACACATTTATATCACTACACATTCTAATAATACTTGTGCATTTATTATTTTACATAAAGTAAATACTCAAACCTAAATCTAAGACACTCTCTTAATCTAATGATGTACCCAATATGGTACATTAGCAAGTACCAAATAATGTAATATATTCAAACACCCCCCTATATTACATTATTTGGTTATTGAAGACTTTAGTATTCAATATGGGTCTTCATCCTATCTTCAATTTACTTTGCACTATATACCTAATTTGTCAGGTTCCTCTTCTTCTTCTTTTGGTTCAGTATTCATGTTGTCTTTTCTTGTCTTCTTCATTCCATTGCTTTCTTGTATTTCAAAGTGATTGGTAATTTTTTTGTTCTTGAAGTTTTTCAAGTATCTTTGATGAGCAAGAGATCTCATAATCTTGCAATTCATAAGTGGATAAAAATTTATCCATTTTCTTTTCTCTGGTTTTGTAAATGGCCTATCTCCTTGTTCTTCAAGAATTTCAAACTTGAACTAATTATTAGTAGATGCTTCAAAAATAAGAACTTGAAAGAGAATCTAATCTGAATATCAATTTCTCTTCAAATATTTTATAGTATTTATCTTTATAGTAACATAATAAGGATGAGTGATATTGTCCTCCATAATATTTACATGGATGGAAAGTCCAACAGTTTGCTTTCTCATGACCAAATTTGTTGCAATAAGTGCATATGGAGGATATCCCAACTTCTTTGGTATTTGTCTTAGGTGAATCAATTTCATCCACTTCCTTGATAAAATAGTCAAACCATCTATGCACAACTAAATCTATTCTATCTTTACTTATTTCATAGATTTGTAAGATGACCTTTTGATCAATATTCTCTTCTACCTTTTGAGTATGATTTTTAATTTTATACTCAATATCTCCATTAATATGCATGTCATTAATTCCTTTCATCTTATTACTAGAATATGTATCTATAGAATCTTCTTTTACCAAATTATTAGCTTGTGAGTTCTAATAAAACTTTTTGTGCCATATTGGTTCTTCTATTCTATTGGAATTGTTCCTATTATCAATTTTTGAATCAAGTATGTCTCTAGACAATTTAGATTCCTTGAGTTTAATATACTTAATAAGATTTTCCATTGTTTATTTTGAAGTAGTATTTCTAGTTAAAAGTAATTGTTTTGGTAGAATCTTTTTTTTTCAAAACCTTTGAAGTTGTCTACCTTATGACTCCCTAGTTTTAAGTAAGTGATCAAAATTGATAATACCTTTTCAATTTTTAAGATTTGTAAAATACTTTCTACTTTGCAAGTGTTTTGAATGTACTATGATCTACCTTTCTTAATTTCCTTGAGTTGAATTCCTTTAATCTCCCTAATGTTCAACTTCTATTTTTCACCTTATTTCTCCCTATTAATGAATAAATAGAAAGCTAAAGATAAATTTAATGCACCTTCAATTTTTGATAAGGTTCTTATCTTCAAGATCTTTTAGTTGGATTTTATTATATCTTATAAATTTGAGTAAGAGACAAATTAAATGTAATTTCCAAATTTATATCAACTCTATGTTTTTCTTCTTTCAATGTTCAATAGAATGATTTCTAAATTTCAAAGATCTAAATTTTATGTTGAACTCCTTATATCTCCCTAATTGGAAATTTAGAAATTATGATTATTTGTAAATTTAATGTTTTTTTTTTGTAAGTTAAAAATTTTAATTATCAAAAGAGGGCATTTGAAAGGCGCCCTAACGCCTTGTACAATAGCGATACAAGAAGAGGAACCCAAGAAGAGAATAGAAAGGAACACAAAAGAGAGGCATTAAGCCTATTACAACAAAAAGGAATCAACCTTGAACAGAAAGGAACAAAAAGAAACAGTCCTGAAGCCCACAGGACACAACTAGAATAAATCCTTCAGACTAAAGGAACGAAAAAGAACCAATAATAGGAGAAACCCCATCCTCGCTTAGAGAGGAATGTCAGTAAGCATCAAAGAAGCAACAACAATTTCCAGCGTGGTAGTCTTTGCTTCGTCCTTCGATGCATCCTTCGGTGCATCCTTAGGAATATTTTTTAGAACATCAAAAAATGCCTCCTTAGCAATCTCCACCACGTCCTCATATTTGTTGTTTCCCTTGGCATCAGAAGGACCCTCATCAATATAAAATGTAGGGATATCCTTGAATGAATCACAAAATAATAATAGACTAATATATTGACGTTGATCCTTTAACCTAGAAATTGCTTTACCTATGGCCACATGGGCTGTTTCCATGTGATCAATAGTAGCAAAGGTTGCTTGTACTGCAAGTTTGTGAAGGTATTTCTCCACAATGTTAGGTGAATTAGAAGGATCCTTTTATGGTTTAACAAATGTATAAGAAGGGGTTTTAGATATTTCTTTAAGCTTAAGCCTCTAGGAATAGCGAACAGGCATACCCTTAACCTTGACCTTTTTCTGACATTTAATTCAAGAAGAGGTTTACCACTTTTTTCCTTCCTCTTGGGTCTGGAAGTTCTAGGACTGGGATTTGAGGCTAAATTATCTTCATCAGACTCCTGTATTGGAATGTTACCTTTAGGGAATTTCAAGAGGAGAAATCTATATAGAACTTTGAAAATCCCTTTGTAATAGGGCAAACCCTCCTCCTTTTTATAGGAGGAGGTAATGATGTAATAAATGGACCAAAAGAGGGCTGCAGGAATGTTAATTAGTTTGGCTTCATCGAAGTGGTTTACAAAGGCTAAATAGAAACAACAAATTTGGGCTTCGGGATTATCACAAGTAAGGTATTGCATGATAGGCTTTAGGATTTCTTTCCAGGGAGTGGAAATATGGTTACGGTACAGACCCTTCTTGACCATTTTGTGAATTGTCAAGGATTTCTCAAAATGCATCAACTATGCTTCCTAGTTGTGCTTTTTCCTTCTGATCACCTTCCCTTCCAAAGGTTGCCCTGTCAGGTCTACCAACAACTCGATACTACTTTGAAATTCAACATTGTGGATAGTAACCAGGCCCTTGTTCCAAGAGTCAATGAAGGCTTTTGTCACCTCTTCATCAACTACCAAAAACATCTAGAAAAATTCAATCACTTCTCCTTTGTCCTTCCACATGTCTCTGACTATGGATTCAATCTTAAATACTGAGGCTCAATGAAGACAGGCTTTCCTTCTTTCATGGTTGCAAATAGAAAACAACAAGAAGGAAATTAAAGGAAATAGCAGGGGATAAACAAAATAGGCAAAGGATGGGCACACTGATAGGTGAGCAGAGCATGCAAAGTGTTATAGAAAAGGAAAACATTGTTGCTACTCTGAGTTTTGCAAGAAAGCCAAAGAGGATGCTTTGAAAAAGGAAAAAATCGCTTGAAGAAATGAGATTGGCTAGGGCAGGTGACAAGGTGGATTTTCAGGCATCGAATGTTGTGGCAGATGGTTGGGAGAACCAATGTCAAAAGGAAAAATTTACCATTTGATGTTCAAAAACAAAGCCAAAAATATAGTCTGGCACGAGGAACATGAAGGATTGGGATGTTCACACCATAATATCTTGGGACAATGGAATTGGTCAGGTGATGGGAGATGGTTCTCAAAGAAGCAAGGTTATGAATATCAAGATACACGTGATAATTATGATTAAAAAACATGTTGGACAATGCCTTGGGATGTTGAAAGAAGTCTATTATCAAGAAATACATGCATGCAAAAATGGATAATTTGAAATCAAAACACAAAGGGTTATTGGTCCAGATTTCAAAGTAGGGCATATTCCTTGGAATATGGAATAACAACAAATTTTGATTATGAACTCGATGCTTCACATGGAAGGCAGAGTGCAATGAAATGAAATTTTCAAGGTTCAACATGATTATCCTTATTTTAATATTTTCTGACAAGCTTTACCACCTCAAGAGGAAGAGCATCAGTCCACGTCAACATACCTTGGGCGTTAGCTCCAATATTAGCCAATATGTCAGCAACTAAGTTAGCCTCTCTGAAGGTATGTTGGACAATGGTATTATGCTGTTGACCAAGGATTTATTTGCTTTCTTCCACAATTGTTCTAATCCTCCAGCTACTGGGTTTTGAAGTTTTTAAATAATTGATGACATTTAAAGAATCTCCTTCCATAATAATGTTCCCTGGAATGTTTTTGATGAATTGGAGGTCTCTCCAAATAGCTTTGGCTTCAACGGAGTTATTGGAAAGGAATCCTAAAGGTTTGGCAAAAGCAAAAATAGAATTACCAGAATGATCATGTAGAATTCCTCCAGCACCAGCATTGCCAGGATTTCCTTTAGCTGCACCATAAAAATTAATTTTGACCCAACCAACTAAGGGGATGCCATTTAATGTTGGTCCTCAAAGAAGAAGGATTAGTAGGTCTTGAAGTATCAAGGAAAATGTTGCATGAATTGAGAATGACTTTCTCAAAATGAGAACAAGGAAAATGATCAAAATCAGCAACCTGAACATTTTCCTTGGCATAAAGGATGACTTTGTGGGCAATAATTTTAGCATGTAAGGTTTTTTGTTCAAAAATTCTTCTATTGCATTCAAGCCAGATTTACCAAAGGTAGTGTTGAAGGCAAAATTTCCAAAGTCCTTTGAGCACAAGGTTCTTGAAAGGATTGGACCATTGATAGAAAAGCTTGATTATGGAGGGTGGTTGAGCCCAGACCAACTGGAAATTAAGAAAATTCTTATTTATCACCATTCTTGAGAAAGGACAAAACAAGAAAAGATGATAAGTAGATTCCCAAATAGAAAGGAAGAGATAACACCTGTTAGGAAGAAGAATACCCCTTTTTATTAGGTTTTATGTAGTAAGGATACGATCTTGGATGCGCAACCAAGAAAAGGAGTTAATTTTGGGAATTAAGTATTTGGTCCAAACAAACTTAAAAGGAATAGGATTTTCAATGTTGTTAAGTGAAAGCAAATAATCTTATTTGACAAAAAATTCTCCAGAATCAGTAGGTTCCCAAATAGTTTGGTCCTTGAGATCTCCAGCTAGAATTTTGATGGAAGATAAATGATCTTGTAAACATGAGATTTCTTCTTCATAGTTCAAGATATCAAGTCTTTTCCAATGTGTAGCACCATTAGTATATGAAATGAATTAGCAACTAAAGGACCAACCAGATATTTCATTGTGTTGATTATCCTTTGAAACATAGGAATTTGAGAAAGAGGACTATCTCCAATCCAATTTTCTTCCCAGAAGAAAATTGATTTACCATTTCCAAGTTGCTATCAGAGTTTATTTTGCAGAAGAGATCGAGCTTCGCATATGGATTTCCAAAAAATAGACCCCGTAGAGAAAACCTCACCATGGAGGAATTCAAGAAACCTGAAGATATTTTCTTCTCATGATCTTGACCCATTCAACATTTTCATTAGAAATGAGCCTCCAGGATTGCTTAGCAATGAGAGAAATGTTAAGAAGAGAGATCATTCTAAGTCCTAAACCTCCCTGATCTTTGGGTTTACAAACTTTGTCCCAAGAAACTAAATGAAATCTGTGATTGTTTTTAGATCCTGTCCAAAGAAAGTGATTTTGAATTTTTTCCATTTTTTGGTAAACACTTGCAGGGGCTTTGAACAAAGAAAGGAAATAGATAGGAATACTTTAGAGGTAGGCCATGGTGAGGGTGATTTTACCCGCTTGGGACAACATATTGCCTCTCCATGTGGATAAATGTTTTTGAAGTCTTTCGATAACATTATCCCATAGGCTTTATTTAGCATTCCTAGTGAAGAGAGGCAAGCCCAAGTATGAGGAAGGAAAATTAGCTATGGAGCATTCAAGTATGTTGCCAATCATATTTTCTCTTCTGAGAGCAGTATTAAGAAAATAAATTTTACTTTTTTGAAATTTTATTCTTTAGATAGCAGCTTCCTCATACAGGATAAGGATACACTTGATGATTTTAGCTTTATTTACAAAGGCGAAGATGGACAACAGGGTATCATCAACAAACTGTTGATGGGTAATAGGATTACATTGAGAAGTAACTTGAAGTCCAGAAATCAAACCTGCCTCTTTTTCTACCAATATTTATCTACCAAGATCCACTACAACAATTATGAAAATTAGAGGGGATAAAGTATCCCCTTGTCTCAATCCTCTACTACTTTGGAAATAACCTGCAGGTGATTCATTAATGAGGACCAAAAACCAAGCTGAAGAAATGCATCCTTTGATTAAGAAAATCCATTTAGAATGAAAGCCAAACTTATGAAGGATGGCAAGTAGGAAATCCCAGCAAATTCTATCATAATCTTTGTTCATATCAAATTTGAGGAGGAAGGCAACTTTCTTGTTGATGGATAGGGAATGGATTGCTTCATGGACTGAAATGATACCATCAAGGATAGATAATCCTATAATAGAACTCCCTTGGCATTGATTTATGATTAAAGGCATAACATCTCTCATGCGGATAGTGATGGCTTTTGTTAGAATCATATAAGTGACATTACAGAGGCTAATTGGTCTAAAATCAATGAAATTAGAGGCATTTGGAATATTTGGAATGAGGGCAATAAAAGTGGAGTTGAAGCTTCTGGGGATGACTTTAGAAATTTGGATTTATCTGATGGCTTTGCATACATCCTGACCAATAATATCCCAAAAGGCTTTAAAAAACATTGGAGGAAACCCATCAGGACCAGGAGCTTTGTCAGGTTTCATGGAGAATAAAGCCTCCTTGATTTCCTCATCAGATAGTACAACTATTAGTTTGTTATTAATATCATCAGAAATAAGATGAGGAATAAATTGAAGAAAGAAGTTTTTTCCTCCAAATTAATTGGGTCTGCTTTCCTCTTGGAGTAATTGCATGAAATGAGCTATCCCTTCAATTCTGATTTCCTTTATGTCATTAATAGTCCTTCCATCATGACTGTGAATTTCTCTGATCCTATTATTTCTTTGGTGTATCAAAGTGGAAACATGAAAGAATTTGGTGTTGGAATCTCCTTTTTTGAGCCAAGTGTCACGGGATTTTTTTCTCCAGAATATTTCTTCACATTGAAGGATATTGTGGTATTGAGCTAGTAAATTCCTTTCTTCACTTCTCATTTCATTAGAATAATTCCCTATTTCTTGGCTTTATTTTTCTATTATGGCAAGCCTGTTCATGATATCTTGTTTGTTCTGAAAAAGATTTCCAAATATGTATCGGTTCCATATTTTTAGATTTTCTTTGACATTCTTCAGTTTTTGAGACAAAACATAGGAAGGAGTTCCTTGGATATCGGACTGCCACCATTGAATGATTCTTTCTCTGAAATCAGGATGTAGCATCCACATAGCTTCAAATATAAAAGGATTTTTAAAGATTTTTGGATTATTTGTGTCTATAAGGATAGGGCTATGATCAGATCCAATTATGAGTAAGGATTGAAGACAAGCATCCACTCAAATTTTTCATAAATTTGTGATCTCCTGTGATCAAAATTTATTTATCTTCTACCATCATGCTTTTGCCTACCTGAAGTCCATCTCTTAGTGTAATGAGAAGTCACTACAATGTTACTTTGCTTAAAGAACATTGGATCTATATATGAGTAGACTATGCCAATCATTTTTTATGACTTGATTAGCAAGATAATGGAATATTATATTGATCACCTATTGGATATGTCAAAGAAATGGGCTAACCATCACATTGATCTTCATGTAATATTTGAATAATTATATCACTATAAGGGCCAACTTAATCCAAAGAAGTTTATTTGGTGTTACTAGTGACAAGCTTTTAGACTTTATGGTGTTTCAGAACCATCTCTTCCTCACATGTCCTTTTTCTACTGATATCCTGAGTACGTTATTTCAATTAGTTTCTATCCATTGGACTAAGCCCAATTCTATAATGGACCTCTTCCTTCAGTGGCCTAATTTGTTTTGTAATCCTCATCTCAAATTTTTTTGGGGCACCATCCTTCATCACTTACTGTGGTAAATTTTCCTTGAGAGGAATTGTAGAGTGTTTGATGGCAAACCTTCCAATATGACCATTTTCACCAATAAGATCATATGTTTCTCCAAGGAAAATTTAAATCTTATTCCCTTATCCTCCAAGAGTTGTTCTCAATTTGAGGTATGCTTAGGAAAATACTTGATGATTCCTTTGGAGGAGAGGAATCCAAATCCTCAATTGAATGAAAGACTTACTACCAAGTGGATCTTACCCCCTATAGGATGGCTCAGGCTCAATTGTGATGGAGCTGCCAAAGGGAGCTCGTGACTAGCTAGCGCTGGAGGTCTTCTCAAGTATCATGAAGGTAAGGTAATTTTTGCCTTTGTTGAATCCTTATGCATTCAAACTAATAATTTTGCAGAAGCTCGGTCTATGTGGAGAGGTCTCGATTTAGCAAAGAATTTTCCAAGAAAAATTATAGTGGAGGTATATTCGATGATCATCATTAACTACCTTAGAAAAAACAAGTAGCTAGCGTGGAATGTGAAGGATTTAATTGAGGAAGCCAAGATACTCATTACCAATAGGATGGAGGTGGTGGTTCATCATACCTTTTGTGAGGCCAATAAAGCTACTAATGCACTAGCCAATAAGGGAGTAAATCCAGGCAATTTAGCCGCGTGGATGGATGACATCCTCCATAAAATTATAATTATTGTTAATCATGATATCGCTGGTAATTGTGAGAGTGGTTTGGATAGGCCATGATCAGTGGTGTAGCAATCTTAAAATAATACCTTGAATTAAGGATCCAGAAGATAAGGCAGAAGGACCCATCTAGAAATCTCACAGGCTCATGGAGTAGGAGAGCTAGAATAAACCCAATGCCATTAACATCAGGTACGATGGTAGTGATAGTAACACAGCTTTAAAAAATATCATTGTTACCATTACATCCATAATGTTGAGCAACATCATCAATTTTGGGATGGACTCAATATGTTTCTCTTCAAGGAGAAAATTTAGGGCATAGAGGAAGATAAGGGAGATAATTCAGGGTCTAAAGAAGCAACAACCAGCTAATCCAAGGAGGATTCCAAGAGAAAGGCTAAGATTAAGGACAAAGAAGAGGTCAACAAGGACAATGAGGATTGAGGATCCTAGTTCCTGGCAGCATCATAGGTGTTTGCAAAGAATTTTTTATGTTTATCAATGATTTGGAATCCTTTTTGTAGTTATTATCTGGTTATATTGTGTCGGGTCTTGTTGGTGCCTATGTTGTGGCATCCTTATTTATGTATTATCCTTAGCAATTATTTTGGTGAATTTTTACATAAAAGGTTTATCCTTAGTCTTTTTTTGCATAAGGAAGTTTATGTGCTATGAAATTGTACATAATCTATAGTATTTTGCCTTTTTCGTCTGAAGTATGATGTAAATAGGTTTTGGGTCAACCTCTAAAACCCGTATGAATGGAAATTAATCTTAAAAAAAAATAATTATGCAAATCAAGATTGGTATATGTGTATCCGTGCATCCAAAATGTGATCAAATTAGCACATTATGAACCTTAGTTTATTTATGTACAATTTTTTTGGATGAATGTAATACATAAAAATGATGAAATAATCCTTAAATGATCAAGAGCATCACCATAGAGAGAAGATAAATGACATAATGGAATTTTTAGGGAGGGTCAACTCCCCTAGACATAGAATTGAATGGAAGGATTGCTAACTTCCCTAGATAAAAAAGTGGTTTGAAAGAGGGTCAACTTCCCCTAGATAAAGAAGTGGTTTGAAAAGGAAAGCAATTAGGAAGAAAAGAATGTTGAGTGAAGGAGGTAGAACGGGGGAAAGAAGAAGGTTGAGAAATGAGGAAAAGAATGAGGAAAGGATTGAGGAGGAAAAGGATCATCCAAAGGTATGTAGCCTCGTACAAGTAACCATGGAACATTGACATGGAGCCTACTAAAAAGGAGAAGAAGAGGAGAATAATGAGGAAGGAGGAGCAACTAGAGTGAAATCAGTGAGGGAATAGATGATGACAGTGGTTTATGGAGGCTTTAATAAGGCTAAAAGACACTTGAGGGAAGATACAAGATTATTTTGAATCGTGATCAATGTGAGATCCCCCAATCATGGAAGGGACGAATATCTTTGAACCTTGTCATTTACAAATTAATGAGATCATTTTATTTAGTAAGTTGACCAACCATTGGTAGGTATCCTCATGATGCTAAAAATTTATTGTAAGTGATCTTAATTTACCACCTTGATAAAGTGAGTGTGTAACCATATAGACTTGGGGTAGAGTGTACCACATTGGATTGGATTAGATTTTAAGTTGAGAAGGGAAATTTTACTTTTTACCCCAATAGAGGAGGGTTGATGATTTTAGGTAAGGCTCTTGGACAAACGTAGATTCCAAGAATGAGTATTTGGATATTGATCATGTTCTTGATAGCATTGATAGGTAGTTTCATCCAGCTCAAGTAGTGATAGGATGTGTTATAGGGTTTTAATTTTAACTCATGAATGCAAGGTTGGCCACTGATAGGAGGTGAGTGGAGGATTTGAATGAGTGGATTCTTAAGGAAGAGTGGGAGGTTGTGTAGATACTAAAATTACATCATATTGAAGAGACTATCTAAATGGACTCTTCTAGACCAGACCCAACTTGGGCAGCCTCAGGGCTAAAATAGTGGTTTTCATCACTTAAAAAGGGCACATTTCCCTAAGCAATTAGGGTCATATTAGCCTGAGATGACCTCCAGATAAGGGTTGTCTCACCCCAAGATGACCATCAAAAATCTTGGTCAAATTCAAAAGGGACCCAGCTGGCAGTTGAAACTACCAGTTAAATCCTACACGTGATCTCACCTCATGATTTAGCACCCCACATGGGCCAAAATAGAAAAATACATGCATTTATCGAATTGCATGAGATTTTAGAAAAGCATTCACTTTTCTTAATGTGAACTGCCTCTCTACTTTTTCATGCAAGGGTTTTTGCTATTATTGGCTTTCGTTGCAAAAATTCTATATATTAGCATTCACCCCTTCAATTTGAACCCCCATCTCTATTGTTCAATTGATTGATTTTGATCTCTTGAGCTTTGATTCTTCATTGTTCAAGATTTTATGCAACGAAGTGCTACCCCTTTTTTATCCTCCAAGTTATTCTACTACTAAAAACAATGTTGTCAGATTGTTGCAAGGGATAGAGAAAGTCATGATTCCATATTTTGTGCAATCAACTACTCTCACCTTGATGATAAAATTGATCTATCAAGCCGCTCCCACAGTGCAACCAATCCATCGATAAAACCTTGGATTGAACCCAGAAATCACCTTAACTTGGCCTCCAAAAGTATAGTCTCAGTAAAAGTGGTCATCTCGACCTGAGATAGCTCATAGGAATGGCCATCCTAACCTAATGCAGCCTCTTGTAGAGATCTTATTTTATGCTTTTTCTTATTATAGTAGCTTAACATTTAATTTTTCCTATTTTCTACAATAGTTTACATTTCTATTCATGCATCAAATTCAATTTTATTTTAGTATTCTTTATCATTATAATAGGCCCTATATTCAATAGGCTCTTCATGCTACTGATATTATTTACTTTATTTGTGTTTAGGTTTACAGGATCTAAAGGATAAAGAAGTGTAATATCAATAGCAAACCCTAAGCGATAGTTACAAAAGCCCACTCCAAACAATTGTAATTGCAAGAAAAGCTTAGAGTGGACTAGTTATGTTCAAAGATGGGAATCAAACCCTCTTGCTATTATATTTGATTGTATCACATTATTGAACTCCCTCAAGGTGACGTGATTGTAATACACTTTGAGATTATCATTAATATAAAAGGACTTGGCCCATTGTTCTTACTTTTTATCAATGTGTATTGGTTATATTTTTTATGTTCATTATTAATTTACATTGTCATCATTATTTCATTCCCCCCATTCTCTAATGGTACATAGTTTTTGAGATTTCAAATGGTGATCACGGTGGGACCTAGTCCCCTTTTAAGCTTTTTTATTGACTACTAAAACATTTTTGCATCTTACAAGTACTCAGAAGCAACCACCTAAGATTTATGATTGGATCCAAAGTAGAAGCAAAACAGTAACGAAAGCAGTAATTTACAACAAACTTAGGCTATCACAGTAATTTCTTTTATCTTTCTTTTTTATATTTTCATAAAGAAAGGTAGAAAATTTTTGAATTCAAAAAATATAGCAAAAAGTCTTCAAATTCTAGGTCAGCCTATTTGTGACCATCCTAGGTCCAAACAACCTCTCTTTATGACCATATCTGGTTTATACGATCTCTGTTTGTGATTTTCATTGGTCTAGATGGCCTTTTTCTACAGTCATCTTAGTCTGATATGGTCTTTATCTACTACTTTTCTTGGTATGCTTGTTTGTTGCCTAATCAAAGGCTAAAAATCATATAGGGTTCTGCATTATAACAGTTGATTTTTATTGCATTAGTGAAATATAATTCAAGTGCTCTTAGATTTACTTTTGTCAAATTAAAATAAGATCTCACACACACATGAATCATGTTAATGCTAGTTAGTTGGATTTCATCACCAATAGCTAGTAGTAATCATGCGATGTGGGTATTCATATCCTAATGTAGATTGTCCCCTATAGCAACCATAGTATCCCCAAGTGAGTGGCTTCTTGGATTTCATCACCAATAAATTCCCTACTTTCGGGTGCACCCTAAGTAGGAATGATTAGATGCCCTACATTTTGAGGGCTTAATAATTCACAAAATCATATTTGTCATTTATGTCCAAACTCAAACGAGAGGGTGAAGTGAAAGTCCAGTTGGGTAGGTAGAAAGGCAATAGACAACATAGACTTTTTGTTGTTTGGATTGCATTCCTTGATAGGGGGTATCCTCAAACTACCTTCATTATTTTTTTTTTTTATTTACCCTTTGTTTTCTTACTATTTCTTTACATAGCTTAGAAGGTATCCACTATTCACCTCAAATATGGTAGTAATTCAATCTCAATCATGAGCTACTATTGTTGAACCATCACCCTGAAATGTGAATTATTTTTGGGTTGACCCATGGGATCTCATCATTTTTGAATGGCATCCCAATGCTCATAAAAATACAAACATGACATATAGAGAATCTGAGTTCCAAGATATCCCTCTTCAAGATGAAGCCATGGGTTTTGAACACAATAAGTATTAAGAAAATCTTGATCAAGAGACTTTGCTTACTTTATACAGGATCAATCACCAACCCACTGATGGGCCAAGTAGGATGTTGTGATGAATTTATATCTCAGCTTACCAATCCACTAGATCTTGGTTAGATGTATACACCCTATGGATATGCAAAAGATAAGGCTACTCATAAAAATCATCTATCCATAAATGAATAGTATGATCGAGGAGATAGGTTCGTAACCTTTCATCCTCACAAATAGCCTAAGTCAGCTATGGATTTTATGTTCACACCTAATAGAATGGAGATGGATCCAAATCATCCCTTCACACCTTTTGAGAGAGAATTCATTCTAGAACATGGGACCTCTACACCATTTGACTTTGTAGAGCTCACATTTAAACCTTAGTATCAGGTCTATGCAACCACCCATAATTGAGGTAAATAAACTATTGATCCTCCTAGAGTAGATAAATAATATAAGCCCCATTGTGTCACCAACATGAGATCAAACAAACTCTATACTACTGATGATATAGATTACACTCAATAGATGCTTAGGCATCAACAAGGATTGAATCAACTAACATCCCAACAATAGCAGTTGGATCAAAAATTATCCTTGTATGAGAAGATACCCATAGGGGGGTAATCAAAAGCAATGAGACCAACATGTTCCAAGGTGTTATGTACAACATCAGGGCTAGCCACCTTAGACAAATCAATATCATACACATTAAGTGCCTCTAAATAAAAAACTCAATCATCATAGGACACCTAGGATACCTGATTTGCATCGACTTTTCACTTATCGATGGGGTCATGATGCCTATGGTGATCAAAAATCAGAGTATCAAGATCCATGAGGAAAATATCCTAAGTCAGCTTATGGTGATATACCTATTTATGACAATCAATAGCCAACATATCCACCACCTCCATCCAACTTGTCTAGAAGCATACAAGTTGCTTATAGATCACATAAACTCATTGGAAAAGTAAGTTTCAAGAATGGGTTATCAAAAATTGACATTGTGAAAACTATGTAATCAACCGCTTCATCCATTTTTTCCATTTTCACCATATCCTGAGCATTTTTAAATGCACAATCTAGACAAGTTCAAAGGAGATGAAGATGCTCAAGAGCATATTATTGGTTTTATGAATCTTTGCTTTCATATCCAAGATGATAAAACCTTGATGCTTAGAACCTTCTTAATAATGCTTTCTGGCCTGATTTAGAATGGTATAATCATATACCATGGCACAACATTTTCATCTCTGAGCAACTGGTGAATGCATTCTTAGAATACTTTTCATTTAGCATGAAGAGGAAGGTAATCTTGATTGATCTCTATAGTTTTTGTCAGTTTGATGATGAGCCGGTCCTAAACTATTGCAATAGGTGGCAAGAAGTCATTACCAAGCTACCATTCACCTTTTCCATAATGGATCTTACTTGATTATTTATAAAAAGTTATTCAAAACACATATCATTGTTTTTAAAACTTCAGCAATATCGAACCTTTGAGGAAGCTCTAGCTCAGGCCAATATCATTGAATAGATCAAGGTTTCAGAAGGATATATCAAACTCCAAAATAAGGACTATAAAAATAATCCTAAAGGTAAAAACATTCAATATAATGTATATCCAGTGAGCCAAGTTGTCTTAACTATTCCAGTATCCTCAACTCAAATTGTGTGTCAATCGCCTAACTATCAGGCTCAACCTCTGTCTGTGCAGTATCATCAATAGCAAGGCCAAATGCAAAATTAGAAGCATCACATGCCTCACTAGTATACACCATTACCTAAGTATTTGGTATCAATTTTTTGTTGATTATGTGAGGCAAAGGCTATCGATCTTCCTAAGATTCACCAGGTAGACCCAAATCGATTGAAACCAAAGAGTTATAGGAATGACCTGTACTGTGTCTATCATAGACAAAAGGGTCACAAGATATAATCTTGTTACTCATTCAATAACATAGTACAGGATATGCTCAATAATAATGAGCTTCAAATTGATAATCCTCTCACTCCAAACAATCAAAACATGGGTGTCTTTCAATATCCTTTTTCATAGTGAGAAATACCTACCAAACAACTAGAGAAACCAAAGTACGTTAATCAGGTGGGTGCAAACCCACAAAATTAGGGATTTGTGGGAATGGAAATAATTGTTACTAGGAATAGAAGATATCAAAATCCATCCACACCCATTGGGGGTCCATCCAATGCTCCTTCAACATCTCGAACACCCCTGCAACCTAATCCAGTCATGCCTATCTAGCCTTGTCTAGTGGTCACAATAAGGATTAGACTCACTCATAGTCTTAGGATGTCATCAGTGAGACTCTCCATTTACAATATCATACAACAATCACCTCTGCATCAAGAATCTCTAATGAATATCCTCAAGTCTATTCAATTGTAGCTCCAAGATCTGAATTCTTTCAATAATTTTGTAGGGCAAATTCAACATTGTCAAGAGCCAGTGATAACCTTCCATGATCATGAGATCAAGAAGATGCCTATTAAAATCGTGATCCACCATTTCACATCATGGATAATGTGGAAGGGGTTACTTACAAATGTATCTTGATCAACGTAGTCTCTTTGATAAACATCATAATCACTTTTGCTCTCTCACATCTCAATCTATTGCCATCTTATCTTACTACATCCACATTCATCTTGAAAGTGTTCAATGATAAATTATGTTTCAACATTGGGATAATGGTCCTTCCCATCAAGGTTGTATTAAATATTATTCATACTTTATGTCACATCCTAAAAGGGGCCATGTAGAATAATCTACTACTAGGTCAGTCCTAGATTCGAGATATGAAGTGTGTGCCTTCAATATTGCATCAATGCATTAAGCATTTTCATGAATATTAGTTCCATTGTATCCTGATGGACACAAAACCATTTAAATTCTATCACTTGGTCACAATGTCACATGAGTCACAATTACCATCAACTCACCTAGATGTCGAGCCAATTCTCTCATCAAAAATTTTAAGCCACCATCTAGATCTACCATACCTTCATCTTGTCAATCATCATAATCAATTCTCTTGGAGATCAATCCAAATTTATCAAGAATTCCTATGAGGAATCCTAATAATGCGCCTATACCTTCATCTCCTGTTAATGACTATGCTAAGTACTGAATCCAACATAGATCTAAATTTATCAATAATTTCTATGAGGAATCCTGAGAAGGTACCCATACCTTCATATCCTGTTAATGACTATGCTAATGACTATGAAAGACATATTTTGCCAGTTCTAAGGAGATGAAGGTATGTGAAGACCTCTTAAGTTGCATTATCATTTTCCAATGGATAATTCAGGGTTAGATTATTTAATACAAGCACCGAATAAACTCTTTGTAGATTCTATGTTAATGAGTATGCTAATCCCGGTTGCATCCATTGGCTTAGAGATTACATCCAGATCATTACAATCATCATCGACCCCTCTTCCTCTTATAATAAGGAGCATACAAGTGGGTGGATATCCAATGTGGAGTCGAAATATGATCAAGATCCTAAAAACAATTTATTTTGATTACATCATTTTTCCATCATCACATTTGGAAGAGATGTTACAACCATTTCATTTCTCCTCATAACTAGAAAAAAATATCTTTCAAGTTGATATTCAATCAGACAATATGATCACTTCTTTGAATCTAATTAATGACATCCATTTGATCCCTATGCCTCACCAACTAGAGGAGGGATTTCACATATCAATAGAAGAAAACTTTGACATTGATACCGACACAAATCTTGAAGCTCCCAAATATATCAAATTGGGACTGAGTCTCTCTACTTAGGAGCGAGCTATTTTTACAAACTTCTTGGTAGAAAAGAAGGTTTTTTCTTGGTCGTACAAATACATGATGGATTTATATCTGAATCTGGTTGTGCATAACTTGACGCTCAACCCGACCATAAAACCAATCAAGTAGAAAGTTTGAAAAATACATCCAACAATAGCCTTAATGGTTAAATATGAGTTACAAAAAAAAATTGATGCAGGATTGATCCAACCCATTTATTATCCTAATTAGGTTTCCAACATGGTGCTTTTATGAAAACAGGATGGGAGGATTCACATATACACAGAATTTTGAGATCTTAACAAAGTGATTCCTACGGATGAATTCCACTCCCAAAAATTGATGCTCTAGTTGATGCAACTACAAGTTATAAAATGTTATCCCTCATGGATGGTTGCTTAGGCTAAAACCAAATTGAGGTCAATCCGAAGGATCAACCCAAAATAGCCTTTACCATGCCTTGGGGGACTTTCTACTACAAAGTCATACCATTTGACCTCAAAAATATTGGTGCTACATATCAGTAGACCATGACATATATCTATCATGACTACATGCACAAAATCCTGGAGGATTATAGGGATGACTTACTGGTAAAATATTTATTGTGCCATGATCACATCGATGTATTGTGAAAGATATTCAATCACCTAATCGAGCATAATATTAGACTAAATTCTAAAAAGTGTGCTTTCATAGTAAAATCCAATAAAATCTTAGGCTTTTTAGTCTCCAAATGAGGAATCAAAGTAGATCCAAACAAAGTCAAGGTAATTCTAGAAATGCTTACCCCTACAAAACTTAAGTAGCTTCACAGCTTACTGGGAAATATTTAGTTTATCCAACACTTAATAGTTCAACTTTTGGATAAATGTTGACCAATGAATCACTTACTGCAAAAGGGGGTCTCCTTTAACTGGGATGAAGAATATCAAAAATTATTTGAAAACATTAAACAATACTTGGCTTATCCACCAATATTAGCTCCATTGAGACTAGGTGTTTCATTCCTATTATATATATCAGCCACCAACTTTGCCTTAGGGACTATGTTAGCCCAGAAGAACGAGTTAAATAATGAACAGGCCATATATTACATTATTTGTACACTCATTAGTTATGAAACTAAGTATGCTTACATTAAAAATATTTTCTTTGCGGTGGTCTTCACCACCAAGAATTTATGATATTACATGCTAAATCAAACAACGTATGTTGTTTCTAAATAAAATCCCTTGCGATATATGATAAGTTGAACATATCATAACAGTCGTACCACCAAGTGGATAATGTTGTTGACAAAATTTGATCTCAAATTTATTAGTCAAAAATAAATTAAATTTCAAGTTATTACTAATCAACTAGCAGAGGCTCCTCTCACAAATGATAAGCCTCTAGTCATTGAACTACTTGATGATGCAGTCTTTGCATTGTCAGATTCAAATGAACCCGAAGAATATAAAAATAAAACTAACTTAAATCTATTATTTTATGGTTCTAAATGTGATCAAGGGGTGGCACAAAAATTGTGTTCTTCACACTATAAGGGGCTTCTATTTCCCTTTCAAATAAACTTTATTTCTCATGCATCAACAATAATGTTGAGTATGAAGCCCTCCTTTTGGGTCTTCAAATGATCATCGCCATGAATATAAAGAAACTTAACATATTTAGTGATTCCTTGCTAATTGTCAACCAATTCAAGGAAATTTATCAATGTAAGTACCCAATATTGAAATCATATAAGGCCCTTGTGGATAAACTATTGGCTAAATTTAAATGGTACAACATTGAGGCAGTTCCTCATTCATCTAATCATTTTGTGGATACAATGGTTTCATTTGGGTCCTTAATTACATATAAACCACCATTAATGTAAAAATTCTATCTCAAGAAGTAGTTCCATGGGATGCTACTAAATATGAGAAAGTTGTCCACATGATTCAGATTGAACTATGCCAAGAACGATTCTCTCAAATACACAACTTTTTAAAACATGCTTCCTAGGGGTCTTTGATCCTGCAGAGTCCTTTTGATAACAACATAATGATCTATCTTAAGGTTCTATCCCAATATGTATTCGTACGAGATGAATCTTAAAAGTAACAAGTAGTTCATTCAATCGAGACTCAATCATCTCAAGATTGATTCACTCAAAATATTTCCTACAATTGGGAAGTATTCCTTCGAGATTATTGCATGCTAAAAAATGGAAATTCAAACAAAAAGCAACAAAATATGTCTTGTTAGGAGATATACTATATCATCAAAGCTATGATGGCCTTTTCCTTCATTGCTTATATCCCCAAGAATCTACTTGGGTAATCTTGTAAGCTCATGATGGTACTTGTGGCGGCAATTTCAATGGCATAGCTATCACTAAGCGCATCCTTTGAATGGGTTATTATTTGCCTAATATGGACAAATATTGTTGCACTTATCTCAAGAAGTGTGTTAAGTGTTAGCATCATGCTAATATTACACATATACCTTTGCAAGCCTTACAACCAATCTAAACATTGTGGTATTTTTCATAGTGGGGCTTTGATCTAATCATAAAAATCTGCCCTCATCTTTGATCCATCACACGTTTATTCTAATTACCACAAAGTACTTTATAAAATGGGTGGAATCCATTCCTCTTACCACTATGATTGGACCTCGTATCATAGATTTCATACTTCATAATATCATATGTTGTTTTGGTATTCCATCCAATATTATCTTGGATAATGGGCCTTCATTCAAAAACAAGGATGTCAGAGTTGTATGTGCAAACACAACATACAACATAGTTTTTATGTGCTCTATTATCTATAGGCTAACAGGTAATAAAAGACATAAAACAAGATATTTGTTGCCATTCTAAATAAAATCATCAACGATCATCACAAATATTGGCATCTTCAACTACCTCTCACATTATGGGCTTACAAAACTAGTATTTGGATGCCAATTGGGACAACTCCATTTTGCTATTATATGGTGTCGAGACCATCATGCTCTTAGAGCTCAAAATTCCAGCATTGCAAATTGCATTGTAATAGTTCATCAATGATGACACCGCACGATAGGCTCACTTAGATCAGCTAACCCTTCTTGATGAGTGATGCATTAATGCTCTCGAGCACTTGCACATTTATTAGGATCACATCAAAACAGCCTATGAAATGAAAGTACATATTAGATACTTTCAATTTGGTGACATCATGCTTAAATTTTTTGCCCCATATAAGGGATAAATTTGCGATAAACTGGTTGGGCCTGTTCATTGTCACCCAAAAAGTAGGGTTAGGGACTTATAGATTAGCTTCTCTTGAAGGTTTTGAGGAATGTGAACCCCTCAATATTATTTATCTGCAGGTATCTCATGCATAATAAAAACAAAAACAATAAAAATATCACAAAATTAGAAGAACATTGCATTAACATTTTGCATTGCTTCTCTCATTTCACCATGCATCTCGTATCACTACATCTTGTTATTTAGATTGCATTAGGTATATTTATCATTGCACTTACATTACCTAGTTCATCTTATCACTTCCACTTTTTCTTGTGATCTTTTTATCATTAAGGGGTTCTCGTATGATAGGATAGATACCGTATGATCATCAATAATGATGATTATATGGCCACTGACTATTTTATGCACACCTCTTAATTTTCAAATTTTTATAAAGAACACACAATAAAATTTTGCATAGCACCATGTTTGTATGACTGTCACTAGTCTTGGTAAATGTAATTTTCATATAATGGCTAATTTCACCTTTGAGTTATTTCTATTATTAAGGGGTCCTCATAAGATAGGTTAGATACCATGTGAATATTAGCAATAATGTTTATATGGCCACTAACTATTTTGCACACACCTCTTAGTTTTTGAATTATTTAAAGAACATACAAAATACCACTATTCACTACATCAAACCCTTCCTTGGTGTTTTTCATCCCTAAGAAAGTTATCATAGGGTGGTCAATATGGTATTTCAGTCATCCAGTAATTCCTAGTTATCCTTTCAGGTTTTATAGAAAACCATCTTGAATTTTAGATATAGGGTCTTACTTTGATAGTACCTTGCATATCTCAAAATCCCAAATACATTTTCACATCTTAACAAATGATTTTTGAACAAGGAAATATGAAACTATGAATTAGTCATGGCTTCTTAATAAAAAGGTTTCCAATACTATCACATTATGCCTACAGTCCAAAAATAGTGGTTTTCACCACTTTCACCAATTAAAATGCAAATATTACAACACAAGAAAGAGTAGCAAGGATGGGGCAACATTCTCATCAGTACTTGGTTTGAGTGGTTGAAAAATTGATTCCTCAAAGCTCTAATTCTTGTCACAAAAAAAATATCATAATAGACTTAGTAAGGATTATGTTACATTCTCATCAGGACTTGATTCGAGTGGTTGAGAATCTAATTCTCCAAAACTCTAATTCTATTTACAAACACATAATAAACATAGGATTTCAAGTACTAAGGCTAGGTTTCTATTCTCATCAAGACTCATTTTGAGTGGTTGATAATATGATTCCCAAAAGCTTGAAGACCCTAGCATTGGACTATGCTCATGTGATGCACATAAGGACATACTAGCTTTTAAGGTATTGCATTACCGAGTAGTTGAGTCCAACCACATACAAAATCAGGATAGGTGACCATAGGGTGATCTGCATTACAACAATGGGCTCTAAGAGTTGGTCTGGAAATGGGGTAATCTTATGCACACACAGGGATATTGAATATCTTGGTCTTCCTAGCATATTTCTATCTTCCAATTCTTGCATGGTTGGTATGCAATTTTTTATTGGTCAACTACAGTGTTCGAGTCTCCTAAAAGCCTTGTTGTTAACTCATGATCATTTACAAAAAACCATTCATTACATTTACAGATTGTCAGTTCACATTTTGTCATGCCAAATCATACAAAGTACATGTAATTAATAAAATATGTACATCCAGACTTGTGACTTTTATACATTTTGTGATGCTTACAATTAGTTTGTTAGTGCATATAGATTCATTCATTATGTTTTATTATTTAAAATATACATTCATATTTTGCATCATCACAATCACATATCAATTTGTGCATCTCATACATATCTAGGTCCATGCATACATATTAAAAAATAATTCATTTAACATACATGCATAATCAATTCAAAAACAAAAAAAAAACTAAAGGTACCCAAACTCCTTTGATCACATTTCAATTCAAAAAGCTCCAACAAACCTAACCCCTTTGGTCATATTCCAATTAAAAAGGCTCTAAAGGCACCTAAATCCTTTGGTCAAATTAGTTCCAAAAGCTCCAAAGGTACCCAAACTCCCTTGGTCACATTTCAATTCAAAAATCTCCAAAGGGCCTAACCCCTTTGATCACATTCCAATTCAAAAGACTCCAAAGGCACCTAATTCCTTTGGCCAAATAAGTTTCAAAAGCTCCAAAGGTACCCAAACTTCTTTGGTCACATTCCAATTCAAAAGGCTCCAAAGGCACCTAACCCCTTTGGTCAAATCAGTTCCAAAAGCTCCAAAGGTACCCAAACTCCTTTGGTCACATTTCAATTCAAAATATCTAAAGGACCTAACCCCTTTGGTCACATTCCAATTCAAAAGGCTCCAAAGGCACCTAACCCCTTTGGTCAAATCAGTTCTAAAAGCGCTAAAGGTACTCAAACTCCTTTGGTCACATTTCAATTCAAAAACTCCAAATGGCCTAACCCCTTTGGTCATATTCCAATTCAAAAGGCTCCAAAGGCACCTAACCCCTTTGGTCAAATTAGTTTCAAAAGCTTTGAAGGTACCCAAACTCCTTTGGTCACATTTCAATTCAAAAGCTCTAAAGGACCTAACCTCTTTGATCACATTCCAATTCAAAAGGCTCCAAAGGCACCTAAACCCTTTGGTCAAATCACTTCCAAAAGCTCCAAATGCACCTAACACCTTTGGTCACATCTAAAAAAAGAGAAGTACATAGCAAATTCAGCCATCAAGATGACCTTGCACCACTGCTCTCACCACTATCCTCATCCTTGTCTCCACGAGATTTCTTGGATCTGCTTGATAATCGATAAACTTAGGTATATTAAAGTAATCACATCTTCCCCCATCAACATGACTCAATAAATCAACCATAAATCCACTTGAGGGTGCTCAAGGTATTGCACCTTCCCCACCAATCTAGTAAAAGGATAAATCAATCACTCAATCAAACACTTTTGTCTTGCCATAAAGACTTTGTCTTAGATTTATCAATGCAAATAATCAATCAACAAATCATCACAATCACATATCAATTTTTGCATCTCATACATATCTAGGTCCATGCATACATATTAAACAATAATTCATTTAACATACATGCATAATCAATTCAGAAACAAAAACAAAAAAAACTAAAGGTACCCAAACTCTTTTGATCACATTTCAATTCAAAAAACTCCAATGGGCCTAACCCCTTTGGTCACATTCCAATTAAAAATGCTCTAAAGGCACCTAAACCCTTTGGTCAAATTAGTTCCAAAAGCTCCAAATGTACCCAAACTCCCTTGGTCATATTTCAATCCAAAAAGCTCAAAAGGGCCTAATCCCTTTGGTCACATTCCAATTCAAATGGCTCCAAAGGCACCTAACCCCTTTTCCAAAATCAGTTTCAAAAGCTCCAAAGGCACCCAAACTTCTTTGGTCACATTCCAATTCAAAAGGCTCTGAAGGCACCTAACCCCTTTGGTCAAATCAGTTCCAAAAGCTCCAAAGGTACCCAAACTCCTTTGGTCACATTTCAATTCAAAATCTCTAAAGGACCTAACCCCTTTGGTCATATTCCAATTTAAAAGGCTTCAAAGGCACCTAACCCCTTTGGTCAAATTAGTTCCAAAAGCACCAAAGGTACTCAAACTCCTTTGGTCACATTTCAATTCAAAATATCCAAAGGGCCTAACCCCTTTGGTCATATTCCAATTCAAATGGCTCCAAAGGCACCTAACCGCTTTGGTCAAATCAGTTCCAAAATCTTCGAAGGCACCCAAACTCCATTGGTCACATTTCAATTCAAAATCTCTAAAGGGCCTAACCCCTTTGATCACATTCCAATTCAAAAGGCTCCAAAGGTACCTAAACTCTTTGGTCAAATCACTTCCAAAAGCTCCAAAGGCACCTAACCCCTTTTGTCACATCTAAAAAAATAGAAGTACATAGCAAACTCAATCATCAAGATGACCCTGCACCACTACTCTCACCACTGTCCTCATCCTCATCTCTACGAGGCTGCTTGGATCTGCTTGATAATCGATAAACTTAGGGACATTAAATTAAGTGCATCTTCCCCCATCAACATGACTCAATCAATCAACCATCAATCCACTTGGGGGTGCTCAAGGTATCGCACCTTCCCCCACCAATCTAGTAAAAGGCTAAATCAATCACTCAATCAAACACTTTTGCCTTGCCATTAAGACTTTATCTTGGATATATCAATGCAAACAATCAATCAACAAATCATCTGCTAGGTTCAAAATGAAAAGTGCCATAAATACTTTGGCTTGGACTTATCAATGTAAACAATCAATCAAAAAAATATTTGCTAGGTTCAAAAGGTTGCATCCTTTTGTCAAAGGTTGCACTCTTTGCCTCACAGTAAATCAACTGCTAGGTTCAAAATGTAGCATTATTTTTTCAAAGGTTGCACCCTTTACTTCACATTCAATCAATTAACAAATCCACTAATAGGTTTAAAAGGTTGCATCCTTTTTTCAAAGGTTGCACCCTTTGCCTCGCATTCACAAACACAACAATCTCAATTCAAAAAGCTTCAAAGGTACCCAAAATCCTTTGGTCAATTTTAGTTCAAAGGCTCCAATGGCACCTAACCCCTTTGGTCACATTTCCATTCCAAAGCTCCAAAGGTACCCAAACTCCTTTGGTCACTTTCAATTCAAAAGCTCCAAAGGGCCTAACCCCTATTGTCACATGATATTTAAGTGAACCTCAAATCTAGTGATTTACTCTAGGTACCTGGTGGTTGTAGCAAATGGTTATCCATACAATCTAGTAGTATGGGTGAATCACCATAAGGATACTCATTCCAAATATATATATAATAATATTGGGTCAGGATCATCGATGTCATGAGAGAATAGGCTCTCAAAAATTTTGAGATTACCCAATCAAACCCAAATCAAGTCATCTTGGTCAAGCAACTCATCACTTTCATAAATTTCTATCTTCTCTATCAATACATCACTTTATTGGATATTCACATAATAACAAAATTCAATATCCAATCAATAATCCAACATTCAAAAGTATAAATTACGTTCATTCAATAATAATTTCCAAAGACCATCATATGCCCTCCTTGTTGGGGCAAATAACAAGAAAAAATTTCAACCTAATAAATGCTTGGTATACATAAAGTCATCACTTCTAGACTTGATACTTATCACTTGAGCTAGTCTACCTACAACCGAATGGTTTACCAAGATCAAGTATACCTCAAGCCCAGACTAATAATATTTATCCTCGGTTGAAAGGTTTACTTGAAATAAGTTCTTTAATTTATTAAAAGCAATTATTCTACAGCTTGTGTCCTTTCCATGATTGGGGCATATTATGTTGATTAGGTCAATGAATATCACTAATCAATTTGATCATTTTAGCTCCTCTATTTTTGCTCCGCATTGTGCTTTCACACAACGCATCCCAAAAATGGGCATCTGTAGACACTAAAATTGCATCATATCAAAGAGACTGCCTAAATGGACTTTCTTGACCACATGATCCATCTTGGGTAGGCTCAAGGATAAAATAGTGGTTTTCAAAACTTAAACAAGGCACATTTCCCTAAGAAATTGGGGTCATCTTAACCTGAGACAACCTCTAGATAGGGATCGTCTCACCCCGAGACGACCACCAAAAATATTGGTCAAATTCAAGTGAGACCCAGCTAGTAGCTAAAATTACTAGTTAAATTCCATGCATGATCTTACCTCATGATTTAGTGCCACGTATGGTCCAAAATAAAAAAAAACACATGCTTTTATCGAATGCATGAGATTATAGAAAAACGTTCACTTTTCTTAATGTAAACTACCTCTCTGCTTTTTCATGCAAGTTTTTTTGCTATTATTGACTTCCATTTTAAAAATTCTATATATTAGAATGCACCCCTTCAATTTGAACCCCCATCTCTATTGTTCATTCGATTGCTTTTGATATCTTGAGCTCTGAGTCTTCATTGCACAAGGTTTTACACAATGAAGTGCTACCCATTTTTTATCCTCCAAGTTATTTCGCTATTGAAAACCATATTTTTGGATTGCTACAAGGGATAGATAAAGTCATTCTTTTATATATCATGCAATCAACTACTCTCACCTTGATGACCAAACTGACCCATCAAGTCACTCCCACAACGCAACCCTTGGATCGAACCCAGAAGTCATCTTGACTTGGCCTCCAAAAACTCAATCTTAGTAAAATCAATCATCTCAACCGAGAACACCCATAGGAAAGGTCGTGTTGACCTAATACAACCTCTAGTAGAGATCTAATTTTATACTTTTTCTTGTTACAGTAGCTTAACATTTGTTTTTTCCTATTTTCTGTAATAGTTTACATTTTTGTTCATGCATTAGATTTTGTTTTATTTTAGTATTCTTTATCATTATAATAGGTCTTATCTTTGATGGGCTCTTCATATGCTACCGATATCCTTTGCTTTCTTTGTGTGCAGGTTTACAAGATCTCGAGGATAAATAAGTGTAAGATCAATAGTAATCCCTAAGCAACAATTATGGAAGCCCGCTCCAAACAATTGTGACTATGAGAAAACCTCAAAGTGCACCAATTTTTTTAAAGAGGGAAATCAAAACCTCTTGCTATTGTATTTGATCATATCGCATTATTGAAATCCCTCAAGGAAATGTGATTGTAATACACTTTGAGATTATCATTAATAGAAAATAACTTGGCCCACAGTTTTTACTTTTTATCATTATGTTTTGATTATATGTTTTATGTTCATTATTGCTTTAGATTATCATCATTCTTTGATTCCCCTCCTTTGAGGGTGCATGATTTTTGAGCTCTCAGGATGAAAGGTGATTTGAGGAATAGAATAAGTAGGATGTGAAGTAGCATCGACTCGTAAACCAAGAAATAGATGAGGCTAGGTGAAACCAACACCAAATGGATGTGATTTTTTATGGATTTTTTGCACAAGCTTTGTTGTTCTAAAAATTGGTTATTCAACAAAAATCATTCGAGTCCTTATAGTTTTCACACAAATCATATTCATAGTAGAAATTGTACCTATCTAGACGGTTCATGCTGGGAGATGATTTTTTATTGGATTTGTTTTATTTTCATGATTTTGTGTTATTTTTAGTTATTTTTGGTTGTTTTTGAATAAGGATCTAGCTAAGAGAACATACAAAAAATAATTTAAACAAAGGGTTTTGTGATTTGATTTTGATTTTTTTTTTTTGCTTATGTGTTGATGTTTTTGTTATTTTTTTTGTTGTTTTGAATTTTTTTGTGTGTTTTTTGTTTTAATGAACCCTAAAATCAATAAAGCATGAATGAATGTAATCTAAAGGTGTGTTGATGCACACTCCTTGATATACCCAAAGGTACATGAAGAGAGATAAAGTGCATAAACAAGCAAAAGCTACCTAAGGTGGAGATGGTGCAAGGTATCCAAAAGGAAAAAAATATACCTATAATATCCTTGTTAGGGAATATAAGAGGTGACACTCTCTAAACCTACATCAGACTAGTCATCCTTTGCTTCACCCTTGGGTTTGGTCAAAAATGATAGTTGCACACTCACTATTTCTATAGCCCTATGAGTGAGGGCTTCTAACCTAGACTGCCCCAAGATAATCCCAAGGGTAGTAAGTTTCTCAGTGATAAAGTCCAATAAACTAAGTTCAAGCTACAATGGTGTCTAGGGGATGAGTCAACGATTGGAGATGAAATCTAATATCATCAATCTCAATCAATGGTTGGTTATGAAATCCAATGTCTTCGATGTATGTCTAACAGTATGTGCATGTGTGTTTGGATTTATTTTTAACTAAGATGCACAAAAAAACCCATCCTAGGAATGCAAATTCAAATTATTTATTTTTTCTAGACTAAATATGATAAAATAAACTTTATACTAGGAATGATATTTTGCTACCTAGAATGCAAAAAAACAAATCTAACCTAAGAAAGGAAATTGTGATTTTCTTGTAATTATAAAAAGCATTTCATACAAAATTTAAATTTTTCTCATGGCAAGTGGATCTCCTCAAGTTTTTGAACTTTCAAATGGTAATAATTTTAGAGATGATTATGGTGGCACTGCAGATCATGGAAATGGTGACCATGATGGTCTAGCTAGAGGAGTGGAAGTCATGGGTGTTGGTAGGGACCCTCCTCTTGACCTCGACCCATATTCATTGTCTCAAAAAACTCACCCTATTTCCCTTATAGAGATAATCTAAAATTCCACCAGCTATTCACTCTCTTCAAGTGGCTCCTTTTTTTCTCATGAGCCAAGGGACCTTGGAAATACCTAACCAGCTCATGGAATCGAATGTGTCCCAATATTTTTTCTCCCTCATCAAGAAATTTTTTGGATCCAAGAACAGATATTGAGTCCATTAGGAAATGGGATTTCACCAAGTTGCATCCTTAAGGCCATATGGAACTAATCATGATTCCTAGAGGTTTCTTTCTCATCAAATTTAACATGGAATACTTGAGTCATATTATTATCGAAGGACCTTTATTTTTGGAGCAATGCAACCTTTTCCTAAAGAAATGAGGGTCATATTTTGACCCTAATTCTCAAAGCATTAACTCTACCCTCATTTGGGTCAATCTTAGGCCTTCCTATCCAATTATATCATGAGGACATCCTATAAGGAATTGATCTAGTCATTGGAGAACTTATAGCTTTTGATATAGAAACTAAATTCTAATCTCGGATGGTCTATGTCTGGATGTGCATCAATATAAATTTGAAGTTTGAGTACCCACTTTCATTAATCTTATCTCAAATAGGGGAAGCAGACATCAACCCATTGAATATAAAAATAAATTGACCTTCTACACGGAGTGCAAAAAATAAGGTTTACCTTAATTCACAGTACCCCTCCCTGAAGCCAATAGTCGAGAATAAATCTAAGGGATTCAAGAAAGAATGGATTTGGTCCTAGCCCAAAGAAGTCTTCTTCAACCTTAGATAAGGTTGACACTAAGGATGACCTCTCAAGGTTTGGTAATGAAATAGTGATTTCTAAATGCAAGGAACCACTTCTTGACTCTGGTATTGTTACCTTAGCCTAGGTATGTTCCCTTCTCACTAATACAAATTACTTTGCTTATCTCTTGAATGAGGACTCTCCCACTAAGGAATTCGTTCCCCCCTTTAATGATATCCTTACCCCTATTTTGACTATGATCCAAGATGTTTTCCTCTCCTTTTCCAAGGAGTCCTTCTTATTGCTAGGTCTTGACTCTCCCATGATAGTTTGCCTCTCTCCCAAGGGTGCTCCTATCCCCAATCCTTAACTAGATGGCTCTGCCTCAAGCCTTCCCCAATTGGTGACCAATAATCAAAATAAATATTCAGTTGGTGTTGGTAGTGACAAGAAGACAGGATAGTCTTCCATTCAATAGATCAAGTGTAAAAAATTAAAGATATAGCTAATGGAACTCAATCCACCCTATGATTATCTCAAAAGGAGAACATCCTTTTTGACCACTTCAATGAAAATGAACATTGAACCAAACCCCCCTCATCCCATGGTAGGGGGAATAAATATTCTTCCAAAAGTAATAAATAAATATCCTCTCATGGAATGTTAGAGGGTTCAATGGACACTCCAAACATCTTCTAGTTGATTCCATGAGGAAAGAGTTAAAACCCACCATAATCTTTCTTCAAGAAACCAAAATTGAAGCTTACAATGTTGAAAAGGTATCCAAAATTTTATGGGAAACAATGAATGCCTTGCTAGCCCATCCTAGGGATCATTTGAAGGATTTTTCTACCTATGGTACTTGTCCAAATCTTAAGGAATACTCCTCTCTTCATCAAAACAAATTACAAATATTTTATTCTATTACAAAGACACCAAAGTCAGTTGGGTTCCTACAAATGTATATGCTTCGAACACACCTTTAGGATGAAATAATCTTTGGAATACCTTGAGTTAGATGAGAAACATATTCTCCAATGAATCTTGGATGTTATCTTGTGACTTTAACTCCTATCTTCCCTTTTTAAAAATGAGGAGTAGCCATCACACCTAAATGTTATGAATAATTTACAAATTTTATGGACAACAACAAATTAATGGACATTCAGCTTAGAGGCATGAAGTTCACTTAGAGCAATAGAATATTTGAAAATTAGCTCATTCAACTTAGGCTTGATAGATTCCTCGTCTCTAAAGAGGTAATCTACCTATTTGGCGATGCCACTCTTCATTCCCTTCCCAAAATTAGTTTTGACTATAATCCTCTCCTTATTGAAGGCCTTCAATCTACTTTGTCCTTCAAAACTTCTTTTAGGTTTAAGGTTATGCAGCTCCATCATCATGACCTCATAAATCTCATCACTAAATGGTGTAACAAGAGTTTCACTAGCCCTCTCATTACTCAGGTTGCCAAAAAAAATTGATTTATAAAAGACAATCTTAAATTATGGAATAGGGAAAATTTTGGCAACATCTTTGATAAAAAGCAAGATATTCAAAGGTAGTTAATTGGTATATAAGAGGCCCTCCAAAATGGAAATTAGTATTCAGACCTTAGAATGTTGAAAAGGAGATCCTATTTGAATTTCACAACATCTTGACCTATGAGGAACTCTTCTAGAGGTAAAACTCTAGAGCAACCTAGCTAAAAGAGGGGGACTCCAACACTAGATTTTTCTATGCAACTACTCTCAAGCATCAAATTTTTAACAAAATTAGAGAATTAACTAATGTTGATGGTTTAGTGACTGAAGACTTATTGGAGATTAGATCTAAAGTTGTCACCCACTTCAAAATCATTCTCAATTCATATAACTCTTGTGCTTCTTCAGTGTTCAAAAGGCTTATTAACAATATTCCCCATATTATTCCCATTGAACTCAATTCCCGCTTATTACATCAATTCTCCCATGAAGAAATCAAAAAGGCTATTTTTTCCATGGTTGGATACAAGGCCCTTGGCCCTAATGGATTCCCTACCCTTTTCTTCTATAACTTTTGGAATATCATTGGCCCTGATATTGGTGTTGTTGTCTAGGAAGTCCAAATAAATAGGAATATACCTAAAGATGTCAACTTCACTTTCTTATCTCTCATACCCAAATCCCTTGATTATATGTCTCTTTCATATTTTAGACCTATTATTTTGTATAATGTCATTTATAATATCCTCTCCAAATTCATTGCAAGTAGAATGACATGTCTTCTCCCCCTCATCATTGACCCTTTCCAAGGAATCTCTTTTCAAGGAAGACTCATCACAGATGGAATCATCTCGATTCATGAACTCATACACTTACTCCCCAAAAGTGGGAAAGTGAGGTTTTTTTAGAACTTGACATGAACAATGCCTTTTATAGGGTTTCATGTGAGTTTCTTTTCTCTATCCTATCTAAGTTTGAATTTCATCCTGACTGGATTAATATCATCAAATAATTTATCTCTTTCACCAGTTTCTTCGTCATTGTCAATGGGTCAATGACTATTTATTTCAAGAGTGGTCATGGTCTCAGGCAAGGAGACCCCCTCTCACACTTTATTTTCATAATTCTTGCTAAATATTTGGGAATAGCTCTTAAGTTGGCCTGTCTCTATGGATCCATATTTAGAATCAAAGTAGCCTCTTCCAATAACCCCATTTCTTTTGGATGGTGGCTCAGAATAAAATTCTTACCATCGACAATCTCCTATCCAAAGGAATAACCATCCCCAATAGATGTTATCTTTACAATTCTAATTCTAAATCTACCCATAATATCTTCCTTTATTGCTCCTTTCCCTGAGTGTCATCCACTCTCTCTTCTCTACTTTTTATATTGCTTGGGCCCATCCCAACTCCATCATTGACCTCTATATTTAGTGGCCCTCACCTTTTTTTGGTCTCTATCTCAAATCCTTTTGGTATTTTTGCCTCCCTCATTATATTTGGGAAGTTTAGAGAAAGGAATTCTAGAGTCTTTCACAACAACTCCAATTATTCTTCTTTAGTTGGGATCTATGTTCTCTCTACCACCAAAGAAAATTCTCTTTTGGCCTCATCTTCTGAATCCTATGATCCCTTTATGAAGTCTAGATTAGATGCTTTATTATGTCTCTCCTCCTTCCCTCCTTCCTCTCCCACCATACCATTTTTTGACATATCCAAAATCTTGTGGTCTCCTCCTTCGATGGGCTAGATCAAGCTTAATTTTTATGGAGCAGCCAAAGGCAACCTATGATGCACTAGAGTTGGAAGTATCTTTAGGGATAATCAAGGTAAAATTCTCCTTGTCTATTCTAAAACTATTAGAATTCAAACCAATCATTTTGTTGAGTCAAGGGCCCTCTAACAAGTATTATATCTTCTCAATAACCTCCCCTCAACCAACCTCATCATAGAGGAAAACTCCATGAACATAATCAATTACCTAAAAGGAACCCATACCCCTCCTAGAGTGTCCATAATCTCATTGAGGAATCCAAAAAATCTTTACAAAAACTAAGCAACCATGTCATTCAACACATTTATCATGAAGGTAATCAAGTCGTAGATGTCATGGCCAATTTGGGCCTATCCCAAGAAAATTTCCATATCTGGCATAACAATTTTCTCAAATCTCTTATTAGGGACTATCCCAATAGGAGTCACTCTTTGTTTTAATCCTTCAAGTTATGGATTGGGTTTCCTCTCTTATTGGGAGTCTCACTGTTATTCTGATATGGATCATCCATTTATACCTAATACTTTGGTTCTTTTTATTTTTTCTTGAATAATGGACCCTTCATTTCCCAATTCATATCATTCATTTGATTTTATGGTCCTCCAAGTTCTTCCCAATCCTAGGTCAAGAGCCAATTATCCCCTTGTCATGTGTTCTACGTTTTTTCCTTGTTGCCCTTCTCTGCCACTTAACACTCAAAGCCTATTATGGAGTGTTATTCCTTGTTAGTGGTTTACAAGTTATACCCATGATGGCCCCATCCTCTTCATCATTTTTGGCTTTGCTAATTATCTCAGTGCTCGGTCTTATGTAACTTGCCACCACCTACTTGGTAATCATTCCCAATTATGCATAAGTATATTCAATTACCCCCTCAAGCCCTTTTGTGTATTTCCCACGTCATTCACATGTGCTTTATTTTACAAATTCTAAGAATGCTCTATGTGGCTATCACGTCATTACTGGCTATCACAATGTGAAGTCCACCTCTTCCTCCTTTCCAATGTGGGTGTTAGAGATGAAGAGGAATTTATGATATGAAGATGATCAATAGCTATAAAATCACTTTTGTCTTGGAAGAATTGGTATGTGCAATGGATAATTCTCAATTATTATGACTATCCAAACTGATAATATTTTAAGAATGATTTGTGCTTACTCTCAGCATATCTTTTTGTAGCTAAATCTATCCTGTTAGTGCCCTAATTACTATCTATCTTCAATTTTTTCCTTGGTGGTCCATGGAAATTCATGTTATTGGCCTTGGTCACCTTTCCCATTTCCACTATCACCATCCCTTGTACGACCCTTCCCATATCCCCTTCTTTGCCACATTTCCTTCTTCAATGATGGCTAATTGCAAGTTTGAGCTAGAGACTCTTCAACTAGATACTATTATGGAGAAAAACTTCAAAGACCATGGGCTCCTCTCATTTGTGTAGAAGTTAAAAGGAAATAATATGGATCTCTCCCAAGATTTGATCCAGTCATAGAAATATTGTTTAGTATCAATCAAAAGACTCAAATTCATCATAAACATTGATCTATTGGTGAAATTTTTAGGCTCCAGCATGACAAACACTCCCTTGATGATGAATTATCCTTATTCACTAATAAAAAAGAGAGGCTCAACAAATATAAGGGTGCCATAATCATAGAGTTTCTTACCAAAACATGTAATAGGGTCATGGTGTATGTCCTTTAGTACTTTATAGTGGATGACCCTAATTCAATTCTTCAAAGCTTCCATATTATCTTTCAGAATCATATTTGTGGAAATAAATTTATTAACATCCTAAACTATCTCTTTAGATCTATTAAGCGGTCTATTAACAATGTTAAGAAATGAACTTCTTCCTTTCTTGTCCACCATGTTCTCCACCTTATCATCTATAGATATTTACTTCAAAGGGAGTCTAATAAGGCAATTATCCCTTGTATTGGTAGCCCCTAAGCTCCTCCCCAAGTATCAAGTCACTAATAAATCCCTCCTATTAATGTTTTTGAAGTTTTTGCTCTAAATCCTACCTCTCCTAAGGCTAACCGAATGTTGAAGTTCGAGATTTATGCTCATGGAACTCCTCCCACTATTAAATTTGAAGCTTGATATCACTCAATATGCAACAAGTCCCAAACTAGGAAGCGTAATTCTTCCATTATCCTAGAGTAAGAGCCAAAAAATTTGATGACTCTTCCACTAAGATGTACAAATTTAAGTGCAAGGATGCTTCAATGCAATACTCCTCCCAAGAATTATCTCCCTAGGGTGACTCCTCCAAACCATCCAACCACAACCAACAACTTTTGTGTGTCCCCTTCATCACCAAGAAGGGCTACGTGCAGGATCTATACAACCTTATGAGTGTGATGTCAAAAGGTATAAATATGAATGCATCTTTGCTATAGTAGACCATTGTAATCCTAGAAGAATTTTAGATCTAGTTCAAAGGTGACGAACCAACAATCATTATGGACTCCCCTATTCCTAGAAATGATAAATGATGGGCCTTTGTCCTATGCCCAAATAATTTTTGGTTTTATGATCATCTCTTTTCTTTTTAAGAAGGTCTTCCCCATTTTGGAGATCCCCTCTTTTCTGCACTTGATGTTGTTTCTCTCAAGGAAACAGTCTCCCTTATTCTCATTGTTGGGTTCTCTTTTTGTCTTTTGAAGATTATCTTTCTTGAGGATATTTCATTGTACAAGGTTTGGGGATCCTTTTAAAATTTCTTACTCCAGCCAATCAAAAAAATATGATTTTCTTTGACAAAAGTAAATGAATGTTGAAAGCAAATTGATCCTTAAGAAATGAAATTCCAGACAAGAAATGAAAAGACTTTAAAATAAATCTATTCCTAAGAAATGAAATGCAAGATAAGAAAATTAAATGGATTTTGAAAGCAAATTTATCCTTAAGAAAGGAAAATGCAAGACAAAAATTGAAAGGCTTTTGAAAGCAAATTGATCCTTAAAAAAGGAAAATGCAAGACATGAAATTAAAGGGCTTTTGAAAGCAAATTGATCCTTCAAAAAGGAAGATGCAATACTAAAAAGTAAATGGCTTTTAAAAGCAATGTGATCCTTAAGAAAGTAAAATTCAAGACAAGAAATTAAATGGCTTTTGAAAGCAAATTGATAATTAAGTAAAATGCAAGACAAAAATTTAAATGAATTTTGAAAGCAAATTGATCCTTAAAAAAGAAAAATGCAAGACATGAAAATTAAATGGCTTTTGAAAGCAAATTGATCCTTAAGAAAGGAAAATGCAAGATAAAAGTAAATGGATTTTGAAAGCAAATTGATCCTTAAGAAAGGAAAATGCAAGATAGAAATTAAATGGCTTTTGAAAGCAAATTGATCCTTAAGAAAAGAAAATGCAAGACAAGAAATTGAAAGGCTTTTGAAAGCAAATTGATCCTTAAGAAAGGGAAATTCAAGATGGAAATTTAAGTGGCTTTTGAAATCAAATTGATCCTTAAGAAATAAAAGTGCAAGACAAAAATTAAAATGGCTTTTGAAAGCAAATTGACCCTTAATACAAGGAAGGTAAATGTTTTTTGAAGAAAACCTATGCTAAGGACAAGAAAGGTAAAAGCTTTTGAAGGAAAATATACCATAAAAAAAAGAGAATGTAATGCAAAACAAGAAGGGAAAATGACTTCTGAAAGAAAATCAGAGGGATTTGAGTACTTGCATGCATATGAATTTTATGGATTCAATAACCAACAATGATAACTACCCTCATTGCTTAAGATTTACTTAGTCATAAATTTGTTTATATTGGTAAAGATATGTGTATTAAGGTTATGACCAATTGTCTACCAAGAGCTTTATGTATGATATAGATCAAGATCTGGCTTAGCTCATTGAGATAAAGAAATTAATATCTTTCTTCATGCCATTATGCATATATCTATCCTAGGCTACTGAAATATAAGGTGCCAAACATGAAGGTAAAGAACTTGAAAGTAAACTTACTCTAATAGAAATTAAAGAAATACAAAACAAGAAAGGAAATGACTTTTTAAAAGTAAACTTATCCTAAATGAACTCAAAGGGCTAGACAAGAAATAAAATTGCTTTTGAAAGCAAAACTATGCTATGAAAAGAAGAGGGTGAGACAATAAAAAACTACCTAAGGTCTTATACTCTCTAGATGTTATATGGATTCAATGTACAAGCTATATTTTCTCTTAATTTTATTGTCTGGAAAAAATTATACGGATCTGTACAATTGACATCAAAAACCATATGGATCCATACGATGTACAACAAAATTCATCCCTATCTGGATGGTTTATGCTAGGAGATATTTTATGGGTCTCTCTATTGGGTTGATTTTGTTGCTACAGAGGACTAGTATTATAATATTCCCTACAAAGACCAAAAAACAAAAAGTTAGAATATTTTTTGAAATAAATGCCAAAAATAACTATGTCTAGCTAATTAAACCCTACACATAATTTGAAACAACTACTCTACTAAAAATCAATTCTAAACTAATGATAACTAAATGAACAATGAAATAAATAAAGATGTTGAATTTGAGGGATTGCTAGGTGAGAGTGTGCACCTTTGAACATCTTTTGTAAGACAAGTTGGCCTAAGAAGGTAATTGATGTGTGAAATGATAAATCATGGTTAAGCATAGGAATCTTACCTCATACTTACCTATAATTATTGTGGTTGTTGTGTTAGCTATGTAAAACTGGTTACTTGCCATGATGGGTCCAGTTTTGGAGCTCTTCAAAAACTGTACAGGCCTATACGGTTGTGAATGAATATTGTCCATGTCTATATGGTTTTGGTTGTAGACTATTTGTGTGTTGATGGTTCCTACCAGGGGTTTTTGCTTTGGACCAACCATTATGGGTCCATTTTTTTAGGGTCTATGATGAGTTTTTCAATCTGTAACCACAGACAAAAATACAAAAAAGTTAGTAAAAGCAATTAGAAAGCTACCAAACAAAAACACAAGGTAAAAGTGAGGAAAATACATTGAGAATCAAATTTTTATGACTTAAAATATTGTTTGCCTATGTGAGGTGTAGGGTTTAGTAGTCCCACCATGATCGTCAAGATATAGTCAAAGAAATATATCATTTCATAAATAATAAAAGATATCACAATTTGAATCCTTTACAACTGCCCCTTAGGCTACAATGAGGGTCTTCTAGTGAAGAAGCCCTTTACAATATACTTTTTGACACTCTTGCTTTATGTGGCCACCTCAAAGAGGGGTGATTTTATGCCTATCACCGTTGTTTGAGTGAGTATCCAAAACCTATACACAACCAAAACAATATATTAATAGCACTTGTGGACCTACCTCGGTTAAACCTAGATTCATAAAAGAGTTCAAACAATGAAACTTAAACTACAACATTAAAACAGAGCTAAATAAGATAAAAATACATTAAAACAGTCTTATCTCTATTTCTAGTTTTTGTCTTGCAAGTGTTTGAAACTAGTTCCTGAAGGGAACCATCCTTGTTGGGATAGTCTTGACTATGAACTATACCTATCTATATGGTTTCTACTAGTTTGACCTAGTGAAATTTCCTTTGGGTAAAATCTTCTTTTGGTGTCCAGGTAGCTCTACTCCGAGTCTTGTAGTTTTCTAAATCCACACCTATAAGCAGTTTATAAGATAAGGGGATACAAAGAAAGGCATACAATGGTATCCATGGGGTTATCACAAGGGAAGAATTGCACTCAAATGGAGGCTAGAGTGATTTTGGCAAAGTTTTTCTAAGCACTTATCACCTTCATTTAAATGAAATAAAGAGACAGTTATTTATAGAATTTGGTAAGGGTTGGGGGGTAAGGTGGCATGGGTGCACCATGCCTCATCAATGCTTTTGGGTGGAGGAAATTCCTTACCCTACCCATATGTATTAAATGGGTATGGGTGCACCATGGCTCATAAATGCATAGGGGTGGAGAAAGCCTTCACCCCATTTAGGGCATGTGGATAAAATTTTTCAATGTCATTAATGCACATAGGTGGAGAAAGTCTTCATCCCATTTAAGGTATTGAATGAGCATGGGGATGTGGAGAGTAGGGGGTAAGGTAGGCTAGGGTGAGGTGGACCTAGGCTAGAGTCAAAGGATAAACTAGGGTGAGGTGGACCTAGGCTAGGTAAGAGGGATGGTCACATGGTGACCAGGGGCTTGTTAGCATATTATAGTTGTTATTCCATTATTTTTAGTTAGTAGAATATTATTGTTAAGCTTAACTTAGCGTGATCTTTGTTTAGGTTTGTAATTTGTTTCTACAATCCTATTCTCACAGGCTAATCTGATCTTATTGTATATTATTTATTTGCACTATTATGAATGGAATGATGTTTGTTCTTCTAATATGGTATCAGAGCTTTAATTGGTCTTGGCTTGATGTTTATTCATATATTTGACAAGGCAGTCTATTTTTTTGATGCTCAGCTCAATTGGATGTTCAGTTGAGCTGACTCGAGCATGTTTCTCGAGGTCATGTGATTAGACCTAACTGCTGGTCTGAGGTATGCCATCAGCCCATAGCTTGAGACCGAATGCAGACTCAGTCATGGAGGACATGACAGCGAGGACCTGATAAGAATTCAACTATGGATTTTGGCCACACTCTACTGAGAGACTCTAGACGTTGACTAGACTCAAGAGGAGTGGCCACATGGAAAAAGGAGTACCAAAATCTGATTGCCCATAGGCAATCAAATCAAAGGAGGCAAATTTTATTTTTTAAACCCACATTGCTATAAGAACCTACTGCATGTGGCATTTTTTAGCACAGTCCAAAGTTTGATGACTGCTGCATTTATGCACTCTAATATGGATATGTTGCTATGCTAAAGATACGCGGATCAGGGGGCTATTTTTTTCTAAAAATAGATGATATTTGTAGCAAATAATTCATCAAAACCAAGCATAGCAATCAATCTATTTTGTAAAAATATTTTTTTTTGCAGGCTATGTCCGATTTACAGAGAATCTACAACAGAGTTGCTTCGAGGGATGCATTTGTTTTTTGGTAGTCAAAAACTAACAATTCGAGGGACACAATTATTTGAGTGTTATGATTGTTGTTACAGACAATTCTTATTTATGAAAATACGGCTCCAGTAGATCATTTGCAAAAAATTTCATTGTGTTCTAAGCATATAAATCATCGGTTGATCGCAGAGGCTTATCTCAATGGCCATGACTTGCTATGAAAACCCGCACCCGACACCCTATGATTTGGTAGAAAACTACGGAACCTGATTTGGAGGACGAAGATTTAATAAAAAAAAAATCATTTTTTTAGAGGGGTTGGCGTCGCCCAGTGGAGGCAGCACCACTCGAAGGAAGCATCGCCCAATGGAAGCACCGCCCGATGGAGGAAGAGCGGGCATGCCACCTATTCTCACAACCTCAAGGAAGATCAAATAGGGGATCTTTCCCTTCTATCACAACCAGTGTGATAGCTAGGGTGGTTGGAGAATAAGAACTAAGGTGCCTATTGACAGAAGGTCGGGGGTCCTATTCCCACTGACAAAAATAAGGTAAAAAAATATATTTGAAGCATTTTTTAATTTTAAAGGAAAATCATTTTTTTTATTAATTAGATATATTTTTTAATATATTTAATTAGTATTAAAAAAATTAAATTTTATTTTGCTATTATAAAATAAAAAATTATAACAAAATTATTTCCCTTTGAAGCAAATCCCCATTTTTCTTGCTTCACACATTACACTTTCATCCTAGTACTTTTTGAAATAGAAGGGGGGGCATTTATTTTGTCATTTCATTCCAAAATTCTCAAAACAGGATGAAAAGGGGGGAATAGAGAGTGAACTTTAAATTTTTAAAAGCAATTTGGTATTGTAATTAGGTGCATTTTCGATGGAAAACGACACATAAATTTTCAATTTTTTGTGGGCACGTTTTGTTGTATGTTGCATTTGTATTTCCATTATTTTTGTTGCACTACATCATTAAGTATAAAATCAAGCAATTAAGTCCCAAAAAATTGAACCCATTCGTGCAATTCATTTGCATAGTAGCGTTCGGTATTAATGGTACCTCTGGCCCACACTTACAGGTAAAGTTTACCTAACATATATATCGCCTAACAGAGTTGAAACAACAATGTCTGAGCTTGTTCTCTATAAATCATTGAGGAGATATAAGTTTACCATTTTATTATTTTTTCACTCCATTCACTGCCCTAATCATTATTGTTGTTAGACGTAAATCCTAATGAAGTGTCTATCCTAAGTGTTTAGAGTAAGTTACGTCCCATGCATGAGGTAAATACCTTCTATGGTATATGTCATTAAAAATGATTCCCTTTTAGTATCGCCTATGTTCCATGTATCGTTCTGCTCTCATGTACCTATAGTCTCCCTCACGTAAGAGCGAGTATCTCGAGAGGTTCGGTATAAAGGCCTGATACATATAAAGAAAGGGGGGTCATTTGGTGATATAAGGAACCTTCATTATGGCCGCTATACACAAGTATATGATAGACACTCAATTACTAAAAGGTTCCAATTATACACCATGGAAAACAAAAATGAAGGCTATTTTACAAATAGAAGATTTATGGGATATTGTCTTTGGCATGTCAATAAGACCTTCACCACCAGCTAGTATGACAACTCAATCTATAGGACCAACTATAAATCATATTGCATTTGACAAGAAAGATAGTAAGGCAAGAGTGCTCATCTTGCTTGTTATTTCAGATGAAGTAGCTGATACAGAACATGGTAAAGAGGCATGGGATGCCCTTAAGACAATCTATGAGGGTAAGAATGATTCCAAAATCCTTAACCTTCAAACTCAACTTCATATTTTGAGAATGATGCATGGAGAGACAGTTGAACTATTTCTTTGTTGAGTTGTTGAGTTGAAGTCAAAGTTGAATTCTATGGGAGACTGTAAAAGATAAGCTCCTCACTTTAGTTATTTTAAGGTCTTTATTTGATTCATACAAAATGTTGATAATTTCCTTTCAAGTGTCACAAATACAAGTTACCTTTGTGGAGTTGATCAATTTGCTTCAGGAAGAGGAGGCCATCCAACTTCAAAATATGAAGCTTCAAATACAACCCTCTATTCCAACAAGAAGGGTTCTAAGAAGAAAGGTAATTTTTAGAAGGGGAGAAATTCTTCCAAGGATTCCAAGAGAAAACAACCTCAACAATAAAAGATATATTGCAAAATTTGTGATAAGGATAACCATGACACAAATAGGTGTTGGTACAAGAATAAACAACCTAAGAACAAGGGCCATAACAAACCACAGAACAAAAACAAGCAACCCAAGGTGAATGTTGTTGTTGAAGAATCAGACTTGAATTTTGAGTGGGCACACAAGGTGCTCATGACTAACACAGCCTCCAAGCAAAAGGAGCTTGTGTGGTATGTTGGTTTTGGTGCCAGTAAACACATGATCGATGACAAGTCATGGTTTGAGATATTTGAATCCAAGGAAGGCAAACCAGTAACTATTGCTGATGATAAGACCTACAAGGTTCAAGGTGAGGGCACAATTTCAATCACCCTTCCAGATGGAAAATGTCATATTGAGAAGGTCCTTTATGTTCTAGGATTGGTGAACAATTTGTTTTCAATCCCTCAAATCCTGGACAAGAATATGGTTGTTGATTTTTGTGTTGAGGATGGATAGAAGTATTTCTTTATCACCAAGAGGGGTAAACACATCATAACGGCTTCATACAAGCATGGCTTATTTGCATTAGATGTTATCTCCACCTATCATGTTGTCATGGTAGTCTCTACAAAGGAGGCAACTTCACTTTGGCACAAGATATATGAGCATCTAAGTTCTAGATATTTACTTGAGCTAAGTAAATATGAGATGGTAAATGGCCTTCCCTCCCTTTCCTCTACATTACCAGTGTGCTCTAATTGCTTATAAAGGAAGCAATATAGAGTACCATTTGAAAAATGCTCTTCACAAGCACAGAAATATTTTGAGTTAATTCACACTAATCTGTGTGATCCTTTGACACCAAATACTTGTGGTGGAAAGAGGTACTTTCAAATGTTTGTATATGACTACTCATGAAAGATGTGGGTTTTTTTTCTTCATCTAAAATCATAAGCTTTCAGTTACTTCCAGCAATTTAAGAAATTTGTTGAGGAGTCAGGGACTTCTATAAGGACCCTCTGCTCAGATCAAGGGGAGGGGTTCACCTATATAAGTAATTTTCCTCATATTTGACTACACATGGGATCAAGAGACAACTCACTACTGCCTATACTCTGCATCAAAATGGAGTTGTTGAGTGAAGGAACTATTCCATCATGGAAATGGTTCGATGTATGCTTACAGAAGCTCATCTAGAGCAATATTTTTGGGCAGAAGCTATCATAACAATAGTGTACCTGCTGAATAGGGCACCCATAAAGACCCTGAAGCGAATAACTCCATAGAAAGCATGGAGTGGTCAAAAACCCTCCATCTCTCATCTACGCATTTTTGTATGTAAGGCTTTTATGCACATACCAAAATAAAAAAGGAAGAAGTTAGATGAGAATACCTTGAAATGTGTTCTTCTTGGTTATGATGAGCATTATAATGGTTATTAGTTGATTGATCCTTTTACCAAGAATATTCATATCAGTAGATATATTTTTGATGAAGCTTTCACATCATAAAACACATCCAATGTATACCTATATTTTGAGGAATCTAAGGTTGATAAGTCTCATATTTCACCATAGAAGGAAGAATCTCCTGTTGAACACAGCTTATACTGAGAGGGGGGGTGAACAGTATAAGACCTCTTTTTACTTTTCCTTTATACTTCAAAATAGTAAAGCAATATATCCAGAGCAATACCAAAACAAAGCACAAGATCATCCACAAAGAGACACCAATTTTAACGTGGTTCACCCAGAAAGCCTGGGCTACGTCCACAAAAATTTTCACTAAAATTTATCTCAAAGTTCTTTGGGAAACCTTCCCAATTACAATGTTTATGGGCACCAACCCAAAGGAGACACCAATCCCCTAAACTCAAATTCGTGGGCACCGACCCACAGGAGACGCCAATCCCCTAATCTAAAATTCGTGGGCACCGACCCACAGGAGACACCAATCCCCTTGTCTGAAGTTCATGGGCACCGACCCACAGGAGACACCAATCCCCTAGCTCAAGTTCGTGGGCACCGACCCACAGGAGACACCAATCCCCTAGCTCTCTCCTGGTCGGTGATCCTCTAGAAGACCTCTCGCCTCCGCTGCCCTTAGAAAATGGAACTCTATCCAAAGAAGACACCTATCTTCCCTGCTTTGGTTGGAGACCTCTATTCTCAACTCTATCACCTCAAAGCTGGTCCTCGAATTTGCACTAAACACAGTCCTTCGATCTAGCACAAATGTCCTCGTCCTCTTGTCTTTGATCAGCACCAAACACGAGTCCTTCGGTGCCGGCACAAATCTGTCCTCGGGTTCTTCTCATAGAACCAATGCACCTCTGTCCTCAAGTTCTCTGATAGAACTATCAACCTCAACTTCACAAGTCCTCTGCTAAGACTTGTCCAAATCTGCTCACAAGTCCCCACAGAACCTGTCCACAACCTGCTCACAAGTTTATCAAGAACACTTGCTTGGCTTGAACCCACAAAGAGAATGGTTAGAGACCCAATGTGATTCATCCACCTCATAGAAGCATAAAGAGAATTGTTAGAGACTCAATGTGTTCTATACTTAACTCCCAATCTCAAACTCAACTCAATCTCAATCTCAAAAGAATAAGATAGATGTAGTATGCTTTTCTCAAGAACATGAAACACAACCCAACAATTGCCAACCAAGCAATATGTCATATAACAATGATACTCATGTTCTTTCCAACAACCAATATCTTTTCTCAATCAATTAGGGCTTCAACAACAATGCTCAAAGACAAGGTTTAACCAAACATCATTCAACTCAACATTAACCTTGAAGTATTCAACCAACCATCACTAGAAAAGGAAACAAGTAGAAATCCTTTTCCCTCCAAAGATATTTGAACAAAACAGCCACCAACACAATATCACCAAATGCATAGAATAACTTGTTCAAATCAACTCAATGAAGTAAGCCCAATATCATGTATCAAGTAAAGCATTAACTTGATCAACACAACCACTATGGAAGCACTCATCCATCAATATCAAAACAACCAACTAAGGGTTTCACCAACTCAAAGCAAGTAGCAAGACTCACAATCATAAACCCTAGTGCACAATGCTTCCACTATCTCAAACCAGAATTATGCATTCACCAAAACTCTCATCAATGATAACAATGCATAAGTAGTCTTCAACAAACCAGAAAATAGGATTTACACCCAACCAAAGGAAACCTAGTAGAATCCCTTTTCACTCCAAACTTATTTCAGAAAAACATACACCAATCATACTCATAAGAAGAATGTGCCCATACCTTATTGAAGTGAAGGAACCCCTTTGGAAATCTGCCACAATCACAAAGTTTTTTTTTTTTGCTAATCTTCACAAAGGTTAGTAGATCACAAAATAATCAACATTATTCCACTTTTCAATAATCATCACCAAGGCCTTTAATTGCACAACTTCCTTATCTCTCCTAAAACCACTTGTACCATAAAATAAAATAAATCAAAACATTGCATAACCTTTTCACTCCCAAAACCACTTATACCATAAAATAAAATAAATCATAATAATGCATACCTTGTCACCTCATGAAAAAATTAATCCTCTTGAAAAAGAACAAGGCAAACTTCACTTTTGGAACCCCTTTGCAAAATCAGAAATACCTCTTTATACACACCTTAATTCTCCTTCTAAATAAGTTATTCAAATAGCCCTTGAAATAAGCTTTCCGACGATATATAATATGCCCCACTTTTTTAATAAATTGAAACCTTTACATGTATATATATGCCAACTTCCATTAATTGCACATAGGTCGGCCATCCATTAATTTAAACTTAACTTTAAACTTTAATATCTTCATCATCGGAGGTCCTTTTTCGATGAAACAAAATTCCACCTTGGTTTTTAAGAAAAGCCCTTTCCACATAAGCACACCATGGTTTTAAATAAAACCTTTTATTTTGTCTCCTGGGTTTTCACAAAAACCCTTCCGCTTCTTGACATCAATGACAACATCAACACTTGAGCAAAGGCAATGTACCCAATGTACCCAAAATTGCCAACAATCTCCCCCTTTGTCATTGATGGCAAACCTTTATTGAAAAACACTTCTTAAGAGCCAAAACTGAAATCACTCTCTTTGAAGTTTTGCTCCCCCTGACTTGAAGCTCTCCTCTTCACTTGAATCTCTCCCCCTTACTCATATCTCTCCCCCTTTGTCATCAATGGCAAAGGGCCACCTTTGGGACTAAGAATGAGCTTCTTAGCTTAGTCCCTCTCCCACCTCCTATTGAGGTGATTAATTCTGGGGTGGGAGTAAAACTCCCATTAGGCACTGATCATCATCAACGTCTATAACTTCCTTGCCAGACCTTCTCTTGAACTCTTTGTCCATATTCCTATTCCTGTCATTGTTCTGATCCTTGGACCTGATCATGCTACTGTTCCTGTTCCTGTATTTTGGAATTTTAGCTCTACATTGTCTAGCTATGTGTCCTTCATTGTCGCACTTGTAACAAGTAACAATGTTATTTCTTTGAGGCATACCTGTTCTTTGAATCCACCTGTTCTGACTAAACCTGTTTTTGTTGTTTGCCTTGCAATGAACTGCCTTGTGCCCAAACTGATTGCAAGAGTAGCAATACCCATAAAAGAAATCACCACTTCTGAAACTGTTATTTACCTTCTTCACCTGAGCCATGCAATGTACAACCATGTGACCAAACCTGTGACAAGAAAAACATCTGCCTTGAAACTTTCCTTTATTTGACTTCTTAGGTCCTGAAAACTTCTCCTTTTTCTCATTCCGAAATCTGTTTTCTGTTTCTATGCATCTATCATTCAAGAACTCATGATCTGAAGTACTTTCCTCATTAGAACTCTCTTTCTTTTGGAGTCTCTTACTAGACTCTCCAACTTGTTTCTTGTGAGGCTTAACAAAACCAAGACCTGTTTTATCTGTTGGATTTCTTTGACTTTGGATGAGAGACTTAACCTTTTTGGAGCTTTCTTGAAACCTGTATAGCTTATCCTTGTATTCTTTAGTTTCCTCTTTCAAAGAAGCCATTTTCTGATCTAATTCACTATACTCAGGCACCTTAGATTCTAACTCATTCTTGAGTTCTTGTGCCTTAGCCATAGATACGTCAAGACTTTCTATAAGTTTATCTCTCTCCATGCAACAATCATCTAACTTATCCTTGAGTCTAGCATTCTTCTTTCTTTCCTTTTTCAAGACACTAAGAGCATTAGTAAGTTCACATTCAAGATCCTCTATTTGATTGCACTTTGAATTATCAAGGCCTTTTTTAGATTTCTTATCACTAGAGGTGCTACCCTTTTCAAAAACCATACATGCATCTTCCTTATCACTTTTTGAAGCATCCTCATACATACTAGCAACCAAATCATTATTTTTGCAATTATCCTCAAGGTGCCAACACTTTCCATATCTAAGACATTTCGGTTCTTCCTCCTTTTTTGATATGAACAAAATCTCATTTTTATAATCACCTGAAGAACTTTCACTATCACTACTAAAACACTTACTTGCTTTGTCAAGGTAGATGCTCTTCTTTTCTTGATTGTTGTGCTCATATTTGGTTTTAAGAGTTGTATTGGCCTCTTCTAGTTGTTTCTTCAATGAAGCAATCTCTTCCTTTTGATTGCAGCAAACAATTTCTTTCTCATTGATCTGATACCTGAGAGTTTCTTCACTCTTTTTGAACTCTTCTATTTTCAGCTCCAGATTGTTAATAACTTTGTTAGATTCCTCTTCATGTTTGCTGTATATACCAACTTTATTACTCATTTCTTCTATCTGCATTCTTAAACTGTCAATTTCTTTTTCTAGCTTGCTGCAATACTCTGTTTTCCTAAAAGATTGTATTTCGAGATCTTCATAAATTTTCTTGTAATCTTCTGCTTGAACTTTCAAGCTGGTGATTATATCTTCTGCATTCTCAACCTTTTTACTCAGGTCTGAAATCAGTTTCTGTTCCCAATTTGTTTCTGCATCACTTCCTTCTTCATCACACTCTTGTTCTAAATCTGTTTCTTTACCAATTTTGAACGGATCATCTTCATCTTCACTGCTACTAAACCCATGGCACTGACGTTCATTATGACCGAGTTGACCACAAACAAAACATTCTCTACCTTGTGAGCAATCAGCTGCAAAGTGACCTGTCTTCCCACATCTGGTGCAAAACTTTATTAATCTGACTTGTTCTCCACTGTTTGATTCATCTTTTGAATCTATTTCCATTCCCAAAGGAGCAATATTGAGATCATCTTCATTTTCTTTCATGACCCTATGAGATTTCTTCTTCTTGTGTCTTATGGTTTTGCTTTTGCCTTTCCTTGCCATTTGTGTTCTTGTAAGATCTTCCTTCAAGTTGTCAAACTTTTCGAAGGAACCTTGCTCTGATACCAATTGTTGAACACAAGCTTATACTGAGAGGGGGGGTGAACAGTATAAGACCTCTTTTTACTTTTCCTTTATACTTCAAAATAGTAAAGCAATATATCCAGAGCAATACCAAAACAAAGCACAAGATCATCCACAAAGAGACACCAATTTTAACGTGGTTCACCCAAAAAGCCTGGGCTACGTCCACAAAACTTTTCACTAAAATTTATCTCAAAGTTCTTTGGGAAACCTTCCCAATTACAATTTTTATGGGCACCAACCCAAAGGAGACACCAATCCCCTAAACTCAAATTCGTGGGCACCAACCCACAGGAGACGCCAATCCCCTAATCTAAAATTTGTGGGCACCGACCCACAGGAGACACCAATCCCCTTGTCTGAAGTTCATGGGCACCGACCCACAGGAGACACCAATCCCCTAGCTCAAGTTTGTGGGCACCGACCCACAGGAGACACCAATCCCCTAGCTCTGCTCTGGCTGGTGATCCTCTAGAAGACCTCTGCCTCCGCTGCCCTTAGCAAATGGAACTCTATCCATAGAAGACACCTGTCTTCCCTACTCTAGCTGGAGACCTCTATTCTCAACTCTATCACCTCAAAGCTGGTCCTCGAATTTGCACTAAACACAGTCCTTCGGTCTAGCACAAATGTCCTCGTCCTCTGTCTTTGATCAGCACCAAACACAGTCCTTCGGTGCCGGCACAAATCTGTCCTCGGGTTCTTCTCATAGAACCAATGCACCTCTGTCCTCAAGTTCTCTGATAGAACTATCAACCTCAGCTTCACAAGTCCTCTGCTAAGACTTGTCCAAATCTGCTCACAAGTCCCCACAGGAACCTGTCCACAACCTGCTCACAAGTTTATCAAGAACACTTGCTTGGCTTGAACCCACAAAGAGAATGGTTAGAGACCCAATGTGATTCATCCACCTCATAGAAGCATAAAGAGAATTGTTAGAGACTCAATGTGTTCTATACTTAACTCCCAATCTCAAACTCAACTCAATCTCAATCTCAAACGAATAAGATAGATGTAGTATGCTTTTCTCAAGAACATGAAACACAACCCAACAATTGCCAACCAAGCAATATGTCATATAACAATGATACTCATGTTCTTTCCAACAACCAATATCTTTTCTCAATCAATTAGGGCTTCAACAACAATGCTCAAAGACAAGGTTTAACCAAACATCATTCAACTCAACATTAACCTTGAAGTATTCAACCAACCATCACTAGAAAAGGAAACAAGTAGAAATCCTTTTCCCTCCAAAGATATTTGAACAAAACAGCCACCAACACAATATCACCAAATGCATAGAATAACTTGTTCAAATCAACTCAATGAAGTAAGCCCAATATCATGTATCAAGTAAAGCATTAACTTGATCAACACAACCACTATGGAAGCACTCATCCATCAATATCAAAACAACCAACTAAGGGTTTCACCAACTCAAAGCAAGTAGCAAGACTCACAATCATAAACCCTAGTGCACAATGCTTCCACTATCTCAAACCAGAATTATGCATTCACCAAAACTCTCATCAATGATAACAATGCATAAGTAGTCTTCAACAAACCAGAAAATAGGATTTACACCCAACCAAAGGAAACCTAGTAGAATCCCTTTTCACTCCAAACTTATTTCAGAAAAACATACACCAATCATACTCATAAGAAGAATGTGCCCATACCTTATTGAAGTGAAGGAACCCCTTTGGAAATCTGCCACAATCACAAAGTTTTTTTTTTTTTTGCTAATCTTCACAAAGGTTAGTAGATCACAAAATAATCAACATTATTCCACTTTTCAATAATCATCACCAAGGCCTTTAATTGCACAACTTCCTTATCTCTCCTAAAACCACTTGTACCATAAAATAAAATAAATCAAAACATTGCATAACCTTTTCACTCCCAAAACCACTTATACCATAAAATAAAATAAATCATAATAATGCATACCTTGTCACCTCATGAAAAAATTAATCCTCTTGAAAAAGAACAAGGCAAACTTCACTTTTGGAACCCCTTTGTAAAATCAGAAATACCTCTTTATACACACCTTAATTCTCCTTCTAAATAAGTTATTCAAATAGCCCTTGAAATAAGCTTTCCGACGATATATAATATGCCCCACTTTTTTAATAAATTGAAACCTTTACATGTATATATATGCCAACTTCCATTAATTGCACATAGGTCGGCCATCCATTAATTTAAACTTAACTTTAAACTTTAATATCTTCATCATCGGAGGTCCTTTTTCGATGAAACAAAATTCCACCTTGGTTTTTAAGAAAAGCCCTTTCCACATAAGCACACCATGGTTTTAAATAAAACCTTTTATTTTGTCTGCCTAGGTTTTCACAAAAACCCTTCCGCTTCTTGACATCAATGACAACATCAACACTTGAGCAAAGGCAATGTACCCAATGTACCCAAAATTGCCAACATCTCCTTCTTCTTCTTCTTTGCCATAGAAAAATATTCCTAAGTGGTATACAAGTACTATCAGAGACTCAAATATATCCACACCACTAAATATGACTTTGAATAGACCTTATGCTCACAATATGGCTCGACAAGAGAAAGTTGCAATAGAGACTACTAAGGTTGTTGATATTTGTCAATCCTTTGAGGTTCTTTATGTAGATCCAAAGAGAGAAATAGAGGATATGGAAGTGGATTATGATAGGGTTTTTATGTCTTCACTTTATGAGCATGAAACCACCACAATACAATATGCTCTTAGTGAGTCACAATGGAAGGCTACTATGGATGTAGAGTACATGTCTCTAAAGAAAAATCAAACTTGGAAGCTTGTTGATCTACCACATGGAAAGAAGCCCATTGGCTGCAAATGGGTGTACAAATTGAAGTACAAGGCATATGGAACAATTGATAATCATAAGACTCATCTTGTTTCAAAGGGCTATGCACAAAAAGAAGGTATCGAATATGAGGAAAATTTTGCACCTACTACTCGGATGACTACGATTCGAGTTCTTTGTGCTATGGCAGCATAGTTTAGGTGGAAAGTACATCAGATGGATGTCAAGAGTGTCTTCTTGAATGGTGATCTCAAAGAGGAGGTCTATATGTCACAACCTGAAGGATTTGAAGTGGAAGGCCAAGAGCAGAAAGTTTGCAAATTGGTCAAGTCCTTGTATAGTTTGAAATAAGCTCCACAATCTTGGTACATTAAGATGGATGATCACCTATTGTAGCATGGATTTAAGAGAAGTCCTTCATATGAAAATATCTATTTCAAGAAATAAGGTTTTAAAATAATGCTACTTGTACTCTATTTGGATGATCTGATTATCATAAACAGCTCAAAAAAATTGATAATTGTTGTCAAAAGTGACTTGTGCAAGTCTTTTGATATGACAGATCTCAAACTTCTCCACTATTGTCTTGTCTTGGAAGTGAACCAGAAGAAGCGTCACATCAAGGTGTCATAGAAAAATTATGCCACGACATTGTTAGAAAAGTATTGCATGACTGATTTCAAGACAATGGCAACTCCAATGGAATCAAGGCTTAATTTATCGCGGTATGATGATTCATCTCAGGTAGATGGTACTCTCTATCGCCAACTGATTGGGAGTCTCATATATCTAACCAACAGTAGGATAGATATCATGTTTGTTGTAAATTATCTTTTGAGGTTCATGTAGGAGCCTAAGGTCACTCATTAGAAATCAACAAAATGTGTTCTTCACTATGTCCGTGGTACTATTGAGTATGGCCTAGATTACAAGAAGAATGATCATCTCTTCTTGCAAGGATACACACACTCAGACTATGTCGGGTCATATGATGATTGAAAGTCAACTTCAAGATATATTTTTCATATTGGATCTGGTCATATCTCTTGGCATAGTAAGAAGCAACAGGTGGTTTCTATTTCATCTACAGAGGCAGAGTACAATGTTGCACGAGAAGCAGTGCGTGAGGTGATATGGTTACGTCGCATATTGACAAGTAGTATGGGTCTTCCATCCAAATATCCAATTCACTTGTTTTATGACAACCAGGGTGTTTTGAAGCACGTTAAGAATCCATTGTTTCATGAACAAACCAACCACATTGACACACAATGTCACTTCATTCAAGATGAAGTTCCAAGGCACAGAATTCATCTTCAGTATGTTCCCACCAATGAACAAGTTGCAAATATTTTCACTAAGGCACTTGCACGTGTCAAATTTGAGTTGTTTCGCAACTCCCTTTGTATTTTAAAATAATGTAATAAGGGGGGATGTTAGCGTATTATAGTTGTTATTCCATTATTTTTAGTTAGTAGAATATTATTGTTAAGCTTAACTTAGCATGAGCTTTGTTTGGGGTTGTAATTTGTTTCTACGATCCTATTCTCATGGGCTAATCTGAGCCTATTGTATATTATTTATTTGCACTATTATGAATGGAATAATGTTCGTTCTAATAGGGCTATGTGTAGGATGGGGCTTAGTGAGGAAAATGGGCTAAGATGGCTAATTAGTGTTTTAATGCAAATTAATTAGATTTTTTGGGTTTTTTTACAAAACAAATAAATATTAGCAATGTACGAGGGATAATGCGACATATTTTGTGTGTCTACAATATTAATAGAAAGAAAAGAATTATCACGAAATATATTTTAAAAGTTAATAACTTGAAAATGAGAGTGTATTCCTAGGGAGTGGTTCTAAATATTTTTTTCCTTGGTACCCTTTTGTCATCCATTTTTATCACCTCCCTATAAGATTCAAATTTGTTGTCCATCTTCATGGAAAGAAGATAAAATATATATCATAAAATATATTTTACAAGCTAAGAAATTGAAAATGAGAGCATATTCATAAGAAGTTAGTTTTTTTTAAATAAATCACCCCACCTATATTACATCATGACCACAATAGCAATATTACAACAATTTGTCAATTATGCATGTATCACTTTGCAAGATTTGAATATAACTAGTTGAGCTCATGCCATGTGATTAGGAAGTGTTTTTATTGCTTAATAGAATTGCTATTTAACTTTATATTATAATTTTAACATAATTATCATAATCAATCAAATAGGAACTACCTAATGATTAGTAAAAGAGGATTTTTTTATACAAATGTATGTTAAAAATAACAACTTTTATAAGATTTTCATTATGTTATTATTCATCTAAATTCCAAGTAACTTTTCAAGAATAATTTAATAATAATCAGAAGTTATAGTGATCTATGTAGCTTACAATTACCATTAATAATGGAGAGAACATTTATCAAATCAACTTTTGAGGGCTTTCATTCCTATGTTTGATTTCATAATTACAAAGCTTTTAAAATAGATGATGTTTTATAAGCCTTTCATTTCTTACAATTATTGTCAATGTTTAACAACACATTGTGTTTATTTTAGTAAGATATTATTTTCCACACAAGTGTATTTTAATTAGAAAATATTTCATGGGATTTTGATTGTTTTAAATATCCTTCATTACTATTGATTATTGTGCATGAGAAAAAAAATATTTAATTATTAATAATCATTAGTTAGGGGACTTACAAAACACAAATTATTTGAACCAATAATAATTAACATTAACCATTGTTCCAAGTAAAAAATAATTTAGTAATAATCATAAAGTTATAGGAACACACAAGTATAGTAATACTCTAGAAGGAAGAGATTAACATATCAGCATAAGGACTCTCATTCCAATATATGTTTTCATATTGGCAAAAAATTTTCGTACATGTAATGTCTTATAAGCATATCATTTCTTAAAATTATTGTCTTTGTCATTACTTGTCAGCACATTATGTGTTTAAGTAGGAAAGAATATTTCATGGAAGTGTATTTTAATTAAGAAAATGTTTCATAGGATTTCAATTACATTAATATTAATCATTACTTTAAATGGTTTCCACAAGTATTTACTCCAATGACCTTTTAACTTTTATTTAGTTTGGTAACAATCATTAACCAAGAGATCCACAAAGAATAAAGTACCTCAAAACAATAATAGAAAAGATCAAAATGCTACCATACCAACCATTGTTCCAACTAACTTTTTAAAAATAATTTACTAATAATCATAAATTAATGAGAACACACAAGTATAACAATACTCTAGAAGGAAGAGATTAACATATCAGCATAAGGACTCTCATTCCAATATCTATTTTCATATTGGCAAAAGTTTTGCGTACATGTAATGTCTTATAAGCATATCATTTCTTACAATTATTGTCATTGTTGTCATTATTTGTAACACATTATTTGTTTAAGTTGGAAAGGATATTTCATAGAAGTGTATTTTAATTAAAAAAAAAGGTTTCACAGGATTTCAATTACATTAATATTAATCATTATTTTAAATGGTTTCCACAAGCATTTACTTGAATGACCTTTTAAATATTGTTTATTTTGGTAACAATCATTAACCAAGAGACCCACAATGCATAAAGCACCTCAAAACAATAATAGCAGAGATCAAAATGCTACCATACCAACAATTGTTACAACTAACTTTTTAAAAATAATTTAGTAATAATCATAAAGTTATGAGAACACACAAGTATAGTAATACTCTAGAAGGAAGAGATTAACATATCAACATAAGGATATTTCATGGAAATGTATTTTAATTAATAAAAGGTTTCATAGGATTTCAATTACATTAATATTTATCATTATTTTAAATGGTTTCCACAAGTCTTTACTTCAATGACCTTTTAACTCTTGTTTAGTTTGGTAACAATAGTTAACCAACAGACTGACGAAGCATAAAGTACCTCAAAACAATAATAGCAAAGATCAAAATGGTACCATACCAACCATTGTTCCAACTAACTTTTTAAAAATAATTTAGTCATTATCATAAAGTCATGGGAACACACAGGTATCAGTAATACTCCCGAAGGAAGAGATTAACATATCAACATAAGGACTCTCATTCCAATATCTGTTTTCATATTAGCAAAAGCTTTTTGTACATGTAATGTCTTATAAGAATATCATTTCTTACAATTATTGTCATTGTTTTCATTATTTGTCAACACATTATGTGTTTAAGTAGGAAAGGATATTTCATGGAAGTGTATTTTTTTTTGGTAAGTTAAGTTGAATTAAAAGTGGTTTTTTATCAAGGATCTCAAAACCTATTTACATCAAACTTCAAGAGGAACGGTCCAAGGAAGGACAATAGGAAAGGCTTGAGGAAATCCTTGAGGAACAACATCAAGAAAGCAATAAGGAAGGAAGTGAGGAAAAACACGCGAAACAGAATTTGAAAATCCCGTCAGGCAGGAAAGGAAAAGGCGGTAGAAGAAAACAAAAAACCCACCTAAAAATAAATTTGAAACTTCCCAAATGCGAGAAAAGGAAAGAAACACCTAAATTTAAATTTGAAACATCCCAAGGGCAAGAAAAGGAAATAGGTGCCAAACCACCCATGGGAAACAAGAAACCATGAGAGAAACAACTTCCCATGCAGGGGAAAACCAGTCAAATGTAGAAAAACCACCCTACACCAAAGGGTGGAGTAGAGAAACTGAAATACATTAAATCATGCCTAAACAAGGACAGGAAGCAACTAGGGACGCCATAGGATCACTCAAACTAAGAAAAAACCGAATCCCTTGCGAGCTTGAAAGGTGGAACAACAATATGAGGATTTCCTCAGGCCACGAAATCCTCATGCAATGGATAACTAGCCTGGAAAGTGGGTCAGCATTCTGAGGAACTCCACAGGCCATGAAGTCCTCATGTACTGAAGTAAGCCTTCAAAGATGCCAACCCAGCAGAGGAAGCAGTAGAAGCAGAACAACACACCATGGGAAAAAGATGGTAAAGTTCCAAGGAACCCAAAAGGAAGGAGTCACGAGGAAGCCCAGCTACAAACTATAGAGCCCAAACGAAAAGGATACAGCCATAAATCCCAGATAGCCTTCAACACTGCCAATGAACAGCTTCAATAAAATAGATGAGGAAGTCCTGCAAGGACATATTAGCAAGGAAACCAGAGGCCCTCCCAAGCAAGCCACGAAAGAAAATAAAATCCTATTGGACCTACAACATCGATCCCAAAGAGCTGAGTCACAGAATAAAGCACATGGTCCTCCCCAAGACCAAAAGGATGATGTGCAAAACTACTCATGAAGCCACTTTCCCACAGCCCCAACATTCTGCAACTGAAGAACCTCCAAGGGAAAATATCCATAAGACACCTAAAAAATCCTGGGAAAATTTAGGAAATCCAAGGAAAAAACCTTGAACAACCTAGAAAACCTAGGGAAAGTCCCAGGGAAGAACCCAAAACCATCCCAGGACCTAGGCACCGAAGGAAAACCCCACCACAAGGCAAGGAAAGGGGCATAACATTGGATTAGTGATTTCCCTCCCCAAAGAGGTCGTCTACAACACCTCCTACCAAAGAGGAAGGGTTAAGGAAGTGTCAGGGAAGTTGAGACAGAATCAGGGACCTAGGACAAGGCCAAGGAAGGGATGTAGGGAAGTGGAACAAGACTTCCATAGGAAGTCACCTGCCATGGGAGTGTATTTTAATTAAGAAAAGGTTTCATAGGATTTCAATTACAATAATATTAATCATATTTTAAATGGTTTCCATAAATATTTACTTTAATGACCTTTAACTCTTATTTTGTTTGGTAACAATCATTAACCAAGAGACCCACAAAGCATAAAGTACCTCAAAATAATAATAGTAGATATCAAAATGCTACCATATCAACCAGTGAACCTTTAAATTTTACCTCAAAACAATAATAACAGAGATCATAATGCTAATATACCAACCAATGAACCTTTAAATTCTATGTAATTTAGTTGTAAGTTACGAGGAACCATTGAACAATATTAATATAGGATAGGAGGATGCTAACACATTAACTAAATACCCCTTATCCAATGCCTACTTTTAAATTGACAAAAATTTTGACATAGGCTATATTTTATAAGTTCATAATTTCTTATAGATTTTACAGATATGGAAAAAAGTATATTTGGTAAAAAAAAAAACTATTTAAGAAAGTGTATTTTATAACAAAAGGTTTCGTGAGATTCTTATCAAGCTAATATTAATCATTATTTCAAATGACTTTTTTAACAAGGAAACAAGGTTCGTGCACCCAGTTGGTTGGGTGCACGAACCCGCACCGACATCCGTACCGGGTGTGTGGGTGCAAGAATGGGTGTGGTTGGGCCAAACCCTAGATGCACCCTATCTAACAGGGTTTGGCTGGGATGAACCCTGTCAGACATGGTGCAGCTCAGCCGAACCTTGCAGCCAATTAGGGTTCGGCCAGTCGAACCCTACCCTATTCGGGCATTAAAATGCATAAAAAAAATGTTATTTCTTTTAAGTTAATATGTGGGCCCAGCCTCACCCTGCCGATACAAGCTCCTAAAAAAATTGAAAAACAAAATTAATTTTTGAAAAACTTAATATTTTAAATTTTAAAGTTTTTTACTTTTTTTTAATTAAATGAACTTTATATTTTAAAGTTTTTTAGTGTTTACGTGGGCCCAACCATGGGTCCACCCAACCCATACGGGATTTAAAAGAAAATAAAAAATAAAACTTAAAAGTTAAAACTAAAAGTCTAAAAGTTAAAAACTTTAAAGTTTAAACATTTTAATTTTTTTATTTTTAAAAGTTTATAGTTTATAGTTCTAAGTTTATACGTTAAACTTTTTAAGTTTTTAGTTTTTTATAATAAATATTAAATTATAATGTATAAAGTGAACTCCAATTCAGTATAAAGTGAATTGGAGTCCACTTTTATATAAACCCTTCTATAAAGGTTTCTATTTCATTTTAACCATTTGCACAAGTGAAATTAAAAAGGTAAGAGACGGCACCAAGCAAGACTAAGACGCGACCCCTTGTAATATGTTTTTATGATACCAATGTGTATGATTTATTTATTTATTTTGTAATGTGTATGATTTATAAAATTTAATAAAAAGAGGGGTAAAATTTTTATTGAAATTAGAAAAACATACAAGAGTCAAGAATCAGATTACAACAAAACTACCTCATCTAGGCATATCAACTTTCAATAAACTAGTAAGAGTTTGAGAGCACGCTAAAGGAAGTTGATGCCACTCCCTAACACTCCAACCTTCTTGAAATTTAGAGACCCATTTAGCCAAACAGTCAGCAACATCATTCCACTCCCTTGAAATATGAGTAAAAGCGATAAACTCCATATGACAATGAAAACGAAGAATCTGCCTAACCACCCCTGCCAACCTCCAATTAGCATTGGTAAGATTACAAGTATTCAACAAATTAATGATAACTTGAAAATATGATTCACAAATTATCCTACGCCAACCCAAAGCATATCCTTACTCCAATGCATAAATAATAGCAAGGGCTTCATATAATTATTGGTATGCCTTCCTTTAAAACATGAGAAAAAGAAACATACCACACCACTGCAATCATGTCCCACTCCACCAATACCAGCATTTCTAGGATTACCTCTTGAAGACCCATCAGTATTAATCTTAAGAACCCCCTAGGAGGGGGCTACCATCTGCCATCTCTCTGCACTCTGTTATTGAATCCCCTCATGTTAAAATAAATAGCAGCACATGGACCAGACACTGTCAAACTGTTGCTCAGAGATATGCCTTAGGTAAGGATTTGGTATTTTAGTGCGCCTTAGACCCGACCAACATTGAAAGAACGAGAGGAATAAATGCCTCTCGTGCCAATATCCAGAGATGGGCGGGTTCCCTTGCTATTCTAACTAGGGGGGTTTTGAGATTAAGGAACTAAAAGGAATGGGAAATGACTAAAAGGGGAAATATGGCCACAGGCCAAATAGAATAGGGATGATGGAATAATAGCACACAAACTCTATTGCATTTTGAACCAAATAGCCCTCAAATACATATAACTAATAGAAATTTAAACCAGAACATCTAGCATGTATAATCTCCAGGACTAATCCAGAGTTACTACTTTATCAACAACTAAATCCAGATATTAGAATTCAAGTTACAGTTTAAAGTAAGGAACGATAGAAGACAAGCAATAGAAGACATACACATGAAAATAGAAGTCCAAGTCTAGAGCCAGACATCAACTGTATTGATAACAAAATTCAGGTTTTCATTTAACTTCTAGCAAACATCCATCCATTTTACAATAAAAGAGCGGACTTATATAGAGAATTCTGCCTCTTGAGCAATAAATGCTCATAAACAAAATATGGCGGTGGAAGCCAAGATAAACATTACAAGGTGATACAGCCACAAGATATTAAACAGGCATGGCAAGGGATGATGACTCCTCAAAATGTCGTTGAATTTCTTCAATGCTCTAACATACTTGACTTGCTGGCATTGTCTCCTTACTTGTAGGAACCGCCTTTGTAGAAGTCCAAGTCTAGAGCCAGACATCAGCTATATTGATAGCAGAATTCAGGTTTTCATTTAGCTTCTAGCAAACATCCATCCATTTTACAATAAAATAGCAGGATTATATAGATAATTCTGCCACTTGAGCAATAAATGCTCATAAACAGAATATGGTGGCAGAAGCCAAGATAAACATTACAAGGTGATATAGTCGCTAGATATTAAACAGGTATGGCAAGGGTTGGTGACTCCTTAAAATATCATTGAATGTATTCAATGCTCTAACATACTTGACTTGTTGGCATTGTCTCCTTACTTGTAGGAACCACCTCCATAGAAGATATGCTTGAATTCTTGAAACGTCTAATCCGAAATCTTCCCAATAGTTGTGGGTGATCGGATAAGGATATACTTCAAATTTTTGAGGTGGAGTACTTCTGGAAGAAACCAACACCAAAGTCAATCTGATTTACTAGCAGAGTGCGCCTGACCTGGGGTACAAGTGCTGAGTGCACCTAGCCTCTGATGCAAGTACTGAGTGTGCCTAGTCTTGGGCACAAGTACTGAGTGCACCTGACCTCTGGCACAAGTACTGAGTGCACCTGGCCTTGTGCACAAGTGCTGAGTGCGCTCGGTCTCTAGCGCAAGTCATGAGTGCACCCGACCTTGGGCATAAGTGTTGAGTGTGCCTGGCCTCTGGCGCAAGTGCTGAGTGTGCCCAAACTCTAGCACAACTGTTGAGTGCATCCAGCCTCTGCCACATGGCCTGAGTGTGCCCAGCCTTGGGTGCAAGTGCTAGGTGCGCTCAGCCTTGGGTGCAAGTGCGCAGTGCGCTCATATTTTGGCATAGGTGTGTAGTGCACCCATATTCTGGTGCATACAAAATGAAGTGTTGGATCTATGCCTAAGGCTAAAAATTCATGGTCCCTTCTATGGAAGATTTCTTAGAAGGCTAATAATAGACCATGTTGCAAAAATGGCATCTCTGGCGGCTCGTGGGGAAATTGATCTTGCCTCAATGTCGAGATCCCAGGCCTTATCCACTAGGCTCAGATTCATCTTCTTCCTCATAATATTAATTGCTCTCTAATTTCCTACTGGTAGAAGTAGATTGTTCTCCTGACTCTTCTCCTTCATGAGTTTCACTATGCTGCTCTTCATCCCGACCTGGCACCTCATCTAGGGGCTCATCTTCTTCATGACCTTGCAGGTCTTGGGCCGCTTTTTGAGTATCAAGATTATCCTCATCTTGAACCCCTTCATGCGCCTCATATGTTCCTTGCTCTTTGAACTCATTTTGTGGTTTATCTTTTTCACCCTGGGGCACTTTATCTTGAGGCACCTGATCCTTGTTTTGTTGTGGTGCAAGGTTGTCGCCCTGGCCCTCTTGGTGAGTGGGGGCCTCCACCGCATGAATCTCATCCTGGGCCTATTTCTCGCCTTCCACCCCACTTTCCTCATGTGCTTGAATATATTTTGGCTGCTGAGGGGACTCGAGAAGCGCAAGCTCCATTTTAATATGTGGGTCCAGCCTCACCGTACCAATACGAGCTCTAAAAAATTTGCAAAACAAAATTAATTTTTGAAAAACTTAATATTTTAAATTTTAAATTTTTAAAGTTTTTTACTTTTTTTTAATTAAATGAACTTTATATTTTAAATTTTTTTAGTGTTTACGTGGGCCCAACCATGGGTCCACCTAGCCCATATGGGCTTTAAAAGAAAATAAAAAATAAAAGTTAAAAGTTAAAACTAAAAGTCTAAAAGTTAAAAACTTTAAAGTTTAAACATTTTAATTTTTTTTATTTTTAAAAGTTTATAGTTTATAGTTCTAAGTTTATAAGTTAAACTTTTTAAGTTTTTAGTTTTTTATAATAAATATTAAATTATAATGTATAAAGTGAACTCCAATTCAGTATAAAGTGAATTGGAGTCCACTTCTGTATAAACCCTTCTATAAATGTTTCTATTGCATTTTAACCATTTGCACAAGTGAAATTGAAAAGGCAAGAGACGGCACCAAGCAAGACTGAGACGCGAACCCTTGTAATATGATTTTATGATGCCAATGTGTATGATTTATTTTTTTCTTTTTTAATGTGTATGATTTATAAAATTTAATAAAAGAGGGGTGAAATTTTTATTGAAATCAAAAAAACATACAAGAGTCAAGAATCATATTACAACAAAACTACCTCATCTAGGCATATCAACTTTCAATAAACTAGTAAGAGTTTGAGAGCACGCTGAAGGAAGTTGATGCCACTCCCTAACACTCCAACCTTCTTGAAATTTAGAGGCCCATTTAGCCAAAAAATCAGCAACACCATTCCACTCCCTTGAAATATGAGTAAAAGCGATAAACTCCATATGACAACGAAAACGAAGAATCTACCTAACCACCCCTGCCAACCTCCAATTAACATTGGTAAGATTACAAGTATTCAATAAATTAATGATAATTTGAGAATATGATTCACAAATTATCCTGCGCCAACCCAAAGCATATCCTTGCTCCAATGCATAAATAACAGCAAGGGCTTCCATATAATTATTGGTATACCTTCCTTTAAAACATGAGAAAAAGAAACATACCACACCACTGCAATCACATCCCACTCCACCAATACCAACATTTCTAGGATTACCTCTTGAAAACCCATCAGTATTAATCTTAAGAACCCCCCTATGAGGTGGCTACCATCTGCCATCTCTTTGCACTCTGTTATTGAATCCCCTCATGTTAAAATAAATAGTAGCACATGGACCAGACACTGTCAAATTGTTGGTCAGAGATATGCCTTAGGTAAGGATTTGGTATTTTAGTGTGCCTTAGACCCGACCAACATTGAAAGGTCGAGAGGAAGAAATGCCTCTCGTGCCAATCTCCAGAGATGGGCTGGTTTCCTTGCTATTCTAACTGGGGGTTTTGAGATTAAGGAACTGAAAGGAATGGGAAATGACTAAAAGTGGAAATATGGCCACAGGCCAGATAGAATAGGGGTGATGGAATAACAACACAAAAACTCTATTACATTTTGAACCAAATAGCCCTCAAATACATATAACTAATAGAAATTTAAACCAAACATCTAGCATTATAATCTCCAGGACTAATCCAGAGTTACTACTTTATCAACAACTATATCCAGATATTAGAATTCAATTTACAGTTTAAAGTAAAGAACGATAGAAGACAAGCAATAGAAGACATACACATGAAAATAGAAGTCCAAGTCTAGAGCCAGACATCAGCTGTATTGATAGCATAATTCAAGTTTTCATTAAACTTCTAGCAAACATCCATCCATTTTACACTAAAAGAGCAGGCTTATATAGATAATTCTACCGCTTGAGCAATAAATGCTCATAAACAAAATATGGCGGTGGAAGCCAAGATAAACATTACAAGGTGATACAGCCGCAAGATATTAAACAGGTATGGCAAGGGCTGATGACTCCTCAAAATGTTGTTGAATGTCTTCAATGCTCTGACATACTTGACTTGCTGGTGTTGTCTCCTTACTTGTAGGAACTACCTCTGTAGAATTCCAAGTCTAGAGCCAGACATCAGTTGTATTGATAGCAAAATTCAGGTTTTCATTTAGCTTCTAGCAAACATCCATCCATTTTACAATAAAATAGCGGGATTATATAGAGAATTATGTCGCTTGAGCAATAAATGCTCATAAAAAAAATATGACGATGGAAGCCAAGATAAACATTACAAGGTGATATAGCCACAAGATATTAAACAGGTATGGCAAGGGCTGGTGACTCCTCAAAATATCGTTGAATGTATTCAATGCTCTGACATACTTGACTTGCTGGCATTGTCTCCTTACTTGTAGGAACCACCTCCATAGAAGATATGCTTGAATTATTGAAAAGTCTAATCCGGTAGCTTCCCAATAGTTGTGGGTGATCATATAAGGATATACTTCAAATTGCTGATGTGGAGTACTTCTGGAAGAAACCAGCACCAAAGTAAATTTGATTTACTAGCAGAGTGTGCCTAACCTGGGGCACAAGTGTTGAGTGTGCCTATCCTCTAATGCAAGTACTGAGTGCGCCTGGTCTTGGATGCAAGTGCTAAGTGTGCTCGACCTCTGGTGCAAGTACTGAGTGCACCTAGCCTTGGGCGCAAGTGCTGAGTGCACCCAGCCTCTGGCGCAAGTCATGAGTGCACCCGACCTTGGGCATAAGTGCTGAGTGTGCTCAGCCTCTGGTGCAAGTGCTAAGTGCACCCGACCTCTGGCACAAGTGTTGAGTGTGCCCGGCCTCTAGCACACGGTCTGAGTGTGCCTAGCCTTGGGCACAAGTGTTGGGTGCACTCGACCTTGGGCGCAAGTGTGCAGTGCGCCCATATTCTGGTGTAGGTGTGTAGTGCAACCATATTCTGGCGCATCCAAAATGAAGTGTTGGATCTATGCCTAAGGCTAAAACTTCATGGTCCCTTCTGCGAAAGCTTTCTTAGAAGGCTAATAATAGACCATGTTGTAGAAATGGCAACATCTCTAGCGACTCACGAGGAAATTGAGCTTGCCTCAATTTTGAGATCCCAGGCCTTATCCACTGGGCTCAGAGTCATATTCTTCCTCATAATCTTCATCGCTCTCTAATTTCCTGCTAGTAGCAGCAGACTGTTCTCTTGACTCTTCTCCTTCATGAGTTTCACTGTGCTACTCTTCATCCCGACCTAGCACCTCATCTAAGGGTTCATCTTCTTCGTGACCTTGCAGGTCTTGGGCTTCTTTTTGAGTATCAAGATTTTCCTCATCTTGAACCCCTTCATGTGCCTCATATGTTCCTTGCTCTCTGACCTCCTTTTATGGTTTATCTTTTTCTTCTTGGGCATTTTATCTTGAGGTACCTGATCCTTGTTTTGTTGTGGCACAAGGTTGTCGGCCTAGCCCTCTTGGTGAGTGGGGGCCTCCACCGCATGAATCTCATCCTGGGCCTGGTTCTCGCCTTCCACCCCACTTTCCTCTTGTGCTTGAATATCTTCTGCCTACTGAGGGGACTCAGGAAGCGCAAGCTCCCTTTTAATATGGTTATAGGTCCCTTGGACCGAGGACCAATAATTGTTATGGATTTCATCATGCTTTCGGAGCTCTCGAACAAGGTACCCAATTTTTTTCAGATGACGGACCTCAGAAAAATTGAACCTCTCACTGAGATCCACCAAGCACGCTTGTATTATCACAAATTTGGAAGTATATTGCATTACTTGGAGCTCAGAAACAGGCTCCTCCCAGTCATCAATTTCTTGAGTGTCATTCTCGAAGGAGTCTCATGTCGGCCATAGCTCTTGATCATTTAAGACATGATCCTGTTCATCAGTGAAACCCGAAAAACCATTATTGGCCAGAGTCTCAAAATACATGAGAGCAATTTTTCTCTCTTTCAAGCATGCTTATGATATCTCGAGCCTTTTAGGCTGCTTTGGCCTTCTTAAAGAATGATCTAAGAGTTAAATCAATGGCTAACCATGAGCGATCCAGATCATACATTGGTGCAAGCTCAACTGATTGGTCCAAGGCCCGTGCCTTCATGGCTAGCTCCAGCCATTCGTCAACCTCTGCCTCAGCCTCTTCGACAATGGAAGTGTCGTGTGAAACTGCTTCCTTGGCCTCCCAGATGAACTTCAACACTGAGACTTTCCGACGCACCCTATTTCTAAAATTGACCAAGAAATGAGTGCGCACCTCTTTGGTGTGGTCCTTGGACAGAGTTGAACTGGACTCTGGCCTACTTTCTATCTTGACCCTTAGTTGCTGGATTTCGGCCTCCAATACCAACAATTGATTTTTGGCTTCTCCTTGTATTCTGAGGCACTCCTCATAATCCTCCTTGGTGTCTTTGAGTCCCTGCTCCAGGTCAACCACTTGTTGTTGCAGCTGTTTCACTTTTAACTGTTCATCTTTAAGTTGTCCACACGTGAGTGTTAGGGTTTCATCTAGTTGAGCATTCTTGGCCTCGATGTTGTAGCAGCGATCTCTGAAATGATCTACCTAAAGATAGAGAGATGTTGCCTCAACATGAATATTTTTAGCCATCATCTTAGGGTCAGCAGTATTCAAATCCTCCACCGCTTGTCTATAGGAGTAGTTTTTCGACGTTATTTCATTTAGCAGCTTCTGCACCTTGGGCACTTTTTTGGTTTGGAGGAGCAGCATATTATGAGGGTCAAAGACTACCCTTTTTTTGGATGAGCCAGTGCCTGCTCACTTTTTCTCTTCTGGCCTGTGAGCCAGACTGAGGAGTTCTGTTGGGCCTTATGGATACTCTCAGCCATCGTCTCTTCCTCATAAAAGTCTAGTTCCTCGGGCTCAGGCTCCTGTATTCCAAAGAATGTGGTAAGAAAAAAAGAGCCTACTGAGGGTTCAATTATACAAGCATCTTCGAGAGAGGTTGGGCGACAGCAACAATGACTGTAGGGGATGCTGGGGTTTGTACTGTTGAAGCCAAAATTTTGGGTTCAAGACAGGTCATTTCCATGATGTGTACTAGCGAAGCAACTAAGGGAGTAGGATTAGAAGAATGCTGGCTAAGGTTTACAGTAGTTACAGAAGTTGCAATAGGAGCTACCAGACCTTGGGGAGTGAAGACAGAAGTGAAGGCATTGGAGACTTTTGCAAAAGTCTCAAATGACTCAGATACTTTCGGTAAGGGAGCAGGGGGATGCGTCGGTAAGAAGGGGTTGGGAAAGATGTCAGCTGAGGCACCGAGCGAAATATGGGTGAACACTAGGGTTACGACATCGAGAAGTGAGATTTATTCAGAAGTAGTTGAGAAAAAGGGAGAAATAGAAGATGTACCTACAGGCTCAGTCTCTAGAGTCAAGGCGGTAAATTGTTGTGTTTTAGGACTGTACTCTCTTTCTTCTTCTGCTACTTCATCTTCTAGGTCAATAAACGGCTCTTTGGCCTACAGCAGCTTCTGTACCTTCAGAGCTTACTATGCTATCTATGTGGGTCGTACTTACTGTGTTGGAGCAACAACCTCCGAAACACCCCCTTATTTGACTGCTACTGCCGTCGGAGGGGCTGCGCCAGAGACTATGAATCTGATAGAGCGGGACTTCTTCACAGCACTTTGGGGCGTAGGTGCATCGGGCACACTCCTATTTTTTGGAGTGGTCTTTTCTTCTCGGACCTGTCGCTTACCTTTGCTCTTGATAGGTGGTGCATAACCATTTTTTTGTTCTTGGAGAGCATACAGGTCATTGACTCTACTAGGGCTCTCTAAGCTTCTAGGTACACGGTCCCCAAAAAATACAGGTCGATAATCATTATGATTATTATCAAATAGATCAAAAAAATTTTGATCTATCTACACCGTGGGATCAGACAACTTCTTTTTGTGGTGACACCTCATTATCCACCAATTTGAAACCTTCTTCATCGACCACTAGGGTGTTTTTTCTTTCATGAATGTGAAAATTATATCATCAGGGTCTTGATGATGAAACCGCCTAGGGTTGTACTCAGCCTCCATGACATAAAAATAATGCCACAGTGGGAAGGAGAACATCTTTTCAATGTTCCATTCGAGGTCCCATCCAGAAGGATTATTATGCTGCTGCTCAATCTCCGGGCAAGGACGGCAGTGGAATTTTTCTTTCCCAATATTTTCTTTGAAGACGCCATATGGGTCATATTTCCATCGTTGGGGCAGGTCTATTAGACCAAAATCATACAGGGTAGTCACCAGATAATGATTTCACTTATTCTGCATCACCTTGATGGGACCAAGCTCAACGGGCCAAGGGCAGGTGTGTTGTTTCTTCCTTCCCTTGTCGAAGACATCATATGCATAGTCGCACTGACAAGCGACCTCCTGGGAAAACAAGTACTCAGTAGCGTAATACGATAGCAAGAAGGTTTACCTGAAAACCCAAAAATTCATATCACGAGCCCCTATGTTAACCAAAAAATATCTCCGAGTTGCTGATTTATCACATAATATCTCATCTCCCTTGGCACTCGTTCACAGGTTCCAGTCACAATTTGCGGCGCTGGTCTGAGGAAAACCCGATTGAAATTGTAGTAAGACTCTCGCCTTGACAGGACTAAAGTCCACTGATACACTGGGAGCGACTCGCCTTTCTCATTAGTGAAGTTCTTTTCGATGAATGCAAAGCTGGGTTTTGCATGCAGCTGGTGAAATAAGTACCATACCATAAAAGAGCAACTCTGAAATGCCACGGCCCCTTGTTTCATTACACACAGCTGGAGGTGCAGCTATCAGGACACCCAATCGGTCCAATCGTAGAATATAGGACTTATTTCTCGTGACGCAGCATCAGCGACGTAAAATTCCTCATGGGATACACATTCAAAAACTATTGCTTACCAGGCGTTTACCTAGGCATCTGATACTAGGCCAGTGATCCATGCCAGCATAGAAAAAAGTTTAGAATTTTTGAATTTTTGCAAGGACATGGGGAGCTGCGGCAAGGTTCCAGGCGCAAGGGTTTCCTTATAATGAGCCTCCATAAAACGCCTCATCTGCGCCAAAAATTTGTATCTTTGCGCCTACTCCTTTGTGTCAATTCTCTAGATAATAACATTCTTAGGAGGACACCGCCCACAAGCAAAAGCCTCACGAATTTTGTCAGTTGAGATGGAGAATAATTTGTTCCCTCCCAAGTCCTTCACAGATCTAGTATGAGGATCATAGGCCTTGTCGATTGCAAATATCAATTCTGGGTAAGGGTGAGCGGGTGAATGTAAGTACCATTATAAGAGTGAGTGATAAGCGACTACTCGATCATGCACCTCAGATACTTTTTCCCTCTTCTGGTCAATATCCATGTGCAACTTTTCTCTACTGGTGCGAGTGAGAATACAGTCCCGAATTTTACTCAGCTGGTCTTCATGTGGGGCGGCAAGGGTTTCTGCTTCTCTTTTACTACTCCCTATTCGCCTTCTGCAAGTTTCGGAACTGTATCCCCTTTTCCTTGGTCTCTCATTTCTTGCCCATTTTTCTATAGTGAAACCTTCGAGTATTCCATAGGGACAAAATTCAGGAACTTGAGAGCGCTTCAGAAGTGAATCATAAGTGTGCAGAAACAACCAAGTCTCACTGACAATCGTCAAGAGTGAATGATGCCACAGGTTCAGGATTCAAAAGGGTATATTTCTTGAAGCATCTGATCTTTTATAGGTTCAGCTTATACCCACCTGTGTTAATGTTACCTGCGCAGAGTTAATGCCCAGAAAGGCCTTAGAGGCGTTAGGAAAAAACCTTTTCAAGGTAAACAATGATGGGGCACGGATCTCGATCTTAACTACCCAAGCCAAGCATAATCATTCTTGAAGAGTGTGAATTCCTTTCGCAGGTGTACTTATTTTCAATCATGGGCCGCACCTTGGGTTGTGTGCTAGTGAACAGCGTTAAACTTGGAAATTCATGGATAGGGGGCACCTTTAAAATCATGCACTTTGGCCACCTTGGGATGGGCACCTTCTGCTTTGAGCTATGTGTCATAGTGGTACGCCCAGGTTGGGCATGCCTCCCTATACACCTCCTTGGAAAAACATGCGCTCAACCTTGGGCACACGGCCTGAGTGCACCCAACCTTAGGCACATGGTCTATGTGCGATCGTCTGACTTTGTGAGTTGCTTCTGCCAACAGGGCTCCTTTGCCTGTCTTGAACCATTACCTGCCCTACCACGCAACTTGACCTAAATCCAAAAATAAAAAGAGAACATCCATCGACCTCCTTCTACCGGCTAGGGCACTGGCCCTAAAAATTGAGCTTTTATCAGCACAGAGGAGTGGAGGGACATCCTTTCGACTGTACAAGAAAAATGGAATGCATAAGGGAAAAACCAAGAATATATACAACTGTACAGGAAAATTTCGCACCTCCCCTCACTGGTGGTATGCCTTCAGGTGTACGCCATTAACCGATAATGGCAAAGCAAACCCATTCAAATCTTGCAGTGTGAAAGAGTTTATCAGGTGCACCTGGGAGACTTGAAACGGGCCTTCCCAAAACGTATCAAACTTATCATGATTGCTTGTTTTGGACTTTTTCTCATTCCATTTTAACACTAAATCTTCGATCTAAAAAGTGCGGTTGGAGGTCCCTTTGCCAAACCATTTTTTTGTGTCCACTGCATGCCTCATAAAAGCCTCGTAGGCTTTCTCCCTTTCCTCTTCTAATTGCAAGAGTTGGGTGATTCTGATGCTGACCGGATCAAATTCCTCGCCTTCATCGTCCAAAGATCGAAGAGATTGTAGCACCGACAACTCAATATGCGCAGGAAGCACTGCTTCCTTCCCATACACTAAAGAGTACGGGGATGTCTTTATGGACTTCTTGATAGAAATTCGGTCAGCCCATAGCGCAAAATCCAAGTTTAAGTGCCAAGTTTGCTTATTATCTTCTAGCATTTTCTTGAGGATCCGGAGCAAGTTTTTATTAGTAGATTCCGCCAAGCCATTACCCTACGGGTAATAATTTGATGAAGTTTTCATATAAATACCATACTTGCTAGCAAACGCACACATCTTGGCCCCAATGAAATGAGATCCGTTGTCTATCACTACAGCATTCGATATCCCGAAATGGGTTGAGTCCCTCCAAGAATGCAATAACCACATCCTGATTTGCCCGCTTGGTTGGCACTACCTCCGAACTTCGGGTGAAATAATCAGTAGCAGTCATAATATATTTGTGTCTCACTGAAGAGTTAGGCTTGATTATCCTAATGAAGTCTAAACCCCATTGCTGAAATGGAGCCTCGACCTGAATCAGGTGCAAAGGCAACGGAGAATTTCTGATGCGGCCAGCATATCTTTGGCACTTATCACATTTTTGGCTTACACTGAAGGAGTCTGAGAAAATGGTGTGCCAATAATAGCCCGCCCTTATTATTTTCAAAGCCATTGGCCTTCTGGTGAAATGGCCCCCGGACATTCCAAAATGGAATTCATCCAGGATTTTTTGTTTTTCTATCCCCCTAACATATCTCAGGAGGACGTTGTCTATATTTCGGTGGAACAACCCCTCAGGTAACAAAACGAATCTGCAAGCTTGAAGCCTGAAATGCTTTCTCTGTGAAGAATCAAGGCCAAGAGGACATTGTCCTGTGTTGAAGTACTCTACCAGGTCTTTAGTCCAATATTTGTCGTTTGTCGATTGATTTGCCAAATTATACTTTGGTAGTGAATCCTCCCATTGACAAGTTGTTACTTCAACCGTGGCATTCCTGGCAAGCTCCAGGCATAGCGCCCGACCATGACTAGCTTTGTGGGTCGGACGTCTATATCAAACCCCTAAATCTTTAAAATCCAACCAACCTTGTTATTACCAAGCTCGCCTTGGATGATGAAGGTCCGCACATCCGAGTGTACAACGTACACTATTGTCTTGCTTTGTGAGATGAAATTCTAGAACTTCTATAGTGCTCGCATCACCGCATGCACTTGACTTTCAATAAAACTGTGTTTTTCCTCATGCGGGAGTATCACTTGGCAAAGGAATGCTATAGGTCATTCGTCTCCTTATTCTTCTGAGTGAGCACAGCCGCATAGATTTCTGGTTCCCCAACAACATACAAAATAAATTCTTGGGAATAATTAGGATTAACCAGAATGGGGGCTTGGGCAATCCGGCGTTTGATGTCTTTAAACGTCTGTCTCCTTTCATCAGTCCACAGGAATTCCACATCCCTTTTTAAGAGTTGATTCATGGGTTTTACTGATTGGGCAAAATCAAAGATAAACTTCCTGACGAAATTTATTTGCCCAAAGAAGGATTCGAGACCTTTCTTATTAGCCGAAAGAGGTAGCTTGAGCAAGGCTTCGGCCCTAGCGAGATCAATAGCAAGACCCTTTTTAGATATCAGTTGGCCTAGGAGTTTACCTTCCTTAACCGCAAAAATTAACTTTTTTGGGTTTATTGATATCCCGAACTCCCGGCACTTCTCAAACACCTATCGAATATGCGCACCGTGCTCCTCCCTCTTGTGGGAGAAAACCGTCATATCATCCAAGTATATCACAATGACGCGGTTGAGCAGTTCTCCAAAAGCCAAGTCCATCGCTCTTTGGAACGTCGCCCCGGCATTGGAAAGACCAAAGGGCATGCGCTGATAAGCAAAGGTGCCCCACTTGGTGGTGAAGGCAGTTTTATATTGGTCCTCTTCTCTGACCCAGATCTAGTTGTACCCGGAGAAACCATCCAGGAAGGAAAATCTTTGGGCCCCTGCCACTACATGAAGAATCTGGTCTATCTAGGGCAATGGGTAATGATCCTTCAGGGATGCCTGATTGAGATTTCGAAAGTCCACACAAAGACGAATATCTCCATTATTTTTTCGGACAGAGACCAATTTTGCTACCCAAGATGAATGCTTGATAGGGTAGATTATCTTTTCTTCTAGCATCTTGAGGAGTTTGGCCTTCATCAGTACCTCAATATTTGGGTTTATAGGCCTTCGCTTTTGTCGCACGGACTTGACTCCCTCCTGGAGTTTGATAGTATGTTGGAAAACATCTCGATTATACCCCTTCAAATCATGATAACTCCATGCAACGATATCAGGATATTCTTTGCAGAGGGTCCTGATTTGTTCAATCTCCTGCAGCATGCAATTGGTTCCCACTTTGATTGTCTTCCCAAATTCCAAGGCTAACTCTTGATACTCTTTTGCATCCACTTTTATTTTGTGAGGCAGGGCCCTGTCATCTTGATCAAATAAACTCTCAAGGGTTATCAAACCCTTGGGGAGGTGGTTGTTCTTCAGCTGGATAAGACCCTCATACTCATCGAGGGATCTATCTTCAATATTTCCAACCACATTAATTAAAAAATCGATGATCTACTCATCATTATCAAAGACCTGCCAGTGAATATTTTTATCTGGTACTAAGGGTCTATAAATAACCCTAACTGTTTTTGGTCTTTGCATAAGATTCTCGACTGGAGAGTATCTTGCTCCAATGGATGCCAAAATGTTTGCATGCTTGTTTCACTCCCACAAAATAGGTTGGATGTTTAGGGCCGAGAAGTATTCTAGCAGATCCCATACCTTGTTATGGTATGCTTTTAAGTAGTGTTCTTTAGCAACACATTTGTTTGTCACTTGGTTGCAGATCAATTCAGAATCCCTGAATATCTGCAACTGCTTTATTCCTAGTTTTTCATCTCTCATAACCCCAAACACAGGGCTTCATACTCAGAAGAATTATTGGTACAGCTCCAAGCGAGCCTGTATGAATAGGTTTTCTAAATTCTAGAGGGGGAGACAAGGACAACCCCAGCTCTAGCATCGTTATTGCATTGAGCGCCATCAAAGAAGAGTTTCCACAGTTGCTCATCCATAGGGTCGGTATCACTCGATGACTTAGCCTTCTCAGGTTTGGTGATCGAGTAACATCCTATGTCTGATTCTATCATAGCATTAAAATCCAACATGGAAAACTCATCCTCCATGTGCAGCTCATCAAGAGTTTCTTCCATCAGCCCCACTCCTATTTCCTGTGCCCCGTCTATGATATTGACAGAGTCCATGGGTCTCTCCACATCCTGGATCCTTTCAATGAGAAATGTAGAAGGTTTCTCATTAAAAATCTTTACCCTCTTCCCCCTAAAGGGGACTTCCATATGTGAATAATCAAGGGACAAAGAGCCCCCAAGCTTGGCAGTGAATTCCCTAGATAAGCACATGCTAAAATAGGGCTCCAAGTCAACTACCACAACTTCTTGGATTATTGTAATATGTGGCATCTTGTGCAGCATGATTGGGATATCCTTTATAACTCCAACAGTCCTTACTAGAATTCTGTCCAACTGGAGCACCCCGGGGCTGCTCCTTGTATACTCCATGCCCATAAATTCACATACAACTTTAGGCATGATAGTAGTTGCAGCACCAGAATCAACCATACAATTGTGCACTACCCATCCTTCCATTATGAGAGATAGGTAAAACGGCGGTGGCCTGTTCTTTCCCGTGGCAGAAGAAGTCAGTGGTTGTGCCAAAATGGTTTGGGTCGGTCTCCTCTTGCCCTTAACGGACTTGAGGGATTCTTGGAGCAGATCAACTTGGCCAGGTAATTGTAGTGTGTCAAAGAGGCTTAACTTAGCTGGAGTTCTCCTTAGTTCTTCGACAATGTTGTATGTTCCAACGCCTGGTTCTCCCTCGTCTTTGGTGGGTTTATACCGTGTTCGGTATTGTTGAGTGGCTTCCACCCTTTGGCGCTTGGTTATTGAGAGGTATCGTAACTTCTCCCACGCCTGATCTCTTGCTTCAGCCAAGGGTTGAGAGGTAAAGGCTTGCGGCCGAGGGGCTACCATCTTCACCCTTGAGGGCAAGTAATTTTTTAATTGACCATTGTCTGTGGGCTCTCTAGCCTAAATTGGCTCTCTCCCTGATGGCGTGGCTGCCCTATTAGTCGGTTGCTTAGGATCGGCTAGCACTTTAAGTGGTTCCATCTGAACTGGATCAACCTCAATTGGCCTTCTACCTGTCTTTGTCAGAACAACAACCTGTTCAACAGGGGAAACTATACAATCATGGTCATCTTCCATCATCATATTTACCTACCCATCAGAGCCATTGTCTGAAAGCGTTTGAGCATAGTTCTGATGGACTACACAGGCCTCTTCATTATGCGGGTCATTGCAGGTAGAGCACCATCTGGCCCTGCCAGATGTACCGGCCTTGTCGTATTTCAAAACTACAGAATTTCTCTTGAGGTCTACCGGTAAGAGCAGATTGGTCCCTTGCGATTTGAGGGGGAGGCCTTCGTGGTGGATAATTTTGGTCTTAGAATTGGATTTTCTTCATGATTGCCATATCATTCACCATACTCTTCATAAACCCGTACATATATCTTAGCTCTTTAGCTTGTTTTGGATTTAGCGAGGCGTGAGACGGAGGGGCTGGTAATGATAATGATGCCACTGGTGCACGTAGTGTTGGATACTATGGAGGCGCCGACAATTGTGGGACCACATGGGTAGGATGTTGCGACATCTGTACCGGATACTACGGAGTGGGCACTGCTTGACTTTGTGGGCCATGCACCCATGGTTGACTGGGGTAGGTCAATGGTACAGAAGAACTGGGTGTTGCTTGATTTTGTAAGTCATGAACCCACGGTTGACTAGGGTATGTCAATGGTACAAAAGAACCAGATGCACTTGGATACATGCTCTGAGGAAAATTTGGGTAAATCAGAGTCGTCGCCTTAGGTGGCATCCTCCCGACAGCTATCAGGTCGTCTTATGATTTCTGCACTTGTTCGTACAAATCTGGAAATGTGTTAATATTGGAGTGTCTGATTCTTATGTTGATGTTCATATGGAATGCCCTTAAGTAATAGAATGTGGTATGTCGTGGGGTGGGCCAAAGGTCTTCAGGAACTCTCATCCAGGTCCAATCGAACCTGAGATTGAATTCAGGTATTTCTTCTTGGGGATGCCTCTATATGTCGGTGAACTGGTGTAGTAGGGAGAAGGGGTCTGCTTGCTCATGAAAACCTCTTACTAATTTCCCAGCCAGTTGGTCCCACGGAGTGATGGTGTCGGGCATGAGTGATCAGTACCAGTAGAGGAGCTTACCTCTTAAAGAGAGAACTAGCAATTTCACCATGACATCTTCGTTGGTAATCTTGTGAATGGTTGCCAATCCTACAACTTCTTGGATATTCTCGGCCATTGTTTTTCTCGTACCATCGTAGGTGGGCAGAGCTTTCAAGGCCGCAAGAGGTACTCTATGTTGAGCTGCTAGATTTAGGGGACCAGTATGATCCCAGGTCACAAACTGCCTAGCGGGAGCTGGTTGTGCCATGTGTGGTGGTGGGTTTCCCTGGAGTGGTGGTGATAGTGGTTGAGTAGGAACAACAAAAACACTTGGTGCACCGAAATCAATGTTAGGTGGAACCTCAACGTGCTGATGATCCGATGAATTAGGCAGAACTGGGGGAAAGCTAGTCACTATGTTGTCGGGAGTTGGACCCTATGTTGCAACAATAGCTTCCTACGAGGATGTCCCGTCCAGTGGGGTATCATGCATGACCACTCTAGGACGCTCTCCAAAAGCGTTGGTGAGCAAAAATTCACGTCCCGAAAAACATTTATTTCTTTTCCATAAATTATCAATCCGGTAAGTCCGTAAACTTATGAGTGTCACACACAGTATATGCCTGCAGTGTTGGAGAACAAATCTGGTTGTACCTTATTTAGTTTGGTGGGGAGGTTTGTGTAATTGGATTCCAGCCAAACCAAATAAACTAAGTGCGGGAAATGAAATAAATAAATTATAAAAAAAAAGTAAAGTGCTGGAAATAAAATGTGGAAATAAAATGCGAGGAAATAAACACACAACTAAAATTAAATAAAGCAGTAAACTAATCTACAGAAAGCAAATGCACAAATTAAACAAGGGAGGACTACTGCAGGGAGTGGGCCCAAGCTCCCGCAGATAGTCCGCCCGGATAGCTACGTAGAGCTTGCTCGAATAAGAGGAGTTGCACTCTTAATTAATTAAACAATAAAATAAAATAAGTTCTGTGTAAAATTAATCATTCCTCCTTTGTTCATCTGGCCTACATATTTATATAAAGCGTAGCCAGATCTCATTACAATAACAAATCAGTCTATTTTAATCACGTGATGTGATTTAGTTACAATTGATTCTACACATATTTTATTCTTCTATTTTAAAGTATGTTTGTTCACCAGAAGGATAAATATAAACATCTTTAGGTGTACGTAACAACAAATCCTAAACTAATGCATCCTAAAAATAATAATATGCTTTAAGAGCTTTACAAGTTCAACCGACCAATCGGTTGATAATAATAACAAGCACTTTATTCTATTTAATAAATGCATGATTAAAATAGATCTCCTTTGTCTTCACATGCAACCTCCTCCATAGTCCTTGGTCAACCAATCAAAGTTGACTTGGTAAATATTGCAAAGTATGAAGGCATGGAGGTGCCTTCTTTATAAGGAAGGCGCCTACTTTTGTTGGGTGCCTTCCTTATAAGGAAGGCGCCTACTTCTGCTGGGCGCCTTCCTTGAAGAGGAAGGCGCTTATTTCTGTTGGTCACCTTCCTTGAAGAGGAAGGCACTTGCTCTCTTGCCTTAGTCTCTGTAAGCAGAAGTATGCCAGGTCCAAGTGGATGTAGACTGGAAAACACCATATTAGTAATAAAACCTGCATTTATACACATTTCCCACTAAAAACACCAATCAAGCATAATACCGGATTTTCTATCAATTATATGCATAAGTTATATAAAATACATCTCATATGCTAATTGAACTAGTGATAATTCTCCTTAACCGTGTATATAAAATGAGCATTTTTTGGTGCTCATCATCCCCCCATGCCTAACATGTGCCACACCCTCATGGCACCAAAAGGTGAAGTTATCCCTCTCGCAGGCTGACCATGCCAAAAAGTTTGTCATGTCTTCGTGACAACAACCCCTGGGATATATATTTTTTTCCTCTTTTTTTTTTTTTTAATGGCCTTCAGACATCTCTCGTTTCTCTGTCGTCGAGTGCTTGCTATTTTTTTCCATTCAAGCACTACTGTTTTTTCTCAGTACTATTTTTTTATTCAGCACTGTGTTTTTTTCATTGAGTGTTGCTATTCTTCATCCATAGAGCGATGCGGCACCAGCAGAAGTCAGAAACACATCCTGACTAATCATTGCGGATAAATAGTTAAATTGTGACCACACTATTTAGGGCAAATTACCATTGCACTAATGCTGGAATTTTTCAGTGTTGCACATTAGTCAGATTTTGTGAGACCAAATTTGTTTAAAACAAGTGCAATCACCAGCTACTACTTTTACCCACATCTGAAACATATTTGACATCTTCAGAACCTCCTTTGTGGTAGAGAGTAGCATCATTTATATGTGTTCGCTCAAGATGACTACCATTGTTTGGAGGAGGCAATGAAAATGATGCCAAATTTATTCATGTAGATGCCATAGCCTCTCCTTTTTTTTTTTTTTTCAATTATATTTTTTTTTCAAGGCACATCATGTGTTTGAATTCTAATGGGAGATTTTGAAAAACTATGGAGGCGTCAACTGGTATTAGCATAGAAATTATTTTAAAATAACTATACACATAATTAACAAGAAAATCAATACATACCCGAGTGAATTTCGTAGAATCTGATATATATAATACTGGTGGTGTGAGACGTCTTCATGTTGGTGCTCCTGGAGATTTTATTTATTTATTTATCTGTATCTTTATCTGTTTTGCCATGAACAGAACAGATCTTGACTCTCTCCCTTTTTTTTTTCATCCTCTGACACGTGTGCGTCCAACATGATCTCCCTTCTGAATTATTTCTTTTGCATGCATAATTGGAACAACACTGTATTCCTTTGTTTTTCGTAGTGAGGAAAAACAATATTTCTTTCATCATTCACGACATCTATCAGGTGCATTGCTGAGATGTATGTGTTGTATGTGTTGGCGTTGGTAGGATGTTCTCATCCGTTGGTGCGAGCCCCAAATTAACCTACATGACGTAGAGTTGGAACTGCACCAATTTTTGTTGCCCACGTCATGCTTGTCTAGTCAACGGGCGAAGAACAGGGGTGCCTTCCCTATGAGGAAGGTGTTTGCCTTCTAGTGGCGCCTTCCTGTCAGCGTCTTCTTGTGAGAGGAAGGTGCTTGCCTTCTAGTGGCACCTTCCTGTTGGTGCCTTCCTATGGCGCCTTCCTGTCGACGTCTTCCTGTGGGCGCCTTCCTATGGCACCTTCCTGTCGGCGCCTTCCGGTGAGAGGAATGCGCTTGCATTCTTTTGGTGCCTTCTTGGAAGAGGAAGGTGTTAGCCTTCTATTGGCGCCTTCCTGGAAAAGGAAGGCGCTTATCTTTTCTTGGTGCCTTCTTGGAAGAGGAAGGCACCTACCTTCTTCTGGCACCTTCCTTGAAGAGGAAGGTGCCTACTTACCATGCGTTGATTCCGAAGGAAACAGATATTTGACATCTGTTTTTTTCAAACTCCTCCCCCATTTTATTTAGCTACCAGTTGGAGGTTTCTCATTTCCCTTCGGGACCAGGTTGGTCCTCGGGAAAGAGGATACTCTCTTCCAACGGGCAGCAAAAATAAAACTTTGCTTCTGATTTGCATTTCATCGTGGAGCTATTTCAACAAAAGGTTTTTTTTTTTTTTTCATAGGAGTAAGTTAGGCGCCGACAATAAGACGTTTTTCCCCCATGTCTAAAAATTGTCACGTCCTCGTGACAACAGCCTTTTGAACTCCCCTTTTTTTTTTTTTCATAGGAGTAAGTTAGGCGCCGACAATAAGGCGTCTTTCCCCCCATGTCTAAAAATTGTCACGTCCTCGTGACAACGTCTTCCGAACTCCCTTTTTTTTTTTTTTTCATAGGAGTAAGTTAGGCGCCGACAATAAGGCGTTTTTCCCCCATGTCTAAAAATTGTCACGTCCTCGTGACAACAGCCTTCCGAACTCCCCTTTTTTCTTTTTCTTTTTTCATAGGAGTAAGTTAGGCATCGACAATAAGGCGTCTTTCCCCCCATGTCTAAAAATTGTCACGTCCTCGTGACAACAACCTTCCGAACTCCTTTTTTTTTTTTTTTTAGGCTGAGCCTTCTTCTGTTGGTGTTCCCGTACAAACATTATTTCTAATTTGCATTTCAATTGGGATTCTAACAATAGAAGATTTTTTTATTACGGGAGGTTATGGTTCACCCGCATCTTCCCCCTCTTAAATTGGTGATGCCCTTATCGCCAGCAACAGGTCCCTCTGCGCAACAGGTCTGCAGCCCTCCAAACGTCAGGTCCCACACTGAACAACAGGTACCCCCATCCAAGGGAGAAGAAAATTGCTTATTGGTGTCTTCCTCTAGGTGGAAAAAGGCACTGTTGTATTGGACTGTAGGCACTCTCTTCCTGATGGGAAGTTTCTTTTCCGCTAGGGCACAAAATGTCACATCTTTTAGACCTAGTTTAAGTCGGCTCCGCCTACAGATCATGCTCATGGTTGTGTACTGCGAAACTACACCTACAAAAATTGGAAAACAAGAATCATGATCTATGCCTAAGGACCTAGCTCTTAGGATGCCTTCAGATTGCACTCATCGGGAATGATTACCTACACACACGAAAGCAGTAAAACAGGAGTCATGACTCTGTGCCTGTTAGGCCCTGGCTCTAAGGATGCCTACAGCTTGCAATTCGGTTCATGGTTTCCTGCAAAGCAAATAAAAAGAAATTTTTATGCTAAGCAGGACATGTTCTATGCCTTTTATTTTTCATTGGGAGGATTCGCATAATTTTTTTTTTTTTTTTTTTTTTATCAAGGCACCTTTACTATATGCCATCAAGGTGCCTCGTCACTTTTTGTCTCTCTTTTTTTTTTCTTTGTGCCATCGAACCACCCAGGTGCGAGAAATGGATCAAGGCACCCTAGATGTCAAGGCGCTTGCTTGCTGTGGAAGGCACTTGCTTGTTGTGGAAGGCGCCTGCTTGCTGTGGAAGGCGCCTTCAATGTATGGCACCTTCTTGATGCGGAAGGCGCCTCCAATGTATGGTGCCTTCCTGATGCGGAAGGTGCCTCCAATGTATGGCGCCTTCCTCCAATGTATGGCGCCTTCCTGATGTGGAAGGCGCCTCCAATGTATGGTGCATTCTTCATACGGAAGGCGCCTCCAACGTATGGCACCTTCTTGATGCGAAAGACGCCTCCAATGTATGGTGCCTTCCTGATGCGGAAGGCGCCTCCGTTGTATGGCGCCTTCCTGATGCGGAAGGCACCTCCGTTGTATGATGCCTTCTTCATGCAGAAGGCACCTTATTGATGATCAAGGCATATTTCACTTTTATTTTATTTTTATTTTTTCTCTTTTCTTTTCTTTTTTTTTTCACGTATCCTCCTCTCTCTTTTTTTCTCCTTTTTTTTTTTTCTCCTTTTTTTTTTTTCTCTTTTTTTTCTTCTTCCTTTTTTTTTTTTTTTTCAACGAATGATTGAACATTTGTCCAAGCTACTGGTATGGTATGGGGTCTCCCCCATGTCGATGTCTGATCCACTCTCGCAAATGTGAGGCAATTGTTAATGGAGCTCGTTGACCGTTACTTGAACATTGTCTTGGCACTCTACTTTGTACGTGGTGTAGCATCTTTGACTCTGCTCATCATTTACTCGAGTTGTAACAGTCACACACCTTGCTGCAAAACATTCCCAAAGTTTCACAAGCACCTTGGGCTGGAAGCCTTTCGCTTGATCAGGGTTACTTAGCCTGCCTTCAAGCGCTAATGTTGCCAAGGTAAAACTCTGCTAGCTTTCACCTGCTAGATTGGATGCTACACGATTAGGTACACGAGATAGTTCGTATAGTGTTATTACAAACTCCACATATAATTCTCAATTCATGAAATCTTCACAGACACCTCCTTATTTTTCTACTTCGCACTTCACGTTGTCCTACAAAACATAAAAGAAAAATCTAAACTAAAGGCATGAAAATAAAATTCTAACTAAAATTTTTTCATTTTTTTTTTTATGTATATATATAATTTTTTTATCTTATAATTACTTCCAGGCTCCTCCCTTGCTTTATTTAGTGTCCGGTTGGAGATTTCTCATTTCCCTTATGGACCAACCTGGTCCTAGGGAAAGAGGATACTTTCTTCCAACAAGTAACAAAAATAAAGCTTCTATTTTCTCTCCCCTGCTTTATTTAGCTACCGGTTGCAGATTTCTCATTTCCCTTCTGGACCAAGTTGGTCCTCGGGAAAGAGGATACTCTCTTCCAACAAGTAGCAAAATAAAACTATATTTTTTTTGCTCTTAACTTGGAGCCTTTTCAGTAGAAGATATATTTTTCTCTTTTTTTTTTTTTAGACAATGTTTATTGTGTTGTTGGTGGCAATGATGAAGGTGGGGTCTCCCCCATGCCTATATTTAAACTAGTCTTTCAAAAATCATCTGCTTCATTATCAACTAGTTTAATACGTCATAGCATGAGAAGAGCATTTTATCCCATGGCCTCAAAACCAAATTTTCTCAACATAATGGCAAAACATGCAGGCTAGGAAATGACTATCCACGAGCTAGCAACCTGAAGAAAACATGGCATAGCAGTCTGTTAAAAACACATGCTAGTTTCTGATTCACCAGGTCGCCTTGAGCGCAAGTGAAGAGCATACTCCATAACAAGGCGTTCTCTTTAAATTATGCTCTGTCATTTTCCCTGCATTATTATTTTCATCATAAAAAAAAAAAACATTTACTAATACGTTGCAAAAATTTCAAGCCTGTAAAAAAAAATTAATTTAAAACCAAGCTTCTAGAGGCACAATTTTTCAATGGTTTCTGTATAAAAGCACGTCCCTAAAAATTTTCAATCAGACTTGGGTTGTGCTTTTTCTTTCGATTTCTTGGAACCATTGAAAATGTGATGGAAATCCTTCAATGCCAGATATTTCTAAAAATTTTTTTTTTGTTTTTCAACAACACGTTTTATTCCTACTTCTACACTTAATTTGGTACATCAGGTTCATTCCCACGTTCACCTGAGAAGCTATAAAATGCAAACAGTTGCCAATGGAATTTAGCTCTAACTGTGTCGACAACTATTTTTGGCCTTATAAAAAGGCCCACGATGGACTCACACTTCTCAGGTAAAATATCTACAGGTAATTTTAAATAGACTTTTTATTTGACCTGTAAATTAGAACACTACAGTTTAGGCACTCCCCGGCAACGGCGCCAAAATGGTGAGCAGAAATTCACGTCCCGAAAAACATTTATTTCTCTTCCATAAATTATCAATCCGGTAAGTCCGTAAACTTATGAGTGTCACGCACAGTATATGCCTGAAGTGTTGGGGAACAAATCTGGTTGTACCTTATTTAGTTTGGTGGGGAGGTTTGTGTAATTGGATTCCAGCCAAACCAAATAAACTAAGTGCGAGAAATGAAATAAATAAATTATAAACAAAAAGTAAGGTGCTGGAAATAAAATGTGGAAATAAAATGCGAGGAAATAAAGACAACTAAAATTAAATAAAGCAGTAAACTAATCTGCAGAAAGCAAATGCACAAATTAAACAGGGGAGGACTATTGCAGGGAGTGGGCCCAAGCTCCCGCAGATAGTCCGCCCGACTAGCTACATAGAGCTTGCTCGAATAAGAGGAGTTGCACTCTTAATTAATTAAACAATAAAATAAAATAAGTTCCGTGTAAAATTAATCATTCCTCCTTTGTTCATCTGGCCTGCGTCTTTATATAAAGCGCAATCAGATCTCATTACAATAACAAATCGGTCTATTTTAATCACGTGATGTGATTTAGTTACAATTGATTCTACACATATTTTATTCTTCTATTTTAAAGTATGTTCGTTCACAGAAGGATAAATATAAACATCCTTAGATGTACGTAACAACAAATCCTAAACTAATGCATCCTAAAAATAATAATATGCTTTAAGAGCTTTACAAGGTCAACCGGCCAATCGGTTGATAATAATAACAAGCACTTTATTCTATTTAATAAATGCATGATTAAAATAGATCTCCTTTGTCTTCACGTGCAACCTCCTCCATAGTCCTTGGTCAACCAGTCAAAGTTGACTTGGTAAATCTTGCAAAGTATGAAGGAATGGAGGCGCCTTCTTTATAAGGAAGGCACCTACTTCTGCTGGGCGCCTTCCTTGAAGAGGAAGGCGCCTATTTCTGTTGGGCACCTTCCTTGAAGAGGAAGGCACTTGCTCTCTTGCCTTAGTCTCTGTAAGCAGAAGTATGCCAGGTCCAAGTGGATGTAGACTGGAAAACACCATATTAGTAATAAAACCTACATTTATACACATTTTCCACTAAAAACACCAATCAAGCATAATACTGGATTTTCTATCAATTATATGCATGTGTTATATAAAATACATCTCATATGCTAATTGAACCAGTGATAATTCTCCTTAACCGTGTATATAAAATGAGCATTTTTGGTGCTCATCAAGCGTCAATGTTAAGCTCATAGAGCTCGGCTTCTTCTTCTGAGTTTCTAGCCTGTCGCCTCGTACGCATGGAGGCATGATCTTTTAAGCTGGTCTGCGAGGCTTGGATGTATCGGAGTTCATATGAGTCGCTAGATGTTCAAATTTGTCAGTAGTAAGATGAACATCAACTTCTTAGTACTGCTTCTGTAGTGGAACATTTGCGTCCCACCGGGCGTGCCAAAAACTGTTGGTCAAAGATCTACCTTAGGTAAGGATTTGGTATTTTAGTGCACCTTAGACCCGGCCAACATTGAAAGGCCGAGAGGAAGAAATGCCTCCCGTGCCGATCTCTAGAGATGGGTTGGTTCCCTTGCTATTCTAACTGGGAGGGTTTGAGATTAAGGAACTGAAAGGAATGGGAAATGACTAAAAGAGGAAATATGGCCACAAGCCGGATAGAATAGGGGTGATGGACTAACAGCACGAAAACTCTATTGCATTCTGAACCAAATAGCCCTCAAATACATATAACTAATAGAAATTTAAACCAGAACATCTAGCATGTATAATCTCCAGGACTACTCCAGAGTTACTACTTTATCAACAACTAAATCCATATATTAGAATTCAAGTTACAGTTTAAAGTAAGGAACGATAGAAGACAAGCAATAGAAGACATACACATGAAAATAGAAGTCCAAGTCTAGAGCCAGACATCAGCTGTATTGATAGCAGAATTCAGGTTTTCATTTAGCCTCTAGCAAACATCCATCCATTTTACAATAAAAGAGCGGGCTTATATAGAGAATTCTGTCGCTTGAGCAAAAAATGCTCATAAACAGAATATGGCGGTGGAAGCCAAGATAAACATTACAAGGTGATACAGTCGCAAGATATTAAACATGTATGGCAAGGGCTAGTGACTCCTCAAAATGTCGTTGAATGTCTTCAATGCTCTGACATACTTGACTTGCTGGCACTGTCTCCTTACTTGCAAGAACCGCCTCCATAGAAGATATGCTTGAATTCCCGTAACGTGTAATTCGAAAGCTTCCCAATAGCTGCGGGTGACCGGATAAGGATATACTTCAAATTGCTGAGGTGGAGTACTTTTGGAAGAAACCAGCGCCAAAGTCAATCTGATTTACTAGCAGGGTGCGCCCGACCTCTGGAGCAAGTGCTGAGTGCGCCCGGCCTTGGGCGCAAGTGCTGAGTGCGCCCGGCCTCTAGCGCAAGTGCGCAGTGCGTCCATCTTTTGGCGCAGGTGTGTAGTGCGCCCATCTTCTGGCGCATCCAAAATGAAGTGTTGGATCTGTGCCTAAGGCTGAAACTTCATGGTCCCTTCTGCGAAAGCTTTCTTAGAAGGCTAATAATAGACCATGTTGCAGAAATGGCAACACAAACCCAAACCATGCATAATCTGGACCTCCACTATATTCACAGGAATATTAATCTAACATTTAGTAGACACAGTTAACTGGATTATTCTCAAAATTCTTTGCTAGACTTGAAAAACAGAGAGCTTTATCCCTTGAAAAATTTTCCGATTCCTTTCAAGCCATATTTGCCAGAAGATGCAGGAGGGACCAATATGTCAAGCATGTATGATTTATAAAATTATAAATTATAATTTATTTTATTATTTTGGATATATATATATATATGTCAAGCATGTATGATTTATAAAATTATAAATTATAATTTATTTTATTATTTTGGATATATATATATATATATATATATATATATATATATATATATATATATATATATATATATTAAAATTAGCCGCACCCGCACCCGCACCCGCACCCGCCCTATTTTTGGCGGGGGCCGCAACCGCACCCGCACCTGCGATTCCCACCGCACCTGCACTTGGTAACCTTGCTTTTTAAGTGGTTATTTACTTCAATTACCTTTTCAATCTCATGTAATTTAAGAATAACCATAAGTTTTTCCCAAGTTACAAGAAAATCTATGAGATGTCCTTATAACCTGGGGGAGACAAAAGCAATTCTGAATAGCCATTCACAATTGTGATTTCAACTTTTATCCTCTTCAACTAGTAGGAAATATCGAATCTAAATACAGTCCAGGTTATTCAGAAAACTTGCCATTTACGTCTTGTCATTACAACCTCAGAAAATAGCAAAACCAATAAATTGACCATTCACTAAAAAAATATCCTCCAAACATTTCAATTTCGGGAACATTCTTTAATGGCTAACATTTTGGTAACATTTCCTCCAACTACCTGTTTAAGCTGACTATTCATAATCTTCTTGCCACATCATTCCCGTTGAAGACACTCCTAGTTCCATTCTCCAGCAACAAAAACATTGCATCCAAGATGTGGAACAAACTAAAAGGTGTTGAAGCAATCCTGACACTGCCAGTCCCCTTGTCATGCCATTACTTGTAGATATATTTGCAGCAATAAACAGTATACAAAATGATATTAAATAATCAACAAGAGAAATGATTCAAATTTTTTATATAAAACTGATTGAAATGATAATCAATCATTGTACGCATTAGCCAATTCTGCCTTTCTTTCCCAACTTCTAGACATAAAGAGCAACCAACAAATTACATCACCACACATCAGCTTACAATTTTTCTGTATGCAAAAATCATCAAGATTACATTACAGCAGGTTACAATGCTTCTGCAGCAAATACCCATCTGGTCACAGTAGCTGAGGTCGCAATGCTTCTGCATGTAAATATCATCATATCACATCACCTCTGGTAACTTCCTGCTGCATGTAAAAATCATAATTTACAATGCCAACACCGATGCTTGAATCTCAAGTCTCTTATAATGGAAATAAAAATCTGAGACTATAATCATAATGCCATAGCATCTTCTTCAGACGGTTTACCTCCTGATTCTTAAGGCAGTACCCTCCATTGTACCTCAAACATGTAACTGAGGAATATCATGGATCAGGATTGAAATCAGTTACAAGAATCTGTTAATTGCTGAAAATTGAGGGCCAAATTTCTGCTGTGGGAGCTTTAACATACAGAGTAACTTCAGAGTAATGCTTTTGAACTTCTAAACCGATGTTAATTCTGCTCTCACAGTGTCCCTTTCAGGGCCAAGTTTACTATCATTTCCATCCTCCCAATCCTGTACATAAATATTACCTGTTCTTGCACCAGGAACTTGGATAGAGGAATTTACAAGAGCAGCAGACTCATGCATAGGTGATTTGAGCCATCGTTTTAATTGAGGCTGATGACATATAATGCGCCCCATGGTCCATGCAACATAGACGAATGGTGCCTTCATGTCCTTGAGAAATGAATACACGACCTTTGCCATGTCAAGCTCTTTAGCGTCTCTACTGTGTTCTAGTTCACCTTGTCTGAAATGAATGCAGGCAGGCTTCAGTGGAAATTTTAATTAAATAAATAGAAAGCATCCTCACATGAGCAGCTAGAAAAAATAAAGGGAATTTAACTGAAAGACAAAAAATTCACAAAGCAATTGCCTAACAAGTTGAGTATAAAAAAATCTTACACAGTGACTATGCTGGCAAGCTGTGGAATATTCTTTTTATCCAGAATCAATTTCTGGGTATCAGCAATCCACACTGAGAGGGATGTCAATGCAGCACCATGAGACATTCTGAAACCAAACACCAGAAGAATACCAGGGATTGTTAGTAATATGAACCGAAAGAAGACAAAGGCCCTTCTAAACACAATAGAATTATTAATCATGGCATTTCAAAAAACACCGTTGCGCAAAGATGAAGAGAAGCCAATAAAAGTTAAACTGGACAAGTGGAAGAAACACAATCCTGTCAATCTCACTAGCATAAAACAAAAGAAATAGCGAACACCCACCTGTGCACATCCACTGAAGAAACCATCTTAGTTTTTCGAAATACTTCTGGGAAAATTCCTCGCTTTCTTGCTTCTTCAAGTACTTTAGAAGCTCTTGCTTTTTGCCCCATCCACCACAAAGCATCCAAAAGTGCATTGTAAAACATCATGCCTACCCCAATGCCCTCTAATTTTAATGTATCAAGCACACTTTCAACTATCTCCCAGTTTGGCTGATCATCATAATGACCCATAACCGTTGTCCCAATCACTTTATGGGCATATAGCATCCTTGGTTTCTGCATTTCCTCCAGTAATTGACAAACATCATCCCATCTGGAAATCACACAAAAGAGTGTTAATAAAAAACAGGAATCAGTGATCAAATGACATGAGCTCAAGTGGTTAAAAATGTGGACTTCCAAGGTGGAGACCAGGTTTCAAATCTTATCAGGTGATGTATGCGTGAGTGCCAAAATTGTAATTGTGTTAGTATCATTATGCAGTTGGTTGAAAAGCCATGGTAATGCAGTTATGATGTAATATGTGTGGGGCTCATTTCAAATCCATATATATATAAAGGAATCAATGGCCAACTTACTTTTAGTGTCAATTCAAATTAAAGTCCTGTCTTAATGGTGTTTGAATTTCGAAACTAAATTTCCATGCTCAAAGGTAAAATTACAAAATCATCCAGTTATGTCCCACAAAATTGAACATCAATTTGTTATGAAAGCAAGTGCACAAGAATTTAAAGCGCCAGTCAAATTACAGAGTTTCCTTAGCATTCACATTTACCACTAAGAATACATCTTCAAACATATTTTATTATATCACTACCAGAAATCTACTCAATGATACAGCTAATGACTCTTCGAAAACGATTTACCGTTTCTAGGTTGAAAGCCATGAAGGCCATCAAGCATGATAGAATAACTATGTAATTCCAGCAAATCTGATATGTAGATAGAGATAGAACTATGATAATGCAAAAGTCTATACATTTTCATGAAAGATTCAGCCTGCACTGAGCAGATAAGGTGGACATTATATGCTTTCAATACCTTAACACTAACATATGTTCACAAGTTCTGGTCACTTTGATTGAAGCAAGCCTTCCACTCACTTTGATTGAAGCAAGCCTTCCATTTTTACTCAAGTATAACTAAACCTGATCCCCAACACAAAAATTTCAAGTCTTCCCATGCTGGTCATGTTTTGTCTTGTATATTTATTGAGACTTCAAGAGCTGCTTTTGCACATTTTAATGAACATATTTGGTCCTCTACATGAACATAGCTGCTTTGTTGGCTTCCAAGCTTTTTACATCCTCCCATGAATCTAAGCCACTTGAACATAGCATCAAATAAGGTGGGTTGAATAAAACCCAAACATATCTTAAAAGGAGACAATTTATTGAGTTATGATCTGCTCTATGGTAGCAATGCTGAATATAGAGCAAACTCCCATCCCATGTTTTGAAATTCTTTTAGTTATATCCCCTTAACAGATGCACACAAGTTCAATTTAACATTTCCATCTTTCCATCTGTTTGTATATGGAAAACGATTAAAGGGCGGGACGGAGGGTCAAATACTGTTAACACCAGACCCTAAGTTAGGCAAGGCAACCAAGAGAACTGGAGTGCAGGACCAAGAATCTCAACATTAACCAGAGCGCATCATAATAAACCAAATCATTACCTTGCCTGATAGAAGGTAAACTACCAGGAAAAGTGTAGGTATACTCTCCAAGGCCAATTAGGCATCAACACTGTGAATAAATGTCAATTCCAATGTTGGTTTGTTTTTAGTGCATAATGACATTCATAAATGGATCTTGTTGCATCTATTTGCATTTTAGGCCAACAAACACATCTCTACAAATCAGAACAATATTGCTTACTCTGAAGTGTCCAACTACTCTTGAAATATTAACTTACCTAACGAGTTTAACTCCTCTCCTTGCAGTGTGAAAAGCCTATCCATTTTATACAGCAACCCTTCTCTTAGAAAATAATTCACTGTCCATTTACAGTTTGGCATATCTTCTTTCCATAGTGTAGAATACACCTCCCCAAACTCTAGATCTTCTACGCATAATGTTGCTTGTATTCCCCATGGCTGAAAGGCTCCAATGGCATACTCGTACTTATTGAAGCTATCTTAGTCAATGGCAGTTGAGGCAACATTGTTGCAATCTTATTGGTCATCTCCTTAGATTTAATCACAAATTGTAACTGTTGCAAGAAATCCATCCATTTTAAGTGATGTGATTGCAAGTTGCTGTTAAGTCTGCAAGTACTTCAATAGCTGAAGATCCATACGGATAACAGTTTCTTCATGTTGCTCTAAGTCTGCAAGTACTCCAATAGCTGGTGATCCATATGGATAAGAGTTTCTTATTGGTTGTCTCCTTGGATTTAATCACCAGTTTAACTGTTGCAAGAAACCCATCCATTTTAAGTGATGTGATTGCTGCAAGTTTGCAAGTACTTCAATAGCTGGTAATCCATATGGATAACAGTTTCTGCAAGTCGCTGGAAGTCTGTAAGTAGTTCAATACCTGGTGATCTGTATGGATACCAGTTTCTTTTCTTAACAAGTAGTGTTTCTATTTCTTTGCAGCTTGTACCAGTTCATGCAACTAGTTGCCAAAAGTAGGGCAGTTCATTACTGATCCTGAAAATATTTCAGTGTGATAACATACCAGTCTTTCTCCTTGTATCAATATAGCTCTTCCATATCTCAACACACCCATCTTGATCTCAAAAGAAATTTGCAAACTAGGCAGCATTGACCATGGTTGCAAAACTTCCTCTAAAACTCCTCAAACATTTGGTGCTCAGGTTGACCCAAGCAAAAGTCTTACTACTTGACATGAAGGCATAGGGAGGTTCTAAACTCTTGGAGAAATCCATAAATATTGAGTAGCCCCCATGGACTCCTCACTAAACCTTCTCACTTCCGTGACATTGGAAGAACTCAGCCACCTCAGGATTCATAATTCTTCTCCACTGACCACATATCCAAGGTGCAACCGCATCATCCAGGCAAATTCGCGCTTCTTCAAATTAGGAATTAAAAATATCCAATACTTGCTGCAAATGTTGTGAATGCTCTGCCCATGTTTGACAAAAATTGAGCATATCGTCAAATTAAACAAGTACCAATGAATCCAGAAAAGAAAGTAGGATTTCATTCATCATGCTCATGAAGGTGGCTGGAGCATTACACAACCCAAACGAAATACTAACCATCCTTAAAAACCTAGTTTTTAAGGCAGTCTTCCAGATCTGAACTTGATGATATGACTTCAGACCAATGTGCTCATGCATCTCGCAATTGATCAAATAGATTGTCAATTCAAGGTACATGACACATATTTATGATGGTAATCTAGTTAAGAGACCCATAGTTAGTAGTCAGTACACATTCCCCAGGTGACATCTGTTTTGGGCACCAACGATACAGACAATCTACATGGTGACAAACTAGGCTATCTCACTAGCTCCAGGATCCAGCAATTCCTCTATTTGCTCCCTCTGCCTTTTAGTGCAGCTTGCAGTAAAGGACTCAAATTCTCTATCCTATCCTTTAGTTTTAGGCCTAATCGCCAACATGACAATATTTCTACCAGTATCAATCAACCTTTTTAACTAATTGGTAGACACAAGGGAAAACTTCTGCTTACCTAGTAGATCTTTTATTATAAGGTACCTCATCCTTAACCTATACTTGTCCTTCCTCCAAGAAATATGGCATCTCAATATCATAGATAGAGACTATGTGAAACAATCAAAACTTGCATTGGAACACATACACTCAGCTTCATCGTTGTGACCCGTGGTTGTGATCAATCAAAACTTGCATTGCCTAGTCACTTACAGTTCAATGTATTTATAATGCCAGCCAAATGGGTACAATTGGATGCTTTTGAGTCTTGAATTTCAATTTCTTAACAACCACTTCTAATATCAAATTCGTAAAGTTACAAGACACTTACCTGGGATGTCTTGTTTTGGATTTTAACATGAAAGAGTCTCTTTTTCGTCGGCCAAATTCTGTTGCTCCCCCATCGGGCTCTTTAACATTTAAGTGCATGCCAGCTCTTCTGCAGATTTAACTCCACCTCTTGTCCACCTACCTTAAAAGTCATATTATTTTCTGCTATCTTCTCTTTATTTGCCAAGGATGGCGTTCTAAATGCAGCTAGCAACACTTGGATTCTGCATAGAAAGTGGCATTCTTCTTGACTTTGCCTTTCTCCTGCTCCTTGCTGGATTTGTCTTGGGATGTTGAAGTGGAATCGCCACATCTTTTAGGGTTATTTCTCTTTATTTTCAATGTGTGATGTCATCTTGCATGCATCATCGATGCTCTCTACATTGAAAAGGGCCAACCTCTTTCGCAAGCTCTTCGGACATCCAAAACACTTCCCAAGTTCTCTCAACTCATCTTGGGAGAAAATGGATTGCTTTTGGAATTCAAAGGCATATTACTCTTGGACACCCTAAGCACTCAACATTCCTTTGGTTAGCAGTCCAAAGCAAGATTCTTACAAGAGAGAATCAACAAAGAAGAATATATAACAAACCTTTCAAATGTTCCTTGTGTAAGAAGGATCTGGCAACATCAAACCATTTACTTCTTCATTGTCCCTTTGCTTACACTTGAGGCTACTTTTTCAAAAATATGAGAATATATTGGGTAGCCCCATCAATTTTGAAAGAGTCGATGAAATGTTGGATTAATTATTTCAAAGCTAAAGCATTATGTATTCATTAGAAGATTGGTCCTGCCAATATTTGTTGAAATTTATGCTTGAAAGGAATAACAGAATTTTTAAAAATAAATCTCAAAATCATGCCCAACCTTGGAACCATATTATTGCCTCTCTTGTCGAATGCCTACAGACGTTGCTCATCATCGGAAGTCTAAAGTGCAAAAAAGAGGTGCTAGCCTTTTGGTTATAGGATTTGAATATACATGGAAGGGTCATCTGCAACAATCAAGTTAACACAAAGGATTTGCTTCAATCTATGGTAAAATGAAAGTGTCCAAAAATTTGGTTTATCAAAATTAATTCTGAGGGTGCTTCCTAAGGAATCCAAGAAAAGCTGGTGGAGATGGTGTTTTTGGAAATAATGAAAGCAAAATTCTCCTCACTTAGAATCTTATGGAACTTCAACTAACAACTATGTTGAGGCTACGACACATATTATGGGGATCAAAATTGCAATTGAAAAAAGATGGAAATATATTTCAATTGAGGGGGATTCACAAATTATCATTTATTCTTTCAACATAAATGAATGTGGAGATTGGATAGAAAATAACATTATTGTTGATGTTCATCAACTATTGTTGGGGCAATGTCTTGGAAATGTGAGCATATCTATAAAGGAAAAAATCAGGTAGCAAAAAATTTTGCAAATCGTGGTGTTGATGTTCGTCTTGGTGAATTTCATATTTTAGAAGGCAATTGGCAAAGAAAGATTTTATCTCTTAATAAAAATGATATCAAGGAGTTGATGGTGAAAACATTGCAGTTTGAGGAAGATGAAGAATATATTTAATAGAAAAAGAAATGAAGAATACCTTTGATAAAAGGGCAAGCTAGATATGGTTTAAATGACCTAGCAACAAATATAATATTTTGGTATTTTGATGGGAGTGGCCCCAGATAGAGGCCACATATAGTTTATTAAATATATATATATATATATATATATATATATATATATATATGAAAAAAGAAATAGTTTGTTCTCACAAGTGAAAAGCAGAGGAATTGTTAAGCAAGTTGGAGGAAAAGCCAATACCTAAACTAAATAAAAGATGGTTCATCGAAAGACTTCTTCCTAAGTATACAAAGATAAGATAATTTTGTCCACAAATGACCACAGTGGCCATTGGGACTCATCAAAAAGAGTTGTTATAATGCATTGTAGTAACCACATGGTACTACGAAAATAAACTAGACTAGAGTATAGAGAGACTAATGTAAATTACATTATAGTGGAACAACTATATGGCATTAGATTACAGCCTTGAGGATCGCACCTAAAATTGGTCAATCGTAACATGTTAAAAGTAATGATGAAGAAAGAGTCAACAATCAATGTAAGAGAGAGAGAGAGATCTCCAATGGATCCAAGAGCCAATACTAATATATAGTAGGATGTAAACTAGAAGCACACTTGTCATCATCACCAACTATCCCAAAAGGTCGAACATTGGATCTAATGATCCTCCTAGGAGAATGATCCTCCTAAGTGTCATACCCTGTCTTTTTCACCTTGGGCCATGGATGTAACCTCTTGATCTTAGACTCAGATATTTGTTGGACATTTATATAGTTTGATATGATCATTTACTTTTCCTTGCTCGAGATATTATATGGATATTATGGTATGTGAATTTGATTTTACACTATGGATAATACTCTAAATATAATTTTATTTGGGATGTTCTACATGCTTTAATCTATCAAGCAAATAAAAACGGATAATGTTTATTTTCTATGGGGTGTTATAGTTAATTATAAAAACATAGTGTTCCCTAGGGATGCATCCCCCTTCCATCAAGGTGTCATTTAAGTGTCCCTCCCATTTTGGGATGTCCCATGGGGTGCTAAAACGTCCCCCGGATGTCTTTATTTTTAGGGACCCAAGGGCAGCAACCCCCAAGATGTTTCGAGGGTCCAAGAGTGTCATCCCTAAAACAGGGCAACAAGACACAAGCAAGACATCCATTAAAAAAAGTAAAGGAAAAATTTTGAGGGGGGGAGCCCAACATACACTAAACCCTATCCCATTTTCTTATAAAAAGAGAAACCCCCATGGAAAACATGCAAAATCAAGAGCTTCATCCACTCTATCAAGAGGAATAGTCTTACCTCTAGACAAGCGAAGAAGTTAGTTGCAATGCATAATGCCTTCCATCTACAAGACTAGAAGACACTTGAATATCAAGATAGTCTTGCAGCACAATGGGATGTTGACCATGGGGATGCAAGACAAGTTGATTGAGGGGAGAAGGAAGGAGGATTGTTTGACCCCCACATGAGCCCCTTTGTTCAAATAGCAATGATGATGAGGGTGTCTATCGAAATATACATGGTGTCACAGATGAGGATGATTAGACAATTCAATGTTTCACTACTTTTGCTTTAGTGTTATTGTTTTAGGGCCTTAGCATTTAGTTTATGTAAATGGAACTTGAACCATGGTTGAATCAATAAATTCATAATCCTCATTGCTAATGGTCTTTGTTTATTGTTTGATGGATGTTTGATGTTCATTATATTATATATCTTTAAATTCTAGTTAAAAACCAATTTTAGGCTAAGATATATTTTTATATATATTTATGTAAGCCATCCGTCGCCCGTCCCATCATCGTCCCAAAGATGTGTCTAGTTGTCTCCGAAACTCCGTAAAAAATAGTAAGAACCATAGTAGAGAAACTCTAACTCAAAGAAGACTCGGAAAGGCCAATTTTTGACTCGGACTCGAACTTGGCAAATAAATTGAAAAAAACTAACAAAAGAAAAATCGAAGAAAATGCAAATAAAAAAAAAACTCGAGAAAAAAAAACTCGCCGAGTCAAGCCCAAGTGACTTAGCAAGGCCAACTCAAACTCGGCTCAACAAGTTTTGCAACTATGGTAAGAACCATACTTTGGTCATGCTTAAACCCTTTTTACTTCATTGATGACATTGAGATGTATAATTAGTTAGTGGTATTAATTATGGCCATGGTCTATGTTGGAAAATGACACAGTGAAAAAGGGTAAAAATTTGTTTACAACGGTAAGCTTTGGACCTTACCCTTTTACTTCCTTGGACGGCAGCTGACTGGGCAGGAAGATTGACTTGGACGGCAGCTGACTGGACAGATTGGACGGCATGGGCGGCGAGGCAGTTGACACCAAATTCCCTTCTATCTTTCCTCCCTATTTTCTTTCATTTCCTAACTTCCCTTAATTTCTTCTAAGGTTGTTAAGCCTATAGTATTTAAGCAATGTAACCGATGATTTTCAAAGCGCATTTCAATATATTTTCTTAAGTTTATTTTCTCCTATTCCCACGTGCAATATCTGGTATCAGAGCGAGGTCGAAGAGGGCCCATGGATCGAGGTCGGAGGAAGCCCGCACGTGAACCAAGGTGAGGTCGAATCGAGGCGAGGTCGAGAGGACCCGAACAGCCCCGAGCGAACCCAGGGATCGCAAGTTGAGGCGAGGTCGAGAGGACCCGAGCAGGCCCAAGCACACAACACGCGAGGAGGAGAAGACTCAGAAGTAACAACCAACCGGAAGGCGCCACGTGGCGAAGACACAGCAAGGCAGACACAGGCAACGTGGCAGACAGCAGACAGAGCTCGGACTACGTGGCAGAAGGAAGACAGACGACAAGACAAGTGGCAAGCACAGGCGACGGGCAACGTGGCGCAAGGCGAGAGGTTTGAAGGAGGCAAAAAGGGCGGTCCCGATTTCCCGAAGGCAATCGAGTAACTATTCGCCCATTGAAGGTTTTAAACACCTTCACTGTTCTCTGCGGGATAGATGTGGGACTAAAGTCCCAAATTTTTTTTTCCTTTGGGCGGCCGAGAAGGGCATAAGGAAGGCAAGCTTCCCTTGCCTTCTCGTCGAGCCGCGTAGCTCGACTGGCTCGTGGAGCCAGCGCTAAATCTTTCACCCCCCTGCAGGTCGCGGGTTCGAATCCCGACGACGGAGTAATAATATTTTTTTTCGAAATTCTGAATTGATCAGGCTGTATAAGTGTTATTGTTGTTCGGTTTCATCGACGGTTGTGGCCGAGTTGGCTAGGAAGCTTAGCCTAGCAGATAGGAGTCGCGGGTTCGATTCCTGTGGAGTCAATTTTTGATATATTTTTTTTAAGGAATTTTTTTTTATATTATATTTAAAATCACTTTATTTTATTTAATAAAATTATAAATAATTGTTTTTTTTTAAAAAGGCAATTATATTTTTTTTATTAAATAAAAGATATAAGTTTTATATATATATATATAATAAAATAAAATAAAAAGAGGGGAAAAGAGAGAACAAAAGAACATTGCCTAAGAGGCAATTATTGTAACAAAGAAAGTTTGTTTTACTTGATTCAAGGAATCATAAACTGAAGAACAATGTTGTAATAAAGCCTAAGAGGCTTAATTTTGTAAAAGGCATTGATGATTAGACCCAATGGGTGTTATCATGCCTTATGTGCAATTCTAGCAAGAGAAAGTGCAGATAGGTTTGATGAAAAGGTAAGGGGTTATGGACTCAATATTGTATTTAGTCAACTCCAAAACGCTGTAATCACACATCAAAGACATCCCGACTCAGGATACGAAGCATATTTTGAAGATAATTCATTTAGAAGTCAATTTGAACAATCAGAATCCATCCAAGGAGCGCAACAAGAATCAGAGTACTCACACTACAACAATTCAGTGGAAATCCTAGAACCACCATCACCAGAAATCATACCAATAAGTGACGACGAAGAAGAAGTGGCAGATAATTTTGCAAATCAAGAGGTAGCATCCCCACATCAAGAGGAGCAAGCAGTCAATGATAGGGTAGAACAAGTCAGATTTGACTTAAATTTGTAAACCCTTCCTTCTTTCTTCTTCTTCTTTCTTTCATTCAGCAAAGTATTTTTTGTAACCGTGAAATAAAAAGTTTTTTGGTAACTATGGCTTCACACAATAGTTTACCCATCCCAGAATTTACCGGTTATGACTATGAGTACTGGTCTATAAATATGAAGACCTTACTCATAGGAAGAGGATTGTGGGACATCATAGAGGAAGGTTATACGGAACCCACAGACTGGTCCACACTCAGTGCAGCAGACAAAAAGACTCGAAAAGAAGAGAAGAAGAGCAACTCATCTGCTCTTTCTCATCTCCAAGCTGCATTGGAGAAAAGCATATTTCCTAGAATTGCTGCTTGTACAACTGCACAAGCCGCATGGAAAGCATTGAGTGATGGATTTCAAGGTAGTAATCAAGTCCAGCAGGTAAGGCTTCAAACATTGAAGCGAGATTTTGAGAATCTCCGGATGAAAGATGATGAAAAAGTAGGTGATTATTGTGTTAGAGTAAAAGCACTTGTAGATAAAATGAGTACATTAGGCGAAGAAATCAAGCCTGAGACAATTGTAACAAAAGTGTTGAGAACACTTACACAAAAATGGAATCACATTGCCATCATAATAGAAGAATCTAAAGATCTTTCCCTTTTAACATTCGATGCACTAATCGGATCGTTAATGTCACATGAAGAGAGGTTTCCTGAAACTCCTTCAACAAGCTATGGAGGCGATGATAAGGCCTTCACTTCCAATGAAAATAATGCAAGAGGACGGGGAAGAGGTCAAGGAAGAGGAAAACAAAGAGGTAGAGGTAGAGGCAACTACAGAGGAGGCAACCAAAACAGAGGAGGCAACCAAAACCGAGGAGGCAATTCCAATAGAGGAGGCAACTCATACAGAGGAGGTAATCAACAAAGAGGTGGAAATCAGAATCGAGGTGCAAATCAAGGACAAAGTGGAAATCAAGGGCGAGGAAGTGACAAGTCCAAAACAACATGTTTCAATTGTGGCAAACCAGGTCACTTCGCTCGTGATTGCTGGTCAAAATCTTCACAAGGCAGCAACAATCAATATGGTAATTATGGAGAAGAAGATGATGCTTCTAATATTTTTTTGACATATGGCCAATCAGAACAGAATCTATCTGACACATGGATTCTAGATACTGGTTGTTCCAACCATATGAGTGGTAACGAACATTTATTTGCTACTCTCGATTCCACTTATAAATCCCAAATCAAATTAGGGGATGATAAAACATTGCAAGTAGAGGGAATTGGAGCCATGGAGGTTCCAACTAAAGAAGGACTGAAAAATGTGCATGACATCTACTACACTCCAAAGCTCCAACACAATTTACTAAGCGTTGGGCAAATGATGGAGAATAATTACAAACTTGTATTTGATGAAGGACAATGTATCATTTTTGATAAAAATAATTGTAATCGTGTCATCACACAGGTCCCCATGACCAAGAACAGATTATTTCCTCTCAAGTTTAATGAGCCAGGAGGAGCTCAACTTGCAAATGTAGCCATAACAAATCCAAGTGTCCTTTGGCACTTGCGATATGGTCACCTCAATTCCGCTAGCTTGAAATTGTTAACTAATCAAGCTATGGTGACAGGACTTCCCAAAATCCATGATCAAAAAGAAGTCTGTGAAGGATGTGCTTTGGGAAAGCACTCAAGATCAAAGTTTTCGACAGGACAAGCGTGGAGAGCCAACTATCCACTACAGTTAGTACATTCGGACATTTGTGGTCCAATGCAAACACAAAGTCTCGGAAACAGTTTTTATTTTCTCACTTTCATAGATGATTTCTCTAGAATGTGCTGGATTTACTTTCTGAAACACAAAGATGAAGCTTTTGATTGCTTCATAGATTTTAGAAATAATGTAGAGAATCAAAGTGGGAACTATGTAAAATGTCTTAGGACAGATCGAGGAGGTGAATACTCCTCAAAAGCTTTTTTGAAATATTGTAAAGATAGTGGGATCAAAAGGCAATTTACCACTGCCTATACCCCACAACAAAATGGTGTGGCAGAGAGAAAAAATCGCACCATAGTTGAGATGGCGAGATCAATGCTCCAGACAAAGCATCTCACTTATATGTATTGGGCAGAGGCTGTAAGAACCAGTGTATATATTCTAAACAGAAGTCCAACTTCTAGTTTAGATGGTGTCACTCCTTACGAGGCATGGTACGGAAAGAAACCTAATGTAAAGCATTTCAAAGTGTTTGGTTCTTTAGCATATGTACACATTCCCGACGAGAAAAGAAAGAAGCTTGATCCAAAAAGTCAAGCTTGTATATTTGTAGGATATTGTGAGTCTACAAAAGGATATAGACTCTACAATCCCAAAACTCATAAAGTTGTAATCTCTAGGGATGTAATTTTTGATGAAGGGGGAGAATGGGGTCATCAAAGAATTTTTGTTGATGATGAATCCCACGATGTAAGTTCTTCACAGGTACAACAGGTATCTCCAAAGCAAAGCAAAGGCACACCACCCCCTCCAAACCCATTCAGAAGAGCTACATCAAGTACTTCAACAAATACTTTAAGTCCTTCTCCACAGAGATCAGTAAGTTCTTCACCGATGGACATCGACAGAGACTCTCCATCAAGAGGCAGAAGAACATTACAACATCATCCATCCTTTCAAATGCTGGATCAGAATTTCCAGAGAAGATTCACTAGAAGTCAAGCTAGTGAGATGAATTCAGTTTTGCAACAACTTGAAAATTTACAATTGTATGGAGATGATGATTCCCATGATCCTATGGGAGATGTAGTTAATTATGCCTTATTGGCTAGTACACAGCTAGAACCAGCTAGCTATGAGAAGGCATGTACTCAAAATATATGGCAAGAAGCCATGAAAGAGGAAATAACCTCTATAAACAATAATGATACTTGGGAGCTAGTACAACTACCAAAAGGAAAAAAATGTGTTGGATGTAAATGGGTCTACAAGACCAAGTACAATGCTGATGGAAGCATTGAGAGGCATAAGGCGAGACTAGTAGCAAAGGGTTTTACTCAAAAATTTGGCATTGACTATGAGGAAACCTTTGCTCCTGTTGCACGACAAGAGACAATCAGATCAGTTCTTTCCTTAGCAGCTCATAAAGGATGGAATGTTCAACACATGGATGTAAAGAGTGCTTTTCTAAACGGATACTTGACAGAAGAGGTGTATGTTCAACAACCTCAAGGTTTTCAAGAACAGGGTAAAGAGAACCTTGTTTACAAATTAAAGAAAGCACTTTATGGCCTCAAGCAAGCACCAAGAGCCTGGTACTCACGTATTGATGGCTATTTTAGTGAGTATGGATTCACAAGAAGCAAAAGTGAACCAAATCTGTACTACCTAAAGCATGGAGTAGACATTCTCATAGTTTGTTTGTATGTGGATGATCTAATATTTATGGGTAGTAATAATAAAATGAATATGGAGTTCAAAAACTCCATGATGAAACAGTTCGAGATGAAAGATCTTGGTTTAATGCGATACTTCCTAGGCATGGAAGTGCATCAATCAAATAAAGGGATCTTCATATGTCAACACAAGTATGCTCGAGACATGATAAAGAAATTTGCCATGGAGCAGTGCAAATCAGTTGCAACTCCAACTGGACATGGGATCCAATTGAGCAAGGAATATGGAGCATCAAAGGTTGACATGACCACTTACAGAAGCATGGTTGGGAGTCTGATGTTTCTCACCAACACTAGGCCAGATATTCAATATGTTGTTTCTCTAGTTTCAAGATTTATGGCTAGTCCTTCTGAACTGCATCTACAAGCAACTAAAAGGATATTAAGATATGTAAAAGGTACATTGGATTTTGGAATCCATTACCAAAAATGTAATTCTGTGAATTTAGTTGGCTTCAGTGATAGTGATTGGGGCAGCAACATAGATGACAGGAAATCTACATCAGGAAATTGTTTTAGTCTAGGATCAGGACTAATTACATGGAGTTCCAAGAAACAAACTGTTGTAGCATTGTCATCAACTGAGGCTGAGTATATAGCCATCACTCATGCTAGTACTCAGGCCCTATGGTTAAGAAAAGTTCTTGAAGAGATTGGAGAAAGTCAAAGTGGTCCAACACGACTATATTGTGATAACATAAGTGCCATTCAGTTGGCATATAATCCAGTCCACCACAGTAGATCAAAACATTTTGATATGAAGTATCACTTCATTCGAGATATGGTGGAACAGCAGATAGTTGAGCTTCAATATTGTAATACTTTGGATAATATTGCTGACATCTTCACCAAAGGTATAGCTAAAGCTCAATATATAAAGCTGAGAGACTGTATAGTCAGGCCTCTCAACTTTAAGGGGGAGAATGTTGGAAAATGACACAGTGAAAAGGGGTAAAAATTTGTTTACAACGGTAAGCTTTGGACCTTACCCTTTTACTTCCTTGGACGGCAGCTGACTGGGCAGGAAGATTGACTTGGACGGCAGCTGACTGGACAGATTGGACGGCATGGGCGGCGAGGCAGTTGACACCAAATTCCCTTCTATCTTTCCTCCCTATTTTCTTTCATTTCCTAACTTCCCTTAATTTCTTCTAAGGTTGTTAAGCCTATAGTATTTAAGCAATGTAACCGATGATTTTCAAAGCGCATTTCAATATATTTTCTTAAGTTTATTTTCTCCTATTCCCACGTGCAATAGTCTACCTATTAATAAAGTTAACTTCAAATAATTATACTTAAGATTGAAAACTTTAGATTTATTAAGAGGAGAATGAGTGAGCTCCCTCTCCCTCTTTTCAAAAGAGCGCTTCAAAGGGTCATAGATCAAGACCCTATTGGAGGAATGTCTATTTTAGTTATGATACACTGGTATAAGAAGGAAAGAAAAAGAAAGAGGGCTCATTCTAAACTAGTAGGGGAAGAGGAGCTAGAGGACAAGAGGAAGAACTACAGAATTTGAGGAAAACTTCAGCAAGTCTACCATTTTTTAGGCAATTGAAGGGAAGGCTCAAAGTTGTTTCCTTTCTATGTATTTTAATTTGATTGGTAAATTCTGGAGTGGAAAGAAAATATTAAACCAGGAGGGCTATAAATTTTGCAATTTTTGGTAAATAGTGACTTCTATAGCATCCCTTACTCAATGTTTGTGTTTGTTAGTGAAAATGGAATTGAAAGGGACCCTAGGTAAAAGGATTCTCTAACAAGATGGACTGAGACACTAATAATTGTTTTGGAAGGTCTTAGCTAAATTTGGATGAAATCCCTCTCGATTTAATTAGGTGGGCCATAGATTGGTAGAAAGGGAGTGGATCCCTTCATAAGGTTCAATACCTCCATTATTTTGTTCCTATTTTCTCCAATGGGTGTATGTGACTGGGGTTGGGTAGTTCATGACCATAGCGACTAGTTCAGTCCATCTTGGAGAGATGGTGCTATGTGTAACTTCCCATTTATCTTTAGGACAGGACTGCACCTTTGTTCCCCATGAAGCGTTGGGTCCTAAGGTGTTCCTACTTTAGGGGTATGTGGAGGCCTCAGATTTTATGTGATGTTATTAAAACCCATGGCCATGGGCCTACGCACGTTAAGGATGGATTCCATCTCTGAGTTCAAAAGTGAAGACCCTTGGATACTCCTAGTTTGGAGAAAAGGATGATGGACGAAGTGGGTTTCGTAGACTCATACAAGGAGCATGAGGAAGGGGTAGGCTATGGCTCAATGACCAATTTGGGATAAGGTCACCCACTTCAAAGGTAAGCTATGAGTTTGTAGGTTATGGATCCCACTCTCAAATGTCATTGTGTGCTAAATTCTAAATTTGCATTGTGATTGATTTCTCGTTCTATGTATGATTTAAATATTCTAGATTCTATGCTAATCATTCTATTACTGTTCAAAAGGGTAATGTCTTGAGGGACATTACATTTGGGGCCTTGGTTGGATAACCTTGAAAGATCATGGAGTTCAAGCCCTCAATACTCTTCTAGCATTCATGGTCGTGGAACCAATAGAAGAAGATAAAAACTAGTAAGTTGCACCTATCTACAACTCTTGGGTACATAAGGAGTGGTCAAAACGTGACACGAGAGAACTACAATCTTGTATCGTTCCATGCAAAAAGAAAGAAATGACACCCTGATAACCACTCTCATATGTAGACAAGGGTGCACAAAACTGTCATTAGCATTTTGGAGAGTCGTAGCTTCAAAGGAACACTTGTTGCTCTCGATAGCAATAGAATGAAAGAATGAGGGTGATTAGTTGAGTAGCAGTTGATCTCCCCTATATAATTGATGTTGAAGAGTGATAGCTTCCCAAAGGTACGGAGCAGCCGAGCATCTATTTTTAGGATAGTTGAACAAAAGTGGCAAGCAAACCACTTGAGTTTCTAAACAAGCAATAGTACCTCCCTCTAATCTCATAATAAAACAGACATCTAAAGCTGAATTGTTCTTGAATCTCCACCTCCTGGAGAGAGAGCAAAGACAACATACCCTATCCTCTAGAGAAATACAATGGCCTATCTCCACTCACAACTAATGTGAGCACACTCTAAGCTAACCAAAAGGAATCCTAAGGTTGTGTGTCCAATGTCGTTGGATATAATCAAGACAAGTAATAAAGCCATTCTCATTCCTCATGAAATGTTTTTTGGAGAAGGTCAATTTAGGACTAAGCGGATGAGATGGAGCAACCCAAGTAATTTGAATGTATTGTCAATAAACATCATCTCTAACTGCTTGATTAATCACCCTATTATCACAAAGGTGGTGAGGAGAACCATATAAAGAGTATTCACATAATCAATCTATGGAGATACGAACTAATTGAAGAAGAGAAATAACTTTTGAGTACTATATACAATGTCGGCTAGAAGAGCTCCTAGAGGAAAACCATTCTGAGGATCAAAGCACCAAATATGGGCATTTCTCACGACCTAAGGTGCATTTACCCAAGGATCTAAGGAGATGAAGTTAAAAAAATATTTTGAAGATGCTCTTAATGCGAAGAGGATGAATAACCTGGACAATACATGGGGAAACTGTTCTTTTACATCAAATAAATCACTGAAAAAAAATAGTTTGAGCCCTCTAAATGCAAGCCCAATCAACCCACCCTATGCTTGGACCCAAATTTCAAACCCATAAAGGATTGTGGCTTTGATGCAATCAAAAGGATGCATCTTTGTAGGTATGTCTTAGAAGTGCCACTAGAAACCGGCTTTCCAAAATTAAAAGAGATGTGTATCCCTTGCAAAGCCATAACTGTGAAATTCACCAAGGATTAAGCAAAGGACCTATAAATTGAACCCCCAAATAGGTGTAAGTAATGGTGATCTTAATCGACTCACCCTTATAAAAGGAACTTAGAAAAGGTACTCTTTAATGTGTTGAAGATTATCACCTTCATCTTGTTAAGGTTGGCTATCAATTGTTTTAAGTCACTGAAGCGAGCAAGAGCATCCAATTGTCTTTGCAATCCCTGAGAAGTATGAGCAAGAAGAACTATATTATCTACAAAAAGCAATAGAGCTATCAAGGCATTATGTAGAAGAAAACTATCATCAACATGTGTGTTTTGATCAATAAATTTTTCAAGCTTGTCAATGTCAATCCCAAATAATGAAGAAGAGAGAAGACATCCTTATTTGACACCAATGGTGTTTTGGACATCCTATAAGAAACCAAAAGTTGTCCAAAAACAACCAACAACTACCTCATATAGTCTCTTGGTGGCAGTGATAAAGAGCTCCAAGATGCCAATGTCATGTCTGAAATAAAACATGCCTGGGACCAATGTCAAAGGCCTTTCAAAGGTCCATAAAACAACAGAATACTTTAGAAGATCATTGATGAGCATCCTTAATAATACCCCTAAGAGTGAAAACATGAAGATGAAGATGCACAATTAATCATGAAGAAGGTGCAAGAGTATTACAATATGGAGACTATAGAGAAGCTAGAACAAATTAAGTATTAAGGGTCAAAGATTATATAAGTAAACCTAGCTTAAGAAGGGAGACCCGGCTCATCAACATTAAGACCATTGGAATCCATTCTTGAAGACAACTGCACTTGAAAATTTTATAAGTACGAAAAGGTATTTCCATGAACATACAAAGACTTTAAGGGGTACCACCAGAACTGCCCATGAAAGAAGCACAGCCCATTCAGAGGAGACCTTATCACATAAAACCAAAGTACAGAAAACTTGTGTGTGTGGAGATCAAGAAGATGTTGAACACAGGAATTATGTTCAAAGTCACCCAGAAGAATATAGGTTAACATCGTTTGAAGGAGCATATGGCATTTAAGCAAGTTTCCCTTAATAGATTGTGACTCTCTGACCTTTTAAGTTTCCACATTGGCAATTCAGCTACACTGTGTGTAATGCAGTTTAGATGTGCCATACTAAAATTTCCCTGGTTAGGATATTTCTTCTTGTTAAACTAAGATAAGATCAGATCTGAGGATACAGTACTCCAAAATATTAATGACAGATATGTGCAACTTTGTCCGCATACAAGAGCGGCTACTAGGGCTTCGACATCACCTCCTCGCATGGGACAGGAGAGGACTACAACTCTCCAATGACAGGTTTTGGCCACTCATCACATAACCAGGAGTCGAAGACAGACACAGCTTACCAGTTTCCTATCTTCTTCTAACAGTTCATTGGCATGGGTGCTAGAAGAGTCCTTTGTGGCCGCATTTTATGCACACCCATGATTATCCAACCATGGCCCTTGGTCATGGCCATTCTCCCACGAGCAAAATTAGATCCTATGTTGGCCATTTTAGGATGGTTGGTGATGATGACTACTCTGTTTCTGCATTACATTCCACAACAGATTAGAGTTGGTGCTTGGATCCACTTAAGCTCTTTTCTCTCTCTCTTTTACCTTGACTGCTGATTCCTTCTTTTCATCATTATTTTTAGCATGTTAGGGTTTACCCATTTTTGGGCCTAACCTTCACACTTGTTTAACTTCAGAATAGTTTACTCTAGACTTTCTTAGTTACTACAGTCTATTGTAACAGCTCTTTAGGCAAGTCCCTTTAGCCTATTTGGTCATCCATGGATATTAGTAGAATTTATCTTATCTGTGTTGTGCCATTTGTCAGCATAGTTGCACCGCTTGCATTTTTAATCCTTGCTCTTTATACTCCAAGATAGTTATAGTAATGGACCAATGTATGCAATTTGCATCATTATTATCATATTGGTGCACTAGATATTACAAATTGCTCTTGTTTTGTTGGTTTGTAACTAAGATTGTGTGCAATGCAGTTTAAATGTGTCATACTACAATTTCATTGGATACGATATTATTGCATGAGCCATTGGCTGGCCATGCAATTAGGATATGTACTCTGTTGGGTAGTCTTATGGTGCTTATCATGCAATGGAATGCATATGTACTGTAACTGCAGCATCATTGTCCTTTTCCTGCCCTCTTCTTTTATGCTTTTAGTCTCCCACCAAGTTGTGCACTTGTTGCACTGGGCCACTGGCTCTATTGTAGTTTTTTTAATTTCCTTTTTCTTTTTTCTTTTTTTTTTTCCTTTGGAATCTGCCTTACACATAAAAGTTCACAGGGTGCCAAGTAAAATTACATTTTGAAGTACAATGTTCACGGGAGACTAACTGTGTCTTGCGTAGACCAAGTTTGAAGGATCACAATGAACACTGCTCCTGTTGTCCATTAATCATGAAATGCAGTCCCCTTTTAACCAAATACGCAACTATTTACCTAATACCATGCAGCAATTTTGTGCACATGCCATTGCCTTCAGCACAAAGGTTGGCTAATCTCATCACTAACAAGTCTTTGCTTTTTTATTGCTGCACGAAAAACAATTTGTTGTTCTATGTTGGTTTACTACACATTATTTTTCTTCAAACAATGCACCATACTTTGCTGCATTATCTAACTTATCTGTATCCTGCATCAATTATGCCTACTATGATTTGTGTTCTCTTTGCACAGTTCACCTACAAATTGGAGGTCTGTGGGGTCATCTGTTGCATCTACACAAATTAGTCTTTGTGATGTTTGTATTGCATTGCCAATCATTGCACGATTTCCTTAAGTGTACTTCACTCACTTTTGCATTGTGTTGTATATTATCCTATATAATTTTGTACAATGACATCTATTCTACTGTTTGCACTAAAAAACGTTTCAAAACTATGGTATTGCATTGGAGTTTCCACGCATAGTGGATCATGCTGCACTACACTTTGATAAGTCTGTGCCATGGCAGGAGTTGTGCTCACTGCTATGGTGGCTACACTATATAGTTTATAGTGACCACCATGCAAATTTTTTAAAGTTAGATTTATATTGCACTGCTGCATTGTATCACTAAACGCTGTTATCTTTTGATTGGCATGGTCTTTTCTTGGATTCACAATCAGTTTCTGTGGAAGAGTAGGTGTTATTATAATCCACACTGGGAAATCCAAATATGTGCAATTTTTGTGGCATTGCAGTAAGTGTGTAGATTGTTCCTTTCAGTTCAATAATCATGATTTTGCTATGCTGGAATTAGAGTTTTCTTGCATTGGAATTACTGTTATCCTGCAATTTACATCATTATGTTGTGGTTTATATTTGCAGTGGAGTTCTGGTTGCCCCACTGATTGGAGTGATTTGCATATGGCAGTGTATCATTTTCCTCTTTGGGCTTGTATATTGTGCTCTCCTATTTGTCCATGATTCGAGAAATAAGAGAAAATTTTTGGAAGAAGAATTCAATGCAACAGTGCTGTGAAGACAAAGTACACATACAAAGATGGATCAGTTTGTTGCACAATGTTATTGCAGGCAGTAACATAAAGGAAGCATCCATAATAATAAGACATGGAGTGATTTTTTAATGTAACACTTGCACCTTGAAATCTTAGTACTTACTAAGGAAGTCTAGATTTTATAAAGGTGATCAAATGTGTTATAGTGTTGTGGAAGTTCAGATCCAGTGTTGCCTGAATCAACATGATCTTCGGATACCAAATATGAGGTGCATCTATGACAATGGTGCTACAGCCTTTGTGAGAGCCTGGATAGAAGCTGATTAATCAACACAAACTAGAATCCCAACAATGGCATTTCAGCAAAAACAAAATTCCTTGGTATTGAAAAACAAGTACAAGCAAAGTGTAGTCCGGGAGAAGAATTTTTGTCCATTGTAAATTTGGTCATGGCTGTTTAATGTACAATGCTATGGAGTTGAGTGAGTAAGATCCAATGAACTGTCATTGCTTGTACCAGAAGCCAGCCATATGATTTTTCCTTGGTTTGTTTTTAATTTTCCTAAGTTTACTTTTGGATTATCAAAGGTGCTTATCATGCAAGGTTGTCATATGAGTCTGTAATCAACATTATCTATTTTTATTATTTGTGCTTGGAAATCAGTCATATGATGATGTAAAAAGGTGCTAAGGTGCCTTGAAAAGGAATTTAAGTCTTTAAACAGCTACAGGCCAGTTTCGCTCCGAAGTTCTATAATCCCTATTTCAAAAGAGCTTATACAAAAAAGGCATGAGCCTACACCACATTGAAGCTGAGAATCAACCAGTAACCACCTATAGCATTCTTAATCTCCTAACAGGGCCCAAACAGACACAGACTAGTAGCTAAGGGATGGCTTCATGGGACTATGTAGCTACATGAAAGGACTGAGGACCTATTTAAAGATACTGAAAAATTATCAATTTAACACTAACGCTTTGTTAACTTCAAATTTGTCAACTTCTTTGATAAAAGAAAGATTTTGGATATTTAAAATGTTATTAAAATACATATGCATACTGCATTTTTTTAAAAGTCATAGAGTATTTCATTCCAGTCCAAAGGGAGGATATATATCAAATAAATTTATGGGTTGGTCAAAGTAGTTAGGGTGTGATGGGTTGTGATAGGTTGTGATGGTATTTGGTCCAGCTAGCTTCTTGATATACATATTATTATGTTGGAACTCGCCATTCTAACATTGGACACATTATTTCCATGCAAGATAAAGACACAATCATAAGATAGTAAAATAATGTATCGATTTGTCAAGATATCATAACACCTAGCCTCCAGACATGATGTAGAAGTAGAAAAGGCTACTCTTGCATCTGCTAGTCCCGTTGACCAAGTCTCCAAATCTCTCTGCAATCATTCGTCTATCCAAGTCAAGTGCTCATATGATGGCTCCTTTGTCTGAATGGTAGATGGTACAGCAAAGTCATCCAAGCCATTACTACTTCCATGTACTTAGTTGCTCTACAGCCAAAGTTCATAGTTCACAAATCACCAAATCATTTATATGCTTTAAAGCTACTCTTTGGAATGTATGTCCTCAAACATACTCCAATCAAGCTCATATCCAACAAAGTTGCATGTTTGGCACAAAATTTTAGTAACAACCTTCTAGCGTAAAAAAGGGTTTCACAGGATTTTCATTATGTTAATAATAACTATCACACCAATGATACTTTCACAAGTGGTCATTTTACTTCAATGATCTTTTTATATCTCATGTGATATAGAAATAATCGTGAATTATGGGAACTATAGTATCTAGGCCACTGCCCTCTAAATGCTAACCTCTAAATCCAAAGAATTAGCATGGATTTTGCAAACCCAGGAACAGCATTGCAAAACAGCAAAAGTTTGCAAAATGGACAAAATTTGGTTAGGTCTCCAAGACGGGCTGATTTGCTCAAGTGTTGATTCGCCCAGAAGTGTCGATTGGCTCCAAAGCGATCCACTTGAAAAGTGGACCAATTGGTAGGAGCGATTCGCTAGCAAAGTCAATAGATTCGCTCACTCTTTGGAGCAAATCGCTTGTAGGCCTATAAAGGGGTAAAAAGGCAAGCATGGATCCCGAGGAAGAATCTTTTGAGAGCAACATTTTGGCATGAAGTGACGCACTAACTAATTTTGGAAGCCTTATAAGCCTATTAAAGGTATATTTAGAGACATGGAACATTTGAAGGTGCATCATTTTGTTAGAGATGCCCCAAATCTTTATTTTACTAGGAGTAATAGTTTCGATAACTCAGGGGTAAACTCCTATAAATAGGATCCATGGGTTCCATTGAAAACATCTTTTGGCCATTAGAATTTAGAGCTACTTTGTGAAACCCACAATGTGCTTTATATCTCATGAGATAATTGCAGAATTGGCAAGTCCTTTACATTCCATCAATGGCCATTGACCTCCTGTTTTGCTAAGAGTGGTGATTGAGGCATATAGCCCTTTTGCCCATCTTGTCATTCGCTTAGCAATTTCATACTTAATGAATGGGGAATATTGATGTTATTCGAATTCTCATATGTTGATTGATCATGCACACTTCCTTACTATGGTTAACGTTGTATTTTAATTGAATCCCTTGCACCCTTAATGTTTTAAGCATTTTATTTTCCACATTTTACTTTCCATGCAATTAGTGTAGGTTAGCGTAGGAGTATTCAGCCGGGACAGTGGGGAGCCAACCTTAATCCGAAGGTTGGGAGGAGCCATTGGCCCTTCCTTCCAACTATGCTGAAACGAGAACTAGGATGCATTATTAAAATAAAAGTCAAGACAATTCCCTGGTTCAACAGAAACCCACAATGATGTAAAACATGGGTCCAAAATGTGGCATGTAGGACAACTCCCTAGTTACAACTTGTGAAGCTAGTGTTATGAATCAGAGTTGTACAATAGAACAAGGAACAAAAAATTTTCAAATATTAAGTGTTTAGTGAATAGAGGGGCAGTAAACAAGGGGATGATGATCACGACAAGCAAGTAACTCAGAAACTATCCAAAGAAGATTAAAACTTTATTTACACTTGTACAATGGCTAAGAGAAATGGCAATAGTGTCATAGCTTCTATCTATTATTGTACAAGCACTAAGGCAATGGAACTTAAAAAGTTAACTTAAAGAGAAATTGAAATGGTTCGATTGTAGTCTCTCCATCTTCCTTTTGTGCTTGTTGGTGCTAGCCATTAGCACTAGAGATTGAGAATTGGGTTAGCACTCCATGGCATCTAGTGTTGGCACTCGCACTAGCTCCTTTTGCTAAGTGACTCTAGGCTTACCCAGCTATACTTGGACCATTTGCCCTTCCTTGAGAAGTAATGGTGGAAACCAATGCTCACGTTGATCAAGTGTGTACCACTTAGCTTGAGTAGGAAACTGATCAGCCTTCACAACTCAAAACAAAGTATGAGTTACCTTACGTGTGCACTTGATGATGGAACCAATCAACTGATCCTGTGGTGTTGGGAGCAACTCCTTAGGATTCAAGTCTGATGGATCTTGCACGACTACGAGCCCAAGCAGATGTGGAGTATATGGCTTACGAAGCTCCATAATGAACGTTGGATGCTTCCTAAGATATGGCAGCAAATCAAGAACAAAGGCATACTCTCTTGCTATGTGCACAATCTTGTAAGGACCATAGCACAATGGTTTCATCTTTGCTCCTAGAGATGAAGCCAAATTAGTCACCTACTTGCAAGTTGTGAGGTTCAATGTCAATCATGGCAATCCTTGTATTTTTGTGCCACAGCGCAGAGTATCTATCATACTTCTTGATGCACATGTATGTGTTCTACAAAGCACTAAATTTTGTCTACCTCATTTACTTGCAATGACATTTTGAAATGACTTGTGTGTGATAGGCAATGTCTAGGGAAGTGCTAGGCTTAAACTCGAGGCCAAGACCAGCTTGGAAGGGACGGTATCCAATTGAGCTTTGCAAAGCATAATTGTAAGAATGTTGACTATATGGCAAGTTGTCATCCCAAGCATCCAACCAATCATGATTATACATTTGCAATAAATGAACCAACATGTAGTTGACTACTTTTGCCTGAGGGTGGAAAGAAATTGAGTAGGCTAGGCACATATCCAACAACTTCCACAAATGTTGCCAGAAACTACTAGCAAAACCTAAGTCAAATGTTGCCAAAAACTACTAGCAAAACCTAAGTCATGATCAAATGCAATGGATTATAGGATGCCAAAATGAACCCACACATGCTGAAACAAAAGTTGTGCTATCTCAACAGCATTGGCATTCTTCTTGAATGCAACCATGACAGCCATCTTAAAGGCTGTCAACCATGAGGACACAATCATTTTGTAGCTTGGTTACAAGCAAAGCAGATAAAAAGTCCATGTTGATAGATTCCCAAGGTCTGGAAGATACTAGCAATGGCATATAGAGTCCAAGCTTCTTGCTTATTGGTTTGGCAATGTTGTTGGATACACAAAACTTTATATGATTCTCCACATTGTGGCACATGTTTACCAAAAAAAGTGTTGTTGTAGCATCGCAAGTGCCTTGTTGATGCTAAAATGTCCAATTGTTTTGGACTGGTGCAACTCCCAAATGAGTCGTTAGTGTGAAGAGTCAAATGGAATACAATGATGTCCCAAGCAATAGAAAAGTCCTTGTAGGCAGGCAAATTGTTATGTCTGCATTTAGTGAATACGTTTTGTCAATTTATGTTATTTTGCCATATAGGCTACTATTAATACAAGATCTGCTGATCCATTTCGTATCTGCCATTGCTGTTGCTATTGTATGTTTCCTGTGTATTGTCATTGCTAATTGCTGCAGCAGGTAGATCTGTAGATTCATTTTAGTAGAGATGGAATAGTGTTGTATTATGTTAAATTTTATTTCTACACTTCTATGGTAATAATCTATAACGGTATGCATTTCACAAGTTGCTTATGTGTTTGTGTAAAGGTACAATTATATTGGAATAGAGGTGGTCCACTCACTAAAATTATGAACATTGTCATCCAATACTATGATGAGCACTTGGATTAGCAATCAAAAAAGAGAGTCAACAACTTTGTTTTCCTACCCCTTGTAATGATTGATAATGAGATGGAATTGCCACAAGGCATCTACTTATATGGCTTGTGTTCTCTAGCTTGCTTTGTGTATGCAAAAAACGGAAAGCTTATGATCAGTATGAAATGACAATTTCCTTACCCATGATGTGATGGCACCATTGTTGAACTGCTTGCATAATGGCATAGAGCTTCTCCTACATGGAATAGCAATGCATTGTGTTGTTGAAAGTCTCAAAATGATAAGAGACTAGTGCCCATGCGAGTGTGAGCATGGTGCGCCAAGTGCAACAATAGACACACTGTTCTCAATCTCAAATTGTTGGGTGACGTCAAGCATGGCTAGAATAGGCATTGAACAAAGTCATGACTTTAGTTCTTCAAAATCATGTCGTTGAGCATTCGTCCATCAAAATGGAACTTTGTTCCAGAATATCTGGTTTAGAGGACACAAAATATGCAAAAATTCAAGGACAAACCAGCAATAGAAGTTTTACTAAGCCAAGGAAACTTTAAATCTCAATCATGTTCTTTGGAACAGGCCAATCTTTGACGACCTGGATCTTGTCAACATGAATAACTATGTGATTGATGACATAGCCCATGTACATGATTTCTAAAATGCCAAAGGTACAATTGCTCAAGTTGGCTTGTAACTTGTGTTGGTGCAAGGTGTCAAAGTGGCATTGAACATGCTCATCATGCTCCTCAAATGTCTTACTATAAATGAGGATACCATCTAAGAAGACAATGACAAAAATTGGTAAATTGTTGCAACATATAATTCATCAAGCACGTGAAAATCATTGACACATTGGCCAGTTGAAAGACATAAATAACCACTCATAAAATTGTTCCTTGGTCTTGAAAGTTGTTTTCCAAATGTCATCAAGATGGATGGGTACTTGATGATAACCTAATTTGAGGTTGATCTTAGTGGAGTACCACACACCTTGGGGTTGGTCCAAAAGATCATTTATCCATGGTAGATGATATTGATTCTTCAATGTGATCTTGTCGAGGGTACAATAGTTAATGCAGAGTCACCAAGCGGTCCTAATTCGGCACAAGACAAATTGCACCATTGCATGGATAAAAGCTCAAACAGACCTTCCCTTGATTGATGAATTCATAGATTTGGCATCAAATATGATCATTCTCACAAATTTATTGGTGGTGCAATAGACTATTTGGAAGTGGGGAAACTAGTACCACATCTATCTAATGTTTCACTAAACAATGGAGATGGACTCCATTTGGACCTTACAAGACATTGTTGTACAATTGTAGCAGAGCATCCTTTTCACAAGATTGTGCACGAGTGACAGAGCTACGCATTGTCAAGGCATGTTTCTTGTCACGCATAGGGAACTTAGGACAGGCCAATAAGGAACATGAAATTTTGCTCATGCGAAATCAGCTTCGTGCACTACTTCGCAAAAACAAGCATCAGACGGGTCTTTGGTAAATGTTCTAGAATGTTAGAGGCAATATTATTGACAAACATGGACCACAGTTGTGGACAACCATGATAGGTTGCTTTGCAATCAAAGATGTATGGTTATCCAAATAGGGTATCACGAATCTCCAATGAAGCAACATCAATGTGTTGACTGGTACAATAGCGCTTGACCTCAATTGTCTTTCCTAATTACAAATTTACAGCCATCCTAGGGAATAGGGTCGAGGGTACGTTTCAGTTGCAAAGCTTAGGCACTTAACAATATCTTATGTGTTAATGTTCTTCTGACTCCCATAATAGATGATAACATGTACAAGCTTGCCATTTACCAAGCAACAAGTATGAAACAAGTATTAGCATTCCTTCGAGTTGTTGGTGACGAAGGCTTACATGTAGAGTAAGTATTTGCATGCAAACAAGTGGCATTAGGCTTATCATTGCTCTTTGGTGCTTGAACAAAATCAAGTGTGTTTGGTTGTACTATAAGAGACTTTCCATGTGATAATTACACCTCTTCACTCTTTACTTGTGATTTCTTTTGTCCTCAACAGATGCAGGCTTTGCTTTCTATTGCAAAGACAATGCCTTAAGTGGTTTAGTGCATTGGACTATTGACACAACTTCTGCATAGGCAATTTTTGCTTTGGCATCAATTGGTTCTCGCAACTAGGTTGTGCAAGAACCTTCTACTTCGCCTTGGACTTTCAATGTTGGTCACAAACTGATACTATTGTGCCAAAGTCTTGACTGAACAAGATCCATCTCTAAGTGAGTATAGTAATGAAGACCATTGATGTACTTGAACACAGCTTCTCGTCATTAATGCATAAACAAGTAAAACATTCATTGAACTCGTCGATGTAGTCCTAGACAAATTCTCCATGTTGTTGATGCAACTGCTAAAAAAGCATGTACTCATCCTTGTAGTGCTTCAAAGGATAGATTCTTGTGCATACTACATCCATGAACTTCTCCCACGCATCAATGGGATCCAGGTCTCTCTCATCCTATGCATAGCGGTTTCATACAAACATTGTATTAATTTGGACATATTGAGGGCAAAAAAGGGAATCTTCTCTTCATAAATGAAACAGTTGCTCGCATGGTAGGCTTCTAATTGCTAGAGTCAAGAATCAATGCCTTAACATGATCTTGCCTTAGATCACTGGTATGAAAATTTTGGTCTACACATTCAACAAATTGTTGCACTGAAAAGGTTTGTTAAAAATGAAAAGGTGGGATTCCAAGAGGTCAATGCCAAACTTAGTTGATGCATTAGGTTACGAAACCAACCAAACACGGTTGTTCTCGTTCTTCCAGTACATCCTTGAGGAGTTTTTGGATTTCTAGGGTTTTGGAGTCAGAGGGCTTTGCAAATTCAAACGTCTTGACATGCAAACGATGTTTGTCTAGGTACTCAAACATGAAACCAAGTTGGCTACCTTCCTTCTAGTGCTATAAGTGGGTCTGATCAAACATTCAATGATGGATCATATTGAATGGCTTTCACTTAGGCAGAATGTGCGACAAGACAAGAACTGGAAACAAACAGCTTCAAGCAAAGATTTGCTCTAATACCATTTTGATATGTGCTGCAAGACACATGATGTGATGCAGATGACAACTCCTTAGTTTGGTTTGTGAAGCCAAAGTTGCAAATCAGAGTTGCACAACAAAACAAGGCATGGAGAAGATTTAGGCATATGATTGTTTAGTGAATAGAGGAAAGGTAAATAAGGGGATGAACAGAAAAAGATCAAAAAATCAAAAATTATGTAGATAAAATAAGAACTTTATTTACACATAGTGAAGTTGTATAACCGATCATACAAACTAGAAAGCATAGATGTGGAGTAGTAAAGTTGGCAATAGTGCCAAAGCTTCCATCTACCATAGTACAAGTGCTCAATCCTACCTACATTGCATACTGGATTGTTGAACTTACCACCGCTCCCTCTAATTCTAACAAAGGGATGTGACAAATGACTACCATATATGTAGGAACAATGGGAAATTACAAGAATGTTGCAAGAAAATAAAGCGGTTCATCTTCCAACGATTACATCAAGAAATTGGAACAGTTTAGGAATTCCTTTGGCACCAAGATTGGTGGCAGCTGGCGTTGGGGTTGGCAACTGGCAATGTTGCTACGCATTGGCCCCAAATACTAAGAAGTCGGGTGTTGCCCCTTGGCATGTTATTTTGGCACTTGCACTAGCGCCTCTTGCTAAATGACTCTAGGCTACCTCATTGTGCTCCAATCACAAAAAGCACACAATTAATCGAAATGATGATAATACTGAAGAAAAAGAAGATGCTAACACATTAAGCTAAGGACTTTCACCCCAATGTCTTGTTCTAGATTACAAAATTTTTATAAATGTATTGACTTACAAGCCCACTATATCTCGCAATTGTTACGTATGTGGAACAAACCATAAAATATAGATAGTTAGATAGATAGATAGAAAGTAATGGATTTTTTCACACAAGTATATTTTAATAAGAAAAGGTTCCATGTGTTTTTCATTGCATCAATATTAGTCATTACTCCAAATGACTTACTCATAAGTGGTAATTTGCTTCAACAACCTTTTTAAATCTCATGCAAGTTGGTAATAATCATAAGCTACAAGAGCCCCAAAGCACACAAGTACCTCAAGAAAAATTAAGACATCAACCTAAGCACTTTCAACCCAATGCCTATTTCTAGATTGGCAAAGCTCTTTGTTTATGTAATACCCTATAAGCCCACTATATCTCACAATAATTACCAATGTGGAATAAGTCATTACTCCAAATGACTTACTCATAAGTGGTAATTTGCTTCAACAACCTTTTTAAATCTCATGCAAGTTAGTAATAATCATAAGCTACAAGAGCCCCAAAGCACACAAGTACCTCAAGAAAAATTAAGACATCAACCTAAGCACTTTCAACCCAATGCCTATTTCTAGATTGGCAAAGCTCTTTGTTTATGTAATACCCTATAAGCCCACTATATCTCACAATAATTACCAATGTGGAATAAACCATTATGTATATTTTAGTAAAAAAGGTTTTATTAGTATGTTTTAGGAAGAAAGAGTTTTATGAGATTTATATTGCATTGATGTTATTTATTACTCCAAGTACCACTCCGCTTTCATGAATGGTCATTATTTCAATTACCTTTTTAAGGCTCCTATAATTTTGTGATAACCATAAATTACAGGGACCCACAAAGAACACAAACACCTCAAGTAATGTTGAGACTAGAATTTCGGGACTTTCAACCAACGTCCACTTCTAGATTGGCAAACCCTTTGATACATGTAAATGCCTTACAACTATATCTCACAGTTATTACAAATGTAGGACAACACACTATGTACATTTCTTTTAATAAAGGCCTTTTCACGCAACTATATTATAGTAAGAAAGGGTTTTGCAAGATTTTCATTCTTTTATATTAGTCATTACTCCAAACAATTTTTCCATGAGCGGTCATTTCCATAAAAGAACTCTCTTACTAAAACCTTCTAGATCTCAAAGTGTTGTTTGCTTAAATCCTCCTACCATGTATTTAAAATTCATGCATAAGACAAAAATTAAAATTAATAAAAAAAATGGAAATTAAAATACAAATGTCCAAATTTCAAAGAGGTAAGCATACCTGGTAATTCAAGCTTTTCTTTAGTCAAAGAAGTCGTTAACCAATCAAATGGAATAAGCACAAGTGGTTAAAAAAGTGGACTTCCAATACATAAACCCAAGTTCAAATCATGCCAAACAATATATGCATAATTGTCAAAAAAAGTATTATGTGATTTATTGAATAAAGTGATAACATAGTCATGATAATACAAGTGGGGCCCATTTCAATCCCATATAACCAATTAAAATAAGGCCCTTAAGCCTCTTATTGTTTTGGAGCAGAGTTTGGAGCAGAGTTTGGAGTCTCTCACATATCTTGTCCAAGGAACATTCTCTATGTTTCTTTAAGCACAATTAAAGCATTCAATCAATTATAAAACAACAATGAAGGACCTATCAGGCTGAAGCAATTGCACTCGTAGAAGGCCTTAAGCTCGCAATATAGTTGGGCATCCGTAAGCTTGTTTTCGAAAGAGATTCTATGATTGTGGTGGGGGCAAATGTCTAAAGAATCATGCAAGCATTGGAAATCGCTCCATCTTCTTACAGAAGGCCTTTAGCTGAAACATCTGTTTGATACTATCTTATGGCAGCATACTGCCCGTGAAAGGAACCAAGTGAGAGACTTCCTATCCAATCTAGGCTTGAATGATACATGTAAACAGGTTGGCATAGATCATATTCACTGGCCAAGGCTCAAAGAACTGTACAGACCCAATATGCCTGGGCTATTGTGTCAATGATAGCCTCTTGGAAGTGAGCTAATGTTACCGGAACATGTTTCCTTTCTCTTTCACAAGGGAAACTTTTAACTCCAACGTTCACAAGATGCTAAGTTAAAATGTTTAACAAATCCAAATTTTGTAAGGGCTTGTCGTTACTAACTTATAAGGTGGCCTTGAGGGTTAAATCACAACACTCACTAGCCGTAAGCCAAAGCAAGACCCTCTCTCTTTTTCAGAAGGTCCTCTATTGAGGACTCATTCTAAGTTGTCCACATTATGAAACAATCAGATAAAATCTCAATTATTGGGCAAGTAGTGACTGATCAGCTAGGCAATCTATAAGAATCTGAAACAAAGAGAATGTACTACAACATATCTAAAAGGAACCATTGTAGTTTTCTCTACTAGTAGGGATAAGCACAGTTAGTTCCTAACAGTACTGTAATGTCAATTGACTATTTGTTTTCCCTCCTTTGGGAGTGAGCCCCTATAGAACCCACATTACTTTTACCTTTAAAAAAGGTGGACCTATCATAAAAGAAAGTTTCGATAAGGGAACATCTAATGGCAAATAAAGGTTTAAAAATTACCATTCCCACCCAATGTTAAGCATTTCTCGCAAAGGCATGTGTTTCTTCTCCTCTATACACAACAAAAATCACTTCCTTATCCTTACCCATAGCTTTTGATAGATAAGATAACTCTATTAATGTCCACGAATGACCAAAATAGCTCAATGGGACTCAACATTTGTTACAAAGCACAAAAGTTACCAACAAAGTATTGATAAACATAGACAACAGCTTATTGCAATCCACCGTATTAAGGTCCTTGGCCAATGGATTCAATATTTTTTGTGACCTACTAGGGGAACCCCAGATAAAATAAACAAATAAGAACCTTGAATTTCTTCAAACACGATTTCCTCAGATTGAATTCATTTTTTACCTACTATAGGCCAAAGACATGCATACTTCACTAAAAGGTATTGGGGCTTATTCCAGTCCACCATATGCAAGTCCTTATCCAATGGCTTTAAGATTTTTATGACCTACTAAGGGAACCCACCCAAAATAAACAAATAAAAAATTTAATCAACTATGAAAACAATCTCCACAGATTGAATTTACTTATTTCCTACTATACGCCAAACAAACACATACTTCGCTAACAGGTATTCTCTTCAAATTTGCATTGTGATCATAGAGTGTGTACAAGGAAATGTACTAGTGGCAAAGCGAACAATAGCAGGTCTAATGTGCACTTTGTTTTTTGTGTATATACCCATCAAGTTGAGGACTCATGCATGGGTACAAATACAGGTGGTTAAGGACTTTGCTTTGCCCACCCAATATCATGTAATCATATTTTCCAAAATCCTTTAACATGAGATCTATAAAGTTGTTGTATAATAGTGCATGAAATTGTCAAGTAATTTTCCAATAGAAGCCTTCATGCAGCCACATATTGAAGCATTATTACTATTAGTGACTATCTATACAGCATTTCTACCCTAACCTTGGAAAAAAACTTATTCTAAAAGGTAATAAAGCAACTTGACAGATTTTCCTTTGTCTAATGCATGAATTGATCTTAGAAATATGGTACCCTTGGACAAGAGAAAAGCAAATCCAAAAATGACTTAATTTTTTCCATCAGCCCAATGTGACCAAGAAGGAAAAGCAAATCTTAGAAATATTTTTTAGAAATCTCATCAAACACTATGAACTGGGGCCAAATTGGACAAGTAAGTTTTCACAAAATTCATCTCACGAAGGTGTTGCTCCCTTAGATTTATGTAACCAGTGATACCATTGTATTGATTCCTTCTCTAGGTTGAAAGAGGCTATAAGGACTTTTAGAATGTCCTAAGTTTGATGTAGATCAAAATATTGATTTGCATGGTATATCCAACTAGTAGGATCTTCACCATCAAACTTGGGGAAATCCAATTTTGTGGTACGAGTAGTGGGTAAGATATATTGTCCACCCACGATATTTTGTGGATTTCCTATGCGTTTAGTGACTATGGGCTTTTGTTCACCATGTTGCAATGTTTGCCGTACTTCTTGGATAGAGTCATAGAGACGATGGTGAACATCTGAATGTTGTGTATACTCTATTCCATTATGTCCAGCTTTTTTATCCCATTAATTAAGGAGTCCAAGTCAAAACTTTGAAATTGATTCCTGAATTCTTGTAGTTACTTTACCTCTTCACTCACTTTTTCTAAAAAACTATCCTGTTATCAATGCCCTATAGCCTTTTTCTTAAATGCATGCCTCTGACCCTCAGTTACGGCACCCTTCAACGAAGATTTTACTCTCTCCTTTCCCCTCCCCCTTTTTTTTTTTTTAATAATTCTATGCTTTGGTACTTTTTTATCGTTTTTCCAACATTTTTTTTTTTTACGCTTAGTACTCCCTTCTTTGTTTTTTTTGGTTAACTGATTATCAGATATTCTGTCTAGAAGTTTCCACATATAACTCAATGCCCTATTGAAAACCCTTGCAATCTTTGCCTATAAAACCCTGCAATCTCTGCCTATAATCTTTGCCTATAAAAACCCCTGTAATCCCTGCTTGAAATCTCTACCTGTGAAAACCCTTATAATCCCTGCCTATAGGGAAAAAACCCCTATAATCTCAATCTATAAAAATCCCTATAATCCTTTTGTTGCTAAAGTCTGCAAACTTCTGAATATTCTCTAGAACACACTCTCTATGCCCAAGATTTCTCGTAGATATTTTACTTTTTATTTTTTTATTTTTTCTGCAAACTCCTATATATTCTCTAAAAACAAACTCTGCTTAGGTCAATATTTTGGTGTCTTTTGAATCGCACTTTCAATATGCCCAAAAAGTAGTTGTGTTTTTTTTTGGTTGTGTTAGGATGGGGTTTGCTTGGTTTGCGGGCTCGCAGATATACTTATCTCATTCATAGATAGTGATCGACCTAATATTTCAAGGCACTAACTACGAAGGATTCCACTATTCCTATAGTCACACTGCTCATCTCCAATGAACGATAGAAGAACCTTACTGAGGCTAACCGCTTACCGATGCACCATAAAACTCAAATGGTCGATATCTTCCTAAAGCTTCTCCTATTCCTAAGGGGTCACCTGATATACCCAAGGTACATGGGAGCTCATTGCCATATATAAGTGCTATCTAAGTCCTAGGTATTGGAGTTTGAGCAACCCTCACTTCACTAGACGTTTTATGGGCAATTTTGCTTAGCTAATAACGACAACTCCTTCATGATATTTGAAAACCCCCTGCACAAGGTTTCTAACCTAATGAATCTAGGGAAGGGAAAAAATTGAAGTAATTCGGCTAACTGCAAAACAAATTGTGGAAAATAAAAAGATTGAGTGAAGGAAAATACGAAAAAGACAAATTACCGAGATGGGGGTCTCCCTATATACCCAAAGGTATGTGGAAGCTCACATCCATATACGGGTGTTGTCTAAGGCCTAAGTATTAGAGTTTGAGCACCCTTACTTCACAACACACTTTATGGGCAATCTAGCATAGCCAATAACGACAACTCCTCGGTGATATTTGAAAACCCCCGGCACAAGGTTTCTAACCTAATGAATCTAGGGAAGGGGAAAATTTGAAGTGATTCAACTAATTGCAAAACAAATTGCAGAAAATAAATAGATTAAGGAGTGAAGGGAAATAGTAATACAAAAAAGACAAATTACTGAGATGAATGTGTTGTGGCCGTATAAAAAAAAATGGAATAGAAGCCTCACTGCCGCAATGGGACCGTCCTGGATCGAGTTCTAATACTAGATGTAATGATTCTGCTTGTATAAATTAACTAGAACCAGAAATAAATTTGCACAGAACACAAAATAGCAATTATTTTATTGATTGCTCTAAAGAGTTACAAGTATCGCAGGCCACTTCGAGGGGGCAACCTCCTTTATGAGCAACGCTCCTTTACAATATAATTCTTCAGGATACCTTCCCTTTCTTACAATGCAATATATAAAGATAACTTTTTTTTTTGATACATAGGGGAATCGGTTACATCTACAGTCCTTTTCTACTACCAAGAAGGGTTCAAATCTTAAGGCTGCCCCCTATAACCCCTATGCCACCTCGTTGTTGTTGACCTGGCATGAGGGGGACCACCGGTGGCTCGGGATTGAACCACTCAGCAGAGTCAGGTCAGACTACTATCTTTGCACAAACAGGCATGCCTCCAAGGTTTGAACCTGGGCCTCTTCTTGGTAAGCGCCAGAACTTATCAATCCACCCAGCCCTTGAAGATACATATAAAGATAACTTCACCCAAAATAGCTATTTGAACTATCTAACCCTAACCCTAATGATTGAGGGTCACCCTTACATTCAAAAGGGGGTGCCCACTCATTACTAACTAAACTATTACAATAAAATAAAATGGGTTAGGACATGAAGTCCTAACACACATAAATGTCAAGTTGTTGTAATACCACTATGTGGTTATGATGTAATACGGGTGGGCCCTGTTTCAATCCCATATAACCCATTATTCAAAAAAGAAAAAAAAAAGCAATCTATTGATAGCATGGCGCACAAGAATGCTATCAAAGGTAATATTTGCCAACTAGGTATGCCTAATAAAAATGCATCTTTATATGGTATCTAGCTAAAATCACAGGATGGGACTGGAAAATTTGCAGCCCAGTTTTGCAGAATGCAAGACAGATCATTTAGGCATTTACAAAGCAAAGCAGAAGAGAATTATGGGTGAAAGCAATAATAAAAACTCTAGGCAAAAGTTGATTTAAACTGTCTTTACACAGTAGAAATTTTCATAGACACTCAGAAAGCAGGAAAAACATCATGGGGACATTTCACAGTAAGCTGATTAATTGATTATCTAGTTGGGCACTAACACTTCCTATGCAAAAACAGGTCACTCAGGTAAAATATGAAGAGGACCTTTTCCAAGATAAGAACTGTCTGCATACTGTACTCTAGTAAAAGGATTTTTCAGCATTGCCTGTATTTGTTAGTAATAATCACAATAAAACATACCCAAAGGATTTTTCAGCTAGATATATTTTGAGTTGGCTTATTGGCATTAAACAACAGGCCTCCCCTAAGCTTCAAAGTCTATCCAAGAGATGATGATTGTAATGAATTGGTTCTGCATCTCATTGATATAGGATAAGAAGACTCTTTTGGATCTCCAACTACTTCCTTCCATTATGCTCTATCTACTTAGAAATGATAGGTTTCAAGACTAATCATGCCTTTTTGAAGGAAGTTGCTCAAATGTAATTGGATGATATCAAAGCAACTTTTTGAAACATGAAAATGAGAAATCGGTGAACAATAGCTAACCTGCTCAGCCTCGCATTAATAGCTATCATGAGACAATATGATGCAATGCTTGGCAACGACCTCCCTTGTTTCATTTCTAAAAACTGTGTTGTAGCTTCTTCTACCATATTTGCTCTGCAATACACATTTAGCACTGTCTCATGAGTCCGCTTGTTCGGAGGGCACTTTGCTCTCTCCATGTCACTGAATACTGTTAAGGCCTTATCAAAGTGGCCAGCCCTTGCAAAAGCTTCAATCAACCCATTAAATGACTCAACATCCTTCTCAATGCCTGCTTCATCCATTTGATAAAAACGTTGAAGGGCTTCTATGAAAAGCCCTCCTCTGGCATACATGTTTATAAGAGAGTTGTATGCATCTCTGTTTGGCTCATGTCCAAACTCACCCATGGTGTTAAATGCAACAACAGCATCCTGAGTGCAAAGTATATGTTACACAATATACCAGGTGAAAAACTGAAATTGCAAGAAATCAAATGAGTTTTTATCCAATTTAAAACACTGATTAAGATTTCAAGATCTAGTTTTATGGCAATGATAATTACCTCATAATGTGCTGCCTTTCCATATGCCTCGACTACACTAGTGAAAACTTTCGCACTAGGTACGACACCTCTATTTTGAATGTGCAGCAGTATTTGCTTTGCATCTTCATGGAGGCCACTCATTGCACAAGCATGCGTCAAACCCTCGTAGCTTTCCATATCAGGTTCTACATTCTCTTCCACCATGTCATGGAAAAGAGAAATCACCTCTTTAAAAAAACCCCCATTCCCAAAAACTTCAATAAGGGTATTGTAAGTAATGACGTCAGGTTCAGTACTGCTGGCTTTCATCGCACGAAAAAGCTCTCTCACATCATCATACTGCCCACTTTTCCCATAACAATCTAACAAGATACTATAAGTAGAAGCATTTGGGGTGCACCCTGCATTTTGCATTTGCCTGAAAACAGCCATTGCTTTCTTTACCATACCAGCCTTTGCGTAGGCTTCTAACAGCAGATTATACGCAGTAATATCAGGCAAATTGCCTAACAACTCCAACTCTCTAAGAAGCTCAGAAACTCTATCCAATGAATCCACCTGCCTAAAAGTTTCAACCAAATAAGTATAAGTCAATGTATTTGGTACAATCCCAGCCTCATTCATTGTCCTAAACACCATTTCAGCTTCACTAGATAAGCCCTTGCTGCTACAAGCACCCAGCAAAGTATTGTAAGTAATGATATCCGGTTGAATACCTTCATGCCGCATCTGCGCAAACAAGCCCAAGAGGCCCTCCCAATCCAATCCACCCTTGGCACATGCATTGATTACTGTATTATATGTAATAAGACTGGGAGACACCCCCTCCCTCTTCATCCTGGCCAACAGATGCAGCGATGTCTCATATTGCCCATTCCTGCCATAAGCATTGATCAATGCAGTGAACGAGTAGACATCCCAACTCACATCATGGGCAGGCATTTCCTCAAAGATTTCAGAACACTTGTCAAGCAACCCTTCCCTGCCCAAAATTCCAATAATAATTGCATAGATGTGTTGGTTGGGCTTGCACCACTGTTGTCTCTGCATGTACTTGAAAAGCCTCAGGGACCTCTGCCAGTCCCCTCTCTGAGCAAATTCCCTAAAAATCTGGGAAAAGTCATTCAAGGTAAGTTTGTCCTTGTAGGCATCCAAGCTTCTGGCTATGCTACCACGTGGAGGCAAGCTACTGAGCTTGTTTACTACACTCTCCACATCCAGGCTGTACTTCCCTGGCTCCACAAGCTTTGTGGGTGTTCCCAGAATCAATGGTTTGGATTTGGCCTTTGCCACATGCAAATCCCCTAGAGCTCCTCTCTTTGTGGGTTTGCTGAATTGAAATCTCCCCTTATCTTCATTGATAAACCACCTACTCCTACATAAAATTTTATAGTTGAGGGATTTCGACAACTTACCTGGTAAATGTAAGTGCTGAAGATGTGGATGCCTTTTCCTTGGAGGATAAGAGCACCATCTGTGAACTTCAGATTTTGTGACATAAAGAAGACTTGCAGAAACTGGCTGAGGATCCAAGGAGGGGATATACGCTGCCATTCTTTGTCTGTTGGTGCTTCTTACGTTTGGGATTCTGCTAATCTGCTTCAAATCATTTGTTTTCCTTCTGGAATTAACTTCTCGAGTTGGACGATTTGTGCAAAATATCAAGAGAAAAGCATGTTTGCTCTCGAATTTTTCTCTGGTTTACAACCACCGCCTTATACCATTGCCATATCCGAGAATTCTGTTTTGCTTCTGCTAGCAAACCAAGGCTTTTGAACGCGTCACGAATTCTGCTGAATTCTGTATGACAAATTATTATTTTTCAGCCGATTAACATCCATTCATTCTTTCAGCTTTAAATCTCTTCCTTGTCATTGAAATTATAACGTGGGAGTTGCTGAGGGATGGATACAATCCGAAATGACTTTGAAAAACCTGGAGAAGGGATAAATTAAATAGAAATAGTTTAACTGGTTATGAATGTCTAGATTTTGTTAAATTATTATAATATTATGTGATGAAAAGAAGTTGGTTCACGGCTCTTTTTTATTTGGAATTGAAATATAAAACCAAACATATTTAAAGCGTCTAAATCAAACTCAAAGTAATTTAATTTTAATTAAATACCTTATTTATAATATATTTTAAGTTTTTATTTTTAATAGTAAGATAGATAGTTGGGTAGGAAATTTGTATTGAGAGAACTTTGGTGAAGATTTTTGTAGTGTTTGTACGATTGGTTTACGTTGTTGTACTATTTTTTTTAGAAGAACAAATTAGTCCCTATATTTTGTGGCTTTTTTTTTAAGATTTTTTTCTCGTTTTTAGGTGGTTTTTTTATTATGGTTTTTAATTTTAATGAACCAGTAATTGATGTTGGTATTATTGGCGTAGATGTATGTGCAAACGGTGTCTCTTAAGTGATTGAGAAAGTTTATATTGAAAGTAGTCGACTAGGGAAAGCCTTTGTTCTTAGTGTTATTATCACATTCCTGAGTTTGATTCTTAGTGTTATTATCACATTCCTGAGTTTGATACTGCATGCAAGTGGCTTGAGAATTATACCTTGGTTAGGTATTTTGTGGATAGAACCCCACTAGAAAATGTTCTTAAGGGTTGGATCAATCTACTTAGGTCTCCATGGAGTCAAACCTTACAAAAGGTTTCTTCTTGTTTTGTTTTGTTGAATCGAAGCATGCACAGGCATTTATCAACATGGCCTATGGTATTGATGTAACTCTCTCCTTATATTTTTCCCTTGGACCAAGGATTTCATTATTTTTGAGGAACATGCTAAATGGGTCCTAGTTTGGGTCGAGTTCCTTGGATTTCCATTTCCTTTATGGCCTTATTTCAACTACATTATAGTATTCCTTGGTAATGTTGTTTATATCAAGCCAAAAAATATCTTGTTAGCTCATCTTTAAAAAAGGGTTTGTGTTTTGATCGATATCTCTAAGGATCTCAAGAATACCATTGATATCCATATTAGTGCCTAGGGTATATCTTAGAGGGTTTTATACTTGAATCTTCCTAATACTTGCTTCAAATGTCAATTCCCTAAGCATAAGATTAAGGGTTGTCCTCCAACCACCTAGAGAGCTAAATCGGCACCAAAGCTTTAACACAACCACTTCTTAGTTTACTGAGGAGGGATGAACAACTATGAGAAACCAGAGGAATAACCACAATAATGGTTCTATGGGATCTACACCTATTGGGGCTTAGATCAAAATTCCCAGACAAGCTCCCAAGTAAGATAGCAAGGGGAAGGAAGTTTCTCCACCAACCCCATCTAAAAATAAGCTCAAACAAGTAGTCAGTCCTTATTACATAAGAAATCCCTAGGCTACTACTATAATCTTTGCCCAAGTAGTCACTTAGATAAGTTCTCCTCTAGCGTCTCCCCCAACAAATGTTAGGCGTTCGTATAGCCCAAGCCACAAGGAGGTTGACAAATTTGTGTTAGAAAAATGCTCATATTTCACACTAATTGTGTAGTTGGGAAGTTATAGACCTAACCAGGGGTCTATATAGGCACATAAAAGTTATGGAGTTTTGGTTGAGCTTGATAGCGAGGATATATCGCTTGATCAACATCTTCCATGAATTTTCTTTCATGGAATGTTAGGGGTCTAAAAGACTCCAAAAGGAAGTTTATAGTATAGGAAAATCAACAGAGGTATCCTGGTCTTGATATTCTTTGTTTACATTAATTAAATATTTTAGTTTTTTTGCTCTGGAGATTCTCATGTCATACGGTCGACCAATTTTTTCTTCTATAACAATCATGATCTAGGATGTGGCAAAGTTGCCACCCTCATCTCTAATAGGTTGTGACCACATTTAATTGATTAGGGATGTGACCCCACTTACCAAGCCTTATGACTACTTTTTAACATTAATAATCATTCATTTGGAATTATTAATGTTTATGCCTCTAATGATGTCGAATGATCTCATTTCTGGCATTGGATCACAATAGCACTACCTACTACATCTTGGGTATTGTGCAAAGATTTTAATATGATTGAATATGCATCAAACAAATCTAACAACCTCCTAATGCATTGGACAATTTGCAAGAGGGGTGCATGGTACTACATGCATAATAAATTGGGCTTTTTCGACCCTAATACTAGTTGTCATCATTCTAATTCCATCTAGTACACGTGGAATAACATGTGATTGGCTTGACAAAGCCATACTGATAGGTCAACCCATTTTATCCTTATCAAATTGTTTCTCTAAAAATGGATTCCATGTTGAATATTGTTCTCTCCTACCACTTTTCCATTCACTTTCGCATTGAATAGTTAAGTGGCATCAACAAGAAGGAAAAATCTTAAATTTTTCTAAACACGTAATTGTTGTCACACACCTAGCGATGGCCCATATCCAACACATCTAGAATCTTAAGCCTCACCCCCACAATGAGATTGGCTAGATCCAGTGGTGGAATAATGTGATAAAATGTACATTACGTTTTCTTTGTATCTATGGCCGCTAAGTGGCACTTATCTACCTCTACTCCTACAAGGCTACCACCTCGGAGCTAAATCAAGCTATAGCTAAGCTATAAATTTCATTATTCTTGCCACTCTACAACTATGAGTAGCCAAGATTTGCCTGTAAAAATAATTCCCTGACTATCACACAACTTTGAGAGCCCAAATCAAGGCCTACCTTCATTGGCTTAAGGCTAGAGATCAAGTTTCCAAAGAATTATTTAAAGCCTTGTGACCTTATTATGTCTCTCAAAAGATCAAACACATCAGGGAGGGTCAACATGTTTTAATAGAACTCCTTGATATCTTACAAGCCTTTTCTTGGCATTATCAATAGGTTTTTATGGCCCAACAACAATGTACATGTTTTTGTCAAAAAGGATCATGCTCTACAACAATGTACAAATGTGGTCCCCTATAGGCTCTCCACTTCGTAGTGGGTCTTATGTGACCAACTACTCACAAAATATGAACTATGAGAGGTCATCTTCTCCATGGCCAATGAGAAAGCCCCTAGCTATGATGGCTTCCCCTACAAATTTTACAAATCCTTATGAGACACTATTGGTTAGGATTATTTGAGTTCTATTTGGAAGCATATCATATCAATACATTAGACTATCCCATCAATAAGAATAATATTAAATCCATACCTAAAATGGGAGATCCATATAAAATTTGCAATTTGAGGCTCATTTCCTTATTGAACATTTGTGCTACATCTGTGAAATCTGCTTCTACTAATAGTTTGTCCTAAACAAACAAGATCATCAAAAGAAGGTATATTTTCGATAACATAATTGTTATGTGGGGAGGTATGTAATGGGCTTAAAACTCTCAGTAGAAAGCCCTATTTATTAAAATTCATTTTTTTGAAGCTTATGATTGAATCGGCCTTTTGTCATTATAATGTTATAGGCGTTGGACTTTGGGCCAACCTTTCTTCACTCTCTCAAGATGCTTTTTGTAGATGTCTTTGCTTATTTGACCATAAATGATAACAATCATTATCCTTTGGCATCTTTTGATCTATTTGCCATGTTTGTCCACTTGCTCCAACTCTTTATGTGTTAGTTGTTTAGGGATTTGGGTATTTACTTACGTAGTTTCTTAAGATTAGGTTAAGGGCATCTCCCTTCCCCACACTACTCAACAACTAGTTAATGACCACATCATAGATGACTCCTCCACTCTATTAGAGGAAGAAAGTTGTGTCAAACAAACCAGGGTTATGCATAAGGGGTTGGACTCAAAATGTAATTGTAAAAAAATGGTGAATCCTAATTGAAATCAAGACGAATCAAGGTGAATCATAAGCAAATCAAATCAATCATCTTCACACCAAAATTTGGGGCATTTGAAGCCCTAAAAAGTAAGGTCATCTTTGGAAAAAAAATTGACCTATTAAATCACCTTATAACTTCATAAAAACACCACCATTAGATCAGGCTCAAAAAGAGATTTCCAACGAGTATAGATATGCCTATGTTTGGATATATATTGTGGCAAATTGACTCTAAGAAAAAATTGGTCCCAAACATTTTAGGTGAATGGGCTAACGTCGAGGGTTCTCATATTCACCAATTTCTAATTTTGAAAATCCTAATATTCACCCAATTTGTGAATATTCGCCATTGTGCATAACCTTGAAACAAACATTACAATGCTTGGATACATTTTGCCATTTCATGTTCAATTCCCTATGTAGAACGTGATTTTTTTTTTTGTTTTGGATGGAGAGGGCTCAATATTATAGAGATGGTTGAGCCTTTCCATTTGATAGATTTAATATTCATTTGTGTGCTCCTCATAAGGAATGAGATAACATTAATTCATGTGCTCTAAAGGTGAGACAAGATGGCGTTAGGGAAAGGATTTTGGACTACAAGGTAAGATTTTTGGATTGAATATATTTAAATAGGGAGAGCTCTCTATCTATAAGCGGCCTCGTTCACTCCGCTCCGTTGCGCTAGGGAAAGGAAGGGATTCATACGGCTTATTTAAGGTTGAGTGCATGGAAAGAATTCATACTGATTAATATCTTTATCGATTTATGTAGTGCCAAGGAAAGGACTTTCATGTTAGTTGAAGGGAAGGAGAACTATCTAGAAAGGATTTTCATATAGGGAGCTAGGGCACCTCTCTATTGAAAGGGGAACTTAGGATATTCATACTAAAGGAGCATTCTTTGCTACTCAAACCCTAGCCTCAACCTAAAGAAAAAATGACCTAAATGAATCTATCTTTTCAAGATCTAAATGAATCTATCTTGTCTATTCAACCAGTCTAAATAAATCTACTAAGGGTTGGAGGTTAACCTAATATAATCCATAAGACCCTTTCATCCATAAGACTGAAGGCCATGAGAGCACTCATCTAAAAGCTATCTACTAAGGGCTAGGAGTAGACCTTAAATAAGTCATAAGCCTATTTCAACCATAGGACTGAAAGCTATGAGAGCGCTCATCTAAAAACTATCTCAAAAGTGGTATGGTCGAGCTTAATAATAATAGTTCACTCATTTCTTCATGGCATAAATGTCTCTCTCAACTTGTTATAAAAATAGAAATTTGGTTGCTCAATAAGAAAATGAGTCCTTATAACAGTCTTAAAGCCAATATTATAAAGATGTTCGAGTGTTGCTATCTCTATATTTTTTCTTTTATAATGTCGATCAACAGGTAGCATGCATACATCCAATTAAGAGGTAAATGTTATCTCTATCTCCCATCCAATAGAGTGGTTAAAATTGAAGGTCTTGTGTCCATGTACACTCATTGTATTATACAATGTAGCATAGGGGTGTAGTATTCCTAGTGGGGAGGTGGTTTTCAAGGGCTTAGAATGATCAATTTACTATTCCCAATCGATGGACCAAATCGTACAATCGTATAGTCTTCACAACTATCAATTTGTGACAACAAAACAACTTGTACGGATCCCAAATCGTACCATTGTACGATCCCAAATCATACAGTGATAGGGATTGTACGATTTTACACTCAGCCAATCCTTCAGATTCGGTTTTGCAAGCTGCCGTACACAGTTTTGTAACTAAATTGTTCGATTTCCCAATACTGCCAAATCGGGTAAGTTTTCCTCAATCGCATAAACTGCCAAATCGGGTAAGTTTCTTTTGTACGATTTGTACAAAAAATGAAAGTGCAATAGGGTGCCAAATTGGATACTCTTCTATGCCAATATCTCTCAGCTAAGTTTTGTAAAGGTCTAAAATGGCAATTAATCCATTTCTACCAACATGCAAGTTCCATCATCAGGGTTTGAGAGAGTTCTCTCCAATGGCAATATCCAAAAATCATACAACAGCCTTCAATACATCCTTCTTGATATCATCCTCATCACAGATCATTCATAAGGTTCACACCAGTGCTGGTTTAATCCAATTCTTCCATAGCAATGCATTAAGTATCAACAACAACCATAAAGAAGTACATGCAACAAAGATAAACTACAAAACATCATTCCACCATTCCAGGATCATACAATACGTGAGAGAAAACTATGAATTGAGATTCTTCTTCATTACTTGTCAACAATGCCATACAATCACTAAAAGGTACTCAACAATCATAGGTATGCATCAATACTTCATACTATTCAGACCAGAACATAGCCAAAACTCACAAGCATTAACCAGACTAACCAGACTATCAAAATTGAAAAGGGGGCCTTATATAACATTGCCCAGGCCATTCCAAAGTGGTTCCTGAGGCAATTCATTATTCACAACTACCCATGCATAACGGAATGCATAATTATACCTTTTACTAAGTCTAAACACATCATTTATCAAATTCATGCGCAATTACAACTCAAATTGCATTTCCCTTGCATTTCATTGCACATTGTATGGTTTTCCCTTCAATTTGTATGGTTTACCTCCTACTTGTATGATTTGCTCCTACTTGTACGGTTTACCAAAACTTGTCAAAATTGGGCAAATCCTCTTGTCACTTCTTCTTCGTGGAGGTGGATTTGTTGCCTACATCTGCCCTCCCATTTACTTTGGTCGGTGTCCTCACCGACTCATCTTTCTATTTTAGCTAAGCCTCATAATCTCTGACTACAGCTTCCAGGTCTTCCACCTAGGTGCGAAGAATTACACATTGATTCTGCAACTTGGCTGCGTAGTTGCCCATTTCTACTACTTTCATACCATGTTGATTGGCTTTCTCTTTGGTAGTCTTCAGGAGTTCCCTCAATTGTTGTTCATGCTCAGTAGCACTCTTCTTCAACTTCTCCTACAAATGTGCCTCTGTTTGAGTTGCTACTTCTAACTCTTCATTCTTATCTATAATGGTCTTCAGATGGTGATTAATATCAGCCTCCAAAGCATGAACAATCTCTTCCTTAGCATTCAATTGCACTTGCTTATCCAGGACCATATCATTATATCATTTATTGTCCTATGTGAGCTCTTCTATCTTCTTATCCTATATTGCCAGTTGCTCATATTTTATGGCCAACTATGTTCTCAATTATTCATCCTTTGCTCTTAGTTGAGCTTCCAACTCCTTGATCCTATCTTCTACCATTTGTGAGACCTATCACTTCTCCTCTTCAAGCGAACTAATTCTAGCCTCAAAATCAGCCTTATTACTTAGCAGTTCTTCCAATTTCTTTAGTTTCTCTTCTACCACAGCCTTACTCTTCTACAATTCTTCCTCCATTGCAACCATTTCCTTTTGAGTGGCCTCTATCTCTTCTTTCTGAGCTTCCTTGAGCTGATAGATCTGCTCCAATCCTATGCTCAACCACTCTATCCAATGTGTTAGGAAGTTCAACTTCCTTAGAGTGATAGCCAAGCCTGAGGTGACCCTCTTATGTTCCAACTCTATTGTATTCATGGGACAAGTCGGATAATTGGCTCTATCCAGATACAACCTTGGATGCTGCCTATAATTGGTTCTCACTCCATCTAGCAAGTCATCTCTTCCTAACATCATTGTTACCTCTTCCCTGGGTAACTTCCATGGGTGTTGTACATGAATATCTATAATTTTCCTTGTACGCTCCTCATTGCTCACCCATTCTATTATCTTCTCCAACTCGATAAACACTTGTTCTTCCCATAGCTTCAACTCTCCCACGCATCCAATACAAAATTATAATTTGGTACTAGCCATGGCATTGCCTACCTGAGAGAAGAAATATTCCACCTAGTCTTCTACCCTTTTTGCATCCTCCTCAATTTCAACTTTTGAGAACTATGGTACCTCCAAGAGGTAACTTGTTTGTATCCTTCATAGTTCTTCCTCTATAGGAGTTTGTTCTTCCTCTTCTTCCAAGTGGTGACCAGAGCTTCCCCCAAGCTCCATTAGTGCTCTCTCTATGTTTATATTTTCCTGTGGTGGAGTCTATTCCACAGTCCTCTCCACCTCCACATCTTCTTCCACATTCACAATCTCTTGATGAGATTGTTGTTGTCCTATAGATTCCTAGGCTTCTTTTTGTTCAGTTAAGCCCACCTGTTGTTCTTCTATCACCTGCTCTTCTTCCTGATTCTATTGGGTTTCCATTACTGTGAATTTTTCAACAATAAGATCTTCTTATTCCTGTGATGCCTTCGTATCTTCTTGTGCATCACTTTGATCATTTTGATTCGTACCTCCTCCCATCATGAATCTGAAGTGAGGCTTCTTCTTCTCTCTTGACTCTTCCTCTAAGGCTTCCACTATCACCTTGGCTTTCTCTTTTTCCTCCTGAGTAGTGGCTACTACTTCTTGTACTATTTGCCTCACTTCTATATCATCCAAAATTTTTGAAGAGTCCAAAATTTCAAAATCATCATGCTAGAAAATCTGTGGAGATTCCACTATCTCCTCTACTTCTACCCAATTCCAATCTTGCAAATCCAGCTTCTTCGAGTCTGACTATCCTTCTCATTGATTCTTCTGTACAGGCTCGACTTGTTTTTTTGGAATGGGATTATTTACCATTCTTTCCTATTGTCTTCTTGTTCTTACTCGTACTAGGCTGGATTGCCTCCCCATAATTTCCTCCCTTTCCTAAACTGATGACTGCTCCTACTATCATTGCTGAAGTGCTTGTTGTTCCAGTTTAGGTTCCAACTACCTAGGCCTTTTCCTTCGAGGGTGTACATCCTCCTTCAAAGAAGTATCCTCATGTACTACAGTGGCCTACTATACTTTCTTTGTTCGAGACTTATCTAGAGTCTCCTTTGAATTGGTACTGACTTTGCCCACCTCAAAATGGTTGGCTTCCTTGCATCAATATTCCTAGGTTCTATCAAACCTAGAAAGTGGATTCCCATATCTATAACAACATTCAATAACAATCCAATAGCATGGAAAGTCATCCCAAAATTCTTAGGCCTCTTTGTTAGTACTTCATGCATATTTTTCTCTAGATAGGTACCCCAATCGTACCAGATTCCTTTGGTGATACCTTCCACATATTGAGCCATCCAGATTGGCATCTCCATGGCTCATGTTTCCCCTGATAGTCGAGCCATCACAATATTCATGGCACATGGCCAATATTTCCCTATCAATTGGCTCTATTTAATTCCTCGAGTCCCTACACCCGAGATCTTCGCTTTGATCGATGATTTCACATTGGTAAGTGAAGTGATGATGCGATGTGTCTCAATCGGATCAAGCAACTTCTTAACTACCTTTGTGCCATATGCAGGTAACCCAAATATTTTCCTGAATGCCTCTACTATGACTTCTATCTTCACCGATCGCTTGCCCACATTGACATAGGTAAGTCTGGTTGTAGGATTATATGCCTGAACCATCTGCAATAGATAGTTATAGAAGAAGGTCTTCTGGTGTGGTGGCACTTGTGCTATTACAGCTACACCAACCTTCTCAAACTATTTTCTCCATGGGTGGTTCTTATTTTCTTCGTTGCTCCACCACTTCCTGCATGTATCTCCTCCATGTTGTATGAATGATATCCTTGTTATCTCAACCTGGCTCTCCTCAGGTTCGCTACTCAGATCCTCCTCCAGATCTAGGTAATGGACTTCACTGCGCAACTCCCTCCTAAGATTCTTTCTTGTGCCATTTCCTCCTCTCAAAATCTTGGTGGTGTCCTTCTCCGATCAGCCCTCCAATACCTCTACCCTCTCCATGACCTGTATCCTCCTCTCCTCCAAGGATGAGTACCACACCAACCATAAGACTAAAACTATCATCCTTGGTATTGTCATGGATGTGACTCTCTCTCGTGTAGGGGTCCTAGTGACCATTCCACTCTATTGGCTGCAATTCTTCTTAACCGGTATCCAAACTCTTTGGCTGAAATCATTTTCTCACCATTCCTTTAGTTAGCTTGCTACTTGGACATCACCTATTATGCAATTAGAAGTGCCCTAAAAATCATACATCTACTATAAATCATACAGTACACCCTTCAACTTGTTCATGTATGATTTCTAGATCAACAGCCACCTCCAGATCGTACAATCTCTTCAACTACTTCAAACTATTCAATATTCTACAAATCATACATCTATTGCACCAAAATATATAGGGCCCATACCAATCCATACAATGTCCCTATCTACCTACTCCCCTTCATCGAATCTATACACTTTCATATGATTTTCTCAAAAATTTTAAATCAACCTCAAAATTACTTGAAATTGCATAATTTTTTCTTAAGATCGTACAATCTACCCTCCAAATCATACAACACATCCTTTAAAACCCTTGTTCACCTAAAACTCATATTTTTCACTTCTCCATGATTTCTCACTAACCCAATTGCCAAAATATCCCAATCTATCTTTTCAATGCAATTTCAGAGCAATTCTACAATTTTTCATCACTTGGCACAATTTACCCCAAAAAATTTTTTGGCTATAATGTAGGGTTGTACGATCTTCTCCTTCCTTTCCTCTACCTTATCCAGTTCATTTTTGGCTACTTTTATCAGATTAGGGCTTGTAATCTCCTTTCTCCTACAATTTCTTTACTTCGGCTCCAATCCACAACTTCTTCAAACCTTGGTGTACATTTTTCCACAATCTAGTTCATGCTTGGATGCCTTCTACTACAAACCCTCATTTTCCTTAACTAAAATTCAAAATCTACTTTTAATGGAGTCGAAACCCTTGCTTTTCTTCTTCGATTCGATTTTCTTGAATGCGAAAAGTCTCCCTAGTGCAAATTTAGAAATGGGTCATGCAATATTGTAGTTCACTAATGAATTTTAATGCCCATGTAGTAGATTTCATTCAGTTGCATGCTTTTCACCTTCGTTCTCCTAAAAATTTTGAATTCCTCCTTGTACAATTTGCAAAATTGCTAAAATTAGCCCTTTATTTAAATTGCTATCAAACCCTAACCACTCAAATTTTAAAATTGCACCACTTTGCATGTCTTTTTATCTTCCTTTCCTGGATGATTGACAACTCATCACTTTCCCATGCGATTTTATCTTTTCCCACTCTTTTTGACAACACATCATTCCACACATGCGAACATTAAATGCGACAGTTGAAAATTGTACACTATACGATCTAAATCATACAACATGCTTCCTTGTACGATTATGCATGTACTTTTTCCATTTATTCTTGTACGATCTCCCACTTATGCTTTTTTCAGCTTTAAAATTGACTTGTACGATCTATTACTTAGAGAAAATTTTCCATTTTCTCTCTCTTGAAGAGGTCATTTTCGATTTTCAACCCACTTCCTTCTTAATTGCATCCCGAGGGATTTTCACAACTAAGGCATTTTATTTTTTATTTTTTTTTTTTTTTTTTCATTTCCTAACCTATTTACACTTACCGTCATGGGAATCGCACAGTGACATTCACTTGTACGATCCCATATGATTCTTCTCTTGGAGGTTCGACCATGACATTCCGAGTGATTGTGTCATCTGGTGCCACTTGCTCTCTAGGGTGATTCATCTCCACTTGTGATGTTACCGAGTTCCCTAGCCTTCCACTACCATGTGTACAATTTGGGATTGTACAATTGCAAGTTGGAGTATCTTCACCTAGTGTCCCTTCCTCTTATCATATAGGTGATTGATCCCTTGGTAGCGGTGTCCTTACTACTCTACTATCATTTGAGTAACTTCTTCACCTATCTCCTCAAATCAATTATAGCTCTAGACTTGGTGATCAGATCCTTTGTTGTCCTTGGTTTCTTTCATCTACAAAATGCACTCTTCCTCTACCAACAAGGCCTCTACCACATGAGTGTCTTCCCCATCCTATTCCTCTTGACATCGGGCTTCTCTATGCCAGTGGTGATTCCTCCCTACCTTGGAGTAATCCTCTACCACCTACCACTCTTCGAGGTCCTCATCGGATTAGGGGTGGTCATCCCAATGGATACTACCCTATAGGATTTGGTAAGATCCCTCTTATCCTTGGTATACCTTATAGATTCCTTGTCTAGTTCAAACATGCTAAGGGTGCATCTCCCAACCATCTAGGAGTAGGGGGTCAGAACCTTCCTCATCCTCTTCCTCCTCTAACTATAACATCACCTTGACCTCATTCATTCCATGGTCGAATACCTCCTCCCCTTCCTGGATGAAGCCTTAAGGGTCCTTGTCTATTCCTTCCTCCCATTGCTTGGTTATTAAGAGTTATCTCTACCAACTCAATGTTGGCTAGTGGACTTCTACTTCATCTTACACTTGGTGATAATTATCATAGTGCTTTGATTCTATGATCTGCACGTACTAAGTGATATCTCCATATTCTTTCCTTGAAGCATCTTTGTGGAGATGAGGTTGCCAAGATCTCTCTATATGCATCAAAAAATCTATCTTAAAACTTGAGTCATTTTAATTATCTTCTCTTTGTTCTAACCAATATATTAGTAAATTCATCAATCTCTCCAATATCCTTACTTCTCTCCTTTGTCTTCTTAATTATCGATAGGCTATTGTATATGCTTGTGGATCAAGGTTGGTTTGATGCTCCTGTGATCTCCCTAGTTATCGATGTGTTGTTGTACATGTTGGGGGATCACGATCATCCTGAGGATTCTAGGGTCTCCCTAGGTAATCATCATCATCACTACTTTCTATGCTAGGTTCCCTTACTAGCCAAGGCATTCCTTCATCATTGGAGTCACTCAAATCCACCTGTGCATTACCTTGTGATTCAGGTGATGTGGTTGCTTCCTCAATATCTCACCAAAGCATCTCTACATCTTCATTTATCATTGGTGGATCACTTGGTGGTACTTGTGAACTTGTGCTTGCACCATCATTTCTTATACCACTCCTTGGAGTTATCCCCTCATTATCCTCAAATTCCCCTTCTAGTTCTTGTAGCCTAGCTATTCTTTGTTCATCCAACCTTCATATTGTACTATCCAATTCCTGGATGGTTTGTTCTCTCAACCTTGCATTATGACCTCGCAACATCTGATATTCCTCCTATAATTATTGGGTCTATAATCACATTCTCTATTATAATAGCCCTATCTAAGCTAATGGAGTAAGTCTAACCAATTCTTCATCAATGGTCTCATTCCTATTCTCTTCTAGAACTTCCATTTCAAAAGTGTCCACTCTATCCTCATATCGTACTATTAACCGTATCCTTCTTCATCCTTCAACTTGTTGGGGTAGTTCTCTATGCTCCACCCAAGGATACATCATATTCCTATTTACTTGGGGTGCTTCTTCTTGCCTTCCCCTATTTTTGGGTAATAGTACTATCTCCTGATATCCTCTTTCATTTGGAGGAATCCACTCTTCATCTTCCTCTATTACTCGTTCGGTCCCATCCGCAAATCTGACATGCACTCGCAATCTTCTTCTTTCTCTAGGTCGAGGTGCCAACTCCTATTGTTCTATAGTTGGTCTTGTCTCCTCCCCTTCTATAAATAAGTGTGTGAGTCCCATGTCAGGCTCTTCCTGTGATGGACCTTGCTCACCTTGAGTCCTCCATTGAGCTTCTGCTCATCTTCTTCATTCAATCTCTTTTAAAGAAATGAATAAGCACTGTACTTTGTAAGGCTTCAACTTTGAGCCATTTATAGTGTCGGGTACCTCAGTCCCATTCAAGTTTTGCAACTTGACTACTCCATTATTCATTACTTCTACCACTTTATAGGGACCAAGCCATAAAGTCTTCAACTTACCGGGCTTGATTTCCCGCTTTCCATTAAACTTTAGAACCAAGTCACCCGGACTAAGTTCTAGCTTCCTCAAGTGTTTGTCATGCCACAACTTCCTTCTTTTTTGGGCTACCTCAATTTCCCATTGTGCCATGACTCTTCTTTCATCCAACTTAATCAATGTTGTCAATCACTCTTCCAAAATTTCTTGATCACCCAAGCGATGCTCCACCATGACTCTCAAACTTGGTATCAAGAATTCAACTAGCACCACTGCCTCTTGTCCATACATCAACTAGAAAGGTGTATGCTCTATTTTTGGTTTAAAATTTGTTCTATATACCCACAAAATATATGGTAACCTTTCCTCCCAATATTCTCCTTCTATTCCATAGGTTTTATACAAAGTAGATACCAGGACTTTATTTGTTGCTTTCACCTACCCATTTGCTCTGGGATAGTATGGACTAGACAATGAATGCAAAATCTTAAATTCTATTGTCAGTATCTTGATGATTTCATTTACAAAGTGTCCTCCTCGATCACTCATTATCTATAGTAGAATGCCAAATCTTGTAATTACCTGCTCATACAAGAATCTTGTTGTACTTTTAGTTGAGTTATCAGGTAATGCTCTCGCTTCGACCCACTTTGTCAAGTATTCTATTGCTACCACAATGTACCTACACTTCCTTCTTTGAGATGTTTTCAATGGTCCGACGAAGTCCAATCCCCATATTTCAAATAATTCTTAGGGTTGTGATGGATGCAATGGCATAAAGTCCCTCTTTACTAGCTTCCCTGTCCTTTGACAAGTATCGCATGCTTTTACATATTCTTTTGCATCATTATACAGTGTGGGCCACCATAATCCTGCTAGTAATATTTTCCTAGCGGTTGCATCTGGTCCCATGTGCCCTCCTGCTAAGCCTTCATGAGCTTCTTTCAATGTCACTTTGACTTCTTCCTCCATCACACATCTTCATAAGATACCATCACTTCCCATATTATACAATAATCCTGCTATCAATTGGAAGGGTGCTGACTTCATAATCACTTTATTTTTCTTGATTGCCATCATTTCTTGTGGCAACTCTCCTATGGATAGATACTAGCCAATCAACTTGTACCATGATGGAACAACATTGATGGCAAATAACTATGCATCAGGGAATTCATCTAAAACCCCTATTCCTATAGGCTCTCCTGATCATATCCGAGATAGCTAATCTACAATTACATGCTTCTTACCAGGTCTTACTACTACTCAAAATACAAACTCCTGTAGGGTGATGAGCCACCTATTGACCCATCCTTGTATCACCAATTTGTTTATCAAGTACAATAGAGCTTGGTGATCTACATAAAAAGCAAAGGGATTCACCAGTAGGTAATGCCTAAACTTTTGGACTACATATACCATTCCCAAAGCTTCTCTTTCTATTGTACTATAGTTTCTCTCCACCCTTGACAATAGGTGACTAGCAAAGAAAATAGGTTGATCCAACCTAAACTATCCTTCTTGTGCCAAAGCACATCCAATTGCAAAATTTAAAGCATCAATATGGACATGGAATTCCTTATCCCAATTTAGGAACACCAAAATCGGGCTACTGACAAGCTTGGCCTTCAACTCCTCAAAGGCTCCTTGGTGCTCCTCTATCCATATGAAAGGAACATTCTTCTTTATCAATGAATCCAATGGATAGGATACATGTGCATAATTCTTGATAAACCTTCGATAATACCCTATCGATCCAAGGAAGGTTTTAAGTGAACTCACATCATATGGTTCTTCCATGTGCAATATCACATGGATCTTATCAGGATCTATTTTTAATCCTTCACTACACACTATGTGTCCTAACAACTTTCCATATGGTACCATCAGGTAACACTTCCCAGGATTTAATGAGATCTGTGCATTTTTGCACCTACTCATACATTCACTGAGGGTAGGAAGATGCTCCTTGATCTTCCCATAAATGGACCAATCATCCAAAAATGCTTTGAAATTCCTTATTGCCAACTGATCAAATATATATAGTATGATGCATTGAAATGTAGTTAGGGCATTACAGAGCTCGAATGGCATTCGATTGTATGTATAGATGCCATTCTCCATAATAAATGTGGTCTTCATATTATCCTCCTCGGCTATACTTATTTTATTGTAACCCAAAAATCCATCCAAAAATGAATAGATCTCATGTCCTACGACTTCCTCCAGGATGGAATCTGTGAAGGGAATAGGGAAGGGGTCCTTAATAGTCACTACATTTAGACTCCTAAAGTCCACACATATTCTGATTTTGTCCACTTCCTTATTCAAGGTGACCACTATAGGTGATACCCACTCACTGGTCGTAACCCTGAAGATGATTCCTACCTCCAACATCTTCTCTATCTCTGCGTTCACTAATGCAACATATTTTGGGTTCATCCTATATGGTCTCCTCCTTACTGGTTGTGCTCCAAGAATTAGTGTAATCTTATGGACACATAACTCAGGTGGTACTCCCTTCAAGTCCTTGTATGTCCATGCAAAGACATCCTTATATTCCAAGAATATCTTAAAAGCTATCGCTTTCAATACAGGGTTCCAATCATCACCATAGTGAATCATCCTAGGTTCATCCTCCATCCCTAGATTGATGTCCACTATTCGAGGTCCTTCATATTTGATATTCTCTAGCTCACTTGCTGCTTTCTCCACATTCTTTGGGTGTGTCAGTCTTGCATCAATTTCTACATCTCCTACTATATATTCTACAAAACTTTTTGGAAATGTCCATTTCTCTTCTACCTCCTTCTTAGGTTCCTGGATGACTTTGGTTTCATCTTATTTTTCCTTGATCTCCTCTAAGTCAATACAGAGGCAGTTGGGCTGAAAAATTTATACTCCTCCATTTTCCAATGAAGAAGTCTGCTATCAGATCTAGCTTCATCTTCACTACATTCATCCAGGTACAACATTCCTTCTCCATCTAGTTCATATCCTTCATCTCCTAAGGAATTTTTTGATTCATCGATCGTGGCTACATCCTCACTAACCTTTTGATTAGTCAGATTAATCATATATTTATGTTGTCCCTTCTTGAAAGTGATCTGATTCTTTCCCCAGTTGTGATTAAATTTGGCTACACATAGCCATCCTCTTCCCAATAGAGCATCATATGCAAGCTTCTGCATAGTAATCACAATGAAATCCAAGATGAACTCTTGGTCAGCTATCACCACTTGTTGTGTTGTCAAGACTCCCTTTGTCTTGATACCATACTGGTCAGCACCATATAATTAGAAGCTTGATGCCCATAGAGATGGAGTGCCTAGTTCTAGCCAAGTCCTTTTAGGTAGCACATTGATGTTGGATCCTCCATCCATAATAACTTGTGTCAATTTGTGCCCTAGGATCTCCATATGAACTAATGCAGGTTTCTTTCCCACATCAATCATCAATATGGTAGGGTCCATGAATTGGTCTTTTTGTTTCTTTTCCTGAATCGGTTGACTCTGCACTTCCATCACCTTATGAGGTTGTATCTCTTCCACCATCGCTTTTTGTAATGATGGGATAGCTTCCAATAGGTTAGCCACTTTGATCTCTACTATGGTGTCCAAAACCTGTGCTGCCAGACTCTGCACAATTGCCTTCTCTTCTGATGGATTTTTCAGTTCCTTTTCTGCTAACTTCACTTGTTTAGCTTTTTGTGCTTCATCTTGTAGTACTTTCTTTGCTACTTGCTAGCATTGCTTTTCTTTTGCTGGCTCAGGATACTTATCCTTTTTAGCCTGATTCCTTGTCATGGCTAAAACTTCCTAGGTTTCCTCTTTAACTTGAGGAACCTCAATATCTAAATAATTTACATTTTATGGGTTACTTGAACTCACCTGCTTGGGACAATTTGCTTCCTTGTGGTTACCCGGACCACACCACCTACACATATGTGTAGTGTTCACTTGTTACATTTCTTATCTCTGAGGTGAAGGATAATTTTTCATGAAATGCCCCCATTCTTGGAAATTGTGACATTGTATGATCGACCTCCCTTCCAAATCATACTACAAATGACTCTGTCCTCCTTGTCGATTGCCCTAGTTCGACCTTCCACCTCATCAGCTATTTCTATAACCACCACTTGTTGCTTGTTGCCCACTTCCTAGGGTCTTTGGTTTCTCTTCCTGCTCCTGGATTGTTAGGACCTATGGATGTACTCTTGCATTATACGGACATAGCATCACCTCATGTCCCATCACATTGTAGATATGATAATAATCATTTCATGGACACTTTACATTTGTATGACCTTCAATTTTGCATTATGTGCACCAAATGTCATTCCTATCAGGCTTGCTTCTTTGTTATTTCATGATCTTGTCAAATTCCTGATGAAATGATGCTACTATTCTTTGTATAGTGTCATCTTCTCCACTATCTGAATCATTGGACTTGGGATGAGATAATATTCCTATGTACGTCTACTTTGATTCACTTTCAAAATTCTTTGCATGCTTTAAAACTTCCTCATACATTTTTGATGGTACTACCTTCATATTTTTCTTATATTTTGGTAGCAATCCATCTACAAACCATCACTTCACCAATACATCTACCAAAGGCATCTGCATCTTATCTACTAACTATTTTAGTCTGTGGTTGTATGATTTTACATCTTCATCAAGTTTTTGCTTCATCATACAAATTTTAGTGACAATGTCTCCATCATCCTTCAAAGGGTGAAATTCTTCAATGAATTTCTCCTTCACTTGATTCCAAGTCTAAAAATCTATTGTATTTTCCCTTTTTAGATACCAATCCATCGCCAATCCTCTCAAGGTAGTAGGAAATAAAGTCACCCAATCATCTGGATGGTCTACACCATTTTCCCTCCAAATGGTTATACAAGTTCCGATATGTCTTGTGGGGTCTTCCTTACCCTCACCTATAAAAGGTGGACATCTCTGCTTGGCTGCCTTGTTAGCCATCTTTGGAGAATCATCCTCGTCACTTGAGGTATCCCATGGAATCTCTATCTGATTCCTCCTTGGGGGTGTTTTACTACACTCATCATCAGAAGTTTCTATCCGAGGTATCTTATTCTATCCCACCAATCATTGACCAAACTCACGTGCATCTTCACTCCATGACTTCCTTCACTGATGTGAGGGAGATGGTCTTGGTCCTTCTTCCTGAGACCTTGCACCCTGTTGCCTTGGTGCCTGACTCCCATCCTCTACACTCCCTTGCAACCCTTCCATCACTTTCTTAGGTGTCACCATCCACTCTCCTTCCTCATGCACTACTTCTCTATCAACTCACTCCTCTACGTTAGGTGGTTCTGGTACCTCCTCTTCTATCTCTATCAATAGTACCTCAAAATCTCCTTCTTTAGATGCCCAAACTTGCTCTATTTTTGGTTCATATGTACTATGGTCTGAGTTACTTGCATTCTCTCTTTGAGAAATTCTCATGCTCCTTCTTACTAGAATTTTCTCTCATACTTCCCATCTCCTACGCCTTTGCACACTGGTGTCTGTCATTCACCTCCAGTTTTGTAATATTCTTACTTGTCAATTTGACCCATTTTAACAAAAATGCCAAGTTCGATAAGGCAACGATGCCAAATGTAGCATAGGGGTGTAGTATTCCTAGTGGGGAGGTGGTTTTCAAGGGCTTAGAATGATCAATTTACTATTCCCAATCGATGGACCAAATCATACAATCTTCACAACTATCAATTTGCGACAACAAAATAACTTGTACGGATCCCAAATCGTACCACTATACGATCCCAAATCATACAGTGATAGGTCTTGTATGATTTTACACTCAACCAATCCTTCATATTCAGTTTTGCAAGCTGCCGTACATAGTTTTGTAACTAAATTGTTCGATTTCCCAATACTGCCAAATCGGGTAAGTTTTCCTCAATCGCATAAACTGCCAAATCGGGTAAGTTTCTTTTGTACGATTTGTAAGAGCTCTGGTGTATGATTTGTACGAAATGAAAGTGCAAAAAGGTGCCAAATTGGATACTCTTCTATGCCAATCTCTCTCAGCTAAGTTTTGTAAAGGTCTAAAATGGCAATTAATCCATTTCTACCAACATGCAAGTTCCATCATCAGGGTTTGAGAGAGTTCTCTCCAATGGCAATATCCAAAAATCATACAACAACCTTCAATATATCCTTCTTGATATCATCCTCATCACATATCATTCATAAGGTTCACACCAATGCTGGTTTAATCCAATTCTTCCATAGCAATGCATTAAGTATCAACAACAACCATAAAGAAGTACATGCAACAAAGATAAACTACAAAACATTATTCTACCATTCCAGGATCATACAGTACGTGAGAGAAAACTATGAATTGATATTCTTCTTCATTACTTGTCAACAATGCCATACAATCACTAAAAGGTACTCAACAATCATAGGTATGCATCAATACTTCATACTATTCAGACCAGAACATAGCCAAAACTCACAAGCATTAACTAGACTATCAAAATTGAAAAGGGGGCCTTATATAACATTTCCTAGGCTATTCCAAAGTGGTTCCTGAGGCAATTCATTATTCACAACTGCCCATGCATAACGGAATGCATAATTATACCTTTTACTAAGTCTAAACACATCATTTATCAAATTCATGCGCAATTACAACTCAAATTGCATTTCCCTTGCATTTCATTTCATTTCATTGCACATTGTATGGTTTGCCCTTTAGTTTGTATGGTTTACCTCCTGCTTGTATGGTTTGCTCCTACTTGTATGGTTTACCAAAACTTGTCAAAATTATCAAAACTGGGCAAATCCTCTTGTCACTTCTTCTTCTAGGAGGTGGATTTGCTGCCTACATACACGTGATATGATGGGCTTATATAAGGGACGCATTCTAGTGACCAAATATATGCATATGAGTATTTTTTTATCCATAAGAATTGATTCATTAATGTAACATATGTGATAGACATGGACATGAGGGTCATGATATTTATCCATAAGAATCAATTCATTCATGCTAACTCTATTATATATGCCATATGAATGCATCCATGTTATCATTGATTCATCCGGATTCACTGACTCAACAACATATTAATGTGTAATAGACTAATTCATTTGAGATATTGTTGCTCATTGTACTCCACTTCATTCCCACATTTATCAATCAATGAGAGCACCCATTTTAGAGGATCATTTCATCGCTTTTTATTTTAAGCTTTGAAGAAATCCTATTTCACACGAGAGGATAAACCTTTAAATCCAAGCCTTCCCACAAATAAAATTCAATGAGATTTAGACAAATGAAAATAGACTCCATCTTTTTAAAGCTTAAATAATTGGATGCCAGTCAATCTCTGAATGCATGCTTGTCAATCTTAAAATAAATGCTAGCTATATGCTTTACACATGCATGCAAGTTGTACCTTTCCAAAATTACCCTATTCATCTCTTTGATCCCAAGATTCTTTAGGTTTTTTCATTTTCCCCTAGTCACATACCTCTATATAAAGGGTCAGTCCACCCTTAAAGTATTCCTTCAACCTGCTTGCCTAGATTAATAGGTCCAAGATCTAATAAGAACAGACAACTAGGAGATTCATTCCTCCATCCTTTTACTTTCAAAATATAGAGGAGAGGCCTTTTAATTTATCTATCATAACCTTCCCTCATTTTATATAGAGGAGAGGAGAAACCCAAGAGAGGCTTTTAAAAATGTCATTTTAAAGAGGTTTGAGAGAGTCATTATTGATTCCATGGAATCGATGAACTACACTTCCACATGGTTGTTGCCTTTAAAATAGAAATAGATGGAAATGATTTTTAAGTTGATTTATGAGCTTATATGGATAGATAGTATTGGTAGGCCAAACCACATTATTCCTACCACATGTTATACCTACTCATGCACTAGTTTGGGGATGAGACTAATCAACTTGGGGCTTATATCTACACTGATTAGAGTCTATTTATCTGGTGCCTTAGGTTTTTATAAGCGAGCCATGGCCGAAAGGGTAAGACACTACTATGGCCTAAAGGCACTCCTCTCCCTCGAAATCCCAACCAAACCCTAGTCCCTCCCCATCCCAACTAAACTATAGATCACACACCTGGGTTTTTAAAGAGAAGAGGTCGACTGAACCGAGTCTCTCGACTATAGATCGTGATCACACATACATGAATTTATTGAACTAAACAACCAAGATATGAGTTGAATTTATTCACCAATGCAGTAGGCACCTTCTAATACATGACCATTCACCCATCGACTGCTCATAAAAAAAGAGCAAAATTGAGTGTCTCACATAGTATCTCTTAGTCCCCTTTAAAACCTCACCCTCTTTGACCTATTGATTGGGAGATAAAAATAAATAACATTTATGGGAGATAGAAAGGATATTGTGGGGAGATGTAGATAGATAGAACTCAAATTGGAGAGGAAGAGGGGATTCAATTGATCCCATAGTGACCTCCTTTATTTGATACCCAAATGGTTGATGCTCTTCCTCGATCATGTCAAATAATCAATTACATTATTATATTAGAGAGGTTATTAAACCATTTTCATGTCTGTTGTATCCAAATATATGCTTCGACGAAAGGCCATGGGGATTTCAAATCATAAGGTATGTGAAAATTATAAAGCGCAATCAACATATCCCTACTTATTCTTCCCCTTGACGCTTCTTGACTAATATTGATAAGTGCATGGGCCTACTCCTATATCCTCTATATATAAGGGTTTAGTCCATTCAAAATTGAAACGGGCCTTATTCATTCAAAACAAGCCTCTACCTACGACTATATTGATCAAATGTATAAGCAAGCTCTCTATCCTCTTTCTAGCATCTTTCTAACTCTCTATTTTAAAAATATTCAAGTAAGCTCTTAATATAATAGTTGCAACATGCCAAGCCCTTCTTAAAGTTTGATAGCCAATCTTAAGAGTTGAAAATTAATTTTTTGAGTAGAGCACTTAACTAAGGTGCAACTCTCAATGGGCTAGGGTGGCCATGTTGTCCTTTTTGAATGTATTGGACCACCAGATAGGGTTTGGACAAAACAAATAGGGCTATCATACCTTACGTGGATCAACACAATAGGGTCAATCTTGAGAGTGTGAGGTTTAGCTCTATCAGGGGCCTCTAGGATTTTTTACAAGACTAACTCCTTTTAATATTTGAACTTGAGTGCACAGTCCTAATCCAATAGCTTAGGGGGAAGGGTTAGTAAAAATATAGAAAAATAAAACAAGAAAAAAATAAAACCTAAGCTAACCGAGGTGATGTGCCAAGATCAAGATAAAATCCCTTTGCACAATATCCCTGAGTGTAATGTGTTGACACAGTGAACACTTCCTCCCCTTAACATATATGAGCATAGATAAATACACATGCACAAAGGAAATGAGATAGGGAGAACCAAACACTTGGAACCAAATAGTCATAGGCCTCCAATATGCATATATGAATATAAAACCATTATAATATTATGCTAGAAATGGAGAATCAAGGACATTACGACAAGACCACTTAAGAATACAAGTATTTTTATACAAGGAAAAATGAGACGCGTTGAAGCTCCATCGACGTACCAAGTAGCTGATTCAAAGAAAGCATCTACAAAGGATGGTCTACACTAAAGACTAATAGCATGCTCAAAACTCCCTTTACCTCGAGGTAAATTCATTCACCCAAAATAAGCCAACAAGAAATTTCAACCTTTTTGGTGGCGACTAAGCCTTACCCCATCATCAAGATGAACCACCGCACCTTCCTAGTGGTGACTAAAAGGGTTCCATTGATGATGAGCCCTCCAAGAGCTCAATGGGCTAGCACCTGCCTGTATAACCAGCTATAGAGACCTAAAATTGAGCCATCTCCCTTTGAAAATTGGTTTGTATCACTCCATATACCTAGGGGTGATTGATTAAAAGCATGAACAATATACCCATCAGGGGAAGCCCAAAATCCCTTGAGTAAAAGAATGAGGGGGACCATAAAAGTCAAGAAAGGATCGAACATGACCACCATCTCTTGCCGACCTTCATCAAGGTTTCCCTAGATACCCATAGGTAGAAGAGGTAAGAAGAGCATGGAAAAATAGTGAGGCTAGAAGTATGCCCATCAAACAAGTCTTAGTGAAATACTACATAGAAGCATTCTTGAGAGTCATCCACCATAAAGAACAAGATTTCATTAAAAGTGGTATCAATTAGACTAGGGATTGACCAAAAACACAAGGGAGAGATCATTGAAGCAATCAAATCATCAAAATGGTCTCAAGCCCCTATCGAGATTCAAGGATCCAACATGAGAAATGATTAAATATCTAGGACAGGCTAGTCATGGGAACACAGGGCCCTTGAGATAGGCCTCATCCACCAAGGCTAACACCTATGCTCATTTCTCCATGAAGAAAGGTGGGCACATTAAATAACCCCTCTAAAAAGAGAACCATACCAACCATGGAGGAATTTATGGTGACTTAACTCCTCATAGCTTCAAACTCCCCTAAATTTAATGCAACATGGTCCGTTGAATCTTGTGACATAATCTAATGTTGATGCTCTTGCCCACACTCATTTTGGGAGAATTTTTGAATTTCAAATATTTCCTATAAATATTATAAATAGGAGTTCTTGTATCCAAATAAACATTTTAGATTTGTTATTGTGTCAATTATTTGATCCGTTGTATTTACTCTCTCTTTTCTTACTATGATTGGGGTGACCTATTTATATATTAATATGACTATACAACCTATGGAAGTTTGGATACTATTATCATAGATTATAAGTTCTCTCAAATGATGTCGATCATTTTCCTGGTCACCCAGGGTCCCTACTTTTTCTTTAATTGTTATTGAGTTTTAATTCCCTAGGGTTTCTATTGATGTTACCTTGGTAATGGTCCCAAGGATTAGTGTTCAATGATATAGTTACTATAAAATCAGTTACAAATAGAGAACAATTCAGTTTTTGAACCCACCCACCTATATGATGGGTAACTTTATGACTGCTATACAAGATGATGTCTCATTAAATATAGAGTCCTTTTAGATATTATTGAAAATGCTCTAGGACTCTTATCAACAACAAGATTAGACTTAGCTACCTTAATAAAGGTTATAGGTCATCGCTTTTTTTGGTTCAATGGGTTAACGTATCCTTATGGTGTAGGGAGCTTCAAATTTGCTAGTATCTTCTTTCTAAAGCCTTCCCTTGTTAGCATCTTGGGAATATTTGTAGCATTAGCCACTTGATAAACTAAGGAAGCTTTATATCCTCTCATCTTACTTGACCCTTTGATGACAACTTCATAAAAAATTCCCTCTTAGCTAGGTTTATAGAGGTGAGTCTTGAAACATTGGGGTCTAGATGAAAGGGAGGTAGATTTTTTCTTAAAACGCAACTATGTTTAGGGGTTGATGGATTGCTGAAAAGAGAATTATTCTTATATAGATTTTTTTATTAGGAGAGTTATAAAAAATATCTCCTCTTTGATCAAATATTCTCTAGCAAACTCATGGGAAATCATCTTTTCAATGTAGTTGAATCAATGATAGCATGATTATTCGTTGCTTCCTAGCTATTATGTTGAATCTTGGCCCTCTTGATCCATGAAATTCTTCTTCAAATATGTATGTGAACTACTTGGTGCACTTTCAAAAATTGCTGGCACTTTAATTTATTTCTCTTCTTACATAACCACCTACTCTATGCAATAACTATACCACATCTCCCCTTATTAGCTTTACTTATATATGTTCCTTTTTATAGTATAATACATGATTTTGGCATCTTTTGGTGTGCCATATTTTCCAAATGAGAGCTTCTTCATAAAAATTCGTAATGTCCAAACCAAAGTAATCCCAACCTTTGTTTTTTGCATGTGTTCATTGTCTTGAATGCATGACTTATTGCAACTTGTAGTATTGAGTTAGTTAGCCTTGGTGATCAACGAGTCCCTAATTTTATGGAGATTATTGCACTAGGACCTAGCATGGGAAACTGATTTACCTCCTTTGACCTTATCATCATTTCTTCTAGGTATTTTGAAGGTTGCCTCATTATCTCTTGGAGGATTTTTAGACCGTATTCAACCATGTGTATGCCAGTTCATTTATTAACCTTCAACATATCATCTGGTCAAACCTATGTCTTGTTGATAGCTAGTTTGGTCAATTCATCAAATATCACATCCACTTATTCCTCACCCCAAGTGGTGAAGATCAAATCTTGGCTTGAAATAGGTGTGGTTGGTCAAAATTTTTCTCTAGGATAAATATGAGTGGTATGTGTATCTAGAGATGGGTGGTTCTAGGGAGTAGGCTTATCTAGATCATTGGCCTGAGCAGGAGTAGTATCCTTGGAAGGATTCACAAGATTTTTTGTAGAGGAGTTGGCATCAACACCTGTTAGTAGTCTTGGACATAAGCTTGATCTCCTTCTCAATTGGTTTGGACCTTTGCTTCATTCATCTTTTCTTCAAACCCTTCCATAAAGAGAGCAACAAGTTGGTCCCAGTAAATGATTGAGTGTGAGGGAAGAGATTCATACCCTTGGTAAACCTTACCTTTTAGTGAAGCCACCATCAGTTTGAAATCCACGTGCTACTCAATAATATTATATATTTGGTATAGGAAGACCATCTCATGCAAATGCTCTAGCTAGATTGTTGGGCCTTCATTGGTGTAGTTTGGTAGGGTTTCTAGTGCTAAATTTGGAGGTCATAGAGGGCTTAGGGATAATATGCATGGTAGAGTAACAATTCTTGGGTCTTTGGATTCTTTGGTTGGACCAGAGTCACCAAGTGAATGCAGCTTGTGCTTTGATCGTAGGTAGACTAAGGCCCTCACTAGAATCTTAATTTGATGTCTTTTGAGAAGCTTATTTTGGGTGTTCATTCTTGAGTAGAGTCATTGGGTGAGTTTTAGAGGTGCTTCAACAAGTAGAATAGGCAACAAACCTCATCAAAATCAAAGCCTAACTTGATATTGATTGTGGGATCAATGATATGTCAATCGGGTCCCATCGAGCGTGCCATTAAAGTTTTATCCTCTTCGATTGTCTTGGGTCATCGAATGGGGTTTAGACCAGATGGTTAGGATTGGTGTGACTTACACAGAGTAATACAACAAGGCCAATCTTGAGAGTGAGGGTTTAACTCAATTGAAGGCCTCCAGAGTTTTTATAATGTTAACTCCTTTTAAGATTTGACCTTGGGTGCATGGTCCTGTTGTGGCTGCTCCATAACGTACCCCAAAATTGGGGACCCACCTTTTTTGCATGTGTTCCAAGAAGACCGAAGTGGCCCATAGGCTAAAGATCAAGAAAAAAAGCAAAACACCACAAGGAGAAAAAGTGTCACGATATCGTGACATGTTGCGTTTTCGTGGCCAAAAGAAAAAAGTGTCGCAATATCATGACATGTTGCATGGTCGCGGTCAAAAGAGAAAAAGTGTCGCGATATCATGACATGTTGCATTTTTGTGATTCAAAGCATAGAGAGAGGCAAAAGAGAAAAAGTGTCATGATATTGCGACATGTTGCACCATCGTGGCCAAAAGATGAAAAAATGTCACGATATCGCGACATGTTGCACCGTCGCGACCAAAAGAGAAAAAGTGTCGCGATATCGCGACATGTTGCACTGTCATGGCCAAAAGAGAAAAAGTGTCACGATATCACGACATGTTGCATCGTCGTGGCCAAAAGATGAAAAAGTGTCATGATATCACGACATGTTGCACCGTCACGGCCAAAAGAGAAAAAGTGTCGCGATATCGCGACATGTTGCATGGTCGCGGTCAAAAGAGAAAAAGTGTCGCGATATCGCGACATGTTGCATTTTCATGACCAAAATAGGAGAGAAAGAACGAGGAAGAAAAAGTGTCGCGATATCGTGACATGTTGCATTTACGTGACCAAAAGATGAGAGAAAGAATGATGAAGAAAAAGTGTCGCGATATCGTGATATGTTGCATTTTCATGGCACAAAGCAAAGAGAAAGAGCGAGGAGAATAAGTGTCGCGATATCGCGACATGTTGTGTTTTCACGACCAAAAGAGAAAAGTGTCACGATATCACAACATGTTGCGTTTTTGCAACCAAACGAGAAAAAGTGTCACGATATCGTGACATGTTGCATTTTTGTGACCAAACAGGAAAAGTGTCGTGATATCGCGACATGTTGCATTTTCGCGACCAAATGAGAAAATAAAGAACTAGAAAGAAAAGTGTCGCGATATCGCGACATGTTACATTTTCGTGGCTAAAAGCAAAAAAAGAGAGCAAAGAGGTAAAAGTGTCGCGATATCACGACATGTTCCATTTTTGCCAAGGTAACAGATCTGCATAGTGACGTGGACATAAGGACAAAATCCAATGAACAAGACAAAGCGTTACATAAGGAATATTTAATGATTTGAAATCATTTAAGATGGTCGTTACACACGGAGGGAAACGGACGCAAGCCCATGTGGAGAAAACGCAGCGAAGGGCCAAAAAATGGAAACCAAAGCACACACATACAAGGGAAGGTGAAATGAACAGTCAGAGAAGGTGAAGTAAACAACCATCAAAAAACGAAACAAACCGTCATGGACGGAGAAATAATTTTTCTAGAAGTTTAAATATACCATTCAAAGAGGCCAGAGGGGGGTCAGAAACGACTGCAAACAGAGTTGTAGAGTTGAAGGTGAGAGGACCATTCTGGACCTATTTGAGTCATTTTTTCTTCCATGGACTGGGTTGGAAACCGCTACAAGCAGAGCTGAAGGCGAGAAGGCCATTCTAGACCTGTTTGAGTAGTTTTTCTTCCACAGACTGGTTTGGAAAAACCAAAAATTCTGCTATTGTAAAATGACATATTTTTAATGCAGAAGTGTTCAAAAATTTGCATCTTGTGGGCAAGAAAGAAGGAGATTTTCTTTGCATGCTATGGATTTAATGTTTATTCTTTCATTTTTTAGATTTTGAATTTATAGATAATGTTAATGCCATGTTTTTTTGGTTACATTAGGCGAATATTTGAAATCTGAATTTTATTTCGTACCCTAGGAACCAGCACTTAGTCTATGGGGACTGTGCTTGTTTTGCAAGTCCAATAGGGTAGGTTGCATGCATTGAGACTTCACATCTTTGGTTTTGTCGAAACAGGATAGCATCATACTGAGTGCATTTTATTTTCAGTTTTTCGCATTTCATTTTCATTTTTTGCATTTTATTTTTTTCCAAAAATTTTAACTTATTTTAAATCTTCAGGCATTAAAATAAACATTTAAAAAATTCCAAAATCCAAAAAAAACAATGAACAATCACTAAATTTTCATGATGAAATAAACCAATATTGCCCCTTGTTTACAGTTACTTGCAATCACTAAGGTGTTCCAAGCATTTAAATTGAATATCTTTATTTGAGATTACTAATACACATGCAAATGCTAATACAGCGGAGACCTTGGAGAAGTTGTTTGTTTAACTTCTTGTAGCACCCTAAAATTGGCACAGTTAAACCTTAGTAAAAGATAAAAATTCAAATTTTAACCTCAATCTGCCCGTTAACCGCCTGTTACCCGCTTTCCTCATTTTTCATGCCATTTTTAGGATTTGTTTTGACCGTTGGACGATATCGTCACAGATTAGACGAAATCATCCCAGATCTGACGAATTCGTCTGGAACAGAATGTCTAGATGATTTCGTCCCAAAACCAAATTTTCATAATTAGCTTCTATTTCAATAGCCTCTCCAACCTAGGCAGAAGCGCGTCTACGCAGTTGGAGATTCCCCCGTTGGAGATCTCCCAGATTGGGATGATCCCCAACCTCCTAACCTCTCCCTAATCCTATATAAACTGAGATTTTCTCAGTTTATCCCCCTGATTCTCCCTGAATCTCTGCCTGAAACTCTGCTTAAACCCCCCTGAACTTTCACGCACCTCAGAGCATCCCCACACCATCATTTGCATTTGGTATTTCATGTTTTCTTGTAGGAACTTTACTGTTTTTCAGTCGAAGCTAGCTCGGATCGTCGCAAGCGATTTCGGATGATTTCGGACGATCCTGTCGAGGAGCGCAGACGATCTCGTATGATTGGAGGCGATCTCGACTATAGTCCATATTGGGGGCAATCAGAGTCTAGAGTTTGCATTTCTCTATCATTTTTCTGCATTTCTTTATACATTATCTTAGTTATTATGTTTATGCATCTTGGAGTTCACCTCATTTAGCATAACCGCATGATAAAGTTAAAATCAATCATTAAATCTACTGCATTTTCTTATTTGTTATTTGAATCTATTATTTAGGCATGTTTGCTATTATTTCTATCATTCTCCTTTGCTTCTACAGTTGCATATTCGGTATTTTGTATCTATTTTTGTGATTGCAGGTTTCTGACGAATTTGTCTGACGAATTCGTCAGATCTCAGATGATTCCGTCTGATCTCAGATGATCGATTGTGATTTGAGATGATCTTGTGAAATTTCAGATGATTACGTACGAGTTGAGATGATCTGGACTGCTACAAAACTCAGAATCTTCATCAAACATCCGGAATCAGGTATGTTCTGTCCCATTCGGCACATTCTCTGTGTTTAGCATTTATTCATATTTTTTGTATCCATAAAAATCAGCATTGGCATATAGAATAGTTTAGATTCATCTTGGCCAAACCTAGGAATTGAATGATTAAAGTACAAAATGAACACATCAAACCCACTATCAACCTAGGTGTGGAAATTTCCACTCAAAAGTTTCCTGGTGAACCCACCATCCATCAAAAATTCACCCTTATACCCCTCCCCGAGAGGCGGGACCTTCAAAGGGCCTCTCAGTCCGAGGTATTGTCCCATCCTTCTCGCATCCTCCTTTCGGGCGTGGATCCTATAGCCTGAGGGTAAGGATGCAAAAAATTTGGAGCGATACATTTTGGTGAACCCGACGTGAAAAACTAAAAACCTTTTGAAAACAATCCAAAAAAAAAAAATATAAAAACATAAATGCATTTAGGATCAAAGATTGCATATCATATTTAGATGGTAGATTATAATAAAAGACGAGTTGTCACCATTAATGTTCAGAATCAATTAGCAGCCATAGAGATTAATTCTTTGCTTAGAGTATCTCAAACATATAGAGTCCCACCTTTATGGGATGAGCTTAATAGGAGATTGAATCTCATTTCATCTAGAGCAACCGAACTTAGGCAAATCAAGAGGTTTGTCCTAGATAGAATCCTGGATCCCGATCAAGTGACCTTGTATCATGAGCTTTAGAGAGCTTGCCATAGGTGGTTAGCAGATAAAAGAGCCCTTGTGTCTTCTGAATTGTATACCTTTGAGGAATACCTCGATAATGCAGTTGTAGTACATAAATTTTTGTCTCGTATAGAGGACCAAGAGGTCATTCTTACGGATAGACAAAGATGGAATAGAGTTCCTAGAGCTGTGTTATATCGAGAGTATTGCCATGAGATCTATTTTTACAAGACAGAGTCTGAAATAGATAATATCACTATAGCACACTTTATCAAGTTCTTGAAAAACCATTTCCAATTTGAAGAGGAGCATTTCATGACTCTTGATGAACTTGATCCTATCAATGACATCTATAAACTATTTATAGAAAACTAAGCTATTCTTTTATTATTGTTATTTCTTGCATTTAGTGTGTTGTTTATTGTTTTTTATAAGCATAAAAAAAAAAAAAATAAAAAAAAAAACAAAACAAAATCATAACAAAAATCAAAACATTTTCTTTTAAGCATCATAGTAGGTATATAATTAAAATATATACCTCCCAAATCTGTTGCAAATATATTAATATATATTTGCTAAAATCTAAATTTAGACATAATGACTAGACTCAGGAATGGAAAACAAACTGAAGTAGAAGAAGATTGGTTAAGAAAACCAGAAAATAACCCAGATGTCCTTCCTGAAGACCCAATTCAGGAAGAAGGAACCTTCGACCAACAAGAAGAAGAATTTGTTGTAGGAAATGAACAAAAAGAAAATGATAGAGAGGAAGGATCCTCATCCCCTAAAATATCTCCAGAAGGAGTTATTACTTTTGAGAACATGGAACATTTTTGGAAGTTCCTCAATACTAATATTGGCACTCTTAATAGAGCAGTCCATATGGACAAAGATCAAATTAGTGACACTCAAGCAACCCTAGAAGACATATATCACACACGCACTAATCCCTTGTCCTTCGTTGATCAAGAAAGTGATCAAGCTGGACCATCCAATTTGGATATGGTTGCTATAATTCAAAACACGCAACAACAACAGGTTACCCAACCACCTAGAGTGCCTGTTACTAAGCCTAGGGTTATTCCCACACAAAAGAAACCTTCATTCACTACTCTATTTTGCCAAGCTATTGATCAATATACCTCAAATCAACAAAAGCCTAAAACAAAACCAAATACCAATTTCCAACAATCTGGGATACAACATAATGCTACAACAAATCTTCTTCATAATACTCTTCCTACCAACCATTTGCATAATAGCAATATAGCATCTAATCCTTATGTCACGCCATCCTACGCTCACAAATCCCATACTCATGTACCACCAAACCAATATGGTGGACAAACTGGTAATCTGGAAGCCATGGTGAAACAATTAGTCTCCCGCATGGACCGGATAGATCCCTACCATCCCTCGTACAATTATCGAGAGATGTGTAGTCAGCCTCTAGATCCTATAGTTGTAGCACAACCATATCCCAAACACTTTCCTATGCCTGTCCTACCTATATACAAAGGAACTGAAGATCCCATAGAGCATCTTCGTATGTTTAGGATAGCATGTCATGATATATCACATGATGACTTGTTATTACTAAAGATGTTCCCGAAGAGTTTAGGAGGGATGGCATTGGAGTGGTATTATCAACTACCCACTCATTCTTTGAGAAATTTCGAAGAAACCGCCGAATATTTTGTGCATCAATTTAGTGCCTATATCGAAAGGCATGTAACCATTAAATATTTGTACAACCTAAAACAAGACAAAGATGAGTGTTTTGCTGACTTCTTAGCTCGATGGAGGCAGTTGATAGGAAAATTACACTTTGTGTTACCTTATCGAGAAATGTTGGATATCTTTATCAATAATTTACAAGAACAACTATCCTATGAATTATCAACTGCTACCTTGACCACCTTCGATCAAGCTATAGATTTAGCTCGAAGGGTGGAAGATGCTCTCATTAGGAGAGGTCAGCTCAAAAAGAAAGATGATGAGAAAACATCCAAAAATCAATATAAAAATAAACAAGTTGTGGGTGATGGAGTCACTGATAGCAAAAACATTGCCAATGTTAATACTACGAAAACAACAGAGAAGTTCATATTGAAACCTCCTGATAAACCACCCCAAGAATTTACTAGGTTAAATCAACCTTTATCAACCATTCTCCCGCAACTATTAGCATGAGGTTTGATTCAATTACCAAATATCCGGGAACCTGATCCAACTATACCCGGATACAGAGCTGATTTACATTGTGATTTCCATAGAGGACCTGGACACGCTACCAACTCTTGTAAAATATTAAAACATAAAATACAAGACCTGATTGATAACAATGAGATGGAGGTGCAAGCCTTTCAACCTAAACAAAATCCTTCTAATAATGCTCAAAAGAACATCCCCCAAAATTAGAATCAGAATGCCAATCAATCATTGGACATATTTCAACATCCTTTACCAAAGCATGGTAAAGAGGTGGCTAATCAAATTGAGCATCATAATGTTCCCCCTCCTACCCGATATGTAGGAACTATTAGTGGACATTCACTTACTCATGATGTGGAAGTATTTGACACAACTTTATCCATGGTTACGGCCAGACCTCTACATAATATTCGGACACTTGATCTTAGTGATACCGAATATGAGACTAAAAGTGACATGGAAATCACCTCAAATCAATCGAATAGTTCTGAAGATGAATCAGATGTTGTTCAACCCATCACAAGTTCTATGGTTCCAGAAGAACCATTTCCTAGAAGAGTCACTACTAGACCATCTTCTCACCAAATACTTTCTAATGAACAAGTCATAAACACTAGACCAAGACCTATTCATCATCCGCAAAATAATATTGTAGGTACCATCGGAGCCGTTACCAAACAATAGGCTCAAAACTCTCAACAGGATCAAACTCAGAATGATGGATCAGCTCCATTTGTTTTGAAAAATCCCAATAAAGGGAATTATGCGCCTAATGTTCAACCTAAGCCTCCTTATAATATTAATGAACAATTATCAAATACTACAGCTAGAATTTCCCTTTTGGACCTTTTAAGATCTTCTCCTACCCATAGGGATGAATTAATGCTCACATTAAGCCAAATGATGGTACCACAAAATATTCAACCTGAAGCCATGTCCAATACTATCATAACTCGAGAAGTCGATTGTATTGACTTTCGGGATAGAGATATACCGCAACATAGTTTACATAAGGATAACCCCTTATATATTATTGCCCTAATTGGGGATGTAGCAGTTAAACGAGTCTTGATTGATAATGGTTCATCTTTAAACATATGCACTTTTGACTTCTACCAAAGATTTGGGTTTAGAAGTGACGAAATGAAAAGAACTGATATGATCATAAAAGCCTTCAATGACGAAACACAAGAAACGTGTGGAGTTATTACTATCCCCTTACAAGTTGGTCCTAGAACCTTAGACACGACCGTGTTTATTGTACATTGCCCTGCATCGTACAATATACTTTTGGGTCGCCCTTGGATCAACGCGATGCGAGCTGTTCCCTCCACTTTACATCAGTGTGTTAAATTCGAATTTAAAAATCAGTTGGTTACCATTCATGGTGATCCTAGACCCTTTGATATGTGTGCTTTGGCAGAACCTGTTGGAGTTCAATTTTGCCCTGCTCTGTCATCCACACATCCTAATTCTCATCACCCACCCAAACGTGTGAAACACACACCCATAACATCATCTACTCTTTCAACTACACCTCTACATATAGCTCAACCATCTTCCGAACAAACCACATTAGGACCTCGAAAAGATCCCACAACTACAACCAATGCTTCTTGTTTTACTCCTATAACTTCCATACCTATAGACTCATCCATCGATATCTCTATAACATCTACATCCACTACAGGCATCCTTTCCACATTCGACGATGTAGGAAATGTTCCTTCTACCTCTTATGCTCTTACTGATGAGCTCTTACCCGATTTATCTAAAATTCTTATATCAAAAAAAACAAACACTGCCATGCAAGATTCCCTTATTTTAAATAAACTCCCACCCTCTCCTCGTACCTTGGGTCTCCCACAACCTATGGGAAGTATCTACCAAGTCGGGAGTTGTGCTTTTATTTATAAGGGATATGACTGGGGAAGAATACCTAGAAACATCAAGACACATTGTGATGGATATGCTAGATGCTATTTTGCTAATGAGTATATTAAAGCTAAGCCTATAATGCTTAAATTGGGATATAAAGGGAAAGGTTTGGGACCTTCCCAAAATGGTATGAAAGAACCTTTTGAGGTAGAACCATGGCCTGCCCGATGTGGTGTGGGCCTATTTCCTAGTAAAGGTCAGCCCTTCCCATTTGAGGATGATGACCATCTTATATGTTACCAAGATTATTTGGATAAACGGGATGTCTTGCATTTAATGAATAAGCCTCTTACATGCAATATGCTATCCATAGCTTACCCTGAGATGATTGCTGAATCCGACGACGAGTTGGAGGGGGATATCTTTCATGATGTCTCCATTGAGGAATTGTTACATAACGGATTTTATTTCGATGGCTCTATACCTAGTATAGCCCGACTTGAGGCCACGACTCCTCAAGACGAATTATCCAAGCTAACCTTGGAAGAATTACAAGAATTAGGCGTTTCACCCGCCCCACCTAATTTTGAGAGAGATCTACATATGGAAGTAGAAAACATCATAAAAATTAACATTGGAACCAAAGATAACCCTCACATAATCAACATTGGATCAGAATTGAGTCAAGAAAAACAAGATAAATACATTGCATTCCTTAAACAATATGAAGACGTCTTTGCTTGGACATATGAAGATATGCCAGGATTAGACCCTTCTGTAGTTATGCATCACCTAGTAGTCCATCCGGATGCTAAACCTATTAAACAAAAACTTAGAAAAATGCATCCTAAAGTGGCCTTACTAGTCAAAGGAGAATTAGAAAAACTCTTAAATGTTATTTTTATACAAGCCATTGATTATGCTGAATGGATCTCAAATGTAGTTCCAGTAACTAAGAAAGAAGCCACTAAAGTTAGGGTTTGCACAGACTTTAGAGATATTAATGTTGCATGCCCTAAAGACGATTTTCCTCTTCCCAACATGGATCAGATCATTGAATTTACTGTTGGAAGTGGAATGATATCCCTAATGGATGGATTTTCTGGTTATAATCAGATCAGGATAGCTCCTGAAGATCAGGCTAAAACAACCTTTATTACCCCTTGGGGAACCTTTTGTTGGAAAGTGATGCCATTCGGTTTAAAGAATGCAGGTGCAACTTATCAACGTGCTATGACTTATATCTTTCATGATATGATGCATAATATTCTACATGATTATGTAGATGATATTATAGCTCGTTCCATCCAAGAAGATGATCATTTAAATGACTTGAGAAAAGTATTTGATTGGTTAAGGGAATATCTTATCCGACTAAATCCAACCAAATGTATATTCAGAGTTAAGTCTGATAAATTATTGGGGGTTATCGTTTCTTTCCGTGGCATTGAAATTGACCCTCTCAAGATCGCGGCTATCACTGATATGCCCGCACCCACAAATATATCTGAATTACGAAGTCTACAAGGTAAGCTTCAAGCTATTCGTCGCTTTATTGATAAGTTGGTAGACAAAATCGGACCCTTTCTTAAGCTTCTTAAGAAAGATGTCTCTTTTCATTGGGACGACGAATGTCAGGAAGCATTTGAACTCCTCAAACAATATCTCCTTAAACCACCGGTGCTTTCCCCACCTAGATCTGATCGTCCATTTATTTTGTACATTTTTGCTTTTGATTTTGCCTTAGGAGCTATGTTAGCTCAGCTTGACGATGAGAAGAAAGAACGTGCTAATTATTACATTAGCAGGACCTTAATCAGTTATGAAACTCGCTATACCGTATTAGAGAAATTATGTCTAGCAGTCATATTTTCTACACAGAAACTACGACATTATATGCTCAGTCAGAAAATGTATGTTATTGCCAAATTTGACCCTTTGCGATATCTCATGAGTCGATCGTACTTATCTGGTCGCACAACAAAGTGGGTTCTTGCGCTAAGCGAGTTTGAACTCACATTTATAGGACAAAAGTCTATTAAAGGTCAAATCATAGCAGATCAATTAGCCGCTGCACCCTTAGAGTCTACCCATCCCATCATCATTGAGTTTCTCGATGAATGCCTTAAACTAGAGGCAGACCATCTCGAGCAATGGTCCCTATACTTTGACGGAGCTCGATGCATGAGTGGGGCTGGTGCAGGTATTATTTTAATATCTCTGCAGAAACATCTTATACCTCTGTCCTTCAAACTAACATTTGCTTGCACCAATAACACTCATGAGTATGAAGCTCTTATCCTTGGATTACGAGCTGCCTTGGCACTGAAAATTAAAAATTTATTGGTTTTAGGTGATTCTCAACTTGTCATAAATCAAATCAATGATGTTTATCAGACCAGAGATGATAAATTACGCCCATATAAAGCATATGTCTTACAATTATTATCTTTATTTGATCAAGTTACCTTGGAAGCTATTCCTCGAACTAGCAATCGTGCGGTTGATGCTATGGCTACAGTTGCATCTCTTTTGCCCTTGGAGTTAGATGATGAATATGCTACCATCATTATTCGTCGACTCCAGGAACCCGATTCAAGCAAATAATGCTTAGAACCTTTGGATGTGTTTCTAATCAACGAAACTACTCTTGAACCATGGTACACTGATATATTTAATTTTCTTCAAAATGGGACTTTTCTTGAAGGTTGTAATAGCAACCAGCACAGGTTATTACGTAGACGAGCAAGTCGCTTCGTGATCATTGGTAATACCTTGTATAGGAGATCTTTTGAAGGCATCTTACTGAGATGTTTGAATCTAGCAGAATCTAGATCAACTTTGAGTGAAGCCCACAATGGATCTTGTGGGGGACATTTTAGTGGTAGCGCCATTGCTAAGAAGCTCCTTAGGATAGGATATTTTTGGCCTACCATGGAAAATGATGCACATAATTATGTGCGACATTGCGACAAGTTCCAGAAACACGTTGACCTTGTCCATGCGCCTACACAAGAACTGCAGGCTATTTCATCTCCTTGGCCCTTTTCAAAATGGGGCTTAGACATCATTGGAAAAATCAACCCTGTGTCATCCGATGGACACAAATTCATCATAACCACCACCGAGTATTTCACGAAGTGGGTTGAAGCTATGCCATTAGCTTCTTGCACTGGAACCCAAGTTTCCAAGTTTATTTTTAATCAAATTATTTGTAGGTTCGGAATTCCTGCAAATCTCATCTCAGATAATGGAACTTGTTTTAAAAATAAATATGTTAAGAAATTATGTCAAAAGTATAAAATTCAACATCGTTGGTCCACTCCCTATTATCCTTAGGGTAATGGCCAAGAAGAAGCATCTAATAAAACACTAATTAAAATCCTCAAAATACTGGTCAATAAATCTGGTCGAGATTGGCACATTCAATTATATCCGGCTTTGTGGGCTTATCAAACTAGCGTTCGTACCCCCACAGGCACTTCACCTTTTATTTTGGTTTATGGTGTTGAAGCCATTTTTCCATTTGAATTAGAAGTTCCTTCTTTAGCTCTACTACTTCAAGATACTAAAGTAGGAGATGAATATCGTGCTGGCAGACTTAGTCAGCTGGAAATCCTAGATGATAAGTGCATCAATGCTTTGGAGTATCTTCGTGCCTACCAAAACAAGCTTAAGAGAGCATATCTCAAGAAAGTTCATCAACGATCCTTTGAGATCGGTGACCTTGTCTTAAAAGAAAATCAAAAAAATACTAATGCAACTAAAGACCTTAAAGGTAAATTTGAGCCCAACTCGGTCGGGACCATATGTCATCACTGCTAAATTTGGATCGGAAGCATATCGATTAGCTACCTTAGACGGTAAAGATCTTAAAGAACCTATGAACATTATGCATCTTAAGCGTTATTATGCATAACATTGGGTCATTTCATCATTTGTATTTATTGTATTTTTGCATATTGTTTCATTTTAGCCATTTCTATCAAAATATTTTTCAAAAATAGTAATAGTATTTCTTCTTGCAATTCATCAATCAAAATCAAAATATCAAAATATAAAAACTTCAAAATCATCAAAATCTTCAAAACCATCTTTTATTTTTGTACTTGTCAATTCTTGACGTGTTGCAGTCATATTTTCAATTATTTTGGATAAATTAGAATTTATTTGGAATCCCGTACTTTCACATTCACATGAATAAGTATCTTGATTTTATTTTGAATGATTATTAATCTCTCTTATATCAAAGTCCACAAATGAATTAAATAAATTTTTGAGCATAGAGAATTGATCTTGTTATTTACTTGAACCAAGTATATATTTTCACATTAAAATGATTTCATTGCAAATTCAATATGATGCTACATAGTAAAAGTGGTTTCTTGAGCGAAAAGTTTCCCCTGCTATCCTATCATACACATGGTCTAGAATCTTTGAGAATTGACAAAAGGACAAGCTCACCCCTACCTAGAATAAAAATCCCTTGCTCTACAGCCAATCCGAGCAAGTATCCCTAGCATAGGAAGAAAAGAAAATTTCAAGAAAAAGAGAAAAAGAAAAATGTTATTTTGTACCATCGCAGCAATATTTCAGCATTATCTTAATATCAAGCAAAAATACAGAAATACAAAAAAAAAAAAAAAACAAAAATAGAAAAGAGAAAAGCAAAAGCAAAATGCAATAAATCCCTTTCCCTACCCCTTGAAAAGAAAAGAAGGGTGAATGAGCTCGAATCCCTGGAATTCTCAATTATTCGAAAACTGTGAGGTAAGCCCCATAACAGGTGGTTTGTGCCCAACCCACTTGGCCTTGGGTAATCCCTAGTGTGGTGATATGTCTGTCACATTAGCGACCTTCTTTTGTACAGAACTATGTCGGATTATGGATTAGCTAGCTCTTGATAACCTAACTTACACAATGGTTTGGTACGGTTACATGCATATAAATCATGGTCAACGAACATTCATTTGGTTAATTCAAATTACTTGTATCAAATTATCTTGCTCAAAATTGGTGAATGAACAATACAATTGCACACACATTTGTATTTGAGATATTCTCTATCATTATGATAAATCAAGATCAGCAATGAACTCACATATGCACATGAGGGTTCCTTACAAATCTACATTTGTCTTTGAGATAATTTAAAATATTTTTGCAACTCTTTTGGAATAAATTTTATTCTTATTTTAGAACATCTGTTTCTGTTGGGACTGAAACTAATGGGATTATTTTATTGATACAAATGAGTTACATATATAGGCAGAAGGCCTATATGATAAACTGACAAGTGTCAAAATAGAGGCATAGTGCAGTTTAATTCTAACATTCCCCCTTAAAGTGCACTATCCTAACTAAACAAGAAATAAAACAAGTCAACATTAGGTAACATTCCCCCTTAATGTTGACTTTTCTAAAACAACCTATCATCCTCTCTTATTGCTGATTTGGTCTAGGCTCGTGCTCTTTGCGCTTGGCTCTCCAATTGTGAATAATGCTAGATTCACTATGTATACATCTCGGTCTGTTGCCTCAGGGTCAGCCACTTCCACGGGTCTATTGCCACTGGGTCAGCCGTCTAAGTGCCTTAGGGTCATCATGGGTGCCTCAGGGTTAGCCACTTTAGGATCTGTTGCCTCTATAGGTCATCCTCAGAGGATGTTGCCTCTCGTAGGTCACTGACTAGATTCACCATAAATATCTAATCCCTCCTTATGGTGAACTCAATCTAGAAGGTGTCGGTCTCTGCCAAAAATGCACCTTAATACAAAAGAAATACGAGCCATGAAATACAATAAAATTGAGCCTTAGAATCCAAGTGTGGAGGAGAAGAAAGAAGAATAGAAGAGAATATTTTGAAGTGTCTTCGTCTGTAGTCTTTAGAAGTAGACCTAAAAAAACCTCGAATAGAGTCTAGGGTGTCTATGTCTGTAGTCCCTAGAATAAGTGTCCTTATGGTGACCATGTCATCCCACCAAAATGCATGGATAACCAGCCGCTGCATTCACCAAGTGTATAGAAAAGATCACTAGGTACAAGGATCACATATAAAATTACCTTGGGAGTGTTGGGTTCAACCGAGAGTGCACTCCAAGGTAGAAAAACTTTGAGGCTAAAAAATTGAATTGAAACAGCCTCAAAATTACAATATGACACCACCATTGTGTCCATCGCGGAAAATTGTTTCCAACGACTATAAATACCCCTATGTTTAAGCCTTTTACTTCCACTTTCAATGTGAAAATACATTAAAAAATTGACCGATAAAACAGTTCTCTTACATTTAAAAATGCATAATAGGGGTCCAACAACTGTTAATCACAATTTCCCCCTTCACCCATTTAGAAAAACTTTCCCTTTCCAGGAGGGAATTTTGGTGGGACCCTCCACTTTAATAAAAGAATAATGGGCCAACCCTATTATTATGGCCTACACATTTTGTAAACTGAAAAAACACCCATCTCCATACTCTGTGATGGATTTTGTCACCGACGACTCCTTATACAGGCCGTCGGTGCCGCCATCTCCACCGCCAAGTTCTCCCTCGATGGCCCCCTCCTAGTCTCTGCCTCCGATGACCGCACGCTACTCCTTCGGTTCCCATGATGCCACAACCCGCGTGTGGGATACTCGCGCCGCCAAGGTCATTAGGGTCTTGACGGACCACACAGACGCCGTCATGGCCATAAACTGCAATTACAATGGCTCCTTGCTTGCCATGTGTGGCTATGATGATGTTTGAAGGGTCTGGTACATCGTTACATGGCAGTGCTGCATGGTCCTGCCAAAGTATAGTGGCCACATTCATCGCCATTGAAAGGGGAGGCCACACATCATTTCTCTTCACTTGGCGGGACTGCTACGGGCCAAAATCATAGGCCTTATTGAAAATACTCCACAACATGTATTTCTCATAATGTATCCATTTACTATTGAGATTTCAATCATGGGAAATCACCATCTCATCACGACTGGGCATATGTCGAGTAAATACCATAGATAGCGGTAACAAAAATGGATGTGTGATCTCCGTTAGAGAAATCAGGCTACTGTTCGCCTGCATTTCGATAAGTCTGCTATGGACACACATGGACAGGATTCTCCTGCTCGTTGGGCAAGACACCGATATTACTTCCATGGCGGCCACATATCTGCTCTTCGCTCTACCCGACCTACCTGCGCAAGCACTTCTCAATCCTCTCAAAATCTACTTAAGAACACAAGAAATCACCCTGCCTCTAACTCTCTGTGTGGTAATTTCTCTAGATCTGCATGCACCCATCAATTTCTTTCTTGTCTCCTACCTGGGTTTGGGAATCCACGATGTCACTTTGGCGGTCACTCTGGCCGATTTCAACCTCGTTCTATTGCTATTCACCCACCTCTACTTCTCTGGCACCCATTCCAAATTCTGGCATGGCTGGTCCACCGATTGCTTTAAGGAATGGCCCTCCCTTCTGAGATTAGCAGTGCCGAGCTGCGTATCTGTCTGCTTGGAATGGTGATGGTATGAGCTGATGACGATGTCGTCAAGGCTATTGGAGAATGCAAAGATGGTTGTAGCGATAATGGGAGTACTGATCCAAATGACATCACTGGTCTACATATTTCCATCGTCGCTGAGCCAGGCAGTGTCAACCATCATGGAAATTTGGGCCTTGTGAGGGCTTGCCGTTATGATAGATCTCAATGCAAGAATGAATATCTCTATCCTCCTCTGGCTGTGGTGGTGGGTCGGAGTGGTGGGCCAGCACCAAAAATCCTTGATAAGCTGACTCTGTTACTGTAGTTTCAAGGAATGGGGACCCATCATGTGGAGCGACCCCATGACACACGCAATGCCCATGACACACGCAAATAGAAGAACAACTCGGAGGGCTTGGACGCAATGCCCAAATAGCGCGAGCATCTTTCACCAAGCTACATCTTGCACTGCACCTTGGATGAAAACATCACGGGTATTTCAATTTCCATGCTGTGCAAAAGACACGCATGGATCCAGAAGAAAACTTATGTCCTTGAGTTCAACAGGCTTCACTTCACAAAAAAAAAGCAAACAATCGTCCTTTAAAGACTGTCCACCACCATAACCAGGTAAAGGAGACGTCAAAACACTGCATTCTCTCACACAACAATCATCAGGGCACACAATAAGAAATCACTTCTCTAAAAAAATCGACAAATCTAAGAGCACCATCTGCCCATCAAATCTGCATTTTTTATGTTTAAAAAATGGCATTCAACAGCCACAAAGTAGTTTAATGGCAGCTCATCCACTATGTCAAATTTCCTCTCAATCACTCTAAGAAAAAAAATATTTGGCAGCCATTGGTTTTTCAAAGCTTTTGGTTTCTGATCCATTTTAAAAAAATGGAGAGCATACTCCCTAGGCTTGGAAAAAAAATGGAGGAAAAATAAGGAAAAAATCAAGGGAGGGAGGATTTCCATGAGGGAAATCCCCCCTCAAGGGTTTTCACAGGGCAGGGAAAGCCTGCTCTGATACCAAATGTTGGGACTGAAACTAATGGGATTATTTTATTGATATAAATGAGTTACATATATAGGCAGAAGGCCTATATGATAAACTGACAAGTGTCAAAACAGAGGCATAGTGCACTTTAATTCTATCAGTTTCGTATAAACATAATTACATACATTGTTTTCACAAATCCAAAATTATTTTAAACAACCTATTACAAAATCTAGCAAATAAAGTCATGTTCATGTTATTATTTTTTGTTTATCAAAAATCAAAAATCAATCATGCAATAAAACCAAAATATCAATTTCTTCTTTGGATTTCGCGATGATGGTATAAGTCTATACCTATAATTCTATGCCTAGCGCAAACCATTGTTCTAATTTTATTTTCCATTTATTTTAAACAAATTCATACAAACATATGGCTTACATCATTATGTTACACAATTATGCTTTAAAACGAACGAACACTTATTATATTTCATGTCATTATGTCAACATTCAATCTTGCAACCATGGTATAATTTATAAGGAATTGTTCAAAATTTTATCACACTTAGAAAAATATACCTAGCAAAATCATATTTCTTTTAATATCTCATGCATAATATTTTTTATGAAAATCTGAAAATAAATCATCAAACCATCATCATTTCCATCATCATAACACAAAGTCTTAAGACAGTCTCTTAAGCATTCTTTTACTTTTAGCAATATTTCTATTTCTATACTGGGATTAGCTTGACGACCGAGCAAGCGGGGACTCCATGAAATGGTCTATAACAATGACAATGTCCTATAAAATTATTGTTAGAAGTCCCTTTTATTTTTCATCAAATCACACCAAAACAACCAATTGTTTACATCAGATTATTTCATTTAAATTTTACAACATGACATAAAAATTATAATATTTCTAAAATGACATAATTACATGAATCATCAATAATCAATTGCAAAATTCAACATTAAAGCATCATACAACAAATTCAACAAGTCATATCATCAAAAGACCATATATATATATATATCAACAAATTATGTACATCATATCAAAACTGGACTGGTATGCCACAATCAATAGCCTGGCATACTCAATCCTCTCAAAAAATATATAATATATAAATGCAATCTCTGTGCAGTGAGCGTCTAGTCTTGAGAAGCCCTCGAGCTCTCAGCCTTGTCTCCTCTCCCGCCCTGAGGTGGAGGAGGAGGCCCCATCAGAGTCCGCCCTATGTCATGGGTCCTCGACATTGATCGTGATGATGTCCTCAACGACTCCATCCTGATCGACCCCGTAATGTCAATTGGCAGCTATAGCCTCTGGCTCTCTGAAACCATCTAGTAGTATGCTCCCTGGTAGAACACAATCTGAGCCATAGACAAAACCAACTACCACATGCTCGCTCCTTTGCCCCAAGCTCTGAGATGTGTAGCCTCATCCTGCAGTGTCTGCACCTGAGCCTAGAGGCGGGCAACCTCAGCCCGAAGAGCCGCTGTCTCGCTGCTCTCCCCTACCTTGACACCCTTGCCATTATCAAGCGATGGTGGTCTCTCCCCCTGCTAAGAAGGAAGTCCATCCTCCCTCCTCCCTGGCTGCTGTGGTCTCTATGGAGCCCGTGCCATCCTTTGGCGTCTCTCCTACAGAGACCGTCGCTGCTCTCTCCCACCGTGACCTCGTGTTGCCAGCCTGGCACCACCTCCCCATCCGGCGCACCATGACATGCACTGGACCCTATGCCCTCGTCATCTAAGGAGGGTGGATGCCTGCATACCAGGCATCATATCCGTTGACAACCCCAGCGTCGTCACCATCCACTGGTTAGATGGGGGCATCATCTGTGTCCTGGCTCCAAAAACCATTACATGTTTGGAGCCCTGCTTAGTGTAGTACTATCCCGAATAGTCTAGGAGTACTCATAATCCCTAAGAGAAGGGGTCCCTTGTTGAAGATCGAACTGCCAAAAAACTTGGTCGTAGCGATGGAGCTCTACCTCTCCCCGCTTCATCCTCAGCCAACAGACTCGCCTGATGCGAGCCAGATCCTACCCATCCTCTGCCTACCCGGGGTGCTCTCGCCATGACCTCTAGGTGATCTGGTCAGGGATGAGGTCATCCAATAACCTCTGTGACATCGATAGATCTATCTACCATTGTGACCCCCTTTGTAGCCACCAATAGAAAACCCGAGGCCTCTCCCGATCAACCCCTGTTAGTGGGAGCCCTATCGGCCTCCGCACCGTGATGTGCTCCCAACACCAAACCTGTAGCAACGATGTCAAGACTAGACATCAACCTCCCTTGTATATGACCCCATGTAGGATCCTATACAAGCGACATAGTACAAATCTACCCCATGAAAACCTGTATTCGTGGTCTCTCATATCACAGACCACATCTGATAGGAGCCAAGGTAATATACATCCACTCTGGTGGCACAATAGTAAGCCACCTACCACCCTTACCAAAATCTAAGTCAGCCTAGATGCCCTAGGCATCTACCTCAGAGAATCGATGTTCACCCTACCCTTCTTTAGGGCGAAGCTCGGGTCTCCTGTCAATATCATCATAACTTGGCCCTGATTGGCCGTAGGCATCATCAACCGTCCTTGTATGGGGATCCTCATGATCCTCCATACATCCTCTAGACTGGGAGCCATCTCCCCTGTCGGTAGCCAAAAGCAGGATGACCCCGGATAGCACCTCTCTGCTAGGGCTGTCAGTAGCCCCATGTCTGTCGGTACTTGTGGCATCTCTGCCACATGTTGTAGATCGACCTGTGCTAGTTGGTCATGCTCTGCCTAATCGAGAGCATCCAAGTCATCTCTCAGCCCATCATTTTTCCATTCCTGACTCTTTAGTAATGCTTTCTACAAAATAAACAATAAAACAACAAAATTTCATTAATAAACTAATCATTGCAATCAAATTAAATACATTTTAATCAAGCTTAAAGATGATATCGTCCACCATTGGATGATATCGTCCCAAATTGGGCAACATCGTCCTTTGTTAGGACGAAATCATCTCCTATTTCACAACTTGGGGATCGCCCCTTATTGGATGAGATCGCCCCTAGTTCGCCGATTTCGCCTCTCGACGAAATCGACGATCTAGGGATGATTTCGACGAAATAGGGATAATTTCATCCCGACATCGTCGATGGCCTAAAAATGGCCGCGATGCCCCAAACAATCAAAATTTAAAACAAAAAATTATACAAATTAAATTCAAACCTAATCTACTAGGATTAGATCCTTACCCGTAGGCCATGTCGGACCTCTGTCGCTCTGTGCGCTGTCTCCACCATTTTTATCTCTATAGAGCTCTAGAAAAGTAAAAATGAATAATGAAAATGAATTAGGGTTTTCCCTATTTTTCTTAATTTTATTCAAAACCAACAACATTTTAATTTTGCTTTTTCGCGTTTTTACCTCAAACGTTCGATTTGGGTAAAAACACGGAGGGGGCACCATATTCAGTAGTCGTACGATTCGACCTAGAATCGTTGTCTAGAAAATTGAGTACATTTTTGCTTTCTCGTAAAATGGGAAGAACTCGTCTTTAACGCATTTTCTTTGAAAAATTTGCTAAAGAGGGGGCAAAATGTAGCACCCTAAAATTGGCACAGTTAAACCTTAGTAAAAAGATAAAAATTCAAATTTTAACCTCAATTTGCCCGTTAACTTCCTGTTACCCACTTTCCTCATTTTTCGCACCATTTTTAGGATTTGTTTTGACCATTGGACAATATCGTCACAGATTAGATGAAATCATCCCAGATCTGACGAATTCGTCTGGAACAGAACATCCAGACGATTTTGTCCCAAAACCAAATTTTCATAATTAGCTTCTGTTTCAACAGCCTCTCCAACTTGGGCAAAAGCGTGTCTATGCAGTTGGAGATTCCCCCATTGGAGATCTCCCAGATTTGGATGATCCCCAACCTCCTAACCTCTCCCTAATCCTATATAAACTAAGATTTTCTTAGATTATCCCCATGATTCTCCTTGATTCTCCTTGACTCTCTGCCTGAAACTCTGCTTAAACCCCCCTAAACTTTCACGCACTGAGAGCATTCCCACACCATCATTTGCATTCGGTATTTCGTGTTTTCTTGCAAGAACTTTACTATTTTTCAGTCGAAGCTAGCTTGGATCGTCGCAAGCGATTTCGAACGATTTCAGACGATCCTGTCGAGGAGTGCAGACGATCTTGTACGATTGGAGGCGATCTCGACTATAGTCCAGATTGGGGGCAATCAAAATCTAGAGTTCGCATTTCTCTATCATTTTCTTTTTACATATTATCTTAGTTGTTATATTTATGCATCTTGGAGTTCACCTCATTTAGCATAACTGCATGATAAATTCAAAATCAATCATTAAATCTATTGCATTTTCTCATTTGATATTTGAATCCATTATTTAGGCATGTTTGCTGTTATTTCTATCATTTTCATTTGCTTTTGCAGTTGCATATTCGGTATTTTGTATCTATTTTTGTGATTGCAGGTTTCTGATGAAATTTTTTGTGATTGCAGGTTTTTGATGAATTCGTCTAACGAATTCATCAGATCTTAGATGATTACGTCTGATCTCAGACGACCGACTGTGATTTGAGATGATCCTATGAAATTTCAGACGATTATGTACAAGTTGAGATAATCTGGACTGCTACAAAACTTAGAATCTTCATCAAACATCCAAAATCAGGTAGCATTTATTTATATTTTTTGTACCCATAAAAATCAGCATTGGCATATAGAATAGTTTAGATTCATCTAGGCCAAACCTAGGAATTGAATGATTAAAGTACAAAATGAACACATCAAACCCACTATCAACCTAGGTGAGGAAACTGCCACTCAAAAGTTTCCTGGTGAACCCACCATCCGTCGAAAATTCACCCTTATACCCCTCCCCCGAGATGCGGGACCTTCAAAGGGCCTCTTAGTCTGAGGTATTGTCCCATCCTTCTGGCATCCTCCTTCCGGGCATGGATCCTATAGCCTGAAGATAAGGATGTGAAAAATTTGGAGCGATACACTTCTTTGCAAGAGGGGATTTGGAACCCAAATCCTAAAGGAGAGTGTACTTTCACAATCGGGTGAAAATACCACTCAACAGATTGGCGCTAGAAGGAGGGCATGAATTGGTTTATTTCAGTGTGATTTAAATGCTATAGGGATTTAAATTTTGAATATTTCATGCCCTATTGATTATTATATTTAGCCCTCTTTTAAAAAATACAACCTTGTAGTGTTAAAAGGAGGACATGAATTGCTATGCATTGTTCTAATGCTTTTGATTGTTCATACAGGAATAATGTGTTTTGATTTGATTTAAAAAAAAAAAAATTGGTCTTGACTAACGAGGTTGTCTCCATGCAATTACTTTCATTTGATTTTAATGGATACATCTCTTGGTTGATGCTAACATGATTATTCATACGTTACATGTTTGATATTTGCTAGTCATTTCATGCTTATTTGTAAGGAATTATTTTATCTAAAAATGTATTTGTTGTCGGTATTATGCTCTTCACTTACGTATAATGCGATCTTGTGAATCAGAAAGCCTACAACACTAGGAGTATGCTCTTCACTTGCGCATATGCGATCTGGTGAATCAGAAACTAATTTACATTTTTAAAATATTGCTTTGTCATGGTTCCTTCTTTTATTCATGACTAACAAATTGGTTTTGAAGTTATATTTTGAGATTTACTAATGATGACATACGATATAAGAGCCGAAGTAGCATCTCTAAGAGAAAGAATGGTATCTACGATGGAGGATCATTATAAGGGTTTGTCTATACATGGGATAACCTATCAAATTCCTAAAATTTTATTGGAGTTTCTACGATGTTTTAATCAAGAGGTGCCACTAGGATACTTGCAAAAATTGTATGTCTACAAGAATACATTATGTCAATTCCAAATTTTCTACGAGGAGGTGGCTTTTAAGTTATTAGCATACATTTTGGATGATAGACCATTCTTTTGGTATATCCAACTACCCATGGAGGTTAGAACTTCTTGGATACAACTAGAAGCAACCTATATTTACCATTTTGGTAATCAGGTTGACTTAGAGATGTTGAAAAATTAGTTTACCTCCATACGTAATGAGCCTAATGAATCCATGAGTCAATTCAGTGTGAGGTTTCGTGAATTGTACTCTCAAATGTGGGAAAGTTTGGGTACATCGGAAGAAGAAGCTATTGAAGTATACCTGAGAGCCATACCACCCACACTTGCTACACTCATTAAGGAAAACTTGGATGACCTGTCTCTAGAGACAATCTATGAGATCTTTGAAAAGGTAGAACAAGTTTTGGAAGAGGAAAAGGCACAACATGTTCACATGAGAGATTTTTCTATTGGAGTTAGTGACGCCAACCTACACCAACCTACACCAACCATCAAATGTAGCACCCTCCACTCCAATGATACCTACGGTAAATGATCAAGGGGATGAATTTGAAGGTCCAAATGTTACAACCACCTTAGGTGTAGTCCAAGAGGAGGTGCAAATTGCTAAGTCGACATCCACCAATGAGGATTATGCAGAGATGATCTCATTCATAGAGATACATGATTATTTCGATGAAGGGGTTCTAAATTCAACAATGTTTGAAATATGTGATAGCACATAACCTACCATAAAATTGGATGAAGTGGTTGAAAGTGAAATTGGAAGAAAACCAATAAATGAATTTGAGGATATGATAGAGTTCCACCACTTGTTCTTGGCAGATACTATTGATGAGATGTTTGAAATTAACGACTAAGAAATTCTTCACCCTCCAAATTGTGATGAAATGAAATCATGGGTTACCAAGTTGGACTATGATAGCCTTATAAATTGGAATTCAAAAAATGACCCACTTTTGGAAATAATTGAACCATCTAAGGAAGGTGAAGGTGAATTTGATGAGAAGCACATTGATGAATTGGAAGATGTTGAAGAAGTAGTTGAACGTCACCAATTGACTTTGGAAGATGATTATTATGATGCTTGGAAGAAGTGGAAGACTACACTCACTCCAAAACTGCTAATAAAACTTGTGTGCCAATTGATATACAGGACAACATAATCGCCTACTCAAAGGAAGATATTACAACTCCTGTACAATTTGAGGATGTTTTGGAAGAGGGTTTCAAATCTCATCAAATCTTGGAATATTATAATGATCCTATTACCAAGGACAAAGAAGAAAAAGAATTGACAAATGAATCAAAAGATCATGTCACAAATACCATGGAGTTTCATCCCACAAATTTGGAAGATAATTTTTACAATGGTTGGGGAAGATATGAAGATATGTTATTTCCTCACACCCCTATTAATGAAGCCTCTATTCCAATTTATATGCAGGATGTTGAAACTTCTACTTCATACGAAGATCTCATATTCACAAGATTTGAGAAGGTTACAAAATTCGATCATGTTGAATATAAACTCATTGAAGATTCGGATACAAGTTTGCATGATTATTTTGGGGATTCAAATGAAGAAATACCATGGATAGTGAACAAAGAATTGGAATTAAATGACAAAGATATTGATCTATTAGAAGCAACGAAAGTGATTGATCATGAAGATGAGTTACTTGACATACACTTTGACCAAAAAATTTGAGGGTTGAAAAGGATGGGCATGTTTTCAATTGGGTGCCCAATTTTGGTATGTTTGATGAAAAAGTAATCAATGAAGAATATGAAGACCATGAGGTAAAAGAGGTTATTGCAAATCCTCACCAATTTTTGGTAAATGAAAATGTGAAAAAGGTAAAATATAAACCTTTGTATCCAAACATCCAAGATTTAGGTGAATATTTGTATAATTCAAATGATATTTATGATGAAATGCCATTGAAGGTGAATGAAGAACAAGAATTAATTTCTAACCAAACCTTTGATAACATTACTTTAATGAATGAAAATGAGCTTGATGCACTTAAATTGCTAAATCAAATTCATCAACAATTAATTCTTGAACCTAGGATAAAAACTTCTAATGATCCCCATTTAGTAAATATCCTAGATGTTTGTAAATTGTTGCACAATTTTTATTGGCCTAAGAACATGGAAAATGAATTGGCTTTGAATTTTTTAGAAATAGGCTCTTGCTTACAAAATTTCATTTTGGATAAAGAAAGCCTAGTTCTAAATCATGAATGGAATTATGAAATTTGCACCTTAAATAATAGACAAGAAAGAATTGAAAATCAACCATTGTCTAATCAATTTGGTAATTTGAATCTCACCTATGAGAATACTAATGGAACTAAATCTAATTGGTGGGGTGAGAGAGGAAAGTTGAAGTTGGTTGCATTGTTTGATCTAGTCTTGTTCTTGTTTGATTCCTTCCACATTTGGCATGTGTATCACGTCATATGTCTTTTAAAGAATTCTAATCAGGTTTGGGATCCGGGAAAATGATAATCCAAACTTTGCACCATCTTGTATTATATTGTACATTTGTATATACTTTGGGTTTTCGTGTTTTGGTTTTGGATTGGATTTCATTTTGGTTTTAAGTTTTGTGTGTTGGTCCTTTGGACACTTTTGGTTTGTCAACTTAAGTCCTTATGAATGTTGACTAAGACTAGGAGAATATGAAACATCGAAATTGTGTTGCAGAAAGCTCCACAAGTATCACAAACACATTAAAGAATATCGTTTGGAACCTGTGATGCATGAAGTTGTTATTTTTATAAATTATGGTAAAGTAGATGATATACTCCATCCGCATTTCAAAAGGAGCAATGCATTCATATCTCACGTTACATTCCACATTGCATATACATTTCATCTCAGTTGCATCTTCATGTCATATACAATCATTGAAAAGGTGTCAAATCCTCTTAGGGTTATTACATAACATATATTAAAAGGATCCTAAGGTTGGGAACTGATGCCCGAACTATCTTGAACCAAGCACGTTCTACGCATATTAAAGAGAATCTTGAGCAAAATGGTCAAAACCATACTTGGAAGAAACGGTGAGGCGAAAGGAATATTTCATGTCTGTCCTATCATGCAACATAATCCTTAAAACAATGGTTTTTACCACTCCCATAATGCTTAAAGCCTAAAATCAAAGTAGTAAGGATAGGGTTAAATTCTCATCGAACTTAGGTTGAGGATCCAATTCTCCAAAGCTCTGATTTGACCTTCATGGAGTAGTAAGGATAGGGTCTAATTCTCATCTCACTTAGGTTGAGAATCCGATTCCCCAAAGCTTCTATTTTGCCCATTCAAGAACTTGAAATTACAAAGCAAATATTGTTCATTTCTTTATTAATATTGGATTGGAAGGATTGTACTACATGTCCCTTGCAAGGACGGGTAGTCATCCCCAAGGTCCAAGAAATCAAAAGTGGAGCCAAATCCTAGATTATGGGGTTAATCTCCACCGAGGCTATAGACGCCTGGATGGCAGTGGAGTATGCTCATGCATGGCAACATGTCTTGTCTAAAAACAAGACCACTGATTGCTCAAACGGACAGGCTAGCATGACAGTTTCATCCATAACAGGTTAAATCATTTTGTTCAAGATGAGGTAATGAACTCCAGATCAAAGTAGTAAGGATAGGGTTAAATTCCCATCTCACTTAGGTTGGGAATCCTATTCCCCAAAGCTCTAATTTCACTTACACTTGCACATGGGTTCAAGATGGTAGTGACACATAACCAACTTTGGGATCTAATAAATTAATTTAGTATGCACATTTTTGGTCCTAAGAGGGTTTGAAAGTTTTAATATGTTTGTTCATGATACTAGAAGGGTTGAGCCTTTGCTAAGCAGGTTGTTATATCTCTAGCATCTTCATCATACATCAAATCTTGCACAAATCATTCATAGCCTTGCATACGAATCATAAGTAAAACTGACAATGGAATGTTGATCAATTTCAAACGATAGGGAATGAAGCACATTGCACACACCGAGCTGATGCTTAATAATTCGAATTCTTCATGTATTTCTCATCTAGTTTCATTCTTGGGATATTTGCTAACGCTTGTATTTGAGTCTGTGTGTTTTCAGGTTGAGTTCTCATCGAAATGCTCAGGAGCATTTCCTAGCAGAGTCACCATTTGTTGTGGCTTCTCCACAACGTACCCCAAAATTGGGGACCCACCTTTTTTGCATGTGTTCCAAGAAGACCGAAGTGGCCCATAGGCTAAAGATCAAGAAAAAAAGAAAAACAACACAAGGAGAAAAAGTGTCGCGATATCGCGACATGTTGCGTTTTTGCGACCAAAAGAAAAAGTGTCGCGATATTGCGACATGTTGCACCATTGCGGACAAAGGAGAAAAAGTGTCGCGATATCGCGACATGTTGCACTGTCACGGCCAAAAGAGAAAAAGTGTCGTGATATCGTGACTTGTTGCATGGTCGCGGTCAAAAGAGAAAAAGTGTTGCGATATAGCGACATTTTGCATTTTCACGATTCAAAGCATAGAGAGAGGCAAAAGAGAAAAAGTGTCACGATATCGCAACATGTTGCACTGTCATGGCCAAAATATGAAAAAGTGTCACGATATCGCAACATGTTGCACCGTCGCGGCCAAAAGAGAAAAAGTGTTGCGATATCGTGACATGTTGCACTGTCGCGGCCAAAAGAGAAAAAGTGTCATGATATCACGACATGTTGCACCATCACGGCCAAAAGAGAAAAAGTGTCGTGATATCGCGACATGTTGCACTGTCGCAGCCAAAAGAGAAAAAGTGTCACGATATCGCGACATGTTGCATGGTCGCGGTCAAAAGAGAAAAAGTGTCGCGATATCGCGACATGTTGCATTTTCACGACCAAAAGAGGAGAGAAAGAATGAGGAAGAAAAAGTGTCGTGATATCACGACATGTTGCATTTTCGTGGCACAAAGCAAAGAGAAAGAGCGAGGAGAAAAAGTATCGCGATATCATGACATGTTGTGTTTTCGCGACCAAAAGAAAAAAGTGTCGTGATATCGTGACATGTTGCGTTTTCACGGCCAAACGAGAAAAAGTGTCGCAATATTGCGACATGTTGCATTTTCACGACCAAACAGGAAAAGTGTCGCGATATCGCGACATGTTGCATTTTTGTGACCAAATGAGAAAAGAAAGAACTAGAAAGAAAAGTGTCGCGATATTGCGACATGTTACATTTTCGCGGCTAAAAGAAACAAAAGAGAGCAAGGAGGCAAAAGTGTCACGATATCGCGACATGTTCCATTTTTGCCAAGGTAACGGACCTGCATAGTGACGTGGACATAAGGACAAAATCCAATGAACAAGACAAAGCATTACATAAGGAATATTTAATGATTTGAAATCATTTAAGATGGTCGTTACACACGGAGGGAAACAGACGCAAGCCCATGTGGAGAAAACACAGCGAAGGGCCACAAAATGGAAACCAAAGCACACGCATACAAGGGAAGGTGAAACGAACAGTCAAAGAAGGTGAAGCGAACAACCATCAAAAAATGAAACAAATCGTCATGGAAGGAGAAACAATTTTTTTAGAAGTTTAAATACGCCATTCAAAGAGGCCGAGAGGGGGTCGAAAACGGCTGCAAACAGAGTTGCAGAGTTGAAGGTGAGAGGACCATTCTGGACCTATTTGAGTCATTTTTTCTTCCATGGATTGGGTTGGAAACCGCTGCAAGCAAATTTGCAGAGCTGAAGGTGAGAAGGCCATTCTGGACCTGTTTGAGTAGTTTTTCTTCCACAGACTGGTTTGGAAAAACCAAAAATTTTGCTATTGTAAAATGACATATTTTTAATGTAGAAGTGTTCAAAAATTTGCATCTTGTGGGCAAGAAAGAAGGAGATTTTCTTTGCATGCTATGGATTTAATGTTTATTCTTTCATTTTTTAGATTTTGAATTTATAGATAATGTTAATGCCATGTTTTTTGGGTTACATTAGGCAAATATTCAAAATCTGAATTTTATTTCGTACCCTAGGAACCAACACTTAGTCTATGGGGATTGTGCTTGTTTTGCAAGTCCAATAGGTTAGGTTGCATGCATGGAGACCTCACATCTTTGGTTTTGTTGGAACAGGATAACATCATACTGAGTGCATTTTATTTTTAGTTTTTCTGCATTTCATTTTCATTTTCTGCATTTTATTTTTTTCCAAAAATTTTAACTTATTTTAAATCTTCAGGCATTAAAATAAACATTTAAAAAATTCCAAAATCCAAAAAAAACAATGAACAATCACTAAAGTTTCATGATGAAATAAACCAACATTGCCCCTTGTTTACAGATACTTGCAATCACTAAGGTGTTCCAAGCATTTAAATTGAATATCTTTATTTGAGATTACTAATACACATATGCAAATGCTAATACAATGGAGACCTTGGAGAAGTTGTTTGTTTAACTTCTTTGCAAGAGGGGATTTGGAACCCAAATCCTAAAGGAGAGTGTACTTTCACAACTAGGTGAAAATACCACTCAACAGGTCCTAATCTAACAACTCGGGGAAAAGGGTTAGAGAAAATGTAAAAAATAAAAGAATAGAAAAGTAAAACCTAAGCTAACCAAGGTGATGTGACAAGATCAACATAATATTCCCCCACACAATAGCCCTTAGTGTAATGCATCGACATAGTGAACTTGAGGTCAATTTGCTATCTTGAGTTATTTGTGCATTGGGTAAGATCCTTGTAGATGATTCACTTATGAATCACTCATAATTAAGGTTGAATCACTTAGTTATTTCTTTAATATTAGAATTATCATTCAACAATATCATCACCCTAAGAATAAATGGGTTCAATATCTTGGGAAGAAAATTCTATAGGGAGAGAAAGAAGAAGATGAAAAGAAATAAGATTTTGTAGAGCAAAGGGAAATATGAAGAGGAAATATTAGCTAAAAGAGGAAAAATAATATATATGTACTTTTTTACATTTATTTTTGGTCTAAATTTCTACCATATAGGTCACAAATGTTGTATATTCATTGATATTGGTAACAATTCTTCTATCTATAGTGGAAAGTCTATAAGTTTTTGGACCCACAATCTAAATGAGAACATCTGAGATGTAGGGGAATCACTCATCCATATCAATGTGTTTTATGCTACAAGAGCAAGGAAATTTACCACAAGCTAGATCTAGGAGCAATGATTTTTATCTTATAAAATTCGATCTAATGGTGATTTGAATCGGATTAATATTTGGGAAAGATGGAAGAGGGGTAGATTTAAATCTAAATTATTTTATATTAGTTGGAAGCTTGGATTAAACTTCATTTGGTGGTAAGTATGGTTTGAGAGAAGTGATAGAATTTTTAGAGAAACCTTTTCATCCTTAGATGTCGTTTGGTAGGTCATTTGGAGTAAAGTCACAAAAACTGTGGAAATATATGCTAAAGAGGAAACTTAGGATGATGGAGAAGGAAGTTGAAGTGCAATAGGGGTAGGATAGAGCTAGTTGGAAACCACTCCCAAAAGGTTGGATTAAAATTATAATTTATGGAGCTCCAAAATGCAATTAGGATAGAGTTGGAATTAGAATGTTTTGTAGGAATCATGTTGGGACAATGCTTTATTGGGAGTTGCAAGTCCTGGTAAGGACCACGAACAATGAAGCATAATCCTTAGCTATAAAATATACTTCTATTTGGGTGATAAGACAAGGTTATAGGAGGATAATCCCAGAATAAAATTCTCAAATATTGGTAGGAGCTCTAGATTGCATGAAGAACTTTGCTTTGAAGACGTGGAGGTTGAGGATTCTTGTCACCTAAATTAAGGAATTGTGAAGGGAATTAGATGATGTGATTCTAGTTTATGTGAGTACAGATCTAAATAAAATGATAGAATTTCTGGTTAAGATGGGTACTAAGGAGGTAGGGGTTCAGTGGCATAATGACATGGCTATTGATGATGAGAGGATTAGGAAGGTTGGTGAACAAATCCAATGTTTAGCTAATTTGGGCAACCACTATAGAAATATTGTTTAGGAGACATGGCTTCAATGGAGATCTTATTTTACTATTGTAAATAGGTATTCTCTTTGGCTAAGACTAGGAGGAATCTCATCCCAACTTGTAAATGATCTTTGTTTTAATATAAGTTTTTAAATTATTTTTCAAAAAACATTCTCATAATTGATCATTATCTAATTACCCATCATTTTAATCCCTATCTTATTCATATCAATTCCCAAGGCAAATATGTATAAATATGAAATGACTTTAATCCTATAATATTGTATGCAATGACTTTGTTATAGAATGAAATCCACGTGAGTGTGGTCTTTCGGGAAGGATGCCACTTATATTATCGATGATGTGACCCGAGTTCAATTCCCAAGGCAAATATGTATAAAAAGTATCTAAAAAAATTATAGAATGAAGTTCTAACTCTTACATAAAATTTTATTTGCTTTTTAAAAATTGGGAGATGGAGTAGCGGAGCAACGGGAACAGTGAAGGCAGAGAAGGAGGTTCGAAGGTTTCGGGCGGGAACCTCGAGCAGGCGGTAGGTGAGGATCCAGAGGCAGGCAGGTCGACTGTCTCTGGAAGGGGTCAGGGGCCCATCCACGAGCAAGTTGACAAGGTACGAGGACCCGAACCCCCTAACAAAGACCCGAACAAATGGACCCAGTAGAGTACTACGGGTCCCAGAAGAGGTCTATCCTTTGTAGAAACCCTAAAAGGCAAAAAGAGTGATTTTCATTCACTCCCACCCCTCATACCTGAGAACAACCGGATTATGGCACCTGCGAATGCTATGGGTCCATTTTTATCCCTGGAGGAGTTTTCACTAGTAGGCAAGTTTTTGGGCGGAAGGCCGGATATAGAAACTATACGCTCCTGGGCGCTATCCAAATGGAGAACAACTAGGAACCTGGAGATTGTTGCTTTGTCCAGGGGCTTTTTCATCTTAAGATTCAATAACAAGGAGGATGCAAATCACATTCTAACAGGCGGGCCGTGGTTTTTAGGAAAACGCAGCTTGTTTCTCAGAAAATGGGGGGAGGACTTTGACCCCGAAAAACAAAATATTAATATAGCTCCCATCTGGGTCCGTCTGCCAAACCTTCCCGCTAAGTTTTTTAATGAGTACTGGTTGCAAGGGATTGCCAGAGCCATTGGGGAGTTGGTTGCCATTGACCATTCAACCCTGGCAAGGACAAGGATGATGCATGCAAGGATCTGTGTCAACGCAGACTTAGATTTTGAACTGCCAACCTTCGTAGAACTGGGCTATGGAGATTATCTGAGAAAACAGCCGGTGGAATATGAAAATAAGCCAACATTTTGCATAGAATGCAAAACTCAAGGTCACCTACGAAATCAATGTCCAAGTCTAGCAGCTAGCAGAGAAGCTCAGAGGATAGAAGGCAAAAGGACAAATGGCAAAGCATTCCCCAGGAACCAATCCACGGGAGGACCAACAGGTAGAGGAGGGTTCAGGCCGGCCAAGAACAACAATATTTACCAGGAGCAGGACAACCAGGCTCAACCCCAGGAGAAAGGAAAGCAACAAATCACCAACGAGCAGGAAAATCAGGTAAGCTCTAGAATCCCGAGTTCAAATAAGTTTAAAGTTCTTGCTGACCTGACGGTAGAAGGGGAGATGGGTGAGGACGGAATCCTTCAGGTTGAATTACCAGAAACTTTAGAATCCCCATCCATATCGGGTCCTTCCAACATCAAAACTAAAAGACTCCCAAACCATCAGGAAGGATTAAAGCACACCCCTGAGGAATATAGGAAAAGGATGGAGGAGATAGGATCAAAGGAATCGGGTCCTTCCAATATCATAACCAAAAGCCCTACAAACTTTTAGGAAGGTTCACAATAGAATTGTGGAGAATATAGGATAAGGACGGAAGAGTTAGAATCAAGGACTGAAATGGTAGGAACAAACAGGCTAGAAGAGTGTTCTAGTCCAGTCCTTCAACAGATTGTACCTCCTCATTTTAGCCCAAAATAGACCAGAAGCACAAAAAAATCCCCAATTGATTACGGTAGTGAGAAAAAGAGGGGAAGGATGTCTAATGTTGAACATAATAGATTGAGGACTGACAACGAAGTGGCAAGTGGAAAACAAAAAACACTGATACAACAGGTTATCCCTAGGTCAAGATGATAACAAATTAGGCAAACCTCCCCAAGGAAGGGGGAGGGGAAAAATCCCAAATAGTCTAAATGAAGGTACTCTCATGGAATGTGAGAGGCCTAAATGGCCCACCGACCCACAGGGTGGTCAGTTCAATAAGAAGGCAATACAACCCAACCATTATTCTCTTACAAGAAACAAAAATAGATGAAGCCCAGTCAAAAATAGCAGCAAAAAAAATATGGAGTCAAGGAGATTTGGTTTTCAAGTAGGCAAGAGGAGCTTCAGGAGGACTCATGGTGCTATGGGATTCTAGGAGTGTGGAAGGCAACATTATTCAGGATGATGACAGGGTGTTAAGTGTGTTTTTTCATGACATTGACAAGAATAGATCGTGGATTGTGTCAAATGTGTATGCACCCAATTCAGTTCAAGGAAGAACCTCATTGTGGGAATATCTGAGCCACTTGAATGCAGTATTTCATGATATTCCCTGGATGGTAGCAGGAGATTTCAATACTCCCTTATACCCTTCAGACAAAAAGGGTGGGGTTGGGCTTCCAACAAGGAGCATGGAAGAATTTAATGAGTTTGTCAATTCTAATGAGCTGATGGATGTGAGGCTAAGAGGGGCTAAGTTTACTTGGAGCAACCGTAGGATAGGAAGCCAACTTATTCAGGAAAGGTTAGACAGGTTCTTTCTATCAAAAGAAGTTGTCATAGTTTTTGGAGACTCCACTCTGCAAGCTCTTCCCAAAATTGTGTCAGATCATAACCCCATTTTATTGGAGGTCCCGCAAGCTAACTCCTTTAAGAAACCCTTTCGCTTTCAGTCAATGTGGATCAAACATCCAGACCTGAAGGAAAGAATCAAAAGTTGGTGGCAACAACCCATTCAGGGCAGCTCAGCTTTTAAGTTAGCCCAAAAGTTGAAATCAGTGAAGGAAAACCTGAGAATCTGGAATAAGGATGTTTTTGGGAACCTGTTTGAGAACAAGAAACAAGTGGGAGAAAGTTTGAAGGCTATTGACAATAGGATTCAAAATGGTACTTATGATGAAACAATAAGAATAGAGGAGCAAATTAAGCTTTCGAAATATCATAATATTCTGGCTTGTGAGGAAACCTATTGGAGGCAGAAATCTAGGGCTTTATGGTTGAAGGATGGTGACTCGAATTCAAATTTTTTTCATATCACTACCCTGAGAAATAGAAGTAATAATAAGATCAGAGAACTGACTAGAGCTGATGGATCCAAAACTCAGGATTTAATTGAGATCAGAGAAGAAGTTGTTAGTTATTTCAGCTCCCTCCTCGGGGATGAAACCCAATGCCAAGAGGAAGCCAAGGAGACTCTCCTCCAATTCATACCTAGTGTCATAGATGGGGCCACTAATGCCAAACTTCTAGCTCCCTTCACAGAGGAGGAAATCAGAAATGCTTTGTTCAACATGGAACCTGATAAGGCCCCAGGTCCTGATGGATTCCCTCCTCGTTTCTACCAAGTTTTTTGGGACATTGTTGGGGAGGATGTAATCTCGGTGGTCAAGGAGTTCCAGGCTTCAAAACACATCCCTAGAGGGTTTAATTCTACTTTCATTGCATTGATTCCTAAGGGCCCGACCCCGAAACGATGGCAGATTTTAGACCAATCAGTCTATGCAATGTGTCCTACAAAATCCTTACTAAAGCCATAGCTAATAGGATGAAAGGAATCTTACCCCTTATGATTGATCCTTGTCAAGGGAGCTCGGTTCAGGGAAGATCGATTCTTGATGGGGTGATTACAGTCCATGAAGCTCTTCACACTGCAAGCCAAACTAAGAAGGCAACCTTTGCCCTAAAGCTTGACATGAATAAAGCCTTTGACCGCATCAACTGGGATTTCTTGATTGCAGTTCTTCTAAAATTTGGTTTCCATCCTCAGTGGGTAAGACTTATCAAAGGATGTATTCTCAAGCCTTGGTTCTCTATCCTTGTAAACGGTATGACAACAGGGTATTTCCAAAGCCTTAGAGGCCTCAGACAAGGGGATCCGATCAGTCCAATGTTGTTCATTATTGTGGTGGAGGCTCTAGGAAGAACTATCAAAGCGGCCTGCAACGCAGGTCTGATCTCTGGGATTAAAGCCACCTCCCTTACCAATCCGGTAACCCACCAACAGTTTGTTGATGATACCCTTATGTTGACCCAGGCGTCAGTAGTTGAAGCTAGAAGGATAAAGCGCATTCTAAAGCTTTACGAGGAGGCGGTTGGGCAGAAGGTGAACTTCTTCAAGAGCAAAATTTACTTCCTCAACACCCCCATTCCAAGGCAAGTCAGGATAGCTGGGATTTTGGGATGTTCAATTGCTGCTCTCCCTACTTCTTACCTAGGTCTTCCCCTATTTACAGGCTCCCCAAGAAAATCAATGTGGGACAATGTGGTAGAAAGAATTCAAAAGAAACTGGCTGGTTGGAAAGGGCTCTTTCTGTCTCAGGCAGGTAAAGCTACCCTCACTATGGCCTCCCTTCAGAGCATCCCCATGTATTTTTTATCCATTTTTAAGGCCCCAACTAAGGTATACCAAAATATTGAACAACTCCAAAAGAACTTCCTCTGGTCAAGGTCGGAGGAAAAATAGAGAATACACCTAGTTGGGTGGAGTAAGGTATGCAGACCTAAGGAGAATGGGGGGTTAGGCCTGAGAAGAGTATCTCAGTTGAACACAACACTGCTAGCTAAGCAAGCGTGGCGTCTCATAACCAACGAGGAGAACCAATGGACTGCCATTATTAAAAGAAAATACCTCCAAGGCATTGATTTTCTAAAGGACAATATCCTAAACAGAGGATCAACTTTTTGGAAGGCAATCTTGACCAACAGAAATGTCATCAATAAAGGGTTGAGATGGATCTTAGGGAACGGGCAAAATATTAGCTTTTGGGATGATAGGTGGGCCAGGGAGGAGGCTCTCTCTCAATTGCCACACCTAGCCAGGGTCAAGGATTATACTGATCAGTTCATAGGAAGGAAAGTGGTTGATTTTATGATGCAGAATAGGGGAAGGTTTAGATGGAAACAAATCAGGATACCGAGATTTGAAGCCGAGTCAGAAGAAATCCAAAATATCCTGCACCAACAATTCATTCCCATGAGAAGTGGAGAGGACCATGTAACGTGGGCTGCAACCGAGAGCGGGTATTTCACTGTCAAATCCGCCTATAAGCTTATGATTGATCCTGAGGATCCCATCCTCCAGACCCAGTTGGTGTGGGTCAAAAATCTCATCCCCAAAATCTCCTTTTTTTCGTGGCTGGTGATCCAAGGGAGGATACTCACCATTGATAATATGTTAAGGAAAGGTATGATAATTGCTAATCATTGTTATCTGTGCAGGGCTAACTGGGAATCCACCCTCCATATCTTCCTTGAATGTTCGATTGCAGATGATATTCTAGGTGGGGTTTTCCAAGATTTTAGCATTTCGTGGGTCAGACCGGCCTCCATTATTGACCTCTTCCAGCAATGGCCTAACCCCTTTACTAACCTTAGGCTCAGGTTCATGTGGAAGATTTCCCTTCACCATTTCCTGTGGCAGGTCTGGTTAGAAAGAAACCACAGAGCCTTTAAGGGTTCTAGCCATGATCCCGTAACCATTACCAACAAGATCCTTGCCTTTGCTCGTGAAAATGTCAGTATCATCCCCTATGAAGCTCAATATAACCATCCCTGGGAAAAATAACTTGCTCAATCCCTACATATTACCTTGGAAGAGGAGCCCTTGGTCATTAAGCCCAATCCCAGAATAGGTGTGAAGTGGACCCCGCCCCCGGTTGGTTGGTTCAAGCTCAATTTTGATGGTGCAGCTAAGGACAATCCTGGAAGAGCAGGTGTTGGAGGAGTGGTTCGCGACCACCAAGGAAACTTGGTGCTGGCATTTTTTGAACAACTTGGAAGAAAGACCAACAATGAGGCGGAAGCAAGAGCCCTATGGAGAGGGTTGCAGATGTCCCAGGAGAACGAAGGCAAACTAATAGTTGAAGGGGACTCAATGAACATTATAAACCTCCTAACCAATGGGAAAAAACCTTCGTGGTGGATCAAATCAGTCATAGAAGAGGCAAGGATCCTTTTTGAAGCTAGGAATGATAGGCTGGCACAACACGTGTTTCGGGAAGGCAATAAAACGGTAGATAAGCTGGCCAACTTAGGGGTGGACGCTGATGGACTTGTCACGTGGGAGCAAGGGGTCCCCAGTGACGTGGAAGAAGTAATGCAAAATGACCGCCAATGAAGTCTGAGGTGGGGACACTACGGGCAACATAATTCAGCACATGAATGAGCTCCATGGAGCCCTCACCAATCTATTTTTTAATGAAGGATATCAGGGTGGAAAGTCGGTTGAACTTGTCCAGGACTCGGATGAAGACGAGGAGGATGAGGAGCTCGAGGATGATGATGAGGAGGAAACTTAGCTTCCTCCATCCAGCCGCCCGATACAGAGGAATTTTGGCTTGTCAGCCCTGTTCTGTTCCAATCCGTGACAAATTTTGGTTTTCTGTCTGTACTGAGGAAAGGGTCGTTCGTGGGGATATCATTCTTAATAGCTCTGTAGATTGTCTTGAAAGATGTCTGGGGGTCTATAGTGTTCTTACGGTATGTTGTCAGCTTGATGGTTGGGCTATTAGTATGGGTAAGGGGTATCAAGCCCACTCGTTTCTTGGGCTTAGAAAGGCAAGGAATAGTAAAGGACAGGTAGTCCTTAACAAGGCAAGGATCCACATCAGCTTAAGGTTGTATTTTGTAATAGGTTTTGGGTTAACCTTTAAAACCCGGTATTAATGAAATGACCCTTAATTACCAAAAAAAAAAAAATTGCTTTTTGGTATTTTGAGTATTTTTTCTTTTTTCAAACGTGGACATAAAAGAATTGTTTCAATGTCCAATTAAAATTTAGTGTTAATAGATGGACCTTTCGTTTTCCCTATCTGTCATAGTTTTTAATTCAAATATTTGACTGTTTCAATAAATTATACGGGAGATTGAAATAGATTTTTATAATGATATTAAGATATTTTTATAATTATATATATTATTCAATAAATTTTAAATTTGAGTTTTTTAAAAAGTTAAATAATTTAATTCATTGAAATAAAATTATTTGACCAAATTTTAATTACCTATATAAAATTAAAACAAATATTATTTTTATTACATCATCACTAAGTAGTGATATTATAACAACTTGGATATTATTCATTTATAGCTAAGTAAAATTTAAATTCATATCTAATTTTTTCCAAGATATGTGTAATGGTGGACCGGACGCAGATTTGCCAGACAATATTGATCTCATTTCCAGCCAGGGTTCTTTGACCCAACCCATAGTTTACGAGAACAAACCTATCATATCCTCAGTTTGTAGTTGTTTTGGTCATTCCTCTGGTGCGTGCCCTAAGGATTTTCTAAACAAAATGGAGACTCTTAAAAGGGATCCTAAGAAGCAACCAGTGGCGTCTCAGGGTCATATTGAGCATGAGGACCTGGTTGCAAGGGACAAGATCATGGATGAGCTGGTGGAGGTTGATATTAGTAATCCAGGAGTGGCAATTGTGAAGAATATGGATAGTAATTTAGGAGTGGCAGTTGTGAAGAATTTGGATAGTTCCTGCAGTGGTCATTCTTAGCCTGACCAGGCTGTTCTAAAATATGAAACTCTTATTCCTCAAGAGTTCTTTCAAAATTCATTTCTTGGTTTAAATTCTCAAAAAGTGGCTCAAGAGGAACATGACGTTCCTCAAGTTGTAGCTTAGGGTGGTTCTCATCCTTCGAAGGTTGTGATGGAGTCTGGTTCTCATCTAAAGGTTGTGGTTTCTCAAAAAGATGGTTAATCCCATCTCCCTAGGGAGAGAGAACCAAGGGTAATATATTCTTGACCTAAAACAAGAAGCAGTCGAAAAGGCCAATCAGATTTAGGAGTAAAAAGGAAGATTGGAAAATAGCCCAGGTTTCGGGTTGTAGATACAGGGGATGCAGATGATTTTCAATTCCTATCGAAGATTGAAAAGAAAAAGGAGCGAAAAACTTTCAACAAAGGTCCAGTTGTCTCAGCCGAAAGGATTCAAATAATGCTTCTATGCAGATTGGTGGGTGTCCTGCCCCTAGTAGAGATCCTAATTGCTTCATCAGGAAGGGGATGGATTTAGTCTCTGCGTTGAGTGGCAGTTTTTTGGGTGTAAAATTGGTGTAGTTTTCTATGGTGGTTTTGATCCTTTTTGTATGGGCGGTAGTTTAGATTTTATTTGTCTATTCTTGGCTCGTTTAAATGCTTTTCAGTTTCAATATTTATGTCGAATTCCTTATCGACTGGGCAACATTCTATTTTAAAATTTTAATTTTTTTTGTTGATGTAATTATCATCTAATAACTCTCTGGTTGACAGCTTGATCTTTGGTTGAAGTGTTTCGTTACGTTTTCGGTGACTACTCTACTTTGTTAAAATGTTTGAAGACTCTTTCAAAACTCCTTCATCCATCTAATAAAAAAAATTTAAACTCATATTATTTGACAAAATATTTTAATTTTTATTAAATTTTAACTTATTATTAAATTATAAAAATATACTTATTTATTTAAAAAAATAATTATATATATACATTATTACAAATCACTTTAAATATTCAAGGTTTCCTTTCAAATTTAAATAAGGTTTCCATCACTTGTGCATGACTTTACAAGTGGAAAAGAATGTTGAAAAAATACACTCTCTTTGTAAATATAAATTAAAATAAAATTACATACCAAAAATTAAAATAATAATAATTATTAGATATAAATAATTATTTTAAATTTTTATTATTTAAATGTATATTAAAGAAATGATCTCATTAAATATGAAAAAGTACTAAGTTTACTTATTTTAATATATGTTTTTAAGATGAAAAAAATTGATATGCATCTTTGTTTCATATTAATTTTGTATACTATAAAAGTAGATTTTTGGTTTCTAAACATAAATAAGGTTTTTTAGAAATAAACAATTTTTTTTTTTTTAATGAAATTTACATTGTTTACAAATAAAAATAGAAAAACTTATATTGTATATTTTGTATATGCATATGTAATAAATAATTAAAAATCAATATACATTATTAACAATAAATAATTATAATAATTTTATATGTATACATGAATATACTTTCAAATTGGTATATTTTAACATATTATTTTTGCAGATTAATAAAATAAATTAATATGTACTATTTTTAGATTTATAATTTTTTTCCTTCATTTTGTAATTATATTATTTTTAATTTGTTGTTGTTTTGAAGTTTTAACACATATTTTATGATCAAATTTTATTTGATAAAGTTTTTTTTATTAAAGAACCACAATAATTAACCTAAGAACACAGCTAATTTTGCATGTTTTAAAAATCACAACCAATAAAAAATTTGACCATAAATAATTTGTCATCCATGTTTTGTACTCGAAGAAGCCAAATCTTACACATGACCAAATAAAGGAGAGATTAAAAAACATGTTCAACATTGTTGACCTTAAAACAATCTTGGGTCATACATTTTTAAGAGTGAGTGCATGCTAATGAATCCCACTTTGAGGCCAACTATATTTGTTGCATTGGATGCATCTTGTTCGACCAAACATTTGTGATATATAATTTGGTCAAACACCTTTCTGAGCACTATAAAATATAGTTTTAATCTACATCTTTGTTCATTTTTCTTTATGCACATGGATTGCATGCATGAGAAATGGAGGCAGCGTGCAAAAAAATATGGTTCAAATCATCAAATGGCAGATCATTCGAGAAAACCTTAAACTCTAGTACAGTAATAATATTTTTTTACTCAACAACTGATTGCATAGCATCAAATGAATTTTTAATAGAAAAGCATTCTAGATTAACAATTCTCATAGTTCTGGCTAGGAATATTCTTGAATTATGTATGAGATCTTATATGAAGACAACAACGATTCCCTTCACAAATCAAATCTCACAGTAGACTCTTTTCAGATTGAAAAACAATGTGAAAAGTAACAAGTGAACAAATTGTCGAAGTGTGCATTGCTGTAATAGTTGAAGGCCCCATCTCCTCCATTCATCACCAATATTTTCTAAAACTCTTTGTTATTCATGGTCTTAACTGATTTGAATCAGGTATTGTAGTGCCTTGACACTACCTTCGAATTCATAATTTTGAAAGGGCACTATACTAAATCCTTCACTACATTCAATTTTGTGGCATAATCGTGCCAAAAAATTCAGGTCTCACAAGAAAGCTATGGAAGAAAAACCACCACCAAACTAACAGGATTTCGTAGAGGGGGTATCATACTTAGGGTAACACCGGAATCCAGTTGCCTAAAGCAAAAATCGGCCAGCTGTAAGGACGGTAACAACTCCCCTATTTTGAATGTGCAGCAGTATTTATTTTCCATCTTCATGGAGGCCACTTATTGCACAAGCATGCATCAAACCCTCGTAGTTTTCCATATCAGGTTCTACATTCTCTTCCACCCTGTCATGGAAAAGAGAAATCACCTCTTTAAAAAAAACCCCATTCCCAAAAACTTCAATAAGGGTATTGTAAGTAATGACATCAGGTTCAGTACTACTGGCTTTCATCGAAAAACCTCTCTCACATCATCATACTGCCCACTTTTCCCATAACAGTCTAACAAGATACTATAAGTAGAAGCATTTGGGGTGCACCCTGCATTTTGCATTTGCCTAAAAACAGCCATAGCTTTCTTTACCATACCAGCCTTTGCATAGGCTGCTAACAGCAGATCATACTCAGTAATATCAGGCAAATTGCCTGACAACTCCAATTCTCTAAGAAGCTCAGAAACTCTATCCAGCAAATCCACCTGTCTAAAAATTTCAACCAAATAAGTATAAGTCAATGTATACGGAAAAATCCCAGCCTCATTCATTGTCCTAAACACCATTTCAGCTTCACTAGATAAGCCCTTGCTGCTACAAGCACCCGGCAAAGTATTGTAAGTAATGATATCGGCTTTAAATCTCTCATTTGTCATTGAAATTGTGACGTGGGAGTTGCTGAAGGATGGATACAATCCGAAATGACTTTGGAAAACTTGCAGAAGGGATAAATTAAATAAAAATGGTTTAATTGGTTAAAATTTATTTTATTAAATAATATTTCTTATATGTATAAGGATTGAACTCCATCGTATTACTAATAATAAAATTATTTTATACTTATTAAATTAATATAATATCATGTGATGAAAAGTAGTTGGTTCATGGCCCATTTTTATTTGCAATTGAAATATAGTTGGTTCACGGCTCATTTTTATTTGGAATTGAAATACAAAACCGAACATATTTAAAGCGTTTGAATCAAAACGAAACTTTAATATTATTAAATACTTTATTTATAAAATATATATATATTTTTTATTATTATAAACGTTGTGGTTTGAATCTTAGATTTTTAAAAAGAAGTCAATGTTTTAACCATTCCGTTGTTCCATTAAGATTTAAGTTTTTATTTTTAATAATAAGATAAATAGATGGGTAGGAAATATGTATTGATAGAACTTTGGTAAAAAAATTCTTGGTGTTTGTATGGTCGGTCTCACCCTCTCATACCATATTTGCATTTTTTGCAGGCCTTTTTGTAGGTTTTTTTATTTTTTTCAAGTGGTTTCCTTATTATGGCCTCCAACCCTAACAAGCCAATAGCTGATGTTGGTATCATTGGCATGGACACATGTGCAAATGGTATCTTTTAAACCATCAAGAAAGCTCATATTGAAAGTAATTCATTAGGAAAACCCTCTGCTCTTAATATTGTTATCACATTCTTGAGCTTGATATTGCATGCAAGTGGCTTGAGAATTATATCATAGTTGGGTATTTTGTGGGTAGAATCCCACTAGAAAATGTTCTTAAAGGTTGGGTCAATTCTGTCTGTGCCCCCCATGGGGTGTTCTTCTTCGTTGAACCGAAGCATGCTCGGTGCACTTATCAACATGGCCCATTGCATGTCTATAACTCTCTCCTTGTCTTTTCTCCTTAGACCCAATATTTTGTCTTTTCTAAGGAATGCATCAAATAGGTCCTAGTTTGGGTCAAGTTCCTTGGAATTCCATTACCTTTATGGCCTTATCTTAGTTGCCTTCTAACATCCCTTGGTAATTTTGTTTGTGTCAAGTTAGAAAAATTATTTTTAGCTCATCCTTAGAAAAGGGTTTGTGTTTTGATTGATATCTCCAAGGATCTCAAGAATACTATTGATATCTAGATTAGCGCCCAATACATATCTTAGAGGGTTTTATACGTAAATCTTCCTAATACATGCTTTAAATGTTAATCCTTTGAGCACAAGATCAAGAAGTGTCCTCTAGACACCTAGAGAGAAAAAATTGGCTCCAAAGTTTGATAACATAACCACTCCTTCGTTTTTTGAGGGATGAACAACTGTGAGCAACCGAAGAAAATTGCAACAATGGCTCCATGGGGTCTACTAATATTAGGGTTTAAATCAAAGTTCCCATCTAAGCTTCCAAGCAATATAGCAAGGGGAAGGAAGTTTCTCCACCACCCCATTCCAAAAATAAGCTCAAAGAGGTAATCAAGTTTCATTACATTAGAACTCCCCAAGCTACTAGTGTAATATTTGCCCAAGCAGTCACTCAAACAAGTTCTGCTCAATCGTCTCCTCCAACAAATGTTAGGTGCTCACATAGCCCAAGTTGTAAGGAGTCTCACAAGTTTATGTTAGACAAACACCCATATTTACACCAAATGTATAGTTGTGAAGTTATAGGCCTAAGCAACAGTCTATGTAGACACAAAACAACTATAGAGTTATGGTTGAGCTTGATAGCGAGGATATGCCACTCAATGAACATCTTACAGGTATATTGATCTCAATATTCTTTGTTTACAGGAATTAAAGATTCCAGGTTTTTTGCTCTCTACAACTTGTCATGCCATATGGCTGACCAAATTTTTCTTCCATAACAATCATGATCTAGGACATAGTAAAGTTGCCACCTTTGTCTCTACTAGGTGGCAACCACATTTAATTGACCATGGATGTGACCCCACTTACCAAGCCTTATGACTACTTTTTAACATTAATAATCATTCATTCAAGATTATTAATGTTTATACCTCTAATGATGTTGAAAAATCTCACCTCTAGCGTTGGATCACAATAGCACTACCTATTGCATCTTGGGTATTGTGAGAAGATTTTAATATGATTGAATGTGCCATACAAATGCAACAACCTCCCAATACGTTGGATAGTTGGAAAAAGGGTTGCATGGTACTACATGCATAATAAGTTGGACTTTTTCAACCCTAATATTAGTCATCATCATTCTAATTCCATATAGTGCACATGGAATAAAATGTGCTTTGATGTGGAAAGAATTCTCAAATTTATTTACAAAGCCATGTTGATAAGTCCATGCATTTTCTTCTTCTCAAAATGTTTCTCTCTACCAATGAAGCCCATGCTATATATTGTTCTCTCTTATCACTTTTCCATTCAATTTCACATTGAATGGTTAAGTGGCATCACCAAGAAGGAAAAATATCATTTTTTTTGTAAATACATCATTGTTGCCACACACACCTACATTGGCCCACATCCAACACATCTGAATTCCAACACATCTGAAATCATGAGCTTCACCCCCACAATGAGATTGGCTAGATCCAATGGTGGAACAAAGTAATAAAATGTACATCACATTTTTTCACATCTATGGCCACTAACTAGCACTTCTCCACTGCCATTCCTACGAGGCTACCACCTCAGATTTGAATCAAGCTACTACTAAGCTAGAAACTTCACCATTCTCGCCCGCTTTGCAACTACGAGTAGCCAATATTTGTTCACAAAAATAAATTGTTGACTATCAAATAACTTAGGGAGCCCAAATCAAGGCTTTCCTTCACTAGCTTAAGATTAAAGATCAAGTTTCCAAAGAATTCTTTCAAGCCTTGCAACCTTCTTAGGTCTCTCAAAGATCAAACACATTAGGGAAGGTTAACATATTTTATTAGAACTCTCTGATATCCTACAAACATTTGTTTGATATTATCAACAGATTTTCAAGGCCCAACATCCTCCACCTGATTAAGATCTTGCTCTACAATAATGTACAAATGTGGCCCCATATAGGATTTACACTTCGTAGTGTGCCTTATGTGACCAACTACTCACTAAAGATGAATTGCAAGAGGTTGTCTTCTCCATGGCCAATGATGAAGCCCTTGGTTATGATGTCTTTCCTTGTAAATTTCACAATCCTTATGGGACACTGTTGGTCAGGATTTGTTCTAGGTCTATTTGGAATCATTCCATACCAATACGTTAGATGATATCATCAAAAAGGGTAATATTAAATTCACACCTAAAATCAGATATCCAAAGGAAATTTGCAATTTAAGGCCTATTACCTTATTGAACATTTTTTACAAAATCTTTTCTAAGGCTTTGATACTCAGTCTACGAAACCTACTTCTACTAATCATTCATCATGAATAGTCATGATTCATCAAAAGTAGGTATATTCTAGATAATTTAATTATTGTGTGGGAAGGTATGAAATGGGTTCAAACCTCTCAATAGAAATCCCTATTTATTAAAATTTATTTTGCCAAAGCGTATGATCATATCGAGTGGCCTTTCATCACTACAATGTTACAACTTTGGGCTTTGGGCCAACCTTCATTTGCTCTGTCAAGATGGTTGTTATAGATGTCTCTACTTATTTGACCATAAATGGTAAACAATCCTCCTCTTTTGTCCTCTTTCGATCTATTCGACATGGTTGTCCACTTGTTCCAATATTTTATGTCCTAGATACTGAGGGATTTGGGTATTTACTTGCCCAAATAGTTTCTCAAGGTTAGTTTAAGGGTATCTCTCTTCCCCACACTAATCAACAACTAATTCACAACCACTTTGCAGATGACTCATTTCTCACTCTATTGGTAGCATAAAATAAACATTATAATGCTTGGACACATTTTGTGTGGCATCTAGCTTTAGAATTTAATGGTAAAAGATGCAATGTTATCATCAATCCTTCCTCCCCAAGACTTCTTGGCTTAATCAATTTGGTTGGAAATGAATTGATTTTGGTGGAATGGTCAAGTTTCTTAGAATACCCTTTGCTTTCCATTCTTCTTCCTTTACTCTTTGACTTGTAATTACCAAAATTTAGAAGTTACAACAATGGATTTCAAAATCATTGTCTCTAGCAAGCAAATTCCAAGTTTGCTTCAAGATGCTCGCTACAACCCATTTTTACTACTCCTCTTGTTGGTCTCCCTCCAAAGTTTCCTACCAAAAGCTTGAAAATTTTCTCAAAGACTTTTTATGGTCTTCCTCCAAGCAAGGGAAAGGCTTTCATCATGTCATTAAACACTTTGTTGTCTCTCATGTGACTCTAGAGGTCTTGGACTCCTAGGTATTCATCATGAGGGGTTTGCCTCTATGCAAAATGGGTTATTTAAGCCCTATAAGTCAACATATCCTATACTTTTTTGCTTTGTCATTACATTATTTCAAGCACTACATATGACCCACAACCTTTGAAGGAGCTTGGACTTCAAACCATACTAATTATCAAGATGCTTGTCCAAATTTAGGGCACTTTTATAGCTAGAATCATTTGGAAACCCTAGAAAACCATTCAAACTTGTCTAATTTAGAATGGGAATAGATTCAATACTATATTTTCAGTTAACCAACGGTATTTATGGTGGTCATCTGTAATCACTCACCAAGACTAATCCCTTGCCAAGGTCCTGCAGATTCATGCTTTAAAATTCATTCATTGAGGAATTCAAGTAGTTTTAGACCTCTTTTTAAAAGTGACAAGAAATTAGCTTTCTTATCTTGAAGCAAAATCCAAATTTAGACTGGCTAATTAGGATATGAATCCTTCTTGGCGGTTGTGGAATTTGTCCCTCCATAAATGCTTCATAAAATTGGTATCAGAGCCTCTTGATCCTAGTGGACATATTGGAAATGGTTCCATGATACCCCTTTTATTAGGTATAAGCCCAAAAAATGATGCAAATGGCTTTGCCTCATCTCTTGAAGGTGCAAAAACTTAATGACAAATGGAGACTATAGTCTACCAATAGATGTTGGCAACACAAATTTCAAATAGCCTAGTTTGTCATCATGGAACCCAACCTTACCCATTTTTCTTCATGTATTCTTTATTAGGGTATCCTTCTTGGCAATAGACTAGATCATTTAGATGTCACCAACCAAAAATACCCATTCTGTGGGTGATATGAAAACATCAAACATATATTTTGGTTTTGTCCTAAAGCTCAAATTGCATGGACATGGATTCATGATTTCTTCAAGCCTCTCAAACCTGAGCCTTTCTCTTGGCACATGATTCTTCTGGGTGACTAGCCCAACATGCTAGCCAAATACACCCAACTATGGCATATTTTTAGATTGGCGATTTTATTTCATATTTGGAAAGATAGAAATGCAGTTATTTTTCCAAAGCATTTGTTGACACCCATTTGTCATGGATTGCTAAAGCTAAAATTTGTTCTCATGTATTTTTATAGTTCTAGGTATAGATGAACAAGGTGGTATTGAAGATGACTCATTTACAAACTCTTATTGAGCACTAGGTTATTGTCACATGCATTTTGGTTCATGTTATGCCAACCTATCCCCCATGTAGGACCTAGTTTCCTAGTCACCATAGTCAGGCTTTGCAAGCTCCCCATCGAAGTCCTCAACATAAAGTTGTAGACTAGAATAGCTTGCCACCTTGTCCTTCTCAACCCTATGAGTAGGGAGCCTAGGGATAGCAAAACAATGACAAGTTTCCTCATCTCAGCATTTCCATATCCTCGAGAAGGAATCTAAAAGACAACCAGGTATATGAACCAACTAGCGAAGGTGCCAACTTAGGCTAAGATCCTCCACCAAACACTTAGGATCCATCTTCTATATGGGGAGGCCCGTGAAACCATGATCCACCATCTCCTTCTGTCTCCATAGCTCTTGTTGTATAAATAGCTCATATTTGATCTGCTATGTTGAATTTTGTTTAATAATTCTGGTTTAATGGCTCTGCCTAATAGACTTTGGGATGTGATTTTCTCTCCACCCACTTTTTTTTAATTAGTGTACTCTATTTATTTTTCAAAATACTATAATTATTGCACTTTTTTATTAAAAACTTGTTTTTCATAAAATGATTTAGTAAATAGGTTTTTCCAAAAACTTTGGTAAAAGGAAAAATAATTTCTTCAAACACCAACCAATTGCTAAATATCAACGTTCCTTGATTAATTTTATTAAGGATGGGGAAGATTTTTTTTCTTTTTATTTACGTGTATTTTTAATTCCTATCTATAGTGCATCTATTTTTATTTTTTTAATTTAATGATTTTTAATATTTTTAAATATTACAAAAAAAAAATTAATAAGATTTTTTAAATATTTAAAAAAATTACACACTAACTAGCCATCAAGGATTATAAATTTAGTTTTTTATGATTAGTTTCGTAAGGATAAGTAATTTTATTTTTCATTTACTTTATAATTAGTTATATGAGATTAAATTGTCTTCGCCAGTATTACATCATGACCACATAGTGGTATTATAACAACTTAGTAATTATGCATGTATCTCTTGAAAATATTCAAACTTGGGTTTCTTGAAAGTTGAGGAATTTAAGCAATTGAGTTTTATACCATTTGATATTTTGTTTTAATATTAATAATCAGATTATGTGTATTTTGAATTTTTTTTAAATATGTTCATGAGATATATATTAGTAGTTTTCAAAAAGATGTAATAATAAATCTATATAAATTTAATGATTCTACTTTTGATCATTTTCATATAATATATTTAAAGTTTAATTTTTGATTAATATAGAAAAGTTTAAATTTTGTTCCAATTGAAAAGGAAAAACTTTAAAAAGAACTACTTAGTGTCCATCATCTATGAGATTGCAAGCTTCAAGGAAAATTGGGCATTAGGCAAGGTGGAAAGGACATTTGATCTAAATCTCCATATCTTGACACCTTGAAAGACACAATATTGAAAAAAGTGACTATGAGGAAGTCTCTTTCTATCTATTAGCTTTTGGAATTTCAAGACATTTCCAAAATGAAAGACATAATCTCAACTTTCTTTTCTTTGAACCATTGTACCCTGCACAAGCAAAAAAATACAATAAATTTTTGAAGTAGGAAAATATATTAGGTCCAACATAGAATGTCATGTTTAAAGACAAAACGATTTCCAAGTAGTTTCTTCTATAGCCTTATAGCCTATGTAATTGTTGGTCAAATATCTGCCTAAAATATAAACATACGTTTGTGCGCCCTAGACACGACCAACATTGAAAGGCCGGAGGAAAGAAATGTCCTCCGAGCCAATCTCCAGAGAGGGTTGGCTCCCTTACTAATCCTACACCGATTTAAGTCTAGAGTTGCTAGAAAGAAATTGGAAATAATGGAAAGATACGGGAAATATGGCCATAGGTCGAAGATGTAGGATTGGGGATAAACTAACAACAAGAATTCCAACCAAGTGTTGTAGCAGCATAAAATATTAGAAGGCGAAGAATTCACTTACAATTTCATGGAGACAACTTCCAAAACTGCATTCCAGTACTCACTCCCTCATCGAAAGTATTCGAATCCAGATGCAGAATACAAAATTAGCAGTAGATAACAAATATGAATATTTAATAGAAATGCTTTAAAGTAGAAAGAGATCACACATAAATTTACTTGCAAAATTAAAATCCAAGTCTCTTATATTTACGTAGAAAACTTGAATAGTTTTTCTGAAGTGTCTATCCTCTTTTTTTACAATGGAAATTGAGTAGGTTTTCACCTCTTTCATTTAATACACATTGAGACAAAATGTTTACAGATCAGGAACCACGGCGAGGAAATTCCTTCTAGGAAATCTTGAAAATTTATCTTTTGAAACAACGATCCAATTTTTAAGGGAACACCTCTAGAAATCAGCATATTTGGGTGTCGGTGCACAGAAAACTGCAAAGGCGATAGATAACTTGGTACATTCGCTATACCTTAGAAATTTATCCTTGTCTGGAATATCTTGGAACTAATAGCAATCACCTTGTGATTAAAAAACTACAGCTTTTTTCAACATGAAATTAGCGATCTCAATAACTTCTACCCCAATCATTAAATATTATTCATTCATTTGGTCCAGGCACCTTTTAAAAGTCTTCTTTGAATTTTTAAAAGTCTTATATTCACATACGACCACTGACTTTGCTCAAATTAAAATTCAGTGCACTACATCCCTCTCCTAATTGCAGCAGTAATTAATCAATAAAAAATATGAGCAAAATGACTGCTTCGAACCACTTTTGTGTTGTTTTACCCCTAAAAGGAATGATTGAGAGTTTTCTTCCTTCCAGAACGTAAGTGCCTTCAATAGGACGTCATCCCTCTTTCAAAATATATGTTCACCCCTAGCACGAGAAAAAGGCGTTGCCTTCCACCTTGGAGGAACCTTACGTTGAATCTTCAACACCTAATATCTTTCTCATTTGCTTCAGAAAAAAATAAAATAAAACTTTGGATGCATCATCAGACAATTTTTTGTAGCTTCACCCTAGTGAAGGGTGAATGTGATGTTCGTCCCTCATTTGGGATGAACGTGTTGTTGACTGTTAATTTTTCTTTTACATGATGAAGTGGGGTCCATACCCTGCTTTATGTATACGTTCACCTAGAGGGAGGGTGAAAGGTACTTTCATCCCCATCTTGGGGCAAATGCGCCATTGGATTTTCAATGTCACCTTGACACTTTGCAATTACCTTTGTGTTCACTGAAACTCAATATTAGTTGCGCTTTCACCTCCGAGAGGGGCGAATGGTATGTTCGCCCCTCAACTGGGGCGAAAGCAATGTTGACTTGTCAATGCCTTTCGTTAAGAATTTTTAAAATGACGTTCGTCCCAAAGTAGGGTGAACACATATTTCACTTCAACTTTGGGGTGAACACACTCTTTGTTATTTTAGCGTGCACTTCAACTTCGGGTGCATTCTCAACTTAATTATTTAAATGTCCTTTCACCCCTCATTTGGGGTGAAAGCATCTCCACTCGAACCTTAACCCATTTTCTCTATTTTCCTTTTAAAAATATCATTTTTCACCCTAGAATGGGGTGAACACGTCAGTCACCCTAAATTAGGGGTGAATGTGCCTTTGCCATTCCTTTTGCATAACGACCCGATTTTTAAATAAAGGAATCATTTTCTCTAAATTTTGAACTCTGAAGCACTGCTTTTCTTGATGCTATTAGGCGACCTTTATTGATGTTTCTCACACCTTTATCCATAAATATTTTGTCTTGTGACATCCATTATTTCCAAGCAAGAAATGCATGAAAAACAAAGAAGTTAACACGCACAAAAATTGTAACATATCATATAGGCCAAAAACACTGCATCATAGTATTAATATACTTTTCTGATTTTACAATCAATAAAATTTCATCAAAATTTTAATGTGGCATATTGTCAAAATTGCCAACATTTATGGTGGCTCACGGGGTATCCATCTCGCATGGATGCAAGTGATCCTAGGCCTTTATCCATTGGGCTTCTTTATTGAGTCTTCTTACCGATGGCTTTGGTTGGCACTCCTGATGTGGAAGCATTTTTTCATGCCTACTCTTCTGCTACCTATTCTCGATTGCCTCTGCCTCTATAGCTACCCGTAGAACTTCTCGCTCCTACTCTACTCTGCTTCGTTGCTGGTTTTTCTGTTGTAGCCTACTCTTCTTGCTCCTTCAAGCTCTCGTAGGTGACTTCATAAACTACAACTGCCTCATCCCAAGCATGTGTAGTGAATAGGCAAGGAACACTTAGTGACTCATACACATACCATAGGTTTTGGACGTCCTCCAGACTAAGGCGCTTAGCTCGTTGAGCTAACTCAAACAATGATAGCTCCATGCGGGTAAACTTATTCATAAGTGGAAACACTTATTCCTCTGTGATGGGCTCCTCCCATTTATCAATCTTCGAGGTATCCTCCACAAAATTCTTCTAGGCCACTTCCAATTGTTCCTTTGGTAGAGGTTCACCCCATTCATCAATAAAAATTGGAAATCCCATATCGATGAGAGCATCAAAATGAATCATGGAAATAGTGTGCTCTCGCTCTATGGCATTAAGGATCTTCCTACCTTCTCTCACCAGGTCCATCCTCTAAAAGTAACTACGCAACATGACCTTGGTGGTAGACCAAGCATGATCCATTTCACTTAGGGGGTGAATGTGCATGTTGGACTAAGCCAGAGCTTGGATTTTTATAGCCATCTCCATATGGGGTTCTAACATCTCCTCTGTGCCATCTATCAACTGCTGGCCCAACTGTATCTGTATCTGGGATGCATAAAGATAATGCAAAACCTAAACTACCTTGGCTGCCAACTTTTCACAACTCTAGGCCGAGCGAAGGTGGGCCTCTTTGATTGTTTTTGGAGAGAAGCCTGCAGCCTGTGTGGCCTTCTCTGCTAGCTAATTCTATATGGCCTCAAGTTGCACCTTGAGTGCTTGCATCTCCAGCCTCACTACATCCCTTTATTTTTGATGCACTCAAACCTATTGATGCAAGTGTTCATTCTCCATGGTTGTCTTCTCCTACTGCACTCTACTTGCTGCCAAAGCATCTTTGAGTTCGATGATCTTTGTTTTGGCATCATAAAATATCTGCTTATAATATTCATCATGCAAATAGACTGAGCTCATATCAACCTGCATATTCCCCATTTTTTTAGTTGGATCAATCTTTGTTAGGTCCTCCATCATGGTCTCATAAGCATAATCACTCAGCATCATTTCTCCTTGTGGCTTCTGGACCAGGGGAATGATTTTTATAGTGTGAGCTTCCATAGCAATAGGGTCAAAGGTGACTTTCTTGAGCAGCCTAGTTGGAGCAAGCACCTCCTTTATCCTTCATCTCTTCATCCACTATGATGAACTAAGGTGAGCATGATTAATATTTTTTGCATCTGGATACCTAGGTATCACCTCAACTTTGAGAAATACCTACATATCCAAAAATAACATGAAAGGAACCAATATCTATGCACGTTCAGGCTCAAAGGAATAAGAGGAATAATTTATGAGAGGGAGAACCAAAATGGTGGAGAGGAGAGAAGAATCAGGATTAGCTACAGTTGCGCTCACTATTGGAGGAGCTTGCATACTTACGACTATAGTGGAAGTAGGAGCGAGAATGGAAGGGGAAGGATGCAAAAATGAATTTGGTCCTGATGCAAATGAACTAAAATAAAGGGGGACCAAAGAAAGGGGAAAAGAAGGAGCAGTAGTGACCTACATATGGGAAGAAGGGAGTGAAAAGGAAATGGAAGGCATACCAAATGGGGGAGAGACAGACATGGGAACTGAAGAAAATGAACTAACAGTCACTACATGCTCTGAAGTAGAAGAAGAGGGAAGGGGAGACGTACCTTTGGGCGTGGGCACCGTGTGTCCTAGTGATGGAGGTGATGGTGAAATTGGTTTTTCTTGTTCATGCTTGCCTTCTTCCTCTAGGTTCATGATCTCCACATGCTAGTCCAATGGCTGCTCATGCAACAATGGAAACTCTTGGGTGACTTCATCTTGAGAAGTTGACGTTGGTGAAGGGGGTTTCATCGTAGTCGTAGTAACTATAACTACTATCATGTAAATTATAATGGCGGATGAGGATATGGTGTTGGTTCTCAACTTATTTCAAGCCTTCAAGAAAGGAAGGGCCTCTTTCACACTTTGCTTTTACAAAGCGCATGTCTCATCTACATTTCATTTTTCCCATTGGGATCTTTGCTAGAATACATATTGTTGCTCTTCTTCTTCAGGTGTCTCTTCTATAGCCATTGAGTGCTTTTCTTTCACCATTATTTTGTCACTATCTATATTTTGAAATTTTTGAGGCACAACCTTAGTGAAAGTGATAGGTTGATAAATACTAACAAATTCATCATATGCCTCTAAAAATGCCTCGTCCATATTCAACCCAAAACCGGATGTAGTTTTCCCCCTGTGGACCCATATAATCCACCAATTCATGATTTTCTCTTTAGACCATAGGGGTCAACTCTCCTTCACCTGGTCAAACAACCCTAGAGGTGGAATCTAATATTTGTGCATTGTGGGGTTATATTCGACCTCTTGCTCATAGAAGTCATGCCATGGTGGAAGCGACATCATTGCTTCAATATGCCACTCTAAGTCATGCCCATCAAAATTGTTGCGCTTTTCCTGAATGTCTAGGTCATGGACAACAATGGAAAGTCTTAGCTTTGATTATTTCCAAAAACTTCCCTAACGGATCATACCTCCATCACTGCGGTAGTTCTACCAGGCCCAGGTCTTGAAGTGCTTCTATGAGTAACCTGTTCTGGCCAACCTGGCTCACTTCTATGCTACCAAACTTGAATGACATCGTGCATGTTGTTATTTTGTTGCGCCCTACTCCATAAACATCGTTAGCATAATCAGTCTGTCGTACCACCTCCATGGCAAAAACATGCTCGGTGGTGAAGTATGGAAGCAGGAATGGCTTGCCCATGAAGCCAAAAATTCGTACAACCATACCCTGAGTAAGCAGAAATATGTCTCCCTTATCTGCTATAACCACTACTTCTCTCATCCCCCATGGCACTCTTTCACTTGTACCATAAAGTAGCTCAATTGCGGGCCCCAAAAACAAATAGTTAAAACTATAAAATGACTCCCTCCTCGACAGAGTGGAAGTCCACATATAAACTGGCAAAAGCTCATCTTTCTCATCAACTTGCCTTACTGCAATAAATGAAAAATGTTGGTGTAAATGGAAAAAGAAATACCAGACTAGAAAGGAGGTGTGCTTGAATGATGTATCTTCTCTAGTATGCAACCTCTCCAGCTAAAAATACAGTTTTTGAGATATAAAATCAGCCCAATAAAAATAAATTAGATTGATGCCCTACCTCATGGCTATCAGAGCGTAAAACTCCACCTAGCATATGCACTGTGCCAACATTGCCTACACTTATGAACTATGGAATCTACTGGGAGACTAGCAACCCACGCTAACATCAAGTAAATGTCTAGACTTTTGAACTCCGTGAGTGGCTTCGGCAAGTTTGGTAGTTGCCCTAGCTGTGGCTCTTTAATCAACTGCATCTCCATGAACCGATGCATTGTCACGGTGGACACATATCTATCTTCCTTCTCATTGGTATGTAGCTTCTTGCTAATCATATATGAAGGAGGTTTCAACCCGCAAGCAAATGCTTCCCACACTTCATTAGCAAAAATAGAAAAAAGTGCTTCTTTGTTCACCTTCCGCACTATCCTGGTAACCGGATTATAAAATCGAGTAATCAACTTCACCAACTTCGAACAAGGGTGTACGGGCGTACACAAATACCAAAATAACTATGCATAGAATGACATAGTCAAAGGGCTCTCTATTGTTAATCCTTGATTTACCATGAACTCCACATCTTGTCAAAGCTTTACCATGCCCTTGTTGGTAATCACGTAGTCCCCAACCTCTACCATGGTGTCAGAGTACGGGTCCAAGTCAACATTCTCATTCCTATGGGTCTTCTTGGATTTCATCCCACCTTCCACCCACTTCTTCGACTGCTTAGGCTCTGTAGTCTCTTTCACCTCTTTGCTTTTCTTACCCATTCTATTAATTCTGGCAATTCGGCACTCCCTAAGACGTTCTGTACCTTCTGCAACCAAAAGCTTGAAAATGCACTAGTAGAAAAATTTAAAAATTTTTGAACTCCTTGAGTGAAATTACCTGTGCTCTATTTATAGAATGTGCATCAACTACCAGAGTAAATACAATAAATTTTCCTGGCAAATTTGGGAGGGCGTACGCCTTGTTTCTCTCAATAGGCACTAATCCCGAGCTCCAACTACAACTAAATAAAATTTGCCAGAAGATCATCTTTGAAAACTGTGTTCCTTCTTTGTCGTATTATGCCTTTGAAAAACATGCCCTAGCTGCTAAAATGGCCTCGAAAGCATAAATCCGCCACCTGTGGACCAATGGGCACCTTTGCTTCTGAAGTGGTAAAATTCCGCCTCCCAAGAAGGTAAAAACATCTCCCAACACAACCCGGGCGCACATTTTAAATTAACTGCTCCAAAAATGCGTCATTAATGTGCATGATCATCTCCTAAAATCTATCACTTGCCGGGGCGAAACCACTCTGGGGGGCACACTTGAAAACTCGATTGCTCTTCTCCTAAAAAATTTTTCCCTGCTTGATGGAATTCATGGCGAACGTTCTTCCATTTAAAACCACTTCTTGCTTCTCCTTTTTGCCCAAATTTAGAAAAAGCATGGATTTTCTTATCCTTTAAAAAACTCCATTGATTTTAGGGCTTTCTTCCCTTTGATTTTTCTCTTTTTTCGTATTTGCTTGCATGCTATATGTATATAAAAAAGAAAATCAAAATCTCTAAAAAAAACCATTTAATGATTTTTTTTCTTTTTTCAAAAAAATTTTAGATAATAGCAAAGCTATGACAACCCCTACTTTTGCGCTTTCCTCTATTTTATCTTTTCCTTGCATCATTTGAATTAAAATTTTAATGCAATCATCCAAAAAGATTCGGTGCGTGCGCCTCCCATATTTTTTAAAAAAATTTCATCCCATACACAAGGTGAAAGCACCTTTGGTCACCTTCAAATTTTCTTTAAATTGTCGACGTGTATTTTAAATATAATAGCATGAGTTGTAAAAAAAAATTCAATGTCTTCGCCCTAATGAGGGGTGAACGGGGGTTTCACCCCTCATTTGGGGTGAAATCCCTTTTGACAATTTTGTACTTTTCTTTGTTTTTTAAATATATGTTTGCCTCCCTTTGGGGGTGAATGGGGCTTTCGTCCCCTTCGTCCGATGAAAGCACTGTTGACCATCTTTTATTTTAATATTGCGCTCGGGTTGCATGATCACCTTAGAACATATATGTGTTCACCTCTTTGGGAGGCACCTAGGGGTTTCACCCTTTCTATGGGGTGAAGGGGCTTTTGGTCTTCCAATCATGAACTTCAACATTTTTTTTAATAACTTTGCTTGTTTTGAAATGTGTTCGCCCTTCTGGGAGGTGAATGGGAATTTTACCCCCCTCATGGGGTGAAAGTACTTTCAATTTTTTGTACTTCTTACCTTCTAAATTAGGCCTCGCGATTTGATTCCTCGACTAAAGAACTTTTATTGTGCTTCCAAGCATTCTTGTTATGCTTCCCTAAAACATTTAAACTTAAATATTTGCATGGTAAAACAACCTGTTAGAACTTTGGAACCTTTTGAACTTGTTAAAAAATTTTAGTGCAACCATTAATTCTTCCTGAAATCATGGTGTGTCTTCAGAGAACCACTTAGGAGTGAAATGAATTCTATTAGAGAGAGGAAGGATATATATATATATATATATATATCTATTTTTATTTATATTTATATATATATATATATAAAGCAGTGAAATAAAAGGAATATGTACATATTTACAAACTGGTACCTCTAGATCACCTCATTGAAAATAGGCCTTTAGATGAAGATCATTAACTAGAATTGGAAGATCCCAACCATCCATATCCCAAATATGATATGTGTTTGTCGGATTCACTACAAAAACCTGAAATGGACCTTCCCAAATCACATCAAACTTGTGATGCTTTCTTGGCTTGGCTTTGTTTTCGTTCCATTTGAGAACCAGATCCCCCACCTGAAACTTGTATTCTATTGTCTTCTTACCAAACCACCTTTGTGTCATCTTTGCATGTTCGATGAAAGCGTGATACACCTTTTATCTCTCCTCCTCTAGTTGCAACAATTGAGCAAGCCTTGCGCTCATTGGATCAAACTCATCATCTTCATATTTGAACAACTGCAATGCTTGGAGGATGGGCAGTTCAATGTGAGTGGGTAGGACTGCTTCCTTTCCCATACACCAAAGAATAGGGGGAAGCTTTAATGGACTTCTTCACTGATATTCGATCTACCCATAGAGCCTGGTTCAACAGTAGGTGCCAACTTCTCTTATTGTTTCCCAGTGTTCTTTTCAAGATCCACAATAAGTTCTTATTTGTGGATTCGACCAAACCATTTCCTTGTAGATAATAGTTAGAAGATATCTTGAGATAGATCCCGTATTTTCTTGCAAACTCGGTGATCTTAGCCCTAATAAATGGAGTCCCATTATCCATTACAATAGCATTTGGAACACCGAAACGGGTGATCAATCCCTCAAGGAAAGAGATGATCGTAGCTTGATCTACTTTTTTAGTTGGGATGGCCTCTGCCCACCTGGTGAAATAATTTATTGTAGTTAAGATGTATTTGTGCTCAGCCGATGAATGAGGGTCTATGACTCCAATGAAGTCTAGGCCCCATTGCTAAAATGGTGCTTCCACCTAAATCGGGTGCAAGGGCAAGGATGCTTTCTTATTTCTACCAACATACCATTGATAGTTATCACAATTATAGCTCACCTTGTGAGTATCTATGAAAAGAGTAGGTCAAAAATATCTAGCTCGGATGATTTTTAAGGCCATAGGCCTTCCTGCATAATGGCCGCCAGACAAGCCAGAATGGAATTCTTCCAATATTTTCTCCTTTTTAGAATCCTTCACACATCTGAGGAGAACTCCATCTATATTCTTGTGGAACAACCCGTTTGGCAATAAGACATACTTAAGTGCTTGCAGTCTAAACCTTCATCATTGTGAAGCATCGAGATGTGATGGACATCTTCTAGAGGTAAAGAATTCAACAAGGTCCTCTATCCAGTCACGATCAACTATAGCATGATTTGCACAAATGCTTTCACTGAGTTCTTCATCTTGTACTAAAGTCAGTGCTCCAGGGACTACGCTTTTGGCAAGTTCTTGATAGAGAGCTCATCCATGAACCAACTTAGTGGGTCAGATATCCACATCATATTCCTGAATCTTTGATACCCAACCCACTCTCTTGTCACCTAATTCCCCTTGAAGAATAAATTTTTTGATGTCTGGATGAATGATGTAGACAACTGTCTTGCTCTGTGAAACGAAATGTCAAAACTTCTTCAAGGATTTCATGACCGTGTACACCTATTTTTCAATGAAATTATACTTCTCCTGGTGCGGTGCAATAACTTGGCTCAAGAAAGTAATCGACTTTTCATCTCTATCTTCTTGCTTCTGAGTAAGAACAATAGTGTAACTCTCTTGCTCACCCACTGCATAGAGGATGAAGTCTTTCGAATAATTTGGGTTAATTAATACTGGCACTTGAGTGATTCTATTCTTGATTTCTTGGAAAGCCTATCTTCTCACCTCGGTCCATTTGAAATCTGCATTCTTCTTTAGAAGCTTAGTCATTGGCTTCACCACCTGAGCAAAGTCAACAATGAACTTTCGAATAAAATTAATCTGGCCGAAGAACGACTGTAGATCCTTCTTGTTGATTGGTAGTGGAAGTTTCAAAAGTGCCTCGGCTCTCGCAGGGTCAATGGCCAGTCCTTCTTGTAAAATAACATGTCCCAAAAGTTTTCCTTCTTTCACCGCAAAAATGGACTTCTTTGGGTTAATTGAAATCCTGAACTCCCGACACTTTTTGAACACTTGTCTCAAATGAGAGATGTGCTCTTCCCTGCGATGTGAGAACATAGTCATGTCATCAAGGTAAATTACAATAACTCTATTTAACAACTCACCAAAAGTGATGTCCATGGCTCTCTGAAAGGTAGCGCTTGCATTAGAGAGATCGAATGATATTATTTGATAGGCAAAAGTGCCCCACTTTGTAGTAAACATCATCTTGTGTTGGTCCTCATATTTCACCCAGATCTAGTTGTACCCAGAGAATCCATCCAACAATGAAAATCTCTACGCTCCAGCAACCACATGCAAAATTTGATCAATCTATGGCAAAGGATAGTGGTCTTTCAAGGAGGCTTGGTTCAAGTTCTAAAAATCCACGCATAGTCGAATATCCCCATTCTTCTTCTAGACCAAGACCAAGTTTTCCACCCATGTTGAGTGCTTAATTGGATATATTATCTTTGCTTCCAACATCTTTAACAACTCTGCCTTCATGAGCACCTCAATTTTGGGATTGATAGGCCATTGTTTCTATCAAAAAGGTTTTACCCCCTCCTACAATTCAATGGTATGTTGGATTACATTCTTGTCATATCCCTTCAAATCATGATAGCTCCATGCAACAATGTCGGGGAACTCGTAACATAGGCTCTTGATATCTTCCAGCTCTTCTAAAGTGCATTCTATTCTAATTTTGATGATCTTATCAGTCTCCAACTGCAACTCCTTATATTATTTGGTGTCAAATTTGATCTTGTGTTTTTCTGCTTCAGTCATTCTGATCAAATAGGCTCTCAAGCGAAATCAATCCTCTAGGAATGTGATTGTTTTTCAGCTAAATCATTCCTTCCATTTCCTCTTCGACCAATGTTCTATCTTCTACACTAGCAACCTCTTTAATCAAGAAGTTCACTATCTGTTCATCACTATCGAACACTTGCCAATAGAGATTCTTGTCAGGAACCAAAGGTCTATAAATCACTCTCATAGTTTTTGGTTTCCTAACCACTTGTTCTGTTGGAGAGAAATTGGTACCAAGGGAAGCTAAGATATCTATGTGCTTATTGTGCTCTCATGAAATTGCTTGGATATTTAGCACTGTAAAAGACTCAAACAAATCCCATACCTTGTTTCGGTAGGCTTTCAAATAGTGCTATTTTGACACACATTTGTTTGTAGTCTGGTTGACGATAAGCTTGGAATCTCCAAAAATTTGCAACTGCTTAATCCCCAACTTCTCTACCTTCTTCAATCCAAGGCACAATACTTCATATTCGTAAACATTATTGGTGTAGCTCCAAGTCAATCAATATGAATAGGTCTTCTGCAACCCTGAAGGGGAAATCAGAACAATTCCAGCTCCCACACCATTTTTGCACCTTGCACCATCAAAATACAACTTCCATAGCTGGTCCAAAATAGGGTCTGGGGAATTAGTAACTTTTTCTTCAAACTGCTCGAGCTTGGTGATGGTATAACAACCGATATCAGTTTCTACCATTGCATTGAAGTCCATCAATGAGAACTCATCCTCCAAGTGGAGCTCATCAAGGGTCTCTTCCATCAAGTCCACTTCTTGTGCTTCTTCTATAATCATATGAACTACGCCAGTGGGATTTTCTTCTTCCTCCAACTTTTCTATATGAAATGTGGACACATTTTCATTATAAATGCAGATTCTTCTCCCCTTGAAAGGAATCTCTAAATGTGAATAATCCAAGGAAAGGTATCCTCCAAGATTTTCTGTGAATTCCCTTGAGAGACACATGCTGAAATATGGCTCCAGGTCAACCACCACCACTTCCTGGATAACGATGATCTATGGTATGCTATGCAAAACAATTAAAATATCTTTAATCACTCCTACTATTTTAATTGGAGTTCCATCCAACTACAAGAAACCTGGTATGCTCCTCATGTATTCCATCCCCATGACTTCACATACTACCTTTGGCATGATAGTAGTCGTAGCACCAAAATCAATCATACAATTATGCACAATCCACCCTTCCATTCTGAGGGATAAGTAGAATGGAGATGGCATGTTCTTGCCAGTGGTGGAGGCTATCAATGTTTGTGCCAATACTATCTGAGTGGAACTCTTCTTGTTATATTTCATAGATTTGAGGGATTCTTGCAATAGGTCCACTTGCCCTGGTAACTGTAATGCATCATATAGACTCACCTTCACTGGAATATTCTTCATTTCTTCCACAATATTGTAGCCTAAAGTACCAAGAATATTTTCTTCTCCAGTTAGCTCATATTTATCCTGATATTGTTGAGTCACCTCTACCCTTTGTATTTTAGTCAATGATGGGTACTTGAGGTGTTCTCTAGCTTGTTCTTTCGCATCCGCTTGCCCTTGAGTGATCGTAGGTTGTGAAGTGGATGCTTTCACTGGTAACTTTTCTTGAGCTTGCTTAGGCAATAGATCCTTCAATAGGATAGAATCTTGTTGCTTTGTTGTTGCACCAGATTTTTTGGTTTACGGTTGTACCTTCTCCTTCTGCACCTTTGGTTTTGTAGGAACCTTCAGTGGTTCTAACTCCATCGGATCAACAGTCATTGGCTTCTTCCCAAACCTCATAAGGACTAAAACTTTCTCCAAGGAGGGAACCATAAAATTATGATCCACTTCCATTATCATGTTGACTTGTCCACCAACCAAAATTTAAGCTAGCGTTTGTACATATTTCAAATGTACCATGCACGAATCTTCACCATGAGGGTCATTACATGTGGAGCACCAGTATGCTCGCTCTGATGTGCTAGCTTCCTCATTTACCAACACAATTGTGTTTCTCTTAGGGCCTTTGCTAGTGGTAGGTTGCTCTCTAGTGATCGATGGTGTTTGAAACCTCCTTGATCGAAAATCTACCTCAACTTACTTCTTCTTGATAGATGTGATTTCATTCGATATTGTCCTTACCAATGAATTGAGAGATTGCATCTCCTATAATATTTTCATAATATGATCTATATTTGAGGGTACAAGAGGTGTTGGTAGAGGTAAAGGCATTGGTGGAGCTAGCAATGCTGGAAATGTAACTAGAGCTAGTAATTGAGGGACGGTTGGTGTGGGTAATTATAGAATACTTGGAGTGGGGAGTTGTGGAACTGGTATTGGAGCAATCTGAGGTGAACCAAAACTCCATGAAGGGATAGGGTACATGGAAGGCATAGGCTACAAAAATAAACCAAAATAGAAATATTGAGGAAGATCAGGTAGGATGGGTATTGTTACCTTCGAAGGAAGCTTACCTATGGTAATCAAGTCTGCTTTAGCCTTCTATGCCTACGTGTACAACTCCGGAAAAGTATTTACATTAGCCTACCAGAAAACCATGCCAATGTCAGAGTTAAAGGCTCTGAGATAGTAAAACATGACTTGCTCATGAGTGGGTCAAAGGCCATCAGGAACTCTTTGCCAGCTTCGGGTGAACCTGACATTGAAGTCCACTATCTCCTCCTGTGGGTGTCTCTAAATATTTATGAATTGATGTAGCAAGGAGAAGGGATCAACTTGTTCATGAAAGTTTTTTATCAACAACTCTGCTAACTGGTCCCATGTAGCGATAGTAGCGGGTGGAAAATATCGGTACCAATATAACAGTTTTCCTTTGAGTGATAACACCAGCAACCTTACCATAATATCTTCATATGTGATACCATGAATCATCTCCAGAGAAGCCACATCCTAGATATGCTCGTAAGCAGTTTTACCAGTACCATCATAGGTAGGTAAAGCCTTTAGTGCTACTTGAGGGACTAGATTCTATGCTTGTAGATTTAAAGCTCTTGAGCTATTCCATGCTGGGAACTGCCTTGGTGGTTGTGGCTACTATGGGGGTGGATTTTGAGCCATAGGTACTGGTGTGTGTGGTTGAGCTTGAGGAATGCTAGTAGCAGTACTAACTGGACTTGTAGGAGAGGAAAACACACCAGCTAATCATGAAGATGTTGTGGATGATGTATGAGGTGTATGAGGTAATGATAATATACGATGTAAAGTAACTAATTGGGGATGTTCCCCTAATATTTGAGTATCAAGTTCATAGAACTCGATGGGATTTTTGGGGTTCCTGGCCTATGATCTTGTGAACATGAAGTACAAATTTTATTGTCTTCATATTTAGAGGCTTCTGGGTATAGTTGAGTCACCAGATGTTCTAATTAAACAATATGAAGGTGAACATCAAACCTTAATACTACTAAAAGTGGAACTTTTGAAGTCCCACTAGGCATGCCAAAAATTGTTGGTCAAATATCTACCTAAAATACAAACATACATTTGTGTGCCCTAGACATGACCAACATTGAAAGGTCGGAGGAAAGAAATGTCCTCCGGGCCAATCTCCAGAGAGGGTTGACTCCCTTACTAATCCTACATCGGTTTAAGTCTAGAGTTGTAGGAAAGAAATTGGAAATAATGGAAAGAGATGGGAAATATGGCCACAAGCTGAAGATGTAGGATCGGGGATAGACTAACAATAGGAATTCCAACCAAGTATTGTAGCAACATAAAAATAGTGAGAAGGTAAAGAATTCACTTATAGTTTCATAGAGACAACTTCCAGAACCGTATTCCAGTACTCACTCCCTCACCGATAGTATTCGAATCCAGATGCAGAATACGAATTTAGTAGTAGATAACAGACATGAATATTTAATAGAAATGCTTTAAAATAGAAAGAAATCACACATAAAACTACTTGCAAAATTAAAATCCAAGTCTCTTATATTTACGTAGAAAACTTGAATAGTTTTTCTGTAGAATGTCTATCCTCCTCTTTTTACAATGGAAATTGAGTAGTATTTATAGAGGTTTTCACCTCTTTCATTTAATACACATTGAGACAAAATGTTTACAGATCAGGAACCATGGTGAGGAAATTCCTTCTAGGAAATCTTGAAAATTCATCTTTTGAAACAACGATCCAACTTTTAAGGAAACACCTCCAGGAAATCAGCATATTTGGGTGTCGATGCACAAAAAACTGCAAAGGCAGTCAACAACTTGGTACATTCGCTGCACCTCAAAAATTTATCCTTGTTCAAAATATCTTAGAACTAATAGCAATCACCTTTGTGATTAAAAAAATGTAGCTCTTTTCAACATGAAATCAATGATCTCAATAACTTCTGACCCAATCATTAAATATTCTTCATTCATTTTGTCCAAGCACCTTTTAAAAGTCTTTTCTAGATTTTTAAAAGTCTTGCATTTACATACGACCACTAACTTCACTCGAATTAGAATTTGGCACACTACATCCCTCTCCTTATCGTAGCAACAATTAATCAGTCAAAAATATGAGAAAAACGACTGCTTTGAACCACTTTCATGTTGTTTCACTCCTAAAAGAAATGATTGAGAGTTTTCTTCCTTCTAGAGCGTAAGTGCCTTCAATAGGTCATCTTATTTATTTTAAAATATACGTTCACCCCCATAATGGGTGAAAGGCATTATCGCCATCCACCTTGGGCAAACCTTGTGTTGACTCTTCAACACCTAATCTCTTTCTCATTTGCCTCGAAACAAAATAAAATAAAACTTTGGATGCATCATCAGGCTATTTTTTGTAGCTTCACCCCAGTGAAGGGTGAATGTGATGTTTTTCCCTCATTTGGGTTGAATGTGTTGTTGACTATTTATTTTTCTTTTACGTGCCAAAGTGGGGTCCATACCCTTCTTTATATATACGTTTGCCTAGAGGAAGGGTGAAAGGTACTTTGACACCCCTCTTGGGGTGAACATGCCATTGAATTTTCAATATCACCTTGGCACTTTGCAATTCCATTTGTTTTCACCGAAACTCACCATTCGTTGCGCTTTCACCTCTAGGAGGGGCGAATGGGACATTCACCCCTCAATCGGGGCAAAAATGCTATTGACTTGTTAATGCCTTTTGTTAAGAATTTTTAAAATGATGTTCGCCCCAAAGTGGGGTGAACAAAGCTTTCACCCCAAATTTGGGATGAACGCACTCTTTGTTATTTTAGCCTGCACTTAAAATTTGGGCACATTATCCATTTAATTATTTAAATGTCATTTCGCCCCAAAGTGGGACAAAAGAAACTTTTACCCCTCATTTGGGGTGAAAGCATCTCTGCTCAAACCTTAACCCATTTTATCTATTTTTCTTATAAAAATATCACGTTCACCCTGGAATGGCGTGAACACGTTAGTAACCTTGAATTAGGGGAGAACGCACCTTTGCCATTCCTTTTGCATAACAACCTAATTTTTAAATAAAGGAATCGTTTTCACCATGAGAAAGGGTATTGGGTTTTCGTTCTTCATTCAGGCAAAAATATTGCCATAGTCTCCTTTAAATTGGTGTGTGAAATTGGTGTGTGAAGAAGTAAAGAAAATTTCATAACCATTTCTTTCATATTTTTACAAGTTACATAAGGTTTGATACTTATAATTTTTTTAAAATCTACTTTGAGTTCCACTAATATAAAAACTTAATATTTCAAACTTAAAAGCTTAAGAAATCCCTCTTGTTGCTCTTACATACATGTTAAAAGCCAATCACAAGACTTAGTATTAATGGGTGTCACTAATCTATTTTCATGTGGCATCAAATGCCAAAAATATTGAAATATATAAGTCCTTAATACCATTTTCATACTACTTTCATGTTTAATTCCCTATCTAAGCCTTACGTTTTTGAAAGGAAATGGCTCAATATTATAGATATGGTTGAGCCTTGCCATTTGATAGATATAACATTCATTCATGCACTCCTCCTAAGTAATGAGATAGTTTTAATTTATGTTCTCTTAAGGCGATACAAGATGATGAGGAGAAAAGGATTTTGATCTACAAGGTAAGCTTTTCGGATTGGATATATTTAAACAGGGAGAGTTATCTATCTATAAGCATCTTCGTTCACTTCATTCCATTGTGTTAGGGAAAGGAAGGGACACATACTATTATTTAGGTTGAGTGCATAGAAATAAATCGTACTAATTGATGTCTTTATCGATTGATGTGGTACCAAGGAAAGGATTTTCATGTTTTTTTAAGGGAGGGAGCACTATCCAACAAGGATTTTCATGTAGGGGGCCGGAGCGCCTCTCTATTTTAAAGGGGAACTTAGGAGATTCATACCGAAGGAGCATTCTTCGCTAGTCAGACCCTAGCCTCGACCTAAAGCACAAATGACCTGAATGAATCTACTTGAATCTATCTTGTCAAGACCTGAATGAATCTATCTTGTCTATCTAGCCAACCTGAAGGAATCTACTAAGGTATAGGGGTTGACCTTATAGAATCCATAAGACCATTTCATCCATAACATTGAAGGCCATGAGAGTGCTCATATAAAAGCTATCTACTAAGGGTTGGGAGCTAACATAATATAAGGTATAAGACCTTTTTAGCCATAGTATTAAAATCCATGAGAGCACTTATCTAAAATCTATCTCAAAGATATTGTGGTTAAGCTTAAGATAAATAGCTCACTCACTTAGTCATGGCCTAAATGTCTCCCTCAATATGCTATAAGGATAGAAATATGATGGCTTAATAAGAAATCATATGCTTATAATGATCCTAAAGATAAGATTATAGAGATGGTCGAGTGCTTGCTATCTCTATCTTATTGCTCGTATCATATCGATCAATAGGTAGCACGCATAAATCCAATCAATAGGTAAATGCTATCTCTATCTCCCGGTCGAGCGCTTAAAATTGAAAGTCTTGTGTCCATGTACTCTCACTGCATTATACACGTGATATGATGGGCTTATATAAGGGACGCATTCTAGTGACTAGATTCACACATGTGAGTCTTTTTGTTTATCCATAAACATTGTTTATTTATGTGACATATGTATAAATAGATATGGATATGTGGATATTTATATTTATCCATAAGCATCGATTCATTTATACCATATAAAAATGTCCATGTTACCACCGATTCATTCGGATTCATTGACTCGACAACATATTACGTGTGTAATGGACTGATTCATGTGGGGCGCTGTCGCTCACTGTACTCCACTTCGTTCCCACATTTATAAATCAACTAGAGCACTCTTTTTATAGAGGATCATTTCATTGCTTTTCATTTTAATCTTTGAAGAAATCCCATTTCACATGAGGGGATGAACCTTTAAATCGAATCCTTTCTACAAATAAAATTCAATGTGATTTAGATAGAATAAACTAGACTTCATATTTTAAAATATTAAAGGACGAGATGTCGATAAATATTAGAATGCATAATCGTCAATCTCAATGAATTCTAGCTATATTCTTAACACATGCATAGAATTCATACCTTTCCAAAGATCCCAAGCTTCTTCAGGTTTTCCCTTTCCCCCTAGTCATATACCTCTATATAAAGTTTTGGTACACACCTTAAATCTTCCTTCAAGCATCTGCTTGTTGTGGTGCAGTGGTAAATGCCTTGGGTACTAGTAGAGGTCGACCCAGGTTCCATTCCCCTTGTCTCCATACTGCAGATATATGGTATAGTTAGGAATGTCCTATGTGCTGGTAGAGATCGACAAGGCTCCATTTCTCCTATGCCCAACATGTTAAAAGTGGCACCCTAAAAGGGGTGTTTTCCACTATAATTAGTTTACCCAGGTGTTGTAGGTGAGTTGGAGAGGAGAAGGCAATCCTCCAAGGGAGGTCCCAGGTTCAAATCTCCACCCTACCAAAAAGCTAAATTGGGTATCCAAAATCTAATTGATAATGTTGGTGCGGGCAGGGTTGGGTGTGACTCCAGGGTGACTTTGACGGTGTAGAACTCCCTGTTCGTGGTCTCTCAGACCAAGGTGGCCCCACAAGGGATTTTTTTCTTAAAAAAAAAATCTTCCTTCAACCTGCTTACCTAGATTAATAGATACAATATCGAATAGGAAAAAAAAACTAGGGATCCATTCCTCCATCCTTTTACTTTTAAAATAGAGAGGAAAATCCCTTTATTTCATCCACTACAAATTTACCTCCCTTTATATAAAGAGGAGAGGCTTTTAAAAATATTATTTTAAAGAGGTTTGAAAGAGTCATTATTCATTCCATAAAATCAATGAACTACACTTCCACATGTACAGGACAATGTGTGGGGCAGGTGGCCAAGTTGTTGCCTTTAAAATAGAGATTTATCAAAAAATGAAAATGATTTTTAAGTTGTTCAATGAGCTTATATGGATAGATAGTAGTATTGGTAGCCTAAACTACATTATTTCTACTGCATGTTCTACCCAATGCACTGGGTTGGGACTAAGGTTGATCAATTTTAGGCCTATCTCTAAGTTGATAAAAGTCTAATTATCTAGTGTCTTAGGATTTAATAAGATATCCATGGTCAAAATGGTAAGAAATTACTATAACCTAAAGGTACTCCTCTCCCTCTCTATACCAACCAAACCCTAGTTCCTACCCATACCAACTAAAATCTAGATCACACACTAGGTTTTTTAAATAGAAGAGGTCAACTAAACCAAGTTTATTAACTATATATCATGATCATGTGCACACACATTTCTTGAATCAAACAACCAGCGCATGAGTTGAATTCATTCACTGATATAGTAGGCATCTTCTAATACATGATATTTCACCTATTGATTGCTCATAAATAAAGAGTTGAACCAAGTCTCTCACACACTATCTCTCAGGCCCCCTTTAAACCCTTGACCTCCTCGACCTATTGATTGGGAGATAGAGATAGATATCATTTATGGGAGATAGAGAGGAGATCGCGGGGAGATGGAGATAGATAGCACTCAACTTGGAGAGGAATAGGGTATTAGATTTATCCCATAGTGGATCCCTTTCTCTAGTGCCTATATGGTTGATACCTTCCTTGGTCATGTCATATGATCAACCATATTATTACATCAAAGGTTATTAATCCATTTCCATGTCTACTCTATCAAAATATATATTTTTATTAAAGGCCATGGGATTTTAAAATCATAAGGTACATCCTAAGCTTATAAAACTCAGTCGATATATCCATATGTCTTCTTTCCTCCTGCATTTCTTGACTTGTTGATCTTGATAAGTGCATGGACATACTCCTCTATATTCTCTATATATGGGTTTGGTAATTTAAATTTTAAATGGATCTCATTCATCCAAAATAAGCCTCTACCTATGGATAGATAAATTGAACATATAAATAGCCTCTCTATCCTTTTTCTATTGAGTGATAACCTCTCTATTTTAAAAACATTGAAGCAAGCTCTTTAATATAATACATGTCATGCACTTATTAAAGTTTGATATCCAATCTTAAAATTTGGAAATAAATTTCCTTAGTAGAGCACTTAACTAAGGTGCAACTCTCAATCGGTTAGGATGACCCAAAGCTTAATCTCTTTAAAAATAGAGAAGGGGGAACTTACTAATAATATTGACTAGGAAAAAGAATGAATCAATCAAGGTCACATCCCTTAGGACCAAAAAACACTTTTCATGGAGCAACGATTGACAAGAAACTTGTCACTATCGATATTCAATTAAAATTTATAGCTCATTCTTTTAGGATAAAATAACATCTGTTTAGTCCCTCACCTATCCCTACCCCTACTCACTTAGAGAGGTCAAGATCCCTCTATTTCTAAATGAAAATTATATTTTATAACTAGAGAGGTCTTGATACCTTACTAAACAATAATAGGAATGAAGTAATGATGGGCCTCATAATCATGAAGAATTTCCTTGGGTTTAGGAACATAGGAAAAATTCTAAATCTATGCACTTCTAGGCCCGAACACAAGGGATCTTAAGCTTGTGTTCCTATTGTATTTTCCTTGGACTAGGTGCCCCTCTCAAACTAATATTTGCATTTTTGATACAATGGGCATTGAAATGGCATCCTCGTAGCATACCCTAGTCCATCAATATCATGAGGACTTGCTCCCACCTTTCCCTAGCATAGTCAGTATCTCTTGTTGCTCAAATGTTTCAATTTTCCTTTTAAAATATCTTTGGACTTTTTAATATATCACTTGAGCTCTGTGCTATGAAGCTATATGATCAAGATTTTAAAAAGGTGCTTTATCTAAATCCAATCGATGATTAGTAGTTCTCTATTTTAAAAGAGGTACCTTTGGGATAAATGTCCCAATGACCCACTTATTGAGGTGTGTAGTTCATTGGTTCCATGAATACATATCAAGGGCTTCCTATATCAGAAAGGAATGATTGAGCACTCAATATTCTCATTATTATTCAAAACCTTGACCTATCTTAATATTTATAGAGGTTTGGTAGCCAAGATCTAGAGGATTTGTAGAGCAAAAAATAATCATAGGTTAGGGTTTGTAGAGTGATAGCTAAGAGCCAGAGGGTTTGTAAAGTTGCAGTCAAGAGTCAAAGGGTTTGTAGAAATGAAAAATTCACAACTTAGGGTTTGTAGAGTGATGGTCAATATCTAGAGAGTTTTTAGAGTGATAAAAAAATTATAGCTTAGCATTTGAAAAACAACTACTAAGATCCAGAGGGTGTGTAGAGTGATAAAAATAAATTAATTTTGCAAAATAGGGTTTTCAAAGCAAAGAAACAAATTTACAACCTAGGGTTTATAAAACGAGCTGTAGAACAACGGTTGAGAGCTAGAATGTTTATAGAGTGATAAAAAAATTTGCAACCTAGGGTTTATACATAAATGGCCAAGAGTCATAGGATTTACAGTGTTAAAAAATTTTGATAGCCTAGGGTTTGTAGAGTGGTAGCTATGAGCTAGAGGACCAGGGTTAAAACAATGACTAAGAGCTAGAGGATTTGTAGAACAACATTAAAATTTATAGCCTAGGGTTTGTAAATATTGGTGGGTGATATAAGTTATAATTTAAAAATAGAAGAGATTACTCCCAACAAAGTAGATCAAGAAAAAATATGACACCATATAGGAAGGATGGAGAGATAAGCAAAGTTGGAACAATGCATGGATAAAGTATCTACAATAGTGGTAAGAATTCATAAAGAAATAACAAAGCCTATTGATGCTAAGGAATGTGAATGTGGAGTTGATGATGCTCGATTTCCATTAAATCCATATTTCTTAATACTAAAAAAGAAGAATCCAAATATGTTGCAAGATAGTAGAAACATAGATAAGGAAAATAGAACATGGGTAATATGATTTAAGGGTAAGATAATTGTGTATGAAAACAAGGAAAAACAAATTATTATTTTATCTAAAACTAAGGATGGAAGAATAATTTTTAATATTCCTAATAAAGTGTATAAAATATATAAGAATAAATTTAATAATACGATAATAGAAAAGTTCATAGGATCTAGACCAATAAAAGATCGGATCAGGAAGTGGATGACTAATCATTGGAAATTTAATGGACATGTGAAATTCTCCTTGCTAAGAAAAGGTTTTTTCCTTTTATATTTTATCAATGAGGAATATTTCCATAAGGATGTACTAAGAGGCCCATGGTTTATGGGTAGATATAGCTTATATCTCAAAAAATGGGCTTTTGGATTTAACCATGACATAATGAAGATAGATGTAGCTCCAATATGGATAAGGCTTTCTATTTTACCTATAGAATACTAGGAGGAGGAATTTTTAAAAATTATAGCAAACTCCTTTGGGTGCTTTCTCATGATGGACTTTGTTACCAAAGAAATAAAAAGGTCATTTTATGCTAGAATGTGGATCATGATTGAATCAAAACAAAAACTAAGGAGATTAAACTAGTCTTGAGATGGGGGTATAGAATAAAAGCATAATATATGAGAAAAAATACTTTATATATAGAATCTATGCCAAAATGAGTCATCTAGCAAAGAATTGCCCAAATAGATAGAGGAGGAATTATAGAGAAAGTTAGAGTAAGAATGAAGAAAGGAAAATTGACTAATATGGAATAAAATGGAGAAGATATTTCAGGAGAAGGGTAAAGAGATTCAAATATAGTAAGTTGAAGAGATAAGGGATCCAAAATAGAATAAGTGAAAAATAAAGGAATATGGTATTATTAAAGGTAAGGAAATCTCATAGAAGGAAATGGAGATGGAAGAAGATGAATTATTGGTCCTAGGAGAGGAAACTAAAAACATTGAAATCCAGGACTCTCCAAAAATGATAAGATCTCCAATAGCATAAGATGATGTGACTAAAAAATATGAATATAATATGGATCATATGGAAGAAAAGGAGAAATAAATGGTAGGGGAAGTGGATATTCATGGAGAGTTGGGTCCAAAAATTTATGTTATATATAGTTATTCATGAAGAAGTGGCCATAGGGACTTTAGGTAAATTAGTGTACCTAAGGATGATGAGGAGTGCTAAGAAGCTCCTAAATTTAGAAGTTGATGAGGTAAATAAGGTTGGAAAGCCAAATTTGAAGGAAAAATGATTAAAGGAAATAGAGAAGGAATTGAAATATGGAAAGTAGATGACCATAGTCTTGAGTGTGTAGAATACCACTATACTAAGTAAAAAAAACAAGTCATATATTGGAATTTTAGGGGAATGAATTACCCTAAAAATAATAGATTGGTGTGATCCATGATAAAGGAACACCAACCTGAAATAGTATTATTGCAAAAAACTAAATTAACTTCTGCAAGGTAGGAAAGTATTCAAAATAGAATATGGAAGAAGGGTAAGAGTTTTTAGGTGGGAGCTAGGGGATTTTTAGGAGGATTGTTAACTTTGTGTAATTATGAAATCTATAAAGAAGAAGTCATATTTAGAAGTGAAAATAAATTGTGTGTTATTATCTTGGTCAAATATTTAATGTTGGGTTTCCTTGTTACAAATGTCTATGCTCCAAATATAAGTAGATTGAGAAAGGTGCTCTAGAAAGTATTGGAATAGATGGGGCAATAGGTAAAGGGAATAATATGAATAGTGGTAAGATACTTCAATACTCCATTAAATATATATGAGAAGAAAGGTGGTCCCAATGATTCATCGAGAGTATGGAGGACCTTGGCAATTTTATATCAACACCAAGTTTTTATGATGTCAATTTGAGTGGTAATTCATTCATGTGGACTAACAAGAGGTTAGGGGAGGACTTGATCTAGGTGAGATTTCTATCCTTGTAGTGGTTTGAGGAAAATTTTGAGCATACATTAGCACCTTTTTCAATAATACGATCAAACTATAACCCTCTTATCTTTTGGTGTAGTTTGGACTATAGAAAGGAAAACAATCTCTTAAAATTTGAATTCATGTGGCTAACACCCAATAATTTATGAGGACATGGAAATATGGCGTATGAATCCAATAAAAGGATCTAATATGTATGTGATTGTTCAAAAATTTAAACATGTGAAGAGGGAAGTAAAAAAGTGGAACAAGAGTTCTTTTGAAATATATTTTGGCAAAAGGAGTAGCTAAGGAAAAAATTAAGGTGAATTGAAGAGTAAATAAGAAGAAACATGATGTATTAGATCCTTTATAGTAGAGAGAAAGTTTTCCAGTCAGAATTACATACAATAATAGCAATGGAGGATACTAGAGACAAAATTCAAGGACCAATGGTTAACAAAAGGAGATTATCGGAACACAAGATTATTTCATGTCTATACAATAAAATATAAAAGTGCAGTAAGGATAACTAAAATTTAAAAAGAGGAAGGATAAGTAATAAGAGAGAAAGATCAAATCAGACAAGGGGAGATGGACTTATTTAAATTATTACTAATAAAAGGAAGCGGTCTTCTCATTAGGAAAAGATAAAACTCCAGGGCATGATGAATTTCAAGTGGGTTTCTTCCAAGGTTTTTGGAAGATAGTGAGTAAGGATCTAGTAGCAACAATAAGAGATTCACACCACTTAGATAAAGTGTTAAGAGAATACAATAATAATTCCCTAGTATTCATTCTAAAAAAGTCTAGACTAAAGTGATATAAAGACTTTAGGTCAACTAGTCTATGTAACACTATTTATAAGATGATATCAAAAGTGATTGTGTTAAGACTAAAATTTGTTCTCCTAGAGATAATTGTAGAGAATCAGGGGGGATATGTGAAGAGTAGGTGAATTTTGTATGGAGTAATCACATGAAACCATGCATTTATTTAAAATTAGTAAAGGGAATGGTGTTAAATATTGACATGAACAAAACATATAATTGAGTCTCATGGAGTTTCCTAGATAGAGTCCTAGAGAGGTTTAGATTCAATAGATGTTGGAGAAGGTGGATGAATAATTGTTATGGAGGACCTAAATTCTTTGTTTGCAACTCTCTCTATAACTCCCACTTCACCCAAAATCCCAGTTGAAATTAGGGTAGGCTAAAGAAAGTCGTTGAAAGGAGTAGCATACCTTTAGTTGGAAGGGCACTTTTCAGATTTGAAATGGGAAGAAAAGACAAATAGACCCAATGTTATATCAATTGTTTGATATTTCATCAATGACTAGCACTCATATTCTGCCCAAAGTTCCATAACTTGGGAGTGCCAATGCTTATAGATAATCAAAATTTTATTTGATATCTCACTTTGATCCTTCAATAGGCAAGAGCAAAAGAAGATAAGGATTATTGTAGTGTGGGACAGACATGTGGTGGCTAGTCAAAAGTAGGAGGTGAGTGTTAAGGTGGAGTAAAAAAAGGCCTACCACTAGACAAAGAAAATCTTATCTCAGCCAAAAATATGTGGTGATTGCTCACACATATAAGAAGGTAGTCCAAAGGGTGATTTAACAAGGCATCTACCATTGGTCTTCGAAGTTGAATTTTGTAGTCTGGACTATTAGAACCATTTATGTGGCAATTGCAATGATTTCCCATCACATAAGTAAGCCTATCCTACCATCCTATGCTAGTCAAGGAGGCCATGTCCACTATGTTAGTAAGTAAGAGATTCTAAGGGAAACATGGCAAAATATTAATAACACAACCACCATAGGGTAGTAGCAACAAGATATGCCAACAATGATTTTTCATCCAAGGGCCTATAAGCCTTTGATATTGATGGCCCTAAATCTAGAGGTATCAAAGCTACCAATAGTGTTTTTTTGGGGTTTTTGGTTATAGAGCATAGAAGAATTTGCAAGCCTTCTACATAGAGTTTTATAGGGAAATATCCCTCATCTTGACCAATAAACATGCCTATATTTTCATTGTAAAGACATGGGAGCTATTTGGTCATGCCTTATGTCTAGCCTTATGAGCTCTTCATTTCAATACTTGATCATATGAATAGAGCTCGAACCTTAAACCATTATCTAAGGATCATTGAGTCTCTTTAGGTTTCATGCCTTGTAATTTTTATGATACATAAATGGAATTTGTGACTAATCTTCATTTGTACTACTCTCTTAAGTGTATTTTCAATTTTGGGTTGTGTATACTATAGTGTATTCAATTTCTATCTATTAGAATATGGTAAATGTGTTCATTTCTATCTTGTTCATGCAGTTTGAAGGGGAATCCTAATCTTGGTACATTGTCACCATAGTTTAGGTTTTAATTTTCCTATAATTTATGTTCTTGTCCCTTTATATTTCTTGCATTTTATTTTCATTACAATTCCTTTCCCTGCACCTCCAAGAAGAGTAGGCCTAAGCTCATGAAGGCCTTAAAGTGCATAAATACCAGTATAATAAGGAGTCGACCTCAATTAAGAACCGTAGAGGTTTCCCCATAGGTAATCCCCTTCACCCATGGTGCTTATTGTTGTGTTGCTCTATGCAATACATGGGTGTCCCAAGGACATTAGGCTTTCATCACAATGGGTGCGTGCATGTAGAGACATCAATAGTCCCTCTAGTATGTTTGATGGGAAGATCTTCTTGTTCACTCCATAAGGCTAAAAGAAGACTTGAATTTAATTCTAGTGAAGGTCATATTCAATTTTCTTATAGAAAAGCATTAAGAGATTCACTTGGTGACTTCACTAAAAATAAGGACTTTGAATAAGTTGTCCAACAAAAGTAAGACTAAGTTTTTGGTGTCTCTTGGGCTTATTGAGGAATTATATCCCCACCTGGAGATTCCATTTCCAAGGGGCCCATAATTATATGAGAAAAATACCTATAGCTAAAACCTTTGCCTGAGCTAATCAACAAGAGCTTGTGCCACCCCTAAATTGAAGAGTGAGGAGGAATCAATTACACAATATGGCATTCCTACTAAACAAGCCTTCTTGGAAGTTTTTATAATGGAATGATAGAGGTTCCTTCATCTTGCCTACTCCACCTGATGTATGGTATTTGATTCCTACCTTATTTCTTGGGGGAGGATGTTACCGTTTCAACAATGCATCTGCACCACTTTGTGAGCTTATGCATAGTGCATTTCATTGAGAAGCAAGATATAGCCCTAAGGCTATTGGAAGCCTCTTTTAGAGGAATGGTTCATGAATGGTACCTCATTCTTAATCCTTAATAAATCAAAATATGGGGATAGATAGTGAAATTATTGATAAGTAGATTTAGAGAGAAGGTAGATAAAGAGTTGCTCTTGGAGTAGGTCATGACCATCAAAAAGGAATTTGCAAAAATAATGGATAATTTTAATCTCTATATAGACACCAAAATATAGCCACTTGTCCTCCATCTATGCTTTCTCGCCATTTTTTCCCACTATTCATATATACTTAACTATTAATATTTTATATATTATAAATTATATATATTTATATAAGTGAATTAATCTCAGCCATCTAATTTCATTTAATTTTGTCCATCCATTCATATTAATCCATGCCACACCCTAGATTTAATATCTACCCTCTGATGTGCTTCTATCTCAACCAAACGATTAGTGTTGTTGAAACCCTAGCATGCCCTAGGTTGGATTATTAATAGGAGCCATTTTAATAGCTCAACCCGAGAGTAGTTTCTTGAGTGTTCTGAGTGCTTGAAGAGATATCTGAGTCTAAATAAATCCTTGAATCCTAAGTCACCTAAGTCCTTGGGTACTCGAGTTCTCCTATGGTATTTGAGTACTCTCGTCCTCCATATTCATTCACCATAACTATCACATCTATCATCGCCTCCCTTGCTCATCTAGATCCGCTTCTATAGATATTCCCTGATTGCCAAATGCCTTCAGATACTTCTTGTCATTCTTGAGCATATGTGGGCATCTTCCACCACTACTGAGTGCCCACAGGCGTTTCCTGCAGCCATTGCATGCCTGTGAATGATTTACACTAGAAATTCTGAAGTCTCCATAGCCTTCAAGCGATGCTAGGATATCATCGCACCAGTTCACCACAACAAAGTTCATTAGATTAGAAGACAATAGACAAGCAAGATAAATCTCTTATTTCACATTTCATTACATGTATTTTTAGTTCTATTCATGTTATTTATAGTAGGTAGCTAGGGTTTTTGTATTGATTATAGAGGGCCTCACATTGTGGAGCCCTCATAGTTGCTACTAACTCATTTGCTATTTTATTGTGTGCAGATTTGGAAGTGTTACATCAGCATTAGACAACTGCTAAAGTTAGAGTGGCTCGACATTTGGATAACTAGAAGCCCACTCAATTCTATTCAGAGTAGAGATGCATTTTGTGACACCATCAACATTGTGTTGTTAGGGTTTCATAGAACCCTAAATATTTATCAAAGAAGTCAAGAATTCTTATTGTAATAATGCATTTTTAAGCTCCCCCTATTAATATAAAATCATTCATTGTGCAATATTGTTCTTTGAGTTCTGCTTTATATTTCTATTAGGTGTTGTGTTTTTGTCTCTTCGAATGACGATCACGGTGGGACCCCTAAGGGTTTATTTTTATGATTTGCCTTGCTAATTTAGTTGCTATTTTATATCATCTTGTAGGTTTTTTAGAAGCACATAGTTCATAGTTTTCATTGGATATAGGAATTTTGGAAGTTTGCAAAAGGTTGCAGAAGGTCCACGAACGCTCGACAGTGCCCGAGGGCCATCCAAAAATGCCCAAGTACATTTTAGAAGCACCTAGAGGTGTTTCACAAAAAGTTGGAGTAGAAGTGTAGGATTCTATAATTTTACTACTAAAACCATAGCTTTTTTGTTTATGTATTCTAGCAATCTTAGGTTTTTTTTCAGGTTTCTAAGTTAAAAATAATATCATTAATTGATCTGGAAAAAGGATTCATATTAGCTTACATATTAGGTTTCATATATATATATATATATATTAAGCAAAAAACCCCTTGCGGGGCCCCCTTGGTATGAGAGACCACGAATAGGGGGTTCTACACATCAAAGTCACCCGAGAGTCGCACCCGACCCTGCCCGCACCAACATTATCAATTGGATTTTGCATACCCAATTCAGCTTTGTGGTTGGGTGGAGATTTGAACTTGGGACCTCCCTTGGAAAATTGCCCTCTCCTCTCCAAATCACCTACAACACCTGGGTATATTATGTTTCATATTGTCCATTGTATTCATCCACACTTTCTATTTGAAAATTCTAGTTTTATGATGTATTCACAAACTAAAAAATATTGCATTATGATTTCATGTGAATTGAAAAATTGCATAATTATTTTACATTTTAGGGTTAGGGATTCCTATTTTTGAGGGTCTAAGTAGGAACATTATTCAGATACCAATAGTATCCATGTACTTGGATGATTCCTTACGGAGAAGTAGACAAACCCCCTAGATATCTAGGGCGGGTTTTAAGTGATGTAATCTACATCCTTTGGAAAATTAGTATTTTGATAGTGGCTTCCGATTTAGACATTTGAAAGTAGTTATCTTTCTAACATTTTTTGAACATAGTAGCAAATAATTTTCTTTTAAAAGAATCACACACATCACACTCCACATTAAATAGTAGTGGTTGGATTTCATCACCAGCCATTGCTTGAGATTTTGTGACGGTGTCATTCATCTTTATCCACAAATATATGCCTTTAGAAACCCTAGGTCACCCCTGAGCAAACTTGCTAGATTTCATCACCAGTAAGAATCTCACTGTCCTAACTTAGCCATAGTTTTTACCTTTCTTTGGATAATTCAGATTAGTACATTGAAACATAAAAAATTGAAATTTAAAAATGAATTCACATTAAAATGAGATAATCAATGAATGAGGTAAGACACATGTTAAAAAAACTTAGCATTGATTGTTTATTTTTCTTTTGAAATTTAAATTTTTTGTTTTAGTTTATTAGCTTAATCTGTAATTTTGGTTTATTTTCTTTATGGTCTTAACAAGAAAACAAACAAAAACACTAAATCAAAATAATCCAATGGAACCCTCATCCACCTTCTCCACCATTTTTGTGGTAGAATATTTTAATGTGACACAAGTATATTTATCTGCAAGTCCCTCACATTCCTTACCATCCATGGCATTTCATGCGGCTATGCCCCAAGGAGAGTCAACCTCGCCAAACATCCACCACAACATTACCCACATAAACATAGCATGAGTACAAGCTCTTATGAAGTATTCTAACTATGCCTTAGAGTCATTCCCCACATCACCTAGATAGTATCCTACTTTACAAAAGGAGTCTATTTATTCCCAACCACCATCCAACTTTACCTAGGTGTATACCAACCCTCTCTATGAGACATCAATTGCACCATCCTCCCATATGCCCATTCCCCAACCCACAAGTGCTCCTAGCACTTCCATACCATCCTCATACACATCCACATACACTAACTCCTTGTATGAAGCACATGTAAATGTTGCTTTACAAGTTTTAGACTCACAAGTTACCATAACTAGTGTAACTTGTCCCCCAACCACATCTTCCATACATTTTGCTTCCATACCCTCCATTTATAATATAGATATTAATGAGGCATGAAAACACTTGAACAAATTGCCTAGACAACATCAAAATGCTCAATAAAAAGTACAAAGGAACCCTAATCCTTTACCAAACTCTACCCAGACTACCCTCATTAACCAAGGTCCATCATGGACACCATAGTATTTTGTGGTTTCCATCCCTATCCCTCCACAAAGTCATACCAGTACCTATTGTATTCCCATTGGCCAACCTAGCCATAATCTACATACATCAACCTCATTCCATAATTCTCTATCTTTTCACTATCAATATCCCATGCATAAATTTCCATCAAATTTACCCAATCACCATTATCTATCTCAACATCATTTAGTCACTCCAAAATATTTTTCCACCCCACCTCAAAATCATCAGGTAATTCAGGGCTTCAAAATTCTTGAAAAAGACCCTCAAATTAAGGTCATGCAAAAACCAAAAGATCAATTGATACAATATACTCCTGGCTTAATAAATCAGAAGCCAAATTTACACCAATTGATCAATAAAACTATTTATCCTTTGGTACCATCACCATCATATCAAAAATATTTTACGGTGCCTCAGTTTGACAAATTCAAGGGAACTAAGGATCCCAAAGAACATGTGAGCACATTTGTACACACTTGTTTTAGAATTCAAAATGACAATGCTCTCATGCTCAGAAATTTTCCTCAAACATTAGGAGGAGATGCCATAGTTTGGTATAATCATTTACCAAGTCATAGTACTTATACTTTTGAGCAATTGATCGACCAATTATTTGAACGTTTCATCCTAAATGTTAAAAATAAAGTCTCATTTTTTGATGTCTATGCTTTAAGGCAACATGATGATGAGTCTATCTATGATTTTGGAAACCGTTGGAGGGTTGTCATTATCGAGTTGCCATTCACGCTACTAATGGATGAGCTAATCAAGATTTTCACCAAGAGTTGTTTAAAACCTATCTCATGGATGCTTCAGTTACAAAATTATTGTTCATTTGAAGAAGCTTTAGCTCAGGCTAGTGTAATTGAGGAAATCAAAATCCAAGAAGGCATAATTTTACCTAAGAAGAAAGAATGGAAAAATAAGGGGCAATATAAGAGCAACTATTCTGACCAATCCAAATCAACACAGGTTGCCCCAGCCAGTCAACCCAATCAAGTTAATCAAGTGGTAATGAGCTAGTCAGTATTGGATCAATGACAACCCATGCAACAACCATCACAACAAATTTCTTATCATGTAGTTCCCTAGATAACTCAAGCCATAAAAAACATAGTTCCAGCTATAGAAAACCATCCCTGGTGATAGTCTATCCAACAAAATTACCAATATACACCCTTAGCCGATTCATACACTTCCCTTTTTCAAAGGTTGTATGACACAAATAAACTTACTTTGATCGAAATCAAACCAGATGATCCCGCTAAGCATAGTAAACACTATCGAGAATATTTATTTTGTCCTTACCATAGGCAAAATGGGTATGACATTAATAATTGCTAAAAATTCAAAGATATAGTTCAAGATCTAATTGAATTGGGGTTAATCAAGCTTGATAACCCTCTCGCTCAACAAAATTAAAATCTTGGTATCTTTCAAACACCACTTCCTAATCATGAGGAGATGCAACCAAACATGGGAGGGGCTAACACCAAAAATCCTCCTAATAAATTCAATCATGTCCAACAATACCAAGGGTTTGTATGTGCTATCCATGTGGTCACTAGAGATAAAATAAACAACCAATAAAATGCAAGGCAACAACCTCAAACGTGTCAAAACCTCCTCCATCACCACCCATTCAAATTTCCCCCAATACTTCATCACCAATCCACATACCTAGCCAATCAAATCCACCCATTCCACCCATCACTCATCTACCATGACCAATTATCTCATTGAGTAGCCGATTAACCATGAGTCTAAAAATGACTTCTAAAAAATTGTCAATCTATGAATTAATTCAACAATCTCCTTTACATCGTGAGGCATTGATGGAAATTTTAAAATAAATTGAAATATAATCTCAAGACCCTAATGCCTTTAACAACTTCATAGGGAGTATCTAAACATGCATGGAGCCTTCCATAATATTCTATAACTTTGAGATTAAGCCAATCTCATCAGAATTACTAGACCCTCCATTGCATATCATGGCTCTAATTGACAAGAAGCCTTTCAAATGGGTTCTAATTGACATTGGTTCCCAAGAAATGTGTATTTGGTGTTACATCGGGTAAACTTTTAGGATTCATTATCTCCAAAAGAGGCATTGAGGTGGACCCAAATAAGGTCAAGGCCATCATGGATATGCCTCCCCCAACTAACTTAAAGAAATTGCATAGTTTATAAGGAAATATCCAATCGATCCATCATTTCATTGCATAAATTTCTGACAAATGTAGACCATTCAATCACCTACTACAAAAGGGAGTGTCATTTTCTTAGAAAAATGAGTGTCGAAAAGCCTTTGATGACATTAAGCAATACCTAGATTCTTTGCCAATCTTAGCTCCTCCTCGTCTAGGGGTCCCATTCTATCTTTATATTTTAGTAACGAACTTTGCATTAGAGACAAAGCTTGCACAAAAGAATGAAGAAAATCAAGAGCAAGCTGTCTATTATATTTGTCGAACATTGGTAAGCTATGAAACTAGATACGCTTATATAGAAACATTGTGCTTAGTAGTGGTTTTTACTACTAAGAAACTTTGATATTACATGCTTAGCCACACAAAATATGTCATAGCTAGAGAAAATCCTCTGCATTATATGATATCTCGCACTTATAAAAAAACACATACTGCTAAATGTATAATGCTTCTTACTAAATTCGACTTGGAATTCATTAGCAAAAAATTCATTAAAGTTCAAGTCATAGCTGATTAGCTTGCGAAAGCTCCACTACTAGTGATCATCCTTTGTTTATTGAGCTCCTATATTATTCGGTATTCACTATCACTGAACAAGAAGAAGATTTTATTCTAGAGGAAGACATCGATATCACACCATTCTTTGATGGTTCTAAGTGTACGAAAGGTCAAGATGTTGGAGTCATGTTTCATACACCCTAGGGGGTACCTATTCCCTTATCATCCAAGCTCAACTTCCAATGCACAAACAACATCATAGAGTATGAAGCCTTAATCTTAGGTCTTCAATCAACTATAGCTATGAGCATTAAGTGTATTAGGATATTTGGTGATTTTGAGCTTGTTGTTAAGTAAATCAACAAAGAATACCAATGCAAAGAACCTACCATTAAAATTTATCATGAAGTAGCAATGAAATTGCTCTCTAAGTTTGATTGGTATGAAATCAATAGTTTGCCATGTTCGACTAATAGATTTGAAGATGCAATGGCCTCTCTTGGATAATTAATTCCAAAATATTCCTTTGGAGAGGTACAACCCCTTATCATTTCAATGGTCTCTAAATCTGCAATTATTCGCACTGAGTCTAAGGACAAAAATATGTTTTCTTTATATAATTGGATACATATGAGCCTTGGTCAAGCCAGATAGTAGCCTTTCTCAAGTTTGGAACACTCCCATATGTCATGTATCAAATTGCAAAACACACATTCAAGCAAAGGGTAGCTTGTTTCGTTCTCCTGGGGGACGTGTTGTATAAACATGGTTATGATGGAGTCCTCTGTTATCTCGAGTCTAGTGAGGCACAAATAGCCATAGTTGAAGCATATTATGGTACTTGTGGTGGTTGTTTTAGTGGAATAACCATTGCAAAGTGTATTTTATGCATGATTTATTATTGGTCCACAATGGAACATGATTGTTGCAGATATTTCAAACATTTCAAAAAGTGTCAAGAGCATGCTAACTTAACTCATGTACCATCACAAGCTCTACAACCTATTCAAATCCTTTGGCCCTTTTCACAATGGGGTCTAGATCTAATTGGAAAAATTTCACCTCCTTCCTCGGGATAACATACATTCATCATCACTGCCACTGAATACTTCACAAAGTGGGTTGAGGCGATTACTCTAACCAATATGACAGGACATAGAATTAAGGATTTTATACTTCACCATATCATGTCATTTTGGTATTCCCTCAAAAATCATTTCAAATAATGGCAAGTCTTTCAAGAACAAGGATGTTCGAGCAGTTTGTGAGAAATATAATATTCAACATAATTTATTGACTTCTTATTACTCACAAGCTAATGGACACACTAAAGCTTCAAACAAGACCTTAATTGCTATTCTCAAGAAACTTGTTAAATAAAATCATCGAGATTGGCATACACAAATTCCCTTGGCATTATGGGATTATTGAACAAGCATCCATATGCCTCCAAGGGCAACACCATTTTCATTGGTCTATCGATCCGAAGTAATCATACCTCTTGAGGTCGAGATACCCTCCTTAAAAATTTATTTACAGGAATTCATAGATGATGATATTGCTAGACAAGCATGTCATGACCAACTCACACTTCTTTATGAGAGGTAAGTCAATGCTTTAGAGCATTTACAAGTTTATCAAGGTAACCTAAAGTGTGCTTACAATGCCAAAGTTAATCTAAATGAATTTCAAGTAGGATATATTGTCCTTAAAGAGAACCAACAAAATACAAATTCCTTATCGCATATTCGTGATAAATTTACGACTAATTGGTTAGGTCTATACATTTTTACTCAAAGAGTAGGTAATGGTACTTATAGGTTTGCCAGTCTAGAGGGAGAGGAAGAATCTGAACCATTTAATTTTATACACTTGAGAGCATTCTATGCATGACTTGATTTATATATGTATATATACATGGCTAATACACAAAAACATTTTCAAATATCTCATTCACAACATTGTATTTCAATTGCATTAACATTGCATTCAAAAATATTACATTTGAATACATTTCATTTAGCAACTTTGCACTCCCACCAGCGTTATGCATAGTGGAAAATATTCGCAAACTAGGTGAATATTATCATTTAAAAAAAAGCAAATTGGCAATTTTTTGGGACCCTGGATGTCGACCATTTGCCCGAAATTTTTGGGTCAAAACATTTTTAGGTGTTGATTCGTCGTGCATTGATAATAGTATTACATATTTATTTTTTTAAAATTTGCCAACACTCCTGCCTAAGTCGTGGACCATTTTTGCTAATTTTTTTAATTTTTAAATTATCCCACCAAATTCGCCAACTATACCACTATATATAAGTAACAATCTAGAGATAGTTTTTCATTTATAACATTCAAAAAGTAAAACTCTAAAGTGAAAAGATGAACTGAAACATTCGATCTGTTGCAGAATTCCACCGAACTTCAACCGTGTGCAAAAACTAGTCAATTCGGATCAAAACTCTACTCGAACTAAAACCGAACCCTTTTCTACACTCGAAATGACTTCTGGACATCTTTCTATACCCAGATCGACACTAGGACATAGTTCTTCACTCGACCCAACGAGCGAATATTACTTCCAATTGAATCAATTGTAGACCTACTTGTTACACCTAGGCCTATTGTTAGACATCTAATTCCAATCAGACTGAGCACCAGAATACTTGTTCCACTTAGACTGTTAGCCGAATCACTTCTTCCACCTGGGTCAATAGCCAAACTTCCTGTTAAGCATAGTTTGACGATTGACCATTATTTCCACCTGGATCATTTATCAATCTTCTAGTTCCATCTGAACCGCTTGCTTGTTCTTCTCAGACTACCAGTCAGATCGACCGTTCGACCATACTGACAGTCAGAATGTATTTTCATCATGATCACCTGACGGACCTTTTTCCCATTCGAACTGACTATTGGTCCTTGTTTCCTACAAAAACCACTTGGTGGGCCTCTTTTCAGATGGACATTTTCCTACACCAGGTACTCTATTTCTCTTTAGAAATTTTGAATCTGTGATCCTGTGTTTTTTGGTTTTATAGAGAATAATAGTTGAAGCAGTTGTAATAATAAGATCTATTTTTTTGTCATCTAATTGCTAGTTTTTCTTTTGCTATTTTTTATCATTTACTAAAAATAAGTCAATGCTATGTTCTCCATTTTTCCCCTATTTTCTATCTATGTTAAAACTCTTTGATTCTCTATTTCTATTAAGATCTACTTTTCTGTTACAATATTTTAAATAGGTAAATACTTTGGTTCTCTAAGGACATAGTGATGCTCTACTTCTTGTCCATTTTCTACTAGAATTTTATATTTTTCAACATTTGTATCTCTGATTAAATCTCGCATAAACAAAAAAAAATTCTTACACTTTTTTCAAATTTTATATTGATTGGTTTTTTGCTCTTATTAGTTACAGGTACTATCTCCAGAAAATAGAGTATTTGAATACACTAAAAAAATCACAATAAAGAATGACTGGAAATAGGTATTTATTTTCTACCAACCATCTATACGTTTATTCTAATTACAATATTATCTTAAGGCTTCATAGAAGTAATATGTCTTCAACATTTTATTACTTTTCTAAATTGAAAAATATTTTCTTTACAAGTAAAATGTCACCTACTGGCAATGCAAAGAAGGGGGTCAAATCTGAAAAGAGTATCCTGAATTATTTTAGCCATATGTTGAAATCCAATGAGCTATCGACATCTGTGCAAATTCAAGGTACAAATTATTTTTGACTACTTAATAGTTAGGTGTATTTGTTAGTTTAAATAATGCTTTCTTCCTCAAATGGTTTATTTGTTGTTTGTACCTCTAGCCATATTGCATGATGATATGAATCATATTTCTGTTTGTTAGTTTATTTTGTTAAATTAAAAAATAATTAAGAATAGTATTGTATGCTACTATGTAGAATACCCTGTGGACCCTGATATGCCTCCACTTGAAGATATTTGTCACCAAGAGATGACTTCTAATGAAAATTCTCTTAACAATGACATCCAACAAGCACTTGAAGATAATCCTCAAAATAACATGTCAGTTGAAAATGAAAGCAATAAATCAAATACATTACAAACTTCTTTTGAATCTACAAGCAAAAAAAATAAAAAGTGGAAGGCATCTAACTGGGCTATTGGAAGGGCATTTAAGAATGAATGGGCAAAAAATTTCCATGGATAGAGCCTATCCTAACTAATGACAACCAAGTCGATGATAAAGTATGTAGATGCAAAATTTGTAGTTGGAAATTGGGCAAGGAGCATAGGTTGCAAAATAAGATAGATACAATAGAAAAACATGCTGGCAAATTTTATGTAAAAGTTAAAGGAAGTGATGGTGAAATTAATAAAATAGTTAGGTGGAAGGATGCATCAGAATGTATGCATGTCAGATATGCAATAGAATATGACAATCACTTAAAGGAACAACAATCTCTTGTTGAGAAAGGTGCAACGATTGAAGCCCATTTTTAATAAATGAAAATATCACCTTAGGTGCAAAATGTTTACAGTTTGTTGTTGTATTTAGTATTCTCAAGAAGGGTAGACCCATGTCCGATTTTATTGATTATAAGCACCTATTTCAGTTGGTTGGTTTGCAAAAAATTTTGAGTTGCCATTGGTCTGATCGAAGTGGTTGGAAAATGGTAAAATGTCTATCATTAGTAGATAAGGAGGACCTAAGGGAGAAAGTAAAACTTTTTAGATTCATTTCACTATCTATTGATGAGGTGACGGTTGTGGAAAACACATCCTAGATTTGTATGCATGTGTATACTTTTCAAAACAATGTCAGGCAGCCTAGTTTGCTAGGATTACATAAGATGGTTGAAAATTCAAATGCAGAAAATATTTATAATGTTGTTGTGACTAGTTTAAAAGATATTACGAGAATGAATGATATAGATATAGCCTCAAATTTAATTTACGTTGGGGTTGATGGTGTTGCTATAATGCAAGGGCATAGGAGTGGTCTCTATGTTCGACTACAAACCACAATTGCACCATATATGATACCCATTCATTGCATGGCTCATAGAGTGAATCTTGCATATAAAATCATGAGCACTTTTGAAAATGTTGCGAGAGTGGAAGACCTCATTCGTGAAATACATTCTTATTTTTCTTGCAGTCCAAAAAGATTTTTAGAGTTTCAACAGTTTGCACTAGGAGTTACAGAAGGGAAAAAATGTTAAAATATGTGGATACAAGGTGGATTTCATTGTATCAACCTGCACACAGAGTTTTTATAGAATATCAATCATTAACAGGGTTTATGTATGCAAATAGTAGGGGAGTTGATAAGGCAAAATATTTGTTGTTTCGTTTGACTAACTTTGAAACCCTATTGACGTTATGTGGTATTCTTCCAATGTTATAGGAAATGAGTAGATTGATTAAATTTGCACAAGAGAGATCCATCTATATCATTGATTTCATAAGGATGAGAAAACAAATATGTATGGTTATTGATAGTTTATATGTGTCCAAAGCAGATTTTAAAGATCCCTTGTTTCATAGTTGGAATACATTGACAAACGTGAACGATCCAGAAAGCTTTTTAAAGTTTAACATCAATGATCATATTTGTATTAATAATTGTGGAAAGTTGATACCTCTTTATTGTTTTGAAAGGCAATCAAGTATAGTTATGAACGGTGTTGAAGAAGTTCCTGTAACACACAATAGATTTCATGTTGTATTACAGAAAACTAGAACAAATTTGTCAAATATAGCAAAATCTTTGACAAGTGAGACAAGAGATCGGTTTCAGAGAGATGAGTTGCTTGAGGCCATGGGTGTGGTTAACCCCATATTTTGGGCTCCTAATACTGACTTCAATTCTACAAATGAGTTGTTTGTTAAATATATGATGATACTTATTCAACATTTCAATAAAATTGTGGAAGTGAATGGTGTTAAAATCAATGGTATACTCAACAAAAATATTTTGAAAGAATAATTAGCGTATTTTGGAAGAACAATGGTTGGGCAAACATCACTTTTGAGTAACATCCATGAGATTGGTTCCATTGCATGTTTGTGGAAAAAATTGTATCCAAGTACTGTCTTACAAGATACTATAAGTGAATACTTCTATTTATATGAATTATGTCAAACAATGATTTTGGGATTAGTGGAAGACGAGAGGGTTTTCAGTGCACTATATTTTGTTAAATCTAAGCTTCGCAATAGGTTGGACAAAAATTTAGAAAATTGTTTGAGAATTTATGTATCATCCTATCAGTTGGAAAATTTTCCCTATGACAGAGCATTTGCATGCTGGAATTCCCTTGCAGATAGAAGGAGCGTAACGAATATTACCGATATGGAAGATAATGATGCTTTCAATGATCAGATTGTGGAGACATAGATATCCACTATGCTTCATAGTGATGCTGAACAAGCTAAAAAATATTTGTTTAAGCTACTTGATTTGTGATTTTTTTAGTATTATGATTTTTCAAGTATTTCACAACATTAATAAATTTGAATTCATTTGACATCATATTTCACAATAGATATTCTAGACAAGATGAGAAGTGTTTGTTTCAACTACCTGATTTGTGATTTATCCAGTATTGTGATTTTTCTAGTATTTCATAATAAATTGGAATTGATTTGATATCAGATTTCACAATATTGTATCAGATTTGTTAGATTTCACAAAATTTGATTATTAAGAAGTTTTCATGTTTTATAGCCCTTTGTTGTTTTTGAAATAGTTTTAATTGCCTTTATATCATAGTATTTGTTTGTTTCAGTTACCTAAATTGTAATTTTTTACAAGTATTTACAACATTGATCAATATGAATTTGTTAGTTATCATTTTCATCTATAAATTTGTGTTTATTTGTCATCACAAGATTGTTTCATCTATTTGAATTATAACTTTATGATTTATAACACAACATTATCTTTCAAATTATATGTTTTATGATTTATAACATAGCATTGTCTTTCATAACCGATTTACAACAATGTCTTTTCAAAAATTAAAAATATTTTTTTTTTTTTTCAAAATCCATATGATGATAAATGTATGAGTATTGTTATTTTTGAAATGATTTTAACTGCTTTCATATTGCCAAAGTTTTGGACAAGATGAGCAATATTTGGTTCAGATTCTTAACCAAACTAGTTTCATTTGTAGTTTTTCAATATTTGTATATTGTTGTATTATTGTATTTGTTCTTTGTTTGAGATTAGTATAGTATATATAAAATTGTATTGTCATAGATGAAAAACGTATCAAAATATTATAAACAGGAAGAACCACAAAATTAAAGAGGATACAAAATTTGTAAAATGCCTTTTTCATATATAGATTTAAAATATATTACAATGTGTTTAACTATTGACTGAAATACAACAAAATGTTCAGTCAACATGGAAATTTTTCAAACTAATTTTCACATTCTAGAATTTTTTTCGATGATTGTCCTAGACCTGAGGTTTCTCCTGGACCTGCATGTTCTATTACTTTTTCTACTTCGTCTACACCAGGCGTTGGCAGTGCTCCAGATCTAACTAAACTTTCTTCTCCTTTCTTAAAATTTTCCAATAGCCCGACTTCTTCTTTGGCGAGATCTTGAAGCACTTTCAAACCAGGATTTTTCTCCAGTCCTTCCCTTATCAGGAGATCTGGATCCACTTTAAGTTTATCCTGCAAATATTTTTTGAGAATGTTATTATCTCTTACTTTCTATTGGGTTGTTCTCTTCATAATAATGGTCGTTTCCAAAAATTTCTTTGCAGCCTCTATGTTGACTTGCATGCTCTGAACTTGTAATTTCAAATTTTCAAAATTTGACTGCAAAAGAAAAAATATAAGTTAGTAGAGTTATATGACATAATTTAAGCAACTTCAATAGTTTTATGACATAAGTTAGTAGAGTTAGCAAAAAAAAAATATGCATCTAAATTCTCACCTCGACCACATCTCTTGCAACTAAAGCAACTTCAATAATTTTCTTATTGAAAGCCCATTGGTTATAGTATGCTTGGGCTTCAGCATTGATGTTCTCAATTCTATTCAACATAATATTTAAAACTTCATCATCGGATGAAGTCCTACACGTCACTAATCCGATAGCGTATGGAGACCACTAAGCTTCTCTCATTCATTCTCATACTAAGAAAAAAAGTCTCCCTTCTATTAAAATTTTTATAATGGGTATTTATTTGCTTAATAAGCACTTTAGCCCAAATTTCCCATTGTTTCATAACTTGTAAATCTTTAAGCACCCTGTCTTGGAGGGTTGCTTCAATACCATCACTCATAGAAGATTGTACATCAAATTTAACTTTCTCATCCTTGGATTGAGGATGAGAGTGGGCTTCCATAGCAGGAGTGGATACTATTTGCTCAACTATTGGGGGTGCTATTTCTTTTGCCTCTGCATGTGGATCTTCAAGCACATCTGTCACCTAAAAGCCCTCAATGTTTCCTTGCAAAAAAATTCATCATCAAGCAAAATATTATCTAATCCAACATTTGCGGTTGACACCTCTAGTACTTGACTTGTGTTAAATGAAAATGTGGGGAAAACACCCTACGATCTTGGTTGCATAAGTGTTTTTCCCCTTCCATAGGACATATTGATTTGGCCTCTCATTTGCTGCACCTGTGGTTGATGTTGTGGTAGCGATGGCCTCATGACTTGCTGCTCCTGGCTTCTCATGAATTGATCTTGAGAGCCACATGAAATTCAAATAAGAAATTACAAAAATTATTTAAAAAAACAAAAAAAAAATTAATTTCAAGTAAAGAGAATGATTTACCTGACGACGATTGGATCTCATGTACAATGTTGCGGTTGGGGGTTGTGCGCAATTATGAAAACATGAAAATTTTAATAAAACTTATTATAATTTTATGTAACAAACTAAGAAATATACTGATAAAATATTGAAAGTGAAACTTACATGTAGGATGGTTGATCTGACTAGATTCAAGTTGATTTCCAAATGGAGGTGGATGAGAAGAAAGGAGTAACGTGCTGTGTATATTTTGTTGGCCTCAATATTGATGATGATTCTATTTTAGTTTCTTTAGAATCACCACATGCCTCATGCATGTGATCCCTTACGCCAACATCCTATTTTTTTACTTTTTGTCACTGCATTTCTCTGCATTCAGGTGCAAAAAAAATTAAAACTAAAAACAAAGCTAAAATATATTAAAAAAATGGATGTGAAACATGGACTTACCCTCAATTCCTCTGGACTCATACCCAAGTTCAATAGTGTGGGATGCAATACTATTGGTATTTCAGTATTTTTTAGATCATGAAAACTTTCATAAAAAAGAGCTAAAATAAAGTTAATAGTCGCCACCATTTTGACTTCCTCTATTGCAACATCGTGCAACTCTATTTTGATGTGTTCTAAAATGTACGTGCACCTGTCAAACTGCACGCCTTGAATAGTGTGAATGATATATGTCAATACCCATAATGGAAGTTTTGTTCTTCCAAGAAAAAATAGTCTTGCTTGGAAGAACTCAATAATGGCCTTCAGAGATTTATTTTCAACATAGCTATTTATTAAGCCTCTTTTAGACTTAGCCACGAAAGTTGCACAAAAAAAAAATAGATGAAAAATAAAAAATGTTAAATTTTGAACAATAATAGAAATAATTGATGAGAATTATACCTTCAACCACTTTCCATGAGAGATCGTAATCATCCTCCAAGTATTTTTTATCACGTTTAGACATCGAGAACCTCGGAGACATGACAGGGAAACTCTTGTGTGGAAGTTATGTTAACCTTTGTATGTCAAAAGGTGTGATTGTGAATGACACTTGTTTATTTTGAACTATGACATTCACTATTGCATGGTCATGGTCATAACCATCAATGATACTTTGTAAAAGGTGCTTGTCGGTCTTGAACTACGATATTGTTAGCAAGTGCTGCAAACCTGATGTAGATAGCCATGAATTGTCATAACCAGGGGTGGTTGACAAATCTATCATGGTGGTACAAGTAGCATTCTTGAAAACTAAATTTCCAATGGTAGTTTGAGTAGAGGTGGTAGGATTGGCCATTGTTCATTGATAAAGGAGAAACTAGATTGCAAAGAGTGTGGGGTGATGGTGTATCGGGAAGAGTTTGAGAGCAATCATAGAAATGTAACCAAAAAAATAATTCTTGATGTTTATTTATAGATAGAAATGGTAGTATTTGGACACATGGTAGAATATCATTCAACATTCAACGAGGTTGATTTATTGCCTAAAACGTAGCAGAGTAAACATTCATCTAGTGATGGATCTTGCATTCCACCCAATCAGTAAGTCATACTTCATTTTTCACCCGATCCAAGGGCCAATCAACGTTTTCCTACGGTATGCTAGCTGGTCTTTTATTTACACCTAGTCCATATAATAGACCTCATAATTCACCTGATCCATTATTCAGTATTTGGTTTCCATCCGAGCCTTTGGTCACTCTATGATTTACTCTCGGTCCATGATCCAAACTTCATTTTCCACCCGAGCCATTAGTAGGTCTATGGTTTCCACCCATGTCATTGACCGGTCTATGATTTACACTAGTTCCACTAGTTGGACCTCGTTTTTCACCCGACCTATTAATTGATCCTCAATTTCCACCCGAGTCATTAGTCGGTCTTTGATTTTCACCTGTTCTAACACCAATTCTTACTTTCCACCTGATCGATCATCGGTCTGTGTTCTATACCTAGTCCATTTACCAGCTTGTGTTTATCACCCAATGTGTAACCAAGTTGATATTTCTACTCGATCCATGCTTGGACTATGTTTTCCATGTGGTTTGGCCAAATCTATCAAATTTGCCAATTTTTTCAATTTTTTTCAAAAATTAAGATAATTCACCATGTCCTCCGACATGAGGTTGGCCTGGATTCGCCAGGGTTTTGTAATGGATTCACCATTTTTTTACAAGGATATTTTTGGTCCAACACCTTATGCATTACCCTAACTCCCACCACATTGCAAATTTCATATTAGGGGTCATTTATTAAGTTCAATATTTTAACTGGTCCAATAAAGTCATGTTGCCTTAATCAGGGGCACCTTCACATCATCATACATTTCATTACATCATCCCACAAAGTCAAATTGCCATTAACACATCATTCCTAAGTGTTTTCGATCACTTAGCCACTCCTAGTGTTTTAAGAAACCTCCAAATACATGTCGAGTTATTTTTAGGACCATTTCACATCTCCACTAAATAAAATCTTGAGTTTTTGGAATTGACTCCAAAACAGTCTTGAACCAAACACAATTTCACATCTTAAAAACATCTTGTTTCAAAAAGGGATAACACCATACTTGGTTTGAACTTTGAGGTGAAAAGGGTCATCCTTGCTAGTCCCATCATGCAACATAGTCCATAAGAATGGTGGTTTGCACCACTATCAAAGTTGCTTCCAAATTCAAAATACAAAGTAGTAAGGATAGGGTATAATTCTCATCACACTTAGATTGAGAATATAATTCTCCAAAACTATAAAACCTTTCACATCATACACCACTCATCATTGGATTGTAAATATTGTACTACATTTTTAGTTAGATGGTTAGGTAGTCATCCCTAAAATTCAAGATATTAAAAACAAAAATCATGGACTATGGAGTTAGCCTCCACCACAACTATAGATGCTTGACTGGTAGTGGATTACATTCATGCATGGTGACACGTCTCTTTCAAATATATCTCTAATCATACATACGGACAATCTAGCTTCTTGGTTTCATCCATAACAGGTTTACCCAATTTACTCAAGATGACTTAATAAAATTACTTGCACACACATTGGTTCTTGATTGCCTCGAGTCATTACCATGCTCTGGATTTGTTAAATGAATTCACTACACATACACTTTGTCCTAGGATAATTAGGCATTTTTATGAGTTTTTTTGAAGCCACTAGCATGCCCGAGTCTTTGCAAAACCATTAATTTCTATATCAACATCCATATCTTCTTCCATATTAACATCCATATATTCTTCCATATCAACTTACATATCTTCTTCCATGTCAATATCCATGTTTTTTTCCATACATCATTCACTCCATAAGACACCAAGTTTTGTGCCCTTGATTAAACAATAATGCTACAAAAAGGCCAAGAAAAAATCTAAGCTATGATTGATCATTAGAGCATTTACATTCCATACATTGCATTAATCATTTATACATTTCCACTTGCATTAATTATTTATGTAAACATGCATTATCCAAAAGCATTACACAAAAAGCATTCACATAAAAAATAGAACACAAAAGGTAAAATCCATGTATATTATATTATATTATATATATATATATATATATATATATATATATATATATATATATATATATATATATATATATATATGTATATATTTATATGCGTATATATATATATATATATATATATATATATATATATATATATATATATATATATATATATATAACATGTACAATGAGTGCCAAAAAAGCTACAATGGAGCACCAAAGCTCATATACAAAAAGTGCATCTACGCACTAGCTATGCCCTCTAAGAGGACCTCTATAAGCTAGAAGAAGTCCTAGACCTAGAGCTATGCCTAGAATTGTTATGCCCACTAACCTCGGAAACAAAAGCAGATGAAGGATCTAGAAGAAGAATATGATGCTCTATCAACTTATCCTCCAAAGCCTTGATGTACCTCTATCGAGATCAAAGACGTGTTATATCAAAATTATACCAGTGATCCTTCTCTACTAGCTCTGCCTAGAGCCTCGTAATCCTCACATCCCACTATGCCACATGCTTTTCCAATCATGCCCAATCCTCATCGCTCTAAATTGAAGGCCTATTTGGGGCCTCCTTCTCATCCTCTCCACATCTATCGTCTCCCCCACTCTTATGAGCCTACCTCACTGCACCCTTAGTCCTCATCCTTCGACTATCTAAATGAAGGTGTCACTATTACCTGGGAGCCTCTTGGAACCCCTTTTTCCTAGCCTTATCACCATCCCTATTAGCCACTACTCAAGGCAACATCAATGTTGGATGTGCTACAAACCATACCTCATACTTTGAGGTAGTCCTTGCATCATCTACATATGGGAGATCTATCTCCCCATCATCCTCGTAGGCCACCCTCCACAAATTTGTACAAGGTAGCCTTGTCTCCTCTCGATTCCTCTTATATCGTATTAGTGAGCATCCTGCCTCAACTCAAACTATTGGAGTAATCATGATAATTCAAAGTACTTAGCCTCACTATGATATAGTCCAATCACCCACCTAGCTTGACACACTCATCGCAAGTGCTCTCCACATCTAGCCCACTTGCAAGCCTGCCATAGTATCCATATCACTTGGGTGGATGTCAATCTAGACCAAAGATCCTAGTACCACTGGCTCATCTACACTGGCTGAATTGGTTGTACCTCCTTGACCACCACCCATCTCCTAGTGTAGGGTTGCTCCCTACCCAAGCTTACTATTGGTAAGCCCTCTGGTCGAGCCACACTAAAGTGATCCCATCCATAACACTGCAATAGTAAGCTCCACCCAATGCTGGAGGATCAGGGAAACCTACACCTAGTGTTGTTCAAGGCCACGATGTTTGCCAACACAAACATAAACAAGGTATAAAGTGTATCCAAATCCTTGTCCATGTACATAGACAAGTATAGTATTCCTCCACTCTCCTCCCTCTCACCCTACCAACCATTGCTAAATATTATTCTTAGCTCTATATCTCAACCATGCCCAACCTCAAATCGGATCCCCTCTATCAATACCTTGAGGATGAGATATACATACTCCAAAGTCACGATCACCTCTCTAGTAGGGAGCTAAAAATTCTCCCTCTCCACATCCCATCTCTCTACCAAGGTAGAGTGATACCCCTCATATTCCCTAACCACATCAATTTGGGCTACCTCCGCTAGCCCTACTGCATATAGGAACTTCTACTCCTCATATGACACCACCTTCCTCATTCTAAGAATGAGAGGTGAGACCCAATGCTGAGCCTCCAAAATCCTAAGTTGCAACACAACACAAATACTTGTCAAAAAAAAGTCACAAAAACACATAAGTTTTGCACAATCCACAAAAATAGAATTTACCTCAGTAGCCCATGCCTCAACATCATCCCAAACATTCACACTTGCTCCCTCCACCACCATAGCTTCTATGCTAAATTCCCTTCACCTCACTTCAATCCACTCCCATAGATGCAACTTCTCAAAATTTCAAATACACAAATGAACTTAGTTTCTCATTTTGTAGGCTATTTATAACTGATTCAAACACCTTGTGATGCCCATGGGTGTTCCCTGGTGTAATGAAATGCCCATGGATATTTGCAGAATGCCCAAACACCAAAAAACATTTATGTAGACCAAAACCTCCAACAGGTGTTTGGTGTCAGTTTTGACAAAAGAAATTTTTTCACAAAATAGTGGTTGTTCCTTGCAAAATCACTTCATATTGCATCTATACATCCATTCCATCATATCAACAAGTTTTGTGAAGATTCCACCTGATTTGGGTGTATATTCTCATTTGCGATTAAAAATTGCAAATACACTTAACAAGTTACAAAAGCAATCCCACATGGTCCAAATCTTCACAAAACAATCGTAATCATCATTTTCATAATTTATACATCATCATCAACATCATGACATATCATCATTTTCATATTTACCAAGTTCAAACAACATTCAAGTGAACCTTGTAGCTAGTGGATTTTTTATATACTTGGCGATTACAGTGATTTGCATCCATAAAATTTGATAAGATGAAGAGCCTACCATAAGAACACTTGGTCATTTTCATCATTCAATATATCATTGTTCAAAATCACAATCATATTTGGTACTTCACAATTTGAGTGGAACCTTACCTAGAACAATTTGCACAAAAGTTATCATTGATGGCCTTGTTTGTGGGGCTTAAAATATGGACAATATCACACTTCATCACTACATATTTTCTTTGATAGTCATCATGGCGATTGATTTTAGCTAGGGTGATTGGTTTCTATCATACAAATTATATGACAATCACTAGTTAGCCCTCTAAAGTTGACTATTTTTATCTTTGCATTTTCATATCTACATATCAATGATGCTAGAAGGCATATTCTTCAACAACATCGAATCACCCCAAATTTGGGGTAACCACTTTTGGTTTTGAATTTACCATAACAAGATACATCTTACATGATCATGGCATCTACACTTGGAAAAAACCCTTCATATATTGAGGTAAAAATAGATGGATCTTTCACATCACATTTTTGTAAAAACCCTTCATCTGTTGGGGCAAAAATAGATGCATATTTCACATCACATTTTCACAAAACCCTTCATATATTAGGTTAAAAATAGATGCAATCATTTCCCATTTTACATTTTCACAAAACCCTTCATATTTTGGGTCAAAAATAGATGCAATCACCTCATATTTTTCACCAATCCCCTTCACAACATTGGGGTAAAAATGGTATCACATTAACATCATTCATATTATCCACATTTCACTTGCATAGATTTTTCAATTGGCTTGTAAGATTCATCTACAATATCATTCACCAATTGAGGGGGTAAGCTATGTAAAACTCAAATTCTTTAATTCTTTTATCTCAAAGTTCATTTGTCATCCCAAGAGAGAAGTTGCTTCTACACCTTGCCAAAACAGGTGTCCTGTGTTTTTACACTGCATTGTGTTTACACAATGCAATACAAAAGGGGTATATGTAGACACCAAAATCTAGCCACTTGTCCTCCATATATGCTTTCCTACCATTTTTACCCACTATTCATATATATTTTTATATATATATAAATATTAGTATTTTATATATAAGATTATATATATAATAAATATATATTTATATAAGTGAATTAATTCCAGTCATCCAATTTCATTTAATCATTTCCATCCATTCATATTAATCTATGCCACACCATAGATTTAATATCTACCCTCTGATGTACTTCTATCTCAACCACACAATTAGTGCCATTAAAACCCTAGCATGCCCTAGGTTGGATTATTAATAGGATCCATTTTTATGGCTCAACCCTGGATCAGTTGCCTGAGTATCCTGAGTGTTCAAAGAGATATTTGAGTCTAAAACAATCCTTGAATCTGAAGTCACCTAAGACCTTGGATAATTGAGTTCTCCTCTGGTATTTGAGTACTATTGCCCTCCATCTTTGTTCACCATAATTACCACATCTGTCATCACTTTCCTTGTTCATTCGAATCTACTTTTGAAGATCTTCCCTCAGCTATAGAACACCTTCGGGTGCTTCCTATCATTCCCGAGTGCCTCTGATAACCTTCCACCACTCTTGAGTTTCCATGGGTGTTTCCTACAGTTATCGCATGCCCACGAACATTTTCTACCAAAAGTTATGAAGTCCCCCTAGCCTATGAGTGATTCTAGGATATCGCCACACCAGTTTACTGCAACAGAGTTCATAAGATCAGAAGACAATAGACAAGCAAGGTAAATATCTAATTTGGTATTTTATTACATGCATTTTTAGTTTTGTTCATGTTATTTAGAGCAGGTAGCTAGGATTTTTGTATTTATTATAGAGGGCATCACATTGTGGAGCCCTCACATTTGCTACTAACTCATTTGCTATTTTATTGTGTGTAGATTTGGAAGTGTTACATCAACATTGGATAGTTGCTTAAGCTAGAGTGGCCCAACATTTGGATAACTAGAATCCCACTTAATTCTATTTAGAGTAGAGACAAGTTTTGTGACACCATCAGCATTGTGTTGCTAGGGTTTTGAAGAACCCTAGATATTATAAAATTTGTATCAAAGAAGTCAAGAATTATTATTGTAACAATGGATATCTTACACTCCCCACATTAATATAATCATTCATTGTGCAATACTATTCTTTGAGTTCTATTTTTTATTTCTGTTATTTGGTGTTGCATTTTTGTCTCTTCAATATGTATATATGTATAAAAAAATCTCAATTTCCCATCAAGTCTTAATATTGACCACTCATTTAACATGAACCATGTCACTTATCAAATCACAATTGCAACCCTTCATCATGTTTTAATCCCAATCGCTCGTTGGTATCATCAAGACCCTAACATGTATTAAGGGTAAATTATAAAAGGTTATTCATTTTGATGAATAAAAGGGGGTTTGAAAATTAAAAAAGGAGGTCAAAAAAAGAAATAAATCAAAGAGGTCAGATTCATTCATCATATCGTGAGTCCTAGAATTCTATCATCCTACTTATACCTTTGCACTCACATAAACCCTCACCACTTCCATATCCATCATTCATTCGAGCAACATCAGATAGAACCAACAAAAGTGTGGATCAAGGGCTCAAGTTATTGATAAGGCTGTTATTTACTTTATGACTTATGTTTTCTATTTTATTTACATTACACTTAGGTTTTAGTAGATCTATTTTACAAAGGGCCTCACATAGTGGATCCCTTGCATATGGTACTTTTTAGGAATGAAACATATGAGATATATTATACAAGAAAAGTGTTACAATATATAGGCATAAGCCTATATGCAAGACATGACAAGTGTCAAAATAGAAGAAGGCATAGTGCACATTAATTCTAACATTCCCCCTTAATGTTGACTTCTCTAAAAGAAACCTATCATCCTCATTTATTGCTGATTTGGTCTAGGCTCGTGCTCTTTGTGCTTGGCTCTCCAACTATGAATAATGCTAGATCAACGGTGTATACATCTTGGTCTATTGCCATAGGGTCAACCATTTTCTTAGATCTATTGCCACTGGGTCAGTCGTCTAAGTTCCTTAGGATAAACTACTTCTAGATCTGTTGCCTCTCATAGATCACTGACAAGATTCACCATCAATATCATCCCCCTCATGATGAACTCAATCTAGAAGATGTCAATCTCTGCCAAAAATGCACCTTAATACAAAAATAAATACAAGCCATTAAATACAATAAAAAATTATGCACCTTAATACAAAAATAAATACGATCCATGAAATACAATAAAAAATGAGCCATAGAATCCAAATATGGAGGAGAAGAAGAAATAAGAGAATATAAGAGAATCTTCCGAAGTGTCTTTGTTTGTACTCTTCAAAAGTTGATCTGGAAAAGTCTTCAGATAGAGTCTAGGGTGTCTATATCTATAGTTCCTAGAGTAGGTGTCCTTATGGTGACCTCATCATCCCATAGAAATGCATGGATAACCAACCGCCGCATCCGCAAGGTGCTATAGGGAAGGTAACTAGATACTAGGATCACTTGCAAATGGCCTTGGAGTGCCAGGTACAACCGAGAGTGCACTCCAAGGTATAAAAATTTGAGCCTAAAACATACATATAGAAATGCCTCAAAAATAATATTTGACACTTCCAATATTTCTATTTTCGAAAAACGTTTTCGATGACTATAAATAAGCCTATAGTCGAATACAAATTGCTGCTTCAAACATGAAAAAAACAATGACCTTATAAATGTGTGCAGCTCCAGGACATCCCAAATGTTCACCCATACGAGTGCTAATCTAGCATGAATTGCTTAACTTGGGAGTTTTTACAAAAATTTAGCACCAATAAAACTTTATAGTAGCTTAGTTATTGATTCTGCCTCCTTTATATAAAAAAAAAATTCAACATTTATTTAGATTGTGAACATATGTGATTGTTTGTTATATGCCTTGGAGTATTCTAAAAAATCCAAATCAAACTGCGCTAAATCAAACCGTGCATCTTCCAGACAACACTCGTCAACGTCCTCCTTGCACGAGGATCGAACGAAGAAAATCTCATAAGTTGAGGTTACGATCTCAGGTATAGACACGTCAACAAGTCCTTGAACCATCACAGGTGTAGATATGTCAACAAGTCTTTGAAACCCTCATAAGTTCAGTAGCCTACACATAGTCTTCCATGTCTTTTAGGTCCATGTAATCTAATGTTTACCTACCCTTGTGAGCTTGAGGGGGAATTTCCCTCATGGAAATCCTCCTTCATTTCTTCACCTCATTTTTTTCTCCATTGCTTAGGGAGTATGCTCTCCACTGTTTTGGATCAGAAACTAGAAAGCAATGAAGAAAAACTCATGGCTGCCCCTAAAGCTTCATTGCTTGGAGCTGTGAGATGTTGAGAAGTAGAATGCAATTTTTAACCATTTTTTTTATGTTGTTATAATTTTTTTCTCAGGTGGAGCATACGAAGCCAATATTATTTTTTTAAGGCCCTATGTTCTTGCCATGAGCTGGATCGTGGCGACAAATTTGATTTGAACCAATAGGCCCACTAAGCTCATGCTGTGATCTGCAACCATTTTTAGTTGGAAAAATCAAATTTTCCTATGTAGTGCCTATTTTTTTATTTGTTGTATCGCACTATGATATGCTTCTATTGGTATGTTTCCATTGGTATGGTGTTCAAGGAGTAATCGGTGTCCCTGCGCATCTATATTTTTTTTACTTGACCATTTGCAACCAAACAAAATGGATGTTAAGGCTCCAATATTTGAAAGACATCAAGAAAAGAGGTGATACTACGACGGCTACAGACTATGGCCAAAATAGGCTATTACATTTGCTCAAACAAAAATTTTCAAGATTTAAAGAGTGATTACATGGATTATCATCCCAATATGTTGCACTTATCCTAAATTTTAGCCTTGCATCATTGGTGGTGGCTTACGCCCGTGGATAAAGATTACACAGTGCAACACAAATGATGTTTGTGGCCCGTTTGTCAATGGAGAAGCTAAACCAACTTTTGGGTGACTATTGACACTATTCAAAATCAGTAATGCAGTGGACATAACTCGATACTGCAGTACTGGTTATAACTTTAGTGTTGAATATTTGTCTCTTCTCCAGATAACGGGAGTTACTCATCTACAACTATAGTGAAATAGCAGAAAATCACACGCCAAGCAAAGTTTAAATCCACCTTGATTTTTGGTGGAAAATCAATTTCCATCATCCTAGGATCCAAGGCACATTGTTCACCCATGACCATTGATGAATTTTTCTGAGTTTTCAGTTTCAATGATGTGGTTATGATATGGTCCATGTTCGGTGCCCTATATTCCAGTTTGGCATGTTACATGGTTTATTGTGGCATGTTTTCTGTTGACTAGGGATTTACGGATGAAGACTGATAATCTGTAGCACCGTGCTATAGTTGGTTCCCATGTGGAGATAATGCCCTAATTAATCTAAGTTTTTTTCCTATGGTAATATGCTTTGATACCACGCCCGTTTGTTGCCAAGAGAAGGAGAGTCTATTGCCCCTCGGTATATTTATGCATCACGTTGGGCGGATGAAAATTTTACCAGTAGATATGTTTACCGCCATGACATGCTAGAGTTTTGATTCAAAGAGGATTTTTGGCTCACGACTGATGCAAAAATGGCCCTCTCCCCACCCTGGCATACCGCGCATTTGTCTTCCACACCGAGATCGACACCGACGGTGGAAAATTGTTAATTTTTTTAGAAAAAAAAACTAACATATCCAATGTGGTAATGTCATAGTATGACGACCAAAGTGCATGGAGTTACCTCTTAGATCAAGCTCGAGGGAAGAAGGAGGAGATAGCCTGTTGTTTTCTCCAAGTTCTACATTTGCTACTATTGTATATGGCGCTTCAGTTTGAATTAAAAATCTAAAGAAAACATAGTATCTCTAAAGGATTTTTGAGCTTCGACTTTGTTGCTGCAGATGGACGACATATTCTTTTGCCACAAGCATTCAAGGGGGTGTAGACAATGGTTTACCCAATTTGGTGATTAAATAGGAGGTAATAATTGCTGTTATGTAGTATTTGCATGACCAAAGGGGATCTAAGATGGATTGCTATATTTTTTTATACTTTTAAGAAGCGAAGATATTTCACACTCTGCATGGCGAAGAAGCAGCACCGTGAGGAGGCTGTGAGGATCTCCATGGAGGATGGTGAGAGAATCCCATTATGATGAGCATGGCACGAGAAATGCAGTCCCAATACGGATAGCACGAGAGTGCTATCATGATGTGCGTGTCTGCTAAGTGTAGCCCATGATGATGAGCATGGTAGGAGAAATGTAGTATGGTTGTGCACATTGTTCAAGATTTATTTTTTTACCATGATCATGCAATATTTATAGCATGAAAAGGAATGGCAACTATCGGGTGATCGGATGTATTGATGGTACGATAACTAGTGCATAGGACGGGGAATATACGACCACACCACTACTTTGCTGGAGACGCTGTTCTGCATGGATTTGTTTGTTTGTTCCACATGGATTTCACCTACGATGACAACACTGGAGGGGATTTTCAAAGAAATTAAGTGTTCTAAACTTTTTCTTGTCAAGGCTGTGAGCATCATAAGATTAACCAAAGGCAACACCAATGGGGGACATTCATTCCAAATGTGCTGACAAGATACTGAATCTCAAAGATTTATTTTGCTAAGGCTGGATCTTACAATACATTGTTGAGGAATCCCATGTCTTATCTCGCATCCTTTGCGTAATATCTGTAGACGTGTCTATTGATGTGTAACACTATTAAATCTGGCAAACAGTGAAGACATCATTGTGATTCTAGCGAAAGATCTTGAAATATATTCTGATAGTGACTGAACAACCTGGAGATGATAACATTTTATGAGTGAGGGTGATTGAAATATCTTGCAGGCACCTCCCAAAGATACTATGTTGAACTGTAGTAGCTGATATTCGTGAAAGCAAGTTACCACATGTTTTTTAATACATCGATGCATTAATTTTAACTTCCTGTAGGCGAAGATGGAGCACTCCAACAACTACAATGCTTGATCATTGATCCATTTTTGATGTTTGACTGCTTGACAAGGGTGAAGTTCGAGGAGCTCTGTGACGAGTTTCCTCTTGTATGCATGGGAAATTTATTTTTCCCAATGATCCTGAACTAAATATGGCGTGTATTGGCATGTAATTTTCCCAACGATCCTGAACTAAATATGGCGTGTATTGGCATAATTTTTGCGTGAAATTAAAGAACTGTGAATAATTTTTTAAGGATTGGTGCATTTTATCTGAAGAAAATATATATATACCAAAATTTTCACACATTATAAAACAAAATTGTTTTTTTTCTTTGATGCTGAAAATGTAAAATATAGCCAACTCCTGTAATTTTTGAAGTTACCGCTAAATTTGTAGGGTTATAACATGCATTAGTTTTTGTATGCATAATAAAATAGAATGCATTCGTTAAATTTAAATGGCCGCTCTGATTTCCCATGGAGTTATTTTTTGGTGCTTTGTCGGACAACCGTAGTAAAATAGATGGATTTGAATCTTCAATCCGTAAACACCAAATCACTATGGAAGCTGGTATGTGGGTGTGAGTCCATGCTACTGCTGGAATGAGGAAAAATTTACATTATATTTGGTTAACCTGCTATTCCGTCGAGTAGCAGTCGCATGCCGCACTATTCTTCCTTTGGGTATTGTTAAATATTTATTTATTGTGAGTTAATTTGAGAAACAATATTCAAAATGAGGGTCTATTGTTCTTCACTATGTACTGTTGAACACAAGTTTATAGATAGTCATGCTATAGAAAATCTAGTATAGCTTACCTTCAATTTGTTGCCTTATGGAGTTTTTACGGAATGAATGTATTACCTTTTACCTAACACCATGTTTTGAACAGCTGTTTGTCAGCATGAATTTCTTAAAGAGTAAGCCCGATTGTTGTTTTGTATTTCCAAGAAAATTTAGAGGATGTTTTTAGGGTTTTCAATTACCGTTAGGTCTATAAAAAAATAATAGGGATAACATATGCCAGATATAAAAAACAAAGGTTTTAGAGGTAGGCCAAGTAAAAATTGATTTTTACTTACCTCCAAACATATGTAAAAGTCAACCAATTCCATTTGGTAGAACAATGTATTCCTTGTTCGTAATTAAAAAAAAACTAATAAAATCTTTATGTTAAAGCAGGTGTCTCCTATGAAATGACCGTGTGCCACGAACGAATTTGTCCATGGAAGACATGTTTAATTTGGCATAGGTTTATCCGTCCATGTAGAGGAGTTGGAGAGCAAGTGGGTAGTTAAACCTCTCTAGTTGCTGAGAGGCCCAGGTTCAAATCTCTTGCCTCACATGTTGCGGATATGTTATGTAATGGTTCCCTCGTGGTCACAGTCTGTTTACCCCTTGTGGCCACCAAAAAAAAAAAAAAAAATTGGCATAGGTTTAAAGAAGGTAATAGTGTATTATCCCTTAGTTTGCATATTAATAATAGTGTGTGATGCATTTTAAAGGATATTTAACTGAGTATAGTAATAAATACATTATGCTAGTTTATCCAAACTTGATTAGTAATGGGTGGTCTCACCCAAGTTGGCCACCGTCTGAAGGTTTTTATTTTTAAAAAAAATATGGAATCATGTCAATAGGTAGAAAGTGTAATACCACAACGACACCAAAAGCTTCCCTATGACGCACTTGCTTGGGATGCAGCTAAGTTCATTTTTTTATAACCAGGCTCACCATAGATTATCCGAAATGTCTTTCAAAATTTTAAAAGTAAATAAATAATTAGCTTAATCTAAATTTCTAAACAAATGTATTAGGTATGATTCATCCTTCAAATCTAATCCTCATATTGAAAATTTCTCAGTGGCTCAACATTTTTAATACAAAAGAATTGAAGTTTTTACATAATAAAAACCTGCAGACTTACACCTACAATATAAGAAATAAAGAAAAACATTTATAGTATCTATTCGAAAGTATAGCATTAATTTATAATTATAGTATCTATTCGAAAGTATAACATTAATTTATAATTCATATCTACATGTTTGAATATATATTCAACATTGTGTTTTAATATATATTCAACATTAAGCACAACAAAATATTAAATCCAATATAGAAGTTTCTTTCGAAAAAAACACTATAGCTTCAGAATTTCCTTAGTCTTTCATTCTCGCCTTTTGTAATAACATGTTTGTTGGTATCTATATACCAAATGGTAGAGCTTCTCAATCCAACTCTCTCTATATGTCTCAACAATCACACTGAGGAAGAACATAGCTATTGTTTCTTTTATTAAAGAAAAGAAGTACCACATTTGTTTTCCAGTAGGCTTTGAAAATCAGATATTTTACCTGAAACAATTTCATATTGTCTAAAAATGGTTAATTCTAATTAAAATATAATGCTAGAATAAGAATATAAAAAACTATATAATTAGGGCTAGAACATTATAAGAGGGAAATTAATGATAGAATAAATTATTAAGCTCTTGCATTGGACAATTTATAAGAACGATAAATGTTTTCATATGTTGAAATGAAAATTAAAGATATTGTATTTTATTTTCTTCTTTAATGTACTGAGAAGAAACCTTTAAAAAAAAATAAAGAACAATAGCTTGTATTTTGAAGCATTTAAGATGCTTTCAATTTTTTTCCTTTTATAGAATGTAATATTCTTGGATACTTACCATCAAATGTTATAGTAGATTAATTTAGAAAAACTAAAAAGGGAAAAAATGTGGTGAGTTATCCATAAAGTGGAAGTTTTTAGGTTTTAAGTTATTATATTGTGCTTTATATAAAATTAAAATATTAAGGATGTACAAATCTTTGTTTCGAAGGCACTATGTTTTCCAATATAATATAGTTAAGCTTTTACCATAATGTTATATTATATTTAATATTAGCCGGCTTAAACTATATTAATTATTAATTTTATTTCTAAACCTTAGAATTTTTCTTTTAAAATTATTTAGAATCTTCTTTTAAGTTTCTTAATTAAAGCAAATCTTGTAATAATATCTCCTTAGAGATGAAAGAAACAATATGTGATAAACATGTTAGGTAGTTTCTTTAGTATCTTAGTTTTTGAGCCATGTATATTCTTGTTGTTGTGTTATTATAAAATCTAGGAAATGCAATTAAAATAAAAGGTTGTGAAGCGTAGCGGTTATTATTTATCTTCCTCAAGAAAGAGAATTTAGTTTTATATAAACTTTAATTATTATTATGACTCCTAGTTTGCATGTACAAGCTTACAAAGGAACTATCTTACATTTAAAGGAATTCTTAAAATTGTACATTAGAGACTTTAGAGACTTTAGGAAAATGAAAAAAAAAGACTATGGACAAAATAAAGAGTGTAAAGACTAAGGTTGTGGGTAGAAAATCGATAAAATATGGTATCGTGGGTAGACGTTCCCAAATCCAACCCGTAGGGTGTGAAGGAAAAGTGGCTCACCTCCTGTCAAGGGTTACCTTTCTCCAAAGGACTAAGTAAGAATAGTTGGAGTAGGTTTTATGATATGGGCATAATTCCTAGGCAGCTCCATCTAGAATGAGGGTGGAAGATATTATCTTTCATGCACATTGATATGGAAATTACGCATGGTAGATGTTCTGGAGTATTTCCAGGGAAATGGCATTCTCGTGATGCATTTCAAGAAAGTGAAATCGCATCAACCCTAAGCATGCAAATGTTATACTTGGGAATATATGCGTTCAGTAACCAGGTGATATGGGCCCTGGTTAACGAAAACCCACACCTTGTACCTAGGAACTCAGGTTGGAGTGGAGGTATGATTGAAGGCAAACTCATGAGAACTGGCCATTCTCGATCTCATAGATATTCCGTCTGCAACAGAATGACATCTATGAAGATTTAGAATGCAAAATCTAGACGATTTGGGTTGATGTTTTTGAAAAATAAAAAAAATCGGGTCTGAAACCATGTGGGTTGACCTGGGTATTTATAGTTGATATCAGAGCTCTAGGTTGCAAACCCCTAGGGAATGAAACTTTAGGAAAACATAAATTATTTATAAACTTAAACATAATTAAAGCTCTCTTTTGTGCATGCAATGACATCTACCATGAAATCTAGCTCCTCAAAAAAATCTATGGCAATGCAGCAGGAAGGGCTGGCCGAAAATCTTAAGTAGGTCCTTAGAAAAGTTGTGAGGATGGGAGCTTTAGGGAAAGCCATACAACCTCCTTGAATGGTTAGAAGAGATAAATAACCAACGCTAAAAGAAGACAAGATGAATCAAATGTTACAACTAATGCAAGAACATATGAGTCAGAAGAAAGAGTAGATGAATCAGCAAAGAGCCCAAATGATGGAGCATATGGCTCAACAAAAAGTACAAATGTTAGAGCATATGGAACAACAAAAGTTCCAGTTAACCCAACAACAAGAAATGATATCACAACAACAAAATATAATTGAAAATTTGTCTAAAGGAAAGGAAACAATGGTTGTTGGGGATGAATCATTTGTAGACCCTGGAAGGAAGCAAGTAGAATCTGAGCTTGACAAGGACATGCGTAAAATTGACATAGCTAAGTTTGATGGAAAATGGAATGGTGAAGAGGTAGAAAGGTGGTTGAATAGTCTAGAAGCATACTTTGTTTTCAGAACTTTGTCCTCTAAGTCTAAAACTTCCTATGCAATTTTCTGTTTGATAGGGGTTGTTGCTGACTAGTGGGACACATACAAAAAAACACACAATTTTGAAGCTGCAGATGTGCCTTGGGAGGATTTTGTGATAGAATTTAAAGAAATATATTTATCCCCTCAATTTTATCTTTAGAGAACCGCTGAATTTGCTAGACTAACTCAGGGCAATATGACTGTCACTGAGTACTATCAATGATTTGTATAGTTGCTCAAGTATATGCCTGAGTATGAGAAAATAACTGAAGTCAAAGTTCAAATTTTTTTATTAGGGCTTCATATGAAAATTAGTGACCTGCTACTTATGCTTAAGCCAACATATTTGACTGCTGCCTAGGATTTGGCTTGACAATATGAAGAAAATTATAAGGCCAAAAAGACCTACTATCAAAACAGGGAAGAACCACAGAAAAAGAAAAATGGTGGCTCATCGAGGTGGGAAAAGGATAAGAGAAATTGGGGTAAAGATAGAACCCGATTTGATAAGAATAGTAGCATATATCAAGGAAACCAAGGTCATCATGATATCCGAGGCTATCAGGATAAGAGAAATTATAGGGAAAGAGGAGATCAAAAATTTCCTGCACAAAGAACAAACACCCAAGACCATGATGCTGGTGAGAAACGAGAAAAAACTCCATGCGATGGATGTTATATTTGTCGAGGAGCTCACTATACCAATAAATGCCCAGAAAGGGAGAATAGGAGAAAAGAACTTGAGAAACTAGAACATAAGATTTATGCTACGACAGATGCCCAACCATCACCGCATTAAAAGCCATCTCGTCAAAATTTGAATTTGAACTAATCAAGCTCTAGAAAATAGAGTAGTTGAATGTTTAGCAGGACCATAGGGAAATATGTTGTCCAGAAACAATTTTCCATTTTTGTATGAGCAATGACATAATCACGTTTTTGTTATAAAATTTTTAATATATTGATATGTATGGATGATGAACGAACTTCATTTTATGCTAAGTTGTCGCTATTTTAAAGATTCTAATTGAATATGGTGGCATTTTTAATGTTATTACGTGCATCGCAAACATAGGAACTATGTTTAACCTTAGGGGGGAAGTATGTAACAACCCTCGCTTAATGAGCTATTTGGTTGATTATTTTATTTGTAAGGATGTGGTATTGCTGATCTTTTTATGTTTCCAGGTGCAGATATCTTCGATAAAAGCAAACGGTAACAAGAGTACACTTTCTTCTTATAGAAGACAAAGAGCACCGGTAATAGGTAAGAGGGGAAACTGATGAGCGATGGAGTATTTGTCATTTTTAGGGTCTATGAACCCTATTGGCAGTACATCTATCAGCAGTCCATGTAGTTGCATACATATAGCGACATTTAGGGTATTTGTATTCTATGTTTTTGAAACTTTAAGATAATAAAATAATAGTAGTCAGTATAATAATAAAAAATAAATATATATATATATATATATATATAGATAATAAAATATTTTAAAATAAAATATATTAACAAAATAGATAATGAAGAAAATGAGAAAAACCTCTTTATAAAAATTATAATTTTATCTCAACAATGTTAATCTTCTCGAAACACACTTGGCTTATCGTCAAAGTAAGCCTTTGCATGAGAGTGTACACATGGCCTATAATCGTGTAAATGAAATATTTATTTAAAGTAGAGAAGAACATTAGAGGAAGGAAGGGAGAATAGTTCTGATTTAGTGCTGAGAAGAGAAGAAGGAAGGCAGGTGTATTATCCGTTGTTACAGGATTTTTCAGATGACTACTGTGGACAGGTTGGCCTTCTATTTGCTTAATGTCTAGGTTAAATGTTTGAGGACATTGCTTATCGGTTTTTGCATAATTTTTATGTAAAATTAAAGAACTTTGAATAAGTTTTTAAGGATTGGTGCATTTTATCTGAAGAAAATATATATATACCAAAATATTCACACATTATAAAACAAAATTGTTTTTTTTCTTTGATGCTGAAAATGTAAAATATAGCCAACTCCTGTAATTTTTGAAGTTATCGATAAATTTTTAGGGTTATAAAATGCATTAGTTTTTGTATGCATAATAAAATAGAATGCATTCATTAAATTTAAATGGCCGATTTGATTCCCCATGGAGTTATTTTTTGGGCTTTTTCGGACAACCGCAGTAAAACAGATGGATTTGAATCTTCTATCCATAAACATTAAATCACTATGGAAGATGGTATGTGGGTGTGAATCTTCTATCCATAAACATTAAATCACTATGGAAGATGGTATGTGGGTGTGATTCCGTGCTACTGCTAGAATGAGGAAAAATTTACATTATATTTGGTTAACATGCTATTCCGTCGAGTAGCAATCGCATGCCGCACTGTTCTTTCTTTGGGTATTGTTAAATATTTATTTATTGTGAGTTTCAAAATGCGGGTCTGTTGTTCTTCACTGTGTACTGTTGAACTCAAGTTTATAGATAGTCATGCTATGGAAAATCTAGTATAGCTTACCTTCAATTTGTTGCCTTATGGAGTTTTTACAAAATGAATGTATTACCTTTTACCTAACACCGTGTTTTGAACGGTTGTTCGTCAACATGAATTTCTTAAAGAGTAAGCCCAATTGTTGTTTTGTATTTCCAAGAAAATTTAGAGGATGTTTTTAGGGTTTTCAATTACTGTTAGGTCTGCAAAAAAAAAATTATAGGGATAACATATGCCAAATATAAAAGACAAAGGTTTTAGAGGTAGGCCAAGTAAAAATTGATTTTTACTTGCCTCCAAACATATGTAAAAGTCAACCAATTCCATTTGGTAGAACTACATATTCCTTGTTCATAAAAAAAAAAAAAACTAATAAAATCTTTATGTTAAAGTAGGTGTCTCCTATGAAATGACCGTGTGCCACGAACGAATCTGTCCATGGAAGACATGTTTAATTTGGCATAGGTTTAAAGAAGGTAACAATCTATTATCCTTTAGTTTGCATATTAATAATAGTGTGTGATGAATTTTAAAGGATATTTAACTATGGAGTATAGTAATAAATACGTTATGCTGAGTTTATCCAGATTTGATAAGTAATGGGTGGTCTCGCCCAAGTTGGCCACCGTATGAAGGTTTTTATTTTAAAAAAAAATATAGAATCATGTCTATAGGCAAAAAGTGTAATACCACAACGACACCAAAAGCTTCCCTATGACACACTTGCTTGGAATGCAACTAAGTTCATTGTTTTATAACCAGGATCACCATATATTATCCGAAACGTCTTTCAAAATTCTAAAAGTAAATAAATAATTGGATTAATCTAAATTTCTAAAAAAATGTATTAGGTATGTTTCATCCTTCAAAGCTAATCCTCATACATTTTTAATACAAAGATATTGAAATTTTTACATAATAAAAACCTGTAGACTTACACCTACAACATAAGAAATAAAGAAAAATGTTTACAGTATCTATTCGAAAGTATAGAATTAATTTATAATTCATATCTGTGTGTTTTAATATATATTCAACATTAAGAACAACAAAATATTAAATCCAATATAAAATTTTCTTTCGAAACAAAATACTGTAGCTTCAGAATTTCCTTAGTTTTTCATTCTCGCCTTTTGGATTAGCATGTTTGTTGGTATCTATATACCAAATGGTAGAACTTCTCAATCCAACTCTCTCTATATGTATCAACAATCATACTTAGGAAGAACATAGCTATTGTTTCTTTTATTAAAGAAAAGAAGTACCACATTTGTTTTCCAGTAGGCTTTGAAAATCAGATATTTTACCTGAAACAGTTTCATATTGTCTAAAAATGGTTAATTCTAATTAAAATATAATGCTAGAATAAGAATATAAAAAATTATATAATAGGGCTAGAACATTATACAATGATAGAATAAATTATTAAGCTCTTGCATTGGACAGTTTATAAGAACGATAAATTTTTTCATATGTTGAAATAAAAATTAAAGATATTGTATTTTATTTTCTTCTTTAATGTACTGAGAAGAAACCTTTTAAAAAAAATAAAGAACAATAGCTTGTATTTTGACGCATTTAAGATGCTTTCAAATTGTTTTTCTTTTTATAGAATGTAATATTCTTGGATACTTACCATCAAATGTTATAGTAGATTAATTTAGAAAAACTAAAAAGGGAAAAATGGGTGGTGAGTTCTCCATAAAATGCAAGTTTTTAGGTTTTAAGTTATTATATTGTGCTTTATATAAAACTAAAATATTAAGGATGTACAAATATTTGTTTCGAAGGCACTATGTTTATTCCAATATAATAGAGTTAAGATTTTACCATAATGTTATATTTTATTTAATATTATCTGAAGGTAGTTAAAGCTTAAACTATATTAATTATTAATTTTATTTCTAAACCTTAGAATATTTCTTTTAAAATTATTTAGAATCTTCTTTTAAATTTATTAATTAAAGCAAAGCAAATATTGTAATAATCTCTCCTTAGAGATGAAAGAAACATTATGTGATAAATATGTTAGGTAGTTTCATTGGAATTTTGGTTTTTGAGTCATGTATATTCTTCTTGTTGGGTTATTATAAAATCTAGGAAATGAAATTAAAATGAAAGGTTGTGAAGCATAGCGGTTATTATTTTTCTTCTTCAAGAAAGAGGATTTAGTTTTATAGAAACTTTAATTCTTATTATGACTCCTATTTTGCATGTACAAGCTTACAAAGGAACTATCTTACCTTTAAAGGAATTCTTAAAATTGTACATCAGAGAATTTAGAGACTTTAGGAAAATGATAAATAAAGGACTATGGACAAAATAAAGAGTGTAAAGACTAAGGTTGTGGGTAGACAACCGAGAAAATATGGGATCATGGGTATATGTTCCCAAATCCAATATGTAGGGTGTGAAGGAAAAGTGGCTCACCTCCTGTCAAGGGTTGCCTTTCTCCAAAGGACTAAGTAAAAATAATCGGAGTAGGTTTTATGATATGTGTATAATTCCTAGGCAGTCCCATCTAGAATAAGGGTGAAAAATCTTATCTTTCATGCGTATTGATATGGGTATTATGCATGGTAGATCTTCTAGAGTATTGCCAGGGAAATGGTATTCTCGTGATGTGTTTCAGGAAAGTGAAACCGCATCAATCCTAAGCATGCAAACGCTATACTTGGGAATATATGCGTTCAGTAACCAGGTGATATGGGCCTTGGTTAATGAAAACACACGCCTTGTACCTAGGAACTTAGGATGGAGTGGAGGTATTATTGAAGGCAAACTCACGAGAACTGGTCATTCCCGATCTCATAGATATTCTGTCTGTAGTGGAATGACATCTATGAAGATTTAGCATGCAAAATCTAGACGATTTGGATTGATGTTTTTGAAAAATAAAAAAATTCGGGTCTAAAACCAGGTGGGTTGACCTAGGTATTTACACAGACCCTATGGCAATATACCAAGATGTATACACCATTGATATAACATTATTCACAGTTGTAGAGCCAAGCACAAAGAGCATGAGCCTAGACCAAATCATGTAATAAAGGAGGATGATAGGTTTCTTTTAGAGAAGTCAACATTAAGGGGGAATGTTACCTAATGTTGACTTGTTTTTTTTCTTTAGTTAGGATAGTGCACATTAAGGGGGAATGTTAGAATATTGTTAATGTGCACTATACCTACTTTTTGACACTTGTCAGTTTCATTGACACTTGTCATATAGGCTTATGCCTATATATTGTAACCTTTCTTGTATCAATATTATCTCATTAGTTTTCATCCTAAAAGTATTGATCTATTTTATGTTATGATTTGCATGCAGGTACCAAAAATACTTTCATTGATGGTTGTTACAACCTGAGTGGCTCCGTAGGGATACACAAGCCCACTCACCTCTGTTTGAACCGAAGATCTGAATACACTACCATTGAGTGATTGAGGGTTTCATCCCTCATTGTAAATCATTGTATCAAAGAAAATATTGCTTTGTAACCCTTGATTTGGGGTAAATATTGTAAATCATTTGATAAAATATAAATGTTATCCATTTAATGTGCACATAACTATTATTTGTTTTTTTTCATTATATTTATATTGGTGTCGCTATTTTTTTCTTTACAAAATTATGATCATAGTGGGACCTAGAAGGGTTTCATATTTTAATTTACCTTGTTAATATTTAGTTTTTGATCTACCTTTTTATGTTTCTATTGTAGGAATTCAAAAATTTGATTGTGCAAAAATCACATGATCTAGAGCTAAGGTTTCTAGGAGCTATAATATTCAATCTATGGTTGCACAAACGACATACAATGTTCTAGGGACACCACACAATGTCCTAGTGGACACCACAGAGTATCTAGGAGACACCATATAGTATCTAGGAGATTATATAGAGTATCTGTGAGATTTGACAAAGTACCTAGGATATTTGGCATTGCATATGCAAATTTGGGGAAAAATAGGAAATATGTAGGTTTCCTAGTAAGTTGTTTTCAAACCCTAATTACATTTTTGCTTTTTAAAAGAGAAAAAATATTTATTCTTCTATATAATAATTCATGCATTGTTAGGCATTTGTTAGGCATTCTAGGCATTCATAGGCATTTTTTTTTACAATAAATCAATAAATCAAAAAAAAGAAGAAGAAAGGAAATGAAAGTGCAAATTTAGAATCATATAGATTTGCATATAGGGGTATATCTACACCTCCACATTTATTTATAGTTGCATTAGACATTCACTATAGTTGATTCAAGTTTTGTTGTTCTTCATGGTGTTTTGCTTCCTACCTTATGTTTTGTGTGTTTTTCATTTACACTTTAGGTAACAAACTGAAAAGCATATTAGTTTCATTTTAGGCTAAAGTTTCCCACTCCTCACTCTTCTAGGCTAGAACAAGTCACTCGTGCTCAAGCTTCCTCCCATTGTTGGAAACACTCACTACTTTAGAGTGGAAGAGCTAGGCGAACCCTCCACACATTGTGGATCTTAAGTGGTGTACCCTAGAATATTTTAAAGGCCTTGGAACTAGTGTTCCTAATCACCAACTTGGTTGAGTGAAAGGGATATTTAATTGCTTTTTATGTTTAAGAAACACCATAGAAAATGAAAACTTAAAAGGAATCACACACATTGGAAGTTTCACTCTCAACATCAATGAGTTGGATTTCATCACCAAACTCTGATAAAGACCAACTATGGTGGGATTAATATCCATCCATTGGCTTACCCCATAGATACCAAGAGTAGCCCATGAGTGGTTTTTCTGGACTTCATCACCAAAAAATCCTCTACTATTGAGAAACCCACTTCAGAAACCTATTTTAATTGTTCACATTTCATTTCTTATCAAAGCAATGAGTGTGAACACACCTATTCACATTGCATAGTTATCTTAGGCTTAGAGAGTCTTCACATTAAACACGCAAAACATAAAAAAATATTGAATAAACATAGGACATATTTTTTTGTTTGATCTGTGTTTTCATTGCCATCTCACCTTCCATACACATCCTACACATTTGTTGAACCTGCTAGCTTATAGCTTATGATATTGACCAAAAATCAAGCCAGAGCCACAAGTCAGGTATCTAAATCATCCATAAAGTGCTACACTCATTTACCATCCACTTTTGTGGCTATCCTAGCTAGCATGACACAAACAAGTTATTTTAGCTTGTCTACCAGACCTTCTCACAAGTATTCACTTTGAATGAAAAAGTGATGTAAAGAGCCATCCACACCCACTGACCCCTGCATCACTTACATATATATGGATAAAGTTGGAGCTTATTTAAGACCAATCAATAAATTTCTAGAGCCACTCAACATTCCACCCAAACATGTTCCTTATTCTTAGCAAGAAATGGCTCACTCACACACAAACAACTTTAACCAAATCATCACCAACCCTCTTTTTGAGGCCACATCCACTCTTCCACACCAAATTCCTTCACAATAATATAGCCAAAGCACCTCCATTCCACCTGCCTATACCACTATCCACTTCAACCCACTCTAGAAAATACAAGTTAATGTTGCTTCCTAGATTTCATCCACTATTCCATATACCACCCCTCATTCAGTTACAATTCCTTTCACAACTTACCCTCCATTAACCTCCACCAACATTACCAACGCTCAAATCATACATAAATTTTCTTCCACCACAACCAAATAATATGCATCTAAAATTGCCATACAACAAGTATGAAAACATTGTAATCAAATGCTCATGGAACACCAAGATGCACAACAATAATCATAGGTGATAGATTTCAAACTCCATTTAATTTCCAACCAACCCAACTTCTTTACACCATATCTATCTTGGGTATCACCATATTCTAAAGTTACCATACCCACACCTCCATTCACCCACATCAATTACACTTCCACAACCCAACACATTCACATCCCCTAAACTTCATCCCCACTTCATCAACATCACTCACTCCACAACCAAGCCCAACACATCCAACATCATTAGATACCCATCAATCCATCAGGCAATCAATACCACATTCCATACCAACAACTACTCACCCAACACACCCCACCTACATACACTCAACAAACAAACCAAAGCTTCCACACACACATGAAATACCCTAAGATCCAAGCTATGCAACAATAGATTGACAACTTAATAATCATACTCATGGTATGATATACCAGAAATCTACATTGAGACAACTAATCAATCAACCCATTCATTCCTTGGTACCATCACTGCCTTATATGGTAGACTTTACACTATCAAAGTTTGATAGATTCAAAGGGATTGAGGATCCTAGGGAGCATCTTAGCACATTCATTCATTCATGTTTTTGAATTCAAATGAATGATGCTTTGATGCTCCAAAATTTTCCTCATACATTGGGGGGAGATACCTTAGATTGGTACAATAATTTTTTAAATCACAATGTTTACATATTTGAACAACTAGCGAATAAATGTTTGGAAAGGTTCTCCCTAAATATTTTTAAGAAAATTACCTTGATCGACTTGTACAATATTAGAAAATTTTAAAAAGAGTCGGTCTATGATTTTAAAAACCGTTGGAGGGTAGTCATCACCAAGTTGTCATTCTCCCTCCCAATGGAAGAATTAACTTAAATGTTCACAAGGAATTGTCTAAGACCTATATCCTTATTATTGAAATTACAACAATATAGAACATTCGACGAAGCTCTCGTCCAATCCCGTGTCATTGAAGAAATAAAGATCCAAGAGGGTGAGATAAAATCCAAAAAGAAAGAATGGCAAAACAAGAGCCAATATAAAGGAAAATATTTTGGCCAATAAAAATTCGAACAAGTCAATCAAGTGGTTTTGAGTCAGCCCCAAATGACTCAAAAACCCCATGGTCACCACCAACCACAACCATCTCAACAACTGCAACAAGTGTACTATCAAGTAATTCCTCCACCACAAAAAATTTATAACACATTTTCAACTATGGAAAATCATCAATGTTGATAATCTGTTTGAAAAATTACACTTACACACCCTTATTTGAATCATACTCCTCAATTTTCCATAGGTTGTATGACACCAATGCTATTTTATTACCTAAAGTTAAACTAGATGATCTAGCCAAATGTGGCAAGGGTTATAAGGAGCACTTCTTTTGTCCTTTCCATCGACAAAAGGGGTATGATATTGATAATTAATTTACATTCAAAGACATGGGGTAATACTTGATAGACCTAGGGTCCATTAAGTTGGATAACCCTTAGCCCAACAAAATCAAAAACTTGGTATCTACCAAACACCACTTCCTCATCATGAGTAAGCACAACAAACATTTGGGGGATCAAATACGATGACTCACCCTAACCAAGTCAATCATGTTCAACAAAATCAAGGTTTTATGGGGGCTATCCATGTAGTCACCTAAGGTCAACAAAGCACCAATCACCAAAATGAAAAACCTCAAGCAGTTCAACATCCTGTGGCACCACCAAAAAATGTGTCTCCACAACCTGCTAATTCGTCTCCACCCATTAATTTCTCTATCAATTCATCTCAAAAAATTCACCTTTCAAGTCAGCCATCCCAACCTATTCATCTTCTAAGCCATACATAGATACCGATCATCACCTTGAGCAGTCAACTAGAAACTAGCCTCAAAATAACTTCAATAAAACTATCCATCTACTTGCTTATACAACAAAATCCTCCACATCGTGAGGCATTAATGGAAATATTAAAATCCATTGAACTTCAATATAAATATATTGATGCCTTTACCAATTTTGTGAGGAGTATTCGAACATGTATGAAGCCTTCTATTGCATTCTATGATTTTGAGATTAAATCAATATCATCAAAATCACCAGATCCTCCATTACACATCATGGCTCAAGTTGATAAGAAACCCATCAAATGAAAAATGATTCATGTTGGCTCCTCCATCAACATCATTACCACCTCTACCCTACAACATATTAATCTTCCACATTCACACAACCAAATCCACATTTACCTTACGAGCATTCAATGATTCTCTATGTTCTATAATTGGCATTGTGGTCTTACCCATAGTTATTGGGGGTTAAGACGTTGCATACTATGTTTCATATCTTGGAAGGGTCCATGGCTTACAATGTACTCATTTGATGCCCTTGGATAAAGGAGATGAAATTTTTCCCTTTAATACTACATAAAAGTTTGAAATATGTACATGAGAGATAGATCCATTGCATACCCATAGAAATCAAACCATTTAAGTATTGCAACTTCATCTCCAATACATGCGAGTCAACACTTCCATCCACATACCTATTCTTAACTCCATCAACCACACCATCCAATTCACATCACAATTATTCCTCATTCAAAGGTTATATTCTTGAGGAGATTCCCATCACTAACCCACATCAAGCTTCCACTTCCACCCCCCAACCAACCATGTGTATATGTGCTCAAAACCAATCATAACCATCCACATCCATACAAGGAGGAAATTCCTCCACATCATACACATCAACAATCACTATCCATTCATCATCACCCATACAACCAACTCCACAAACACCCATAGTCATTTCATCCACATCAACATCATTAGTCATCCATCAAGTTCCTTATCCAAACCCATCTTCATTTCCATCGATCAATGTCTCATAAGTCAATTCTCTAGATTATGATATGCTATTTCACCATACATCTCTCCCATAATTTAATCCACAAGTAAACCTTCATCCAAACACTTACACATCCACTCCATCCACATCATCATCTACACAAGTTGTAGTTCACCTCTCTAATCCTAGCATTGGCAAGTACGTAGTCCAAGATGTCACCATTACACTATTCAACATCAAAACTATTAGGGATTATAGTCACCCACATGATGCACCCTTATCCATAGGAGTTGTGTACAATATGGGTTCATAACCTAATAGAATCAAATTTGTATATGGGGAGGCAAATTCATAGTTTTATTCACTTCCCCTAGATGAACATAAGAAACCATACTTTGCCAACACCGAAAGTATGATTATTTCTGATTTTTTGTCATGATATTTTCATCAGGTTAATTGGTAAGGATTTGGCCTAGGACAATATGAACAGGGCATGCATGAGATCATTGAACCTCAATCCCAATAAGTGCATGACTATTCAGTACTGGGATACCATTCACAATCTGTTAATTCCTCTTTTGAGTGAGCCTTTCAAATATTCAATCTAGATCACAAAGAGAAAAACAATAACAACGATGAACTTGAGGATAAATATATGAAGAATATGATATTATATCGATATATTTTAATGAATATGAGAAGGAATCAATCCCAGTCACACCATTCACTGAGTAGGATGAGTATTACCTTAGAAGATTTCCTATTCATCAGTCCATATTTAATTTTCTCCTCCCAAGGGAGCAAGCTAAGCCAACTAGTGAACCACCACCACCACATCATACTTTTCAGTGAAACATCCTGTAACATATGTACATAATAAAAAAATAAAAAATAAAAAAAAATATTTGCATTGCATGTGCATGGCTTCGCCATTTGTATTTACACATGTTGCTTGTTGTTGTCCAGGTTCTTAGGGTTTCTTTGTTTATTCTAGGAGACAAGATCAACCTACCCTTCACATTGCCAACCACCATTTCCCACTAAGTCAACATGAATCTGGTTGACTTATTCACTCCACTCTGTAACCCATATAATTTTGCAAAACCAATTCCAACTGACATAAGCCTCATTGATATGGAATAGATTTCATCACCCCCATACTTTTCCAAATTCATCCTGTTGAGGAATTTTTAAGAGCTTCCACTGCTTACATTCCCCCTTCACCTTCACCTTCACCATCACCCCTGGCTCTTATTGTATTATAGGTATAAATGGAAGGGACTGTGCCATAAGAGTTTGATAGCATTACTAATGATATTCAATTGATTCCAATACCCCATCAACTTAGGGAAGGTTCACACATAGCCATTGAAGATACTATAGATGTGAACCATAGTACATATGTAGACAATCCATAAATCGTTAAACTTGGAAATTTTTTATGCATTGATGAACAAAAACAATTGATAACTCTCCTCAAGAAGAAGAAGGGCATCTTTGTGTAACCACCAAAAAGGCTCGCACCCAGGTCTAACTATTGGAATTGATGAAAAACACACAAATAAGGCATGCATAAATTAACAACAAGAAATAAACAAATATAATAAATCTTTTATTAATTCCATTGGAGCCAAATTACAGATTCGTCCCTCTTAGGGATACCCATTTGATACAACAATTACAATAGTGGAGAGTTTATGATCCCTCTCAAGGGTAGGTGCGATATTCCAAATGCCTTTTAGGATGACACGGGATGCTCTAGGGTGTCGATGACCCTCTTCTCCATGATTAGAGGTATTTTTTGCCTTGCATCCCAAAACCCTGTTAGTCCTGCATGCAATAAACAACAAGAAGCATTAGTAACAAAGGAGGCCTCTCTTGATGAGGCTTTTAAAGGGTATTTGCACAAAAAGATGACATGATTAGCAATAATCAAGAAAATGCAAGAAAGATGCTAAAACTATGCAAAACATATAAATATTGCCATAAAACATGTAATCTAAAGCATATCTAACTATCTAATGGCTTAATTGTAGAATTGAAAGCATGGAGGCATGAAAAAGATCCATTAATGCCTACAATACAATAACGAAGTAAAATTGTGATTAAAACCTAATATTCCAGTCAAACGTCTCTAAAATATTGAATTAAACCTGCAAAACATCTAATCTAACCTAGCTAAATGAACTACAAAAGGAAAACAAGGGAATCTGCCCTAATTTTCTCACCGCGGGTCTGATGAGCGGTTGGCACTGTTCACCATGGCTGATAGCCGCGATGGAGCTTTGAGTAAGTTTGCCCTCCAAATTAGGGCTTTCTCTCTGATCCACCTTGTCAAATTGATGTCCAAGGGTCGCCTCTGTGTCCTCTGACAGGTGTGGTGGTTGAATTGCTTGGTTGGTGCACGGATTGCATGAATTGGCATTTCTTGGCTCTCCTAGGCTCCTAGGACCTCCATGGCAATTTGATCTCCAATTGGGTAGCCAAAGTGTCCCTCTCAATGCATGTAAGTGAGTATGCAATTCGATAGGGCTTCACTGCTCAATTGATATATGTTTCTCTAAACTTATCCCCAATTTGAAGGGGGTACTTATAGCATTTGCCAAGGGCTAGGGGTGGCTTCCTCATGAAGCCAAGATCAAGATTGGGTGGTTGAGCTTGTTGGGTAGAAGAATCCAGAACCTTCCTCACTCAAACCACTCCAATATGCAACCAATTGGCCATTGCAACCGATTTTGGGTCGGATGAAGGCCAACTAATTCAGAGGCTTGACCATGGGTGACATCTACGGGTAGCTCTGCTAACCATGGGTGTCAGCAGTGGTTAGCACTGACTAGGCAAAGGTGCCCAATTGAGTGGTAAAAACCATTGCTATACCTTGGATTTGTCCAAAGGTCTTCCATATGGTCTTCTAGCATGTCCCATATGAGTAGTCACCTCGACATGACACATTTTAGGTGTCTACAGATGCCCCTTTTGAGATGCATTGTGAGATCGAACAATACTGAGCAAAAATAGACCTCCTAAAATGATGTCATAGGTTAGATGATGATCATTAGTCTGATCAACATTAGATGCCCCAAGTCCAACAAAAGGATGTGCATCCTAGAATCATTGCTTCCAACTGGGTGGAAGGCTTAAATTTGAAGGGTTTGCACTCATCATCAGACATTTAGATAGCATCAATGCCAAGTAGGATTTCTACCTATATTTTAGAAAGGATGAGAGTTACAAAAAAACTATCATATATGCTATTTTCCCCAAGAAAAGGGGTAAGCTTATGATAGTTGTTGGCAATGATTCGCAAGGATGAACACAATTTTGACAAGATCTAGGGATCTTCTATTGAATTTGATTATGATTTGATATTATGACTACCCCCTCAAGTGACGAGTCGATGAGGGTAATGACAATTGAATGAAGTGATGAGGTCGCTTGACCACTATGAATGATCTTTGAACAAATTAAGATTTAGCATTTGAATACTTGGCAAGGCCTAATCAGCTATGATTACACCATTTAGAGTAATTGCATATTCCTATCCCATGGAGTGGTCCAACCATGAAGGCCTTCTTAGAGAATCAAAATGATAGCAATGTCAATTAGGTTTGTAGTGAATCATATTGTCGATGATCTACTAAAAATGTCATAGAAGAATTGTAATGAATACCTCGTTCCCATGGAGCAGTTCGACTATGTGGCCTTCTTAGGGATTGAAATGAAGCATAACAATTCTACGATGATGAATTTGCCCCAAATGTCCTTATGGTAATTTACTCATCTTTTCGGATTGCATGGATCACAAGTCATTGCAACCGCCAAGTGTGTAGGGTAAATTACTGAATACAAGGTGCATTTGGATTTTGAATTATTTGATTTTTTTTTATTTTGAATTATATTATCTGGTCTGGTTAGCATTTTTTATTTGACCTTTTAAAGCTCTCCATGGTGGGAATTTGGAGCATTTAATGCAGTTTGCTAACCATGTCTATCAAAAGTGGGCCAATTCCTTAACCATGGATGGGACTCGTGGGCAAAAAACCCTAATTTGGGGACCGTGGTTGCTAGGCATGGGCCGCACCAAATTCAAAAATTATAAAAAGGTTTTTCACTTAGTAAATTTTCATTATTCACCTGACAATGACAATAAACTTGAGAGCTCTGAGAGGTAAAAACTACATTTTGACACAGAACGCTATCGAAAACCCTATACCATTCCCGTTTATCCACACCGATGGTCGATCAACCTGAGGCTTCGACCAGTGGAGGAGCCAATGCCTCTAAGGTAACTCAAAAACCGAGACCATGCAATCACATTACCGATTTAAAATTAACCACACTAAACAATGGGTTAATGAATCACATTAAACTATCGATAATGAACCTCACCCTAGCTAGGATTAGCATAGGTTAGATTAGAGGGTGGGTTAGATTTATTTTTTTTAGGGTTTTTGGGGTTATTTATGGGGAGGTTATGACCCTTAAAGGTCAATACTCTCCATAGACATTTTTGACCATTGCATCGACCGCTACTTGGACCCACGATGCGCAAACTTTAGAAAATATTTCAAAATTTTCCATTTTTTTATTTTTCTAGGCACTTAATGCCATTTATTGCATTTTTGGAATGCATTTTTTATGTTTTTGAAATTTGTAATCATGCTTTTACATGTTTTTATATTTTTATGCATTTTTTAATTTGTTTTGACATTTTAGAATTATTTTTCATTATTTTTCTTATTTATTATTTTTGCTACCACTCAGACCTTGACCAATAGAGTGAGGGAGACCGATCTCCTTCACGACCTCCATGATGATCTCACTGATGAGGAGTGAGAGTGGTTCACTATTATGGGGTTTGGTTACATCTTGGACCTCCCCACCATCCAGATTGACCAGGGATACTTGACTACTTTGGCCCATCATTGGGATGCATAGACCAACACATTTCACCTATCGATGGGTGAGATGACTATCACTTTGGAGGATGTCTACCGCATATTCCATCTGCCCATTGATGGTGAGCCTATCACCTCTTCTCCTACCATGGCCAGGAGGGCCATATTTGATGCCATATTTAGGGGATGGAGCATTGAGGCATAGGACCGTAATGCCCATGGAGGCATCCACATTGGAGAGTGGTTCGAGACCCGATTCTTCTCACAATAGGAGGTTGTATTCATGCATTTGATTATCCAGATAGTCCTCCTAGACTCTTTAGGCATGAGGTTCCCTTGGAACCTCTTAGCTTAGACCAGAGAGGTTATGGTGAGCTATGCCCGAGATCCTCTCATTCTATCATGGGGAAGCACCCTGCTAGCACAACTCTACCATGAGTTATATCAGATCACACACTAGAGTAGAGTCGACATCAACTACAACATCCTCCTCCAGGTTTGGGGCTGGTAGCACATCCTGATTGAGCACCCTATTGATTTACCCATATCGATCACTAACATTGATGATGATAGTCAATGTTATACCACTTGTTGGCCTTAGGAGCGAGAGGGCTTCAAGAGTAGGTCTCATGCAGGAGACCTAGAGCATTATATTTCTAGATTCTCATAGCTCTACTCTGAGGACATATGGTGGTGACCGTATATGGACTACCCAACATGGACAAATGCAGATAGGTACCTACATCGGGCATGTAGAGATAGATGGATCTTCGATCGAAAGGCCAACATACATGAGTACCACTTCTACTCGTGCATCCTGAGGTAGTTTAGGATCCGATAGGATGTCCCAGAGATGCCACTCATCTATAGATGCTTGGTCCTTAGAGAGGGACCTGACTTAGCCCTAGGTCACTCCACTAGGGGATGAGGATGATGAATTTTAGGAGTCAGTCTTGGTGAATGCAGGCACCACTCCTAACTATGATGGATGGTGGGTAGACTACCAGTGGCATGGAGAGGGACCTCTAGGCCGACTAACTAGTGGATTTACAGTAGAGGGTATATAGGTGCAAAGGTGGATCCTCATGGGTACAGGACCTGCCAGAGGATAGAGGGTGCATGGGGTAGAGGGGCCACTATAGAGGAGGGCCCATAGGTAGAGGTAGAGGAGGAGACACCAGAGGAGGGTGAGGTACCTCCAAATAATGATATTAGGTAGTTGAGATCCTATATTGTTGACCTCTAGAGCTAGATTGGGAGGCTACAGACTCAAATTTTATAGTGGGATACTACTATCACCATGATAGAGGTGAAGCTAACTCATGGCCAAAGATAGTGGCATAGCTATGAGGAGGAGAGGGCAGCTCTCCAGGCATAGGTAGCTACAATAGATACAAAGATTAGGAAGATCATTAATGAGCATGATCTTGCACAAGCATAGTTGTCTATCATTACCACTGAGAGGGATCTATTGAGGGCAGAGATGGGAGGCCCCTCATCTACATAGGCTATCATGGTGCCTCCCATAACACCATCTTCTTTATTTCCAAGAGGTCATGACCCCATGGTAGAGATCAAGAGGCTTCATTCCCTCATGGAGGAGGGTAATGAGTGACAAGATGGAGTGTAGCTCGCATCTCCTAGCTAGAGGGCTACATCAGGCTGATAGGTGGGGAGGTTCCAGATGATACCCACACTATAGGGACCCATAAGAGTGGGTCCAAGACTAGGACCAGGGAGATAGGGTAGTATTCCACCAGCTCGAGCCATAAGACTCGCATGATAGAGGGGGTTGCTTCTCATGTATTGGGCCTCTTTGGTTTAGGTCAAACACAAGATCCTGAGCAGGCCATACAACATGCACCAGAGCAGGCTCCTAGATATGGGGTTGAGGGAGGGAGAGAGGGCTCCAGTTCCAGTTGATCAGGGATTGTAGGGTAGAGCTACTACACTATTATGACACATATTTTAGCTTTTTGTACCATTTTTTAGTGTAAGGTCGAGGACCTACACAGTTGTAGCCTATGGGTATTTTGATGTACCCTGATACTATGTACTTTTGACACACAAAATATATATATATATATGACATTTCATCTCATTACATGTGTACTTTATTTTTGATATTTTATGTTTATGTTATGCACATGGATGCAATGCATGTATTTTATTTATTGCTATATGATGTGATGTATGGATGACATGCACTAGCTAGATTATGGATGTATGATTTAAATGCTATGATTTAAATGTGTAGATGGACTACTTTATGATGTTATGTATATGAATGCAATATTTGATGATAAATGCATGTATAATTTCCTTTCTTTTATGCATTTAATTTATGTTGCTTATGACATAGTTTATACCATGTATTTATTGCATATATTTTCTATGATGAATGCTATGCAAATGGACATGTATGCTTTAATCACTTAAAACATAATGTATGAATGTAAATGAATTTGACAATCTAATGGATGACACCACAGAATGTATAACAATCATGAATTGTAATTGCTATATACTTGATAATTGTACACCCTTATGTGAGATGCAATGATGTATTGTTTCAGTTTATAAGATTTTGTAAACTAAAAGGAATATAAGTAACATAATCAGTGGTCATTTAAATATCATTTTTGACATCCATCCGGTATCTAATGTATGTGACAACTCATTTTAATAAACAAACTCTCATAAAATATAATTGATATTTGATGATTGCATGAAATTTGATTGTTGCTATTTGGGAATTTTTGAGGCTTTCCATGAGACTCAAACACCCTAGTTGACTTATCAAAAGTTGCATACTAACTAATTAGGCTTTTGAAAAGTAAATCTTTCACTCCAACTGACCAAACTATTCATTACCCCTATGTGTGCAAGTGAATATATTAGATAAGGCATAAGCATACCCTAGTGCCAGGTGGGATTCATTCAGCCCATTGTTGTATTGGGGATCCTCAAATGTCTATCCGATCCTAGGTTCGAACTCATTCAAACTAGACCACTAATCAATCCAGGCCACCCCAAGCTAGCCCACTTGTAAATTGCGTAGAACTACCCCTTCAATGATAGGCGGGATTCTTTCAGCCCATTGCTATCATTGAGGATCACCCTATGGCTTTCAAGTATTGATCATTCTAGGGATTCGAGCTCCCCCCTTATTTTATTTATTTTATTGGGATACTTGCTCTCATATATAGTGATAAAAATCATTATTTATTTTCTCTTTTTAGTGACAATAATCACTGTTTATTTTGAGTTTTTCTTTTTCTCTTGAGCAAGGGATTTGAATTTTGATTTGAATTTGATCTTCATTTGATATTTTATTTGAATATTGGGGGTTTTGACTTTTGAGATGTCAATTTGGGATATCGATCTTAGGATATCGATTTGGGGTATCAACCTTTGATGTTGATCTGGGATGTTACTCTAGGATATTGCTCCTTCATTTGCAAGCAAGGGATTTATTCGGGTAGGGGAGTATGCTCATCCTTTTGCCAATGACCACTACCCTAGACCATTGCTCCTCACAAGATAAGCAAGTAATAAAACCTTTCACTCAAGGTGACCTGGATCACTTCATGGCTTTTGCCCTTTCACACCCTAAATAGGATTTGTTTAGTGTATTTAATTAGTGATAGGATCCTGATATGCCCAGTGCTATCAAAACTAGACCTTACCTAACAAAAAAAAAGCAATATTTCCACTAAGCTCTTGATAAGTCCACTAGGTATGGTTGAATGACCGAAAAACTCTAGCTTATTCCTCTTAGCAACAAGATGGATTGTGTTGAAAAACACATTTACTCACAAGGGTGATTACTGATGAAAATGCAAAGATGCATGATTGAAACACAAACGTGGCATCATTTGTAAGATTGCAAACACAACCTATCCTAATGCAATGTGTGATGGATGGAAATGCCTAATGCAATGCAATGAAATGGAATGCAAATGATGCAACTGAAATGCAATATGTAAATGAAAATGCAATGCAAAATGTTTTTGAGTTTTCTATTTTGCAATGTTTTTGGATTTTTCTTATATTTTGACCAAGGGATTTTAAAAACCATTGGAGCCTTTTATGCTTTGACCAAAGGGCTAAATATACCTTTGGAGCCTTTTTGAACTTGACCAAAGGGCTTACAGATGCCTTTGGAGCCTTTTTGAACTTGACCAAAGGGCTTACAGATGCCTTTGGAGCCTTTTTAATTACAAAGGCTTACAAATGCCTTTGGGACCTTTTTGAACTTGACCAAAGGGCTTACAGATGCCTTTGGAGCCTTTTATTGGTCTTAGGCATAGAACACTTTAAGATGAAGGATGTTGAGAGGTTCAGGCTCTTCAACTCCTTCCAACGATGTCAAGTGATATGTCCTAGGTCCGATATTCTCAGAGATCATATAAGGACCCAACCAATTAGCCATGAATTTGTCTCGCATTTTTGGTGGTAAATTTGAATTCTATTGGTTCTCTTTCAACACAAGATCACCAACCTCAAAGTCTCTCAGATGGACTTTGTTATTGTAAGCTCATTTTAAGCGCTCTTGATAAACATGGAGATGCTCAAGGGCATTCACATGATGTTCATCAAGTAGCATCAATTGATCTAGGTGAGCTTGTCGTACGATGTCATCATCAATGAATTCTTTCAATGCGATGCGCAACATTGGAATTTCCAACTCTAGGGGCATAATGGCCTCAGTGCCATATACTAGTGAAAATGGAGTTGCCCCAGTGGGTGTCCGAATGCTAGTCCTATAAGCCCATAATGCAAGGGGTAGCTGGATGTGCCAATATTTGTGGTGTTCTTGTACCATATTTTTCAATATGGAAACCACTATCTTATTTGAAGCTTCAACTTGTCTGTTTTCTTGCGGATAGTATGGAGTCACAAAACTATGTTTGATTCTATACTTAGACGTCAAAGCTCTCACAATTTTGTTCTTAAATGACGTTCCATTATCCAAAACTATCTTGGATGGTATCCCAAAATGACTTATGATATTGGTGAGTATAAACTCAACAATACGTGCTCCAGTTGTCATTGTTAAGGGAATGGCTTCCACCCATTTAGTAAAATACTCAGTAGCCATAATAATAAAAGTATGTCGACCCGATGATGGAGGAGAGATCTTGCCAATAAGATCAAATCCCCACTGAGCAAATGGCCAAGCCGCTTGGATGGGTTGTAAGGCCTATGATGGCAAGTGCATAAGATTAGCATGATGCTGACATTTAACGCATTTCTTGACATACACATTGCAATCCTTCTCCATTATGGGCCAATAATAACCCATGCGAAGGATGCACTTGATGATAGCCATGCCACTAAAATGGCCACCGCACGTACCATCGTGAGCTTCTAAAATTGCCCAAGATGACTCTTGGGGCTCAAGACAATGAAGGAGAACTCCATCATAGCTTCTATGATATAGGATGTCTGCTAACAAGACATACTTTGTCACTTTCTATTTAAATGTGCATCTTATGGCACATGAAAATCCCTGAGGGATTAAACCAAGTCTAAGGAAGTCATGTATCTATGACATCCAATTTTGATAAGCTTCAACCTCGACTGATAAGACAACATGTTCCCCCTACGGTTCTACATTTGCAAATGCAGACTGGAAAACAACCTTATGGTGAATGGTAGTACCACTCCCCATCGGATCCTACGAGATCAAATACCCCCAGGATGCTCTCTTTAGAAAGTCTCTGGCTTTGTAGAACCACTCATGGTTTGGTTCCACATGAATCATGTTGATTGACTCTTTGTTATCCAATGCTTCATGCTGCATAATGGTGTGTGACAACGTCTTTACGTGGATGGTAGTAAAGTTAGTAGATGGATTCTAAGGGATTAAGGATCCCAAAGATGCCATAGTGTCTGCAAATCTATTAGATGAATGAGGGATTGCCTCGATGTCATACCACTCTAGTCGAGCTAGATATGTGTCAACAAGATCCTTGTAAGCTTTCAATACTAGGCATCGACATTGAAATAGTCCCTTAACTTGATTAACAATGAGAAGGGAATCACCAAAGATATTTAGCCTTTTAATCTTCATGGTGATAGCTATTTGGAGTCCCAAAATTAGGGCTTCATATTCAGCATTATTGTTGGTGCAAGGAAAGTCCAACTTGAATGACAAGGGCATTGGAGCACCTTGCGATGTGAACAACACTATTCCTGCACCACCCCCTTGCTCACACTTCGAACCATCGAAGAACAAGGTCATATCGGCTTTGTTATCCAGTTCCTTGAGTTCGGGTGCTTCTGATAAAGCAAATACTACATCATCAAGAAGCTCTATGGTGAGAGGTCTACTATTCTCTAGAGGTGCCTCAACCAGTTGATCAGCTATGACTTGTCCCTTAATGGACTTTTGGCTTATGAATTCCAAATTAAATTCTATCAATAGCATGATCCACTTCATAGTACGTGTATTATGATATGTCTTGCTCATCATATACTGCAAAGGATTTTGTTTTGATATGACATACGTCGTATGACTTAACATATAGTGCCACAATTTCTTTATAGTGAACACTACTACTAAACATAGCTTTTCCACGTATGCATATCCTAGCTCATAACTCACCAAGGTTCAACTAATATAATATATGGCTTGCTCTTTATCTTGCACATTCTTTTGGGCTAACATGGTCCCTAATGCAAAGTTCGATCACTGATATATATAGTAGAAATGGTACATCTGGCCTTGGTGGAGCTAGTACTGGTGGTATTGCCAGGTATTGCTTAATCTCAGCAAAGGTTGCTCGATAGTCCTCATCCCAATTAAATGGGACCCCTTGTGTAGCAATCGATTCATGGGTCAATATTTATCTGATAATTGTGTGATAAATCACTTTATGGATGCTACTTTGCCCTGTAGGCTTCTTAATTCCTTGATATTTGTGGGAGGATGCATCTCTAAAATAGCCTTGACCTTTGCTGGGTCAACTTCGATGCCTCATTTTGAAATGATGAATCCTAAGAGCTTTCCTGAAGTTATACCAAATATACACTTCTTAGGATTCAACCTGACATTATGCTCTATCAAGTGATCGAAGACCTTCCTCAAGACCTCAACATGCTCTGAACGCAGCAATGACTTAGCCAACAAGTCATCGATATAATCCTCTAGGATCTTATGCATGTAGTCATGGAAAATATATGTCATAGCTCATTGATATGTGGCACCAACATTCTTAAGACTGAATGGCATAACTTTATAGTAAAATGTCCCCCATGGTATTATAAACATGGTTTTATGTTGGTCTTCGAGCTTAATCTGAATTTGATTATAACCAAAAAAATTATCCATTAAGGAGAGCATCTCATGACCCATAGTTGCATCTACAAGAGCATCGATATTCGGCAATGGAAATGAATCCTTTGGTGTTGCCTTATTGAGATCTCTAAAATCCATACAAATACGGATCCTTCCATCAGGTTTTCCTATAGGCACCATATTGGATACCCATTCAGGATAGTCGATGGAAATGACAAACTCTACGTCCAACAACTTTTGCAACTCATCCTTAACCATTAAGGCTACTATTGGATGCATCTTCCTAAGTTTTTGCTTGACTGGATTCTTTGATAGATCTAGCGAAAGGTTATGAGTAACCAATTTTGGATCTAGACTTGGCATATCCTTGTAAGTCCAAGCAAAGAGATCAGGTCTCTCTCTCAGTAGAGGGATGAGGTTGGCACGCTCATCAGGAGTAAGACTTTCTCCAAATTTAACCTTCCTTGGATTGGTGGGATCATTACTGATATCCACTTTGAAGGTTTCCTCTACTGACATATGGGATCCCTCCTCAAGATGATGAGGCGTAGGGATCAGGTGGATGTCATCTGTTGGGTTTATAGGTTCCGCATTGGAAGCATCCTCAGCATGATAAACATCATGTGCACAACCTGGTGCAAAGTGAAAAGGTTGCAACATTTCTTCATTAGGGAAGAAATATTCAGGCTCTAGGGGTGAGTCAACATGATCCCAATCAATAGCATCTACATTTAGATGCAATGGTTTGGAAGGATCGGCTAGATTGTGGAGTGGAGTGGTCAAATCAATGGAGATCATATTGATGGAATGGATCATGTCTCCAGGACCACGTGCAAGTGACTCAACATTTGTGAAGCTTCCATCCCCGAGATGTGGTTCTGGGGGTATGGGGATCTCTAGATTCGGTCCATGAATGGACTGTCAGATGGGATCATTGGGCTCAAGGAGCTCCATGTACGTAGGTGGATCGAGAAACACCATGTGATAGATCACATCAAAATTTGGTGGTCTTCCCCTGAGGTGAGGATGGAGATTAATCTCTCTATACATCTCCTCAACTATATAAGGTGCATTACGCTGACGTAGGTAGGGAGGTCCTAAATAGGCTCTCTCCATTTTATCCTCATCATCACTATCATAATATAGACCTTCACCCCTACCTAATGGAATCGGGTGATGTTCCAAATGAGGCCCCATGTAGGCTATCTCTTGATAGCCATCATCATCATTCGAGGGCTCTTCGCTCATATTCATTGATTCCATAGGTAATAAATGATGTAAGTTGAGAGGACCTAGATAGGCCAACTCAGCTCCATCATCATGATTACTATCATACATGGATCTCTCTACCCTACCCATAGGAATTGGGAGATCAACAAGATGAGGCCCAAGGTAGGCCCGCTCAGTTTCATCCTCATAGTCACTCTCGACTATGAAGCGCTCTTCGATCTCATCCATTTGTTCCATGGGTAGCAGATGATGTAAGAGTGTAGGGCCTAAGTAGGCCAGCTCAGTTTCATCCTCATATTGCTCATTGTTTGAGGATAACTCACTATCATCTATTCTAGAATCATAGTCTGGTCCATCACTTTTGGTGATGGATACTGCATGCACGTCCTCAGAAGCAACTTCTGATTTGGTGTCCATAGTTGTATCTAGACTCTGGAAATGCATACCAATATCATTGGTAGCTTCACAACTTTGATTGTCCAAGTGGGCTCTTGGAATTTGTTCTAGGCCGGTCTCCACCAAGATGTTTGCATGATATCTCTCAGGTGGTTCTATAGTGACATAGGTCACTAGCCAGTTATCCCTCCAAAAGGTGGAAGGATTAGGGTGATAAGGATTGAAATCAACTTCACCCCCCAAACTGAGGTACAAGTGGTCTAGAGATGCCATAAGGAGTTCATCCTATCCTCCACTATAAAACCCTACACCGAACCTATCAGTAGGTAACTGATATCATGGTTCGATAGGTCTCCTATGCCCCTACTCGAATAGTCTGAGGCCATAACCATGCCAATGGTAACACTCAAAATATCGTATGGCATACTCAAGGTTGGAAAGATAATGAACATTTATAGCAAAAGGTTCATCATCATCTTCATCCATGGGCATGGGAGATGCAATCTGGTCTAGCCCTCCATAGATGAAGTTTGTTTGGTTAGGTGGCACCCCTAATGGTTCCACTATCCCTATAGGGAGGTGATGGGCTCATGGTCGGCCCATGTCTCATGCAGTCTTGATAATAGGTATGAACGTCATATTCTGCATAATGTACTCCCCCAATCTAGGATTAACCAAATGTATGGTCACCTATGGTGCAGATGACCCTGTTGAAGACACAGGTGAAGCAGGCTGAGGTGCCTCTTCGACTTCTGCTTGAGCTTCCTCTACTTCCATGGGAGTAGGGGCCTCAATGATGACTGGCTTGGGCACTGATTTGATCTCCTTTTTGCCCATCTTAGCTTTAAGCTTCCTATCATCCCGACGCATCATAGGCGTAGATGGTCTAGTGGAAGAAGTAGTCGTGTGCTCTGATCTTTGAGATACAGACATTGTAGGCTTAGCACACACTTTTTCGATCTTACCTCCTAGTTCTTTAATTGGTGATGATGGCCACACATCTAGGTGCATTGAGGGGAGCATAAATTCCCTTGGAAAATCGGCTAGGTTCATGTATTTGAAGGGCTCTTCATCCGAAGGCACCACGTGAACCTGTCCCTCATGAATGTACTTAATACATTGATGTGAAATGGAAGGGACACAATGCATTTCTCTAATCCAAGGCCTACCCAAAAGTATATTGTATTACATAATACCTTCGATGAAATGACACATCACATGGATGGTCTTTAGTCCTACCTAAATAGGTAGAACTATAGTACCTACAATCGAGCATAATGCATCATTGAATGCTCTCAATGTGAAGGTCGAAGGTATAATATGCATCTTAGGTAACTTTAAGTGAGTTAACGCCTTGGTTGTAATAATATTGATCGATGACCCCATGTCGATCAAAACCTACTTGAACGGTTTATGATTTATGCATGCAATGATATGCAACGGTGGGTATGCTATAACAGTAGAAACCATCTTCACTTCATGATCATGAAATTGTATGATCGGTTCCTTACACTGTTGCACATGTCCCACGAAGTGTGTGAATGCTTCAAGATCCTGGGACTGAACTTCAATGGACCTCAGAATATCCATAAGCATCTCCCTATGCTTAGGAGACTGCTGAATAAGCTCATATATCGACAACTTAGTTGGAGTTATCTATAGGTTTTGAACCAACCTACTTATGATGGTCACCACCGGTCTAGTTGGTGGGCCTGGCATATTCTAGGATGGCCTTGGAGGAGGCACAACATGCACTCTAATAGGTACTGGAGGTTGAGTGGGTCGTTCATACCTCGTATTTCTCATGACAACATTGACCATGCCAACGAACCCATGGGTGGGTGGTTCGATATGCACTTGGTTGACCTAACCAACATTGTTCCTCGATACCTCATGATTAGGTAGAGGATTCTTATAAATCCCCATATTTTGGTTATCAGGTGCTTGTGGATTATCAATGAGAAGTGTACCTCTCTCGATCATGTTTTGCACCAAATGTTTGAAAGACCAACATACTTCGATGTCATGGCCTTTCATTCTATGGAATATGCAATATTGATCATCTTTATAGCCTTTTGGCTTAGGGTCAAACCCTAATTATGGCCTTTGCCTCGCATAGCTGATGAAAAATTGAAGCCAACGACTCCGATAATGGCATGAATATGCGAGGAGGGCGTTGCTCCTTATTTTTACCTCTTGTAGTTGTTGTTGTGCTTTTCATACTATGCAGGAGGAGGTTGGGCCTGATAATTTTGCTTTTGCTACCCCTTATCCCCTTTTTGGAGGTTTAACACTACCTGATTGACGTGGGCCGGCTTGGCCTGTTGTCGCTCAGTACCTTTCTTGTTCCACTCCTTTTTGTTCCTTAGCTTCAAGTTACCCTCCTGTAACTTGATGTCCTCGATTACCTTGGCCTGCGCCAAAGCCTCCTCGAATGTCTGGTATTGTTGCAATTGCAACAATAACGAAATATGCTTTGCACAACTCTTTATAAACATTTGGGTCAATTCTGAGGATGGGATGGGGAATGGCAACTTTACCATCATCCTCCTCCATCGCTTTTCATAATCCATCACTGGCTCATCATCGCACTGTATTAAAGCTGCCAGGTCCGATAGATTAGCCTTTTTCTTGATGCCAAAGGAGAAGCGTTCAAGAAATGCATCCACTAGTTGATTAAAACTAGTGATGTTGTGCCTCTGTAATTGGTTGAACCACTCTCGAGCTAGGCCTGAGAGGGTCATGATGAAGGTGCACAAGAGCAAGGCATCGTTGCTTTCAATATGAAAGCACATATCTAAGAATCTAGTCACATGCTCTTGTGCATCTTCCTCTCCTTGAAATCTCTCTAGCCTAGGCATCTTGAAATGCTCAGGGTATGCTGGAGTAGGCACTGACGTGCATAGAGGTTCATTGTGAATTTTGTTCAAGGTCAGATTTTGGTAAGTCATCCCTTGCTTCTCTATGGCTTGGAATTTCTCTTCTAAGGCTTTGAAAGCTTGTGAGGAAAGGATCTCCTCCTCTCGAGATCACCTCAGAGGTGGCTTCGGAGGCAGATTCCTATTGTGTCGAGGTGGTGGACTAGGCTCATCATCCTCCTCAACTAGGGAGATCTTAGGATATTCTTGATCTAATCTCTCCCCCACTTCTTCCTCATACTACCTATGCTCATTACTCTGTGGGCACCATTCTTTTGGGGGGGCAGCGAGTAGGTGGAATCACATACTTAGGGCATAGATTAGGTAATGAAACCTGTCATCTCTCAACATGCTCCCTGGTCTCTCTTTGAGGATGCAAACTAGTGCTAGCTAGTCGATCCTCCCTCTCAATGCACTCCTTTTGGTCAAGGATGCATTGTTCATGCATACGCTGCTCATATAAGCATTGTCTCAAGAGCCTTTGCCCCTGAGTGCTCTCATGCTCGAGATATTCTTATTCTATGTGAACATCCTCCAATTGATCTTGGAGGATCTGACGTCTTTGCTCTGATTCCAGTCTCTATGCTATGTCAGCATGATTGGTCGTGTGAGGCCTCTGATGCGTGCACTCTATGAGCGGCTTTGTGTGTGTGTCCCACAATGGACTGGTGTGCCATGCTCCTATGACTTTGATGATATTCTCAATTGTTTAATGAATTTCACCTGTATATTCATAACTCAAAAAATTGGAAATGAACTCCAGGACACATAATCCAACATATAATGTGTGGTAATGAAGCCCACACACGGTTAGGGAGCACAGGTCCTCCTAGATCCTCACTCGTTTTCACCCAGTCAGTGTTATACCCTTCGAAGAGGAGTATATGCAAATTTTCTAGGCTACAAAAGGTTCTTGGATCCGGTATTGGTCTAGAACATAGGGTACGAAGGAGTTGCACCAATAGGTGGAAATCACCTCCACCGTCATTGAAACCCTACTAGTGGTTGGATGTGACTTCCAACTCACTAGTGTTTACTTTTGAATGTGGTGTGTATGGTTCTTTTTAATTTGCATGAAAGAAAAATACATAAGACAAAATTCAAATGATTCTTCTCTATATGTAATGCAAAAAAAGGAACATTTCACATTAAGAAAGTATGCATGATTAATTCTATATGATATTTAGAAAATGCATACTAACTATGAAATGGCCACTAATCGGGCCTCAAGCAAGCAAACAAAATACAAAAGACATCCTAGCACGCTGGAGACTAGGGCAAACTACACTCAGAGGTCCGTTGTTCCTAGCAACGCCTAGTAAAAACCTAAAAATGAAAGACCTAAGGACTTATGCGCATATTGCCAATTATGTTGTCTTTCCTAATTAGTCTAATTTATTTTGTATTCTGGAATTTAACAAAGATTAAAATTAGATACAGAGAGTGATAATGGGACCTACCTCAAGTCCACATCCGAATAAGTTTTATGCCTCTACTATTTTATTTTTCAGATTTTGACCACGACTCTGTGGCATGATGACCTTTGTTGCCTATGGGTGTCAGCCACAATGACAACTTTTAACCATGCCTGTCATCCATGGTGAGCACGTGTCATAAAAAAACAATAGAGTCAGTAATTTGAGGCATAAAATATAGAGTTTTCACCATGATCGTCTACTGTAACCACCAAAAAGGCTCACACTCAAGTATAACTATTGCAATTGATGAAAAAATACAAATAAGGCATGCATAAATTGACAAAAAGAAATAAATAAATATAATGGATCTTTTATTAATTTTGTTGAAGCCAAGTTACAGATTCGTCCCTCTTAGGGATACCCATTTGATACAAAAATTACAATAGTGGACAGTTATTGATCCCTCTCAAGGGTAGGTGTGATATTCCAAATGCCTTTTAGTATGACATGGGATGATCTAGTGTGTCGATGAGCCTCTTCTCCGTGATTAGAGGCATTTTTTGCCTTGAATCCCAAAACCATGTTAGTCCTACGTGCAATAAAAAAGTAGCATTAGTAATAAAGAAGACCTCTCTTGATGAGGCTTTTAAAGGAGATTAGCACAAAAAGATGACATGATTGGCAATAATAAATAAAGTGCAAGAAATATGTTAAGACTATGCAAAACATATAAATATTGCCATAAAACATATAATCTACAGCATATCGAACTATCTAATGGCTTAATTGCAAAATTGAAAGCATGGAAGCATGAAAAAGATCCATTATGCCTACACTACAATAATTAAGTAAACTTGTAATTAACACCTAATCTGCTGATCAAATGTCTCTAAAATGCTGAATTAAACCTGAAAATATCTAATCTAACCTAGCTAAATAAGCTGCTAAAAGGGAAACAAGGGAATTTACCCTAATTTTCTCATCGAGGGTCTAATGCATGATTGGCACTGTTCACTGTAGCTGACAGCCATGATGGAGCTTTGAGTAGGTTTGCCCTCCAAATGTGGGCTTTATCTTTGCTCCACCTTGTCAAATTGATGTCCAAGGGTTGCCTTTGTGTCCTCTTACAGGTATAGCGATTGAATTGCTTGGTTGTTGCATGGATTGCATGGATTTATATTTCTTGGCTCTCCTAGGCTTCTAGGACCTCCATGGCAATTTGATCTCCAATTGGGTAGTACAAATGTTCCTCTCAATGCATAAGTGTGAGTATGCAATTCGACAGGGCTTCATTGCATTCAATTGAAGGTTTCTTTAGGCTTATACCCAATTCGAAGGGGGTACTTATAACATGTGTCAAGGGCTAGGGGTGGCTTCCTCATGAAGCCAAGATAAATATTGGGTGGTTGAGCTTGTTGGGCGGAAGTATCCAGAATCTTCCTGGCTCAAAACGCTCCAATCTACAACCAATTGGTCATTGCAACCGATTTTGGATCGGATGAAGGCCAATTGATTCAGAGGCTTGATTGGAAATATGAGCAAGTTTGATTGTCATTTATGTCAAGAGTCATTTTTGGTAAGCAACATCAATTTTAGTGAACAGTACAAGAGGAATTATGTCAAGCATCAGTTTCAGTGAGCAGTATTAGTTTTCCTATTCAGTGCAAGAGGAAGATTGCCATTGCCTCCAGGTGGCCAGATGAGGTCTAAAGGGCAATAGGAAGGCCCAAGAAAAAAATATTATTATATGTTATAATAATATTAATGGTCTAAGATCAAGACCTAGAGATTTAAATTAATTATAATAATTTCATTATAAATTAATTTATAATTTAATTTGATTAACTCTAAGAGTTATTAAGTTAATTATAAATTAATTATAATTCAATTATTAATTAATTTATGATTTAATTTAATAAACCTTAAAGGTTAGGGTTATGAGGGCACAAAGGTTTAATTAATTTGAAATTAATTGAATAATTTGAATGTCAACATATTTAGCACATGGTACATTGCATATAAGAAGGGGTAAACTTTATACCAAATATGATCCATGTGATCCATTTGATTTATGCAAAAATTGTGCACAAGGCAAAGAGTAATAATCATGTGTATTAAAAGCATTTAATAGGTAGGGAATAATACAAGGAAGTAGGGAGCGCACTTCATGTTGCAAGGTGTTGGGTAGTGTGATTAGCATCCATAGGCTGCACTAAGAATTTCATTGGTGCAAGGTTAAGGGATCGATTCCCATGGTCTTAGTTTTTTGATAAGCAAAGAAGTATTTTTAGATTTGTGTGGTCGAGGAGAGAAACAAAAGGAATGCGCTTTCATTTCCCTTTGTGTGGAGGTATGTAGCCCACGTGGTGGGTGCACACTTGGAAAATACGCTCTATAGGAAGAGGTTGCACGTTTGAAACCCATCAAGGCCCTTTTGGTGGATTTTATAAGGTATGCGGTCATAATTGCAAGGTGTTTTTGCTACATTCAAAAATTGCAAAAAATAATTTTTTAATTTCCTAAGGTTGTATAAATTAAAATTGCTTGTGTTAAAAGGTTTTTGCGAGTTATAGAAATGGAGATAAAATGGTATGCGTATTGTTATTTTTTGGGTGTTAATTTTTGAGTGCTTAGAGTTTGTAAGAAGAGTAAGGAGAAATAAGGTTTAGTAAGTTCTTGATATTTTGATTTGGTAAAATATTTTAGTGAGGATATATTAAGGATATTTTTTTGCTATCTAACCCTTGATATTGGCAAAAAGAGTGGTTGTGATTAAAACAGGTTTTTGAGGTCAGATATTCTTAAAACAAGAGGTAAAGGCTCATTATCCTTGAAAGTGATTGTTGGAAGTTATGAATGCAAAATTTGGAGTGAAAAATATTGATTGGTTAACATAGTTGAAGTTTGGCTTTGAGATATCCAATATTTATTGGTGTGGTATTTCTAGAATAAAAGTTGATTCTAGAAACCTTGTTTGATAAACATCATTGAGTAAGCCTTTACATGTATGATTGATGAATGCTTGAGTGAGAACTTGTGACTATCGTGAACTAGGGTTTATGAAAAGATCATGAGTATAATTGTTATGTGTTTTTGAAATCATCTTGAGTTGAGGTTGAGTTCCATTGTGAGAGTTGTTGAGATCATTGCATGAAACATATGCTTAGGGTTTTACAAGTAAGTTTTATTTCATTGGTTGAGTTGATTGAGCTATAGTGATTGGAAAGTGTTGGAGTGATAGTTCAAGTTTTGTGAAGCAAATTGTTCTATATTCTAAATTGATTTGAGATTGAAATTGAAAGAGATTGAGTAATTGTGAGAGTGAAACATATTGAGTCTCTAACCATTCTCTATATGTTTTTGTGAGTCAAACAAAATTTTGTGTGGAACTTTTTTGAGTGATTGAAGATATTTTTTGCAAGAGATTGAATTGATATTATGTACAAGTTTTTGTGATTTATTTGAGTAAGCTTTTGTGAGATCTTATTAATAGATTTAAGTAAGTTCTAGGGTGGACTTAAGGATAGAATAAAGGAAGATTTTGTAAAGGCTTAAGGACATATTTGTGTGAGCTTGTGTGGAAGCTTAAAATCAGATTGGAAAAGTTCTTGAGAGGACTTGTTGGATAAACTTATGATAGAGCAAAGTCATATTTGTGAGCAAAGTTGACAAAGTAGAGGTCAGTGTTCATTGTAGATTCAATATACAGTTTGAGAAGATTTGTGCTAGATCGAAGGACTGTGTTTAGTGCAAATTTAAGATAAATATTGTGTAGATATTTGGAGGTGATAAAGTAGAGGACATTAATCTCTAGTGGATAGATATCCATTAGCCAGGACAGAGAGGATAGAGGTATTCAATGGAGAGAGATCCACAACCTAGAGCAGTGGAGGCAGTAGTCTTCTAGAGGATCACTAGCCAAATCAAAGGAGATTAGTGTCTTCTGTGGAGAGATATCCATGAACTTGATTAGCAGATTGGTGTCTTATTTGTACAGAGATCCATAAGCATTGTAATAGGGAAATGTTTCCCAAGATAATTGTTGAGAAATTTTTAGTAAAATATTTTCTCCGTGGAGTAGCCCACATTGGGTGAACCACGTTAAATCATGTCTCTCATGTGTGTGATGCTTCATGTGATTTTTATTACTTTGATGTTACTACTACTATCATATATGTTGAAAAACAAAAATTTTTATCTTGTACTGTTCAACCCCTCTCTTAGTATAAGTACATGTTCTTCAATTGGTATCAGAGTTGGTCTCTCCGTGAAAAGACTATCAACTTGGAGGAGGATACATCAGAAATACATGACTTTAGAAAATGAAGAAGAGACCATGTTTGATATAAAAGAGGAATTCTTCACTGCTATCAAGAACTTGGAAAGGATTAGAGAGGAAAAATCAAACTTGAAGGAACAAAAGCAAGAGGATGAAGAACCAAATATGGAACTTCTACAAAGTCTCACATAACTCAAGATAAAGGTAGAAGAATGAAAGAAAATTAAACAAGATATGATATATATATATTAAGATAAACGGAAATAGAGTGTGAAATATTGGAAGCACTAAGGCATGAAGCGAAAAATACCAAGATACTACAAGATATAAAGTTAGGGAAAAAAAAAGTGGAATCCAAATTTCAAGAAGTAGAGACATCAAACAGAAATGAGCTCATAACTCATATCCCAAAAAAAAAGGACATCGAGAAAGAAGACAACAAAGAATAATCATGGATAAGAGTTAATCACAAAAGGTGAAGCACTCAACCACATTCTCAAAGGCATTCAAATAGGTTACATAATTTCTTCCTTCTCTATTGCTTTTCTTGTAACAAATATGGTCATAAACCTTTATAATGCACTAGTGATGTGAAAAATTTTATCAGTAGAAGTTTCAACTCTTTTGCACCTCTCATGAATGATGATACCATATGTTAAAAATACAATAATTGAAGAACACAAGCTTATACTCAGAGAGGGGGGTGAACAGTATAAGACCTCTTTTTACTTTTTCCTTTATACTTCAAAATAGTAAAGCAATATACCCAAAGCAATATCAAAGCAATGCACAATATCATCCACAAAGTGACACCAATTTTAACATGGTTCACCTAGAATGGCTGGGCTACGTCCATAAAAATTTTCTCTAAAAGTTATCTCAAAGTTCTTTGGGAATCCTTCCCAATTACAATGTTTATGAGCCTCGGCCCAAAGGAGATACCTTCCCCCAATCAGAATTTATGAGCCTCTACTGAGATACCTTCCCCCAATCAAAATTTATGAGCCTCTGCTCAAAGGAGATACCTTCCCCTCTGCTCTGGAAATGATCCCTCAGAAGATCAACTACCTCTACCTCTTTCCAGCACATGGAAATCCTTTCCACCGAAGACCTCCTGTCCTCAATGCTTAACCTAAGAGACCTCTGCCTTCTATGATCACGTCCACAATAGCTCAGCAACCTATACCAAACATAGTTAGTCGGTCTAGTACAAGTCTTCCTCTGTCTGTCAGATCTGTCCAACTCTTGAACAAATCAATCCTCTGCATACAAGCCTTCTCAAAGACTTGCCAACTATCCTCAGGTTCTTCTAATAGAACCAATGCACCTCTATCCTCAATTTCTCTGATAGAACTATCAAAATCAGCTCACAAGTCCTCTGCTAGGACCTATCCAAATTTGCTCACAAGTCCCCATCGAAACCTGTCCAAAACTGCTCACAAATCCCCATCGAAACCTGTCCAAAATTGATCACAAGTCCCCACCGTAACCTATCCAAAAACTGCTCACAATTCCCCACTAGAACCTATCCAAAAATTGCTCACAAGTCCCCACTGGAACCTGTCCAAGAACTGCTCACAAGTCCCCACTGGAACCTGTCCAAAAACTCAAGCAAGCTCACCAAGAAAAACTTTCTTAGTAGGAAATCACAAAGTGAATTGTTAGAGACCCAATGTGATTTGTCAAACTCATAGAAGCATAAAGAGAATTTTTAGAGACTCAATATGTTCTATACTCAAATCCCAATCTCAAAACTCAACTCAAATCAACTCAGCTCAATCTCAATCTCAAATCCGAAAACTCAACTCAATATCTGAAATGGATAGGATAGAATGTTTTCTTTCAAGAACATGAAACCCCAACAATTGCCAACTATGCAAAGAATCACATAACAATGATACTCATATTCTTTTCACCATCAATTAGGGTTTCAACAACAATGCTTATCAAACAAGGTTTAGTCAACCAACACCATTCAACTCAACATCAACCTTGAAGCATTCAACCAATCATCACAAGAAAAGGAAACAAGTAGAAATCCTTTTCCCTCCAAAGATATTTGAACAAAACAGCCACCAACACAATATCACCAAATGCAAAGAATAACTTGCTCAAATCAACTCAATGGAGTAAGCCCAATATCATGAATCAAGTAAAGCAATAACTTGATCAAACAACCTCTATGGAAGCAACTCAATCATCAAACTCAAAACATCCAACCAAGAGTTCCACCAACTCAATGCAAGTAGCTAGACTCACAAATATAAACCCTAGTGCACAAAGCTTCCACTATCTCAAACAGAAATTTATGCATTCACCAAAAACTCTCCTTAAGGATAACAATGCATAAGTAGTCTTCAACAAACCAGAAAATAGGATTTACACCTAGCCAAAGGATACCTAGTAGAATACCTTTTCACTCCAATCTTATTTCAGAAAACATACACCAATCATACTCATAAGAAGAATGTGTCCATACCCTATTGGAGTAGAAGATAATTGAACCTTCAAGTTGTCACCACACACAACTCTCAAACTTCCAACCAAGTTAGGGTTAGAATAAAAAGAAATGAGCAATAATATAAACTTCCTTTATTACACCTTTTAGCTCCACTTCTTTAAACACAACCACCATAACATGCCAATAAATCAACAATCACGGACTCACACCTTATACCTCCATTTTTAATTTTAGCATAGCAAAGAATAATCTTAAAAATACATCCAAAGAAATATGCCCTTATTTCTCCTAAGCTTTTATTCAATGCTAATAACAAAAGCCAAAACTCATAAAATTTAATCACACCTTATAAATCACTGTCCAAGAAACTCAAAATTTTGTGGCATAAAGACGTTTTAATAAAAACATGTGTTACTCTAGCAAAGCACCCCCGTGAGACTCGAAATGGTGACCTCCGCCAATGCAGCGCCCAACAACAGCCTTCACTGCCACTAGCCCATGCGGGCTACGAAGTTCACAAGTGAACTTCCCTCCACTTCACCCTCGAAAAAACTCTCGAAGACTTTTCAACCGCACGTGCTTCTAAGTCTTCCTTCGATCGCAGCGAATACAGAGCACAAACACCACAAATTGCATTCGAGGAATTTCGAATTGATTAGCCTTCCAACCTTAGGAGTTGGAGAATAAATAGTCTCTTCGAAGACACCTTGACATCGACGAAAATAAAGACCATTTTGAAATTAATCAAAAGTCTTTTCAAAAAGGGTTTAAAAACCCTTAAATAATTTTAATAAATTAAGAATAAAAAGGTTTAAAAACCTTTAAGTATTTTTAATAAATTAAAAATAATTTCTCCCTTAATTAATTAAATAATTAATTAATTAAAACCTTGAAGGGTTTTAAATAATAATTAAATAAATAATAAAGAGAACCTCCATTGGTTTTAATAAAAACCCTATCCAACTTGGTTTTAATAAAAACCGATTTGGTTTTAATGAAAAACCCTTGCCAATGGAATCTCTCCGGATTCTCTTAAAAATATTCTCTTGGAATCTTCCACCTTTGAAGCCAACACATCCTCTTAACATTAATGTCATTTCCTTTTGACATCAATGACAACTCATAGACAAGAAGCTAGGATCTCAAACCCAAAATTGCCAACAATAATTTTGGGCACAAAGCTGGATGGTACAAAATGGTACTTCTTGAGTCTAGTAGAAAGAATACAACTTTAACAACTAGGAAAGTGAAAAATGGGGATGAAAAGGCTAGATCAATGGTTTATTGATAGTTGTTGTTGTAGACACATGATAGGAGACAAAGACAAATTTATTTTACTAAAATAAACTAATAGAGGATCAATAATTTTTGGTGATAATGGATGAGCAAAAAATTGTGTAAAAGGAACTCTAAGTTTAAATAATGAGAAAACAAGAAAAAATAATGTACTGTATGTGAAAGGGTTAAGACATAATATGCTAAGTGTAAGCCAAATTTGTGATCAAGATAATATGGTTACATTTCACCCAAATAGATGTGAAATAAGAAATTCTGAAACTGGAAAAGTCATTGCAAATGCAAGAAGAGAAAACAATCTCTATGTGCTTAATGAGATAAAAGGAGAAAAGTGCTTTCTATCACAAGAATATGAGAGTTGGTTGTAGAAAACAAGAATGTGTCACTTGTATTTTAACAACATAGTCAACATAAGAAATAAGCAAGCTATAAGATATTTATCCAAGCTAAAAAGGCCACAAAACACAATTTGTGCACCTTGTTAACATGGAAAGAAAACTAGAACAAGCTTTAAATCAAAGGGATATATGTCATCTAAGCCATTAAGTATAATCCATACTGATCTATGTGGTCCTACCAGAACACAGAGTATTCAATATGAAAGTTACTTCATATTTTCCATATATGATTACTCCCTAATGGTTTGGGTAGCTTTATAGAAAGACAATTCAGAAGCATTTGAAAAATTCAAGGCATTTAAAGAACAAGTTGAAAATAAAACGGACAAGAGGATTAAGTGTTTGAGATCAAAAAGAGGAGGAGAGTTTACTTCAAATTAATTTGTATATTTCTATGAACAACATAGAATCGATAGAGAATACTCAGCTACAAGAACTCCTCGACAAAATGGAGTAGTCAAAATGAAAAATAGGACTATTAAGAATATGGCTAGAGCTATGTTAAATGAGTCTAAACTCTTAGATGGATTTTTGAGGGAAGCAATCAACATAGTAGTGTATATTATCACTAGGTCTCAAATGAGAGTAAACCATCACAAGACTCCATATGAACTTTGGAAATAAATACTAGCTACTATAAAATACTTCAAAGTTTTTGGAAGAAAGTGTTACATAAGATGGGAGGAGAAAAAATTGGGCAAGTTTTACCAAAGATGTGATGAGGGTATTTTTATTGGTTACTCTAATAAGAACAAATCCTATAAATGATACAACAAAATGACACACACTATTATAGAAAGTATAAATGTAACTATTGATGAAAAGATAGGGTTGAGAGAGCCAGTTCAAGAAACAGTGTATCAAGAAGATGAAAATTATCAAGAAGAGTTTCGTGACGAATCAGAAGAAGAAGAGGAAGAAACACAAAGACCTCTTTCCAAGACCCCATCTACGTATGTACAGAAACATCATCCAAAAGACCTAATCATTGGGAATCCAGATGAGAGACAAATACAGATAAGAGTAATAATATCAACTCAACCAACATATTTCTCTTTATTATCTAAATTTGAGCCAAAATACTTCATTGAAGCGAGTGAAGATAAGTTCTAGATTAAGGAAATGGATGAGAAACTAGATAAGATAGAGAAAAGCAAGACTTGGGAATTTGTTCCATGACAAAAAGGTAAAAATGTGGTTGGCACTAAGTGGGTATTTAGAAAAAATCTAAGTGAAGATGGTTAGGTGATCAAAAATAAAGGAAGGTTAGTGTGCAAAGGTTATGCACAGGCTAAGGGAATTGAATTTGATGAGACATTTGCTCCTATTGCATGACTTGAAGCCATAATAATATTCTTAGCATTCTCAAGTTTTAAAAACTGTAAGGTATATCATGTGGATGTTAAGTCAACATTTCTAAATGGTGTTCTAGAAAAAGAAGTTTATATTGAGCATCCAGAAGGATTCATATTAACAAATAAACCAAAATATGTATGGAAAATGAAAAAAGGCACTGTATGGTCTAAAACAGGCTCCTAGAGAATGGTACTCAAGATTGGATAAGTATCGATAGGAACATGGATTCATAAAAGGAATAGCGGAAAACAACTTATACATCCAAAATGAAGGGAATAATCTACTAATTGTGGTTGTTTATATGTATGCCATCATTTTTGGGGAAAACAATGATAAAATGTGTAAAGAATTTGCAAAGAGCATGCAAAATAAATTTGACATGTCTATGCTTGGTGATTTAAAGAACATGTTGAAAATGAAACCGACAAGAGGATTAAGTGTTTGAGATTAGACAGAGGAGGAGAGTTTACTTCAAATAAATTTGTAGATTTATATGAACAACATGGAATCAAGAGAGAATACTCAACTACAAGAACTCCTCAACAAAATGGAGTAGTCAAAAGAAAAAATAAGACTATTGAGAATATGGCTAGAGCTATGTTAAATGAGTCCAAAATCTTAGATGGATTTTGGAGGGAAGCAATCAACACAACAGTGTATATTATCACTAGGGCTCAAATGAGAGTAAACCATCACAAGATTCCATATGAAATTTGAGAAGGAAGACCAGCCACTGTAAAGCACTTCAAAGTTTTTGAAAGCAAGTGTTACATAATATGGGAGGAGCAAAACTTGGGCAAGTTTGACCCAAGATGTGATGAGGATATTTTTATTGGTTACTCTAATAAGAGCAAAGCCTATAGATGATACAACAAAATGACACACACTATTACAGAAAGGATAAATGTAACTATTGATGAAAATATAGGGTTGAGAGAGCCAGTTCAAGAAACTATGTATCAAGAAGATGAAAATTGTCAAGAAGAGTTTCGTGAGGAACCAGAAGAAGAAGAGAAAGAAACACAAAGACCTCTTCCAAAGACCCCATCTAGGTATATACAAAAAAATCATCAAAAAAACCTAATCATTGGGAATCCTGATGAGAGACAGATAAGGAGAAGAGTAATAATATCAAATAAACCAACATATTTATCTTTATTATCTAAAGTTGAGCCAAAAGACTTCATTGAAGCAAGTGAAGATAATTTTTGGATTAAGGTAATGGATGAGGAACTAGATCAGATAGAGAAAAGCAAGAATTGAAAACTTGTTCCATGAAAAAAAGGTAAAAATGTGATTGGAACCAAGTGGGTATTTAGAAATAATCTAAATGAAGATGGTCAGGTGGTCAGAGATAAAGTAAGTTTGGTGTGCAAAGGTTATGCATAGGTTAATGGAATTGACTTCGATGAGACATTTGGTCCTATTTCATGACTTGAAGCCATAAGAATGTTCTTAGCATTCTCAAGTTTTAAAAAATTCAAGGTATATCATCTGGATGTTAAGTCAGCATTTCTAAATGGTGTTCTACAAAAAGAAGTTTATATTGAGCATCCATAGGGATTCATATTAATAGATAAACTAGACTATGTATGCAAACTGAAAAAATGCACCGTATGATCTAAAACAAGCTCCTAGAGCATGGTACTCAAGATTGAATAAGTATCTTCAAGAATAAGGATTTAGGAAAGGAATAGCGGACAACAACTTATACATCCAAAATGAAGGGAATAATCTAATAAATGTGGCTTTTTATGTGGATGACATCATTTTTGGGGAAAAAATGATAAAATGTGTAAAGCATTTGCAAAGAACATGGAAAATGAATTTGAGATGTCTATGCTTGGTGATTTGTCCTTCTTTCTTGGACTTCAGATTTCAAAGTAAGAAAAAGGAGTTTTTATTTTACAAACCAAGTATATAAAATAAATGCTAAAGAAATTCAACTTAGAATATTGCAAACCAGTAAGTACCCCCATGGTCACAGGATGTAAGTTAAGTAAAGATGATGAATCTCCAAAGGAAAATTAGAAATTATACAGATCTATGATTGACAACTTGTTTTATGTCATAGCTACAAGACCAGATGTTATGCAGGAAGTGGGATTAGTGGAAAGGTTTCAGGTAGCACCTAAAGAAACACACGTGGTAGCAGTAAAGAGGATTCTTAGGTATCTAAAAGGGACAATGGATTTTGGGCTCTGGTATCCCAAAAGTGATAGTTTCACACTCACAACTTATACAAATATAGATTGGGTTGATAACATTCATGATAGAAAAAACACAAGTGGAGGAGCATTATTTCTTGGAGACTGTTTAGTATCTTGGCTAAGTAATAAACATACATTAGTATCCTTATCTATAGCATAAGCAGAGTATATTGTAGCAGTAGCCAGTTGTACGCAGGTATTATGGATAAAGCAAACTCTAGTATATTTCAAGATAATACATGATTATCCTATTTCCATATTATGTGAGAATACAAGTGCTATAAATATCTCAAAGAATCCAATGATAAACTCCAAGAAAAAGCACATTCCAATAAAGTATCACTTTCTAAGAGAATATGTGACAGATAAACAGGTTAGGTTGGAATATGTTACTACAAAGGAGCAAATAGCAAACATCTTCACTAAGCCACTTCTTTCAAAAGAGAATTTTGAGTATCTTCGATTGGGAGTAATACTCCCACCCCATAATTAACCACCTCAAGAGGAGGTGGGGTAGGGGCTAATCTAAGAGACTATTTCTTAGCCCTGAGCCCCAAAAGTGACCCTTTACCATTGATGTCAAATGGGGAGAGATTTGAGTTAGGGGGAAAGCATTCAGTCAGGGGGAGCAGTTCCTCAGGGTGAGTAGAAAGAAAAAGGTTAAGAAAATGGTAAAAAGTAATTGGTTTGACATAAATGAAAAAGGGCAATATTTTTGGAAATATGAGCAAGTTTGGTTGTCATTGATGTCAAGATTTAGTTTCAGTAAGTAGCATAAATTTTAGTGAGCAGTACAAGAGGAATAATGTTAGGAATCGGTTTCAATGAGTAGCATTGATTTTCATATTCAGTGCAAGATGAAGATTGCCATTGCCTCCAAGTGGTCAAATGAGGTCTAAAGAGAAATAGGAAGGCCAAAGAAAAATAATATTATAATATGTTATTATAATATTAAAGGTCTAAGTTCAAGACCTAGAGATTTAAATTAATTATAATAATTTCATTATAAATTAATTTATAATTTAATATGATTAACTCTAAGAGTTATTAAGTTAATTATAAATTAATTATAATTCAATTATTAATTAATTTATGATTTAATTTAATAAACCCTAAAGGTTAGGGTTATGAGGGCACAAAGGTTTAATTAATTCAAAATTAATCGAATTATTCGAACGTCAATGTCTTTAGCACATGGCACATTGCATATAAGAAGGGGAAAACTTTATACCAAATACTATCCATGCGATCCATTTGATTTATGTGAAAATCATGCGCAAGGCTAAGAGGAATAATTGTGTGTGTTAAAAGTATTTAAGAGACAAAGAAGACAAGGAAGTGGGGAGCCCACTTCACGTTGCAATACATTGGGTAGCATGATTGGCAGCCATAGGCTGGACTAAGACTTTCACTAGTGCAAGGTTAAGGGATCGATTCCCGTGGTATTCATTTTTTGCAAAGTGGAGAAGTTTTTTTGGATTTGTGCAATCGGGAGGAGAAAAAAAGGGAAGGTGCTTGCATTTACTTTTGCATGGAGGCACATAACCCACGTGGTGGGTGCATGCTTGGCAAAAGTGCTCGATATGAAGAGGTTGCATGTTCAAAACCCATTGAGGCCCTTTTGGTGGACTTTATAAGGTATGCGCTCATAATTGCAAGGTGTATTTGCTGCATTTGAATATTGTAGAAATTAATTTTTTAATTTCCTAAGGTTGTATAAATTGAAATTGCATTTGTTAAAAATATTTTGTGAGTTATAGAAAGGGATATAAAAGGGTATGCATATTGTTATTTTTTGGGTGTTAATTTTTGAGTGCTTAGGGTTTGTAAGAGGATTAATAAGGTGTGCCAAGGGAGTTAGATATTTTGTTGAAACAAAGTTTATAAAAATTGCATTGAAAGGAGAAATAAGGCTTAGTAAGTTCTTGATATTTTGATTTGGTGAAATATTTTAGTGAGGAAATATTAAGGATAAATTTTTGCTATCTAACTCTTGATATTGGCAAAGAGAGTGGTTGTGATTAAAACAAGTGTTTAAGGTAAGATCTTCTTCAAACAAGAGGTAAGGGATCATTATCATTGAAAGTGATTTTTGGATGTTATGAATGCTAAAGTTGGAGTGAAAAGGATTGATTGGTTAGCATAGTTGAAGTTTGGCTTTGAGATATCCAATATTAATTGGTGTGGTATTTTTGGAATAAAATTTAATTTTAGAAACCTTGTTTTACAAGCATCATTGAGTAAGCCTTTACATGTATGATTGGTGAATGCTTGAGTGAGAACTTGTGAACTATATTGAACTAGGGTTTATGAAAATATCATGAGTATCATTGTTATGTGATTTTGAAATCATCTTGAGTTGAGTTTGAGTTCCATTGTGAGAGTTGTTGAGAGCATTACATGAAATATTTGCTTAGGGTTTTGCAAGCAAGTTTTGCTTTATTGTTTGAGTTGATTGAGCTATAGTTATTGGAAATTGTTGGAGTGATAGTTCAAGTTCTATGAAGCAAATTGTTCTATATTCTAAATTTATTTGATATTGAAATTGAAGAGATTGAGTAATTGTGAGAGTGAAACATATTGAGTCTCTAACCATTCTCTATATGTTTCTGTGAGTCAAACAAAATTTCTTTGTGGAACTTGTTTGAGTGATTGAAGAGGTTTTTTGCAAGATATTGAATTGAGATTATGTGCAAGTTTTGTGATTGATTTGAGAAAGCTTTTGTGAGAGCTTGTTGATAGATTTGAGTAAGTCCTAGGGTGGACTTAAGGAAAAAATAGAGGAAGCTTTTGTGAAAGCTTAAGGATAGATTTGTGTGAGCTTGTGTAAAAGCTTACGATAATATTGGGCAAGTTCTTGAGAGTATTTGTTGGACAGACTTATGACAGAGCAGAGTCAGATTTATGAGTAGATTTGAAAAAGTAGAGGTCAATGTTCAGTGCAGATTCGAGATAGAGTTTGAGTAGATTTGTGCTAGATCAAAGGACTATGTTTAGTGCATATTTGAGACAGATATTGAGCAGAGCTTTGGAGGTAAAAAATCAAAGGATAGTAGTCTCTTGTAGATAGAGATCCATTAGCCAGGGTAGAGAGGATAAAGGTCTTTAGTGGATAGAGATCCACAACCTAGAGTAGTGAAGGTAGTTGTCTTCTAGAGGATCACCAACCAGAGCAAAGGAGATTGGTGTCTCCTGTGTATAGAGATCCGTGAACTTGATTAGGAGATTGATGTCTCCTTTGGATAGAGGTCCATAAATATTGTAACAGGGAAATTTTTACCAAGATACTTGTTGAGAAAGTTTTAGTAAGATATTTTCTCCATGGAGTAGCCCACATTGGGTGAACCATGTTAAATCATGTCTCTCATTTGTGTGATGCTTTATGTGATGTTTATTGATTTGATGTTACTACTGCTATCATATGTTAAAAGAAAAAAAAATTATCTTATACTATTCACCCCACTATTAGTATAAGCACATGTTATTCACTTTGCATGGTCCTATAAATATGTGCTTAGTATTTACCCTAACTTGGTTGTCCACAACTTAACCTTACATCCCAATGCTAAGTCGATCAAATAAAAATTGAGAAAGTTACATCCTACCATTTCCCTCATTGTCAAATAAGAGCTTTAAAAGTTGTTAGATGTGGGTTCAATCCATTAATTATCCCGAGTGACTTTCAAATATGATACCCATATCCTAAGGATGAATTTCCTCTACCAAACATTAATACTCTTGTTAAAATTTGCACTGGCCATGAAATGCTTTCTTCAATGGACGATTTTTAGGATACAACCAAATTTGAATTTATCCTGATGAACAACACAAAACAATATTTATAACACCTTGGGGGAATTTTTGTTACAATTTAATGTCATTTGGCCTTAAAAATGTAGGTGACACTTATCAAAGTGCCATGACATACATATTCCATGACTACATGAATAATATCATTGAAGACTATGTGGATGATCTACTCGCTAAATACAAAACCCAAGAAGAGAACATTGATGTCTTAGAAAATATTTTTGATCTACTTCTAAAGCATAATGTAAGGTTGAACCCCAAAAAGTGTGTCTTTGGTGTTACTTTAGGAAAACTACTAGGATTCATTATCTCCAAAAGCATTAAAGTAGACCTAAAAAAAGTCAAGGCCATCGTGGAGATGACTCTCCCAATAAAATTGAAAGAGTTTCATAGATTACAAAGAAATATCCAATCATTCAATTGTTTCATTGGACAACTCTTTGAAAAATGCAAGACTTTCAATAAACTGCTACAAAATGGGGTGATATTTTCATGGATAGAAGAATATCAAAAATATTTTTATGGCATCAAGAAATACTTGGATTCTACACCAGTATTAAACTCCACCTTGCCTAGGGGTCCCCTTTCATATTTATGTCTTAGTAATGAACTTTGCAATAGGTACAATGATTGTACAAAAGAATGGAAAAAATTGAGAGCAAACAGTCTATTACATTAGTCAAACATTGGTAAGCTATGAAACCAAATACACTTATGTGGAAAAGTTGTGCCTAGCAGTGGTTTTTTCCACTAATAAACTTAGATATTAAACACTAAGTCACACCACTTATGTCATAACTAAAGAAAATCCTTTGCATTACATGATGTCTCGCACTTACAAAAACACTTGCATAACAAAATGGATAATGTTTCTAATAGAATTTGATCTTGATTTAATTATTTTAAAATCCATTAAAGGTCAAGTAATAGCTTATTAGCTTGCGAAAGCTCCACTTATTAGTGATAAACTAATTATTGAGCTCCTATATGACTTGATATTTATCATCACTAAAAAAGTTGTCATTCCTAAAGAGGATGTGGATATCACACTCTTCTTTGATGGTTCTAAGTGCAAAAAAAGACAAGGTGTAGGAGTCATATTTCATACACCATAAGGAATACCTATTCCTTTATCATTCAAACTCGATTTCCCATGCAAAAATAATAATTCAGAGTATGAAGCCCTAATATTAGGACTTCAAGAAACCATAGCTACGACCATATAGCGTATCAAGATATTTGGTGATTCCTAACTTATTGTTTATCAAGTAAATGGAACGTACCAATGCAACGAACTAGTTTTAAAACTTTATCATGAAGTAGCAATGAAATTGCTTACAAAATTTGATTGGTATGAGATTGATAGCTTACCTTGATTGACTAATAGATTTGCAGATGTGATGGCCTCTCTAGGATAATTAATTCCAAATAACTTTGAAGGAGAGGTACAACCTCTAATTGGGACAACAATATCTAAATATGTAATTTCCCATGCTAAATCTAAAGATGAGAAAGACGTTTTCTTCATTCACAGTAAACCATATAAGCCTTGGATTAATAAAGTAAAAGACTTCCTCAAGTTTGGAACACTTCCATCAGACATGTCACAAACTGCTAAACGTACTTTCAAGTAGAAGGTAACTCATTTCACTCTATTGGGGGATATGTTGTATAGACATGGTTATGATGGAATCCACTTCCATTTTATCAAGCTTGCAGAGGCCCAAAGAGCAATATTTGAGGCTCATGATGGTACTTTGGTGGCCACTTTAGTGGAATGATCATTAAAAAACATATTTTATGCATGGATTATTATTGGCCCACCATGGAACGTGATTGTGGCATCTATGTCAAGAAATATCAATAATATCAGCAACATGATAATTTAACTCATGTGCCATAACAAGCATTACAACCTATTTAGAGTATTTGGCCCTTTTCACAATGGGGTTTGGACTTGATTGGTAAAATTTTATCTCCTTCCTCACGAGAACACACATTCATCATCACTACCACTAAATACTTCATGAAGTGTGTCCAAGAAATTCATCTAACCAGTATGACAATACCTCTAATTGTAGAATTTATACTTCAACATATCATCTATCACTTTTGTATCTCCTAAAAATAATCTATTATATTGAAAATTATTTCAAAAACAAGGATGTTTAAACACTTTATGAGAAATATAATATCCAACATAGTTTCTCAACTCCTTATTACCCACAGATAAATGGATAAGCCGAGGTAACCAATAAGACATTGATCACTATTCACAAAAAATTAGTCAAATAAAATCATCGATATTGGCATACTTATATCCCCTTGGCATTATGGGATTATCGAATGTACATTCATACACCTACTAGGACAACACCATTATCATTATTCTATGATGTCGAATCTATCATACCTCTTGAGATCAAGATCCTCTTCTTGAATATTTTATTATAGGAATTCATAGATGATGATATTTATAGACAAGCACATCTTGAAAAACTCATGCTCCTTGATGAAATATTAGTGAATACCTTGGAGCACTTACAAGTATATGTGGGTGGAATTTTACACCTCTTCACCAACTCTTTTATTCTTCAAGATGATACTTTTCAAGGGCTCACCAAGTTTTGGAGCATTATTGGTTGGGTCGAATATGGAGGTGGTAATAGTAGTGATGGCCAGCTACAAGCAACAAGTGGACAAAAAGTTATTTAGGAATGAGGTACAAAAAATAGAAGTGGACAGACGTTTAGACCCTAACCTTGGGCAGTGATAATCTAAAGACCTGTTCACTTATCAAGCAGATATTTCAATTGACCTGTATGGATGAGGATATTTTTTAACCCCACCCACAAGAAATATGGATACCCCTACCTAATATTTGGTGGGACTTTGGAGCATGAATTGGGTGGAACATTGAGCAAATACCTACCTTTTTTCATGATGTCTCCATGGGTAGAAAATAAGATAAGTTAAGTGACCACCCAAAATCTAAACTACCACCATCATATTAGAATTTAAATAAGGGATATTTATTACTACAATTGCCTAGTACCAGTCATGCATACATAGAGGTGATTGATTTGAAATGCACAATCTCTAAGATAATCAATTCTAGTCATTCATCACCAAACCAAAAGATTGTTGAATGGATATAGGGACATAGTGGATACAAATTAATGACCTGGGTAGACATGATAGAATAATCGAGGGCTTACTTCAACCTAATAGCATCTACTCCCTTCTAGAAGATCACCGCCATCTCAAGGAGTAGAGTACCGGTTGAACCAACAAATCACATCAACACCATTTTACCACATAATACAATTAATGTCTAATTTTTGAATTTATGTAATTTATCTATAAATAGTGGAATATTGTTCATTTCCAAGGGTGACTCTTTAGCCATTACAATTCATATGTAAGGTTTTTCATCATGTGTACATATAAATTTATCATTATTTGGTCTTTGATTTTACCTCACCATATTTTTTTGAATGTATGAGTGTTTGTTTTTGCTTTGGTCACTTAAGTGGTTCATTTAAATATACTATCTATATTTCATGGGATTCACTTAATGGCTCTGGAATTTGCATTCATCGCCTTGTTTAGGGGTGTTTATTTCTACTAAATCTAATCAATCAGGAACGTTCTAATTTTGCATCCTAGATTTCATGCACCCACCTACTAGTTCTAGAATTTGTTGTCTACCCACTGCTTTGAAGTATCTCATGAAAGCACCATCAAATGATATGTTAGGTGTTAGGCTTGTGTTTTCTTCCCGCATTGTTGAAACTTGCATGTATATTGATGTGACTATACCCATCCTTGTGACTTTTGGCTATGACCTCCCTTCTACTCTCTGTCCTTTTTCCTTGTTTTACAATGTAGGTAGTTAGGAATTCCACCAATAAGGAATTTACCTTCTCTGAATATCCACCACCTTGCCTTGATGATGGTCATTCGATGTTGGCACTAGTTTGCCCTACCTCGATACCGAATCTCTGACCAATAGTATATAAAAATAATTTAAAACATACTTACAAAGTCAAAGTCCATCTATGTGAATTCTAAGTAGGAGATATTTTCCTTAAAAAGAATAAACAAAACACCAATGCATTACTTCATCTTCATGATAAATTTGTGGTTAATTCATTAGGTCCATACATTTTTAAAAAAAGTGGGTTAAGGAACTTATAGGTTTTCTAGTCTAGAGGGAGTAGAAGATCCTGAGCCACTAAAAATTATACACTTGAGAGCATTCTATGCTTAATGTGATTTATATATATGTATATATACATGGATACAAATACATAAAAGCACCATTCATACATATTGTATTTCACACATTCATTTTATACAATCACATTCATCATGATGTATTTCATCTACCATACTAGTGGTCATCTGCTTAGTTTAGATGGTAGTTGATTCAATAAGTCTTGTTGCCTTCATCAAGGGTACCCTCAAATTAAAATCCATATTAGTTTATCATTTCATAAGTCACATAATTATTTCCACTATAATTCCATCACCATTGGGTGTTTTTAGTCACTCATTGAATCCTAGTGTTTAAAGAAACCTCCAGTACATGTCAAATTTTCTCTAGGACCAAGGCACATTCTCACTAAGAAAATATTTATTTATTAGATTTGAATCTAACATTATTAAACCAAACACATCTAACACTTATTAAAAATATCTTGTGACAAAGAGGGATAACACGATGATTGGGTTGAACCTCAAAGTGAAAAATTCATCTTTGCTTGTCCTATTATGCATGTAGTCTAAAATAAAAATAGTGGTCTTCACCACTAACATCACTTCCAAATAAAATAATTATTAGTAAGGATAGGGTAAAATTCTCATCAAGACTCAATTAGAGTGGTTGAGAATCCAACTCCCCAAAGCTCTAACTCTTTTATACATCACACACCACAAATCCTCAAGTAGTAAGGATAGAACTACATTTCCATATAGATGGTTAGGTAGTTTGATTTCCCAAAGCTTAGAGATTATATCATTGTACTATGAATATTATCTCCATCGAGGCTATAAATGCTTTATTGGCAGTGGAGTATGCTCATGCATGATGGCACGTTTCTCTTGAAGATACCTATGACCGCACATAAGGACAAACTAGCTTCCTAATATTTTCCATAACAGGTTTCATCTCAATTTTCCCAAGATGGGTTAATGAAATCACTTTCACACACATTGGTTCTTGATTGACTTGAGTCATTACCATGCTCTTGATTGGTAAATGAATATTTTACTACACACACATTTGGTATTGAAGAATCTAGACAAAACTTAAAAAGTTTGTTCAAAATCACTAGGATATTTGAGTCTTTGCAAAATAGTTCTAGATCCATTATCCACAAGCCAAAACAACATCCATACCATAAGCACATCACTACATGAGTCTTCCATTCCATATCACACCATTCGATGTTGGTGTCCCTGATTAAGCAACAAAGATAAATTTGGTCAAGCAAGAGTCTAAAACCTTTTATGAATGATCATTAGAACATGATGACATTCATTTATTTGCATACACCAAACCTTCATCACACAACTTGGGGGTGCTTAAAATATCACACCTTCCTCATCAATCACATCAAGTTAAAAAAATATACTTGGGGATGTTCAAGGTATCACACCTTACCCAATAAAACAATCAATCAAATAGGGGTGCTTACGGTATCGTACCTTTCCACCAGTCCAACAAACTACTTTATTAAATTAGTTGCTAGGTTAAAAATATTGCATCCTTTTGTTAAAGTTTATGCTTTTTGCCTTACATTCAAAATCAATCAATCCATAATAAACCCTATCCTACCAGGTCAAAGGCAACATCATCCAATTAAAAACCCTATCAACATGAGGTAAAAGCAAAACAAATCAATCCATCATCAACCTTATCTTTCTAGGGCAAAGGCAAAATCATCCTATTTCACTTTGCAAGAATGAAATGCACTTACCCCATCTCATTCCAAAAAACCCATCAAATTCACTCATAAATTCTTTTATATCATCCCATCACATCATCAAATACATTTATATTATCAAGTGAACCTCATATATAGTGATTTACTCTATTTCCTTGGCGGTTGAAGCGATTGGTTATCCATGCAATTCAGTAGGATGAGTAGATCACCATAAAGATGCTCACTCATATTATCATCAAGCGATTGGTTATCCATGCAATTCGGTAGGATGAGTAGATCACCATAAAGATGCTCACTCATATTATCATCCAATATCCTCTTGTTCAAAAACAAAATTATTTTGGTCCCTTATTTTTTGAGTGATATCGTGCTCAGAATAATTTGCTCAAAAGTTATCATTGATGCCCTCCTCCATGAGGTAATAAACATAAATAACTTTTATTACATCATTTATTTTACGTTACAATAGTCCCTAGGGATAACAGCCCACTAGGAGGATTGGTTTCTCATTTTACATTTAAGAATTGCTACATTCATTAACATGCCCCTAGGATGATTGTTTCCTTTACTTTGTCATTTTGCATATTCATTATTTTGCATTTCAATGATGCCAAAAGGTATATTTTCCAACAACACAAAATCATCCCATACTTGGGGAAACCAAATTTGATTTTGATTTCCCATATTGGGATACATCATTCACATTCATTTACATCATTCATATCATCCACATTTCAAAAATCTCTTTTTTTTGTTGGGGCAAAAGCAAAATCATTCATTGCACCATTCACAATCATTGCATCATTCACATTCATTTACATCATTCATATCATCCATATTTCAAAAACCCTTTTTTTCTATTGTGGCAAAAGTAGAATCGTTCATTGCACCATTCACAATCATTGCATCATTCACATTCATTTACATATTTTATATCATCCAATAAAAAACCCTTTTTTTTTTCTGTTGGGGCAATAGCAGAATCAATCGTTACACCAGTCACAGTAATTGCATCATTCACATTCATTTACATAATTCATATCATCCAATTTTTTTTCAATTGGCTTGTGATATTCATTCTTCACTCATTTGCCAATTGAGAGGGTAAGCTACAACCATAATTTTTGTTTTCAGAGTCTTCTTGCACACCTAAGGAAAGAGTCCATTCCACCAAACCAGGTGTCTCTTGTTTTTACATTACATTATATTTCATGCAACGTGATACAAAAGGGGCATCTATAGACACCAAATCCTAGCCACTCATTATCCACTCATCACCGTCAAATCACAACTATCCATAATTATATATATATAAATAAATCATGGCCATTCGTAATCCATTCCTCATCATCAAATCATAGTCATTCATCATTTATTTATATATATAAATATTATATATATATATATATATATATATATATATATATATATATATATATATATATATATATATATATGTGGGAGGAATTGGTAGACTTTCGGATGGCTCCCTGGTTTTTACATTTGTCGAGAATTTGGGTATTCTTTCCAATAACCTTGCTGAGGGGTATGGTATCCTCAGAGGTCTTCAGGAGGCTACTAAGGTTGGATGGGAAAAGGTGTTAGTTGAGTATGAATCTCAACTTATGATTAATCTCTTGAAGAATCCTTCTAATAATCATAAGGTGGATTGGAGAATAAAAAGAATTATTGAGAAGATTCGGTTAATCCAGATGGGATTTTTGAAAGTTGATTACAATCATGTGGTCAGAGATCAAAACAAGAGTGTTGATGCTTTAGCTAATTGGGCTTTGGACAAAGGTGATCTTACTTGTTATGGCCACCCTCCTATATGGTGGGCTTATCAAATTAGGGAAGATCTTCTTTCTATCATTTCTTTGGATGGCTCCAATTCTGAAGGTACCTAGTTTCTTCTTGTTTTTTTTTTTTTGCTTCTCTTTGGTTCATTCAGTTTTTTTTAATTCCCTAGATTATTCTATTATTTATTTTGTTTCCTCTGTTGATTCTTGCCTTAATAGTCTTCTGGTCTAGATAGGTCTTTGTTTTGTTCATTTTTTATTTCTTTTTTCCTTTTTTTTTTTTTTTTTTTAGTTTTTTAAGGTGGGTGGGTTTTTTTATTTTGTTTTGTTTTTGTGTTCTTTGTGTTGTTTTTTGTTGTTCTTGTGTTTTTGTTGTTTTGTTTTGTTTTGTTTTTTTTTTTTTTTTTTAATGTTTTTTGTTATTGTTCTTGTGTTTTTTTTTTTTCTTTTCATTCTTGTTCTTGGGTTTCTCTTTGTTTGTGTTATTTCGTGTTTTTATGGGTGAGTGTTTTCTATATTTTTTGTTTTTTTTTATTGTATGTTGTTGGTTGTTTTTTTTTTTAAGGTTTTGGTTGTGTTTATTTTTCTTGTTTTTTTTTGGGTTATGTCTTTGTAGTGTTCTATGGTTTTTGTCTTGTTTGTGTTTTGTTATGTGTTTCTTGTGTTTTTCTAAAATTGCCATGATTGTCAAGTATAAGAGAGGGAACTCATTACTAAAATCCTATGGGAATTCCATCTAGGCCAAAAATAATTTAATACAAATAGGGATACTAGCCCCTAGACCACCTCTTCTATTTTTCCCTTCCATATAACCCTTACATAACCCCTCTTTGACTATACAATCATCACCAATTTGACTACCTCTACCATGAGCTCATCGTAAACTTAAATTCTCACTCCTTTTGTTTCTAAAATTGATAATATGTGGAATATGATGAGGACCTTTTCTAATGATACAATTTCTCTAAAAATTAATGCTCAATCGTTTCCTATGAAAACTACCCAAAACCTCCTTTCCAATAGGGAAATCTGAGTGTTTGATTGCCTCCAAATAGATATCAAAATCCTCCATTTTAAACCAATAAAAATATTGTTTAGTCATAGAATTTGAATCAGCATATAGTATATATATCATTCCTAGTCCAATAGATATCTCTAAGCCTAGTCAAGGACTTAGTCACCATGTAGAATAATTATATTAAAGAACCCAATGGATGGTACTATCCTACCCCCAACTATTACCCTCCTGACTTTCTTGTTGGAATTGAGTCTTAGGTAGTTGGAATAGCTCTATCCAACCATAATATTGTCTAATTTTCTCAGTTAGAATCCTAGATGCCAAGTCTTGAACCTATGTCACAACCTTCAATTGTGCCACTAATTATTGATTCCCTAGTCCTAAAGTAGGCCTTTGTCACCTAGGATGAAACAAAGGTATATATTGTGCTATATGAAGTAGGTATCTCAATTTTTGGGAGGCCACAATTTTTATAAAAATATATCACTAGGGCCAAGATAAGGGTCATCGAGAGCAAGGGAAGTCTAGTCCAAAGGATACTCGACCCTAATACATGCTACACCAAAAAGGTAGGTCCAAGCAGTTTTGAAAACTATGAGGACAACCACTGAATCTTCAAAATAACTTATTGTAGGTCCACCAAGATCTATTTTAACAATACAAAGGACCAAACCTCTAACAACATTGAAAACCGTCCCAAAGGCTTCTTTCATCAGACCCTTCAATGTAGTGGAGCACCTGAGGAAGTCCACTGTAGCATTACCTCTTTGGGATGTCCTCTCAATTTTTGAGTAGACGAAGAATTTAGAAGAGGCCCTAAAAAATAAAAAAGATCTAGGCAAACAAGGAACACCCATTGTACTATAAATATCTAGCTTATAATACAATCATGCCAAGCCTATGGCATTTTTTGGGGGGTTAGGAGTGACCCCTTTATGCTCCTTGAGTGTTATGATCCCCCATTATTGTGTCTTTAGTGTCTACCACCTCTATCGAGAAGGTGTGTATGTTGCCCTACATCTCATGTAGCAACACCAATACTAAGAATTCTATGAGAGTGTGGGAAGAAAACCCCGCTAGAAGACCTTCCAAGGCTAGTTCCTTGCTTTTGGATGTCTTCTTTAGTACTCATTGTTCTATTGCTATGTTAATCTACTCCTAATAAAGTTGTTTCAAGGGAAACTAGAGAGAGGAAATAAAACATGCAACATGACATAAAGTAAAGTGTGGGAAAAAATAACCTAACTAGCCTATCTAAGGTATGGTGATGTGCAAAGCAATAAAATACAATTTCTAGCTCAGTTTAGTAGGATAAATGAACACATGAAACATGTATGACAAAAATTTGGACATATATTTGCTCACACAAATGACATGTATAATCAAAAGAGGCTCAAGGCCTATACATATAACTGGCTTAAGGTTTCAGTCAAGGTCGAGTAAGATAATAGACAAGGGACAAAGTAAATATCATAGGTCAAATGCTTGACATAGTAACAAATCTAGCCTCCTATATTTTGGGTTAGGATTTTGACCTATTTGGTATAGTTTCTAGTGGCTTGCTGGGAGGTTAGGCCTACTAGGACCTATTATAGAATAAGATATCTATCCACTATCCCTATAATATCCCATTGCTATGGATAGTATAGAGTGAGAATGATCATGAGGAACTAATATTCCTCAAAAAGGGGGTTGAAAAAGGCCAAGATTTTCTTTTTGTATTTTGCACTCAAGGCGTGGATCATTTTTATGCAATTGAAAATTGGATGAAGCTCCTCTACCTTTTAATCTATGCTATTCCAAAGGGGTTTAACTACTTCGATGATGTGATTCTATGGAGGAGGCCTCCACTCTAGTTTGATCACCCTTTATTACTATTATTTAAGCTCAAACTCCCTCTGGTCGATCCTACCAAAGATGTGAGATAGTTTAGTTTTGAGGGTTGAAGCTTCAAGAAAATATTCTTCAAGTAGGTGCTTTTCTCCAATTCCCTTTCCTTCTTGGCTAGTAACTCACATTAGACATATATTTGTGGATCATCATCTTGAATGGATTATCTATGAATTTGGACATCTTCTTTGGCATTGCATCTTCAAAATCCAAATCAAAAGAGGATATCATGTAATCCTTTAGATGTATCTCTCTTAGGGCATTTGGAACCAGGGGATCAAATATGACTACATCTAACCCCTTTATTCAAGATATTAGAGAGGTTATTATTTGAGGAACAATCAAACCTTGGTTGATTTCTCTTATACTTTGGTTTAGTAGTGGCTAGCTTTGCTCCAAGTTTGGCTATTGGTTTTAAATGAGATCCATGATGGAGGATATGATATTGGGATTGCAGGATTATAGTAGATCCACCAAAGGTAACATAAATGGTTTTATGAATGGTAAAGTGGATTAAGAGATAACTAGGGATACGATGATGGAGGAAGTCTTAAAATATATTAGAGGGATGACTACAGTGACTAGCTATGATGTGGTAAAGTTCAATGGTCTAGAAGGAATGGGGGGAGTAGAGGAAAGGGGATGGGGAGGACTATCGGGAGGTTCATTGATGGTAAAGATTTTGAGTAGTAACTGAGTGGATACTTTAGGAACTTCATTTTACCTTGGTGAGGGGCATGGGTAGTTTATATTATCCCTCTCCTAGTTATGAGGACTTATTGGAGAATCCTCCTCTAGTGATGAAAGCTCTTTAGTGCTAGTTTTACTTTTCTCCTTTATATTATCTTTCGTTGGTCTTTACCTTCACCTTTTATTGGATCTTTTATCCTTATTATTTGTAGTAGTCTCACTCGATGATGCATTTATAGAAGAAGAGGATACTTTATTTAGATCACCTACAACCAAGGGTTTATTGGGTCTTCTTGTTAGAATATATTACATTATTTGTTATGTAAGTCAAGAGTCACTTGAGGTAGACCAAAGGTCATTTGTAAAATCTATATTATGGAATCTTAGTTCCATATTTCATTGTACAAGTTTATACAAGTAATATCAAGCTATGTGCATTTGTTCTCATAGTTCATGTGTTTTATCATTTTATTTAATATATAGAATTTAGTAATTGTGTTTCTTAATTAGATTTAATGATACAAAAACTATTAGTGGTATTAGAGCCACAAGAGATATTGATAAGATATAGGGACAATCACAAGATATTAACTAGTGAAGATTGTTATTTTTATATTTGAAGAAGTTTTTGAATTAGTATTGTTTAATATTTTGTTTTAGGGAAGAATATATTATTCGAACTAATCTAGTACTTGCAACAAAGATAGAATATTGCTAAATTTGAATACCTAAGATAAAATGTCTCAAGAAAATCTGGAAGGAAAAAAAAGAAGGCTAGAGAAGCCATATTGAAGAAGTTGAATAAGTGACCATTGGAGAATATTTGAAGAAAGTTTGAGAAAGAATATTGCAAGCAAGAGAAGCTCTTGGAAAGAGGAATTTGGGATAATTATCGCCATCTGAAAACAAGCCCAAATGGAAGAAGGAATTGGATAGAAGTTTGCCAAATTTTGGAAAGTATTTTTGAAGACCTCAAGACATTCAAATTCTTGAGGAAGAGACTAGTAAAGAGGTCAAATTTGAATATAGAATTCAGTGGAAGCTAAGGGGAATAAAAAGGAAAGAAGAGGTCACAAAATTAATAGTTTTGGAGACAATCATTAAAGTTTTGAAGGTTGATTTTTTGAGGAGAAGACTACTAATTTTTGTGATAGAAGTTAAAGGGATAGGACAAAAAATTAAAGGTGACATAGAGCTACAAATTGAAGAATATTTGGGAAGATTTTGAAGTGCCCTTGAACAACAAATTGAAGGAAGGCTTGAAAACAAGATAGAGGAGAAGAATTCATAATTTTGGAGTAGAATTTGAAGAAGTATTTGAGTTTCAAATTTTAGAGTTTCTTGGAAGCCTTTTGGAACAAGAAAGGAGAAGTTTTGAAATAACATTTTGGACAGCTAGAAGAAGCATACTAGGTACCGTTAGTAGCTGCAAATTCTAAAATAATTTGGTAGCAAATTAAACGAGAAAATATACAAATATATAAGCTACAAAAGCCAATAAAAAGGTTTAAAATTAGGTGCATAAAAGACTATTTAATTTTCTTATGAAAAAGTTGATATAATTCAAGATTATTTAAGACCATATTTTTTAGAGTTCAAATTAGGAAAAAATAACTCCAAATTTATTATCTCCAAGCCAAGGAAGGAAGTAGAATTTTCATCTTAGAATATATAAGATAAAATAGCAAAGAGTGAAGTTAGAGTTTGCTTGAAAAGGAGAAATAAGGAGAAGAGAATACTAGTAAAGAATGTTGTTTTTACAAGATTACAAAGTGCAGGTTTATTGAAGCAAAAGAAATCGAATAAGGGCTCAAAATAGACCAATATTCGAAGTGTATAAAGACACCAAGGAGTACAAAATATTACATAGATTCGATAATGAAAAGGCACCACCAAGTTGGGAGAAGTTGATCCACCATTAAGAAGTGGAACCACCAAAGCCAAGGAGGTAGAGCAAGCACCAAAAAAGAAGCCACCGTGCATAAATTCAAGGAGGATCATTTAATCTATGATAAAAAATGTTATAACAGGTGAAGAGCATAACCAAGGTTGGAAGATCCACCAAAGCTTAAGGAGGAGCCATTGGAAAATAGAAATATGCCACCAAGTCAAATTTTCAATGCCAGAACACCATTCAAGGAGTCCAAAAATAGGTAGTTGAGCGGACATTAAAAGCACATGCATTGATAATTTGAAGCATTAAAGAGTAAAAGCTAGGGTAAAGTGAAAGCTAAGCATCAGTTAAGATATACGAGTCGAAGGGGGACATAGGAGAGAAGACCAATCACCAAGAAGATACATTAGAAGCAGTAATGGTTGAGAGGTTTGTAATTACCATAAGGAAAGAGTGTTGGTTGAAAAAACATTAAAGAAGAACCGAAGCACCATCATCATTGACTAAAATCAAGCACCAAAAGTTGCAAGGGTTATATGAAGCATCAAGGAGAAAATAAATTGATTTTGTAATATCTTAATGCAAAATATTGAGTGTCACTTGTTAAATCAAAAGGAGGAGCATCAATCATATTGACGAGGTGATTGAAACATCTCAAGACCTCATAAATGTAAAGGATTTAACTCCATTTGCATTAATTAGCCTTGAGTATCAAACATAGCGTGATATATTCATTCATCAATGCAACAAAGTAGAGAGAAATGCCATATGTGTGGTAGAGGAGTGAGAGAACCATTCAAGGGAAGGTAAAATACCCTTGACCGATTATTTCATGCCTAAAGTTTGAGGTAAAGCACTCTCTTTGAAATCTAATTATCTACCCAATCTAGGAGTTATAAGGATAAAGGGTAATATTATTTTTTCTAAGGTTAAAGAAAATTAATTACAAGATTAATTTGATTATTGGAGAAAAAGGTTTAGAAGTGAAATTTGAAACCTTAGAAGCATTATTAATTATTTTTGGAAAGTTTTGAGAAGCCTTAAAATTATTTTGGGAAATTTTAGAGATTAATTTTAAGTTTTGATAAGATTTTGTAAAGTTTTGAAGTTGAAAATTTTAATTTTGTGAAGCATTTTTAATATTTGCAAACTTTTTGAATTTTGGAGAAATAAAGTTTCCTACATCAAATTAGGAATATTAAATTTGCAAATATTCTTGTTTTCTAAATTTCAAACTAGGGAGTCATAAGGTAGTCAAATTCATAAAGACTTGAAATTTGAAAGATTTATTTAAAAATAAAAGAATTATGGATTACTGGTATATAGATTCAAAAGCAAGTAAACATATCACTGGAAATAAATAATGGTTTGATTCTCTACAAGAGAAAAATGAGAAACCAGATCCTATAGTAGATAGTAAGGCTTATAAAGTAAAAGAGATAGGAAATGTTCTAGTCAATCTAACATATGGAAAAGGAATAATTAACAATGTGATATATTTTCCTGGATTGACTACCAATATTCTTTTAGTTTCTCAACTCATGGATCAAGACATGATAGTAGAATTCAAAGTTATCAATGGAAGAAAACAATATCATATTATCAAACAAGGGAAAATTATAGCTTCAGGTTCCTATAAAGATAACTTATTTATTTTAGATACTACTACACATTTGGCTCTTTTAGTTAAAATTTCAAGAATAAAATATCTATGGCATAAAAATTTGGGATATACTAGTGGATCATCTATAAATGAAATGATCAAATATCAAATGGTTGAAGGGATACCAGATATATCTTGGAAACCTATTATTTGCCAAGAATATTTGGTAGGAAAACAACATAGAATTCCTTTTGAACTTTGTCAAAATAAATCTCAATGACTATTAGAATATATATATATATATATTTGTGGTCCAATGAACACTACTAGTATTGGAGGACAAGTATTTTCAACTATTTGTTGATGATCATACCAAAAAAATGTGGGTATAATTCATGAAGTACAAATAAGAAGCATTTAGTTGTTTTAAACAATTCAAACTTCAATTAGAAAAGGAATCAATAAATACTATCAAAATTATTCATTCAAATAGAGGAGATGAATTTGTGTCAAACGAATTCAGTCTAATTCTATAAGAAAATGGAATTAAAAGATAACTCACTACAAAATATTCACCACAATAAAATGGAATTATAGAAACAAGAAATAGGTCTATAATGGAAATGGTGAGATGTATGATAAAAGAGGCCCATATTGATCATCAGTATTGGATGGAAGCAATCAAAATAATAGTATACTTACAAAATATACTACCTACAAGGATACTCTAGAATGTTATACCAGAAGAAGCATGGTCAGGGCAAAAACCAAATATTGAAAAGTTAAGAATATTTGGATGCAAATATTATATGCATATTCCAAAATAGAAAAGGACACAATTAGAATAAAAAATTATGGCTAGAATATTTGTTGGCTATGATGATGAATTTGCAAGGTATAGAATAATTTATCCAAGTACAAAGAAGGTATGCATAAATAGATACGTAGTTTTTGATGAAAAACAAGGTTGAAAATGAAAATAAATTAATGATAAAAAAGTTATTTTAAATTTCTCTAAGGAAGACTTGGAAAATGAAGAGATAGAGTCAAAATCCCAAGATGAACAAAGTGAACGTAAGAAAATTTCACAATTCCTCAAAGAAAGGAACCAATATGGCTTAGAAACACACTTAGGGAATCAAATTTGGAATAAATGTCAGATCTTACTACTACAAGACCTCAAACTCATAGTCAAAGTAGAATGAATAGAGGATTACTAAGCACTATAGTAGATACAACATCTACACTTCAATCTCTAAATCACTTACATTGGAAGGCTGCTATAGAATGTGAATATCCTTCACTACAAAAGAATAAAACAAGGACTCTAGTTGAATTACCTCCAAAAAAGAAAATAGTGGGTTGCAAATGGATTTACAAGATTAAGTATAAAGCAAATGGAACACTTAACAAATACAAAGCTTGATTAGTGGTCAAAGGTTATACTCAAATAAAGGGAATTGACTATAAAGAAACGTTTGCACCAATATCTAGAATTACTACTATCATAATAGTATGTGCTTTAGTAGCTCATCGAGGTTGGAAACTTCATCAAATGGATTTAAAAAGTGCATTTCTTAATGGTAATGTATAAGATAAATTTTATATATCACAACCAGAAGGATTTGTTGTTAAAGGTCAAGAACATAAGGTTTGCAAATTAAACAAATCCTTATATGGTCTAAAGCAAGCCCCCAAATCTTGGAACATAAAAAATAATAATCATTTGCTACAACATAGTTTCAAAGGAAGTACATCTGATACAAGTTTATGCACAAAGAAAATTAGAAATGTTATATTAATTCTTATAGTGTATGTTGATGATATAGTGATTATTGGAAGCTCTGGAAAACTAAAAAATGAGATAAAAAATGATCTTGAGAAGGCATTTGAATGATAGATCTAGGATTCATGAACTGTTGTCTTGATCTAGAAATTCATAAAAATAAAGATAATATTACAATTACACAATCAAAATATGCAAAGGCTCTACTTGAGAAATATAAGATGAATTATTGTAAGCCTAAAGATATATCTATGGAACAAGGGATTCAATTATCCAAAAATTATGGAACATCTTCAGTTTCAGCTACAAGGTACCACCAATTGGAAGTCTTTTGTACTTAACAAATACTAGACCTGATCTAGTTTTTCATGTAAATTATCTTTCAAGATTCATGCAGGAGCCAAGAGAAAGTCATTGGAAAGATACAAAAAGGACACTTCAATATGTTAAGAGAATTACATATTATGGACTAATTTATATGAAGAATGTTAAAGTTTTTTATCTACAAGGTTTTTCAGATTTTGATTATGTTGGTTCTATTGATGATAGAAAATCTACTTTAGGGTATATTTTTTATCTTGGGTTAGGACCGATATCTTGGCACAACAAAAAAAAACATACAGTAGAACAATAATCTAAAAAAGTAGAAATTGAGCAGCTAGAGATACAACATGTGAATCTTTTTGGTTACAATATATACTATCTAACATGGGAGTCAAACGAACTCCAACCCTAATACATTGTTATAATTGAGGAGTACTCAATCTGATCAAAAATCCAATTGTACATGAACAAACTAAGCATATTGAAGAACTATATCTTTTCATTAGAGATTATTTTTAGAATCATCATATCATCTTGAATCATATTCCTATAGAAGAATAGTTAGTAGACATATTTACAAAATATTTAGGTGGGAATAAGTTTCAAATATTTAGAGATCATTTATGCAAACCAAGAGAAGTTCATCCCAAATAATGTAATATAGGAGGGGTTAGAATATATTACATTATTTGTAATGTAAGTCAAGAGTCACTTGAGGTAAACCAAAGGTCATTTTTAAAATCTATATTATGGACTCTTAGTTCCATATTTCATTGTACAAGTTTATACAAGTAATATCAAGCTATGTGCATTTGTTCTCATAGTTCATGCATTTTATCACTTTCTTTAATGTATAGAATTCAATAATTATATATCTTAATTAGATTGAATGATACAAAAACTATCACTTACCTCAACCATCAAGGAAATATCCACCCTTAGAGTGTTGTCCCATAGGGGAACCTCCAAGTTAGGTACTAATTGATCTCCTTAAGGGGTTTGTGGTGTCTACTTCACTTCTTCTAAATTGTCTTCATTGGCCACTATATTTGCTTCATCATACAACTCACTAAACCTCTCATCCTTTAAATTCTCCCCTAGCATAGAAACTATATCTCTTATTAATTATTAATGAATCCACCAATCTTACATTTTGGCATCGTTGTACCCTATTTGTTTCAACCTATCAATTTTACTTTTTGATATTTTGTTAGCAACATCCACCACCCCATTTTTCTTGTTTGGATCAAGAAGATCAAACTAGGGCTCCAATTGTTTGCCAAAATATGGAAAATTATTTCTATAAAGCGATACACAATGGTCTTATTTAGGGATCTAATGGATATCCAACTTGCACTACCTCTAAGGTACAAACTTGTGTTCATAATCTTGGATAACCATTTTTGGAATAAAAATTTTGACTAGCTTACACCAACTGAACCCATGGTGCCCAAACTCAATATCAAATGGGACCTTCTCTCATCACCCTCTAGGTGGAAAACCAAATTTTATTCAGCTTGGGCATCTTATTTGGAGCCAAAGAAAGCTTTTTTCCTAGAACTTATTGTATCAAGGTTTACCCCTTGGCCGCAGACTTTCTTATATGGGGGTGTCTAAGCCTCGATGCTCATTTTTTCAAGAACCAGAGTCTTGTATGCATATTTTCTAGGCATGTAGAAAGGCCAACCTCACTTGGAGTTGGGTGGGTTCTTTCTTTACCCCATTTATGTCCTTGCAACTTTATTGACATCATGTCCTTCTGGGTGATCCCATTCAGTTTTCTCTCCCATTGAGGGAAGTGTGGCAAATATTCAGAGTCAGCCTTCTATTTCACATTTGGAAATCTAGAAATAAGATTATTTTCAAGTAGGTTGATCCGTATCAAGATTTTTCATTTGCTGACAAGCTCAAAGTTTTTCATGATGTGTGGTTTCAGATATGTGACCAGGCTTGAAAGGTGGCTATGGAACTGGACCATTTGCAAGCTTTACTGAAATATTGGGGTGAAGCCCCTTGTGCTGTCAATAAAGGGACCCTTGATCGTGCACGATGTCAGCCTCCTCGAAGCAGATCCCATGTCTATGAAGACCCATTGTAGTAGATGGATATGTACACCTCCCAACATTCTGTGCTTGTGATCACTCCGTAATCTGTGTCTATGCCTAATGATGGTTGAGGGGCTTCAGGCAGTCATGGACATATTTCTAACTGGTCTCGTCCTTCATCTCCAATTACTCATGTTTCAGGTTGGGGTGAAGAGCACTTTGATAGGTGGGGGAACCACCCACCTCAAATGGATAAAGCCCTGTCTACCACAAACTCACTTCTTTAAAAACCTTTCTGACTGTAGATTGTTTTTAGTTTGTTGTTGATGGCTATGGTGTCTATATGGTGCAATTTTTTTTTCTTTATCCACAATTAGGATAAATTAGTGGCATTAGAGTGTGATTTTTTCTCCACCCATACTTTTTTTTTTTTTCTTGTAAAAGACTTTTATTTTTATAATTAAAATGGCCTTTCATCAAAAAAAAAAAATTAAAAATAATAATACAAAATAAATATAAGATTACTATGTGGTCATTACTTTCTACTCTATTTCCTTCTCAATTATTTGTTAACATTCATAATTATAATTAATAGACATCAACAACAATGATATTAGTTATTTAATGTCTTTTTTTTATATATATCATTTTTTAATAATAATTTAAACTTATATGAAAAGTAGTTTAATTTTTACATTCTTCATTTTTAAATTTCAACTATCTAATAAATGCATCTAAAGTTCCATCATTTTTCATAAATAATTTTAATTTTATACCTCAATTTTTTCATTCTTCGTTTTTAAATTTTTTAATTTATCTAATAAAAACATAAATCATAACTAATTTAATAAACCATCTAAACTTTTTCAAAATAATTTAATTTAATTTTTTTTAGTAACACTGCTTATACACATCCACCATGGGATTGAACCAGGGTCACATCATCCATAATGAAAATTACGTATCCTTACGATCTCACAAAAATAATTTAAATTTTTAAAACAAGATAAAATAATTAACGAAAAATCAATTAAAAATATTTCTTAATTTTATTTAAATAATTAAAATTTTAATTATATTATATAATAATTAAAATTATTTTATATATATTTATATATACTTAACATTTGAAAATAAAGAACAAAAGTTTATCTTTGTTTAAAATTTTAAAAGCACACAACTCTTTCTAATTTGCTCCCTTCAGAAAACATCAAGTCTGTCTAATTTGCTCCCTTCAGAAAACAATACCCTGCATATCCTTTCTTTGTACGGCCCGTCATAGTCGTAGTCAAAGTCTTAGACAATCCACTCGATTACCTGCCATGCCATGATGAACAAATTAGATAATAATATCTTTCAAAAGTTAAATAAACATCACAACCAAATTTCTTTATATCTATTACCCGATGCCAGCAAAGGTTCTCCTAATTCTTTCCATCGCTTCATCAACATGGGGCTTTCATCGATGTCTAGATTCTTCAAGCTCTTCATCTCGACCAGGACGTCCATCGCCTCTTCTTTCAAATCAGAGCAACCTGATGCCCATAGTGTCTCCAGTGAAGTCAAACATCCAAAATCACTCGAAAGTCTATCGAGTCTGTCGCAGAAGGATATGTCCAGATTTCGCAACGACTTTAGCTGTCCAAAGTTATTAGGAAGACGGGCTAACTTCTTACAAGTGCTCATATCCAATTCTTTCAAACAGCTTAGATTGCCGAATGACTCTGGAAGACTCTCTAGCTCAAAACACATCAATAAAGATAGTTGTTCCAAACTAGATAAATTGCCAAAACTTTCTGGCAATGTAGAAAGCCCCTCACTTCCTTCTAGATTCAGAATTCTTAACGATGTGAGTTGGCCGAAATTTTCTGAAAGGCTCGACAATTTGGGACACCCTGTCACCTCCAGAAATGTCAACTTCTTAAGTTCAGCAAAGCTCGTCGGAAGACTCTCTAATTCCATGCAATCTTGTATTGACAACCCTTCCAAGCCAGAGAGTCTGTCAAAGCCTTGGGGCAATGTGGCCATTTTGCAATTATAAAATCTTAAAAGACGCAAAGTCGTAAGATGGCCAAAATCTGATGGAAGCACTACATCATCCTCTAGGTACAGTTCTTTCAACGAGGATAACTTGTCAAAGCTTTTATCCAAAGAAAGCTGAAAACCGGACACTGGTCCCAACTCCAGATAATGTAAAGAGGACGGTAACTGCAAGGTCCATTAGTTTTTTCAAATTATTCATTGTAAACGAAAGGTTTTGCTTATAACATTTTTGAAATGTTATCATTTTTTTAAAAAAGGCAGGTAATACAACACAACGGGAGCAGAACACTTGCCTCAGGATTGTTGCTGAATTTGGCCCTTAACATCCGCAAGTGTTTCAATTTAGCGAGATCCACACAAAAACAAGTACTGAAAGCTTGAGATAAGCACCTTAGGTTTTTAAAGTCTTTCCTGCATTCTTCATTGATTTTGATTTCCTTGTCAGTGCAGACGATTCTAAAAGAAGCATGCATCAAGTTTAGGTGCTTTGCTTCAATTTGGAATTTGGACGTTGGGTTGATACATATTCCTTTTATTTTTTGGAGTTTCTGCACAAAGTATTTGAAATTTTGCAATGTGCAAGTTAGATTCACAGACGTTAAATTAAAAAAATGCTGAATATAAGGGACATCAAATTTTCGATGATCAGGATAGGTAGTTTTTCCTCTAACCGTTGAAGTTAAAAATTATAGAAAAAATTATAAAAAATTATATTAGTAATTAAACAAGACATTCACGTGGAACGTAACATACCTGAGTATCTTGCAGAGCTTCAGCCCAGGATTCCTCGTCCATGATTCTTCTATCTGATTCTCTTTGTGACAACTTCCTCCCTCGCGCTCTAACTATATCATGAACTTCTAAAACGCCATCTCTGTCTCTCACAAATTGGTCCCAACTTTCTACCCAAGAACTTGATGAAGTGGAAGGGTCATGGGATAACTTTACAAGAGCTGCATTCACTAGGGTTTTAAGTTGTAGTTCTCCAACAACATAAGAGACAAACCTGCGTTCCCAATTGTAAAAGAAGCATGCAATGTCCAAAAAGGCCTCTTTGCAATCTTCATTCAGACTATTATATACAACATCTACTACCTTCTCACTTATTTCTTCCCCTTCATCCCCTTCTCCTTCAATCAACGATTCCCTTAGAGAATCAATGATTTCATTACAAACTAAGATGTCGTTAACATGATCTGACAATCTCGCGCCAACTATCTCTAAAACCAAAGGGATGCCACCACAAATTTTCACCAAACCTTCTATATCTACACCTAGAGGAAAAGTGTCCAGGGCACTGCCTAGAGCTTTCTTACACAAAATTTTTTTTGACTCTTCACTTTTGAGACACTCTACCCTATAAGCATGCCTTTGAAAGCCTCCTCGCGAAAGCATGGAACTTTCATCTAGCCTTCTAGTGGTGACTAAAATTTTAGTCTGCTGTGGAAGGCATGACAGGTCTTTGGGCAGAAGCTTAGCCAGGTCATCGTTTTTCAGGGCATTGTCAATGAACAAAAACACTGACTGAGTAGACGCTTCTTTGAAAGCCTCTGTCAACTTTTCCTGACCCTCCACATGATCCCTGAGCTTAATAGCTTTCCCAAACAAGTCGTTTAAAAGTTGACATTGTAGACCCCTGATATTTTCGTTCGAACATATTTCGTCCATTAAGACTCTGCAGAATTTGTATTTATTGTCCTTAAGGTTGAGTTGACTAAATACAGCACTTGCGAGGGTTGTCTTGCCCACCCCACCAAACCCATAAATAACAACAGCTCTCCTATCATTCACCTCCAATTCTAGAAGCTGAGTAACAGTCTTCTGTGCCTCTATAATGCCCACTGCCAAATCAAAGATAAACCACACTTAAGTAATTTACATAAAGTGGCTTTGATCTTCAAAATCTGCAAAATTTAAAGCAACGGAATACATAAAGTCTCACCTGCATCTGGATTTTGTCCCTGTGTTGGGGGCTGGAAGTGCGTTCTATTCAAAAGGCGAATGATGGCTTCCATAGTAAGATCATCATATTTTAGGCCTAATTGCGACTCAAATTTTTTTATTTCTTCAGCGTCCACGGGAGCAGAAATGAACCTGTACCGTTATAAACAGTTGCTATTTTATTAATCAATTATCAGTTTCTAAAGAGGAGGGAAAAACCAACTAACAATTAACATTTTCTGTTGGGCAGTACATCCGGTACCAAATTTGATCTACTGTTACCTGAAGAGTATGTGACTTGTCATCTGCGAAACACACATAAGACATCCTTCAACAATAAATTCGACTACGGCATTAAGCTTTTCTTTGTTCTCTGGCAGCTCTTCATTTAAATCTCTGACATGCTTGGCAAGGTCCAACATGTAGCGGAGGAGTTTTACACATTGTTCTTTGTTGTCGGAAACTTGATCAATAGATTCTAATGCGTATCCCAGTACTGAAAGGCTTACTCCCAACCAGTGAATTTTGACAGATTCTTTTAAAATATCAATAAGTAATTTGCGCATTTTGTCACCGATCTTGACTCTAAACGGCCTCTGGAATTATGAGGAAAAAAAACAACCATATCCACGTGAGCACACTTTTATTACTACTATTTAAAAGAAGAAAAAAAAACCTACTACAGGTATTCGCTTTCGATTTCCTCGAATTGAAACCCAACTAGCATTTAAGAGTGATTTAGTACCTTTGAAGTATCTTTCGAAACTCGCTTCAGCGCATTCTCCAATAAACTTCCGCCGAACTTGAAGCAAGACTTCATTTTAGGTGAAGCAACAACTGGTTCCTGGGACGTTCCAGCGTTTTGTTGGGACGTGCTAGGGTCCTGTTGGGACTGCAAAATAAGAAGATTTAAGTCTTGTGGAACTTGTATTAAATGTAAGACTACAATAAAGAAGAAAGTGGAGGTAAAATGGACTCACCCTGCGAGTGTCAACTGTAAGATCCTCTAGTCGTTTCTGAATGAATGAGATCAACTTGTCGATGTGGCTTATATCTTTAACCGCCTCAGATAAATTGCAAATGTCGGGGATATTCTCATCTTCAACCACCTCAGATGGAACGCCAACATTGGAGGTATTCTCAATGCAAACATTGGAGGTATTCTCAATGCCTACATCGGAGGTATTCTCATCTATGGTAATCTCAACGCCAACAGCGGATGTAATCTCAACCCCAACATGGGGGGTATTCTCAACGCCAACAGCGGATGTATTCTCAACCCCAACATCGGGAGTTTTCTCATCTGCGGTATTCTCAGCGCCAACAGCGGGGGTATTTTCATCTGTTGAAGAAAAACATGAAGGAAAACATGAAAGAAAACATGAAGGGCAACATGAAGAGCGACATCTGTTTCCCATTTTAAAATTAAAGGTAAAGGGAAATAGCCTGAAAAATATGTAGTATGAAGAAGATCGGAGTAGACAAGAGATCGACCAAGCGAGTTGATCTACCGCAAAGATGAGTGTGAAAATGTGGCAGATAAAGCTCTAGATTTATAGCAATCGAAATAGTATATAAAATCAATGCAGATCCGACCACGAGTCGATTGTTTATTTTTATTTATTTTTAATGAAATTCATGCCAGCTATGATGTGATAAGAATCTATGTGTAGCGCAAAAGTGATTGTTGAAAAGAACCTTATTTCATTCCCTACAATTATTTCATTCCCTACAATTATTTTCCCTCTAAAATGAGATATCAGAGATGCTCTCATGTACTATTTTACTGTAAAGCAGAAAAAGATAACACCATAATTTAATTGTTTTTTCGAAGCTCATGACAGTTAAAAAGGAATCAAATTCTTAACCTTGTGGATATGGATACTTAATTAAAAGTTCAAACAGCTAATCATGGCAAGGTATTTACTTTACCAAATTAAATTGTTCAAACATGGCAAGATGCCAAGGTATTCATTTTAGAATGATCATGCAAGTCACAATATTTAAAAAACAAGAGGAGGAAGCCCTTCTTCCATCAATCATGTTTGATGAGAAGGAGGAGTTGAACACGGTTCTTGTGAAGAGAAGGAAAGTAAGCCCAGTAGCGGAGAATATTGTCCAACTTCTTAAATTCGAGGAGAGTGGAGAAGAGGTAAATCCTATAGTCTTATCCTTCAAAATTCTTTTGACTTTCTTGACATGGATGATCCGACTCTTCAACAATTAATGGAAAACTCTCTAGCCTCTCCAAACACTATGTTTGAGAAAGGTTTTCCGGATTCGAAGGATGAAAGGAAAGTAGGGAGACCCAACAACAGAGCACTCAGGAAAAGAGAGATCGACTATGAAATTGCTAACGGAGTACAACCCTTCTAACAAATAGTTTTGAGGCTCTACAACCTGAAGAGAATGAGGTTGTTCTAATCATGGAGACTTGGAACAAATGTGTTCAGGAGTGTGGCCTAAAAAAATGATTTCTTTCTCTGGGGGTCAAAAAAAGGTGGGCAGGACTCCCAGGACCTCACTAAGAAAGGTGTCCAGCAAGTGATTTTTGTTTGTTTTTTGTTTAGTTGTTTGTCAGGTTGGATGTTGTTGCTATAAATCTGATCCAGTTTTAAGCAAAATTTTTGGTTCTTTGGTTCTCTAAGCATCCTTGGTTGTTTTGGGTGCTAGTTTCTCCTATGCTAGCCCCTATTGCTAGCTGACTATTTGACCGTAACAATCTCTTGTATTTGCTTTATTGATATCTTATTGCTAGATCTAAGGTTTGGGGATGCCTTTCAAAACCCTACTTGTAATAGGTTTGTGACCCTTTTAAAAAATCATTTCTACCGGCAACAAAAAAAAATTGTACAGCATATTGAAAAAAAAATAATATTGTGCTGAATTTATTAATTATATAATTTTTTTAAGGAAGAATACAATGGATGTTAATTTATTTGAAAATTTGGTATGAGGTTTATTATTTATATGTGTTAGTTATTGAATTAAGACTCTATCAATATTAAATATATTTTTAAATAAGATATTTAAAAAATATGTGATTAATTAATTAAATTTAAAAAAATTATAATTATTATATTTTTTAATTTTTTAATTTTTTTTAAATTTACATGGTGGAATCGGTAGCAGCCACGAATCCGGGCAGGCTGTCCAACTTTTATGGCCACCACAGTATTTTGCACTATCCACCCCAAAAGTCGCCACACAGATCTTCGTGCACTCCACCCCTATAACCACCATGCCACAATCATTTTAAACCTTTTACGCCACTGAAAGCACTAGGAAAGGGTCAAGCATTCAGTCCAGCGAGGCCTGAGATTTGAACCTTGGACCTCCGCCCCCCTTATGGGGTTTGGATGAATAATTATTATATTGAAATTGTAAAATTTTTAATTGTTATTATCATTCTTTAATAGTAATATAAGTAGATCTAAAGATGTTAGTCCATAATTCTTAGTATTTTTAGGCTATTACATATTATACATTCAATCTCTTAATAGCAAATAAAATTTAGATAAAAGAGTAATTTTATATTTATATAATGTGTTGTATTTTTAAGCAACCACACATTATATAGTCAATGTAGTTAATGCATTAAAAAGTGCATAATAATTATTAAATGACATTAGTTTAACAAGTTAAATTCATTCCTGTTAGGGAAGAAGCTCAAGTTTGAATCTTGTCATAATAATCAATTTGTTATAGCACAACTATTTGATGTAATATGGGTGAGTCTAGTTTCAATCCTATATAACCAAAAAAATGCACGATAATTATAATCATTCTTTATCCTGCTTTAGAAAAATAAGTGATTCTTGACAATGGTGTATGATGGTCATCCTTTGCTATGCTTTAGAAGAGGAGAGAAGGAGATAATAATGTGAAAATAAATCTCATCATCAAAATGCCATTGGAGATAAATAGTCTGTATAAGATAAAGATGCATGATAATTATGGTCATCCTCTCTTATGCTTTAGAAAAAGTTATTCTTAACAAGGGTTATGACCAATCTTTGTAAATTATTTGTATCTTAATATTTAATTTGAGACATGCACTTCTTACCATGGGATGTAGATAGTATTGCATATTATGATGCAATGTAGTATCTATAAAATGGAGTGATTTCATTTAATATTTGTGTATTATGGGTAATAGTGAGAACTAAAACAATGAATATCAAGAGTAAGGACATGATACAAACTATGATTTTTATTAAGCTCTTACAAGTTGGTTGTACTTGCTCCCCACCCCCACCCTCAAATGAGGGCTACACTTGGTTGTACTTGCTCCCCACCCTCATTTTGAGCACTTGGTTGTACTTTCTTCCCACCTTCATTTTGAGCACTTGGTTGTACTTGCTCCCCACCCTCATTTTGAGGGTGGGAGTGGGGAGCAAGTACAACCAAGTGCTACACTTTGTTTTACTTACTGCACTTGGCTATACTTCCTCCCTACCGTACTTGGTTGCACTTTGTTGTACTTGCTTCCCACCCCCACCCTCAAAATGAGGGTGGCTGCACTTGGTTGTACTTGCTGCACTTGGTTGTACTTGCTCCCCATCATACTTGGTTGCACTTTGTTGTACTTGCTCCCCACCCCCACCATTAAAATGAGGGTGGGTACACTTTGTTGTACTTGCTGTACTTGGATGTACTTGCTCCCCACCGTACTTGGTTGCAATTTATTGTACTTGCTCCCCACCACCCTCAAAATGAGGGTGAGGAGCAAGTACATCCAAGTGCAACCAAGTACGATGGAGAGCAAGTACAGCCAAGTGTAGCACTTGGTTGTACTTGCTCCCCAACCCCACCTTTAAAATGAGGGTGGAGAGCAAGTACACACTTGGTTGTACTTCCTCCCCACCCTTAAAATGAGGGTGGGGTTGGGGAGCAAATACAGCCAAGTGCAAAACTTGGTTGTACTTGCTCCCCACTCCCACCCTAATTTTGAGGGTGGGGGAGCAAGTATAGCCAAGTGCATTTGAGGGTGGGGTGGGGAGCAAGTACATCCAAGTGCACTTGAGGGTGGGGGTGGGGAGCAAGTACAACCAAGTGCCCACCCTTAAAATGAGGGTGGGGGTGAGGAGAAAGTACAACCAAGTGTATTTGAGGGTGGGGGTGGGGAGCAAGTACATCCAAGTGTTGTAGGGTGGAAAGCAAGTACAACCAAGTGCACATGAGGGTGGGGTTGGGGAGCAAGTACATCCAAGTGCTGCACTTGGCTGTACTTGCTCCAAAATGAGGGAAGGGTTAGGGAGCAACTATAGCCAAGTGCAAACCTTCGCTATACTTGCTCCCCACACCCACCCTCATTTTTACAATGAGGATGGGGAGCAAGTACAACCAAGTGTAGCACTTGGTTGTACTTGCTCCCCACCCCCACCCTCAAAATGAGGGTGGTTGAGGGTGGGGGTGGGGAGAAAGTACAACCAAGTGGGTGGGAAGTAAGTACAACAAAGTGTGGGGGTGGGGAGCAAGTACAACAAAGTGTAGCACTTGGCTATACTTGCTCCACACCCCCACCCTCATTTTGAGGATGGGGTGGAGAGTAGCACTTGGTTGTACTTTCTCCACACCCCACCCTCATTTTGAGGATGGGGTGGAGTGTAGCACTTGGTTGTACTTGCTCCCCACCCCCACCTTCAAAATGAGGGTGGGGGTGGCGAGCAAGTACAACCATGTGCTACACTTGGTTGTACTTACTTCCCACCCCCACCCTCAAAATGATGGTGGGCAACACTTGGTTGCCTTGCTCCCCACACCCACCCTCATTTTGAGGGTGGGGTGGAGAGTAGCACTTAGCTGTACTTGCTCCCCACCCCCACCTCCAAATTGAGAAGGGTGGAGGTGGGGATCAAGTACAACCAAGTGCTACACTTGGTTGTACTTGCTCTCCACCCCCACCCTCAAAATGAGGGTGGAGAGCATGTATAGCCAAGAGAAATTGGTTGTACATGCTCCCCACCCTCATTTTGAGGGTGGCGATGGGGAGCAAGTACAACCAGGTATAGCACTTGGTTGTAATTTCTCCCCACTCCCACCCTCAAAATAAGGGTGGGGAGCATGTACAACCAAGTGCTACATTTGGCTATACTTGCTCCCCATCACCACCCTCAAAATGATGGTGGGGAGTAAGTATAGCCAAGTGCACTTGGCTGTACATGCTCCCCACCCCCACCCTCAAAATGATGGTGGTGAGCATGTACAACCAAGTGTAGCCCCCACCCTCAAATGAGGGTGGGGGTGGGCAGGTAGCACTTGGTTGTACTTTCTCCCCACCCTCATTTTGAGGGTGGGGGTGGGGAGTATGTACAACCAAGTGCACTTGGATATACTTACTCCCCACCCTCATTTTGAGGGTGGCGATGGGGAGCAAGTATAGCCAAATGTAGCACTTGGTTATACATGCTACCCACCCTTATTTTGAGGGTGGATATGGGAAGTACAACCAAGTGCTATAGTTGGTTGTACTTGCTCACCACTGCCACCCTCAAAATGAGGGTGGGGAGCATGTACAACCAATTTCTCTTGGCTATACATGCTCCCCACACTCATTTTGAGGCTGGGGGTGGGGAGCAAGTACAACCAAGTGCTACACTTGGATATACTTTCTTCCCACCCCCACCCTCAAAATGAGGATGGGGAGCATGTCCAGCTAAGTGCACTTGGCTATACATGCTCCACACCATCATTTTGAGGGTGGGGGTGGGGAGCAAGTACAACCAAGTGTAGCACTTGGTTGTACTTGCTCCCCACACCCACCCTCAAAATGAGGGTGGGGAGCATGTACAACCAAGTGCACTTGGCTATACTTACTCCCCACCCTCATTTTGAGGGTGGGGGTGGTGATCAAATACAGCCAAGTGCCACTCATTTTGAGGGTGGTGGTGGGGAGCAACTACAGCTAGGTGTAGCACTTGGTTGTACTTGTTCCCCACTCCCACCCTAAAAATGAGGGTGGGGAGCATGTACACCCAAGTGCACTTGGATATACTTAATCCCCACCTCCACCCTCAAAATGAGGGAGGGGGTGGGGAACAAGTACAACCAAGTGCTACACTTGGCTGTACATGCTCCCCACCCTCATTTTGAGGGTGGAGGGTGGGGAGAAAGTACATCCAAGTGCTACACTTGGATGTACTTTCTCCCCACCCCCACTTATTGCCCACCCCCACCCTCATTTGAGGGTGGGGTGGGGAGAAAGTACATCCAAGTGCTACACTTGGATGTACTTTATCCCCACCCCCACTTATTGCCCACCCCCACCCTCATTTGAGGGTGGGGGCTACACTTGGTTGTACATGCTCCCCACCCTCATTTTGATGGTTAGGGTGGGGAGCAAGTACAACCAAGCGCTACACTTGGCTGTACTTGCTCCCCACCCCCACTTACTATCCACCCTCACCCTCATTTATACAACCAAGTCCTACACTTGGTTGTACTTGCTCCCACCCCTACTTATTGCCCACCCCCACCCTCATTTGAGGGTTGGGGTGGTCAGTAAGTGCAACACCCACCATCAAATGAGGGTAAGGATGGGCAGTAAGTACAACATAGTGTTCTACATACTGCCCACCACCACCCTCATAACACTTGGTTGTACTTGGTCCCCACCTAATGTTGTACTTATTGCCCATCCCACCCTTGTAGAAATTAGATGTACTTGCTCCCCACCCCTGCCCTCAAAATGAGGGTGGGCAGCATGTACAGCCAAGTGTAGCACTTGGCTGAACTTGCTCCCCACCCTCATTTTGAGGGTGGATGTGGGGAGCAAGTACAGCCAAGTGCTACACTTGGTTGTACTTGCTCCCCACCACTTGGCTATACTTGCTCCCCACCCTCATTTTTAGGGTGGGGGTAGGGAGCAAGTACAACCAAGTGTAGCACTTGGCTGAACTTGCTCCCCACCCTAATTTTGAGGGTGGGGGTGGGGAGCAAGTACAACCAAGTGCTACACTTGGTTGTACAAACTTCCCACCCTAATTTTGAGGGTGGAGGTGGGGAGCAAGTACAACAAAGTGTTACAATTGGTTGTACTTGCTCTTGGTTGTACTTGCTCCCCACCCTAATTTTGAGGTGGAGGTGGGGAGCAAGTACAACAAAGTGTTACAATTGGTTGTACTTGCTCCCCACCCCCACCCTCAAAATGAGGGTGGGGAGCATGTACAACCAAGTGTAGCACTTGGATGAACTTGCTATCCACCCCCATTTTGAGGGTGGAAAGAAAGTACAACCAAGTGCTACACTTGGTTGTACTTGCTCCCCACCACTTGGTTGTACTTGCTCCCCACCCTCATTTTGAGGGTGGGGGTAGGGAGCAAGTACATCCAAGTGTAGCACTTGGTTGTACTTGCTCCCCACCCTAATTTTGAGGGTGGGTGTGGGGAGCAAGTAGAGCCAAGTGTAGCACTTGGCTATACTTGCTCCCCACCCCCATCTTATGAGGGTGGGGGAGCAAGTACAACCAAGTGTAGCACTTGACTATACTTGCTCCCCATGAGGGTGGGGAGCAAGTTTAGCCAAGTGCTACACTTGGTTGTACATGCTTAGCAAGTTCATCCAAGTGCTACACTTGGTTGTACATGCTTTCCACCCTCATTTTGAGGGTGGGTGTGGGGAGCAAGTACAGCCAAGTGCTACACTTGGTTGTACATGCTCCCCACCCTCATTTTGAGGGTGGGGGTGGGGAGTAAGTACAATCAAGTGTAGAACTTAGCTGTACTTGCTCCCCACCTTCATTTTGAGGGTGGGGGTGGGGAGCAAGTACAACCAATTGTAGCACTTGGTTGTACTTGAACCCCACCCCCACAAGTGTACTTGCTCCCCACCCCCACAAGTGTACTTGCTCCCCACCCCCACCCTCATTTTTAGGGTGGGGGTGGGGAGCAAGTACAGTAGCCAAGTCCACCCTCAAAATAGTGGGAAGCAAATACAGTAGCCAATTGTTGCACTTGGCTACTGTACTTGCTCCCCACCCCCACCCTCAAAATGAGGGTGGGGGTGGGGAGCAAGTACAACCAAGTGTAGCACTTGGTTGTACTTGCTCCCCACCCCCACAAGTGTATTTTCTCCCCACCCCCATCCTCATTTTTGAGGGTGAGGTTGGGGAGCAAGTATAACCAAGTGCCACCTCCACCCTCATTTCATTTGATGGGGGGTGGGGTGGGGAGCAAGTACAGCCAAGTGTAGCACTTGGTTGTACTTGCTCCCCACCCCCACTCTCAAAATGATGTGTGGGGAGCAAGTACAACCAAGTGCTACACTTGGTTGTACTTGCTCCCACCCCCACCCTCAAAATGAGGGTGGGAAGGAAGTACAGTCAAGTGTAGCACTTGGCTATACTTGGTCACCACACCCACTCTCAAAATGAGGGTGGGGAGCAAGTACAACCAAGTGTAGCACTTGGTTGTACTTGCTCCCCAACCTCACCCTCAAAATGAGGGTGGGGAGTATGTACAACCAAGTGTTGCACTTGGTTGTACTTGATCCCATTTTGTAACTCCATTAATGGGCATGGACTGCCTCTATAAATCCTAAGCCCTCTGGGTAAATCTCAGGCTTAAGCATAATCAATGAGACCTTAACCCTCTAGAGCATCAAACTAGGATAACCAATTGGTAGAGACTTGTCCATTACCATCCAACCTATCCCTTCTAAGTATGCAATAGTTTCAACTGTTCCCATATATTACAACATATCCACAAAAAATCCACAATTTTAAAAGTTTAGTTCCTCTTAACCGTCATGAACATCTTTTAGATTAAGATAGCATGAGATTCATTGCATTTCATGTGTTGTTTCTCCCGGTATAATCAAATAGTACATGAAAGCATCCGCTGCACCATACACACAATGTGACCCCGCTCTAATAATTTAAGCAACAAATAATGGAATAAGATTCCTATCAACAATCACTTTTACACAGAATTCTGTTCACATCATAGCTGGCATGAACTTCATTTAAAAAATACAAACAATCGAATCTTGGCCGGAACTGCATTCATTTTATGTACTATTTCGATTGCTATAAAATTAGATCTTTATTTGCCACATTTTCTCACTGATCTTTGCGGTAGATCAACTCATTTGGTCGATCTCTTGTCTACTCCGATCTTCTTCATACTACTACATATTTTTCAGACTATTTCCCTTTACCTTTAATTTGAAAATGGAAAACAAATGTTGTCCTTTATCTTTTTCTTCAAGAGATGAAGATACCTTCGATGTTGGATTTCCATATAAGACTATTGTAAGGATGTTAGGTACACATTTTAAAATAAAAAAATAGTTGACCAACAAAATCTTTATCCGATGAGGGTGGGGGTGGGGAGAATGCGCACTTTCATGATATTTATGACATCGAAATGCAATGTTTACATAATCTACTTGTTGATCCCATTCTCTTGATCCAGATTTAATCATAATCGACTATGGTAAAGGATTATAAATATCCATGGCAACACATATTTGAGTGTATACAACATGTCTTCTCACCTTTGTAGTTGGTACCTCCTAGATGAATTCGCCTAGGGTATTACCAATATTCTTCAAAACCTCCTTATTAATGAGAAAAAATCCTTTTGGAAGAAAAGTCATTAAGTAATCTGAATTCAATTCCCATTTCCACTTAATCCAATTTTGAATATCATAAAAACATGGCCAATATCCATGAAACTTACAAATTAACCCTCTAGTTTTAAGAATATCATGCTCAATCATCTCATCCTTGATAATCACTTCTGGCGTAGAATCTGTTAACTGGACTGGGTTTTCCATAGATTCGATCTTCTTATTGCTATGCAGGGCATCCAAACTTCTGACTTGGCCATTCATAATTTTAATAAGCACTTTTACAAATGACTTTGTTTCCATGTTACCTAATTTTTTTGCACTCACTACGCTCACTCCTAGCTCGCGTTCACCCTCGCTACCGGTTGCTCTGGTTGGCTCATGTTTGCTACCAAATTTAACTGAGAGGTAATATGCTTGCTCAATGCTCCTCCCTTGTAAAATTTAAACCACATTGATGCCCATGCTACTGTTGTCTCTCCTCTACTGACTGAATGTGTGATTTTTATGTCGATTGTTGAAGGCTATGATATTACGAACTCCTGCTTCTATGATATTGCAAACTTCTTTGGCTAACTCTTGCTTAGATAATATTGCAAACTCCTTGTGTGAACTCTTTCTTCCTACAAAAGCATTATTTTTAATAATTAAAAGATATAATAGAAAATAATAATAAGATCAACTTTATGATTATTATTTTTTGTCCTCTCTCTTTATCAAATATACATTAACATTCATGTTTATAATTGATTAACATCAAGAATTGATTATCTCTTTTTTCAATAAGTTTACACATGTTTTTATAAGGGGTCATGGTCCCCTCATACTTAATGGGGTTTGAACCCATTGATTATCTCTTTTTATATACATAAATGTTCCAATAATAATTTTAAGTTATGTAAAAGTACTTTAATCTTTATATTCTTCATATTTAAATTTTTTAAATTAGAATGCATCCAAAGTTTCATCATTCTAGACAAAAATAATTTAAATTTATTTAAAAATGCTTTATTTTTTTCATCCTTCATATTTAAAATTTAAAATTTATCTAATAAAATCATGGTTTTAGAGAGTCGAGACTTAATGTTCTACTATAATTATTGTAATATTAAGACACCATTAAAAATAAAGTAACTAATTTAATGAACCATGGAGACTTCCACAATTTTAAATAGTTCATATCTTTAAACAAAATATAATAATTAAAAATATTAAATTTAATATATTTTTATTTTATTTAAATAAATAAATTTTTAATCTGTTTATATTATTAATTTTAAATTAAAATCTAAAAAATTATTGTAAAATATATTTTTAAAATCTTGAAAATTGAAACCAAAAATTTATAGAAAGACCATGTTTGTTTTTCTTCCTTAATATTAAGGATATTTACATCTCACATTAACCTCAGTAGTTTTGTTATTAAATTTATAGAAAGACCATGTCTCCATATGTTTTCTTTTGTCAACTTGTATTTATTTTAAGCATGCTTTGTAGAGCGCAGTCCGTGCGAGATTTTACAAAATCTTAATTGTGGTTAACGACGGAGATAGCAATTGGGGACGTCTCATTTATTTTGAAAGGGGCCGTAGCCTTTCACGCCACTCTTTGCTAAGATGGGCTGTCACCCACGTCAGACCGTTCTCTTCATAAGGCTGCGACCTCAAAATCTTCACATGCTCTTGCCTGCAAATAATACCGCCTTATTATTATAGTATTGTTGATATATATCTATATATAAATGGGTGGAAATCGCTTAATTTTTGTTTCCTTGTGTAGTGGGAATCATCAAGCAAAACAACATATTAACATATTTTGAAGATGCTTTTTAAAAAGAGTATTAAATAATTAATTTTTTATTTTTTATTTTTTTGTTTAGTAGGAATTTAAATTTGATTATGTTTTAATGATGAAAAAAATTTTATTTATAAACAATTAAGTTATTTTGAAGATGATTTTTTAAAAAAATATTAAATGTGATATAATAAAAATTAGTTATAGAAGAGTAAGACAAACATTTGGTAGGATGAAAATGGTGGAAATCTTTAAATTTTTGTCTCTTTGTTTAGTAGGAATCTTAATTTGACTATGTCTTGAGGATGAAAACAAAACAACTTATAAACATTTAAGTTATTTTGAAGATGGTTCTTTAAAAAATTATCAAATATGATATAATAAAAATTAATTATAAAGGAGTAGGTTAAGCATTTGGTACGAAGAGTATTCAATGGTGGAAATATTTTAATTTTTGTTTGTTTTTTTAATAGGAATTTAATTTTTACTATGTCTTCGTGTTGAAAACAAAACAATGGCATAAACAATTAAATTATTTTAAAGCTGGTTTAAAAAAAAAAAATTATTAGTTATAGAGAAGTAGGCCAAACATGTTTTTTTTTCTTTTTCCTCAGTTATATAGAAAAGTTGGTCACAAGCGCAGGCCAAACATTTGGTAACTGGTCTCTTTCAAAATAATATGATGGTTCTATTCTCAAAGATCAGGTGGATTGTTAAGTGCTAGTCTGGTTAGGCAATTACTAAGAAGAGACCTAGGTTTAAGGGGAAACTTGTTGTAAAGGTAGGTGAAATAAGTTTGGTGGATATAGCTGGCTTGTCAACTACTAAAAGTAATGTGGTTGTAACCAACTCTCCTATCAAACATAATAATAATAATATAATAATAATTCTCTTTTATATATATATAGAAGCAATGGTTACAATCACGATTTTTAGTAACTACCAGCACAGCTGGTAGGGTTCAAACTATTTACGAAGGCTCCCAAGACTTCCACCGTCTCGGTACATGGTAACCCGACATGAGATGGGGACCGTCGAACGCACAGGGGTTGCACCTTCGTCATCAATCTGGCGCACCACTCAAAGGAATCGGATCTAGGCTATTGTCTGTGCATGGGCAAGCCCGTGGGATTGGAACTTAGGTCTCCTCTGGGTATGCGCCCCAACTTACCAATCCACCTAGACCCACAGACAATAATAATTCTCTTTTATAATAACATTTGATAACAATCCAAAACCTCAACAATATATTATTATCCATAATAATATTTACAGTAAAATAATTTAATATTTAAAATAATAATAATTAAATAATTTTAATATTTTGAAAAAAACTTCTCATCATTTTATTACTAATAATTAAAATTTTATTAAACTACGTCACTATCAACCTTCATTTCACTTCCATAATCTTATTTGGACGAAGGCAAACCTATTCCATTCAAAAGACTTTTAATGGAGCCTTCCATAACAACGTTGAATTTTCAAAAGACAAAACCAATACAAATAAATATTCATGCTAAGTGTGTGTTTCCGCACGGATTCTCTCTAAAGGGACGAGTGTTAAATTTTTATTTTTTCAATTAAAACACATATTTATAAAAATAATTAAATATTATTATAAAATAAAATTTTAATCATAAAATATATTACTAAATTTATATTATTAATATTTATTTCTAATTATCTTCAATATACGGGGACTTAAAACCCGTGAAAATTCCTATGATTGGATTTGACTAGGCGGAAACGTGTAAAACGAAAAGTAAATGTAAAGATTCGACCACCGCAGAAATCTACTTTTCTTATTCTACTTTACCATCGTCTGACTTTGCATATTTGACCGTTGGTTAGAACCTCAAAAGTTTCTCACTTAAGATTATATTATTATTATCGATAATAATATGATGGTTTTCTTTTTACATTTTTAGTCTTTTAATTTGGGAATTTAAATTAGTAAGAAGGTTTGTAAATGAGTCGTTTTGTATGTAAATATGCAGATATTGAAAGTTTTCAAAGTTATTTAGAATCTTCTTTGATTCATTTACAAAATTAGTTATATTTTAATTAGTGGAGGATTTATCATTTATGTTGTCGGTGAAAGTTTATTATTCATTATTATATTGATAGCATTTTGTTTAAAGGATTTATGTTTAGGTGGAGTCCAAGGATCCTAAGTCATCTTTGGATGTTGGATAAAGATTTTGCTGGTTAGCTATTTTTTATGTATAAAGATTTTTCTAGTTATGGATTTTGTTATTTTTTTCTATTAGTTTTTGTGCTTGTTGTTCCTATATTATTTTTTATTGCAAGTTGTTTGTTGGCATTTTTATGCATATACTATAGAAGGATCTCTATGGCATAACCAATTGGAGAGACTTAGTACTTCTATTTTACTCTAACACAAATTGTAGAGACTATGTTATAAAATGAAGCTTTAAGTTTTTTTTGAATAGAATGAAACCTTGTTCGGTAGGTTGAAAAGGAAAGTTCTTAATCATGGCAAGAAGGCTATAACTCACAAAGACTACATTGTAATTCATCCCTATATACATAGTGTAACTTTCAAGATTGCCATCAGCTACGACATAAAAATTTGATAAAATTCAAAGGGACTTTCTTTGGAAAGGATGTCAAGAAAAATTTAGATTTCTTCTTTGTAAGTGGGATAGGGTTTGCAAATGAAATAATATTGGAGGGGTAGGCCTGCATAATCACATATTTATGAGTTTATCCTAAGGGGCAAAGCTTGGGTGGGGATTATTCAATGACCAAGGAAAGATTTGCACAAAATTGTTACTTTAAAAATTTATAGGTTCTTTTTTAGAAAAAAAACTCCTACCCAAAGGATCACCAACATGGAACTTCATATCAAATAGTTACAAGTGATCAAGAAATATATTAGATGGTCAATTAATTAGGGGAATTATGCAAAATTTTAATATAATGCTTGGTTTAAGCCTTATTCTCTTATCTCTAATTCAATATAAAAACCATTGGCTCATACATGTCTAGCTAGTAAAATTTTTAAAAGGTCAAGAATTATATTAATATGAGAAATAACATTAGATCATGTATTTCTATTAGTAACCTAGTTGAAGGAGATAAGTCAAACATGCTTTAAGATTTTTATTGTTTCTATTTTTACATGAAAGGGTGACTTAGTTTAAAATCTATCAAAAGATGATGGATACCCAGTCAAGTTGAGATATGAGGACTTAGAGCAATTGAAATTTCCTTCTCCCAAATATTTTTTTTGGAAGAATTTTTGGTCACTAGAGGCTCTCCCTAAGCTCTAAATATTCCTTTGTTTAGAAATTCAAAGTAATATTCTTACAGGAGATAATCAACAAAGAAGATGATATCATGGGCCTTTCAGATATGCCTTGTGTAAGAAGGATTTAGAAACATCAAACCATTTACTTCTTCATTTTCCCTTTGCACCTTTGGAATTAATTCTTCAAGAATATAGAATCTATTAGACAACTCCATCAACATGAAAAGAGTTGATGAAATGTTGGATTAATAATTTTAAATTTCAAACTTTATGTATTTTGTGGAAGATTGGTCCTACCATTATTTTTTGGAATTAATGGACTAAAAGGAATAATAAGTTTAAAAAAAATAAATCTTGTAATCATGTCTAAATTTGGAATCGTATTATTGCCTCTCTTGCATAACATTTATAGATAAGGTGCTCATCATAGGAAGTCTCAAATACAAAAAAAAAAGACATTAACCACTTGGTTATAGGATTTGAATATACATGGAAGAGTCATCTGCAATAATCACATTAAAACAAAGGATTTGTTTTAATCTATGATAAAATGGAAATGTTTAGGAATTGGGTTTATCAAGGTAAAATTTTTATGATAATTTCAAAAGGAATTTGGGAAAAGCTAGTGAAGGTAGTGTTTTTGAAAATAATGAGACACAAATTTTCTCTCTCATTTGGAATCATTTGGAAGTTCAACTATGTAGAGGTTAGGACACTTCTTACAAAGATTAAATTGCAATTAAAAAATGATGGAAATATATTTTAACTTTGGGGGATTCACATATAATCATTAGTGTTATAAAAAAAATGGATGTGAATATTGTATAAAATATATAATATTGTTGATGTTTATCATCTATTATTAGAGGCAATATTTTGGAAATTTAAGTATATCTACAAAGAAAAAATTGAGCAACAAATAATTTATTCAATTGTGGTGATCTTTGTCTTGATAAAATTCAAAATTTAAAAGACAACTGGCCAAGTGAAATTTTATCCCTTAATGAAAATGATATCAAAGAGTCAATAGTGGAAACAACACTTTGAGAAAGATGAAGAATACATTTAACAAAAGAATGAAAAATATCTTTAATAAAAGAGCAAGTTGAATATTAATTTAATAACCTATCATAAAATGTGATATTTTGGTATATCAATGGGAGTAGCCCCAATAAAAGCCACATATATCTTATAAAAAAATTACATTTATAATGAAAATTTGATCATTTATTACTTAAGATCCCTTGAATTGTTATTGATTTTGTGGTTATTATTTTCTGTCCTATTTCCTTATCAAAGATACATTAACATTCATGTTTATAATTGATAAACATCAACAATAACAATATTATTGATTATATCTTTTTATAAATGTATATGTCAATAATAATTTTAACTTATATAAAAAATACTTTAATATTTATATTCTTCATCTTAAAATTTTTAAATTATCTAATAAATGCATCCAAAGTTTTATCATTTAAAAAAAATAATTTTAATTTATTTAAAAATGCTTTAATCTTTTCATTCTTCTTATTTAATATTTAAAATTTATCCAATAAAAGCATACCTCTACATAGTCGAGACTTAATACTCTACCGTAATTATAGTAGTACTAGGACACCATTAAAAAAAATACTAATTTAATAAGTCATCCAAACTTCCAAAATCTTAAATAATTTATATTTTAAACAAATTATAATAATTAATAAATTTTAATTAAATATATTTTTATTTAAATAATAAAATTTCAATTTAACATTATATAATAATTTATATTATTAATTTTAAATTAAAATTTAAAATATTATTTTAAAATATATTTTTAACATCTTAAAAATGAAAACCAAAAATTTATAGAAAGACTGTTTGTTTTTCACACTTATTTTTTAAAAAATTTTACATTTCACACTAATCTCAATAATTTTATTAAATTTTTTAAAAATAAATTATTATTTTTTATAGTTTATTTTTATACGTGTCTCCATATGTTTTTTTTTTTCAACTTGTATTTATTTTTTGCACGCTTTGTAGAGCGTAGTCCGTGAGACAAAATCTTAATTGTGGTAAACTACGTCGTTTTTTTTTTTTATATATATATATGGTAGAATCATTATTATAGTATTATTGAGATGTATATATTTTATTTTAAATAAAAGGTATTTAAAAATGTATTTAAATGGATGGAAATTGTTTAATTTTTGTTTTCTTGTCTAGTGAAAATATTTTAATTTGATTATGTTTTTTTTGATGAAAACAAAATAACATATTAATATATTTTGAAGATGCTTTTTAAAAAGAGTATCAAATTGTGGATTTTTTAATTTTTTTGTTTCTTTGTTTAATAGGAATCTAAATTTGCTTATGTTTTGATGATGTTGTAAACAATTAAGTTATTTTAAATATTGTTCTTCAAAAAATTATTAAATATGATATAATTATTTTTAGCTGTAAAGGAGTAGGCCAAACATTTGGTAGGATGAGTATTCAATGATAGAAATATTTTAATTTTTGTCTTTTGTTTAGTAGGAATCTAAATTTTACTATCTTGATGATAAAAGCAAAACAACATATAAACAATTAAGTTATTTTGAAGATGGTTCTTCAAAAAAAAAAAAATTAGTTATAGGGGGAGTAGGCTAAACATTTGGTAGGATAAATATTAAATGGTGGAAATTTTTAAATTTTTGTCTCTTTGTTTAGTAGGAATCTAAATTTTGATTGTCTTAAAGAAAAAAAAATTATAAACAATTAATTTATTGGTTCCTGAGGCTAGGTGGATTGGTAAGCTAGGGCACTTACCCCGACGAGGGTTCCAATCTCATGGGCGTGTCCATGCATAGCCAATAGTATGATCCAAATCCTCTGTCCATGCATAGCCAATAGTTTGATCCAAATCCTCTACGTGTTGCACTCGACTGGCGACGACGGTCCATTCCCTGCATGTCTGATGGTCCTCATCTCCTCCTGTGTGTTGACCCAGAGTGACAACGACAATGACAGTCCATTCCCTGCATGTCTGATGGTCCTCATCTCCTCCTGTGTGTTGACCCAGAGTGACAACGACAATGACGGTCCATTCCCTACATGTCTGATGGTCCTCATATCTTGCTGTGTGTTAACCCAGAGTGACAACGACAACAGTACGATCTTTATGCATGAGGTGGTCCCCATCTCACGTCGGGTTACCATTAAATCGAGACGGATAGATTTGTTAGATGCATTCGTTGAACCTTCCTTAGCCGTTACTACAAATTGTGATTGTAACCAATTCATCTATGTACCCAAAAAAAACAATTAATTTATTTTTAAAGTGGTTCTTAAAAAAATATTAAATATGATATAGTTATAGAGTAGGCCCACACAGGGTTACCATTAAATCGAGACAGATAGATTTGTTAGATGCAGTCGTTCAGTTACTACAAATTGTGATTGTAACCAATTCATGTATGTACCAAAAAAAAAAAAACAATTAATTTATTTTGAAAATGGTTCTTAAAAGAATATTAAATATGATATAGTTATAGAGTAGGCCAAACATTTGGTAGAATGAATATTAAATGGTGGAGATCTTTTAACTTTTCTCTTTGTTTAGTAGGAATCTAAATTTAACTATGTCTTGACTATGATAGAAAAAAAACTTATAAAAATTTTAGTTATTTTGAATATGGTTCTTATAAAAATTATTAAATATTATATAATAAAAATTATTAATAGAGGAGTAGGTCAAAAATTTGGTAGGATGAGTACTAAATGGTGGAAATATTTTAATTTTTATCCCTTTGTTTAGTAGGAATTTATATTTGACTATGTTTTAATGATAAAAGCAAAACAACTTATAAAAAATTAAGTTATTTTAAATATGGTTCTTAAAAAAATATTAAATATGATATAATAAAAATTAATTATAGAGGAGTAGGTCAAAAATTTGGTAGGATAAGTATTAAATGGTGGAAATATTTTAATTTTTGTCTCTTTGTTTAGTAGGAATCTAAATTTGAGTGTGTCCTGATGATGAAAGCAAAACAACTTATAACAATTAAGTTATTTTCAAGATGGTTCTTAAAAAAATTATTAAATATAATATAATAGAAATTAGTGATAGAGGAGTGGGCCAAACATTTGGTAGGATGAGTATATGTACCCAAAAAAAACAATTAATTTATTTTTAAAATGGTTCTTAAAAAAATATTAAATATGATATAGTTATAGAGTAGGCCCACATAGGGTTACCATTAAATCGAGACAGATATATTTGTTAGATGCAGTCGTTCAGTTACTACAAATTGTGATTGTAACCAATTCATGTATGTACCAAAAAAAAAAAAACAATTAATTTATTTTGAAAATGGTTCTTAAAAGAATATTAAATATGATATAGTTATAGAGTAGGCCAAACATTTGGTAGAATGAATATTAAATGGTGGAGATCTTTTAATTTTCCTCTTTGTTTAGTAGGAATCTAAATTTAACTATGTCTTGACTATGATAGAAAAAAAACTTATAAAAAATTAAGTTATTTTGAATATGGTTCTTATAAAAATTATTAAATATTATATAATAAAAATTATTAATAGAGGAGTAGGCCAAAAATTTGGTAGGATGAGTGCTAAATGGTGGAAATATTTTAATTTTTATCTCTTTGTTTAGTAGGAATTTAAATTTGACTATGTCTTAATGATAAAAGCAAAACAAGTTATAAACAATTAAGTTATTTTAAATATGGTTCTTAAAAAAATATTAAATATGATATAATAAAAATTAATTATAGAGGAGTAGGTCAAACATTTGGTAGGATAAGTATTAAATGGTGGAAATATTTTAATTTTTGTCTCTTTGTTTAGTAGGAATCTAAATTTGAGTGTGTCCTGATGATGAAAGCAAAACAACTTATAACAATTAAGTTATTTTGAAGATGGTTCTTAAAAAAAATTATTAAATATAATATAATAGAAATTAGTGATAGAGGAGTGGGCCAAACATTTGGTAGGATGAGTATTAAATGGTGAAAATATTTTAATTTTTGTCTCTTTGTTTAGTAGAATCTAAATTTGACTATGTCTTGATGATGAAAGCAAAATAACTTATAAAAAATTAAGTTATTTGGAAGATGGTTTTTAAAAAAATATTAAATATGATATGGCATAAAATTAGTTAGAGAGGAGTAGGCCAAGCATTTGGTAGGATGAGTATTAAATACTGGAAATATTTTAATTTTTGTCTCTTTGTTTAGTAGGAATCTAAATTTGATTGTCTTGGTGATGAAAGCAAAACAAACTAATAAACAATTAAATTATTTTAAAGATGGTTCTTAAAAAAATTATTAAATATGATATAATAAAAATTAGTTATAGAAAAGTAGGCCAAACATTTGATAACTAATCTCTTTCATAATAACATTTAATAACTATCTAAAATCTCATCAATATATTATTATGTGTAACAATATTTACAATAAAATAATTTAATATTTAAAAATAATAATAATTAAATAATTTAATATTTTTACAAAGACTTGCTGCAATCATCATTTCTTTTACTAATTTTTAAATTTTTATTAAAAACTAATATTTATCACTATCAACCTTGATTTCACTTCCATGGTCTTATTTGGACAAAGGCAAACCTATTCCATTCAAAAGACTTTTAATGGCGGCTCCAATGGGTAGCAACGTTGAATTTTCAAAAGACAAAACCAATACAAATAAATATTCATCCTAAGTAGTTTCCATTAGGATTCTCTCCGAAAGGGACCAGCATTATGAACGTTAAATTTTATTTTTTATTTTTCCCAACCAAATAGAAGCCAAAACAGAAGCCGTTAAACACATCCACATCGTGCTATATAATAATATAACGAAACATGACTACTCAATTATGAAAATGTTTATTTTTTCGTTGATAGTTGTCCCCAATGTATGGGGACTTAAAACCCGTGAAAATTCCTCTGTTTGGATTTGACTAGCCCGAAACGTGTAAAATGAAAAGTTAATGTAAAGATTCGACCAACCCAGAAATATACCTTTCTTATTTTACTTTACCATCGTATGGCTTTGCATATTTGATCGTTGGTTAGAACCTCAAAACTTTCTCGCTTGAAGGTTAATGCTTTGGGTCAATAATTTGAGGAGCAAGAGTAGTTGTATCAAGATGACAATGATAGCTAGCAAATATTTATTAGCATCTTGATGAAGGTGTATCATGGTATTATAGAAGCCATGTAAAATACGATCAAGGAAACTCTTTCAAAATAATTATAATGAATAATTGATATTTATCAAGGCTTAACTTGGATATCTAATACATGGGATAAATTGATTCTGAAATTCATACATTTTTGTAGTGTGATATGTGTTTGAAAATATATTACATTATTGGGTATATGTCAATGTACCACCTTGGGTACATTATTAGATTAGGAGTTTATCTTATGTTAAGTAATAACTTGGGGATGAAGTAATAAATGCACAAGTGTTAGAATGTGCAATAATGTAAACACGCATATAGTCCACATGTACATAAGTTATAGGAATAGGTAGAGTAAAGCCCAAGGAACTTATCTTCTATATATGTACCTTGTGCTATAGAGAGAGTGTGAGAGATAATGTTACTATAGAGTAGTGAGTAGGTATAATATAGATATTCATTGTAAAATTCTAGAGTGTTCATAGTCCTCCATTATATTACATTGTACTAATTTTATGAGCTTTCATTAATGGTATTTTACTGAGTTATTGTAGAAGTATATTCTCTTATTTTCCTATATATTTAAGTACCATTATCATATACTTATAGTAGTCTATATATTTTACATCTTGTGGTTGCATCTCCATTAATATACATCAACAGTGGTATCAAAGCACATGGTAGATCGATAGGAAATAGGGAGAGCCAAAAAGAGAGATTGATATGAGTTCATAAATCAAAGTTCTAGAATTTTTGAGAGTGCAGGTGGCTAGAGTCTTTCCACAGAGTTGCAAAAAAACTTGTGAAGTCTAGGACTCAACATAAATTCCACTAGATTGAAAAATCAACTAGTGAAGATTAATTATATCTATATTTAGAGTTTTTTCCATTACGGTCCTAATACTTTGTTGTAGGAAAAATAAGATTCAAAGTGAGTTGGGAAGCTTCCTACAAAAGAACTAGGAAGAATATCTTCTTTAGAATCAATCCAACACTAGAAGCAATAAACAAAAGAACAAATATTTGGAGTCCTGAAGAAAAGGTCCCATTACTAGAAATTGCAGACTTGTAGAGTGTAGAAGGAGAAAAATGCCATATGAGCCTTGTTACATATTTAAGAGAAAGAATAAGACTCCAGTGAAGAGTCCTGGTGAAGATAGGAGATTGGTGATCTCCAAGGCAGATTGAAGACTTCATCCTAAAGAAACTGAAGAGACCCTTATAAGGTCCAGTTAAAGAACTCACAATTCTAAAATATTAGAGATTGGTGTTCTCCATTAAAGACTACATATTATAGAGTAGAGAAGGACTAGCAAAAGTGCCATTCCAGATTCCAATAGCAGTAAATATCAGAGATCCAAGAAGAATATCTCATTGCCAACACTTCCATTGTAGAAGGTTGAAGAAAATGTCTCATTGGGAAGAGTAGAGAAGCTGCAAGATTGAAGACCTTGGAGGGGTCTCAAGGAGAAACAAGGAGAAAGCTTGGTGAGCATCATTGAAGGAGATTCGAAGAAGGCGATTAAAGGAGTTCCTAGGAGAATTCATTGGAAAAATTTTCCATCAAGGAAAATTTCCTGATAAAGGAATATTTTGGGACAATTATTGCCATATGACACCAAGCCCAAACAAAGAAGGATTTGGAAATATATTTGCCAAATTTTTGAGAATATTGTAAAGACCTCAAGAATTTTAGATTCTTGAGAAGGCCTAGATTGAAGTCAAAATTTGACAAGGAGATTGAAGGATAAAGGAACTAAACATTACTATCAAACTTGAAAGGTTTGAAGATTGCCTTTGAAGGCTAGAAGGCTCATTTGGAGATAGGGATTTGTTGAATCTACAACAAAATATCGAAAGGGTTCTTGAAAGAAAATATTAGTTGTGATTTGGAGGAGTTCCCTACCAATTTTTTGAGATTCGAGGATAACAATTCAGCAAAAATATTGATTGCAAAAGGATAGAAATTAGGACAACATTACTAGTTGTAGAACTTCATATTTACAAAGAGCATCCTAAAGGAGAATCAAAACCACCACACTATAGTTTCAATTAGCAAGATAGAGGAGTTACTAAGCTTCAGATTGGTGAGTTGAGGAGTTTTTTAGGATAGCCAAGAATAGTTGCAATTTCATCCAGTTAAAGGCAACAATAAGGTGAATCTAATCACCTAGCAATCCTTCATCTACAGAGTTTGTTAAGGGAAGAAACTTGGGTCCACATAGGTTCATTAGTTGAACTTCTAATTAATTTGTTATCAAGTTCTATTAAGCACCATATTAGATTTTTAAGAATTTGCAAAGAGAAGGTTGCATATTATAGTCTTCAAAGGGAGTGCAGAAGAAATTTTCTTTTAAGGGTAATACCTACATATTAAGATAGGAGTTAGATATATTTCGATAGAAATAAAAATATCATCTTCCTATTTATCTAGTTACAGCAAAGAAGACATTACTATTAAGTAAAATTTGTAGAGGTTATTAGTGCATTTGAGAGTTCTTTAAGAATTACTATTAGTGCATATTGCAAGTTACTTTGAAGGGGTAATAAGGTGAGATTACTATTGCACTATTTTAGTTATTCTTAACTACATTAAACTTATTACTCTCAAAGGTTATTATGTGCATTGGTTGTTAAGTTAAAGTGGAAAACCAAAGAGCACAAGTTAGCGTACTATCAAAGTGTCTAGAGATACTATTGAGCACACAAAACCTACAACTTATTGTGGCCTAGAGAAACCACCAAACAAGGTAATATTCCTCCAAAGAGTGGAGAAGAAATCCGCCATAAAAACCAGTAGAAGGAGCTACAAAATGAGACTAGGAGAGTCTCATATTTCAAGTGCATCTAAGGAGAATTTTACAAGGTTATACAAGCACCAAATTTGTCTCTATTATTACATCAAAGAGAGATAAAGGTTAAGTGTCTTAAGAACACTCTACATAGCCTATCATCCTATCTATTAGTGATAACCATTAGCACCAGAATAAGTGCTCAAATATGAGCTATACAGAAGGGGATCAACATCCACCATTTGGAAAGGTAAGCACTAGAAAATGTGCTTAAGAAATGAGCCAATGGAAGGGCTCGATATCTGTCATTAGTAAGGGAAGTACTACCCAAGGTGCTTAAGCAAAGAGCCATCCATAAGGTTAAGTATCCAACTTGTTAAGGCATTAGAGGAGACCTTTGTCCATCACCTAAGGTGACGTCAACCTACAACATAGAAAGGGCCTATACAAGGTGAATATAATCTATTGCACCCTATGTAAAAATACAACGTTAAGAACAACATATTATAGGAAAGAAGGAGCAAGGTATAAGGTGATATCAAAGGTATATTACCATAGCTCCAACATGGTCAAATCACCAATCGAGAACCACATCGAAATCTAGCATTAGAACACCATTACAGTGCTTGGAAGTCATCACAACTGGAGCCAAATTCATCACATCAATGTTTCCATAGAAATATAGCATTGAACACAAGAAATAATAAGGCATTTTCTGGCATAAAATCAACATATAATAAGAGATTTTGGAGTAACTCAACATGCACGGTTTTGGAGTGACACTTACAAAATCCTACCAAGGATAGTGTGCCACTTGGCACAAATGTGAAAGAGCATCTCCATATTCATAATGCTAGTGCTCAAGATAAATGACACCTAAGCAATGTAATGCCTCTCATCATAGCTACAATGCTCAAGAAGACATATACAACATTCATTAATTCTTGGGAGTTACATTCGTAACATAACGCTTCTCAAGATCCATGACAGACATTGCACCACTTAAGGAGGAGATCAAAGAGTCTTTGGCAATGCTTAGTGCCTCTTGGCACTTGATTAAAGGCAAGGGAGCACGTTTATAGATGCCAAGAGTAAGAGCGCTTATAGAGAGGAGGAAGCACATCTTTATCCAGTATCAAGTAAGAGAATTAAAGGCATAGTCTAGAGAGAATTGAAGGAGCAATTGAGAGCAAACTTGAGGGATGTTTGAGTGAGCATTCAAAGCATAAATTCAAGGAGTTGAAGAGTAGTCAAAAACACATTAAATATGCACATTAGATATTCCTAGAAAGCTCGTTGTCATCATTATCATATGTTCGTAATACATCATCCATTATCAAGGAGATACAACATTGTAAAGGTAAGGTTTCACTTTGATTAAAATCGCTTTCATTCAATAGTTATAAAGTGTATAACTTAAGGCTGAATCCATTTTTCATTTATATTTGAGATATAAGTTAAATCAACCTTAGTAAGTTGAAAGTAAATCAAAGGAATCTTATATCCTTAAAAGTATTTCAAATTACCCTTATTGAAATACAAAGTATTTTAATATTTGCAATTAAATACCATAGGATATATAAGGATTTCTACTTGGAAAATCAAAACTTTAATATATTCCAAATATTATTAATTTATAATATTCCAAAATTAGGGAGTTATACGGTATACTACATCAAACATAGATGATTGGAATTTAGAAATATTAAATTATTGGATATTAAAAGGTATAAAAAGAACTTCATAATTTACTTAAAGGAGTTTGAATTATTTACTTACACTTATCTCATACTCATACTAAAGGGACAAAAGAAATCCAACCATAGAGAACTTCATCAAATTGAAAAGTGCATAGGGAGAAACAAAATTAGGATTTGAACATCAAACCATTAGGGATTCAAAAGGGATTCAACTCAAAGTAAACCTAAAAGCTAAATCTACTATCAAGCACTTTATCAAAACCTTAGATTAATTAAATCACTTGGGAGATATAAGGAATCCTACAAAACCTAATAATTGAAGAGGTTTTATCAAGTTTGATCATATACTCAATTTACTTGAGAAAGATATAGTATTCTACAAAACCCTTAATTAAAATATTAGGGAGGCAAAAGGAATACAGAGCATACTTGAAAGTTAGTAGTTTGATCATAAACACAATTTACTAGGGAGTCATAAGGTAGACTACTACAAAGGATCTATCAAAATATTCTCAAAATATTAAAGAGCTAGAAGAACTCTATTAATTGATCTCAAGATAATGGATGAGATAGTAAGAAATGCATTCAATGGTGAGGAACTATTTCAGGAGGTAGAATTTTACTCTCAAAACTTAATAGACACTTTTGAAGGATACAAGCTTTTGTCCACTAGTGAAAAATAAAGGTTCTCATTATTTCTCAAAGAAGCAAAAGAAGGCAATTTTGTAACATTAATTGGACACCTTCATGAAATTCTTTTCAAAGCCTGGTGGAATACACAAAAAATAGTTCTACTCACATCATAAGAATTTTTAATGATATATCTATTATTAATTGTTTTTTCACATGCTCAAAACATAAAAGAAACCAACAATCCTAATCAATATTATTGTGATGATAAACTAACTCATCATGAAGAAAATATTCCTCTAGTAACAATGTAGAAATGGAGGAAGAGAAAGCATGACAGGAGAAAAAAAGGTAAAGATACTCATCAGGATATAAACAGAGAATATAATGAAGAGAGTACAAAGTTTGAATCAAACGAAGAAAGATAACCAGACCAAGTTTAAGAACATATTAAAGATAAATACAACATGAAGACCAAAGTAGAAGAAATAGAAGAACCAGATTCAATAAAAGAATATTTGAAAGAAGAGGATCCATATTTTTTAATACCCAAATAATGTAATATAGGGAGGTGTTAGAGAAAATATTACATTATTGGGTACATGTCAATGTACTACCTTGGGCACATTATGATATGAGGAGTTTATATTATGTTAAGTAGTTACTTGGGGAAAAGTAATATATGAACAAGTGTTAGAATGTGCAATAATGTAAATGTGCATGTAGTCCACATGTACATAAGTCATAGGAATAGGTAGAGTAAAGCTCAAGGAACTTATCTTATATATATGTACCTTGAGCTATGGAGAGAGTGTGAGAGATAATATTACTATAGAGTAGTGATTAGGTACAATATAGATCTTCATTGTAAAATTTTGAAGTGTTCATAGTCCTCCATTATATTGCATTATACTATTTTAGTGAACTTTCATTAGTGGTATTTTACTGAGTTATTGCAGAAGTCTATTCTCTTATTTTCCTACATATTTAAGCACCATTATCATATACTTATCAAAGCCTGCATATTTTACATCTTGTGGTTGCATCTCCATTAATATACATCACCAAAAGCTAACAATATGGTTTGTAAGCTTAGTCTATATCATCAAGTTTTATCTGATTGTTGACATTGAGGTTTTTAAATTCTTTGTAATATTATATTTATGTATTCTTAATATAGCAAATAAAGGTACACTTTTCTATTTGCCAAAACATCAGATATTATCAAAGCAATTAAAAATATCATAGAATAGTTATATATGAATAAATATGCAAAATTCATCCCTAGTGGGACAACGCAACGGTTTAGGATTTGGCTCTTCTTCAAGAGGTCCAAGGTTCAAAGTATGGCATGGGCGAGTATGTGAGAGGGTGGGTGTGTGTATTTTTGTGTATTTAGACCGTATTGATAATCTCAACTCTCACCTTTATCAAAGGTCATGGTTGGGATGGGGATGCCCAACCTTGAGTATCAGTCATAGGGGTTTCTCACACTAACCTCAATAGACAAAAAGTATGCAAGATTAGATACATTGTAAAATAGAGAGAACTAGAATAGTAAATATCAAAATCAAGGGGATGATAAATATTGCTATTGTATAGACACAAGATATTTTTGTGGATAATTAATAAGATTGTAAAATAGTTGGATGCAAATAATTATGATAGACTAATGAGATTGTAGAATGGTTGGATGCAAATAATTGTGCAAAATTTGATACATTATAGGATAGGATTATGTGTATGGAAATTTGATGACCTAGTTGAAATTTTTTCTATAAAAGGTAGTGTAAGGATCACTTTTTTATGACAAATTATTAGTATTTGAACATTCATAAGTTTGAGCAAGCAATAAAGAATAAGTTCTTTAGAAACTAAAACCTCTATCTTAAAGTAGATGAAAAGTTTTATTTATGCAATAATGGTAATTGTATATGGATGAGAACTTCATCTTGGCATTAATGTCATATTATTTAGTAAGATATTAATAAATAAAATTTTGTATTAGGAAACTAAATCATTCAAGTTTTATGTTTATTGTGAAACAATAATATCTTCTAAAGATGATAGACTTAAAACAAAGGTTCAAACATCATATCCTAAACTCATAACCTCTTAGTTTGTAAGTAATGAAATGATTGTGTTATGGATAAAAACCTTAGTTTTATGATAGGTTAGATACTTAGGATGCAAGTATGATGAAACTAAGAAATTTATCAAGATAATTAATTATATTGCTCAAGACATAGTGATCTTAAATGACCTTCTTTAATGTAAGCCTAATATAGGAAAAAGCACTATGTTAACATATATCTAAACTTGTATGTATGTAAGTACAAAATCAATAAGCATCATGAGAGTTTTTTTTTTAATCATTCTTTCCTTATTATAAATCAACAAGTTATTATTTGTAAAAACAAAAATATTAAATGTATTTATTAACATCTCTATGAAGAATTAGTATAGAACTGACTAATTTAGGATGTTGTTAGGTTCCCATCCTCTCTAATGTTGTTTCACATTTCATTACTTATATTTTAAAATATTGAAAACTTAAACAAAAATATTGAATTAAGAGTAAATAAGATTTATAAGCTTTGATTGAATTTAAAATACCCTTAAGACTTATTTATTAAAAAATATTTGTATATATTAATAAAAAATAAAATTATGCTAAGATAAGTTTATTTAAAAAAGCCTTAATAGATTTATAAATGCATTCTACAAGGATCAGTATATCATTATGGCTTAAAGTTTCTAAATTTTTTATTTGATTTTATAATAAGCTATATTATTTAATACCAAAATTACTATATTTTCCTTTCATATACACAATTAAAAAATAACTATGTTGCCTTCCCACAAAACAAAGAATATCTTAAACATAACATTCAACAGTGAACATGTCATAAATAAGCCAACGAAAAATGTAAATTTTCTCAATAAAATGTAGATATCTAATACATATTTGAAATATACCAAAGCTATCATCATGCACAACAAAGAATATTTTTAACAATGCATTAGTATAGTACCTTAATGACCTCTATTAAACTCCTTGAATATGAATAAAAGAGCACTAATATCTATATGTTACATAGCATTTTAAGGTTTAAAATCATTACACATATCAAACTACCTCATACTTCCATGATGTCCATTATGCATGGGAGGAGGCACTCATGTTGTTTTATCCATATATGAGACACACATCCCCTACTTCTCTTTGGATTTGAATCTTGGACCTCACATCTAGAGTACCCAAGCCTTTATTATCAATCCCACTTGGGATGTATAAGAAGTAAATTAACTTTTACTTGATCCATGAATATTGCACATATCAAACCATCATGTACTTGTGTTGTTTTGTCTATCTATCAAGATATATATGACCATCCCCTTTTTTTATTCAAATATTATACCTCTTATTTAGAGTACCTCTTATCCAAATTAGTGAAATATTTGTATAGTTGAGGGCTTAAAATTGTGTATCAATTAAACCATTGAAGGATAAAAAATATATATTAAACTTGTATACATATTCTAAATCATATATCAAAATATATTAATTGTATTGTAAGAGCATTATAAAAAAATTATAACATGCATATATTTATGAGTACTTCATCACATTTTAAAACAAAAATCACCTAAGGTTATAACAATCTATACAAAAGACCATCACAAAGTCATTGCATAAAACTTAATTTTAAATTTCAATCCCAATATATCTACATAGATGAACTGAACTTCCACCTCTTCATATGTACCATCAAAATCAACAATAGTTCTACCGTTTATCTAAATAAACTAATGTTATATCTCTTCTTTGTTTCCTTGAAAAACAAATATATTATTGATTTAACTCTAGTTTTATTATAAAACCATTCCATACATATTTATAGTTGAATATGGATGAACAGTCTATTATATTATTTTAATCTAATTTCATGTCCAATTCTTGTGCTTTTAAAATAAGCATATACATTTTAGTTCATTTTATATTAGTGTAAACTATTTGAAGTCCAATAATTCAATTCAAGTTGTAGTTGAAGTAGGGAGTAGAATGATCCTATGTAAACTCTTGATAAATGGACAGTCTTATAGATTTCTAATTGTAAATTTTAATTGGTATAATGTTGTTAATATGCTTGCTTCTCATATAGTTATTCATGATGCTAATTTTTTATTGCTTGCATATTATAATATTCTTATGTACCCATATTAGTGATGAATAAAACTTATGGCCAAATAGCATTTCTATATTTAAGAATATTTTACTCTTGTTTATTATATGTATAGTTAATATTGACCCTTGCATTTCTAATCACCTCAAGATTGTGTATATGGAAATATTATTTGAAATGGGTAATTTCATTTTATTAGCCAAGGTCGACAATGGATAATGTAAGCCTACAAGAAACCTTGGTGTAATATTAAGGGAAATCTTCATGTAAACCTATGGTAATAGTTTTATGTATGTAGATCTAGTGGTATTGGATAAACCACTAGTATGGTTAAATTTTACTAAACTTTATTAATGCCTAATATGTAATAAACAAGGATTTAGTATATTTTAGTTAACCTTAACAATTTCTCTTATGTTGGTTTAGGCTAGTGTAATATGTAATAAATATTGTTGGGGTTTTAGGTATCTATTATAAATACCTCCAACCACCTAATCCATTGCATCGATATGATAGAAAGGTATTCTTATCTTAATCACAGTGTTTCATGTCAAAGGAAGCTCCTCCAATTACGTCTAATTATGTTTTTATTTTGCTCTATTTTTTATTTTTCTTATACAAGGCTTGTGATGAATGCTATGCTTTTGTTAATTTTTAGAAAATATTGTGAAAGCTAACATGGTATCAGAGTGGGTCTAGAGTGATTTCAGTCAATCACATAGATAAATTATAATTGAAGCAAATTGTCAAAGTACTTGCCTAGTAGATTTTAGGGTTTTACTAAAAAAACTTAGTTGGAACTTGGATCACAAGAATTTCATTGTGTCATAGTAAACTTACTAGCTAGGAGAAATATTCATTAACAGTTTCGCTATATTTCCTAGTTGACAATAATTAGTTGTTTTGTGATGGTTTTTTATAGTTATGCCCTCATTAATGAATAAGATATTTTGGAAAAAATAGTGGATTGATTTTTTTGAGGTTTTTTGCAAGTTACTTATTTGAATTTTTATGTATTTTTATATGAAAAAGTCATTTCCTTCTCTACCTTGGATTTTTGGCACCAATGCAACATAGATGAGAGGGAACTATACATGGTTTTCAAAGCAAAGAAGAAGAGGTTGACCAATTTTAAGCACCCCAAGTTGTAAAAGCACATGGCAAAGACCTTCACACCACTTGAAATATATATAATAATGGTCCCATAATTTTTTTTTTGCTTTGGTAGGACAAAATGACTTGATGTGTTGCAATCCAAAAAAAGGTTGTACATGGAAAATCATGGCATATATAAACAAGTTAATAATAGTTTGGAGTCTTTACAAAATTTTAGGAGGATAATTTAGTAGTTTTTATGATTTATCTATCTAGCATATTTTGTGTTTAAAAATATATACACCTCTCCAAAATTTAAATATAAATTTATAAAAATAAAATATTTTATAGAATATTCTCTTGTGTAGTAGGAAGAGGATGGGTGGAATGTGAAGCATGGTATGGATAATACATGTTTGACAATTTAGTTTGGATGATGGGTGGTTTGAGTTTTAATTGTATTATGATACAATGATAAAGTGGTCCATTATGGAGACTTGCATGTTGGGAGTCATATGTTTGACCCACAATATGATCTATTATTGACCTAATGTTAGAATTTTAGAGAGTGAGCACTCAACAAAACACATTTTTTTTAAAATCAAGTTTTATGAAGGATTCACATAGCTAGTATTAACTTTGAGGATTTTTCCTAGGACATTTTCCATAAGTTCATCTATCATAGTGAATGATGGATATGGATTTTTTTATTAGGTTTTTTCTAGGATAACATGTTACATATTTTCTAATGCATTAATGTTATTGGTTTTATTATAGAATTATTTGAGGAAGAGAAAGAATATATTATTTATTTTTGAATTAATTTTTAGTTGTATCCATTTTATGAGAGTATTATTTGCCTTTTTAGCTCTGTCTATGGCATCCTCGAAAGAGGACGCACTAGAAGTTTCTAGGAAAAAAGCCAACTATTCATGCAAGCTTGAAAATAATATTTCTAAAAGGTATTTCTATGGAGGTACATATTATAACCTACTAACTGAGGATATCCAAAAAAATTACAGTTGTTTCATCTTTACCTTTTCTTTATTTGGTGTAGGAAAGTGATTGTGACCTTATATTCAATGTAGACTAAGAATTATTTGAGAAAGATCTTAACCAAACTACTAAAAATCCTAAGGGAAAATCTTAGAATTTAATAATACTATTCTAGGGTTGAACCACTTAGGATTTTGGTAAGAATACTCAAAATTTATTATTTTTCATGAGTTATGTCACTACAAGTTCAAAAACTAAATGTGTCTAATTGGATCATTCTTCCCATTATTTAGTCAAAATATTGGAATATCAAAGCTAAGGGGAAGCCCCTATTGAAAATTAAAGGATCTAAGTGTTGGTTATATAGGTCTTCATAAGAATACCTTTAACTAGATGAAGGCTTCTATATAGTGGTATTTTTAATTTTAGTTGTTTTTTTTAAGTAGTTAAAGTTTAAAGTTTAGGAGGATACAAGGTTAGGATTGTGTGGATATGTTTGACAAATTGGTTGAAGAGTTGTAAATAGATATTGATATGTCTATGGTAATAAAGGATAGGTTGTGATAGAGAAACTTGATGTTGATAAGTCATTGGTTGAGATTGGGAGATTTGAATGAAAGGTATTGAAATAGTAAGAGTTATGCCAAAATGGGATTGGATGTCCTTGAAGAATTACTTTGACTAGGAATGATTTATGAAATTGATGTGATAGAGTTGAGAAAAATATTAATTAATGCTTGAGTTAGGATTAGGATTGACAATTAGATATGATAAAGTTAAGTTAGGTTTTGGGTTTTTGTTAAATATTAGGTTTGAAGATGAATTAGATATTGGATTTGAATTTAATTTCTTGAAGGTTGATCCAATATTTTGAGACATTAGATTAACAAAATTATTTTTAACTTGCAGAAGATCCTCTATAGTTGATATAGAAACCTATGATGTAGATATGACTCTTAAAAAAGCCTAGCTAGTATATCCAAAGTAGTTATGTTTATAGGAGGGATTGAGGTTGTTGGATTTGATAAAAACATGTTTAGGCTAGGCAACTTCAAATCTAGAGACGCTTATGATTGTTCCTATGGTTCAAAATATTTATAGTTAGAGATAGATATTTGGTTTCAATCCATAAGTGATTCATCCCTTTGAGAGGATTCAAGAATTAATTCAGATTCTTTCTAGAACATCTTTATAGCTCCTCAACGTATTATAATAAAATGAACCATGAATTCCACTAAGTCAAATGTTACCCTATTTACTTCATCATGAGTAGGGTTAGATGGAATGGAAGAATTAAATCCTATCTCAATTGGATAAAAAATGGAATTTTCATAATTAAAATTCTATTCTTGTATCTCTTCATAAACTATAATTGGAGGATCACTTTGTTTGAATTACTATTAAGCCACACTTCTTGTTAAGTATCATCTTTCATCCATGCCTTTAAGGATTTTCTTAAAAACTGGGGAGATGTACTTTCCTTTTAAGGGATTTATTTATTAGTTTAGAGTTTTATTTAGAAGAATAAGAAGTATTAACCTTATTGGGTGGAGGTAGTAGACTGATCATTTTTTTATAAGTGTTTTCCATATTGAGGTCAACGGTTCCAATCTTGAGCCCCTTTGAGGTTCCCCTCACTTGGAGTAAAATTTTATTGAGGTTAGGCAGAGGTTATAGTGGTAGCTTTTCAGATTAAAACCATGCTCGTGGGGATAATATGACAAACCATTGTTGGATCCCCTATGTAGCAAAAAAAAAAAAGTGTTAACCTTATTTCTTTGTCTCCCTATATATTGAACATTTTGATGTACCTCAAGACCTAACTATATACTATTAAATATTACAATTTCAAAGTATTTTGATAAATTAAAAGGGGAAATGTATATGTGCTTTTAATCTTTACAAATTATTTATTTTAGAAAACTAAAATAGGTCCCTTTTTAATTTTGAGAGGATATTTCCATTTTAGTTAACTAGAATAACCAAAAAATTACAACAATTTTTTAGGGAAATGCAAAAGACAAGAGCTAACCTAGATTCCTTTTTCCTTTCAATGATAGTGCAGAATTAAAAAAGATAATTTAATTAAATAAATATATTTTTCTCTTATAAATGATAAATATGATAGAAATTTGATAACTATTAATTTTGATTTAAATTATAACTATGATATCCACATAATTTGATAGAAGCGTTGAAATAATAAAATATAGTAGCACTAGTGGAAGTACTATTATGTTTGTAGACCACTAGATCTAATTATTATTTTGCGTAGAATATAATATGGAAAGAAAATTTACCCTTTTTAGACTAAAAAAGATGAGAATTTACCAAACTAAATTGAAAGAATAACGTAAATTTAATTTTGCTCCAAAGTTGTGTTTGGAGTTGGTAGATGTTTGAAGTCATCCACAATCTTCCACTTGGTAATTCCTTTTAGTGAATACCTACACTTACTAAACTTGAAAATTTTAAACATTTAGGGGTTTGCCTTAGTTAGACCCCTTGTTAATCAAAATAAAATTGAAATGACTAAAGGATAGGAAATGTTCACATTTCTTACCAAATTGATTAAAGTTATGATTATATGATGTCTTTTGATAAGTTATAAATGAGTTGATTTATTATAGAATTCTCTATTATATGAAAAAATAGGTTAATGTAAAGTCTAACCTAAATAAGTTAACAACGTATATCCTATTTCATATTAGATAGAGGTGTTATAGATACTTATCGCTATTAAAAGTACAAAAGCACTATCAAAGCATTGCAAAAGTACAATGCCATTTTCTAAAGTTGTAGAATGACTGCTATGACTAAAATGACAAATATTTAGTAGGTGTTCTTACATAAAATAGATTAATCAATAATATAGAAACCAGCATCGATTTTAAAGAAATATACTTTCTTATTAGATTAGACAAAAGTAATACCAACATAAAGCACAATAGCACTACAACACTAACAATAGTGTGTGAACCTATAAAACTATCTACAATATTTTACAATATGTAGAAAGGCTAAGACCATGCAAAGACTAAGTGTTTATCCCTATAGAGACAAGTTAGGTGATAGACTAGATTAAACTAGATTAATATGATAAACTAAATCACTATAAAAGATAGAAGAGATATCAAATTAATGTGATAACAATAGCTCAATAGATCTAACAAAAGCACTAGTAAATAACAAAATGATAGCCAAGGATTCAATATTCCTTATTGTAAAACAACCTATTAAAAAATAGATAAAAATATGTAAAACACTATAAAAAATAATTTAAAATGACATGAGAGTTAATGCCTATAACGCAAAAAAAATATAAATTAATGTGAAATTAAAAATCTATATCCAAATTTTGACTGTCAAAGTATCTCCTCCTATGAAACTTCTCTAAATCCATTGTCGAATGATGCAATTTTTTGACATGATTTTGACAGAGCTTCATTAGTGATAATGACCAGTTAAAAATAATAGAGCTTCGTTAGCGCGAGAAATCTAGATAAATTGAAAAAAAAAAAATTCATAAATGTCTAAGATCATGTGTTGAATTGAATTCCAAAAGAATACATTTATAATGTTTGGAGGCTTAGGAAGGTGGAAGTTATTTTTTTAGAATATTGAAAACTTCTCATTCCCCAAGATCTTGTTTTATTCTAGGAAGCAGTAAAAAAATAATATTTCAACAAGTTCTATTAGTGGAGGGGAGGATAGAAGAAAAATTTAACAAGTTGGCACTTTGCTCAATGATGAGATGATTCTGGTAAATCAAGGAAAGGTGTAGTTAATCCATTGGCAAGCAGTTAATGCTAGTTGGTCGTATGCTTTTTCTTTTATTTCTACTTTTTATAATAGAATTGAAATAATATGGCACTATCTCTAATTTATTTTTGATGCAAAAAGATGAGTTTGAAAGTTTGGAAAAAGGGCTTGGTGCCAAACGGTCAAGCTTGAAATTAAAACAATAGTTCTTGTTTAGGTTGCAATAGTGTTATAGCTTTAATGACTCTAAGATAGTGATTTTGTTTGAATTTTTTGATGAAACTTATTCATGGAAAGTTTGATTTAAGATTTTGTTAATATATATGATTATTTTTAGATAAATTTAATATTGTTTATGTTATGTTAATGATTATTTGACCAAATTTAGGTGTCTCAAACCTTCGTAATGAAGACAATTCCTATGGATTTTTTATTGAATTTAATAACTTGACCTACCTTAATATTGAAAACATGTTTGAAGCATTTAACATTTTAAGGCATTCCTCCTTATGGAATGTTTTACTATAATGAGTAGCTTCAATAGTAAAATATAATGTATCTCTAAGAAAAAATGCTTTCTTGGATGCATATGTTTTACCCGTCCATCACAATGGAATGGTTGAAAAAGCACATATAACAATGACAATTACATTGACCATGCAATAATTTTTAATTATTAAGATCTCAAAAATTGATATGAATCAAAATCAATATAATGGTATTGGTAGGTCATCTTGTTCATGGTTTTTTATATTGGATAGTCTATCCAAGATTATTTTCCATTAGTTTTACATAGGGTAAATATTTTTAGTGCTTCTCTTAGCCTTGCATTAGATATGTTGTACACAACTATGAAATATGTGAGCATAGAATTAGTCCACCTTAGTATTGAAGAAAGTCACATGCATCTCTTCACCTTCATAGTTGACAAGGTCAAAGCCAAAAGCTTTTCCTTGTCCTTTCTAATTTTTGAATTTATGCACGAGACTTTTAGCAAGGACTCAACACTTTATTCACTAATTAATTTGACAAGGGATCAAAGAATTGATAAAGACCTATGGACAAGATACTTTTATCCTTAGTGTGGGTGTTTTATAATATCAAGGATAAGAGGGAGAATTATTGATGTTTTTTTTATCTTTCGGTGAGCAAAGATGGTGTTCTTAGGGCAGAGAATAAGAAAAAGGATTTGCATTGCTTATGGTTTTAGTTTTTGTAACCATAACTTCCATGTCCAAAATATCCATAGACCTATAAGAAATGTAGATATGAATTTGTATAAGGAATTGAATGAGGTATATTTGACTAAAGAAATTTAAAGAGGCACATTGCACATCTATCATAAGAAAAGAATAAAATAACTTTACATAAAAAAAATTATCACTTGACAATTATTTTAAATTAAGAGGATGGTGGAACATTTTGAATATTTCCTAATGTGACATCCATGTTGAACTTTATTGGTAGGGATTTTAATGCATACAGGCTTCATCAAAGAGCACAAGCCAAAACCTTGGCATGACACCTTGGTAAAAACTAATAGGATGAATATCTAACACTTGAAGTTAAGTTTTATTATCATTATACCCATTTAGAAAAGTAGTAACCACATGATTGATCAAGATAACATCCATCATTCAAATAAAAAATCTTTGAAATAAAATTGGTTTATCAAAATAAATAATTAAATATTTTGAATTTTATATATCTTTTCTCAATCAAAGTATGGAAAGTAGAACGTGAAAAAATGACCTAGTTATAAACTACATGTTAGTCATTGATTAATTTGTATAGAAGCAAAAAATATCATGGGAAATATTAGACTTTGTTTAGAATGCATGCAAGACATTGACTATTTTGTATTTGAGAGCTTATAAATGATTTATATCATATCCGAATATCGTAAAAAGCATAAAGAAATTAGATGGAGTCATATAATCAATTGCATGATGAGAATTTTGTTATATTTTAACATAAAAATATTATTTATATTTTGAGAAAGAAATAAGAGTTCATTTAATGAAAGATGTTAATTTGTTTTCTTTATTATTTAGCATTAGGTATCTTTTTTGTGATAAAAGGATTATAAAAAAAATATGTAGAGAATATTTTAGGAAATATAAGAATGTTTTTTTGTAATAGATAACTAAAAAAATATGATGAGGTTTTTATATGAACTGCATTACAATATTTTGAAACATAATTAACGTTATTTTATGTCTAAAGGCATAAATATGTAAGATAAGTAGACATAAAAAAATACATGATAGATATGACATTTTCTTAGCACATTACTTAGTCTAAAACATACAAAGACATATTTATAAACATCAAAGCATTGTTTCAAATACTTATGAAAGAAAATATATTGTGGACAAGACTATCATAGTAGACTTGGAGTTTTTTAAGCACAACATATTAAAGAGAAGTATCACTTAACTTGGACCTTATTTTTTTGAAACCACATATTTTTTGTGCTTTATGTTTGCATGCATACTTTGGTTTGAAGGCATCAACATAAATATCATTTTGCATAAGTCTATGTTTCTATTCATATTTAATTATAAGATTGTAGACACTAAAATCTAGCCACTTGTCCTCCATCCATGATTTCCCACCAATCCCACCATCAAAACATAGTCATTTGCCCTCCATCCTAGATTTCCCACCATTTTCGCCTGTTATTTATATATATTTATTATATATATTTAAATAATAATAATTTATATATTATATTTTATATATATTTAATAAATATATATTTATATAAATAAATAAATCCCATCCATCCAATTTTATTTAATCATGTCCTTCCATCCGCTTCAATCCATGCCACAACCTAAATTTAATATCTACCCTTAGATGTGCTTTAATCTCATTAGCACACATAGTGTTTTTGAAACCCTAGCATGCCCTAGGTTGGATTATAAATAGGAGCCACTTTGATGGCTCAACCCCTAAGTGGCCTGGGTCTTTTCTTGAGTTTTTGAATTTCCTAAGTTATTGGATTCCCTAAGTTTCCAACCCAACATTTGTGCCCTAACCCCACTCCATCCATCATATTCCCCATTCACTCGCTCGCCACCTCCATCGTCGCATCCTTCATCATCATCAAATTTGCATTCATAGATCTGATCTGACCTCTCGAGCATCTTTCTACTCTCTACAAGCGCTCTAATTATCTTTGTCATAGTCCTAAAAACCTTATCGCTCTCCATGAGCACCCTACTGCTCTCTGCCATAGCCCTCAGTACCATATTGATCTCCACGAGTTCTCTATTGCTATTCCTAAGAGACTTGCCATATTTTAGAGTCCTAATATAATGACAAGCGAGATCTTTGGATGTCACTAGGGCACACCTTCACCATCGACCTACAACCAATCCAAGACAACCAACAAGGAGTAAGGTAAATGATTATTTATTATCATTTCATTTCATGCATTTTCATTTATGTTCACTTCATTAACAACATATTAGTTAGGATTTATTATTTATAGAAGGCCTCACACTATGGAGCCCTCACAAGTATTACTAACTTATTTGTTATGTCATTGTGTACATATCTGGAGGTGCTACACAAGCATTGGATAGCTGATTAAGCTGGATTGGCTTGACATTGGATACGTAGAAGCCCACTCACCCTTGTTGGGAGTAGAACGCAACTAAAGACACCACCATTTGTTATAGATAGGTTTTCAAATAATCCTAGAAATCTCTGTAATAATTGTATCAAAAGGGATTCCTACATACACTATTGTAACAATAGCATTTTTAGGCTCCCCCTATTTAATATAAATCTCATTTGTTGTGCAATAAATGGTTATTTGAATTTCATTTATTTAGCATTTGCTTGGTGTCGTGTCTTCACAAATGGTGATCACGGTGGGACCCCCTAAGGGTTTCATTTTTTTATTTATCTTGAATTCTAACTTGTTGTTTGTTGTCTTATTTTGCAGATTTTTAGGAGCAAAAATTAGATGTTTTTTGCTTGTTAGGGTTTTTTGAGGAGTTGCAAAAGGTTGTACGAAATACGCGAATACTCTACGACACTCGAGGATCATCTAGAAATGCGTAATGCATTCCATAAATTGTTAGCTATATTCTAGAAGTGCCTTGGGGCCTTCCAAAAGTGCCCAACTGTGTTTTATTGTAATTTGGAGCAGATACGTAGGTTGTTCAGTAAGTCTTCTATCTAAAACCCTAGTTTTTCATTTTATGTATTTTGGGTTCTTTATTGTATTTTTTAAATTCTAAACATAAAATGAACAATCATTAAGGAATATATAAAATAATTCATTCTAGTTTGCATTTTAGGTCTACATACATTCACACATTCTAGTTAGGGTTTTTATTTTTAATGTATTCACAAATATAAAATGTTACATTTTGTTTGCATTTGAAAAGAGAAACTGCATAACATAGTATTGCATTTTAGGGTTAGAAACACCTTCTTTTGTTTATCTAAGTAGGAACATCATTAGGATACCAAGAGAATTACTTCTAGTTGGATGATTCTAGGTAGAGGGATGGATGAACCCTCCGGTTGTTATTTAGATAAGGGGTCTTAAGCGGTGTACTTCACACCCTTTGGAGAAATTGGAATTCTCTTGTTGGCTTCTAACTTATATCTATGAAATTAGTTGTTTCTAACATTGTTTGTACACATTAATAAATAGAAAATTTAAAAAGAATTCACACACAGCACGTTTCACTCAAAATAGTGGTCGTTGGATTTCATCACCAACCATTGCTTGAGATTTGGTGATGGTGGTATTCATCTCCATACGCCAATCTTTGCCCATAGAAACCATAGTATACCCCTAAGAAAAATTGTTGGATTTCATCACCAACAAGAATATTATTGCCCTATATTCACCATAGTTTTTACCTTTGTTTCATTAAGCAAGATTAGAACATCAAAACACACAAGACTAACACATAAAATGAATACAAATTAAAAATGAGATAATCAATGAACAAGGTAAGCCACATTGGTTGAAACTTAGCATTGGTTATTTGTTTCTTTTTTGCTCTTAAAATATTTCAGTTTTGTGTTACATTTGATAATTTAATATGTATCTTGATTTATTTTCTTATGGTATTAACTAGAAACCAAAATAAATAAATAATTCAAGATAACTTAATGGAACCTTCATCCACCTTCCCCACCACTTTTGTGGTAGATTCCTTGAATGTGACACAGGAAGATTTATCTACTGGTCCCTCACATTCCTTACCATCCACAACCTATCATATAACCATTCCCCAAGAGGAGTCAACCTCCCCTACCATAGATAATCACATTGCCCACATAGACATGACAAGAGTAGAAGTTTTCATGAAGTATTCTAGTTATGTATTAGCGTCCATTCCAAATTCACCTAGACATGATTCTACTTTACAACAAGAACCTATCTATTCCCAACCCCTATCCACCTTTACCCAAGTGTATACTAACCCTATTTTTGAGGCATCAGTTGCATCTTCATCCCATGTGTCCGTTCCCCAACATTCATATGCTCCTAGCACCTCATATACTTCCACTTATACCAATCCCTTGTATGAAGCACATGTAAATGTTGCTTCACAAGTTCTAGCTTCACAAGTTGCCATACCTAGTGTAACTTGTTTCCAAGCCACATCTTCCATAACATCTACCTCCATACCCTTAGCTTATTATAGAGATATTAGTGAGGCATGGGAACACTTGAACAAATTTCTTAGACAACATCAAAACGCTCAACAAGTATAGGTGAACCCTAAGCCTTTACATAACTCTACTCAAACTATCATTGTCAATCAGGGTCCATCATGGGCACCACAATCTTTTGTTGTTTCTATCCCTATTCCACCATCAAGCCATACCATTACCCATCCTATTTCCATTGGATAGCCTAGCTATAACCTTCATTAATTAACATCATTCCATAATTCCCCATATTTTCATCAAAAATATCCCATTCATCAAATTCCATCAAATTCATCTAGCCATCAATACCAAAATTCTCATCATTTAGTCACTCCACAATATTTCTCCACTCCACCAAAAACTCATCAAGTAATTTAGGGTTTTCACATTCCTAGGGAATACCCTCGAATTGAGGCCATGCTGAAACAAATAGATGAAACAAATAGATAAATTGATGCAATTTACTCTTGGTTTTTCAAACAAAAAACCAACCTTACACCAATTGATCAATCAAACAATTCATACTTCGGTACCATCCCTGCCATATTCGATAGACTTTACGATATCCAAGTTTGATAAATTTAAGGAAACTAAGGATCCAAAAGAACATGTGAGCATCGTTTTTCATGCATGCTTCAAAATTCAAGATGATAATACTCTCATACTTCAAAATTTTCCTCAAAAATTAGGAGGGGATGCCATAGAATGGTACAATCAATTGCCAAGCCATAGTATTTATACTTTTGAGAAATTTATTGATCAATTATTTGATCATTTCATCCTAAATGTTAAAAAGAATATCTCATTGTTTGATGTCTATGCTTTAAGGCAATATGATGATGAGTCTCTCTATGATTTCAAAAACTATTGGAGGGTTATCATAACTAAATTGCCATTCACCCTACCAATGAATGAGCTAATTAACTATTCACCAAAATTTGCTTAAAACCTATCTCTTGGATGCTCCTACTACGAACTTATCAATCGTTTGAAGAAAATTTAGATCTGGCTAGTGTCATTGAGGATATTAAAATCTAAGAAGGTATATTAAAGCCTAAGAAGAAAGAATGATAAAACAAGGACAAATACAAAAGCAACTATTTAGTCCAACAAAAATCATCAAAGGCTACCCCAATCACCCAATCCAATCATGTCAATCAAGTGGTCATGAGCCAACCGATAATGGCTCAACATCAACCTGCACAACAAACACTGCAAAAAATTTCATATCATGTGGTCCCTTCGACAACACAAGTTCCAATAGTTCAAAACATAATGCTAGTTGTGGAAAATCATCCTTGGCAATAGTATGTCCAATAAAATCACCAATACACACCATTAGCCAAGTCATATGACTCCCTTTTCAAAAGGTTGTATGAGATAAATAAACTTTCTTTGCCCAACATTAGACTAGATGATCCCACCAGACATGGTAAAAAATATTGATAATACCTATTTTGTCCTTATCATAGGTAAAATGGGCATGACATCGACAATTACCACGTGTTCAAAAATGTAGTCCAAGACCTTATTGACTTGGGTGTGATAAAACTTAATATTCCCCTCACTCAACAAAACCAAAACCTTGGTATATTTCAAACACCACTTCCTCATCACAAGGAGGTGCAACCACATACATGGGAAACTAACACTAAAACTCCTACTAACCAAGTTAATCATGTACAACAATACCAAGGATTTGTAGGGGCCATTCATGTAGTCACTAAAGGTCAACAGAATAACCAACAAAGGCAACCACCTCAAGCAAGTGTGTCACAACCTTCTACATTGCCACCCATCCAAGTTTCCCCTAATACCTCATCACCTATCCATATACCTAGCTAATTGAATCCAGCAATTCCACCCATCAATCATCCACATCAACCAGTCATCTCATTGAGTAGCCGGTTGACTACAAGTCTAAAAATGGCTTCTAAAAAATTGTCAATTTATGAGCTAATCCAAAAATCTCCTCCACATCATGAGGTATTAATGGATATTATGAAATCCATAGAATTACAATCACAAGATCCTAATACCTTAAAAAAATTTGTGGGGAGCATACAAACATGTATGGAGCCTTCCATCACATTTTATGACTTTGAGATTAAGCTAATCTTATCATAATCAGTAGACCCTCCATTGCATATCATGGTTTTAATTGACAAAAAGCCTTTTCAAAGAGTCCTAATTGATATCGATTCCTCTATCAATATCATCACCACATCCGCTCTCCATAATTTGAACCTTTCTCCATCTCACATCACCAAGTCATCATTCACCCTCAAAGCATTTAACGATGCTTTGTGTTCCACAATTGGCACTATTATTTTGCCCATCGAAGTAGGGGCTAAAACATTGCACACAATGTTTCACATCTTGGAAGGATCCATGGCATACAATATACTCCTTGGAAGATCTTGGATGAGGGAAATGAGATGTGTCCCTTCAATACTACATCAATTTTTGAAATATGTTCATGAGGGATAAGTACATTGCATACCCGCGAACGTCGAGACGTTTAAGTATTGCAATTTCATCTCAAATCCTTATGAGTCCATGCTGTTAGAATAAATATTTAGTTCTTAAGTTCTACTAGGATAGTCTAAACTTGAGTTACCACTCTTCCATGAGGTAAGTGAAGTCTCAATTTAGACTAGTTTAGATCTATTGAGTTGTTGTAATCCAACGACTCACATTGATCAACTTTGCTATTTATACAAAGTTGATCCCATGGAATAATCAATCAGTTCTTGATATTTTTTAGTAATGCTTTGCATGTCTAGTTTCTTGGCTTAATATTGATTCTCAATATTTCTAACATGGTATCAGAGTGGGGCTAGTTTTTGTAGAATTCTCTTTTTCATTGATTTGGTTTAGCTTGTCCTCTATTTCTGGATAAGTATTCTCTGACTATTCAACTCATTTGAAGTTAAATAAGTCATATTTTTTTTATCTATACTCACATTTTGTGTTTAAGCATAATTACTTCATATAGATCATTTTGTTATGAGGAATTAAGCAAAATGTTATTTCATTGCTATTATTGAAGGACATTAGAGAGAAGCAACCATTGTTTGCTACCTCCCTTTGTGTGTATAATTTTATTTACAGTCCCTTTTATAGCAAAGATATACTCCAAAGGTGATTTAGAGGTGATTTGAATGGTATAACATTTTTTTTCTCTTAGAGAAAGGTGATGTCGAGCAACAAATATTCTTAAATATCTGCATGTGCTCGAGCTATTGCTAATGTCAAGAGCATTATATTTTGCTTGTTGAAATTCATGCTCATTTCCCAGTCATTGATCTCTGACCTATGTGATGAAATATGTTTGAAATATAAAGCAAAAGGTGAACATATCGAGTGAGGATGATCGTTCGAAGGTGAACGTATTGTGAAGGGCAATCATATGTTTTCTTAAGGGAAAGCATAATTTTTTTAAAACTTGATTGTGAAGGCACTCGGGATAGAATACATCACCAGATTTTTTGAGTTTAAAAGAGCATAATATTTTCACGAAGCCCACACTTTAGCTGACGTCACACTCACCTGACACTTGCATCTTCAGTGCTCTGATATCTAAAGAACATTGGCAATTATCCAAACTCACCCTGAGAAAATCTGTAACTTGAAACGTGGCTTACTGATGATATATTCTAAAGGTAATGAATACAATATTATTAATGATAATTGGCGCATTCCTACAAAAGTGTTTACTTGTACCCAATATGTTGGTTATGCATTGATTGCCTCATATTTTTATAATGGTTCCTTGGTGTGTCTCACTTTCTATTCAGAATGGTCATCTTTATTTTCTTCAATTCCCCATTCCAGTTGAAGAGCATATTTAATTGTGGCATACATTTCATCCCACTTCATGATTTAAATAGCCTTCATGCTATCGCTCTCCTCATCCTTTCTTCAGCAAGCCTAGGAGTCAAAATTAAGCTCAAAGTTGGAATCCTTCAAAGACAAAGCTTGAGTGGTGCCAGGACGTACCTCTACACATCATCATGATTAATTTATTTTGTATGTGCAGGTTCTAAAGCAATTTACTACCATGAAGGAGCTATTTTTTCTCGATGCTTCATACATCTCCACGAAGGTTTTTTTGACTATTGAAAATGTTTTATTTCTCCTTGAAGGCTCCAAAAATTGAGATGTTGCTACCTGTTTGCAGCATTAAGCCTACTTACGCTTTCTGTTCATAGCAAATTGATTCATTGCGTTATCCAAATGTGAGCACATTCAATATTGGCTGTGACTATTTTTGTTTTGGGCAGTTGTTTTGTTACACTAATTTGCAAAGCGTGGCATCCTCTAAGTGTGTGGATATGAGGTTTGAGCTAGCCAACATACTCGACGTAGTGGTATACATTCTCTTTTGAATGATGGTCGATCATGTTGAAAATAATAAGTTGTGCAATATCATCCTATTTTAGACTTAGGTTGATTATATTAATTAAAATCAATGCTTCTCCTACTTTGCAATAATCCCTTTTCTATGATTATGCAAAGTAGTGTTGTAAACAATATTTTATGATTCTGGATTTTATCCTCCAAGTAGCCTACAAAAATTGTAACAGGATCAATTTTGATTATGATCTAAAGGCTTTATTTTTTTGTAAATCAATAAATACAATTTGGGGGGGGTTTGTAGGTGTTGATTCAATGCACCACTTTGATCTCATTGAAAGTCCATAGGGAGTTCCTAGTTTACTATTTTCTTCTAGACAATTGACAAGGGGGTTCTTTTTGCTACTACTGCATTCATTTCTTCTAAGTATTACTACAGATAGAAAAGAATTTGTTACTATTGCATTTCTTGTTGAGGAAGTTATTGGGGGACAACTATTTTTTGGCACTCTCTTGGCCATTTGTAAATGTTGCTTGCACCTCATTCCTGCAGAATTTTCTACATATTATAATTGCAACAACTCTTGAAAATCACACAAGCAAGCAAACATCCTCAAAAATTCTAATAAGGAATCACAAAATTTAGCCCATATATTTTAAAAATAGCCTATGTTCCATGTATCGTTCTTCTCATTTACTTATAGTTTCCCTCACGTAAGGGTGGGTAATTGAAAATATTCGGTATAAAGGTCTAGCATATTTTTCTTGCTTCTAAACGCCTATGTTCAACGTATCACTCTCCTCATTTACTTATAGTTTCCCTCATGTAAGGGTGGGTAAATTGAAGAGTTTGGTATAACGGTCTAGATTTTGAAGCAACAGGGGTTTCTGCTACCTTGATTCACAAGGGATTTTTGTAGGTGCTAATTTCTTGCACCACACTATTCTAATTGAAATGAGGGTGTATCATTATCTTCTCTAAACACTCTTACAGTTAAGGGAGGAATATTGGTTCACTGCAATTTTTTCTTTCATAAAATGAATACAATTGACCCACTCCCCTCATAACTACCACACATGGAAACCCAAAATATTAAATCTCATTTCTCAAAAAGGACTCACACACTTACTAGAAGAGAAGAAGCCTTAATTTGAAAAGGAATATGAAATATATTTTCATAAAGGGAATATGTATGAAACAATGGGTATTATAATCACAAATATAAACGAAAGCTTATGGTTTCACATTTCAAAATGTAAAACTCCATTTGAGAGTTGGCAAAAACTAAAGAACTTGTTTGGTAAAGTGGATCAAATAAGGTCAATGCAACTAGAGGTAGAGTTAACAACATTATCTCCTAAAGACTTCAGCAATATTGTTGACTTTCTCACCAAATTTAAAGAAGTCCTCACACAATTAAAAGGCAGTGGCAAGAATAAAATAGAAGAAGAATGCATCTATCTTATTATTTCTAAGTTAAATGGAGTATTTCAAATTTTAGCAACCACATTTTTTTTTACAAAAGATGCACTTGGTACAAGTTTTAAAATGCCCTATTTAGAGGATTTTTGTGATAGGCTAACTAGAGAGGAAACAAAACTTGAAAAATATGAGATATATTCCTCTTCCTAAAAAGAATTAGTGGCATCCACCTCCACTAAAGAAAAATCTAAAAATAAATAAAGAGGCCCTATAACTTGTACACATTTAAAAAAGGATGGACATTTTGGGAATAAATGTTGGAAAAGACTACAACAACTAGAGGCAACAATGAAGGATCACAAAATAGAAATTAAGAAGCAGATAGGAAAATACTTAAATGTTCAAGGCAAAGCTCTAAAAACTTCATCAAAATATTGGGTTCTAGATTTAGGGGCAACTCATAATATGACTTCTTCACATGATTCATTCACTTCTATCTCCTCAAGCTCAAATTGTAGCATAGAAGTTGGTGACACATCATTTATACCAGTAAAAGGAAAAGGTGACATCCATTGATGGTGGTTATATCAATAATATTCTCTATTTCCTAAATATAGCTACAAATCTCCTCTCCATCTATCAGATTTGTACTTCTGCAAAGGGTAAAATAGTTGTATTTTCTCTAATAGGAGTTGATATAAGAGACTTTCAAGAACCACACTCACTCATAGCAAAAGGAGATATTGATCATAACACTCACCTATTTCACTTCCAAGGATTCAAAAATTTAGACAGGGCCTCCTTTTTTGTTGCACATGGAGATCTTGAAAGCCAAATTTGGAATGAAAAGTTTGGTCATCTCAGTTATAGCTATCTAAAGGAGTTGAATACTCATGAAATGGTAACTTGGTTGCCAAAAGTCTCTTCTATTGATGGAGTATATCTTGGATGTGCTCTTGGAAATCAACATCAATCTCCTTTTCGCCCGAGTGGTTCTCAAAGAGCCTCATACCCTCTACAGTTAATCCATAGTGACTTGATGGTCTTTCCAGAGCCTTCCTTCAAAGGAGTAAAATATATGTTAAGATTAATTGATGATTTTTCTAGAAGAAATTGGGTCTACTTTCTAAAATACAAAAGTGATGTTCTATCCCACTTCAAAATCTTCAAGGCCTTAGTTTAAAATCAAGCCACTTGTAAAATCAAGCAAATTCGTATAGATAATGGGGGGAATACTTCAGCAATGAGTTCTTCACATTTATCTCAACTCATGGTATAATTCATAAACATTCAGTCTCCCATAATCCTCAACAAAATGGTATTGTAGAAAGGAAAAATAGAACTTTAAAAGAAATGGCAAATTGTATGCTCCACTCAAGAGATCTTCCAACAGTTTTTTGGGCTGAGGCAATCAACTGTGCAAATTATATTCAAAACCGCACACCTCATAAAGCTCTTGGCCATTTGACTCCCGAGGAAGCATGGACTGGATCAAAACCTGATGTCTCTTTTTTTAAAGTTTTTGGGTGTATTGCTTGGGCACATATCCCAAATATTAAGAGGAAGGCTCTAGAAAAAAAGAGCAAGCAACTCATTTTTGTTGGTTATTTTGAGGAAATGAAAGCCTACAGGCTCCTTGATCCCACAACTCATGAGGTCTTTTTTTACAGAAATATTCAATTTTATGAATATTGGGAGCACTCATTGGCTCCATTCCTACTTTTTCTTCTCTCTTTCTAGCTGGATGGTTTTTTTTCCACATGGTTTTCCACCTTCTGGTTCAAAATCTTATGGATACACATTGTACATGAGTACCTAATCAGGCCTTATCACCAAGACTCATATTATGGATATGCCACTTTACTTTTTGGCACCTAGCTTCACTTGAGGGGGGTGTTAGAGTAGGTTGTTTACCTTAGCTCATATTCACCTAGGTAATTTATTTTCCTTTTATTTAGTTATTCCATGTATTTTCCCCACCCACTTATGTGTGGATATTTCATTTATCCTATTTAGATATTATGAGATGTTACATATTTAATTCTTAGATATTATGGGGATATATTTAGGTTTGACTATTCCTAGGAGTTATGGGGATATCTTTAAGTATATTTGGAGGGTTGATATTCTTTCTCCCCATAGTGGTTACAGATCTATAGACCATATCACTTATTCATTTTGTACGGTGGATATTTGTCCTTAGCTTGATCTTACCGCTATGGTTGATCATCCTTGCCTATATAAGAAAGGCACCTTCATTGTACTCATTGAAGAAGAGGAAATTCCATTGTTCAAATCTAATATATGATATTGTTGCTCATTGTTTTGCATATCCATTTGTAAGCTTATGCTATCAATTTGCTTTTAGATTCTTGTTTTGGTTGAATGTGGTGTTTATGTTAACACTTGAGATCCTTGTAGCTTGGAATGATCTGATTATCATTCCTTTCAATATTCCCTCATAAATATCCTCAATATTCCTCTTCCAACATTAATTCTCTTAAGCCATATCCAATACTTGAGCCTTAATATAAGGAAGATTCCATCCTTGAGATAGATGACCAAAATAAGGATCCTATACTTCAAACTCCAACTCAAAAACCTGCCACACCCATTACCCCTTCCATAATACCTGGACCTGCATCACAGTTCAAGAGGCCACTCCTTACATTCAAAATATTCCATCGTCTAGAATAAGAAATTCCATTGGTTTTGGTATTTTCTGTCAGTCCATTTCTACAGATCCTCAATCCTTCAAGGAAGAAACTGATATAAAAGAATAGGATGATGCCATGGAGAATGAATTTTCTTCCTTAATAAACAACAAAACTTGGGATCTAGTCCCTCTACCTAAAGGAAGAAAATTGGTTTGTTGTAAATTGGTTTACAAAACTAAGTATGGCCCTGATGGAAAAACTAACAAACACAAAGCTCACATAGTAGCTAAAGGTTTTTCACAAATTGAAGGCATTTATTATTCTGAAACCTTTGCACCAGTTGCAAAAATAGCTTATGTTAGGCTGGTACTTGCACTTGCTGCTTCCCAAAAATGGCCAGTATTTTAGATGGATTTTAAAAATGCCTTCTTACATGGTGACTTAAAAGAGGAAATATTTATGGAAAAACCTGCTGGATTTATTCAAGATTCCTCCCTTGTTTGTAGACTAAGGAAATCTCTCTATGGTCTCAAACAAGCTCCTAGAGCTTGGTATGAAAAAATGGACTCCTTCCTTATTTCCTCAAGATTTTCTCATTGTGATTCTGATGCAACAGTCTATATTTGGAGAGATAAAGAAAACATCACCATACTTGTGCTCTATGTTGATGATCTACTACTCACTGGTAGTGCCATTTCTCACATCCAAACTATCAAAGACTCCCTTTCTGAGAAATTTGAGATGGTTGATTTGGGTTTAGCTCATTACTTTCTTGGGTTTTATATAACTCAAATAGATGTAAGAATTTCATTGTGTCAATAGAAATATACTCTAGATCTTCTTCAGAGGTTTAAGATTATTGATTGCAAGCCTTCTCCCACACATTTTCAGTTTGGAGTCACTCTAAGTACTTCTTGCAAGTCCCCTCTTTGTGATGCTACTCTCTACAGATAGCTTGTAGGAAGTCTATTATATCTCATTCATACTCGCCCAGATATTTCATATGTTGTTGGCTTAATATCTAGATTCTCACATCAACCTCATTTCAGCCATTGGCAAGTAGCAAAAAGAATCCTCTGCTACTTGCAAGGAACTACTCACTTTGGGCTCTTATATGAGGGTGGATCCATGGATATCATTGGTTACACATATTTTAATTGGACAGGTTTAGTTGAAGATAGATGTTCCACTTCTGACTATGTTTTTTGTCTTGGTTCTTCACCTATTGCTTGGTCAAGCAAAAATCAACAAGCGGTAACATTATCATCCACAGAGGTAAAATACAGGGCAGCAGTTTTGACCAATCAGGAAGCTCTTTGGTTTCATCATATTCTAAGGGAATTTGGTTTTCCATGACCAAACCATTACCCTTTGGTGTGATAATCAGAGGACAATTCATATTGCCCACAATCTAGTTGAGCATAAATGTACCAAGCACATTTAGATTCACATGCACTTCATTAGGCAGCATATTTAGCAAGGGGATCTAAACTTGGAGTACATTCCCATAGAAAATCAAATTGCAGACATCTTCATCAAATCCTTTCCTTCTCCGTGTTACATTCAGTTGTGAGAGAAACTTGGGGTCAGGCACTTGCATTAGAAGGGTGCATAGAGGTTTTCACCTCTCTTCTTCTTATTGTTATTTTCTTCTTGGAAGATGGTTTTTTCCCATGTGGTTTTTTCACCATCTCTCCTATATGTAATTTCATTGTACATGAGTACCTAATAAGGCCATATTGTTAGGACTCATTTTTTGGTGTTACAGAAGAGGATAATCCTCACCATCCAAGGACATGCCTCTATTTTTTACCGCTCTTCTTCTTCTTTTTCTTCTTATTGAAATATGGTTTTTTCCCATGTGATTTTTTCACCATATCTTCTATTACTAAGTTCATTGTACATGAGTACCTCATCAGGCCTTATTGTCGGGACTCATCTCCTATTGTTACATTCACCCCTAGTATCACTTAAGGGGGGGTGTTAGAATAAATATTTAGTTCTTAAGTTCTACTAGGATAGTCTAAACTTGAGTTACCACTCTTCCATGAGGTAAGTGAAGTCTCAGTTTAGACTAGTTCAGATCTATTGAGTTGTAATCCAACGACTCACATTGATCAAATTTGCTATTTATACAAAGTTGATCCCATGGAATAATCAATCAGTTCTTGATATTTTTTAGTAATGCTTTGCATGTCTAGTTTCTTGGCTTAATATTGATTCTCAATATTTCTAACACATGCTTCCTTCCACTCATATTTTTCTTTTGCCATCATCCAATCCATCCATCATTTCACCAATCTCTTCATCAAAGGATCCCATTCTCGAATATCTTCCTATCACCAACCGTCATCAAGCTTCCACATCCCCATCATCTTCATCAGTGACTACATGCACACATGGTCACATTCAGTCCACATCATCATTCATCATTGCCATCCACTTCATCATCATCATCCATTATGTAACCTTCCCAAGCTAATCCATTGCCATCACCTAATGTTTCACAAGTAAAATTGATATATTATGAGATACCCCCATCTTCACCATTCCCTGATCCATCACTTGATCATAATCCTTCCATGTCATTCCATGCCGAGGTCCACCTCAATAATCCTATTATTGGTGAATACTTGTTCTAGGACATCACCATTACACCCATTGCCATACCTAGTGCTAAGGATTTCGATCACCCACGTGACCCATATTCAGCAATAGGAACAATCTATAACATAGGTTCATCTCCAAATAACATAAATTTTTTATATGGGGGAATTGATTCATCATCAAGTCTAGCTCCCATAGAGAAACCCAAAGAACCAAAACTTGCCAATATTTCAAACATGACGAGATTTCCTTATCGATATTTTCACATAGTAAATTGGTAAGGCTATGGCCTAGGATTGCATGAACAAGAAGTGCATCAACTTATTGATGTTCCATATCAAGAGGTGCACGATTGTTTAGGTATAGGCTACCACCCACTCCATACCACCTCTTCTTTTGAACATGACTTCCAAAGGCTTAACCTGAATTCAGGAGAAGAAACCCTCCATATCAATGATTCTAACGAATAAATCTATGGAGAATTCAAACTTATGTCGATAATTTTAGATGAATCTAAAGAATAATTAGAGCTCATCATTTTCCATTCCAAAAAAGATGAATTTTATCTCAATATGTTCCCCATACATGAGTTTCACTTACTTCTTCCATAAGAACAAACTGTCCCTACCGATGAATCACCATATCCATTCCATTAATCCATTCCATAAGCCAACTTATAACATATGTACATAGCTCAAAACTATGGTTTTCACCACTACAAAAATAAATAAAAAATCAATCAAAAATCAAAAACATTTTATTTCTTTACATTGCATATGTATATATCATTTAGTAAAATGTATTTTGTGTTACTTGTTGTTTTTCAGGTTAACCAAATCCCTAGCATCGGTTCCAAAGTTCCATCCATTCCATTATACTTGCCCATAAGTCAACATGAATATTGTTGATTTATTCACCCCGCTTCATAATCCATATGATCTGGGTAAACCAATTCCAATTGACATAAACCTTATGGATATGGACCATATTTCCTCACCCCCATTATTTTCCAAATTTGTCTTGTCCAAGGAATTGTTAAGGGCTTTTGCCAATTACATTCCTCCATCCCATCTCCATTTGTGTTCACCTTCACCTTCGGATCCTAAGGTTTTCCAAGCAAAAATATATGAGGATAAGATAGAAGAGTTAGATGACATCTTAGATGATATTCATATTATCCCTACACCCCATTAGCTTGAGGAATATTTTCACGTGTCTATTGAAGATACTATCAATGTGGATATTAGTTCAGAAAAAGACAATCCCCAAATTATCAAGCTTACCAAAATTTTATCACCCGATGAACAAGAGCAATTAATTGCTCTCATTAAGAGGAAAAAGGGCATATTTGCATGGTCATACAAGAACATGTCTGGTCTTGACCCTAGTTTGGTTTTCCATAATATCATATTACAACTTGATGCTAAGTTGGTCAAACAAAAACTTAGGAGAATGAATCCTACCGTGTCACTCATTGTAAATATATAGCTTCAAAAAATCCTAGATGTGAACTTCATTGTTCCTATCGATTATCCTAAGTGGATCTCAAACATGGTACCTGTTCACAAGCCTAACGGGACGATACATGAATGCACTGAATTTTGATACCTTAACAAAGTATGTCCTAAGGATGAATTTCCTCTCCCAAACATTGATACTCTTGTTGATACCTACACTAGCTATGAAATGCTTTCACTCATGGACAATTTTTTAGGATACAACCAAATCCAAGTAAATCCTAATGACCAACACAAAACAACATTCACTACACCTTTGGAAACATTTTGTTACAAGGTGATGCCCTTTGACCTCAAAAATGTAGGTTCCACTTATGAACATGCCATGACATACATTTTCCATGACTACATGCATAATATTATCGAAGACTATGTGGAGGATCTCTTGGCTAAATCCAAAACTTTACAAGAACATATTGGTGTATTGGAGAAAGTTTTTGACCGACTACTACAACATAATGTAAGGTTGAATCCCAAGAAATTTGTCTTTGGTGTTACCTTAGGTAAACATCTAGGATTTATTATCTCCAAAAGAGGTATTGAGGTAGACCCTAACAAGGTCAAGGCTATCTTGGAGATTCCTTCCCCAACTAACTTAAAGAAATTGCATATTTTGTAAGGAAATATCCAATCAATCCATCATTTTACTGCACAACTTTATGAAAAATATAGGCCATTCAATCACCTACTACAAAAGGGTGTGCCATTCTCTTGGAAAGATGAATTTCAAAAATCCTTTGATGACATTAAGCAATACCTAGCTTCTCTGCCAGTCTTAGCTCCTCCTTGTTCGAGGGTCCCATTTTATATTTATATATTAGCAATAGACTTTGCATTAGGGACAATGCTTGCACAAAATAATGAACAAAATTGATAGTAAGCTATCTACTATATTAGTCAAACATTGGTGAGCTATGAAAATAAATATGCTTATGTAGAAAAATTGTCCTTAGCAGTGGTTTTTGCCATTAAGAAAAATTTAAATTACATGCTTAGCCACACAACATATATCATAGCTAGAGAAAATCCTCTATATTACATGATGTCTCGCACTTACAACAACACCCGCACTGCTAAATGGATAATGCTCCTCACTGAATTCAACTTGATATTCATAAGCCAAAAATCCATTAAAGGTCAGGTAATAGCCGATCAACTTGTGAAAGATCCACTACCTAGTGATCATCCTTTGATTATCTAGCTCTGATATGATTCAGTATTTTTTGTCACTGAGCGAGAATAATATTTCATTCCTGAGGAAGATGTCAATTCTTTTACGGCTCTAAGTGCATGAAATTTCAAGGTACTGCAGTCTTATTTCACACACGATAGGAGGTACCTATCCCGTTGTCATTCGAACTTGACTTCCAACGCATAAACAATACTATAGAGTATGAAGCCTTAATATTAGATCTTCAATCAAGTATAGCTATGACTATTAAGCATATTAGGATATTTAGTGATTCTCAACTTGTTGTCAAACAAATCAATGAAGAAAACCAATACAAAGAACTGACCATTAAGCTTTATCACGAGGTAGCAATTACGTTGCTCTCTAAGTTTGATTGGTATGAAATCAATATCTTGCCATGTTCAACTAATATATTTGTAGATGTGATGGCCTCCCTTGGATCATTGATTTCAAAATACTGCTTTCTAGAGGTACAACCCCTTATCATTTCAACGGTCTCTAAAACTGTAATTTCCTATGCTGAGTCTAAATATGAAAAGGATGTTTGTTTTATCTAACCAGATTCATATGAGCCTTGATCGAGCCAAATAGTAGCCTTTCTCAAGTTTGGAACACTCCCATAAAATATGTCTCAGACTGCCAAGCACACTTGCAAGCAAAAGGTAGCCCATTTCATTATCTTGGAGGACGTGTTGTATAAACGTGGTAATGATGGAGTCCTCCTTCATTGTCTCGAGCCTAGTGAGGCTCAAATAGCCATAGATGAATCCCATGATGGTGCTTGTGGTGATCATTTTAGTGGAATTACCATTCCAAAGCATATTTTATGCACGGATTATTATTGTCATAATTGAACATGATTGTTGCACCTATGTTAAACATTACAAGAAGTGTTAAGAACATGCTAATTTAACTCATGTACCATAAAAATACTTACAAACCATTAAAATCCTTTGGCTCTTTTCATAATGGGACCTAGATCTAATTGGTAAAATTTCACCTCTTTCCTGAGGATAACATACTTTCATCATCACAACCACTGAATACTTCACAAAGTGGGTTGAGGTAATTCCTCTAACTAGTACGACAGGACCTCAAATTGTGGAGTTTATACTCCATCACATCATTTATCATTTTGGTATCCCATCAAAGATCATTTTAGACAATGGCAAGTAATTCAAGAATAAGGATGTTCGAGCACTTTACAAAGAATATAAAATTCAACATAGTTTCTTGACCCCTCATTACCCACAAGCAAATGGACAAGTTGAAGCTTTCAATAAGACCTTAGTTGCTATTCTTAAGAAACTTGTCAAATAAAATCATAGATATTGGCATACACAAATTCCCTTGGAATTATGGGCTTATCAAACAAGCATATACATTTCTATAGGGGAAACACTATTTTCATTGGTCTATGAGGCCAAAGCAATCATACCTCTTGAGCTCGATATCCCTTCCTTGAAAATTTATTTGCAAGAATTCATAGATGATGATATAGCTAGAAAAGAACATTTGGACCAACTCATAGTTCTTTATGAGAGGTAAGTCAATGCTTTAGAGCATTTACAAGTTTATCAGGACTACCTCAAATGTGCTTACAATGCCAAAGTCCATCTACATGAATTCCAAATAGGAGATCTCATTCTTAAGAAAAACTAGCAAAATAACAATGCATTGTCCCATATGCATGATAAATTCATGACCAATTGGTTAGGTCTATGCATTGTCACACAAAGAGTGGGTAATGGTACTTACAAACTTGCCAGTCTAGAGGGAGAGGAAGAATCCAAACCACTTAATTTTATACACTTGAGAGCATTCTATGCATGATTTTATTGTTATATATGTATATATACATGGCTAATACACAAAAAAAATTGCATACACTTCATTCAAAACATTGCATTTCACTTGCATTTACACACCAAAAACAATGCATTCACCCACATTGCATTTCACATTTCATAAAATTGTATATCATTCCACATTCCACATTTTGTATAGGGATAATTTATTAAGTTTAAGGTATTAATTGGTCTAAAAAAAGTCATGTCGCCTTAATCCAGGGCACCTTCACAATTTCATCCACACAATTCCACCAAGTCAAATTACCATTAATACAAACCACATTTCTATAAAAGTCCTAGGTTTTTTCGGTCACTTAGCCACTCCTAGTGTTTTAAGAAAACTCTAAAATATATGTTGAGTTCTTTTTAGGAACATTGCACATATACACTAAGAAAATCTTGAATTTTGAGAATTGACTCCAAAATATTCTTGAACCAAACACAATTTCACATATTAAAAACATCTTGTGTTAAAAAGGGATAAAACCATACTTGGTATGAAGCTTGAAGTGAAAAGGGTCATCCTTTCTAGTCCCATCATGCAACATAGTCCATAAAAATAGTTGTTCTTACCACTACCACAATTAAAAAAATAAAAGAAAGAGTTGGGAAAAATCTTTAACAAAAACTCTAAATCTCTTACATCACACACCATTGATCAATTGGGTTGTAAGGATCATACTACATTTCCAGTCATACGATTAGGTAGTCATCCCCAATACTTAATATATCAACAAAAAAAGTCATGGTCTATGGAGTTAGCCTCCACCGGAGTTATATACACTTGATTGACAGTGGAGTACGTTCATGCGTGGTGACATGTCTCTTTTTTAAAAAATACCTTTTACTGCTCATACGGACAAGCTAGCCTCTTGGTTTCAACCATAACAAGTTTACCAATTTTACTCAAGATGAGTTAATAAAATCACTTGCACACACATTGGTTCTTTATTGTCTCAAATCGTTACTAGGCTCTTGATTCGGTAAATGAATTCACTCCACACACATTTGGTCATACAAGGATTAGACAGTTTTAGTGAGTATGTTTGATGCCACTAGGATGTTTGAGTCTCTATAAAATAGACAGTCTTTCATATCAACATCCTTTTCTTCTTCCATATCAACATCCATGTCTTCTTCCATATAAACATCCATATCTTAATCCGTGTCACCATCCATGTCATGCAAAAAGCCATACCTCCCACATGTCACCAAGTCTAGTACCCCTAATTAAACAACAATGCTAGAAAAAGGATCAAGCAAAGATCTAAACTATAAATGAGCATCCATACATTCCATATTGCATTAATCATCCATATATTTTGTCTTGCATTCATAATCCATAACATAGCATATGCATTAATCATAAACATAAACATACATTACACAAAATCATTCCAAAAAAATAATTCACACAAAATATAACATAAAAGGTAAAATCCATGTATATATATATAAATATCAAATGTAAAAAGTGTACCCAAAGGTTACATATCATAGAGCACCAAGCCTCATATACAAAAGTGCATCTAAGCACTAGCTAATGCCCATGAGTTGACCCTTGGGACATACTAGGAGCCCTTGATCTAGAACTCTACCTAGACTCAACTGGCCTAATCAACTATGTCATCGAGAAATATGGAGTATCTAGCAATGTGATATGGTGTTTCATACTAAATCCTCCAAGGAATGTGCATATGACTCGCTCACCTGAAGTCACCACAAGTCCAGCCCATGCTACCATTCCTTACCTAGAAGCTCTACCTGGAGCCTCGCGATCGTATCTCGATCATCCCCAATAGCTCATCCAGTCATCTACTCTACATGCATCTAAGCCATAGTCACATCTCGTGCACTAAGCTTCACCCATAGTTGTGCTATAGTCTCATCATGAGACTACACCAAATCCTCCTACTCTGCTCATAGCTACTCCATCTTTGCCTACAACCTTACCACCTTTGATATTTCCCCCATATCATCCTCCTCCTCATCCTCCCCATGACCAACCATAGGAGTCTACAACCTCATACCCATTGAATTTTTCCTTTGACTTCTATCTTAGAGGGGTATTGAACACTTTAAATTCCTATCAGAATTCTCAGCATCATCCTTACCATCAGTTTCCACCTTAGGTGCCCATTATGGTTGGGTACCAAACCATACCACATACTTTGAGGTCATTCTCACATCGTCCACATCAGGGACCTCCAACTCCTTATCATCCTTAACCACCACCCTCCATGGCTTTGCATACGAAAGACCCACCTCCTATCGATGCCTCCTATAAAGCACAGGCTCCTCTAGTACTCCCTATGGTAAGCCGAACTACTGTAGCATCCATAAAAACTAGAAGTACTCCATATTGCACTGCCACATCCCAAATATCCACCTTGACTTCATGATATGCCACAACTACTCCCTATATCTAGTCCACCTAGTCCCTCTCCAAGGCCTCCATGTCACTTGGGTGGATCTTAGTCCAACCCACATATCTCAATTTTGGCTTGAGTGCATCGAATGACTCAGTTGTACCTCCTTTGCTACCACCCATCTCCTAGCAAAGGACTGCACACCATCCCACTCACTATGGGGTAGACCCTCTGATCGTGCCACCCTAAAATACTTCCATCCCAAATACTAAAGAAGAAAGTTGCACCCTAAGCTCTTTCTCTTCTACCGTGTCACCTAATACAACTCCTGGTACACCTGCACCAACAAAGTAGGCACTCATACATATGGCTAAGTCATGGTGAACAAATCACTCACCAATCCCAATAGGTTCCATGGGAACCTATAGCCAGTGTTGTTGGGAACAACTATGTTTACCAACATGAACATCACCAATACTAAGAGGGGATCCAACTCCTTATCCACATACATGGTCAAGTAGGGAATCCCTCCACTCTCAACCTTCACCTCCTCCCATATATCCTCGAACATCCTACTCATATAGGAATTCTTATCATAACCTGCATCAACCTTCACCCCCTCCACAAGCACCTTGAGAATGCGATACACGTCCTCAAGGGTAATGGTAACCTCCTTGATTGATAGCTGGAAGGTCCCCCTATCTGCATCCCATATCTCAGTCAAAGCTGAGAGATACCCCTCATTTGCACTAACTACATCTAGTCGGGCCACTCCCTTTATCCCCACCACACTCAATACATCCTAGTCCACCTCCAAAAGTAATTTCCTCATCCCTAAAATAAGAGGAGAAAATCGATGTCGGGGCTCCAAAATCTGCAACTACAAGAATATAACACTTGCCATTAGCAAAAAAAATAAACAAAAAAACAACAAAATATTGTACAACACAAAAAAAATTCAAAGGCATTACCTTCACAAACCTTATCTCTACTCTAGCCATAGTATTCATTCCCTCCGTAACCATAGCTTCCATACCAAATTACCACTACCTCACTTTACTCCTCACTCCACTCCACTACTCTAAACATAGCTTCTCAATATTGCAAATGAAATTTCAGAAGCCAAATAATTCCATTACCTTAGGAAAAAATACAAAGGCCTATATAGTTTAGAGGTTGGAATAGCCGCTAACTATAAAGCCTAATTCGGGAATATGCTAATTCAATTAAAATTAAACACTCTAACCTATATGCCAACCATGTCGTCATAGATATTATTTTTTAAATATCTAACCTTAAAACTTATATGCTAACATTCTCCCCCTTAAATTTGAGAGGGCTGACAAGACAGTCTCTCAGCTTTACATATTGAGCTTTAACAACTCCTTTGGTGAAGATGTCCACCATGTTGTCCAAAGTCCTGCAATGTTGAAGCTCAACTACCTATTTCTCCATCAAGTCACGAATGAAATGATACTTCATATAAAAGTGTTTTGACCTGCGATGATGGATAGGATGTGCCAATTGGATGACACTCATATTGTCACGGTACAATATTGTAGGTCCACTTTGTTTCTCTCCAATTTTTTCAAGGACTTTTATCAACCATAGAGCTTGAGTACTAGCATGAGTGATTGCTATATACACAGCCCCATTAGATGACAATGCTACAACAATCTGCTTTTTGGAACTCCATGTAATTAGTCCTAACCCAATACTAAAATAGTTCTCTGATGTCCCAATCAATATCACTTAAGCCAACTAATTTTATAGAATTACATCGGTGGTAATGGATCCCAAAATCCAATGCACCTTTTACATATCTCATAATTCTCTTAGTTGCTTGAAAATGTAGTTCTGATGGATCAGTCATAAACCTTGAAACTAGAGAAACAACATACTGAATATCAGGCCTTGTTTTGGTGAGGAACAATAGACTCCCAACCATGCTCTTGTAAGTGGTCATGTCAACCTTTGGTGCTCCATAATCTTTGCTCAGTTGGATCCCATGACCCGTTTGACTTGCAACAGGCTTGCATTGCTCCATAGCAAAATTCTTAATCATATCTTGAGCATATTTATGTTGACATATGAAGATCCCTTTTTATGTTTGATGAAATTCCATGTCTAGGAAGTAATGCATTAAGCCTAGATATTTCATTTCAAATTCACTCATCATGGAGTGTTTGAACTCCTTATTCATCTTGTCATTACTACCCATAAATATTAGATCATCCACATATAAACATACAATGAGAATGTCTTTACCTTGCTTTAGGTAGTAGAGAGTAGGTTCACTTTTGCTCCGAGTGAATCCATACTCTTTAAAGTAGCCATCAATATGAGAGTACCATGCCCTTGGTGCTTTCTTGAGGCCATATAGTGCTTTTTTCAGTTTGTAGAAAAGGTTATCCTTACCTTGTTCTTGAAAACCTTGAGGTTGTTGCACAAAAACCTCTTCATTCAAGTACCCATTGAGAAAGGTACTCTTTACATCCATGTGCTGAATTTTCCATCCTTTGTGGGCAGCCTAGGAAAGTATTGATATGATAGTCTCCTGTCTAGCAACAGGAGCAAAGGTCTCCTCATAGTCAATCCCATACTTCTGAGTGAAGCCTTTCGCTACAAGTCTTGCATTGTGTCTTTAAATGCTTCCATCATCATTGAATTTGGTCTTGTAGACCCATTTGCATCCAACACATTTTTTACCTTTAGGAAGCTTCAGAAGCTCCCAAGTATCATTCTTTTTATAGAGGTTATTTCCTCTTCCATGGCTTGCTGCCATACATTATGAGTGCATGATTTCTCATATCTATATGGCTCTAGCTATGCACTGGTCATTAAAGCATAATTAACTACATCTCCCTTAGGATCATTTGAGTCATCATAACCATACATATGCATATTTTCAAATCTTTTTAAAACTGCATTCATTTCACTAGCTTGACTTCTAGTGTATCTTTTCTAGAAATTCTTATCCAAAATTTGAAAATATGGATGGTGCTGAAGTGTTATTTTACCTCTTTATGGAGAATCAATATCCATTGGTGAAGAACTTATTGATATTTGTGGAGAAGGACTTGGATTAGATTTGATGTACTTGAAGTAGTACTTATGCTTGGGATTGGAGGAGGAGTTCCTTTGCTTGTTTTGGGCTGCACCTGCTGCACTTGAGAAGAACTTGCATCATGAGATCCATCATCAACAAAAACTTTTTGATGACCCCATTATCCCCATTCATAAAAAATTACATCCCTGGAAAGTACAATTTTATGTGTTTTGGGATTGTAGAGCCTATATGCTTTGGTAGACTCACAATATCCAACAAAAATACATGCTTGACTTTTTGGTCAAGTTTCTTTCTTTGCTCATAAGGAATGGGAGCATAGGAAAGACAACCAAAAACCTTAAAGTGTTTTACATTTGGCCTTTTTCCATTCCATCCTTCATAAGGAGTCATCCCATATAGACTAGAAGTAGGACTACTATTTAAAATGTAAACACTAGTTCTTACAACATCAGCTCAATACATGTTGCTAAGATGCTTATATTTTAGCATTGATCTAGCCATTTCTTCTATGGTGCGATTCTTTCTTTTAGCCACACCATTTTTTTGTGGAGTATAGGTAGTTGTGCATTGCCTTTTTATTCCACAATCCTTACAATATTTTAGAAATGCATTAGAAGAATACTCTCCTCGTCTATCTGTCCTTAGACATTTTACAATAAACTCACTTTCTTTCTCTACAGTATTTTTGAAATCTATGAAATAATCAAAAGCTTCATATTTGGTTTTCAAAAAATAGATCCAACAGATCCTAGAGAAATCATCAATAAAAGTGAAAAAGTAATAATTATTATGAATAATTTTAGTTTGCATGGGACCACAAATGTCTGAATTCACTAAGTAGAGTGGATAGCTCACTCTCCATGCTTGTATTCTTGGAAAATTCAATCTAGAGTGCTTTACCAAAGCACACCCTTCACAGACCTCCTTGTGTTCATCAACATTTGGAAGTCCATTCACCATAGCTTGAGTAGTTAACAATTTCAAGCTTGTATAATTTAGATTACCATATCTCAAGTGCCAAAGTACACTTGGATTTGCTATAGCAATAATAGCAAGTTGAGCACCCCCTGGTTCCCCAGACTTAAGGGGAAACAACCTATTTTTTGTCATAGGTACTTGTGTAATGACTCTAATACAATTGTTATTATCAAAAAATACACATTTGCCTTCATAAAAAACAAGTCTATAATTTTTCTCCATCATTTTTCCAACACTAAGAAAATTATGTTGGAGTTTGGGGGTGTAATAGATGTCGTTTACCTTTTTGGTGCCTTCTTTGGTTGGAACCTCCATGGCTCCAATGCCTTCAACTTGTAGAGCTTTGTTATCTCCCAACTTGATTATTGATTTGTAGGTGGAATCCATTGTAGTGAAGATCTCCTCTTTGCCACTCATGTGATTGGAACAACCAGTATCTAAAATCCAAGTGTCATTTAGATTTTGATCTAATTTTCCATAAGAAAGAAATAGGTTTTAAGTTCCTTCTTCTTCACCATAGTTTCCATATTGACCTCTTCCATATTAAGAAGTATTGGACCAACAATATTGAGCAAAATGACTGAGCTTGCCACATTTGAAATAAGCTTTATTTTTTTTGTCACATCCTCTTCCTTTTCGACCTTGATTTCCACCTCTACCTTGATTGCCACCTCTACTTGAATTTCCACCTCTTGAGCTACTTCTTCCTCTGTATTTTCTTTGTCCTCTGTCTTGGCCTCTTCCTTGGTCTCTTCTGGAACCCTCATTGGATGAGAAAGCTTTATCATCACCTCCATAGATTGTTTAAGGAGAACCTTGTATTAATTCTTAATGAGACATCAAGGAACCAATTAGAGCATCAAAAGATAGGATAGAAAGATATTTTGACTCTTCTATAATGATAGCTATATGATTCTATTTAGGAAGAAGTGTCTTTAACACTTTCTTCATCACTATTACAGGTGTTATGTCATCTCCAAGGGTTTGCATGTTTTTTACCACTGCCTTCACTCTCACACAATAGTCACCTACATTTTCACTCTCTTACATCTTGAGATTTTCAAAATATCTTTTCAAGGTTTGAATCCTCACTTGCTTCACTTGATCACTACCTTGATAGCTATCCTTCAAGGATTTCCATGCTTTTTGGGCTGATAAACAGGAAGTAATACTTGAAAATATGATTTTATCCAAAGCTGCTTGGATATGATAGAGGGCAGAAGAGTTGCTCTTTTGGGCATCCTTTTTGGTCTTCTAAACTGCTACACTCAAAGTGGTCCAATCTGAAGGTTCTGCATAACCTTCTTCGACTACATCCCATAGTCCTTTGCCAATTAGTAAGGTCCTCATTTTGATGGACCAATACTCATAATATAACCCACTGAACTCAAGTATGGGTAGATTATTATTTGATGCCATAAATCTTGAAATAAACTAGAAACACACTTCTTTTATTTCTCAATACAATCAATGCACTATGCTTTTCACAAGAAAAATTACAAATTTAAATCAAATGTAACTTGATCTACTCTCTCGTAGATATCATGTTGTACATGCATAGGATCTTCTATCACTTGATTGGCAAAATTATCAGCAAAAAAATCATTGTTGTCACTAACAATTATGACTTCAAGTGAATAAGGTTTTGGCTCCACTTCCTCAATAGAATCATTGTCACTTAGATAAATAATCTTTGGCTCCTATGGTGCAACTTCTACATATTCTAACTCCTTTTATCCAAAGTTGCTTGGAGATGATAGAGGGTAGAAGAATTGCTCTTTTAGGCATCCTTTTTGGTCTTCTTATCTGCTACACTCAAAGTGGTCCAATATGAAGGTTCTGCATAACCTTCTTTGAATACATTCCATAGTCCTTTGCCAACTAGTAAGGTCCTCATTTTGATGGACCAATACTCATAATATAACCCACTGAACTCAGGTATGGGTAGATTATTATTTGATGCCATAAATATTGAAATAAACTAGAAACACACTTCTTTTATTTCTCAATACAATCAATGCACTATGCTTTTCACAAGAAAAATTACAAATTTAAATCAAATCTAACTTGATTTACTCTCTCATAGATATCATGTTCTACTTGCATAGGATCTCCTATCACTTGATTGGCAAAATTGTCAGCAACAAAATCATTGTTGTCACTAACAATTATGACTTCAGGTGAATAAGGTTTTGGCTCCACTTCCTCAACAGAACCACTGTCACTTAGATAAATAGTCTCTGGCTCCTGTGGTGCAACTTCTATATATTCTAACTCCTTTTATCCAAAGATTCTTGGAGATGATAGAGGGCAGAAGAGTTGCTCTTTTGGGCATCCTTTTTTGTCTTCTTATCTGATACACTCAAAGTGGTCCAATCTGAAGGTTCTACATAACCTTCTTTGACTACATCCCATAGTCCTTTGAAAATTAGTAAGGTCCTCATTTTGATGGACCAATACTCATAATATAACCCACTGAACTCAAGTATGGGTAGATTATTATTTGATGCCATAACTCTTGAAATAAACTAGAAACACACTTCTTTTATTTCTCAATACAATCAATGCCCTATGCTTTTCATAGGAAAAATTACAAATTTAAATCAAATCTAACTTGATCTACTCTCTCATAGATATCATGTTCTACTTGCATAGGATCTCCTATCACTTGATTGGAAAAATTATTAGCAACAAAATCACTGTTGTCACTAACAATTATGACTTCAGGTGAATAAGGTTTTGGCTCCACTTCCTCAACATAATCACTGTCACTTAGATAAATAATATCTGGCTCCTGTGGTGCAACTTCTACAGATTCTAACTCTCTCAAAGAGTTGTTCTTTTGGGAATCCTTTTTGGTCTTCTTATCTGCTACACTCAAAGTGGTCCAATCTGAAGGTTCTATATAACCTTCTTTGACTACATCCCATAGTCCTTTGCCAATTAGTAAGGTCCTCATTTTGATGGACCAATACTCATAATATAACCCACTAAACTCAGGTATGGGCAGATTATTATTTAATGCCATAACTCTTGAAATAAACTAGAAACACACTTCTTTTATTTCTCAATACAATCAATGCACTATGCTTTTCACAGGAAAAATTACAAATTTAAATCAAATCTAACTTGATCTACTCTCTCGTAGATATCATGTTCTACTTGCATAGGATCTCCTATCACTTGATTCGCAAAATTGTTAGCAACAAAATCACTGTTGTCACTAACAATTATGACTTCAGGTGAATAAGTTTTTGGCTCCACTTAGATAAATAATCTCTGGCTCCTGTGGTGCAACTTCTATAGATTCTAACTCCTCATATCTGCTACCAAAAGAATTGTATTCAGAATTACCATCATATCCTCCATTTGGTGCTCTTTGATTTGCTATTACAACATTTTGAAGTTTATTGAATATAGTATTCAATCCATACATTTGAACTTTTTCATCAAAGGATTCAGGGGTTTCTCTTGCTAAAAGAGAATGAAGGGCATAATAGCATCCGGTTGACCTTAACATTAATGGCTACAAAATTATCCCCCTTTGATGCAAAAATATTCCCCCTTTAAAGTAGAAAGTAAACACTTTTATGCTCCCCCTTTTTACAAAGATTACCTCTTAGGCAATGATGCGAATCACTTACAAAAATTACCTCTTAGGCAATAGTTAAAAAAAAAATTGCAAGTTTTTTTTTTATATATTGCATAAAAACTTTATCAAAAAATTTTAACTAATAAAATTTTAATTTTAACTAAAAATAAACATTTAAACAAATAAAATAATTTTTTTTAATTAAATTAAAATTAAATTAAAAATTTGATAAAAATAAAAAAATATGCAAAATTTTTAAATTACCTTATCACCTTATAGCCAAGCGCTTCCAAGCGCCTTTTTTTTAACAAAAAATTGCCCCGATGGGACTCAATCCGTGCTCGATCACGGACGAGAACCCTAAGACTGACTTGCACTGCCAGTCGGGCTATGGTACCTTTGGGTACCAAAGGCAAGTATTTTCTCTTTGTACTATTGTCCGCAGTGGCCAAAGAAAAAAAAATGGGACGTTTAGTCCCACATTGTCCCTACGACAATGTTTGAAGGCTTTAAAACCAAAATCACACCAAATATAACATGATTGCCTTTGAGCAATCACCACGTCACCATTTTGCCACCTCGCTCTGCCAATAGAAACCCGAAACGTCAGCTCTGCTCTACCAATAAAAAAATTGACATGTTAGCTCCTCTTTGCCAACCAAAACCTACCACATCAGCCTCAAAGCTCTACCACGTGTCTTGTTTCCCATGCCCAATTAGCACTAGGTGTCCACCACATCAGGTACCTCAAGAATTGTATCATCTACCACTAGCTTTGCCACATCATCTCTAGGTGTCTGTCCAATCAGCTGTCTCGATCCACATGTTGCATCAGCTCTCATGCTACGAGCCTATTCCAGCTCTACAGGCTACTCCTCAAGATGCATGTTGAGGATGCCACATCAGCATATTGGTTCCTTTGTGGGCTGCTCCTCATATTGCATGTATGGATTCCTCTTTAGGTCCTCAACCCTCACCCCTTGCTCTGATACCAAATGAAATTTTGAAATCCAAATAATTCCATTACCTTAGGAAAAAATACAAAGGGCTATATAGTGTAGAGGTCGGAATAACCACTAACTATAAATCCTAATTCAGGGAGATGCTAATTCAATTAAAATCAAACACTCTGACCTATATTAAGACCATGCCATCATAGATATTATTTTTTAAATATCTAACCTTAAAACTTATATGCTAACAACAAATGCACAAACTAGTTACATTTTCCAACCCATGGCTTATCTGTAGCTTTTGTAGGTGCATTAAAGCATCATGTAGCATTTCAGATAAGCTCAACCACACCTGGGTGCTTTCCAACATGTGTAAGTACATGCACATGATTCTAGGTGCCTTGAAGTGCATCCAGGCATTTCCTGCATCGTAAAATTTACAAGGGTATTTGATGAATAGATCCATAAAAGGTAAAGTTGATCAAAATAGTAGCTTACCTCCACCAGATTTCCCCCACACATAAATTCCATCATAACATTAAATTTTGTGAAAATTGAAATCAGTTTGGATGTATAATTTTCATTTGTGACCACCAATCATAAAATATACAATTCCAATTACAAAACATATCAAACTGGTCCAAATTTTCACAAAACGACCATATTCATCACCTGCATCATAATTCTCATCATCCCACTAATTTTTATAAAAATTTGAGTTGATTTGACCCAATAAATTAAATTTTGTGTCCAAAGATGCAAAATCAACCAATATGCTATCCAATGTTTGCCAATCAGTTCTATTTTTCACAAATCATCGCATTTCTTCCTCAAAATTTTAAATTTCACCAACATCATACCTAATTATCCATTTATTTCCACATGTGCCACATTCTAAGTGAATCTTGTACATAGTGGTTTATTATATATACTTGGCGATTGCAGCAATTTGCATCCATGCAATTCAATAATATGAATAGCCCACTATAAGGACACTTGTCCATGATCATCATCACTTATCTCTTTGCTCAAGATCACAATCATATTTGATACTTCATATTTGAGTGAAACCTTGCCAAGATCAATTTGCACAAATGTTGTCATTGATGGCCTAGTCCGTGGGGCTTAAAACATGGACAAAAATCACATTTCATCATTTCACAATTCCCTGACAGTCATCACAGAGATAGGTACTAGCTAGGATGATTGGTTCCAATCATGGGAATTATTCAAACAATCACTAGCAAGCCCTCCAAGGTTGACTCTTTTTATTTTTCTTTGCATATTCATCTTTGCATATCAATGACGTTGAAAGGCAAAATGTTTCAAAAGCATTGAATCATCCCAAAATTTGGGGTAACCACATTTGGTTTTGACTTTCCCGTAATGGGATACATCTTACATGATCATGATATCTACACTTGGAAAAAATCCCTTCATCTATTGGGGTAAAAATATACGAACATTGTTCACACATCCCTTCATCTATTGGGGCATAAATAGATGCATCATATTACATCTTTCAACAATTCCCTTTCCACAATTGGGGCAAAAATGGTATCACATTTTACATCATTCATATCGTCCACATTACATTTGCATAAATTTTTCAATTGGCTCATGAGATTCATACACAAACTCATTCGCCAATTGATGGGTTAATCTATGCAAAACACAAATTCTTTTATTCTTTTATCTTCAAGATCATTTTCCACATCCTAAGAGAGGTTGCTTCTGCACATGGCCAAAATAGGTGTTTCGGGTTTTTGCACTACCTTGTGTTTCACACAATGCAATACAAAAAGGGGCATCTGTAGACACCAAAATCTAGCCACTTATCCTCCATCCATGCTTTCCCACCATTTCTACTATTAAAACATAGTCATTTGCCCTCCATACTAGCTTTCTTACCAATTTATCCTATTGTTTATATATATTTATTTAAATAATAATATTTTATATATTATATTATATATATATATATTTAATAAATATATATTTATATAAATAAATCAATCCTAGCCATCTAATTTCATTTAATCTTATCTGTCTATCCACTTCAATCCATGCCACACCCTAAATTTAATATCTACCCTTAGATGTGCTTTAATCTCAACCGCACGATTAGTGTCGTTGAAACCCTAGCATGCCCTAGGTTAGATTATAAATAGGATTCATTTTGATGGCTCAAACCCTAACTATCCAGATTATTTTCTTGAGTTATTAGATTCCCTAAGTTTCCAACCCAAAATTGGTGCCCTAACCCCACTTCATCCATCATATTCCTCATTCCCTCACTCATCGCCTCCATCATCACATCCTTCATAATCATCAAATCTGCATCCACAAATATGTTCTGACCTCTTGAGTTCCCTGATACTCTCTACAAGCGCTATACTACTCTTCATCGTAGTCTTGAGCATCGTACCACTCTCAATGAGTGCCCTGCTACTCTCTGCCACAACCTTGAATGCCCTACCACTCTCCATGAGAACCCTGTTGATCTTCTTGATAGCCCTATCATATTTTAGAATTCTATTTTGATGACAAGCGAGATATTTAGGTGTCGTTAGGGCACACCTTTGCCATCAACCTACAACCAATCCAAGACAACCAGTAAGGAGAAGGTAAATCATTATTTGTTACCATTTTATTTCATGCATTTTCATTTCTATTCACTTCATTAGTAGCAAATCAGTTAGGATTTATTATTTATAGAGGGCCTCACACTGTGGAGCCCTCACAAGTATTACTAACTTATTTTTTGTGTCACTGTGTACAAATATAAAGGTGCTACACAAGCATTGGACAACTAATTAAGCTGGAGTTGTCCGACATTAGATACACAGAAGCCCACTCACCCCTGTTGGGAGCAGAACACAACTGAAGACACCACCATTAGTTATAGCTAGGGTTTCGAATAACCCTAGCAATATTTGTAATAATTGTATCAAAAGAGATTCCTACATCCACTATTGTAACAATGGAGTTCTTAGGCTCTCTCCCTATTTAATATAAATCGCATTTGTTGTGCACTATATGGTTATTTGAATTCTATTTATTTAGAATTTGCTTGGTGTCGTGTTTTGTCTTCACAAATATTTACTATGTTATAAATAAAACCAAATCCTATAGATATAGGACCATATGAGTGCATACTAATGAGTCCTATTCTTGGTGGTTTTTGGGCTAGTGAAACTTATTTATATGAATTTAAGTATTTTTAAACATAATATACACTTAAAATTTGACAAATGAATTAAAATATTCTTAGTTTACATTGTTATTATAATTTTATTACTAATAAAATCCATTTTGTCATAAAATGTATGACTTTATATGAAGTATAACATAAAAATGCATTTGAAAATAGTGAGTGTGTGTGAATATATTATAATAATGATAGAGACAATTTTAATTTATGAGTTCTTCCTCCTATAGTGTACATAACCTAAGGTGCATGGCTAAAATAATTTAAGATCATTTTGATAAATATTCTTTGAGATAAATATTTGAACTGTAAGGCATTGAGAAATTGGAGTTTTTGTGTGTTGTCCATTATTTTAATGCAAAAGTTTTAATTTTCTAAAAATTTGATAGAACATGTCACGACTTATGTATCATATTTTTTGTGTTATTTATTACTTAATTTAATATTTTTTATTTAAATTTTAACTTGAAAGGGTTTATATTTAAAAAATAACTCATTTTAAAAATAAAAATATTTAAAAGAATTTAAAAAGTTAAATTATTTTTAAAAATGTATTTTAAAAATCTAGACTATAAGATCTAAATAGTGAAATAAGCATAACCTAAAACTAACATTTTTAATGTATGCTTAGGGCATCTGCATTCAAAAAATGTTATTTTTAAAAATAAAATATTGATATCTTGGGAGGTGTTTGATCGAACTAAGTTCAATTGAAACTAGTTTGGCCAAACCTAGTTCAGCCAAACCATCAAAAATAAGTACAAACACTCATGGTTTAGAATTCATGAATTTTTTATCTCCCCAATAATAGATAGTAGATTCCATAATATACACTATAATTAATAAAAAATGTTTTTGATGTTGTTAAAAATTAGTGTTTTTGTGGTATCATGTGAAAAATAGAATTCACTTTCAATTTGATGGGGCTAATGAGGATGATACATTATAAGTTGTTACAATGTCATTTTATAGTGCATTTTATAGTGGAGATATCTTAATATGAATCCACCTCCACCTTTAATAGTTCTTTGTTATATTGAAACACCATGACTTTGTTGTGAGTAAGAATCTTGACAACCTTGGCTATGGATGGTATCGAATGTAACACAAATAACATAAAGGAAAATTATAAGGTATTAATGCCATAACATTAGTTCCTATTATATCTTCTAGATGTTATGTACCATGTTGAATACAACATGCTTGGAATGACATATTTTTGTTAAACAATTTTTGGAAATATTAGAGTTTCTGGTTGGGCATGTTTACCTTGAATACTTAAATAGAAAATCAATCATCTATTTGGATCATAGTTTAATCTACTACTACTTGTTGAACTGGGATATTGTTTTGACTTCTAATTGAAGGATGCACCTTAACTCTAGTTTAAACAAAGTTGTAATGAATTACCAATGGCTCCTCCCAACCTCTATATTGAGGTTGAATTCCCACTATCCTTGCAAAATAATCCTACACTAATCTATACTAATTGCATGAAAAGTAGAGTAACAAATTAAAAATGCATAAATATTAAGGGTCGAAGTGATTAAAAAAAAATGTGGTGTTAAAAATAGCAATAAAATGTGCATGATCAATAAATATATGAGAATTTTAAAAGCATCAATGCTTTCCTATTCATTAAGTATGAAATTTCTAAGTGAATGACAAGATGGGCAAAAGGGCTATGCCTTAATAACTATGCACTTATCAAATCATAGGGGCAATTCCACAAAATTTGAGGGTCTTTCTAACAAAATTATGCACCTCAAAATATTACATACCCCTAAATATACCTCTAATAATCTTAGAAGGCCTCTCAAATGAGTTAGTATGCTAATACATGCTAAAATGTCATTCTTAAAATATTCTCCTTAGGATCTATGCCTTCATTTTTACCCCTCTTCTAGCTAGCAACTCACTCTAGAAAGTGATTCAATTGATTGACTTTGCAAGCAAATGCATAGCTAACCCGAAGTGCTTTGATCCTATAATACAATGGGATGTATTTATAAGTAGACCACTCTTAAACAAACTTGAAGAACACAAGCTTATACTGATAGGGGAGGTGAACAGTATAATACCAACTTTTACTTTTCTTTCCCAAACAATATTATCCAATATTTTCAATAGCAATATCGATAGTAGTAATAAAACAATGCACAAATCATCACACAAAATAGAGACACCAATTTAATGTGGTTCATCCAATGTGGGCTACTCCACGGAGAAAATATTTCTACTAAATTTTCTCAAAAAATATTCTTAGGAATCAATTCCCTATTACAATATTTATGGACCTATGTTCAAAGGAGACACCAATCCCCTATGCTCTAATTTGTGTATCTCTCCCCATAGGAGAACTCTTTCCCTTTTTTTGGTTCATGGAACTTGATCTAGGAGAACTATTTCTCCTAAACTAATTTGTGGATCTCTCTCCATAGAATAACTCTATCTTCCCAAATGGTTCACGGATCACACTCCACAGGAGAACTCTTTCCCCTTTCTCTAGATCATGGATCTCTATCCACATAAGAACTCTTTCCCCTCTACTCTAGTTCATGGATATCTATCCACATGATAACTCTTTCCCCTCTACTTTGGCTGATGATCTTCTAGAAGACTTATACCCCCACTGCTCTGGCTTGTGGATCTCTCTCCACATAAGACCTCTATCCTCACTCCCCTAGCTAATGGATTTCTATCCATTGGAGACTCATGTCCTCTGATCTATCACCTCCAAAGCTTGCTCTCAAGTCTATCTCAAATTTACACCAAACTCTTTCCCAAGTGTAGTAAAAATATGCTCTAACTCTATCTTAGGTATACACCAAACTTTGTCCCAAGTGTAGTATAATTTTTCTCTAACTCTATCTTAGGTCTAGCACAAATTTGCTCACAAATTTATACCAAACTTTGTCCTCAAATATATACTCAAGCCTTAACACAAAGCTTGATCCAATCATAAATCAACTCTGCTTAGATTTACCCCAAGCCTTAACACAAAGCTTGAACAAATCAATCAATCAACTTTGCTCTCAAGTCTTCACAAAGACTTACTTCAAATCTATCTTCAAGTCCTCTCAAGAACTTGTTCAATCTACTCTAAAGTCTTCACCAATACTTACTTCAATTTACCTTCAAGTCCTCTCAAGAACTTACTCAATCTACTCTAAAGTCTTCACCAAGACTTGCCTCAAATATGCCTTCAAGTCCTCTCAAGAACTTGCTCAATTTGCTCTCAAATATTTACCAAGACTTTATTCAAATTTGTTTTAAAAAATACTCAAAACAACTCACAAAATATGCTCAATCAATCTGAAATATTGCACACAATGCTATAAAATGCTTTGTCTAATATTCAAAGTAATTCCTTTAACTTGAAGCAGTTTAGACATATTTTATCTAGAATTTATTTAACCTCTATAACATATAGATAATGATGTACTCTATCAAAACTCAATATGTTTTACTCAATAATTAAGTCTATCACTTTCACAAATCTGATTTCTAATGTTTGCACATTCACTTTTAATATCACTCAAATCCAATGATCAAGAATTTCACTCAATCACTCAACCAGTGAAACATAACTTGCTCACAAACCCTAAACAAGTGTTTTCAAACTTCTTAAAATAAAGAGTACAATGTGGGTCTCAAACCCTAACTCAAATAATCCTCAATATCTATCTTAAATTTTCTCTAAACATTCACTAATGAAGCATATAATAATTCACTCAAATATTTCCAAAAATGCTTATCAAACAATCCTTTTCACTCCACCTTATATTTTACAACATTCATTCCAACATTTCAAATAAAATATGATGTGCCCATACCTTTTTGCTTTTATGGAGACATGTCTTCAAAACCTGTTTTACTCACACCCAAATCCTTTTGCCAATTCTAGGTTAGATAGCAACAGTCTATCTCAAAATCCCACAAGAATATTTACCTCAACAAATATTTCACCATACAAGAAATACAATAAAATGTCAAGTCACAAATACACCTTATCACTCCTTCACTTTCAAAATAATATTCAACACATATCAAAAATAAAGTTCCTTGTTTATACCTTATAATATCCTCTTTAAAAATAATATTCAACACATCAAAAATAAAGTCCCTTTGTTTACACCTTATAATCTCCAATACTTGATTTAATTCCTAAGCACCCAAAATAAAATATTTAATTAACACCCCTTATGACTCCCTAAACAATTTCATTTATTTTCCTTTCATGATTTCGAAGCCTCAGCATCAAATCACATATTCCAAGACCATAGAAACACATAAATAAAAAAGCATACATTTAATATTCCACATACGAAAAATATTGCACAAGTCTCAACTACCAACACCCAAGCTCGAACCTATGACGTTAGCCACCATAATGCCCTAACCCAAGGCTAGGCTGCCACTTGGGATACATGCTCACATGAAACCAAATGTTCATGATTTCATATTTGAAATTGCTTTCGCTAAAAATAAAAAAAGGCTTTTACCCTCTTGCAAAACAACTCGGTGGGATTCTAAACTAAAACCTTTCCTTTGCAAGCACCTTACCCATGTTCCTCCTACCACCTACACTACCCAACACTATGGAATGTATCTTTTGCTCCAGGCGAATGTCAATGCAACTCTACCTACCTTTCCTTTAATATTCATGAATGTCTTCTCCTATTCAAAAATCGAGTGCACGAATTATATCTTCCCTTAGGCATTCGAATAATGAACATTTGGAAATGAAAAATCATTTCCTTTAAATACTCTTTCCTTTGGTTTTAAAAAATTTCGGTCCTCTATTGATTTTGAATTTGAATTCGATTTGAAACTTGAGTGCCATAAAATATTTTAAATTAAAATTTTAACTTTTGTTAAAATATTTTAATTAAAATAATTTAAAAGAAACCTTTGCAACCTTTTATAAAAGCTCAATAAACCTTGTCGAGCATATCTCTTTTTTTAATGATTTCTTAGACCCAATTATTATAATATTAAAGGTCTGAGGGTCTGGTTCAACGGTCAAAGCGCTTCTTTCGGAGCAAGGATATCGGGGTTCCAATCCCTCGGGCCTCGTCGTACTGTTACGCCTATTCTCTCGTCCAGGAGCGGGCAGCGGCGTAAAAGGTTCAATCCGACGGGGGCATGGTGGTATAGGGGGCGGTCTGCACGAGGTATTTCGATGGCAGGCTTCTGGGGGTGGACTGTGTAGATGACTATGGCGGCTTTCTGGCTGGCTGGCCCGGACTCGTGGCGGCTATCCGAGTCCACCATGTAAATCAAAAAAAAAAAATTATTATAATATTAAAAAATATTATAATAATATTTGTCTTTTCTTTTAAACCATGGCCTCTTCTTTTTGACCAATTTTCTTGCTTTTGGGATGACCTTTGCCTTGATCAATTTCAACCATATCAACCATAGAAGAATATTATTGCCATATAGAGTGATATCTAACATCAACCCTTTTGACATCAATGCCAACACAACTTACTCAAAATTTGCAACAATCTCCCCCTTTGTCATTTATGGCAACCCTTTTTATTAATCATTGCTTTTTCCTTTTTCCAACTCTGCTCCCCTTGGGAAACTACCCCGCCTAACTTAATTCTCTCCCCCTAACTCAAATATCTCCCCCTTTGACATCAATGGCAAAAGGACTCCTTTGGGGCTAAAGGTAAGACTCTTAGCTCAACCCCCTCCACACCTCCTCTCTTTGAGATGATTAATTATGGGGTGGGAGTAAAATTACTCCTAGCATACAATGCCATTTTCCTTTTTCAACCTACTTTTTGAACATACCCTTTTGGTTCCCTTTGGTATCATTGTTCTTACTTATCTCTGGAAGCTCTAGAAACTCTTTTCTGCATCACTTGGCCATATGCCTAACATTATTGCATTTTTAACACTTAATGTTGTGGTTCCTAGAAGGTGCAAATATATTGAAGTTCCTCCTAGTGAAGCCATGCCTATTTCTATCATGAACCCTACAGTGAATTGCTTTATGATCAAATTTATTACAAGAGTAGCAATACCCTTGAAATAAATATCCATATTTCAATTTCCTCTTAGTAATACCGTACTCCTTATTTTCATGAGTCCTGCAATGCATAGCCCTATGAACAAACCTATTACATGAGAAACAATATCCTTTGAATAAATCTTTCCTTGGACCCATTGGCCTCTTATTCCTTTCTTCCCTTTGATGTTCCCTATTCCTTGTTTGAGCATTGTTTCCTTTCTTGGTGAAACTTCTATTCACATAAGTATTTCTCTCTTCTTATGAAGCTTCTTCCTCTTTGGATCTTGAGCTTGACCCTTATTGTCTCTCTTATCTTTCTTCAAAACCAAGTCCTAATTTATTAGATGAAGGTCTTTGTGCATTGATAATTTTGTCCATAGAATTTTAACTTTTCAAAAACTTGTGTAGCTTGTCCTTAGACTCTTCCATTTCATTACTTAGAAATAATACCTCTTGTTGTAATCTCTCACATTATAAGACTTTTATTTCTAAATTTTATTTAAATAACCTTGTCTTAGCTATTGATTTTGTCAGGTCTTGTATAATCTTTCCTTTCTCTTCATCACATTCTTGAAATTGAGCCTTGAATATTGAGTTATGCTTTCTGAAAATTTTCAATTATTTTAGAGCAAAAATAAGTTTACTTTCTAAATCTACTACTCCTTCATCTTTATTTTATGATTCTTTCTCTACTTATTTATCTTCAAGAGCATCTTCATATCTTTAATATTTATCTTCAATACAATCACTTCCTTCATCTTCTATTGCCAAGAAGAGAATTTCTTCTTCTTCACTATATGAGGATCTTTCATCACTACCACTTAAAACCTTGCCTACTATTTCCGCATAAAAAATCTTCTTATGCCTCTGAAAAAACTTCTTTTTATGCTTGTTTTATCCATACCTATTTTTATTTTCATACATATATTTTCTTGCTTCCTTTCTCTTATTATCTTGTCTCTCTTCACTAATACTCCTTCTAGATTCTAGATAGTTAGATGCATATTGACCATATTTACCACAACTGAAAAACTTAACTATTTTAATACCTTTGTGCTTTCTTGAGTCCTTCTTGTTCCATATGCCATAGTTTGCTTCTTCATCATTGGATGACACATCACTTGAATCTGGTTTCTTATCTTTTGTCTTATTTGCTACTTTGAAGGTTGTCTCTTTATTGGGGATAGGATTTGTTCCTATTATCATCTCATAATCTATGAGATTTCCATGTAACTCATCCATAATCAAAGTTTCAATGTCTCTTATTTCTTCTATGGCTAAAACCTTTTAACTATACCTCATAGGGAGTGACCTTAAAACCTTTTGACAAACATCTAATTCTTCAAATTTAAACCCAAGTCCCCATATGGAGTTAACAACCTCATCCACATGAAGTAAGTTTGTAGTAATGTCTTCCTCATACTTCATCTTCAAGTCTTCAAATGTTTTCTTGTGATTTTGCAATTTTGCCATCTTGACCTTTTTGTCTCCCTCATATGTTTTCTTCAACTTTTCCCAAATCTCTTTTGTTGATGTGTAATGCATAAATTTTACAAAATCTGCTTCATGTAAACCACTTAAGATTGCATTTATTGCCTTTGCATTATATATATGTAGGAGCTTACCATATTTATCTATAGTAGGACTAGTTGGAGGTGTGTATTCATCCTCAACTACTTTCCATATCTCATATCCTTATGCCATAAAGTAAGTCTTCATTATTATGTTCTATAAAGCATTATTCTTCCCATAAAACAATGGTGCCTTATTTTCTAAATATCCACTCTAATATACCATTTGTGTTCTTGTATACTTTTCCTTCAAGTTGTTAAACTCTTTTGAAGGAACCAACTTTGATACCAATTGAAGAACACAAGCTTATACTGAGAGGGGGGTGAACAGTATAAGATCAAATTTTACTTTTATTTTCCAAAAAATTATCTAATATTATCAATGGCAATATCAATAGCAATAATCAAGCAATTATAAATCATCACACACAATAGAGACACCAATTTAATGTGGTTCACCCAATGTGGGCTACTCCACGAAGAAAATCTTTTTACTAAATTTTCTCAACAAATATTCTTGGGAATCAATTCCCTATTACAATGTTTATGTACCTCTATCCAAAGGAGATAACAATCCCCTATACTCTAATTTATGGATCCCTCTCCATAGGATAACTCTTTCCCCTTTTTCTAGTTCATGGAACTTGATCCAAGAGAACTCTTTCTCCTCAATTGGTTCATGGATCTCTCTCCACAGAAGAAATTTATCTTCCCAACTGGTTTTTGGATCACACTCTATAGGAGAACTCTTTCCCATTGATATAGTTCATGGATATCTATCCATAGAAGAATAATTTCCTCTCTGCTCTGGTTTGTGGATCTCTATCCACAGGAGAAATATTTCCCCTCTGCTCTAGCTGATGATCTTCTAGAAGACTTCTACCCCCACTACTCTAGCTTGTGGATCTCTCTCCATAGAATACCTTTGTCCTCACTACCCTAGCTAATGGATCTCTATCCACTGGAGAATCCTATCCTCTACTCTATCACCTCCAAAGCTTGCTCTCAAGTCTGTCTTAGATCTGCACCAAAATCTATCCCAAGTGTAGTAAAAATATGCTCAAACTCTATCTTAGGTCTACACAAAACTCTATCCCAAGTTTAATAAAAATATACTCTAAATATATCTCATGACTAGCACAAATCTTCTCATAAATATGTACCAAGATCTATCCTCAAATATATCCTCAAGCCTTAACACAAAGCTTGATCCAATCACAAATCAACTCTACTTAGATTTTTCCCAAGCCTTAACACAAAGCTTGAACAAATCAATTAATAAACTATGCTCTCAAGTCTTCACAAAAAATTACTTCAAATCTACCTTCAAGTCCTCTCAAGAACTTGCTCAATCTGATCTCAAGCCTTCACTAGTACTTTCTTCAAATCTACCTTCAAGTCCTCTCAAGAACTTGCTTAATATTCTCTCAAGTCTTCACCAAGGAGACACCAATTCCATTTGCTCTGGTTTATGGAACTCTATCCACAGAAGATCTCAATCCCATTTGCTCTAATTTTATCCAAGACTTTGCATAAGTCTTGCTCAAATCTACTCTAAAAACTACTCTCAACTTTGCTCAAATCTACCCCAAGCTTGGTCACAAAACTTGCTCAAATATTCTCACCAAATCTTCTCAAATATGCTCACTATCACTGCTCAAACCTTCTCAGTATAGCTCACAAAACCTACTCATTTTAGCTTATAAACATTTCTCAAATAATTATTTGAACCTGATCAAACCTACTCCAAGCCTACTCACAAGGCTTTCTCAAATCTACTTCTTATCACTGCTCAAACCTGCTCAGTCTAGCTCATAAAACTTGCTCAAATCTACTCCAATCATGCTCATAAGGCTTTCTCAAATATTATTCACCAAATATTATCAAATCACTTCTCAAACCTACTCATATCTACTCCAAACCTTCTCACAAGATTTGCTCATAGAAATTGCTTAAATATTCCCAATTATTGCATACAAACAATTTCATATATCTTTCCCAAGTGCTTTCTTTGACTGAAGTAATTCAGACATATTCTACCCAGAATTATTTTTCTTCATGAACATATAGAGAATGATATGCATTAACATCAATCAATATGTTCTTCTCACATTCATTAAGTCTATCACTTACACATGTCTCACATTCATTTGCATTCACAAGATAGCTCTAGTCTAGCACTTGATAGTTGACCTTCTTATGTACTCCCAAAGCCAACCAAGCCAATGCACAAATTTGCTTTACAAGAAAACTATTCTATAACCCTTGCAAAATTTACTTTCAATAACAATCATAGTAATGCACAAATTTGCTTCACAAAATTGGTCTATAACCCTTGCAAGTTTACTTCTAATATCAATAACTATAATGCATAAACTTTCTTCACAAAATTGTTCTATAACCCTTGCAAAATTTACTTTCAATAACAATCATAGTAATGCACAAATTTGCTTCACAAAACTGGTCTATAACCCTTGCAAGTTTACTTCTAATATCAATCACTATAATGCACAAACTTGCTTCACAAAACTGGTCTATAACCCTTGCAAGTTTACTTCTAATATCAATCACTATAATGCACAAACTTGCTTCACAAACCCTAGCACATATGTTTCCAATTTTATTCAACAATGATGCACACTTTGTTCTCAAACTCTAGCACATTTGTTTCCAATATCATTCAACAATGATGCACACTTTGTTCTCAAAATCTAGCTCATATATTTCCAATATTAATCAAAGCAATGCACAAATACTCTCAACTTCAATCAATCACTAATGCTCATCAAATCAATCCTTATACCTCCACCATATGATATCACAAATATTTCCTTCAAACAAACATCAACCTTTAGAAAGGAATCAAAAACACCATACCTCTAAAACTACCTTGATGATGATGTGCCCTCAACACCTATCTTAACAAAAATAATATTATTTTTCCCACTTCAAAATAGGTTAGAAAATCCCTTTTTCTCTTCTTGATTAGGTATCAAAATATTCTCATAAAAACCTTTTGTCAAAATGTACTCAATCAAGGCTTACAATAATAACACAAATCCTTTTATTCCCTTCAATGATATGCCAACATTACAAATATCAATAATCATAAGTACACCTTATTTATCCTTTCTAAGATATGTAAAAATACAAATAACAATAAATATCATATACACCTTATTACTCCTTTCTAGAAATTCAAAGCAATGAAATAACAATAAATATCATATACACCTTATTACTCCTTTCTAGAAATTCAAAGCAATGAAACCCAAAACCCTTATTATTCCTCAACTTGCAAAATATAATTTAAATCAATACATGCACCTCATGTATTTATCAACTTTAATAAAAAATTTAAGTACCTCTATCACTGCTGTGAATAGAACCTCCAACCTCACAACAACTAACACTCTCCCAAGTGCCTTGACCAGATGCACTACCACAGTGGATGATACTAAAAGGGGGTGACATATCTATTAAACCATATTATATGCACTATCCAACATGAAAACCACAAAATTGGTGATGACAGGAATTGACATAGTGATCTCCTACCAAGCAACACTAAGCACACAACCTTCCACCTATTGGGCTACTTCTGGCAAAAAAAACCTTGGGTGTATGCAATGAAAAACATTCCATTCTTCTCCCTTCTCAATGATGAATCAAAAAACCAGAATCAATGGGGTTCGACCCCTTGAAATTATGCCCAACAAACCTCAGGCTTGCAAGATAAACGATGAATGTTCCTACCTCAATTTTTGCTATCAAATCTTCTAATATTTTTATCATTCACAATCACAGGTTAAACAATATTTTCAATCTTATTGCCTATCATCAATATTCAGAATCAAAGGCAATTAATCACCAATTTATATGCTCTTGAAAGGTTTACGAAGATGTCACGTCGGCTCAAAAATTGAACTCAAATGTCTTCCATAACGTTGGTGCCCAAACCTTTGGGTTATAATATTTGAATTAAATATTATAACTTTAACTCTTAGGGCCTTGTAATAATTAAATATTTTGATTTAATATTGCACAATTATGTCCCAACCTTGGTCCTTGTATTTTATAGACCTTTGTCCTCATGCCATTAAACCTTTATTTAAATCCTTTATCCCAAGCCTTGAACCTTTATAATATTTTTAAAACTTTGTCCAAGCATCCTTAAACCTTTGTATTTTCACCCTTAAACCTTTATCCTCTCTTTTTAAAACTTTCATCCAAGCATCCTTAAACCTTTTCCTTTATAATATTTAAATATGAAATTTAAATATTATAAACCTTTATTTAATAGATTTTTCCTTGCCTTGTTCCACTTGAATAATTTTCCAATATTTTTAACTTCACAACCTTGAAGAAAATTTTTGTTGTGAATACCATGCAACCTTTTGATATCAATCCTTTGACATCAATGACAACTCAATATGCTCAATATTTCCAACATGTATGTCAATTCCAAGGCATTGGCCACTCTTTTGGGAAAGACCAAAGTGCTTGCTCTGGATTCCACTAGGTAATTATGATAAGCTTGTCACTACAAATGAGCATTAGATAAAATGGTTGCAGCTTGGGCTTGCTAGGACTAGATATTTGAAGGAAGACTTACTCCTTTTTTTTCCCAATGATATTATGTTTCTCTAAGGCTTGCTCCATCTACTTAATTTGCTCTAGGAGAGAGGATATCTCATAAAGGGACCAATGTGATGAATTTCTTAAGATGTTCAACCACGTTGAAATATTTTAGTGGTTGAGACTTTGGTATGTTGCTTGGTACCCATTATGGTCTAGGACTTTCCATATTAAAGTTGGCATATGGACTAAACCCAACCTTAGTGTTCCTGGTACTAGTTATATTAGTGGTGGTAGCCTTGCCTTGCTTTGATTTACTTTCCATGACTAACTTCTCTCAAGACTTTGGATCTTTGGTAGATTTTTGCTCTTGAACCCTCTCTACCACATTTTTCTTACTCCTTATGAGAACACTAGACTAGAATAGACTCTGGTTACCTAGTATAGCACTTGGTAATTCAAGGATGGTGTAGACTTCCCCCTCATCCTAGATTACTAAAGTATGTTTTAGTACTTTAGTATCCTATATGGGATTATTCAGTGGTAAGCTTTGTGTAGTGGACACACTCAATGCTTGAACAAGATTGTCTTGACATGTGGGCATATGCATTGGATATATAACCTATTGGAGCATCTCGTATTATGGGAAGTAAGGATCTGAGTAGTAGTACAACTAGCCATAAAGATATCCTAAGTAGTTTTTATGGGATGGTATCATATCTCTTACCAAATTAGTGGGAGTTGGTGGTGTGGGGACTAGGATAATCATAATTTATCTTCTAATATTTTTGAAAGGACCAGACTCTCTATTAGGATGAGGAGTATATATTTGATATATATTCGCTAGAGGTTGGTATCCTTGATTTCTTTGGTGAAAATAGGGGCAAGGGTAGCTTTGGTAGCCAAACCTTTGATAGATCTACTAGATCTCAAGGTATATTACCTCATTGTTCATATTGATCATATAATTTTGCATACTTTCTATTTTTAGATATTATGAGACATAGAGGGTAGCGATAAAGAAGAATTCTAATAAGAGAGATTAATTCGACACAATGGTTGGTTGGATGTTTGGAGGGGGATGATATAATGACTAAATATCTAAAAAAAAGGGTGCATGTGGCTTAGGGGCTATCCTCTCAATATAAATGATATATCTCTCAGCTTGGGTGGCTATCCCATAGGCTATTGGTAATGAGTTGTCCTCTTGGGTTTTTACCATCATGGCTATTTCAAATTTGATTGTATTTAAGATTATATTTGAAAGCCATACCTAGTACCGACCAAATTTATTTTGGAATACTTTGTACGAATTATAGAATATTACATTGAAGTCATCCATGACTTCCATAGGGGCTCTTTGGATGTTTTTTAGTTTCTCTAGCAAATATTCCCCACCTATCTTCTTCTAAAAATGCTCAACAAGCTAGTTTACAAGCTAGTCCTAATAAATGATGGAGTTAGGAGTGAGAGAGACATACCATTCCCTTGATTTTCCCTAAGGGAGGTTTCTAAGATTTTGAGGGTGATGTCTTTCTCTCAAATGCTATAAAGTGCATACAAACTGACCATATATTGAATATGCTCAATTGGAGTGGTTTTATCCTCTCCAATAAAGTAGGAGAAGGACTTCACTACAGAGGTTGATATTTGACCCTAGGTAGATGGTGCTATTGTTGGTCACAAGGGGCCTCCATTATCCTAATTTGGGAGTGTTCTTTAATTTTGGTTAGGTGAGATACCCATATTTTATTATTGATTTCTCCATAGATTTCAAATATTGAGAGGAGGGATGAGCAATTGGGGGTTTTATTTGCTATAAATTTGGTAGTCGATCTTGCACTTATGAAACTATGGACTCATCTTCAGCCACCATATTTGTGAGCTTCTTCTATTATTCTCATAGTGGAGTCACCAGGTGGTGATTGTGCAACCAAAAGTAGATTCCCACTATAAACTCATATGATAATGGTAAAGTTTTATGGGTTCTTCTTTTGAGCAGTGAAGTTGCCAAATGAATCTCATGTGTGCTTCAAAACATTGATAATCATGGCCTTCACTAGAACCATGGTCCAAATTTAGATCAAGAGATAAATTTCTTAGTTTGGTTTCACCAAGCATGATATTTTGAACTATTGGGGGCTAAAAGAAATCCCTTTCACCCCTGGGAACCATGACCTCCATCACAACTATAATTTGGTCCCTTAACCTTTTTTGAGTGGGTGCATTCAATACCTTACATCTCATGCAGAGGCACCAGTCTTGGGAAGTCTAAGGAATCATGGGATGCAGCTTCATCAAATGACCTTCAAGCTTTTTATCAAGGTTAAATCCTTGTTAAGAAGCAATGTTTGGAACTCATCTTCCTGGTGTTACATTATCCTATCCTATATTAATTCTTCAAGAAAAGATAAAAAGGGAAAATAAAAAAATAATGTGTAAAGTAAATTGCATAAAGCAAAACCTATCTAGCCTATCTAAGGGTGGTGATGCACCAAGAGAATGCAATTCCCATATTACAACTCAATGGGATGAATGAACACATGAACCAAGAAAGACAACAAAATTGAACATAGTTTTGACCCTACAAAAATACAATATATTATGTATAATAAAAAGAGGCTCGATGACATGTTGATGCAACTAGTCAAAGGTTTGAATCCACATTAAGAAGACAAATAGAAAAGAGAGAGAGATGATGCCACAGGTCAGATACTTGACACAATTACAAAATCCAACTCTCTATTTTTGCCTATTAGAACTACTATTTCTAATATTTACAACCAAAATTTGAAATTCAAAATTTCCCTCCAAAATGGGAATGGGCAAGATCGTTGATGTCAATTATGGTTGCAGGATTGAGAAAATTATATCGCATTAATTTTTAGAGAGTTTAAATTTGAGTGGGGTTAAATCCCCATAATTTCCTCCATGGGTGGCATGGACCTCTTATTATAATGGTAATTTAACATGCCCACCTTCCTTCATGGAAAAATGCGCTCAAGTGTTATCTTTGGTTGATGAGGTCATTTTAATGTCAATGACCTCATGTTTCCTTCACCCTCAACCCTTATTAGTGATCTACTTCTTTAAATTACCCCAAAAAGTCCTATTAAGGGTTTTTTTATGGACCTATCCTTCGATGATTTGATTACTCTAACAATCCTTCATTTTTTTGGCATTCAGTCAATCCCTAGTCCAGTTGTTGTTCCTCTTGATGTTCCCTATTTCTCCTTATGGTTGATTATTTTGAGACATCCTTGCATAGGATTACACTGGGACTTGTTTGATGGGAATGGTTTGGTCCCTAGTGTTTTTTCCATGCTTTTATCACCTCTCAACCTCTAAGTCTTTAGGGTATCTTTGTGCATATCAATAAGGTATGTTGGCCTTTCTAAGCTCTTACTTGACTTTTTGGTCACCCTTATTCTTTCCATCCAAGGTCCTTGGATTTCCCCTTATGGATATGTTGCTCATACCCTTGAGCAAGTATCCATGGGTATATGGAGTGTTGTAACCTAATTTTTGGAGGAAGGTAGCTCAATTTTAGGATCCTTATTGGTTAGGTGGATGGGTCCTAGTGGACCAAGTTTTTGGAGGCCTCATAATCAAGGGAACCCTTTTAGTAACCATTAGGAAGGCTTATGGGTTTCTCTTAATGATGGTATGAGAATTAGTCACCATAAAAAATGTTGAAATTCCTTGCTATCTTGATTTGGGTGAATAATTTTACCTCAAGGTGAGAGAAGATTCAAGCATGCTATCAATCTATGGCACAAACCATCCTTAATAGGTGTTCTCTTTGAATCAACTACTTGGTTCTATTTGCTACAACTTTGCAAAATATCATTATTTGAAGGTCTATTAGGCTTAGTTTCACTACCCATATCAATCCTATTCTTTTTACTATTCCTCGTTCTAAAAATAGAAAAAAATAAATTCCCTTTTACTAAAAATTTTCTTTGAAAAAATTCATGAGGTTCTAAGTTTTCCTTTTCATCTTTATTTCTTTTAGGTGTTTGAAGATCCTTAATCATAGTATCACTTTCAACAGTTTTCCTATCCTCATTTTCTAGAGTTTCTAGGATTCAAAAGGATTCATGGTAGGAATTTCATTTTTTAACAAACATGGACTAGAAATAAAGGGGTATACCTTAAAATGATCATCCATAATATCCCCTTTTTTAATTATGATTGTAGCCAAGCCATTCTCCTTCTTATCTAGATTTACTTGTTCCTCTTTACCTAAATCACACCTTTTCGAGATTTCTTTCTTCCTTAAATCATTTGCATTCTTCTTTTGCCAGATCTATTTCTATAGTTCCTTTCCTAGCTTATTAGGGTAAAAACTCCCCACATGTCCAAATTTGAAGCAAACATTGCATTTGATAGACATGTTCTCATATTCAATCACTTGCAACCATTTTTAAATTTTGAAATAAGTTCACATGAATGTGGTAGATCTATATCTAAATTTATATTAACACAAAATATAGCATAGAGTAACCGAGATATCATAATAGTGGTTGGATTAATTACAATAATATGACCAAATTCTTTTGAAATTCCTTCAAATATTTCTTCCCTCCAAAAATGTAAAGGGATCCCTGGTAATTGAACCCAAACTAGGACCTACATAATATTCTAATGGTAGGGATCAAATTCTAGAGTCTAGTGTTTTAGGAACAATCCTCTTCTACCATAAAACCAAGGGCTCTTCTATATAATTTGAGTCATGTCCTCACAATTCAATTTTACCAAAAATAAATTCTTAGGAAGAGCAACTATTTCCATAAACCCCAATGGTTTCCATTTGTCATAAGCCCTTTTTTTAGATTGAATCCAAATCTCGTATGTTTCCCATAAATTTTCCTACTAAACAAATATTCCCTTGAGCTACTTCCATATCTGCAATTTCATCTAGAATGATTAATTTCCATTTTTCCATTGACAAATTGAAATATTTCTCTAGCATGTTCATATTTCCTTTGACTGCATTTAACTAGGGTTTTGTTCCAAAATCAAAAACATGCTCAGTAAATATTTTCCCTTAAAAATATTTCTCACCAATATAGGATCCAACCTCCTACTTCCCTAAGTTTTATTCACATTCTAAGGAAAAAAACCCTTTGAATCCTATCCTCCTTCCAACTTTGTGGTAGTCCCCTATAAAACTACACATCGTACCCTAAATTGTACGACTTCTTTCTTCTAAATTCAAACCTCCATGATAATTGTTATAATTGCACCCCTCCATAGAAACCCTACCATAGAATAGTATCCTTCAACTGAGACCATAGTTGTTGCACCACTCAATAGGAACCCTATCATATAATAGTATCCTAAAATCGAGATGATAGTTGCTACACTCCTCAATAGGAACCCTACCATAGAATAATATCTTACCATCAAGTTTATAGTGGTTGCACCCTTCTATAGGAACCCTACCATAGAATAGTATCCTACAATAGATACCATAGCGACTAATCTCCTCAATAGGAACCCTACCATATAATAATGTCCTATAATCAAGATCATAGTCATTGCACCCCTCAACAAGAAACCTACCACTGAACAGTATGCTACCACAAAATAATATCCTACAATTGAGACCATAGTCATTGCACCCCTTAATAGGAATCCTACCACAAAATAATCCTAATATTGAGATCATATCCATTGCACCCCTCAACAAGAACCCTACCATAAAACAATATCATACCATCAAGACTATAGTCATTGTAACCCTCAATAGGAACCCTACCATAGAACATTATCTTATTGTCGAGATCGTATCTTCTATACCCCTCCAAAATGTGTGTCAGAAATGAAACCCACTAGTTCAAACTTGGGGCCTATTTCCAGTACCATCCTACCTTTAATATTGGGCATGGAGTCTACATTTTATGAAAATTTACCCTCACAAACATTAATCATTCACCATTATACAAAAATATCAAATCATTCATCCATAAATAATTAACCATGATAACAATCTATACAATACGATAGAGATTGATAATACCCTTAGTGTAGGGAACGACCAACAATGCTCCTTAGCAAAGAAATTTTTGTCCTCTCCAATTATCCTAGGCTAGAGAGAATAAGGATAATCATACGTTGCATGGAGCAACATAATAGGGCCTCTCTCGAGAGTATGGTGGTTGACTTAATCAGGGGCCTTCGAGAGTTTTTACAAGGTTGAATCCTTGTTGAGATATGATATTTAGGTGCAATTTGAACTCAATGGGAAAGGGATACGAGTATAAAACAAAAAATTAAAAAATATAAAAATATAACCTACAAAGGTGGCAATGCACCAAAGACCAAATAATATATCCTTGCACAACAAGCCTAAATGCTATGTGCCAGTATGAACACTTCCTCTCCTCACCCAAATGAAATTTATAGACATACACACACATAAATAGATGGCTCAAATCATGAGAACCATAAATGGTTACTCAAAATAGATGTATAGGCCTCCCATATATACACATATGCAAGTAAAACTCAAAAATAGGTAAATACTGCAAACACATATACACATACAAATATGGATCAAAATCATGAGAACCATAGATCCCAAATTAGATGCATAGGCCTCCAATATATATGTGCAAAAAATATTACAAATATTGTGCTGGAAGTGGGGGTTCGATTGCCCACAAACCACTCAGGATTTGATTACTATACAAAAATAAATGAAGGGAAAGCTTACAACTATACAGATGAAAATTCACCTATCCTTTACAAAGCTAATACTACTACTATTTATGGTTTACAAAGAGGGGGATTTCTCTCCAAAACTCATGTACATATTTTAAGATGAGTAATGCTTTCCTAGTGCTTGGTCATATCTTCATTTAAGATACTGATCTCCCCAAGGTCTCTAGATTTGGATACATGAAAGTAAAATGGTTTTGATGTATGTGCAAGTACCATCATTATTACCATCTACCCCATTTTTGAACATTCCCATGATATGAGTGTATAAGATTCCTTTATTTAATGTTTTAGATTTGGGGTGGCTTCTACTATGACCTTCAAGCTATTATTGTCCTTTATAAAATATATGCAATATTCTTTTGTAGGAAATAACTATAATTTCAAAATATTGTACACCTCAACAAATTTAGATTTTCAAGATATGGGTGTTTTTCTTCTTCATATGTCTCTTCACCATCTGGCATTAAAATTTATTGAACTCAGGTATTTTTACTACGGAACTTATACGTTAAAATTTTTTCTCCCTGTCCTTGGTTGGGACTTTATAAACTTTTGACTATTGGATCTTTTACACCTTCTAAGACTTTAAACTTCCAATTTTTGGAAGCTTACCTCAAAAGTTAAATTTTATTTTCTTTTTTAAAACATATAGTAATGGTTGGGGCACATTAAGGGTTTACTCTTCCTATAAATAAACTTTAAGTCTCAACAAGTACAACCTAAAGTCTTTACCATTACAATTATAGTGTCAATGTTCTTATTTTTAAAATGCCATAACTTTATTCTCATTTTATAATGGTGAAGTATATGAACTAAGTCACAAAAGGGGTGTTGGTCTCATTTGTTATATATTTTTTCTTGGCCTTCTTTTTTAATATTTAATATATTATTTTTATTTAAAATAAAATGAGAAAAATTAGTGTTATTTTGTGTGGATTTTAAAAAGCTTTGAAATGAGTGGTCATTTGAAAGAATACAAGCAGTATTGAGGGAGATATTACCATGTGAAAATAATCATTCAAAAATAGAGCAATGTTAGAACAATTTTTTCTAACAAATATCTCATATTTTAGGAGCCATATCTTTGCAAAGGGTCGTTTGATTTAGCTTATTATTTTTTGTGTGAAATTTGAAGAGATTTAAATTGAGTGGTCATATTAAGGAATCTGAACAATATTGAGGGAGATACAACCTTGTGAAGTCAACCATCCCAAAAAGGGGAAGTGACAAATTTTCAAGTCACAAAAAACAAAATTGCAAATATATGTCAGCTAGGGTTTGAATGATGGGAGGATTAATAGAGGACTAGGGGTTTAGTGAGGCAAGCCATTCTTTCTAGGCATAGAATATTTTAGCTAAGTTTAATTTTTCCCTACTTTATCTTAGTGTTGGTCATGAATCTGCCTAAGAATAAAATGTATGTGCACCCTAGACCCAACCAACATTGAAATGTTGAAGGAAATAAATATCCTTCAGGCATGTATCTAGAGAGGGATGGTTCCCTTACTACTCTAAAACTAGTATAAATATTAGGGAAAGAAATTAACGAAAAGGAATGGGAAATAACTGAAATAAATGGAAAATATGGCTGTGATCTAGAGAAATAGAGTGGGAGGATGAACTAAGAACTAAATAACCATGTCAAGTTCTAATCAGCATTTAACAGAAAGAATAACATAGGAACCAATCACATATTGTAAATATGATTTCTAGTTAACATTTAAAAATTCATTTCTTCATCAAAAATTAAATTCAAATGCAAAATTTAATCTATCTAAGAAAGGCACGAATATAACAGAAATGATAGGCATAAAATAATCACATAAAAAATTGATCCAAGAACCAGATTCCAAAGTATTTCAATTGAGGTAGATGCTAAAACTTAAAGAGTTTTTCAGAAAAATGTTCCTCTTCTTCTTACATCGTTTTTCAGAAAAATGTTCCTCTTCTTCTTACATCAAGTTTCTTAGTTTTTATAGAGGATTTCACCTCCAAAAATTAAAATCTTATTAAATAAAATGTTGGCTAGTCAAATATTGAACGATGATACTTTTCTTCTCAGCAAAAGCAACGAAAAAATCAGCAAATTCTTTGGAAAGAAATCAAGCAATTCCAGTAGTTAGCATCTCGAGACTTAGCAGGAATCATCGACCAAATTTTAATCTCCATGATGGTGCCTCAAAAATAATCACCCACCATAGTGGACGGTGCCTTGAAATCAACAAGGTCACACCAAATTCAAGGGTGCAGTATTTAATTTTGGCCATCCTTCAACAATAATTTTGGAAATGTTAATTTATTTTCCCCATAAATTGAATTCACCAATCCTTGATCTTTTCCAAAAATGATTTGTACTGAAAGCACCCTCGAAAAGGATTTCACCTGGAGGAAATGGCAAAGATGAATTTCGCCAAAGCATTGGGGTGAAAATAAATTTCACTAAAAATATGGGCAAAAATGGAATTGTGTCGGGTTGTGAACTAAAAATGGGATTTAAAAGGATTTCGTTGGCAATTCCACCCAAAAATGCTTCTTCATCACAACTTCACCCAAAATGGGTTTTCGATGCGAGTTTTCTTGGAAACATAATTTTACTATGACTGCTACCCGAAAATGGATTTTTGTTGGTAATTGGAGTGAAAAGGGATTTCACTAGAAATCTGGATGAGAAGGGGAGTTCACTGACAATTTCACCCGAAAGTGGATTTGGTCGGAAATTTCACCCGAAAATGGAATTTCGTTGGCATCAAGGGTGAAGATAGAATTTCACTGGTAAAACTACTAGAAATTTATTTCGTTGGTGAAACTGTCAAAAAGTGATTTCGTTGGAAAACTTGCTTGCACACTTTAGATAAAATTTTAATAAAATTTTAATGTAGCAAAAATACCAACATTTTTAGCGGCTCGTAGGGTATTCAACTTGCCTGAATGCAATTGACCCCAAGACCTTTATCTATTGGGCTCAAATTTATGACCATTGACTACATCTAATTATCTGTTGCTGGCACTAGTCTCTTCCTACTCTTTGAGATGAAAACATATGGTTTCATTTACTACAAAAGATTTGGTCCAAGCATAAATACTAATCACCTAATGAATTTGGAGTGTATCAACAAGGTACCGAAAGGTCTGAACCTACTCCAGATCAATGTAGGTGGTTCTCTAGGTGAGCTCCAACAAACCAAACTTGATGCAAGTAATTTTATTTATTAATGGCAGCACATGATCCTCGATGATGGGATCCTCCCATTCATCAATATCTAAAGTATCATTCTTGAAAACAACCCATACCTTAGCCAGGTCTTTATTTGTCAAAATATTCTACAATTCATTAGTGAAATTGGGAAAATTGTTATTTGCTATAGTATCAAAATAGACTAATGAAATGTGTCTATCTTGTTCAAATGTGAGGGTTACCGATTGTATCAGCTTTTTTGCTACTAATACTAGAGATTCTAGACCTAGTGTCTCAAGTCTTGGACCTATTGCTTAGCTTCTTGTCATACCGCTTGATGCTAGTCAACCACCTATTTGTATCATTCGATACTACCCTCCAGGATTATCACTCTCTACTACCATTACTATGATTTTGACTATGTAGTGTCCAATTGGGCCTTATTTTCATCTAAAATATCTTCTAGTTCAGATATCTTTGCTTCAGCTTGGAAGAAATGATCTTTGAAATGTTTGCCATGCATGTAGATTGAGCTCATTTCCACTTGTATATTGTCCATATTCTCAGTTGTATCAATTTTTGTGAGGTCCTTAGTGATGACCTAATATGAACAGTCCTTTGGTATCATTTCTCCTTGGATTTTCTAGACCTACAGGATCATCTTCACAGTGCACATTTTCAAAGCCTTTGAATCAAAAGTCACCTTCTTCATCGCCTTAGCTAGGGCTTGTGTATCTTTCCTCTTGTGGATTTTTAACCATTGCAAGGAACTTTACCATGCTCCACTTATCTTCTCTGTTGCGGGGCGCTTTGGGAGAAGTTCCACTTATGAAGCCAATGGCTCTTGTGTTGCAAAAATATAGGAAAATAGGAAAAGAGCCTACTAGGATTTTGGCTAAATAGATGGAGCAAAAGTGGAAGGTGCTATAGTTATAGTTACCCTTGGAAGGGCTTGCATACTTATAGCTATAATAGGGTTGATAGGGATGGAAGATAGAATGGAGGACAATGGAAGGGAAAATAGATTTGAGGTGGATGCAAATGAACTAAAAGAGAGAGAAATGGAGGGAACAAAAGCAACAAGAGGAGCATTTGTGACCTATGACTATGCAATAGAGGAGGGAGTAGAAGAAACAAGTACAAAAAATGGAATCAAAATGGAAGTAGAAGTTGTAGTATGGGAAACAATGGTCACCAAATGCTTGTCATTAAGAGAGGAAGAAAGAAAATATGTACCTACGGGCTCTGACACCATTTGATCTGACAACTAAGGTTGTTGTACTATTGGATTTCTCTCTTCCTCACCTTCCACCTCTTATCTTGGTCAGCCATCTTCTAAGCCTTCTCTTTCTTGGATTTTGTGGTCTTCTTTCCCATATTCAATTTCTTTCGAGCAGATAGCAAATACTTTTAAACCTTGGAGCAAAAGCAATTCACAACAACTTTGCAAACAGGAGCTCTAAAATTTTCTTGATTTTTAGCTGAAGTATTCACCCTTTTATAATTTTTCAATCCTACCTACCAAATTTAATGCTTGCGATGCACCTGCTAAATTCTAGGGAATATCATACTTTCCTATGATTCAATGGTTTCATTCATCTTTTTTGAGCACCATGATTGGTTTTTTGCTCTTTTTTTAGGGGGGTGCAACCTATCATTAATGGCTAATTTAGAAAAAGACCATTCATTACTTTTTTGCCTTGAACTACGTAATAAGTGCTTGTTTCACTAACATGGAGTGTCAAAAAATTATTTTCTAGTTTCACTGGTGAAAAATCCATATCTTCTAGAAGTTCACTAGAAATGCAAGGCGAAAAGCAATTTCACCCACTTTCACTTTGAAAATAGCTTTCGCCACTTTGTTCACCTGAAAAAGCATGTGAGTGGAAGTTTCTTGCTACCAACTTGTATTTCATTTTGAAAATGTAATATTTGCATGAGCAAAAAGCTTATTTCAGGGGAAAACACATTTCATATTTTTTCTTTTCTTCTCTTTTTGTTTTTTTTAATGCAAATGTTTTCGCTAACTTGAGCGCCAACATTGCTTTTTGGTGGTTCAACTATTAAAAATAGGCGTGAATTAACTCCATGCACCAAAAAAGCAAAAATTTTAAATTTTGTAGCACCAAAAAGAAGAATTTGCATTTTCTCTTTTAGTTGTAGGTTTCTTTAGTTGCTTTATAGTCCATGATGACACTTAAGAGGTGTAAGTCAATCAGAAGTCAAAAAAGGTAAAAATCGGGAAGTGACCATTTTTAGGAAATCAAATGGACACCTATGGGCTTGAAACTTTACCCAAAGTAGGGTAATTAAAAAATTAGACTTGTGGTGAAAGAATAACCCAAATACCCTAAACGATTTGAGAGATATTAAAGTTTGTGTCCTAAAAAATTTCTCCAACACAACTTAAAAATACAATATGAAGACCTTAGAGGCCCCAAATAAGGATGAAAATTTATCTCAATGACGATAAGGTTATTTATGCATTATAGATATCTTCCCAAGATTTCCAATGATATATTACAATAGTCAATTGGGTCAATGAGTCAAAAGTTATGGCTCCGAGAAGATGTGCGACCAAAATTCAATTTTCACATGAAAATTCCTAGGCGAGAGAGCACTTTCGAGCGAAATTTCCAACTTGGGTACCAAAAAAGGAGTGAAGAGGATTTTTGCTGGTGGAAATGATTTTTTCTATTGAAAATACCCTCTCCTAGTGAAAATGAATTTCACTATTTTTTTTTTAGGAAGGGGTCAAAATGACTTTCACTGGTGAAAATGATTTTTGCCAGTGAAAATACTCTTGCCTAGCAAAAATAACTTTCACTCGTGGAAGACTTACCCCTCTTTTTTTAAATTGGAAAACTTTGTATATATTTACATAAAATTTTATGACATGATTGGCATGTTGCCACCACAAAATTGGCATTGGTCGCCTACTCGATGAATCTATAGTTTTCAAACTAGATTTGATTGTACTTCAATCGATCTTTAAAGTTTGGTTGGCCTCTTCCCAAAGTTTGCCAAATTGCGAACAAGATACAACATGTTAGGTTATCATGTATGCCATTACTCATACAATTAATGAATAATGTGGAAAATATATTTGCCACATGAGAGCTTTCTTTGAGTATTTATTATGGTTATGGCTGGTCCCAATGTCACCACTTTTGAGAGTCCATTGGCTACGGGATCTTGGGTATGTGCTCCTCTGACTCCTTGATATGATAGTAAGTTTTTTTGGTGATAGACCTATTGTCAAAATCTCCTTAGGACCAGCCTCTTTATGAGGCATGCTTATTGGATCTTCGAGTACTTGCGTGCTATGCTTAGGGATACAAAAAGGGTGCAAAATTGTGCCCTCTTTGTACTCAAATCTTGTCATTAGAACCTTCTCTTATTCTCGGTCCTTCTCCTGAAGGAAGTTGCAAGCTACCATATTGTTCATTACTAGGGTAATGCTTGCATATTACTTCTACTGGTGCTGGGAGATATCCATTTCTTACACTTTTCACAACTGTATTCCAAAATTATGTATAGTTTATGATGACCATGATGGTGGGAACAATGTGATATGGATGGGGGTAGCAACCACCGGAAGAAGTGATGAGGAAGTAGGTTCTCTCCACTATAACTTTACTACTTGGAGCAGGAGTCACTATGCTTGTACTACCTCTGAAAAGACTTGAGGGAATCTTTGTTCCCTAGATTAGAGTAGGAGGAGGCTTATGTCCAGGTGGAAAGCCCGAACATAGTACAGGTAGGCTTGGGTAGGTGATGACCGAATTTCCTCTGGAATTCTCCTCCAACTCCTCCAAAATTAGATATTAAAGTTTGTGATGCACTCTAGAGGCACCCTCGTGATGGTGGAGAGGTGTATCAGGAGTTGAAAAAGCTATCAAATGTGTTGAAGAGTGGTCCTACTAAGTCCACCCATGAGCAGATGCTCTTATGCTCAAGTATTTTGTACCACTGCAACACCCTTTGTTCTAGAGACAAGACCAAAAGTCTAATCATGACATATTTGTGGATTATACTATGGAGGGTCACTAGAGTAGCAACATATTTAAGGTGTTATCGGACCATTCCCTTAGTTCCATTGTATTTCGTTAGGGTCTTCAGGGCACTTTTTGGAATCTCATGCCAAATTTGAAGATTCATAGGACCAGGATCATCCTAGCTAGGATAACATATATGCCATTATAGCAGTGGTATTCAAAGATCATGGTCCTTGCCATTGAGTTAGAGTCACCAGGTGAACATTCTTCTCTCTGCTTGTGAGGTCAAGGCTGCTCCCCAAACCTTGGATCCTCCAGGGTGTCTTCTTTCAGCATAAAAGGCATCCACTAGTCATGAGATCTATCTATTTATCTCAACAGAGTTTTCAGGTGATTTTGCAAAATGTAGGTAAGCCAAAGATTCACCAAACTTGGGCTTCCTTAAAACATGAATATTGTTTGTCCCATCAAGCATGCTAAAAAATATTGGTCATGAATATGCCTAAGAATAAAATGTATGTGCATCCTAGACTCAACCAACATTGAAAGACTAAAGGAAAAAAATATCCTTCAAGATAATGTCCAGAGAGGGCTGGCTCCCTTGCTACTCTAAAACTGGTATAAATATTAGGGAAATAAATTAATGAAAAAGAATGGGAAATAATAGAAAGGTATGGGAAATAACTAAAATAAATGGGAAATATGGTTGTGAGCTAGAGAAAGAGAGTGAGAGGATGAACTAACATCTAAATAACAAAGTCAAGTTCTAACCAGTATTTAACAAAAATAACAACATAGGAACTAATCACAGATTGTAAATATGATTTCCAGTTAACATTTCAACATTCATTCCTTCATCAAAAATTAAATTCAAATGCAAAATTCAATCTATCTATTAAAGGTATAAATATACCAGAAATGATAGGTAGAAAACAATCACATACACAACTAATCCAGGAACCAGACTCCAAAGTCTTTCAATTGAGGAAAATGTTAAAACTTAAAGAGTTTTTCAACAAAATGTTCCTCTTCTTCTCAAGTTTCTTAGTTTTTATAGAGTATTTCACCTCCAAAATTAAATTTTGGCTAGTCAAATATTGAATGACAACAATTTTCTCCTTGGCAATAGCAATGAACGAATTAGAAGACACCTTGGGAAGCAATCGAGCAATTCTAGAAGTTAGCATCTTGGGACTTAGTAGGAATCATCAACCAAATTTTAATCTCCATGATGGTGCCTTGAAAATGAGCACCCACCATAGCAGATGACACCTTGAAATCAATAGGGTCACACCAGAGTCAAGGGTGCAATATTTAATTTTGGCCATCCTTTAGCAATAATTTTGCAAATGTTAATTTCTTTGCCCCACAAATTGAAATCACCAATCCTTGATCTTTTCCAAAAATGATTTGCACTGAAAGCACCCTAAAAAAGGATTTCACTTGGTGGAAATGGAAAATATGAATTTCAAAAAATCATTGGGGCAAAAAGGAATTTCATTGAAAATATGGGAGAAAATGGAATTGTGTCAGGTTGTGAACTAAAATGGGATTTAAAGGGATTTCATTGCCAATTTCGCCCAAAAATTCTTCTTCACCATGACTTCACCCAGAATGGGTTTTCGCTGTGAGTTTTTCTGGAAACGTAGTTTCCCTGCAACTGCTACCCAAAAATGGATTTTCATTGGTAATTGGAGCGAAAAGGGATTTCATTGGAAATTTAGACAAAAGGGGAAGTTCGTTGACAATTTCACCTGAAAGTGGATTTGGTCGGTAATTTTGTTTGAAAATAGAATTTCACTAGCAACGAGGGTGAAGATGGAATTTCATTGGCGAAACTGCCAGAAAGTGATTTATCTGGCGAATTTGTCGAAAAGTGATTTCTCTAGTGAACTTGCTTGCACAATTTAGACAAAATTATTAAAATTTTAATGTGGCAAAAATGCCAACACTTAGAAATTTTGCATGCAAATTGTTATAGTTTATTATTATTATTATAATTGCTAGAAGATATTCTAGTAAGTTTTAGTAGATTTTGAGTTTTAGTTTTCTTTCCATGGACTGATTTATAGGTAAATTCTTAGAATCATCTCTAGTAGTAGAGGTTAGTGATAAACTCATAGAGGACCAATCCTTGTATCTCAAAGAGAGTAGTTTTTAGTAAATTTAATGGGTCTTGGCCAAAGGCTTTGGCATTAAGAAAATGGATTGATAGGAGTTGGAAGTATCTAGATGTGATTCTATCCTTTCTTCCAAAAGGTTTCTTTCTATCTATTTTTTGTTCCATGGAGGAAAGAGATAGAATCTTAAAAGGAGGTCCTTGGTTTATGGGAAGAGTAGGACTCTTCCTTACCTATTGGTATGAAGGTTTTGTGCCTGAGAATATAAATATGTCCATAGTACCATTTTGGGTTCAGATGTATGGATTACCCGTTAAATTTTGGGAAATGTATACTTTTAAGTCAATTAGGAACACTTTGGGAGAATTCCTTGAGATTTCAAAAACTATTAAAGATATATTCTTAGTTATTTATGCTCGAATATTGGTCATGATTGATATAAGTAAATATTTACAAGAATCAATCATTCTGAAGTATAGGGGTAAGTTGTGGATCCAAACCATATATTATGAAAACATTTCTTTTGGATATAGAAGATGTCATGAGGTGGTACATATTGAAAGTAGGATTGTGTGTAAGGGGTCAACCCAAAAATGTATTAATAAAAATTTGGTGAATTAGTTTTGAAATCTAGGTGAATAGTGTCCAAACACATGAAGAAATTTCACTATTTTAGGGGTAATGTTGAAAATTTAACTTAAAATGGTCAAATTATTATAAAATTGGGGCGAATCGACCCAAAAAAAATTGCACCCAATTTTTTTGGCTAATGGGCCCTAGTAAAGGGTCCCAAATATTAGCCAATTCCAAATTTAAAAAATCCTAATTTTAGCCAATTTGGCGATAAATAGACACTAAGCATAACCTTGATTGAAAGATCATGCCCTAATAAAAGTCTTGTAGAAACATATGGATACGAATGAGAATGGTTTTTAATTTCTTGAAAATAGGTCTAGACATATGAAAGTAAATAAATAGTGGAGACTAGTAAGGAAGGGTATTGGAAGAAATACCAATTCTATTGAGGCTTTAGCCTATGAAGAAAAAATAGATCTAAGGTTAGAGGACATAGTAAAACAAGTTCAAAATATTAACAAGGAACCATCTATTCAATATGACCCTGATTTAAGAATGAACATTCTTGATGAACCTAAGGAATGTATCTCATCAGATTTTGAAGACTCTATTGAAGTACCATGCACCATTTAGGAGAAGAAAATTGGTAGAGAAAATATAGTGTTAGATGTTAATACCTCTACCATTAATAAGGAAATACTAAAAAATGAGCAAGACAAGTCAAAATATTTCATAGTAGAGCCAAGAGAGGATAAGTCTAATGAAAAAGAAAGTTGTGAAAGAATATTGAGGAATAGAATAATAAGACCTAATCCTAATACATGTAAGGAAAAAAGAGGAAAACCCTCAAATTATCAAGCGAGATCCAAGGAAGCAAGAGAAAATATAGAGAAAGGAACATAAACTAAGTTGGTTGAACTTCTCTTTACCAAACAACAAAATGATATTGGTAATTCGTAGGCAGGGCCAGTAGCCCCTAATGAGACATGATTACCATCTCATAGAATATAAGGGGTGCTAATGCCCCCTCAAAGCAGAGGTGTATCAGGGACCTTTGTTTAAGTAATAAGCTTGATATTCTTTGTATCTAAGAAACTAAAATGACAAAGGAAGAAGTTTCCAAAACTATGAAAGCAGTATGGGCGAGATGTGAATGGGATGTTATGGATTTTGAAGGAGTGGTAGGGGAATTCTAACATGTTGGAATCCTATTAGAACCTCCTATGTAACCATTCATAAAACTAGGCATTGGATAGCCTCTTTAGTCACATGTTACTTTGCAAATATTTATTTCATCCTTATCAATGTCTATGGACCTACAACTCAATCAGGTAGATTAGAAGTATGGAGTGGGATTGAAGCCTTTATGAGAAGTAAAGACCAAGAAACCCGATTCATGATCATAGGAGATTTCAATGCCATAACCAAGCTAGATGAAAATTTTGGGGGAATTAGGAAATTAACACAAAGTATGAGAGATTTCTCAGCTTTTATTCAAAATAATAATCTATGGGAGGTTGAGTTTGAAGAAGACAACTATACATGGACCAACAATAGGAGAGGCCATAACCTAATAGCAAAAAAATTAGACAGATGCATACTCTCAGATCATTGGCTAGATGAAGGGACTTGTGCTAAAATTAATACCTTGACAAGGATTGGTTCAGATCACTGGCCAATAAGAGTTAAAATGGTGGTAAGTGAATTAAAAAATATCATATTTTAAATATGAGCAGATGTGGGAAGACCATCCTCAATTTGTTGATATGATAGCACAAACATGGAATTCTTCAAGAAATGGTGGGTTGTATACACTTCCTAAACAAATTAAATCAATGACATCTAGATTAAAAGAATGGAACAAGAACACTTTTGGAAATATTTTTGAGAAGAAAGAAGAACTAAAAGATAAACTTTCAAAATTCTAAAAAGGTGATCATAATAATCCAAGCTCAGAGGAAAGGGAGTTGCTTAGTGAATATCATAATATTTTGAGTAAGGAAGAGAAATTTTGGAGATTAAAATCAAGACAGACTTGGTTAAAAGGAGATAAAAATACAAATTTTTTCATAGGATGGCAATAGTACAGAGATCAACATCCAGAATTAGTAGAATTAAATCAACAGAAGGGGTTTGGATTGAAGACTAGAGTGAAATAAGAAAGGAGGCAAGGTTTTTTTACCAGAATATTCTAGGATCAGAGGAGTTTGAAGTTCTTAATGATAAACTACTACAAGAAGTACCTTCAGTTATAACAGATGAAGACAATAGGAAACTAATGGAGCCTATTACTTTGGAAGAAGTTCATTTAGCTCTTTTCTCTTTTGATAAGGATAAATCCCTAGGTCCGGATGGGCTCTCTACAACATTCTATCAACATAATTGGGATATAGTGAAGGATTCTTTATTGGTGGTAGTGGAACAGTCTAGGGTAAAATAATACATACCTTATAAATTAAATGCAACATATCTTACTCTAATTCCAAAAAAGAAGGATGTATAATTGTTTGATTCATTTAGGCCCATAAGCCTATGTAATATGGCATATAAGATTATCTCCAAAGTGATGGTGAATCGATTAAGACCTCTATTAGACAAAATTATTTTAGAAGAGCAAGGAGGATTTGTGAAAGGGAGACAGATTATGGATGGGATCATAGTAGCTCATGAAGTTATGCATTCAATAACTTCAAGAAAAGAGAGAGCAATGATCTTAAAACTTGATATGAGTAAAGCCTATGATAGGGTTAAATGGGATTTTATTTTTGAAGTATTAGAAAAGTTTGGATTTGGTAAGAAATGGGTCAGATGGATTAAAGCTTGTGTCTCTACAATTTCATATTCAATGTTGGTCAATGGGTTAGTAATAGAATCATTTAAAGCCAAGAGAGGTCTTAGATAGGGAGATCCTCTATCACCATATTTGTTCATTATTATGGTAGAGGTTTTGGGTAGGAACTTGAAGAAGGCTAATAAATATGGGTTGATAAGTGGTCTTAAGGCTAGTAATAACATCGACAACATCACCCATCAATAGTTTGTAGATGATACAACCCTTTTTGGGAGGGCAAGGATAAACGAGGCCAGAGATTTGAATAACTTATTAAAGGAATATGAAAGAGCATCAGGGAAGAAAGTTAATAGGACAAAATCCAAAATTTACTTCCTAAACACCCTAACTAGAATCAAAGCAAGGATATGTAAGTTACTTCAAATGGAGGAGGCAAATTTTCCAACAACTTATCTAGGGATGCCCTTATTTGAGGGGAGAATGAGGATAGAATTATGGAATCCAATTATAAGTAAAGTTTAGAATAAACTATCGATATGGAAAGGTAGATGGTTATCATTAGCAAGAAGAGTGCAACTAATTAAATTAGTCTTACAAGCCATTCCAACTTATTATATGTCCTTGTATACTATGCCAAAATCGATAGAAAAAAGTTTAATCTATATTATGTGGTCATTTTTGTGGTCAAGTTTACATGATAAAAGGAAATTTCCTTTGGTGAAATGGAGCAAGGTGTGTGATGATAAAACTAGGGGAGGTCTTAGTTTAAGAGTTCTTATGGATGCAAACTTAGCTCTTAGGGGAAAAGTAATTTGGAGATTGTACAAAGAGAGTCAAAGACAATGGGCAAGAATTCTTCTAAGTATGTTGAACCAAATGACCCAAGCTTAATATTTACTACATTCTCACTTCCAAATGGTTCTACTCTATGGAATGGTTTTAAAAAATCTATTGATCTAGTGATTAAAGGTCTAAGATGGGTGGTGGGAACTGGAGAAAATATTTCTATTTGGATGGATACTTGGTGTGATAAAAAACCACTCAATCTAGATCCAATTTTGAAACCATGGATGAGATTACTTCAAGATAAATATGGTGATAGGGTTTCAAACATTATGTACAAGGATCAGGAAGGAAGATACAAATGGAAAGAAGATTTTTTTACAAGTATACAAGACATTGATGCTAGGAGGTAGTTGAGCAGAAAGATAACAACAATGATTATTTCGAGGGGAGCCAAGGATAAGCTAATTTGGGAGTTGAATAGCTTAGGAGAATACACAACAAGAAGTGGATATAATGTAAAGCACCAACAAAATAGGAATATCACAAGAATATGGAGAGATATTTGGGATAGCTCGAGCATTCCTAAAGTCAAAATGTTTGTTTGGCTAGTAGGTCATAGAAGAATTTTATCTTGGGATAACCTTATGAAAAGGGGTTTTCATGGCCCCTCACAATGTGTTCTTTGTAAAAGAGGAGGAGAGTATAGACCATCTCTTGGGACATTACTCAATAGTATGGAATCTATGGCAATGGATTCTTAATATGTTTGGTAAATGCATGGTGATGAATGGAAGAATTGAAGAATGGTTAAAGCAATGGCAAAGCACTTTTAAAAGTGAGGCTTTATAGACAATCTGGGATATATCAAAAGATACAATACTTTGGACTATATGGCTAGAAAGGAATAGAAGAATATTTAAAGGAAAGGAAAGTAGTTTAGAGGTAATGAAAAGGAAGATTTGTTTAGCCATAGAGGAGTCTAAACCAACCCTATCAACTCACCCAATCCCTAATCTAGAAGTAGAGAGCCTTGATAGATGGAGTCAAGTCATCAAATGGAATTATGATGTTGGGTATAAGAGAAACAAAAAGAAGGCAAAAAATATAAAGTGGAAACCACCAGATGTGGAGTTGGTCAAATTGAATTTTGATGGAGCATCTAAAGGAAATCTAAGACTAAAGGAGGAGGAGGAATAATTAGAAATAATAGAGGAGAGATTTTGTCTCATTATGCTTTCAATAGTGGATTTAAGACAAATAATGAAGTTGAAGCTTGGGTAGCTTTGGAAGGGTTAAAAATATGCAAACAAATGAAATGGAATAGAGTATGGATGGAAGGTGATTCACTCATAGTAATAAATGCAATTTTGAGGAAAGCAAAGGCTCCATGGAACATACAAGAGATAATTGTGGAAATTCAAGACCTTGCTATAGAGTTTGAAGAAATTAGGTTTACACATACATTAAGGGAAGGAAACAAATGTGCAGATAGGCTAGCCAATAGAGGGGTTTTAATTGAGGATCATGAAGTTAAATTCTCTTTTCCATGGTTAGAGGAAGTAGTAAGTTTAGTTGAAGCTAACAAGAAAATGTTGACTGCCTGAATCAAATAATGATTAAGATTTACTTTAATGTTTTCCATTGGTAATATTTGCTTTATTTTATAACATTAATGTGTTTTCATATAAACTATTTATTACAATTTTTGTGGTTGCACTTATGCTTTAGGAAGGAAACTAGCAATCCAGATCTGGTAAAGTGGACTATGATAGTGCGATGTTTTGGAAATATTACTCTACTAAGATGCAATGCATAGATAGTAGAGGTGGAGTTTTGGTATTGTGAAGGTTATTGTAGGAAAATGTCAAGAAGGATGTTGAATTCTAGAATATTTGTATTCACACAAAAAATGAAGAAGATCCAAAAAATAAAAATCAAGAATTCAGACATTTTATGAAAAATGATGTAGGTATCTAGCTATAGCATCTCAATTGAGATGAGAATTGAATTTGTTTGTAAACTCTCAAGATCTAAAGGAGAGATTTGTGACTTGTCAAGGGTGGGGGACCCGAGTACAACCCCTTTTCTCCAAAAAAATAAAAATTATAAAATTACATTCATTGATATATTATGAAGGTATATTTTATAATATATATATATATTATAGGATGAGGTGTATTATAATTGTTTCTTTTAATTTGTTCATTGAAATTTTTGTTTAAGTCTTTCTATTTACCTCCATATGAGAATTAATGAAATATTTTAGAAAATATTACAACACGCCTTTGTATCCTTCCTAAATTTTAATGGAATAAATTTGAAACAATTTATGGCTTGGATAGTATCTTCTTCATATTGCATACTTCTTCCATTTTAGATTAATTTTTTTTAATCTAATGGAAAGATAAATATGTTCTAGTAGTAAAATGATTTTTTAATATTTTAATCATTTAAGTTATCTTTCAGGAATATTATGCCCAATGTGACTTCACTTTTTCAATATATTATAATAATCAATAAGTAATTATTTTTTTATTAAAATTTACAAGCTTACTACAATGGTAAGGGCTTTAGCATATATTTGGGAGGTTCAAGGTTCAAACCCCACTCAGTATGAGGGGACTGGATCCCTCATAAAAACCTATGTAAACTCATTGAAAAAATATTTTTTTAATAATCAAATGACATTAATTCACTCGATTAGATTCATTGAATTTCAAGGAGGAGATCAAGGTTTAAATCTTGCCAAGCAATACATGCTTAATTACCAAGTTTTAATCCCATATAACCCAATGAATGTAATACAATTCTTTCTCTCTCTAGAACATAATGCAATATTCTTTGATTTGAATTAAAACTCAGTCACTTCTCTTCATAAATAAAAAGGGAATTTACTATAGTTTAAAATTACAACCTTGAGGATACAAAAATGTTAACAACCATGATGTCAATGAGTCTATTAGAGATTGACATTTTTTGCATTCAATATGGAGTAAAAAGAGGCATGATTTATAAAAAGGCACACACACAAGACCTCTCGATTACCAAGTAGTTTACCAACCACTATGTAAATTGGTGCATTGGAGTTGGAGATACCATCATGTATTAAACATAGAAAGAGCATGCTTTATATTGAAAGAAAAATAAATGAATTTCATTGGGTTGATTTGAACTAGGGACTTGTGGCAATAAGGAATGCCTTATCGGTGTTGCATCACTAGCTACTAATAGGAATGTAATGCATGCTCAATATTATACCTATGGATAGCTTAGAGAGTGCATATACCCACACTTGCATGAGCCATGGGCACATGTCCTATGAAGAAAATTTAACCATGTTGAAATTTTTTATTTTTTATAAACCTCCTTTGCTCTCATACCTATTATTACGAACCTCCTTTATTATCCATAGGAATTAGTACCAAATTATAAAATATTAAAAATTGCATTGCTTAATGAATATAAAAGAATTCTCGAGTATGGTGAAAAATAAATATATTCATTCTTGAACTCGAATAATATAAAATATGCAACTAATTGAAATATATTCAAAATATAAATCAAACCCTTGAGGTAGGACAACATCATACAATGCTCCTTATTAGAAGCCACTCCACACTATATCTAGGATCCATGAGCCAAGACTATTATAAGAATACTAGATCTCCAATTCATGCTTACAATGACAATATCCCTCCTTTTTTTTCTAATTGTTTTAATGATTTTACACAGGTTTTTATGAGGGGTCCTGGTCCCATCATATTTAGTGGGGTTTGAACCTTGGACCTCAATATACCTTCATTTTTATGACCATTCTCTTATGGTACTTTTAGAGGAAGTCATAACCATGTCCTTATCCCATCCATTATTATAATAATTTCCTATAGATATATCTTGGGTTATTTTTAGCCAATATAATTTATGTATGGCTCATCCCAACTATACACTAAAGTTGGGTTATTTATAGCTCATGTCAACTATACAATACAATATTATTAAGTACCTATTTTGGGTACCTAACATACAATACAATATTATATTATTAAGTACCTATCTCAGATACCTAATATTATCAAATAAATCAAACTTGCTAATTTAAAAGTCAAAATTTAAGTTCAAGGATGATCAAGAAAGAGTACAATTAAAAAATGATAGAGTATAACAAATTAGAACATAAAATTATATAAATAGTATAGCATAATAATTTTATTGCTCAAAAAATAGAGTATAATTCAAGCAATCCCTAAGAAGAGATGTGAGACTATAACATTACATTCATTACTCACATATTTGAAATTGTGTGCATCTCTTTTTATATTATTTTTTTGGTATGTTAGAAATCCACCATATTGAATATAGAAGGTCACCCACATGGAAATGTGGTGATTCACCTTCCATGAGTTCCAAAGTGTATTCAATTCATAATTATATGCATATGCCTTTTCTAATCATAATTTATCTTCTACAAATGTTTCAACATGGTTAGAGATGCATTTTGGTTATAAAAATCTAAAAATAGAAAAATATACTATTTTTAGTAAATATTTTGTTTTCCATTTTTTAGGTCCTTTAGAGTGTTTTTCACATAGTTGTTGGAAACTCTATCTACAACAAAGTTGCTTGTTGAAATTATTGTTCTTTGTTCAAATGCTTTTTGAATGGATCAAGATAGAGTCCCAAGCACAAAGTAATACCCCTAACAATGTGGTTAGGATAAAAAGATAGATGTTCAAGCATTTTTGGGCATAAAACAATGTCTATATCATCAAATTATGACAAAAAATGCAAAACTTATTTATTTAACTATTTTTTGTGAGTCATTCTCCTTGGTGATCAATTTGCCCTACCTCTACCACTCTATACATCTAATCGACTACCTTATAGTGGTCTTAGTCCATTTAAGAACACAAGCTTATACTGAGAGGGGGGTGAACAATATAAGACCACTTTTTACTTTTCTTTCCCAAACAATATTATGCAATATATCAATGGCAATATCAATAATAGTAATCAAAGCAATGCACAAATCACCACACACAATAGAGACACCAATTTAACATGGTTCACCCAATGTGGGCTACTCCACGGAGAAAATATTTCACTAAAATTTTCTCAACAAATCTCTTGGGAAACCTTTCCCTATTACAATGTTTATGGACCTCTATCCAAAGGAGACACCAATCTCCTAATCAAGTTCATGGATATCTATCCATAGGAGACACCAATCCCCTCAGCTGGTTCATGGATCTCTATCCATAGGAGAACTCCTTCTCCTCTACTCTGGATGGTGATCCTCTAGAAGACTACTACCTCCACTACACTAGCTTGTGGATCTCTCTCCACTGAAGACTCTTGTCCTCACTCAGAAGACTTATCCTCACTACCTTGGCTAATGGATCTCTATCCACTGGAGACTACTATCCTCTACTCTATCACCTCCAAATATTGCTCTCAGCTCTGTCTCAAATCTACACTAAACATAGTCCTTTGATCTAGCACAAATCTACTTAATATCTATCTTTGATATGCACTAAACATAGTCCTTTAGTCTAGCATAAATCTGCTCAATATCTATCTCTGATCTACACTAAACATAGTCCTTCGGTCTAGCACAAATCTGCTCAATCTCTATCTCAAATCTGCACTAAACACAGTCCTTTGATCTAGCACAAATCTGCTCAATCTCTATCTCAAATCTGCACTAAACATAGTCCTTCGATCTAGCACAAATATTCTCAATCTCTATCTCTGGTCTGGCACAAACCTATCCTCAAATCTGCACCAAAATTTATCCTCAAATTTGTCCTCAAGCCTTAACACAAAGCTTGATCCAATCACAAATCAACTCTGCTAGATCTACCCCAAACCTTAACACAAGGCTTGAACAAATCAATCAATCAACTCTGCTCTCAAGTCTTCTCAAAGACTTACCTCAAATCTGTCCAACAAGTCCTCTCAAGAACTTGTCCAATCTGCTCTCAAGTCTTCACCAAGACTTACCTCAAATCTGCTCAACAAGTCCTCACTAGAACTTGTCCAATCTGCTCAACAAGTCTTCACTAAGACTTACCTCAAATCTGCATTGTAAGCTTCCACAAAAGCTTACTCAACTCAATCCTTAAGTCCACTCTAGGACTTACTCAAATCAGTCCACTAGCTTTCACAAAAGCTTTATACAACTCAACTCAATATATCACAAAAAACCTCTTTAATCACACAAACAAGTTTCACACAGAATCTTGTTTTAATCTCACAGAAACATATAGAGAATGGTTAGAGACTCAATATGTTTTCACAACAATTTATTTTAAAAGTGAGACTCACTCAATACCAACACTCAATCACTTTCAAACTCTCTTCAAATCAATTAAGAATAAAGAACAATTTGTTTCATAGAACTTGAACTATCACTCCAATACTTCCAATCAACTAGGCTCAATCAACTCCACTCAACCAATCACTCAATGAAAGCTTATTCAACAATGCTTATCAAAAACCTCACATAACAATGATACTCATGATTCTTTTCACAAACCCTAGTTCAAGCAGTTATCAACACAATACCATATTCAAAAGCTTATTCAAACAATTTCTCACATAACAATGATACTCATGATCTTTCACAAACCCTAGTTCAATATAGCTTACTCAAAGCTTATCATAAAGGTTTACTCAACAATGCTTATCAAACAAGAACCTTTTCACTCCAACTTAGCATTCACAACATCCAACAATCACTCACAAGGATAATGTGCCCTTACCTTTTGTTTGAAGAAGATTTGACCTCAAACACCTGTCTCAATCACAATCAACTCTTTTGCCAATCTCAAAGGTTAGGTAGAAATATCTTCTCAAAAATTCATTCAAATGATCCCTCAAAATATTTCACCATACAAAGCATTAAATCTCAATTACACCTTATAATCTCCACACTTCAAAATATAAGCCAACAATTTGTTTAAAGAAAATAATCACAATAATTTTCTTTATGAACCCTTAACTCTTTTCTCAAAGTATTTAACACATCATAGCTTATCCCAACAAAAATATAATTTCCTTTTTCAACCTTATAACTCCTATCTCAATTCACTTTATCAAAAATCACAATAAAATAATTATCCCTTAAAAACCTTATAACTCCCCCTTAGCAAAAATTAATCATGCCACCTTAAACCTTAGAAGCAATTTAATTTTCCAAAAATTAAATACCTTTGCCCTCGATAGGATTCAAACTCCCACTTGCACCTCCACAATGCCCTAGCCATGGCCCACATGCCATGTGAGCTAGGCACTCACCTTAGAAGCAAGAAGCACCTCATGCGCTTTATTGCTTTGCCTTATTGCCAAAACCAAAAACATGAATCTCTACCAAAATGTAGCCACCAAGTTTTGATCATGGGACCTCCCACCTGTTAGCGCCCTAAGCACACAACCACCTACCATTGGCCCAACCACCATAGTTGGCTATGAGGCTCCAAGCCTCCTTCCTCTTATGCGTTCGATGACCGCCACGTAAGAAAAAACCTTGTCCTCTTCTTCCACGTAGTTCACAATTCGCATGCACTCCGATTTAATTCGTTCGAAGGATAATTTTTGTTTTCCAAGGCACATGGTATTTATATACAATGTGCTCTCCCCTATAGCACATCGATGGGTGAAAAATATAGTCGACGTCGGTGCCTTAATTTTAATCGCTTGCCCTTTGTAACCCTAACCTTAGGGTTATTTAATTAAATTAATTTATAATAAAGTTATTATAATTAATTTATAATTAATCTAATTACTTTAGGTCTATACTTTAGACCTTTAATATTATAATACCAAATTATAATATTATTTTCTTGGGCCTTTCTATTGCTCCTTTAGACCTTATTTGACCACCTTGAATATTATAATAGGTATATTATAATATTATTTTTCCTTAGGCCTAGAAGCAATCTTCCACTTGCACTGCTGATGAAAATTGATGCTTGACCTCATACTGCTCACTGAAACTGACTCTTGACATCAATGACAACAAAACTTGCTCATATTTCCAACAATCTCCCCCTTTGTCATTGATGGCAACCCAATTACCTTTTACCATTTCCTTTACCTTTTTCTGTTCTACTCCCCTAAGAAATTGCTCCCCCTGACTGAATGCTCTCCCCTAACTCAAATCTCTCCCCCTTTGACATCAATGGCAAAGGGTCACCTTTGGGGCTTGGGGCTAAGAATGAGTCTCTTAGCTTAGCCCCTCCCCCACCTCCTCTTGAGGTGGTTAATTCTGGGGTGGGAGTATTTCTACTCCCAACATGCACTGATCTTTACCTTTGTCCACTTTCTTCCTCATATGATCCTTTTGATTCCTTTGACTATTCTTATTCCTGCTTGTCTCTAGAATTTTTTCTCTACACAACTTTGTTGTATGCCCATAATTATTGCACTTATAACACTTAATATTGTTATTCCTTGAAGGTGCAAATATCTTGGGGTTTCTCTTGGTGAAGCCATATCCATTCCTATCATGAACCCTACAATTTACTGCCTTGTGACCAAACTGATTACAAGAGTAGCAATACCCTTGAAAAAGATGCATGTTTCTGAAATTTCCATATTCCTATCTTCCATGTGTCCTACATTGTGTAGCCTTGTGCCCAAACCTGTGACATGAGAAGCATCATCCATTGAAATTACCTTGCCTTGATCTCATTGGTCTCTTAGTCTCTTTTACCCTATGTTGCTTCATGTTCCATCTGTTCCTCATTTGTGCATTGTTCCTTCTCCTGTTGAACTTTCTATTGTCTAACTCATCCTCAAAAGTCTCACTTTCTCTTACACTCTCTTCTTCTAAAGCTTCTTCTTCTTCGAAGCTTGAGATTGACTCCTCTCCTTGTTTTCTTTGTTCCTATTCAAATCCAAGTCCTGTTTTGTTTGATGAATGTCTTTGTACCTTGATAATCTTGTCTATGGTTTTTGAGCTCTTCCCAAACTTGTGTAGCTTATCTTTAGACTCTTTTACTTCCTTCCTTAGTGAAGCTACTTCTTGCTCTAAATTTTCACATTCTAAAACCTTAGCTTCTAACTTCTCTTTAAATATCCTTGTCTTAGCTATTGAGTTAGTTAGATCCTCTATAAGCTTTCCTTTCTCTTCATCACATTCTTGAAATTTAAGCTTGAGTTTTGAGTTTTGCTTTCTTACCTCCCTTAGTGCATCAAGGGCAGAAATAAGTTCACCTTCAAGATCAACTTCTCCTTTCTCTGATTCTTCCTCTATTTCTTTACCTTTGGGATCATCTTTATTCCTTTCTAATTTATTTCCACTAGAAGCACTTCCTTCTTCTTCTATTGCCATAAGAAGATTTTCTTCTGGTCCTTCAAGTGTATCTTCATATTCATCATCACTGAAACTAAATCCATTCCTTGTACAACTATCTTCAAGATGACCAAAGTTACCACATCTAAAACACTTGAGAATCATTGGTGACATTTTTCTAACCACTTATTTTTCTTTTGCTAGAAATAGTACTTCATATTTATCATTATTTGAGGAACTTTCATCACTATCACTTGAGCTCTTACCTGCCTTGTCTGCATAGAAACTCTTCTTATGCCTTTGGAATAATTTATTTCCTTGCTTGCCTTGTCCATCCCTACTTTTCTTTTGGTACCTGTGTTTTCTTGTTTCCCTATTCTTATGATCCTATTTTTCTTCATCATTGCTATTTCTAGCTTCTGGACAATCAGATGCATAATGACCATACTTTCCACAATGAAAACATCTAACTGATTTTGTACCTTTATACTTTCTTGAGTCCTTGTTCCTTTTGCCATAATTTGCTTCTTCATCATTGGATAACTCATTGCTTGAATCTGACTTCTTACCCTTTGTCTTCTTAGTATCTTTGAAGGCTGCTTCTTTTTGGGGATTAGGTTCCTCTTTTATTCTCATCTCAAAAGTTGTGATAATGCCATGTAATTCATCCCTTATCAAAAGATCAATATCTTTTGACTCTTCTATAGCTGAAATATTTTCACTAAACCTTTTTGGGAGTGACCTTAAAATCTTATCACAAACATCAGATTCTTCAACTTTGAGCCCAAGTCCTTGCATGGAGTTAACAACCTCGTCCACACGAAGTAGATATGCAACAATTTTTTCCTCATCCTTCATCTTTAGGTCTTCAAATGTTCTCTTGTAATTTTGCAACTTTACCCTTTTGACATTTTTATCTCCTTCATATATGCCTTGCAACTTATCCCAAATTTCCTTTGTTGATTTGCAGTGCATAACCTTTATAAACTCTGTTTCACGCAAACCTTTCAAAATTCCATTCATTGCTCTTGAATTGTAATGATGTAGAAGCTTACCATATTTATCTATAGGTGGAGTAGTTGGTGGTATGTATCCATTCTCAACTGCTTCCCATATCTCATTTCCAAGTGCCATCAGGTGAATCTTCATTCTCACACTCCAAAGTACATAATTGCTCCCATCAAACAATGGTGTTGAATTCCCTGAGGATCCATATTTAGAATCCATCTGTGTTCTTGTGAGATTTTCCTTCAAGCTATTAAACTCTTTCGAAGGAACCCGCTCTGATACCAATTGAAGAACACAAGCTTATACTGAGAGGGGGGTGAACAGTATAAGACCACTTTTTACTTTTCTTTACCCAAACAATATTATGCAATATATCAATGGCAATATCAACAAAAGTAATCAAAGCAATGCACAAATCACCACACACAATAGAGACACCAATTTAACGTGGTTCACCCAATGTGGGCTACTCCATGGAGAAAATATTTCACTAAAATTTTCTCAACAAATATCTTGGGAATCCTTTCCCTATTACAATGTTTATGGACCTCTATCCAAAGGAGACACCAATCCCCTAATCAAGTTCATGGATCTCTATCCACAAGAGACACCAATCCCCTCAGCTAGTTTGTGGATCTCTATCCATAGGAGAACTCCTTCTCCTCTGCTCTGGATGGTGATCCTCTAGAAGACTACTACCTCCACTACACTAGCTTGTGGATCTCTCTCCACTGAAAACTCTTATCCTCACTCAGAAGACTCTATCCTCACTACCCTAGCTAATGGATCTCTATCCACTAGAGACTACTATCCTCTACTCTATCACCTCCAAATCTTGCTCTCAGCTTTATCTCAAATCTACACTAAACATAGTCCTTTTCAATCTCACTAACATTTAGCAAAAATCTACTCAATCTCTATCTCTGATCTACACTAAACATAGTCCTTCAATCTAGCACAAATCTGCTCAATATCTATCTCAGATATGCACTAAACATAGTCCTTTGATCTAGCACAAATCTGCTCAATCTCTATCTCAATCTTACTAAACATAGTCCTTATCTAGCACAAATCTGCTCAATATCTATCTCTAGTCTAGCACAAACCTATCCTCAAATCTGCACCAAACTCTATCCTCAAATCTATCCTCAAGCCTTAACACAAAGCTTGATCCAATCACAAATCAACTCTGCTAGATCTACCCCAAACCTTAACTCAAAGTTTGAACAAATCAATCAATCAACTCTACTCTCAAGTCTTCTCAAATACTTACCTCAAATCTATCCACAAGTCCTCTCAAGAACTTATCCAATTTGCTCAACAAGTCTTCACCAAGACTTACCTCAAATATTCTCAACAAGTCCTCACTAGAACTTGTCCAATCTAAGTCTTCACCAAGACTTACCTCAAATCTACATTGTAAGCTTCCACAAAAGCTTACTCAACTCAGTCCTTAAGTCCACTCTAGGACTTACTCAAATCTATCCACTAGCTTTCACAAAAACTTATTCAACTCAACTCAATCTATCACAGAAAACCTCTTCAATCACACAAACAAGTTTCACACAGAATATCTTTTTAATCTCATAGAAACATATAGAGAATGGTTAGAGACTCAATATCTTCACACTCACAAAAATGCTCAATCACTTTCAATCTCTCTTGCTTTACTAGAAAACATATAGATAATGGTTAGAGACTCAATATGTTTCACTCTCACAACAATGCTCAATCACTTTCAATATCTCTTGTTTTACCATAGAAATATATAGAGAATGGTTAGAGACTCAATATGCTTCACACTCAATTACTTCCAAACTCTCTTCAAATCAATTAAGAATAAAGAACAATTTGTTTCATAGAACTTGAACTATCACTCCAATACTTCCAATCAACTAGGCTCAATCAACTCCACTCAACCAATCACTCAATGAAATCTTATTCAACAATGCTTATCAAAAAAACCTCACATAACAATGATACTCATGATCTTTCACAAACCCTAGTTCAAGATAGTTCTCAACTTCACATAACAATGATACTCATGATATTTCACAAATCCTAGTTCAATATAGTTCTCAACTTCACATAACAATGATACTCATGATCTTTCACAAACCCTAATCAAGCATATGAAAGCTTACTCAATATTTCTAACAATACTTATCAAACAAGGTTTCTAGCATCAACTTTCATTCCAGAAAATCCACATCAATTAACATTGGATTTCTCAAAACCAAACTTCAACAATGCTTATCAAACAATACTTTTCACTCCAACTTAGCATTCACAACATCCAACAATCACTCACAAGGATAATGTGCCCTTACCTTTTGTTTGAAGAAGATTTGACCTCAAACACTGTCTCAATCACAATCAACTCTTTTGCCAATCTCAAAGGTTAGGTAGCAAATATCTTCTCAAAAATTCACTCAAATGATCCCTCAAAATATTTCACCATACATAGCAATAAATATCTATTACACCTTATAATCTCCACACTTCAAAATATAAGCCAACAATTTGTTTAAAGAAAATAATCACAATAATTTTCTTTATGAACCCTTAACTCTTTTCTCAAAGTATTTAACACATCATAGCTTATCCCAACAAAAATATAATTTCCTTTTTCAACCTTATAACTCCTATCTCAATTCACTTTATCAAAAATCACAATAAAATAATTATCCCTTAAAAACCTTATAACTCCCCCTTAGCAAAAATTAATCATGCCACCTTAAACCTTAGAAGCAATTTAATTTTCCAAAAATTAAATACCTTTGCCCTCGATGGGATTCGAACTCCCGCTTGTGCCTCCATAGTGCCCTAGCCATGGCCCACATGCCACGTGAGCTAGGTGCTCACCTTAGAAGCAAGAAGCACCTCATGTGCTTTATTGCTTTGCCTTGGCACCAAAACCAAAAACATGAATCTCTACCAAAATACTACCACTAGGTTTTGATCATGGGACCTCCCGCTTGTTAGCACCCTAAGCACACATCCACCTACCGTTGGCCCAACCACCATGGTTGGCTATGAGGCTCCAAGCCTCCTTCCTCTTATGCGTTCGATGACCACCACGTAAGCAAAAACCTTGTCCTCTTCTTCCACATAGTTCACAATTTGCATGCACTCTGATTTAATTCGTTCGAAGGATAATTTTTTCTTTCCAAGGCACATGGTATTTATATACAATGTGCTCTCCCCTATAGCACATCGATGGGTGAAAAATATAGTCGACGTCGGTGCCTTAATTTTAATCACTTGCCCTTTGTAACCCTAACCTTAGGGTTATTTAATTAAATTTATTTATAAATTAATTTCTATAATTATTATAATTAATCTAATTACTTTAGGTCTATACTTTAGACCTTTAATATTATAATACCAAATTATAATATTATTTTCTTGGGCCTTTCTATTGCTCCTTTAGACCTTATTTGACCACCTTGAATATTATAATAGGCATATTATAATATTATTTTTCCTTAGGCCTAGAAGCAATCTTCCACTTGCACTGTTGATGGAAACTGATGCTTGACCTCATACTGCTCACTAAAACTGACTCTTGACATCAATGACAACAAAACTTGCTCATATTTCCAACATCCATGTATCAATAGTTGGATCCTCCTCCACTACTATTGAATTGCGTACATTGAGTTTTTTAATGTTCGACATTATACTTCTACAAAAGTATCCAAGATGCGTAATAAGGCTTGAGAGGTTAAACAATGGATATTATATGCAAACTAGAATAATAAAGAAGATTCAATTCAAAGGTATTTTCTCCCACCTTGTTATTTATGGTGTATAGTCCATAGCAAATTATCCTATAGGGTCCTAGAAGTCTCCCTTTCTGTAGACATAGTCATACCTTATATCCAACCTTAAATTGATGTGTTACCTAATTTTGGTCATGATATTGCTTATATTTCTTATTTATATTTTTCAATAAGTCATGGACCTATCATTGAAAATGTTGAATCTATTCAATATTGATTTCCTTTTTTGCTTCTTTATGTCCATGAGGTGAGTAATCCATGGGTTGCATAGGGAGACATACATCAATGGGTGCCAAGAATTGGAACAAAAAATAGACATGAAATGGGTTGTATTTGATAGATTTGTGTAGAGCTCAATTATACACATTGAAGATAGAAGAGGTTGTCATCCCATGCCCATTATTTTTGGAATTATACATCTGAAGAAGATGCACAATAAATTGATTTACAATTTTTGTTTGGCCATCAATATGAGGATGGAAGTTTTTGGACATGGTCAACCTGGTGTCCATCATTCTCCATAGGATGGACCAAAAGATTCTCAAAAATATGTTATCTATATCAAATACAATGGACTTTAGCAAGCCAAAGTTGAGCCACATATGATTAAAATAAATCTCAATAGTCTTGCCAATTGAATTATATTTCTTACAATGAATCATGATAGCCAAATTTGAAAAATGATCAACAATAAAAATATAATAATTACCATGCTTAGATGTGGGTAAACTTGACAGTAAATCCATGGAGACAAATTCCTAAGGCATGGATGGCACTGAAAATGGTATATGCAATCCCTACTTCTTATTGGTTAGTTTGGTAACAATGCAAGGGGTACATGATTTAATATACCTCTCAACATCATTCTACATTTTGGGCCAATATATGTACTCTTGAAGAATTACAAATATTTTTTCCACCCTAAAGTGACTTGCTACTTTTCTAAAGTGTTCTTCCCAAATCATCTTTGAGCACTCACTAGCTGATGTAAAAATATGTCCCATATGACAAATGAGGTTATCTTGCAAATAAATTCTAGAAATAATCTTACCCACACAAAAATATTGGTATGCATCTATAAAATCATAATTTATTTCATACAAGGTGGACCAATTAGAATTATCATGCCCATACGAATCAAGAATGTTGGTGAGTTCCATGATTGAACATCAACTCAAGCAATCAACTATTAAATTGGCACTCCCTTTATTGTTCTTGATAATCAAATAAAATTGATACGAGTATGTGGTATACTTTTGATGTCATTTGTTCCTTAACTTATTTTGTATTTGAATAAACTCTAGAGGTCTATGATTTATATGGATTATTATTTACTTACCAAGATGCAATGCTTCCGTTGTGTACATGCTTGGATAATGGATTTAATATCTTTATCATATGTTTAATATTCTTAATTTTTTTTATTAAATGTTTCACTTTTATAAGTCATTGAATGCCCATGTTGTGTGAGGATTTCAAAGCGTACTCTAATCCATTAGTCATTACCTCAAAATTTCTATGTAGATTAGGTAGGAAAAGTGTAAGAATTTCTTTGGAGCCAAGATAAATGGATTACTACATGGTGAAGCACTTGATGTAATGGACCCCTTTTAAATCAATTATTGGATTTGCCTCTTAATTTAATATTTTTCAAGAACTGATCTATGATAAAAAAAAGCACATTAGACAAAGGAGAATCGATAAATAAATTAATGGAATACTTTATCTTACAATTAAGTGGAACTCACTTGGTGACTTTAACAAGTCATCATATTCCATTAAAATATGGCCCATTTTCTTCTATTGTATAAGTATTATGATTGATGTAGTAATGGTCCTCCTGCTTTATGGCTTGATCATTAATAGAATGAATTTCCTTGTTTTTACTATCATATTTCTTAATTTTTAGCACTTATTAAGGGAATATATATAGGAGGATATAAATATTATTTCCTAAAGCACTAACCTCTAATAGTGATGATGACACTTTGAGGCCTGGACTAATAAACACCATGTCTCTTCCACATAAATGATTGGCCCAAAATCACATCATAAGCATATAAGGGCATACTATCACACAAAATTTCATCTTTTAAGTGCTTGATGGCATAAGAGAGGATACACTTTTGAGTGATATATATTTCTTCCCTATTGTAACCATTCAATATGATATGGTCATGGGTGGTGTGCCTAGAAAATTCATATCCTTCACTATGTGAGAGGAAATTAGATTTTTTGAATCCCACCATCAACAATGAAATATAATGGTTTATCCACATTTAGCCTCTTGTGACTCCTCTAGTGTAGCATATATTGTGGCAATCATCACATTTGGTTCAACTTTTATGATTTACTTCCCTCTATCCTCAACTTATGGATGTAGAGGCAATGGTGTAGTGGACTTAGAGGGTTGATATTTAGCAAATAATGATTGAATTTCTCAAAACTCCTCCCTAAAACATTAATTTATCTTGTGATATGTTGGATTATATAAAATTTAACACCCCTATTTTTAGCTTCCAAATAATCCATTGGTCTATTGGTCTATAATAAATTAATCCATTTGTTACAATATTATGTTCACTAAAATTATTTACATGGTCTTACTGGCTCAACTATATTCCCCTTTAATATTTCCATCCAATAGGAAATCACGTCAAATATTATATTTATTGGTTCACTTGATTTTTTATGAGTAAATTCAAATCTATCCCTTTGTATTATATAGCATGCCCATATTTAAACTTTGTTCATATTCCCCAATCATCTACCACCCATATAATACATGTATCTCAAGTCAAACTAAGTCATCGACAGCCTTCCTTCATATATGCCCCCACTCAAAAAACACCATTCCATATAAATTGATAACCTTTTCCTATAATACATGGTCCTTTTTTATCCAATAATCACACATTTATCACAACCATCAAAAATCCCTTCAATAAATCTCTCCCTTTGACTCTTCAATCACATATTTTCTTATAGGGCATCCATATTGCATCATGATCCGTGGTATGCATTCACCCTTGTGTCATCAATCAATCTAAACTATTAATGCATTTCCAATTGAAATTTCAATCACTCCATAGTCATCTGTAATAAAGGAAATTAATGCTCTACATTTATCCCAAGATGAAAATCTATGACTTAGATCAAGTCAAAGATAGATTACATATGCCAAAATTTAATTGCATTCACCATACGGTATTGTTGGAAATCTTAGTTAATTTGAGGTATTTTGTGTTGTCATTGATGTCACATGGATCACATTTGGTTTTGGTGGCCAAAATATTTCATAAATAAGCATTTATGATATTTGGAAAGCATGGCTATTTACAGGGTTTTTATGAAAACCAAGGCAGACAAAATAAAATGTTTTATTTAAAACCATGGCGGGCTTATGTGGAAAGGGCTTTTATTAAAAGCCAAGGTGGAATTTTGTTTCATCGAAAAAGGACCTTCGGTGATGAAGATATTAAAGTTTAAAGTTTAAGTTTAAATTAATGGAGGGCCGACCTATGTGCAATTAATGGAGGTTGGCATATATATATATATGTGTGTGTGTGTGTGTGTGTGTGTGTGTGTGTGTGTGTGTGTGTGTGTGTGTGTGTGTGTGTGTGTAAAGGTTTCAATTTATTTCAGAAAGGGGGCATATTATATATCGTCGGAAAGATTATTTCAAGGGCTATTTGAATAACTTATTTAGAAGGATAAATAAGGTGTGTGTAAATATATATTTATGATTTTACAAATGGGTTCCAAAAGTGAAGTTTGCCTTGTTCTTTTTCAAGAGGATTAATTATTTCATGAGGTGACAAGGTATGCAATATTGTGATTTATTTTATTTTACGGTATAAGTGGTTTTAGGAGTGAAAAAGTTATGCAATGTTTTGATTTATTTTAATTTATGGTACAAGTGGTTTTAGGAGAGATAAGGAAGTTGTGCAATTAAAGGCCTTGGTGATGGTTATTGAAAAGTAGAGTAATGTTGATTATTTTGTGATCTACTAATCCTTGTGAAGATTGGCAAAATAATTTTGTGATTGTGGAAGATTTACAAAGAGGTTTTTTCATCTTCATAAAAGGTATGAGCACATTCTTCTATTGATTTTTTATGGTGGTTGATTTCTGAAATATCATTGGAAGGAAAAGGATTGTTTGTGGTTTCCTTTTCGAAAGTGGTTGATTGAATGCTTCAAGGTTTTATGAATTGAGAGTTGTGTCTAAACCTTCTTTGATAAGCATAGTTGTTTAAGCCCATTGGTTGTGAAAGAACTTTGAGTTATAAAAGAACATGAGTATCATTTTTATGTGAGATTTATGGTTGAGCATTATTGGAAACACTTGAGTTGAGTTGAGATTGATTTGAGTTGAGTTGAGTTGAGATTGAGATTAGAACATATTGAGTCTATAACAATTCTCTTTATGCTTCTATGAGTTTATTTGAGTTGAGATTGAGATTAGAACATATTGAGTCTCTAATAATTATCTTTATGCTTATATGAGTTGATTTGAGTTGAGATCATTGTGGATCATTATTGTCATCCATTGAAGAGTACATTGCCATTCATTTTTGAGCTCATATTTGAGCTTTGCCTTGATATATTTGTAGATGAGATTTGAGTTCTACTTGTGCATGATTTATTGAGCCTTTGAGAAAGCCTTTGGGACAGATTTAAGGATAGTGTTGGGACAGATTTAAGGATAGTGTTGGGACATATTTGAGGACAGTTTTGGGAAATATTTATGGACAGTTTTAGAGCAAATTTGAGCAATTTCTTTGTGATCTTGCTAGAGCATACTTGGGCAAGTTCTTGGTGAGCTTGCTAGAGCATATTTGCGTAAATTCTTGGTGAGCTTGCTAGAGAAAATTTGGTAAAGTTCTTGGTGAGCTTGCTAGTGCAGATTTGGGAAAGTTATTGGTGACCTTGCTAGCACAGATTTGACAAGTTCTATGTGATCTTGTTAAGCATGTTCTATGTGAGCCTATTGTGCAGGTTCTTAGCGAGTCTATTGTTAGAGCTTTGGAGGTGACAAAGTATAGAGTACAAAGTCTCAGTGGATAGATATCCAATAGCCAGCACAGTTGAAAATAGAAATGAGTGAGGATTCTTCAAGTGGAGAGAGGTCCACCAGTTAGTACTTTAGAGAGATGAAGTCTTCTAGAATATCACATAGCCCGAGCAAAAGGGGAAAGAGTTCTCCTATGGAAGAGATCCACAAAATTGAGATTAGAGGATTAGCATCTCCTTTTGATAGATATCCATAAATATTGTAATTGGGAGTGATTCCAAAAGATATTGATTGAGAAATATTTAGTAAAATATTTTTTCTATGGAGTAGCCCACATTGGGTGAACCATGTAAATTATTATGTCTCTATTGTGTATGGTATTTTGTGCATAACTTTTATTACTGCTATTGATATTGCTATCTATACACAACATAATATTGAATTGGAATAAAAAGTAAAAAGTGGTCTTATACTGTTCACCCCCCCTCTCAGTATAAGCTTGTGTTATTCAATTGGTATTAGAGTGGGTTCCTTCAGAAAGGCTAACATCTTGAGGGCAGATTCTACAAGAACACAAATGACAAAGAAAGACAATAGTAGAATCATAATACACAAGAAGAAAAGAACACCTATGTTTATAAAAGAAAAGGAAGATGAGTTTAATATTGTTGTGTTGAGAGGACACATGGAAATAGATTCAATAGATGAATCAAGTAATGGGGAAGTATCCAGATTGATAAATTTTTGTACCAGATGTGGAAACATAGGTCATCATGCAGCTCATTGTCCACAATATTGTTTTGTTTGTGGTCGTAGGTTTAGTAGCAGTGAAGATGAATATGATATTATCGAAAATGAAATATTAGATACTGGTTCAAGAAAGGATAACAGGGACAATCAAAACAAGTATGAAGAAGAAACTCTATTTTTAGTAATAGAAGAAAAAGAAGATGCTTTAGAAAAAGAAAAAGGGAAAGCCACTCTTAAGGAACTTATTGAATTGAAAAGAGAGAATTTAGAATTGAAGGCTCAAATACAAGAAGATGAGAAATGTAAGACAAATCTTCTACAGGATATCTCTGACTTGAGAGATAAGTTTGAAAAAGCAAGAAGAGTTGAAGAAGGTATTATTAAACATTCAAAGGAAAAAGAGATAGAATGTGAAATTCTTATGATTACTCTTGAATAATTAAAAATGGAGAACTCACGATTAAGGGATCAAACTCAAGAAGCTGAGAAAGAAAAAGCAAGGTTTCTACATGAACTCACTAACTTCAAAATCAAAGTTGAAGAGACAAGAAAAATTAAAGAAGGTATGGTCGCAAAATTAAAAACAAAAGATCTAGAGTGTGAAATATTAGAGCATGAGATAGTTTTACTAAGGTTGGAAGTAAAAGGTTCTAAGGAAAAGCTACACAAGTTTGAGGAAAATTCAAAGAACTTGGAAAGGACTATCAATGCACAAAATTCATCAGTCATTATAATAGGACTTAGTTCTAAGGAAGAACAAGGGAAAAAGAAAGCAGGAAAAGGAGAATCAAGCTCAAACACCAGAAAATAAGAAGAGTCAAAAGAATTAAGTAAAATAGAGAGTGAGACCTCTAAGGATAAGTTGGACAATAGAAAGTTCAGCAAGGAAAGGAACAATGCACAAGTTAGGAATAAATGGAATAGGAAACAGGTAGAAGAGACTAAGATACCAATGGGGTCTAGACAAGGTTTTATTCAATGGAAGATGTTTTTCATGTCACAAGTTTGGGCACATGGCTTCACAGTGCAAGACACATGAAAGACATGAATATGGAAAAGGACAACTTTTCCATGGGTATTGCTACTCATATAATGAGTTTGGTCACAAGGTAATGAATTGCATGGTTCATAACAGAAGAGGATATGGATTCACTAGGAGAAGTACTAAGATAGTTGCACCTCCAAGGGATAACAACATTAAGTGTTTTAATTAAAATAACTTTGGACATGAAGGTCAAACAGGTTCAAGACAAGAAGGTCAAACAGGTTCAAGACAAGAAGATCAAGTAACTCATCAAGAAAAGGATATCAAAAAAATATGGAAGGTGATAGAGGAAAGAAACAATGTAATTTGGGATTAAAAGTACTCCCAACCCAAAATTAATCACCTTAAGAGAGAAGGTGGTGAGGGGGCTAAGCTTAAGAGTCATATCTTTTAGCCCCATAGGTGTTCCTTTTGCCATTGATGTCAAAGGGGGAGATATTTGAGTAAGGGAGAGAGCATTGAGTTAAGGGGAGCAGCCTCCAAAGAGAAGAATTGAGTTAGGGTGAGTAGCCTCCATAGAGAGTATTGAGTCAAGGGGAGCAAATTTGATTCTTATAGATGGCTTTTGCAGTGATTGTAGTGATTTGCATTAGAGGTGTTGCCATCAATGACAAAGGGGAAGATTGTTAGAAATTTGAGTTAATTTGAGGCATTTTGTGTTGTCATTGATGTCACATGGATCACATTTGGTTTTTGTGGCCAAAATATTTCATAAATAAGCATTTATGATATTTTGGAAAGCATGGCTATTTACAGGGTTATTGTGAAAACCAAGGAAGGAAAAATAAAAGGTTTTATTTAAAATCATGGTGGGCTTATGTGGAAAGGGATTTTCTTAAAATCCAAGGTGGAATTTTGTTTCATCGAAAAAGGACCTTTGGTGATGAAGATATTAAAGTTTAAAGTTAAAGTTTAAATTAATGGAGGGCCGACCTATGTGCAATTAATGGAGGTTGGCATATATATATATATATATATATATATATATATGTAAAAGTTTCAATTTATTTTGGAAATGTGGCATATTATATATCGTCAAAAAGCTTATTTCAAGGGCTATTTGACTAACTTATTTAGAAGGATAAATAAGGTGTGTGTAAAGAGATATTTCTGATTTTACAAAGGGGTTCCAAAAGTGAAGTTTGCCTTGTTCTTTTTCAAGAGGATTGATTATTTCATGACGTGACAAGGTATGTGTTGAGTGTTAATTTGTCATATTACAAATAATAACACACAACTTAGAGTCTCGAACAAAAGACTCTTTCTTGCAAAGAAATAATTTATTTTATTTTCCTTCCTTTTATTATTTCTCCAAGTTTCTTTGTGAAACAGCTTTTACGTATATAAAACGAATTTCAATTTAATACATGCAACTGATATATCCCAGAATAACTCAAATCCTGCAGATAGCTGTTAACAAGGGGCCTTTGTTGATTCTCAATGAACTTTATAATCTTGACTTGTTTGATTAATAAAAAATAAACAAAACTCCTTTTGATGTTCTAATATTCACAATTTATTCTAAGGTTAACCTGTTCGTTTTATCTCCATTCAATAGTTCTGTTATTTCAGTGTTAGTCTCTGACATGAAATTAAGCATATCAAAGAATAAAACAAAAACTGTTATTTTGAATCAACTGGAAAATAATGAAGGATATTAAAATGGTTCACGATCTCCTCCCCGCAAAATCCCAAGTTAAGAGATGAAATCCCCAAAACAACCCAACCTATCGGATCCGTACTAACACATAATCTAATCGGATCAGATGCAAGACTCTAAGGAAAAGAATATAACTGCATCATTCTACCATTCACCTATCGTAACCCATCCCATGGCATAAACGAAATAGATACAAGACAAAATGATGCAACGGAAAGATTGACAATAAAACAATAGTTTTGGCTTCGATCTCCTTTTGATTTTACACACAAAAGTCGTGTTACCAAAGAAAAATCCTTTATTTCAATAAGTAATGCTTTTTTTTTTTGTTACAGTCTCCAGCCATCGTATCCATCTACATTTCTGCTATTTAACCTTTCTGTCACGCGTTCTCAGCTGCTCCATGACGCTTCATTTCGACTCCCGGGACCCTTCGCTTCAATTCCTGCCTTTTGGTATTCTAAACCTTGCGTGCAATCGTAACACTCGATCTCTGCGGCCAGTAACTGTTGTTATGAAACGTTACTCTGGTTCTGTCATTTTTGCCACGTGTCCTACGTCTCCTGCACCTTTTGTAATGCTTTCCCGCGGAAATCCTGACAGAATTTGCATTCGGCCTCTTCCGTTTCCTAGCCGCGATAATGCGACATGTCACGAAATCATGACATGTCACGATATCACGACATGTTCTTGGTCCGTACGCCTATAGTAGCTCATTGTAGCGATATCGCTACCGACTTTGCTTTGCCTTCTTTTCAAAAAGTGGTAGCGATATTGCTACCACTTTGGTTTCGAGCCTTCCTTCGATGAAGTGGTAGCGATATCGCTACCACTTTGGTTTCGAGCCTTCCTTCGATGAAGTGGTAGCGATATCGCTACCACTTTGGTCTCGAGCCTTTGCTTCATGAAGTGGTAGCGATTCGCTACCACTTTTCCTTTGAGCCTCCGCTTCATGAAGTGGTAGCGATTCGCTACCACTTTTTCTTTCGAGCCTCCACTTCACGAAGTGGTAGCGATTTGCTACCACTTTCAACCTTGTGCTTACTCTCGGTAACTCATAGCGATGGAGAGATAGGTCGCGATTTCACGACATGTCGCGATATCGCGACCCTTCCAACACTTAGGCATTTTTCTTCTCTTCTTCATTTTTAGCATCCGGGTCTTTGAGATCTTCCCTAAAACCTGCAAAAACAAAGGTAGGTCCCCACTTCTGGGGTGTGTTGTGGATGAACCACAACAAATGGCGACTCATCTGTCAAATGCTCTTGAGCATTTTAGTAAGAACCCAACCTAACACAAATCACAAATTTGAAAACATGGGTTAGCCCATAATCAATATAACTAATGCCCAAAATCAGAAGTACATGAATTATCAGAATCATCAAGTACTAGCTCGGTGTGTGCAATGAATTCCTTTCCTTATCATTTGAATTTGATCCACATTCCATCATCGGTTTTGCATGAATGCATATGCAAAATTGTGAATGATTTGCGTATCCTATTGAATATGCCATGAGAAAATGCATAGTCACTCTTGTAGTATTATGTGCAAACATTCAAGACTGCCAAACCCTCTTAGGATCCACTAGTGAACGGTTCATTATATCCCAAAGTTGGTTGTGAGTCCCTACTATCTTGAACCCATGTGTGAGTGGATGTGAAATCAGAACTTTGGGGAATCAGACTCCCAACCAACCGAGATGAGAGTTTAACCCTATCCTTACTATTCTGATTTAGAATTCTTTACCTCACTTTGAGCAAAATAATTAAACCAATTATGGAAGAAATGGTCATGCTAGTCTAACCCTCTAAACAATCAGTGGTCTTGTTTTTAGGCAAGACATGATGCCATGCATGGGCATATCTAACCCCACAATCCAAAACTTATCTTCATTTCTTTGGACCTTGGGGATGACTACCCATCCCTTGCAGAGGACAAGTAGTACGATCCTTACAATCCAATATAAGGATGAGATGGGAAAAAATTATTTATTTTACTTCTTGGACCTTGGGGATGACTACCCATCCTGGTTAGGGACAAATAGTACGATCCTTACAACCCAAGATTTTAAATGTAAATGGAAAATATTAATCTTGTTACTTAGACCTTGGGGATGACTACCCATCCTTTGCAGAGGACAAATAGTACGATCCTTACAATCTAAGACTTAATACGAAATGAAACATAAGAGCTTTGGGGAATCGATTCTCAACCAACCGAGATGAGAATTTATGCCCTATCCTTACTACTCCATGTGGGTCCAATCAAAGCTTTGGGGAATTAGATTCTCAACCAAACGAGATGAGAATTTAACCCTATCCTTACTACTCTGATTTTAGGCTTTAAGCTCTATGGAAGTGGTCAAAACCACTATTTTTAGGATCATGTTGCATCATAGGATAGACATGAAAACCATTTTTGCCCAACATTTTCCTCCAAGTTAGGTTTTGATCATTTTGCTCAAGATCCCTTTTAATGTATGAAACGTGCTTGGTCCTAGATACTTCAAGACTCAGTTTCCAACCTTAGGATTTACTTAAATTTATGTTATAACATAACCCTAAGAGGATTCAACATACTCAAATGAATTGCACCTAAGATGCAGATGCCACTACGGTGAAATGTATGAAAAGTGAGATGGAACATGAATGCATTATTTCTTGAATTGCAAATGAGATGATTTGTCATGCAAAACTGACTTTTTCATGCATCACAAGCTTCAAATGATCTAAATTAACTTTTTGTATTACATGTGGAGCTTATACAACATGATTCCAATGTTTCATATTCTCCCAATCTTAGGCATGCGTTCAACATCAAGCTTTTATTCCCCATTTTTTTTTTTTTTTTTAAAGGCAATGAAAAGGAAATCAAAGGAACACCACCACCTAAATGTCCAACTTAAGTATCAAATCTGCTGCCAGATAAAATGTCTGGATGTTACACCTGCAAGCACAATAGGTGGAAACAAAACTACCCACGTTAATTGTTAGAACAAAGCAATACAGAAAGCCTTCCTTCTAGCGCCAAAATGTTGAGTGTTAATTTGTCATATTAAAAATAATAACACGCAACTTAGAGTCTCGAACAAAAGACTCTTTCTTGCAAAGAAATAATTTATTTTATTTTCCTTCCTTTTATTATTTCTCCAAGTTTCTTTGTGAAACAGCTTTTACGTATATAAAACGAATTTCAATTTAATACATGCAACTGATATATCCCAGAATAACTCAAATCCTGCAGATAGTTGTTAACAAGGGGCCTTTGTTGATTCTCAATGAACTTTATAATCTTGACTTGTTTGATTAATCAAAAATAAAAAAAACTCCTTTTGATGTTCTAATATTCACAATTTATTCTAAGGTTAACCTCGTTCGTTTTATCTCCATTCAATAGTTCTGTTATTTCAGGGTTAGTCTCTGACATGAAATTAAGCATATCAAGGAATAAAACAGAAACTGTTATTTTGAATCAGCTGGAAAATAATGAAGGATATTAAAATGGTTCATGATCTCCTCCTTGCAAAATCCCAAGTTAAGAGATGAAATCCCCAAAACAACCCAACCTATCAGATCTGTACTAACACACAATCTAATCAGATCAGATGCAAGACTCTAAGGAAAAGAATATAACTGCATCATTTTACCATTCACCTATCGTAACCCATCCCATGGTGTAAACAAAATAGATACAAGACAAAATGATGCAACGGAAAGATTGACAGTAAAACAATAGTTTTGGCTTCGATCTCCTTTTGATTTTACACACAAAAGTCATGTTACCAAAGAAAAATCCTTTATTTCAATAAATAATGCTTTTTTTTTTGTTATAGTCTCCAGCCCCTGTATCCATCTACATTTCTGCTATTTAACCTTTCTATCGTGCATTCTCGGCTGCTCCATGATGCTTCGTTTCGATTGCCGAGACCCTTCGCTTCAATTCCTGCCTTTTGGTATTCTAACCCTTGCATGCAATCGTAATGCTCGATCTCTGCGGCCAGTAACTGTTGTTATGAAACGTTACTCTGGTTATGTCATTTTTGCCACGTGTCCTACGTCTCCTGCACATTTTGTAATGCTTTCCCACGGAAATCCCAATAGAATTTGCATTCGGCCTCTTCCGTTTCCTAGCCGTGATAATGCGACATGTCGCGAAATCGTGACATGTCACGATATCGCGACATGTTCTTGGTCCGTACGCCCGTAGTAGCTCGTTGTAGCAATATCGCTACCGACTTTGCTTTGCCTTCTTTTCAAAAAGTGGTAGCGATATCGCTACCACTTTGGTTTCGAGCCTTCCTTCGATGAAGTGGTAGCGATATCGCTACCACTTTGGTCTCGAGCCTTTGCTTCACGAAGTGGTAGCGATTCGCTACCACTTTTCCTTCGAGCCTCCGCTTCACGAAGTGGTAGCGATTCGCTACCACTTTTTCTTTCGAGCCTCCGCTTCACGAAGTGGTAGCGATTCGCTACCACTTTCAACCTTGTGCTTCCTCTCGGCAACTCGTAGCGATGGAGAGATAGGTCGCGATTTCGCGACCCTTCCAACACTTAGGCATTTTTCTTCTCTTCTTCATTTTTAGCATCCGGGTATTTGAGATCTTCCCTAAAACCTACAAAAACAAAGGTGGGTCCCCACTTCTGGGGTGTGTTGTGGATGAACCACAATAGTATGCAATATTATGATTTATTTTATTTTATGGTATAAGTGGTTTTGTGAGTGAAAAGGTTATGCAATGTTTTGATTTATTTTATTTATGGTACAAGTGGTTTTAGGAGAGATAAGGAAGTTGTGCAATTAAAGGCCTTGGTGATGGTTATTGAAAAGTGGAGTAATGTTGATTATTTTGTGATCTACTAAGCCTTGTGAAGATTGTCAAAAGAATTTTGTGATTGTGGCAGATTTACACCAAGTCTTCAAGTGGAGAGAGGTCCACCAATTAGTGCAGTAGAGAGACAAAGTCTTCTAGAAGATCACATAGCCAAAGCAGAAGAGGAAAGAGTTATCCTGTGGAAGAGATCCACAAACTTGATATTAGGGAATTAGCATCTCCTTTGGATAGAGATCCATACACATTACAATTGGGAGTGATTCCCAAAGATATTGATTCAGAAAGTTTTAGTAAAATATTTTCTCCGTGGAGTAGCCCACATTGGGTGAACCATGTAAATTGTGATGTCTCTATTATGTATGGTATTTTGTGCATTACTTTGATTACTGCTATTGATACTGCTATCTATACACAACATAATATTGAATTGGAAGAAAAAGTAAAAAGTGGTATATACTGTTCACCCCCCTCTCAGTATAAGCTTGTGTTCTTCAGGTATGTAGTGCTCCACATGTTCCCCATACAACAAAGCCATCAATAGTCCTTACCAAGCACAGTTTATGAGAGAAGATCAATGATCCAAATTAATCTAAAGAGTAAATTCATAATCTATGTAATCAAACTTGGAACTCTATTAATCATTAATAATAGTTTTTACAATCCACAATGCTCCATGCGTCATCAAAGAATTTTAAGTCATTCATAGTTGACTACCCCAATTAAAAATATCAATGGTCTACATTATCCTAGAAGTCTTCACAAAAAACCAAAGTTTTTTAGATAAGTCTTCATAAATTGACTAATTATTTCTTTGACATATCGGACGAACAAGGTTCCTTGAGTCAAGATCTTGCAATCCAAAAAGGGCCACATGTAATAAAATTAAATATATTAAATGAATTCAATCCACCTACTAAATTTTTAATAGTCGATATTGGATTTTGATATAGCATGTATAGATAAGATTAAATAGGGAATATAATAGGCATAATTGAGAATATTTAATTGGGCTAGGATTGGTTTTCCTGGATCATTCGAATGACTACGATTGATTGAAAGCCTTAATGAATAAATCATGATAGTTATAGTGGATTAGATTTAATCATGAAAGAACACAAATGGTTGAGATAAAATTATGGAAAAGGAAAAATATTATAGGCAAGGTGTTTATGGATAGGATTGCATAGGATTACATGATGAAATAAACAAGAACTGTAAGGGATAAGATTAAATACCATATTAATGCAAATGGCTGGGATTAAATCATATAAAATATGAATATATTAGGTAGGTACTAAGACTCATCAATGATTAATATTTAACTATGTGAAGAAATCAATAGTTAGGTTCTATTCAACAAATTAGAAAAGATTCAAAGGTAAGAAAAACCATTAATAAATCAAACTACATTCTCATAATATCCCAATGGATGAGAAAGTGCCATGAGATAGGTGATAAAAAACAAGATTCCAAACATCTACCTTTGACATCTTATATTTAATACTAAAGTATAATTGATGATGGATATTTAATATAGGAAGGTCGCTAGCAGAACCCCACACATAAAAGTCAAAGTCAAATAAATACAAACATATGATATTGATTAACATTAAATACAAATGATTAAATAAATAATTTCTAAGTGCATCAATGGCCCCAATTTTATATTCAAGCATCTTCAATGGCCAGGATCAAGAGAGGAATGACTGAGTGATTTTATGAGCATATCAATGGCCAAGATTAATATTCAAGAAATCATGGATGATGCATATTAAACAATAGAGTAATATGACTACCTTGGCTTACAATGACTACTAAAGAAGTACCAATGGTTAATATCTCACCCTAAATTGACTCTTATGGCTGAGATCTAGTGACTACATCATGAATATAATGCTCAAGATTTAATTCTTCAAAGACACCAATGATGAGGATTGACTTAAAAATATTTTCTCCCTAGGCCAAAAAGAATCAAAGAGAGCATGCTAGATGATAATATTTGAAATATATCAATGGTTAGATCAACCTATAGCTAGATAATCAGTGGACATGACTAATCCAAAATTTGGCACACAAATTAAAGTGTCTCAAGATGCATCAATGATTCAATATTGGTGTTCATAAATCCTTTATGGTCAATATTAACTTGTAAAGAATCGGCACACAGGTTGACAACCATGAAGAAAATTTGATATCCAGAGACAATATTGAGTTAATAAATTAGCACATGATTCAATATCTCCCAAAGCAAATCAATGGCTTATACCAAATGATTATTAATATTGATAGTCTAAAGATAATAACAGATAAAGCAAGTACTATGTCTCTACATTTTAAATGGTTATAAATAACAAGGTGGAAGCCATAGTGTGGCAAGGGGTGATGACATAGTTGGAAATAGTAATGACTAAGCATGTGAAAACACATAATGTGTAAATTGCTACCTATACTCATAATTCACAAAAATAATTCTAGAGAGATTAGTGTCGAAGTTGTGCATTTATAGAGTGTGATTAATTAAGAGTGATTATGGCATCATCAGGAACTATTGTAGAGATAAATAAGCTAAAATAGGTAAGACCTTATAAAATTATGCCTAACAGATCAATTACTAAAGATATGAAAATTGCACAAAAATTTTATGTTGATAAGAAGCTTACCTCCGAGCAACAATGGGAGTTATATCATACAACAATATTCAAGTTTGAGAAAACTAAGAATAATTACTAGAATCACTCGACTCTATTAGAAAATATATTCAGGAAGGCTTAGAGCATTCAAAATGAGGGTTCTCCATTTTGTAACGGGTGGAAGTATGATTTGAGTAATATAATATACCCAAAAGTATACTATTCATTTGATCTATTATATTAGTTTACAATGTCATATGACCCTAGGATCAAATATTTCATGGACAACAATGGTAGAGTGGCTTTCAAAATTACATTCAATTCCTTTAGGAAAATCACCCCCCTCCACCCTACAACATGGGCCCTCGACCTAAAAGTGATAGCTAGGCAGTTGCACCATATAACACAAATGTTGGCTTACACAAAAAATTTTAGGTGTGACAAAAAAGTATCTTATGAATTGTATATGAATAAACATATGTTGTAATAATGGGCAATGGACTATGTGGACATTAAAAATTATAGTATTAGGGGTCCAAGACTTGAAACTAGCCAATAGGGGGGCTATATATATTTTATTATAGTGCAATAGGAGGGGTCACATCCCAATGTATAAATAGGAGTAATTTATTTGTTATAATATGCATGACGAATTCATAGCACCACAAATAATAGTAAAGGAAGACCTAGATCAAATGTTTTCCTTCTCTTATTATTCAATATTCGTCCACCTCCTAATAGGACATATTACCCCATAAACATTGAATCATAGGGAGGGGTACAAGCCCCTGATGTGCAAGATATATTACCTTGGATCCATGACGGTGAATCAAGCTACGCCCAATTCTTTGGCTAGTTTCTACCATCTATTCATATACATCTCTACAGATACCACCCTGCTAGGCTAGGCCCAAGAATATAATTTTTTTTTTATGAGGGCCATATAGGTTATTTATTTCTTACTAAGGAGTTCACTTACATAAGAATCTATGGCTTGAAAGTGCTTCATAAGGCTTTGTCAATTTTTTTCTTGGAATTTATAGAAGCACTAGAGATAATCACGTAGATAGCAGAAGAAGCAAAAATGATATTAGGGAAAATATTGGGAAAAATCCCTTGGCTTGATGTCCCCTACAAATTAGGCTACTATATATAGAAGGGCCATCAGAGTATGTTAAATTCCATATGGAATATGGATTAATTTGGCTTCTTAGAAATAACTTGGAGGCCATATGATCCTGAAGGTTATTATCAGCTACTAATGTAAAAATTAAAGTTGCTTATCCCAGTCACACATAGATTAGAATATTTTGAGGATAAACTTAGATATGCCCTAAAGAATACATTGCCAACTAAGCCATTATGGGCTAAGGACCCAGCTAAAATAGTAACAATCACATAAATTGAATATGTTAGGGACTACCCACCATAGCTAGTACTGTTTAGGAGTGTTATACTTGAATAAGTTGCCCCAATTATTCTAGTACTGTCACCATAGGAGTTTGAAGATCCCATTTTAACAATAATTGATCAAGAACCTACTTAAATAAAAATTAGAGTAGAGCCTATTAATCTATATGTGGCAACATTGGATATTCCCAAGTCCATAGAGCATACCCTCGGTGATATGTCTAAGGCTAGTGTGAGGAGATTATCTCAATATCCTCTTAAATCAAAAAGTATATTATCCAAGCCTCTTCTCTGGTAGAAATATTTGATGAGAGAATATTGCAATTAGCCTTGCTTCGGCCTATGTTTATCCCTAAGGCCTTAGTCATCAATAAAAAATAAATCAATTTATCAACATACATGTAAAATAAAATTTAGGCTATTGAAGGTTTAGAAAATTTATTGAGGGATCACTAGATCAAACTGTCAAGGCCCACTAAATCCACAAGAGCATAATAAGGTAATTTTGGAAGAAACCTCTTCAAAAAAATTAACTAATTACATATTAGTTAAGACAGATGAAACCAGAGCCTATGATACTTAGGATGACAAATATCTTGAGGTAGTTGTTGAGGAGGAACAATCTCAATATATGGTCATCGAGATAGACACTTAGGTATGATAAGTCTCACCTACAACAATGTCAGTTTTCATACCAGTAGGGAAAGGGTTAGCTCAAATTGACAAATAAATAGGGACAACACATTTAAAAATTATAGAATACCCATTGACCTTGGTCAAAATATCATCTTAGACAATAGTGTAGGCAATAGAATCCATACACAAGGACAATCAAAATATGAGAACAAAAAAGTAGCAATTGCTAGCAAGAATCAAAGAGCTTGAAGAATAGAAATTAGTTCCCCAAATTGTGGTTTAGAAATTTGACCCTAAAATCATTGTCCATAGTATTGACTGCTCTGATTTTATTATAAAATATAAGAAGCAAATGTATGAAAAGTTACAGAGTGAGCTGAAATCACTAGGTCAAATATTTAAGAATATCAATACCCTTGTGGTTTCAATAGAAAGTATGAATATTCTCCTAGAGTAGATAGATAATAGGTGGCATTGATACATCACATATTTCAATAGTTTGATAAAAATTACGAGGTAAATGAACAAGTTAGAATTCAATATGGCACAATTTTTTATTGCTATCAAGAATTCATGAAAATATCAATTTTATTGAGAGATAGGCCAAAATCGGATACATTTTTAACATAAATGAAGGCTTGGGAAGAATTTAATGAATAATTAGGCCAAGAGGGATTTTCATTAGAAGAATGTGAGGGAGTATCATATTTTGAAGATTTTATTTTTAATAAAATTAAAAATTTTGATTGTGAAGAAGATAATGAATCAGAATTAGTAAACTAGATTAGTATTCTAACTTTATTTGTACAAATTTTACTAAGAAAATAGGGCTCTATCAAATAATAAAAACAATAAGGTCTTATAGACCCTACATATAATAAGGTTCACAATTTCTTTTTATTATGAGGCCTAGGTTCACATCAGTAACTTAATAAAGGATGAAGAAAATAAACAAAACAAAGGGAAAGACAAAATAAAATGGCCTTAAAGTGTCAAAATATTAACTAAAGCCTTATATAGGAAAGAGAATATTTCGAAAAGGATAAGGGTTAGGGAAGGATGCAACAGAAGAAGAATGAAATTCAATGGTTCATAAATAGCCAAGTGTAAGACCATGATCCAAGACAATTGTAATCCATAGAAGAAACTAATGTCTAAGAAATAACCAAGTGTGTGGCCCAAATTCAGCACAGTTGCAGCCAACTAAAATTTTTTAAGGTTGGAAAGTAGCCAAGTATCATATTTAGGGTGAGACAACTTGAGACAACTATAATATAGCTATAATACATAATAGTATCAACGGTGCAGATGCAACCAAATGGAGAAATTAGATGGATCCAGTTGCAGTAGAATAGATCATATTAAAATTATAAATAGGAGTTGAACCAATCAAATAAAGGATCAAGTTTGGTATTTCCATTTTGCCAAAGGTATTATTGAGTGCCCTTGTCCCATCAATTATATTTCTTTGAATATTTTTTCCCATATCCATCTCTTATTCTTCACCATTATTGTGCAATTCTTGCTCAAGAAGCATTTAGTCTACTGAGATCATTTCTAGTAGTTGGATTGAAAATCATGAGGCTCTCTATTACCACATTGGAATGGAGAGTTCAAAAATTATTGTTACATTCTTTGAATAAGAATTTAGATTGTATTCATTAAGAGAGATTAGAGTTATTTTTGCCAAACTCTTCCCTTATAAATATATTATATCATTAATACAAATCCTACTTCCTCCTTTGAGCACTTGTCAGGTATATGCGTGTTTCACATTTGCATATTACATCATTTAAATGTATGAATGACATATTCTCTCACTGGTGAATTTCAATTATTTTTGTTTCATAATTTGAATGAGTAAAATTGACCCAGTTCTTCCTTTCTTTTTCTTTCTATAATATTTAATTTTTTAAACCCTTGCTACAATTGATAATTGATAAGGCACCAATCTACTAATAGGAGTATAATTGACGAGTCTTATAATTATTTGATCAAATCTTAAATTAATTTTATTTTCTTTTTATCTGGTTGAGCATAAGCATTTAAAATATAGCTTAGATTAGGTTTTCTAATATAACTTTGTTATTTAGAGGTTTATTTCTATTTTCTTGAGTTGAAGAGGTGGATCTACTAGAGTCCACAGTGTTTTTTGGAATAAGAAAAATTTAGTGGCGTGACAATTTATAAGAGATGTTGAAAATTTCCCCAACATGATAATCACACCATTTAACAATCTTGGCCTTCATGGGATTATTTTCCTGGGAGTCTTTTTCTACTTCTAATTTTGATTTTAGGGTTGACCCCCATAGCATTTATTCTTTGGAGAACCATTATTTTCTTTCTTTAGTTGATACTTGGTGTTCTTGTTTTGTTATTTACTCTTCCTCATTTTATATTTATGTTCTTGTGGTTCTACTCTAATTTGACAACAAGTTTGTATGCCTCTTCTAATATCTTGAATTTGAAGAGGTACATACCCTCTCAAATGTACAATTATAATCCACTATGGTACTTGAGTATTCGATACCTTTTTAGTATCTTGAATACCTAGTTTTGCTACCATGGAATGAAAATAATCAGTATAAACTTGAAAAGATTGGTCTTTACCTTGGTAATTATTGCCATTGCTTGTATTAGTCTTCATAGGCTCTCATAAGATAATATTCTTCCTTGATGACCTCCATAAAATAATCCCATGTGAACACTACTTCATCTTCATTCTCTTTCATAACCCTATTACAATATGCTTCCCACCAATTTTGAATAGGTAATTAATCTTTTAACAGTGCAAAAATGATTTTCTTGTTGTTGTTGAATTTATTCATAGAGAAGCATGAAGATATATGGTCCAACCATTTTTCTAAGGAAATGGCATTAATTTTTCCTTCATAAGTAGGATTATCAAAATTCACATGCACCTTAAAATGTATGGGAGAATTAGGGTAGTGATAGTTGTGCAAAGGAGGTCATAGAATTTTCAGCAAGGAATCATTGAAGAATTTGGTCAAATTGATCTATCATCTCGTTCCTATATTTTATAAGGGCTTAATTTAACATCTCCTTGAAAGGATCAATTGTCTCAATGTTATTCATTTTAGTTCTCACTTAAGATCATTTGAAATGATAAGGGAGGTAATTATATGGATCTCATGTTTGATTCCTAAAATTTTGATATCTTGATATTGTGTTCATGGGCATAAATCAAAAGAAACATTGCTTTGATACCACTAGTCCAAACCTTAAACTTTTGATTTAAGAAATATCAAGAAAGAGTGCATTTCTAAAATAATAGAGTATAACAAAGCATAAGATACAAATATAGGAAAATAATATAATGATTTTCTTGCTCAAAAAATAGAGTACAATGAAAGCAATATTTGAGAAGAAATGTGAGGTTATTACATTGCATCTATCACTCATGTCTTTGCAATTAGGGGTGCATTTCTCTTTATACAATATTGTTGGTGTGTTATAAATCCATTGTCTTTTGGAAGGTCACCCACAATGTGGTGGTTCACCTTCCATGAGTTAGAAGGTCACCCATATGAAAATGTGTTTATTCACCTTTCACAAAGGGTACTCAATTGAAAATTACATATATATGACTTGTCAAGTTGTGTTTTATCTTTTATTAATGTGTCAACATGGCTAGAGATTCAATTTGGCTATAAAAATAGAAAATTAATATTTTTAGTAAATATTTTGTTGTGCATTTTTTAGGGCCTCTAGTGCATTTTTTATACAAAGTTGTTAGCAACCTTATTTACAACAATTTTGCCTATTAAAATTGTTATTTTCAATCTAATATTTCTAATGCTTCTTAAATGTATCAAAAGGGAGTTCTGAGAAAAAATTTATGCCTCTAATAGTGTGGTTGCCATAAAAAATGGATTTTTAGGCATAAAGACATGCCTTGAAAAGATCACATATCTATATCAGATTTACATCCTATACAAAAGAGTCTCAACAACTTTTTGCTAATCGATCTAGAGTACTATTTGAGAATAAAATGGTCATTCCCTATGAAGAATGAATCCTCCCCTTATGAAAGCCACTATAAAGTCCTATACTCAAGAAAATAGATCATTAGAATTTGACCTCATGTTGTTGAGGGAAGTAATAAACAATGTTATAGCTATGAAAAATACTACGATGTGACTGAAACAAATTCAAAAATCACTTTATGATGCTTGAAATCCAACAATAGGAATAAAAGTAATTTTTTGAATTTTCAAATTCTAATTCTAAAAATTTCCCTCCAAAAACTAGAAGGGGATCTCTTCTTCTCTTTTTTAATTTTTCTTCTCATATTGTTGAACACAAAATCTTCTCTTGCATAATTAGTTTATGTCACACTACTTTGACTTTGATACCATGTTGGAATTTAGAACACTTTTGAAAAAATATCTCAAACTATACATTCACCTTAATCATATGTAGAAGAGTAGAAGAGAAAAATAAAAATAGCATATAAAAAAATAATAATATAGAAAATAAAAATAAGAAGAGACGGGTATCCATAAGCATCCCCCCACCATATCATGTCACATAAACTAATACAATTGCTTAATAATTAGGGGAATTTATAGTGATACATAATCCCCAATTCATTACAAACCATAAGTCAATATACCTTACTTGATATTCAATTACAATATATTAAATATATTAAGCCCTTAATTGAGTTATCAAGGAATTAATAGATTATAGTCTTGAGTTTAATTTAAAATAAGTAAAAAAATTAAGTAGTGAGAAATGTCAGGATGCTTTTAAAAATATTTGGAAGATGAGGGGTTGTCTATTTATTTTATAAGAGCTTCAGGTAGTATTATAACAATATGATATAAATGCAAATGGGATGGGTAAATGTTAGAAGCACAAAGTAATTGGATTGTTGGACTATTTTGCAAGAAAAAGAAAAACATTAAGTTGGGGTTTTAAAAGCAAATGGTCCAACCATGATTACTCCTCATGAAAGATGTTGGAAGGATTGTAGAATATTTTTGTTGAACACAATGATGATTCATAATTGTGATCTATGGATTCTTGGGGGTGACTTCAACAAAGTTCTATCTTCTTTGTAAAATAAGGGTGGTACTCTTGGGTGGTATCAATCACTACAAGATTTTACTTTATTCATCCATTTAAATGACCTTTGGGATATTATTCCTTCAAGTTTATAATATACATGGGATAATAGATGGATTAAGCAAAGTCATATAGCAAAAAGATTGAATAGATTCTTGGTATCCAAAACTTTGTTGCAAATAGAGTATACAATATCTTTAGATATTTTATTGCAAGCAAGATCAAATCATAAACCCATTGTATCGTTCCAAATTTTTTGCACCCTTACCTTCAGGCTAAAGGATCCGCGCCCGAAAGGGGGATGCGAGAAGGATGGGACGGTACCTCGGACTGAGAGGCCCTTTGAAGGTCGCGCCTCTTGGGGGAGGGGTATTAAGGTGATTTTTTGACGGATGGTGGGGTTCACCAGGAAACTTTTAGTGGCAGTTTCCACGCCTAGGTTGGGAATGAGTTTGATGTGTTCAGTTTTATCTTTAATCATCCAAGTCCTAGGTTTGGCCAAATGAATCTAAGTTGTTCTATATGAAATGCAGATTTAAATGAATACAAAAAACAGAATTAAATAGAAAACACAGAGAATATGCTAGATGAGAAAAGCCATACCTGATTTCGGATGTCTGATGGAGGTTCTAATTTTTGAAGTAGTCCAGATCGCCTCTGATATGACAGGATCGTCTGAGATCTGACAAGATCGTCTGAGATCTGACGAATTCGTCAGACGAATTTGTCAGAGACCTGCAATCAGAGAAATAGATACAAAATACCAGAGATGCAGCTATACCAACAAAGGAAAATGATGTAAAATGATAATAGTGATGTTAAGATGATAATTACAAATAGAAATTTAAGTGGATTACAATGTTTTAATGACAAATTATGACTTTATTATGCACTTAAGCTACATGGGGTGAACTCCAAGATGCAGAATAATAGGAAATAACAATAAGCTTAACTGGATGCAGAATAAAACAACAGAAAAGAATAGAAAAATGCAAACTCTGGGCACTGATTGCCCCCAATGTTGGCTGCAGTCGAAATCGTCTATAGAATACGAAATCATCTCGAATTTTGGCGTGATCATCCGAGATCGTACAAGATCGTCTGTGATGATCTGAGCTTGCTCCGCTGAAGAATAATGAAGTTCCTGCAAGAGAATTTAGAAGGGACGAAAGCAAACAGTAATCTAAGATACTATAATGCATTTAAAACTTCGTGTTATAGAAAATTTCAGCCAGGGGTAGGTCAAGGGGAGGGCCTAGGATTAAATAGGCTTAGGAAGGAGGTTGGGAGGTTGGAGATCATCCCAATTTGGGAGATCTCCAATGGGGGAGGTCTCTAACCGTGTAGACACACTGCTTTTGCCCAAGTTAGAGACGTCGTTGAAACAGAAGCTAATTATGAAAAATTAGTTTTGGGACGAAATCGTCTGGACGTTTTGCTCTAGACGAATTCGTCCGATCTGAGGTGATATCATTTGATCGGCGATGATATCATCCAACGGTCACAACAAATCCTAAAAATGGCACGAAAAATGAGGAAAGCGGTTTAACGGGCAGTTCGGGGTTAAAATTTGAATTTGAATTAAAATTCAAATTTGAATTATTTACTAAGGTTTTACTGCGCCAATTTTAGGGTGCTACATTTTGCCCCCTCTTTAGCGAATTTTTCAAGGAAAATGCGTTAAAGACGAGTTCTTCTCGATTTACGAGAAAGCAAAAATTTATTCCAATTTTTAGGTGACGATTCTAGGTCGAATCGTACGACAGCTTACTATGGTGCCCCCTCCATGTTTTTACCCAAATCGAACGTTTGAGGTAAAAACGCGAAAAAGCAAAATTTAAAAATGTTTTTAATTGTTTTTGAATAAAATTAAGAAAATAGGGTAAAACCCTAATTCATTGTTACTATTCATTTTCCTGGTTTCTAGAGCTCTGCAGACAAGATGGTCGAGACAGCGCACAGATCGACAGAGGTCCGGAGCGGGCTACGGGTAAGGATCTAAACTTAGTTTAGAATGCTTTAATTTGAATTTACATGCTTTTTAGATTAATTTTGAGCAATTTTTGATCATCGCGGCCATTTTTGGGCCGTCGACGTCGTCGGGACGAAATCGTCCCGATTTCATCGAAATCGTCTCGATATCGTCGATTTCGTCCAAGGGCGAAATCGACGATATGGGGATGATTTCATCCAATAAGGGACGATTCCCTATTGCGAAATTGATAGACGAATTTGCTCAAATTTAGGACGATATCATCCAATAGTGGACGATATCATCATTTGTATGAAATTGAACTTATTTTACTTGCATTTTTAATCACTATTTTATTAATGATTTTTATTGTTTTGTTGTTTATGTTGTAGAGGGGATTACTAAAGAGCCGAGAATGGAAATACGGGGGTCTAAGGGATGACTTGGCTGCTCTAGCTCAGGCAGAGCGAGATCAGTTGGCATAGGTCGGCTTGCAGCATGTGGCAGAGATGCCACAAGTTTCTACAGATATGGGGCTATTGACAGCCCTAGCAGAGAGGTGGTATCCGGGTTCATCCTACTTTTGGTTATCGATAGGGGAGATGGCTCCCACACTAGAGGATGTATGGAGGATCTTGAGGATCCCCATACAAGGATGACTGATAACTCCCATGGCCAACCAGGGCCACGTGATGATGCGACTATGCGGAGATCCGAGCTTCACCCTGGAGAAGGGCAGAGTGAATATCGAGTCGCTACGACAGATGCCTGGGGCATCTAGACTGACACAGGTGTTGGTAGGGGTAGTAGGTGGTCTAATGCTATGCCATCAGAGTGGATGTAGACTACCATGGGTACTGACAGATGTGGTCTACGACATGAGAGACCACGGGTACAGGTTTTCCTAGGGGAGCTTTATACTATGCCGATTGTACAGGATCCTGCATGGGGTCATGTACAAGGGCGGTCGATGTCTAGTCATGACATCTCTACTATAGGTTTGGTGTTGGGAGCACATTGTAGTGCGGAGGCCGATAGGGCTTCCTTTGATAGGGGTTGATGGGGAGAGGCCCCGAGTTTTCTACTGGTGGCTCCAGAGAGGGTCACAGTGGCGGATAGATCTGCCAATGTCCCGAAGACTACTGGATGACCTTGTCTCCGACCAGATCACCTAGAGGCCTTGGAGAGAGCATCCAGGGTGGGCCGAGGACAGATAGGAGCTGGCTCACATCAGGAAAACCTGTTAGCTGAGGATGGAGAGGGGAGAGGTGGAGCTCCACCGCTACGATCGAGTTTTGAGGTAGTTCGGTCTACAGTAGGGGATCCCTACTCTCATGGATTATGAGTTTTCCTAGACTATCCGGGATAACACCACAGTCAGCGGGGCTCCAGACATGCAGCGATTCTAGAGTCAGGACACGGATGATGCCCCTATCCAGCTAGTGGATGGGGATGATGCTAGGGTAGCCGATGGCTATGATGCCTAGTACATAGGCATCCGCCCTCCTCGGATGACGAGGGCTTAGGGTCCGATTCACGTAGTTATGCATCAGATGGGGAGGCAGTGCCAGGCAGCCATTGAGGTGGCACAGGGTCATGGAGGGAGAGAGCAGAGGAGGCCACAGGCTCAGCAGAGGCCATGATAGCAGGAGAGGAGGGAGGAGAGACCCCCTTCTCCATAGAGAGAGAGGCCACCATCGCCCGATAAGGGCAAGGGTGTGGATGTAGGAGAGAGTAGCGAGATGGCTACTCTTCGGGTAGAGAATGTCCATCTCTAGGCTCAGGTGCAGACCTTGCAGGATGAGGTTGCACGACACCGAGATGAGGCCACACAACTCAGAGATGAGGTCGCACGACTCAGGGCATGGAGTGGAGGGGCGAGCACTCGAGATCTAGCATGGGCTATTGCTCAGACTGCATTCTACTAGGGGATATACTACCATATGGTGCCAGAGGAGAAGAGGTACCTACTAGCCGATATTGTAGAGCCTATCATGATGGGGTCATCTAGGACATCATCACGATCAACATCTAGGACTCATAGCACCACATGGACTGCGATGGGGCCACCTCCTCCACATCCAAGCGAGAGGAGATGAGGATGAGAGCTCGAGGGGTTCTCGAGGCTAGCTCATTGACTGCACTACACAGATTGATATTTATTTATTATTTTTGATAGAGGATTGAGTATGCCGAGGTACAGATTGTGGCATACCAATCCAGTTTTGATATGATGTATATATTGTTGATATATATATATATATATATATATATATGAGATATTTTTGATCATATGACTTGTCTTATGTGTTTGTATGATGCTTTAATGTTTTGATTTGATTGATTTGATGATTCATGTAATTATGTCATTTGGAAATATTATAATTTTATGTCATGCTTTTAAAATTTAAATGAAATAATCTGATGTGAAACAAATTGGTTGTTTGTGGTATGATTTGATAAAAATAAAAAAGGGACTTTTAACAATAATTTCAAAGGACATTGTCGCTATTTATGACCATTTCATGGAGTCACCGCTCGCTAGGTCGTCAAGCTAATCCCAGTATAGAAATATTGCTAAAAGTAAAAGAGTGCTTAAGAGACTGTCTTAAGACTTTGATGTTGTGATGATGAAAAATGGTGATGATGATGATGTTTTGTTTTCAGATTTCCATGAAAATATTATGCATGAAATATATTAAAAAAATGATTTTTGCTAGGCATAAATTCCTAAGTGTGATAAAATTTTTGAATAATTCCCTAGGAATTATACCATCATTGCAAAATTGAAGTTTGACATAATGACATGAAATAGCAAAGTATTCGTTCTTTTTAAAGCATAATTGTGTAACATAATGATTTAAGTCATATGTTTTTATGATTTTAAATAGATGGGAAAATAAAATTAAAACAATGGTTTGCGCTAGGCATAGAATATTTAGGTATAGACTTATACCATCATCGCGAAATCCAAAGAAGAGATTGATATAATAGTTTTATTGCATGGTTGATTTTTTATTTTTGTTTTTGAAATAAACAGAAAAAATATAATATGAGGACTTGCGCTAGGCATAAAATTCCATTTTAAGTTTTGGAACTATACCATCGTCGCGGAAGTCGACAATATATAAATGTGGTTTTATTGCATATTTTTGAAAGCAGTTTTTGATTTTGAAAAGAAATATATGTAATTGTTGTAAATGAAATCATTCCAGAAGATTTGCATAAATATTTTTACATTATCTCAAAGACAAAATTTAGACTTATAAAGAATCCCATGTGCATATGTGAGTTCGTTACCGTTCTTGATTTATCATAATGATACAGAATCTCTCAAATACAAATGTGTGTGCAATTGCTTTGTGCATTTACCAGTTTTGAGCAAGATACTTTGATACAAGTGATTTGAATTAACCAAATAAGTGTTCATTGACCATGATTTATATGCATGTAACCGTACCAGACTACTATGTAAGTCGGGTTATCAAGAGCTAGCTAATCCATAAGCAAACATAGGTCTGTACAAAAGAAGGTCGCTAATGTAACAGACATATCACCACGCTAGGAGTTACCCAAGGCCAAGCGGGTTGGGCACAAACCACCTGTTATGGGGCTTACCTCACAGTTTTTGAATAATTGAGAATTCCAGGGATTCAAGCTCATTCACCCTTCTTTTCTTTTCAATGGGTAGGGAAAAGGGATTTTATTGCTTTTGCTTTTTTCTTTCTTTTCTTTTCTTTTTGTATTTTTTCTTTTGTATTTTTGCTTTGATATTTGAGATAATGCTGAAATAATGCTGAGATAGTACAAAATGATACTGAAATAATGCTTCTTTTTCTCATGATTTTGCTTGATTTTTCTTTTTCTTTTGCTTCCTATTCTAGGGATACTTGCTCGGATTGGCTGTAGAGCAAGGGATTTTTATTCTGGGTAGGGGTGAGCTTGTCCTTTTGTCAATTCTCAAAGATTCTAGACCATGTGCATGATAGGATAGCAGGGGAAACTTTTCGCTCAAGAAACCACTTCTACTATGTAGCATCGTGTTGAATTTGCAAATGTAATCATTTTAATGTGAAAAAGTGCACTTGGTTTAAGTAAATAACAAGATCAGTTCTCTATGCTCAAACTTTATTTAATTCAACATGTGGACTTTGATATAAGAGAGATAAGTAATCATGCCAGATAAAATCAAGATTTTATTCATGTGTTTGTGAAATGTGAGGGATTCCAAATAAATGCTAATTTATCCGAAATAATATGAAAATATAACTGCAATATTTCAAGAATCTAACAAGTACAATAAATAAATATACACAACAAATGTTTTTGAAGATTTTGATGATTTTGATGTTTTTATATGTTTTATATATATTTTTATATTTTTTTGTTATTTTGTGTATGATTTGAGAGAATGAATAATATTGTTGTTTGTTTTTGAAATTTTTATATGTTTTATGAAAACTGAAATAATATGCAAAATATATACAAATGATAACATGACCAGATTTATGCATAATAGCGTTTAAGATGCATAATGTTCATAGGTTCTTTAAGATATTTACCATCTAAGGTAGCTAATTTGTATGCTCCCGATCCAAATTTAGCAGTGATAATATATGGTCCAAGCCAGTTGGGCTCAAATTTACCTTTAAGGTCTTTAGTTGCATTAGTATTTTTTTTATTTTCTTTTAAAACAAGGTCATCGATCTCAAAGGATCGATGATGAACTTTCTTAGCATATGATCATTTAAGCTTGTTTTGGTAGGCACGAAGATGCTCCAAAGCATTGATGCGCTTCTCATCTAAGAGTTCCAGCTGACTAAGTCTGCCAACACGATATTCATCTCCTACTTCAGTATCTTGAAGTAGTAGAGCCAAAGAAGGAACTTCTAATTCAAATGGAAAAATAGCTTCAGCGCCATAAACCAAAACAAAAGGTGAAGTGCCCGTGGGAGTACGAACGCTAGTTCGATATGCCCACAAAGCAGGATATAATTGAATGTGCCAATCGCGACCAGATTTATTGACCAATATTTTAAGGATTTTAATTAATGTTTTATTAGATGCTTCTGCTTGGCCATTACCCTGAGGATAATAGGGAGTGGACCAACGATGTTGAATTTTATATTTTTGACATAATTTTTTGACATCTTTATTTTTGAAACAAGTTCCATTATCTGAGATGAGATTTGCAGGAATTTCGAACCTACAAATAATTTGATTAAAAATAAATTTGGAAACTTGGGTTCCAGTGCAGGAAGCTAAAGGCATAGCTTCAACCCACTTCATAAAATACTCAGTGGCGGTTATGATGAATTTGTGTCCATCAGATGACACAGGATTTATTTTGCCAATAATGTCTAAGCCCCATTTTGAAAAGGGCCAAGGGGATGAAATAGCCTGTAGTTCTTGTGCAGGGGCATGGACAAGGTCAGCGTGCTTCTGGCACTTGTCGCAATGGCGCACATAATCATGTGCATCATTCTCCATGGTAGGCCAAAAATATCCTATCCTAAGGAGTTTTTTAGCAATGGCGCTACCACTGAAGTGTCCTCCACAAGATCCATCGTGGGCTTCACTCAAAGCTGATCTAGATTCTTCTAGATTCAAACATCTCAATAGGATACCTTCAAAAGATCTCCTATATAAAGTATTGCCAATTATTACAAAGCGACTTGCTCATCTACGTAATAACCGGCACTGGTTTCTATTAAAACTGGCAGGGAAAGTCCCATTTTGAAGAAAATCAAATATATCCGTATACCAAGGTTCAGGAGTAGTTTCGTTGATTAGAAACACATCCAAAGGTTCTAAGCATGACTTATTTGAAGTGGGTTCCTGGAGTCGATGAATAATGATGGTGGCATACTCGTCATCTAACTCCAAGGGCAGAAGAGATGCAGCTGCAGCCATAGCGTCAGCCGCACATGGTTGCTAGTTCTAGGAATAGCTTCCAAGGTAACTTGATCAAATAAAGATATTAATTGTAAAACATATGCTTTATATGGGCGCAATTTATCATCTCTGGTCTGATAAACATCATTAATCTGGTTTATGACAAGTTGAGAATCACCAAAAACTAATAGATTTTTAATTTTTAGTGCCAAGGCAGCTCGTAATCCAAGGATTAGAGCTTCATATTCAGCAGTATTATTAGTACAAGCAAATGTTAATTTAAAGGACAAAGGGATAATGTGTTTTTGTGGAGATATTAAAATAATACCTGCACCAGCCCCACTCATGCATCGGGCTCCATCAAAGTATAAGGACCATTGTTCAGCATGGTCTGCCTCTAGTTGAAGGCATTCATCAGGAAACTCAATGATGAGGGGATGGGTAGACTCTAAGGGTGCAGCAACTAATTGATCTGCTATGATTTGACCCTTAACAGAATTTTGTCCTATAAACGTGAGTTCAAACTCGCTTAGAGCAAGAACCCATTTCGCTGTGCGACCCGATAAATAAGGTCGACTCATGAGATACCGCAAGGGATCAGATTTAGCAATGACATACATTTTTTGACTGAGCATATAATGGCATAATTTTTGTGTAGAAAATACGACTGCTAGACATAGTTTTTCTAATGTTGTGTAGCGGGTTTCATAACTGATTAAAGTTTGGCTAATATAATAATTAGCACGTTCTCTTTTCTCATCATCAAGTTGAGCTAACATAGCTCCTAAGGCAAAATCTGAAGCTAAAATATATAGGATAAATGGGCGATCAGGTCTAGGCGGTGAAAGCACAGGTGGGTTAAGGAGGTATTGTTTGAGGAGTTCAAATGCTTCCTTACATTCGTCGTCCCAATTGAAAGGGACATCCTTCTTAAGAAGCTTAAGAAAGGGACCGGTTTTGTCTGCCAGCTTATCGATGAAGCGACGGATAGCTTGAAGCTTACCTTGTAAACTTCGTAATTCAGATATATTTGTAGGTGCGGGCATATCGATGATAGCCACAATCTTGAGAGGGTCAATTTTGATACCACGTAAAGAAACTATAACCCCCAATAATTTATCGGACTTGACTCCGAATATACATTTGGCTGGATTTAATCGGATAAGGTATTCCCTTAACCGATTAAATACTTTTCTCAAATCATCTAAATGATCATCTTCATTAATAGAACGAGCTATAATATCATCTACATAATCATGTAGGATATCATGCATCATATCATGAAAGATATAAGTCATAGCTCGTTGATATGTTGCACCTACATTCTTTAAACCAAATGGCATCACTTTCCAACAAAAGGTACCCCAGGGGGTAATAAAGGCTATTTTAGCTTGATCTTCAAGAGCTATCCTGATCTGATTATAACCAAAAAATCCATCCATTAGGGATATCATTCCACTCCCAGCAATAAAATCAATGATTTGATCCATGTTGGGAAGAGGAAAATCATCTTTAGGGCATGCAGCATTAATATCTCTAAAATCTGTGCAAACCCTAACTTTGGTAGCTTCTTTCTTGGTTACTAGAACTACATTCGAGATCCATTCAACATAATCAATAGCTTGTATAAAAACAACATTCAAGAGTTTTTCTAACTCTCCTTTGACTAGCAAGGCCACTTTGGGATGCATTTTTCTAAGTTTCTGTTTAACAGGTTTAGCATCCGGATGGACTACTAGATGATGCATGACTACAGAAGGGTCTAAACCTGGCATATCTTCATATGTCCAAGCGAAGACATCTTCATATTCTTTAAGAAATGTAATGTATTGATCTTGTTTTTCTTGACTTAATTCTGATCCAATATTGATTATGTGAGGATTATCCTCGGTTCCAATGTTAACTTTTATGACGTTTTCTACTTCCATGTGTAGATCTCTCTCAAAATTAGGTGGGGCGGGTGAGACGCCCAATTCTTGTAATTCTTCCAAGGTTAGCTTGGATAATTCATCTTGAGGATTCGTGGCCTCAAGATGAGCTATAGTAGGTATAGAACCATTGAAATAAAATTCGTTGTGTAACAACTCTTCAACGGAGACATCATGAAAGATATCTCCCTCCAACTCATCGTCGGATTCAGCAATCATTTCAGGATAAGCTAAGGATAGCATATTACATGTAAATGGCTGATTTGTTAGATGCAAAGTATCACGTCCATCCAAATAATCTTGATAACATATGAGTTGATCATCATCTTCAAAAGGGAAGGGTTGACCCTTACTAGGAAATAGGCCCACACCACATCGGGCGGGCCATGGTTCTACCTCAAAAGGTTCTTTCATACCATCTTGGAAAGGTCCCAAACCTTTCCCTTTATATCCCATTTTAAGCATTATAGGTTTAGCTTTAGTATACTCATTAGTAAAATAACATCGAGCATATCCATCATAATGAGTTTTGATGTTCCTGGGTATTCTTCCCCAGTCATATCCCTTATAAATAAAGGCACAACTCCCGACTTGGTAAGTACTTCCCATAGGCTGTGGGAGGCCCAAGGTACGAGGAGATGGTGGCAAATTATTTAGAATAAGGGAATCTTGCATAGAAGCATTTGTTTTTTCTAATATGAGAATTTTAGATAAATCAGGTAAGAGCTCATCAGAAAGAGCGTAAGAGGTAGAAGGATCATTCCCTATATCTTTTGATGTGGAAGATATGCTTTTGGTAGATGTAGATAATGTAGAGGTGTTAATAAATGGGTCTATAGGTATAGAAATTGTAGGAGTAGAACATGAAACCTTGGTTGTGGGATTAGGATCTTTTCGAGGTTCTAATGTAGTTTGTTTAGAGGATGGTTGAGCTATAGGTAAAGGTGGAATTGATGGAGAAGATGTAGATGAAGTTATGGGTGTGTGTTTCACACGTTTAGATGAAAAATGAGAATTAGGATGTGTGGATGACAGGGCAGGGCAAAATTGAACTCCAACAGGTTCTGCCAAAGCACACATATCAAAGGGTCTAGGATCACCATGAATAGTGACCAACTGATTTTTAAATTCGAATTTAACACATTGATGTAAAGTTGATGGGACAGCCCGCATTGCATTGATCCAAGGGTGACCCAAGAGTATATTGTATGATGCGGGGCAATGTACAATAAACACGGTCGTATCTAAGGTTCTCGGACCAACTTGCAATGGGATGGTGATAACTCCACACGTTTCTTGTGTTTCGTCATTGAAAGCTTTTATGATCATGTCAGTTTTTTCATTTCATCACTTCTAAACCCAAATCTTTGGTAGAAGTCAAAAGTGCAAATGTTTAAAGATGAACCATTATCAATCAAGACCCTTTTGACTGCTACATCTCCTATTAGGGCAGTAATATATAAGGGGTTATCCTTATGTAAACTATGTTGTGGTATATCTCTATCCCGAAAGTCAATACAATCGACTTCTCGAGTTATTATAGTATTGGTCATGGCTTCGGGTTGAATATCTTGTGGTACCATCATTTGGCTTAATGTGAGCATCAATTCATCTCTATGTGTAGGAGAAGATCTCAAAAGGTCCAAAAGAGAAATTCGAGCTGTAGTATTTGATAGTTGCTCATTAATATTATAAGGAGGTTTAGGTTGAATATTAGGAGCATGATTCCCTTTATTAGGAACTTTCAAAACAAATGGAGCTGATCCATCATTCTGATTTTGATCTTGTTGAGAATTTTGAGCTTGTTGTCTAGTAATAGCTCCAATGGTACCTACAATATTATTTTGCGGATGATGAATAGGTCTTGGTCTAGCGTTTATAGCTTGTTGATTAGAAAGTAATTGATGAGAAGATGGTCTAGCAGTGACTCTTCTTGGAAATGGTTCTTCTGGAACCATAGAATTTGTAATAGGTTGAATAGCATCTGATTCATCTTCAGAACTATTCGATTGATTTGATGTGATTTCCATGTCACTTTTAGTTTCATATTCTGTATCACTAAGATCAAGAGTTTGAATATTATGTAGAGGCCTGGTCGTGACCATGGATAAAGTTGTGTCAAAATTTTGTAAATCATGAGTAGGTAAATGTCCACTAATGGTTCCTACATATCGGGTAGGAGGGGGAACATTATGATGCTCAATTTGATTGGCCACCTCTTTACCATGCTTTGGTAAAGGATGTTGAAATATGTCTAACGATTGATTGGCATTCTGATTTTGATTTTGGGGGATGTTCTTTTGAGCATTATTAGGAGGATTTTGTTTAGGTTGGAAGGCTTGCACCTCCATTTCATTATTATCAATCAAATCTTGTATTTTATGTTTCAATATTTTACAAGAGTTGGTAGAGTGTCCAGGTCCTCTATGGAAATCACAATGTAAATCAGCTCTGTATCCGGGTATAGTTGGATCAGGTTCCCGGATATTAGGTAATTGAATCAAACCTCTTTCGAGTAATTGCGGTAGAATAGTTGATAGCGGTTGATTCAATCTAGTAAATTCTCTAGGAGGTTTATCAGGAGGTTTCAATATAAATTTCTCTGTTGTCTTTGTTGTATTGACATTAGCAACATTTCTACTGTCAGTGACTCCATCACCCACAACTTGTTTATTTTTATATTGATTTCTGGATGTTTTCTCATCATCTTTCTTCTTAAGCTGACCTCTCCTAATGAGAGCATCCTCCACTCTTCGAGCTAAATCTATAGCCTGATCGAAGGTGGTTAAGGTGGCAGTTGATAACTCATAGGATATTTGTTCTTGTAAATTATTAATGAATATGTCCAACATTTCCCTATAAGGTAGCACAAAGTGCAGTTTTCCTATCAACTGCCTCCATCTAGCTAGGAAATCAGCAAAGCATTCATCTTTGTCTTGTTTTAAGTTGTATAAATCTTTAATGGTCACATGCCTTTCAATGTAGGCACTAAATTGATGGACAAAAGACTCAGCTGTTTCTTCAAAATTCCTCAAAGAATGGGTGGGCAATTGATAGTACCACTCTAATGCCATTCCTCCTAAGCTTTTTGGGAACATTTTTAGTAATAACAAGTCATCATATGATATATCATGACATGCTATCCTAAACATGCGAAGATGCTCTATGGGATCTTCAGTTCCTTTGTATATAGGCAGGACGGGCATAGGAAAGTGTTTAGGGTATGGCTGTGCTACAACTATGGGATCTAAAGGCTGACTACACATCTCTCGATAATTGTACGAGGGACGGTAGGGATCTATCTGGTCCATGCGGGAAGCTAACTATTTCACCATGGCTTCCAGATTACCAGTTTGCCCACCATATTGGTTCGGTGGAGCATGAGTATGGGATTTGTGAGCATATGATGGCATGACATAAGGATTAGATGCTATATTGCTATTGTGTAAAGTGTTGGTAGGAAGGGTATTATGAAGAAGTTTTGAAGTTGTATTATGTTGTATCCCAGATTGTTGAAAATTGATGTTTGGCTTAGTTTTAGGCTTTTGTCGATTTGAGGCGTATTGATCAATAGTTTGGCGAAATAAAGCAGTGAATGAAGGTTTCTTTTGTGCGGGAATGATTTTAGGCTCAATAACAGGTTCCTTAGGAGGTTGGGTAACCTGTTGTTTTTGCTTGTTCTGGATTATAGTGGCCATATCCCTATTAGATGGTCCAGCTTGATCACTTTCTTGATCAACGAAGGACAAGGGATTAGTGTGTATGTTAAACATGTCTTCCATGGTTGCTTGAGTTTCACTAATTTGTCCCCTATCAATATGAACTGCCATATTAAGAGCACCAATATTATTATTGAAGAATTTCCAGAAATGATCTATGTTATCAAAAGTAACAGTTCCATCTGGAGACATTCTAGGGGATGAGGATCCTTCCTCTCTAACATTTTCTTCTTGTTCATTTTCTTCAACCAGCTCATCTTCTGGCTGCTCTAGAGTTCCTCCTTCCAAGATTGGATCCTCAGGAAGGACATTTGGGTTTTTTGTTTTCTTTCCTAACCAATCTTCTTCTTCTTCTTCAGTTTGTTTACCATTCCTAAGTCTAGTCATTGTGCTTAAACTTAGATTTCAGCAAAATATTATATATAATATATATATATATATATATATATATATATATATATATATATGCAACAAGTTTTAAGAGGTATATATTTTAATTATATACCTACTATAATACTTAAAATAAAATGTTTTGATTTTTGTTTTGTTTTTTTTTTTTGTTTTTATAACAATATTATAAAGATAACAAACAACACACTAAATGCAAGAAATAATAACAATAAAAGAAATAATCTAGTCTTCTATAAATAATTTATGAATATCATTAATGGGCTCAAGTTCTTCAGGAGTCATGAAATGTTCTTCTTCAAATTGGAAATTTTGTTTCAAGAATTGTATAAAGTGTGCTATGGTGATATTATCTATTTCAGACTCTGATTGGTAGAAATAAAGCTCGTGGCAATACTCTCGATATAACACAGCTCTAGGAACTCTCCTCCATATTTCCCTATCTGTAAGAATGACCTCTTGATCTTCTATATGACCTAGGAATTGGTGTACTACAGCTGCGTTCTCGAGGTATTCCTCGAAGGTGTACAATTCGGAAGACACAAGGGCTCTTTTATCAGCTAACCACCTATGGCAAGCTCTCTGAAGTTCATGGTACAAAATGATACCTTAACTCGGCTCTGTTAGGGTTTGATGAGGAAAGCTACTTTGCTGGAATTTTTTTGAGACCTATCTGGTGGGCTCTGCGGGGATGGCAGCAATTTTTGGAGGAGGTATGAACAACTGGAGGAATGTAGTGATGGCATTAGGTCCATCACAGAGCGTGCATGCTAGGGCTGGTATTTCTTTTAAAAATGATTGGAAGGAACAGGATTTCCCATTGCATGCTAGGAATTGCTTGTTAAAGAACAATGGATGTTTGGAACGATGTGAAGCCAGGCTAGTTCTAGTGGTTCAACCAGACTCGGTGGCAGAAGATGTGGAGTATTTAACCAAACATGTGCTTATTGGTAAATTTATGGGCATCCAAATTTCTCTTCCCTTTGTGGAGTCTTGGGTTAGGAAGACTTGGAACCCTGAAGGTGATGTGGAGGTGATGTTGAGTGCAAACAACTATTTTATGGTGGTTTTTTCTTGTCTTGTGGATCATAACAAAGCATTTGAAGGAGGTCCCTATTTTTGTAACCAAGTGGGACTCTTTCTTAAACCCTAGCATGTGGGTTTCAACCCATCAAAGGAGCGGCCATCATGAGTTCTGGTGTGGGTTCAGCTTCCATGGCTCCCCTTGGAATTTTGGAGAAATGACATCTTGCATATGATTGCCCTTCTACTTGGGAAGCCGGTTGGGCCGTTAGGACAGACGTTGGATAAAAAAGTAATCTCTGTTGCCCGTATCTATGTTGAAATTGATTTAAAAAATCCTATTCCAGATTCTATTGAAATATAGTTCGGATCAACCGCATGGGTTTAAAAACTTGACTATGAAGCTCTTCCATTTCGTTGCCAGATTTGCCATGAATATGGCCACTTACAAAGAAAATGCCCTAAGTTTGTCCTGCTTGTGGCTTCAAATCCTGGGCCCTCTCAAGCTGTAAAAAATATGGATAAAGGAAAAGCCTCGATAAAGGAGGGGTATTAGGATAAGGAAGGCTTTGTTACGGTAAAACCTCGGAACAAAGGAAGAAAGGCAAAAAGAGACATTAAGGATAACCAGCCAGATGCTCAGCTCAATCATTTTGAAATTCTAGAGAATCTTGATCAGTGCATGGAGATACCTAAAACATCGCTACCTATTATAGATATAACATGACCAAATTAGTTGTCTCTTCATGAGGTGGAACCAAGGGAACCAGATACAGGGGGTTTAAATGAAGAACAAAGGGCTTTGGTTTCGAGTATAGGTGATATGGTTGGCCCTAGCCTTGGAAGTGAAGTTATCTTAGAAAATGGCATAGATTTAGATGTGCCCTCTCCTACCCAGGCACTGATGCAGTCATCCATGGACTGTAAAACTCCTACGATGCTGGGATTGCAGCATAAAATAATTAAAAAAATGCTTCAGATAAGAATATGAAGGTGGGTTGGAAGAAAGACCAGGATAAAATTAAGTTAATGGGGGAGACTTTGGTAGAGTCAGGTTTGGTGAGAACATTGGACTCCCATTTTTATAACCCCAAAAAATGATTATACTTTCATGGAATGTAAGGGGGTTGAACAGCATCCCCAGACAAAAAGTTGTTCGTGATTTGATTTGTGTTCATTCTCCGGATGTGGTTTTTATTCAGGACAGAGTATTGATAACTGGGAGAGTCTCCCGTCTAGGGATTCTCAACACCTACGGGAGTTGATCCATAAGGATGTTCAGACTTAATGTGGTTTGTTTTTTTTTTGGTTTTCTTTGGGAGTTGACCTTGTCTGGTGATTTAGCCTGTCTTGTTGCTTATTTGAGTCCTGGGTGGGGGCTCAGCTGTACTTTATAATCTAGACTTTTTATCAATAAATTTTTACCCCTTTATTTAAAAAAAAAGTTCATGATAAAAAATGAGTTGGTGAGGATCCAAGATTCTATCTAGGACAAACCTCTTGATTTGTTCAAGTTCTGTTGACCTAGATGAAATGACACCTAGTCTCCTATCAAGCTCGTCCCACAAAAGTTGGTTTCTATCTGTTTTAGGCACACTAAGCACAGAATTGATTTCTATGGCTGCTAATTGATTCTCAACATTTATAGTGACTGCTAGTCTTTTCTTAGGAGCTACCATCTAAACATGTTATACAACTTTAGCAGCTTTCTAATGATTTTAAATGCATCTATACTTTTTTTTTTGTTTTTGTTTTTAGAAGGTTTTAGCTTCATGTCGGGTTCACCAAAATGTATCGTTCCAAATTTTTGCACCCTTATCTTCAGGCTAAAGGATCCACACCCGGAAGGGGGATGCGAGAAGGATGGGATGGTACCTCGGACTGAGAGGCCCTTTGAAGGTCACGCCTCTCGGGGGAGGGGTATTAAGGTGATTTTTTGATGGATGGTGGGGTTCACCAGGAAACTTTTAGTGGTAGTTTCCATGCCTAGGTTGGGAATGAGTTTAATGTGTTCAATTTTATCTTTAATCATTCATTATCCTAGGTTTGGCCAAATGAATCTAAACTGTTCTATATGAAATGCAGATTTAAATGAATACAAGAAACAAATTTAAACAAAAAATACAGAGAACATACTAGATAAGAAGAACCATACCTGATTCCGGATGTCTGATGAAGGTTCTAATTTTTGAAGCAGTCCAGATCACCTCTGATCTGACAGGATCGTCTGAAATCAGACAAGATCATCTGAGATCAAACAAATTCGTTAGAGACTTGCAATCAGAGAAATAGATACAAAACACAAAAAATGCAGCAATACCAACAAAGGAAAATGATGTAAAATGATAGTAGAGACGTTAAGACGATAATTGCAAATAGAAATTTAAGTGGATTATAATGTTTTAATGACAAATTATGCTTTTATTATGCACTTAAACTACATGGGTGAACTCCAAGATGTAGAATAATATGAAATAACAATAAGCTTAACTAGATGCAGAATAAAACAATAGAAAAGAATAGAAAAACGTAAACTCTGGGCACTGATTGCCCCCAATGTTGGCTGCAGTCGAAATATTCTATAGAATACGAAATCGTCTTGAATTTTGACATGATCATCCGATATCGTACAGGATCGTCTGTGACAATATGATCTTGCTCCGACTAAAAAATAGTGAAGTTCCTGCAAACAAACTTGGAAGAATACGAAGGCAAATAGTGATTTAAGACGGTCTAATGCAAATAAAACTTGTGTTACAAAAAAATTTAGCCAAGGGAATGTCAAGGGGAGGGCCTAGGATTAAATAGGCTTAGGAGGGAAGTTGTGAGGTTGGAGATCATCCCATTTTGGGAGATCTCCAACGGGGGAGACTCTAACGGTGCAGACGCGTCTCTTCCCGAGTTAGAGAAGCTATTGGAACATAAGCTAATTATGAAAAATCAGTTTTGGGACAAAATCGTTTGGATGTCCTGCTCTAGATGAATTCGTCCGATCTGAGGCGATATCGTCTGATCGACGACGATATCGTCCAACGGTCACAACAAATCCTAAAAATGGCACAGAAAATGAGGAAAGCGGTTTAACAGGCGGTTCGAGGTTAAAATTTGAATTTGAATTATTACTAAAGTGATTTTAATTATTTGCTAAGGTTTTACTACGCCAATATTAGGGTGCTACACCCATTCTATTGATATGTGATTTACCCAATAATAGTCATCCAAAGCCATTTCACTTCTAGTCTATGTAGCTTCAAGACCTTAATTTATTCCATATGGTTATATTATGGTAGAATCATATTATTGCCTCTCTTATAGAATGTTTAAAAATATGTTGCTCATCATGGAAAGCCTTAATTGTAGAAAAAGAGGTGCCAACCCTTAGTTACATAATTTGAATTTATATAGAAGAATCATCTATGATAATAGCATTAAAACAAAGGATCTGCTTCAATCTATGGTAAAATAGAAATGTCCAAAAATTGGTTTTATCAAAATTAATTTTTATAGTATCAAATGACATTAACTCAACTGGTTAGATTCCTCAACTTTCCAGGAGGAGATCTAAGTTCAAATATTGTTAGTCGATATATGTTTAATAGGCAAGTTATTGTAATACTACTATGTGATCATGATGTAATAAGGGCAAGGCTCATTTCAATTCCATATAATCAATTAAAAAAATAATAATTTTGATGGTGCTTCCAAAAAAATTGGGAAAAATTCAATGGAGGTGGTGTTTTTTAAAAATAATTAAGGCAAATCACTCAGAATCATATGGAATTTTAACTAACAACTATGCAAATGTTAGGGAACTTCTTACAAGGATTAAAATTGCAACTGAAACATTAATATATTTTATTTAAGGGGGAATAATAAATTAACATTAATGATATCAACAAAAATAGATTTGGAGATTGCATTAATAAATATTATTTTTTAAGTCCATATATTATTGTAGGCAATATCTTAGAAATATGAGCATATCAACAAAAAAGGAAATTGGGTAGCAAATAATCTAGCCAATCACGGTGCTAATCTTTGTCTTAGTGAAATTCAAATTTTAGAAGGTAATTGGTTGAGTGAGATTTTATCTCTTAATGAAAATTATGTCAAGGACATGATTACATAAACACAACATTTTGAGAAAGATGAATATATTTGATAGAAAAGGAACTGAAAAATATCTTTAAAAAAAAATCAAATTGGATATGGTTTAATTGACCCAACAAAAAATGTAATATTTTGGTATTTTTATGGAAGTGGCCCCCAATAAAATCCACATATGGATTAATTAAAAAAAAAAAATCATAGAAGTGGTTTAATTGATATTGCTAAGGGTGAATAAATTAATAATACCTATAAGCCTATATAGACGATTCATGTAGGCTCAGATAAAGGATGCTCATAAGCTTACTTAAAGGATGACTATAAGCTTATATTTCACATGCACATAGACCAAAATTATTGTCATCCTTGGATAATAAGATCAAATTACTAACATTCCAACACTTTTACAAAGACTATAGACCTATTTAATGTCCCATATAAAATATAGAAATTGTAATTGTGATTCATCCTTAATTTTGACTTAAATATACTAAGAGCCTTTCAAAATATATCATAATGAGTAACTATATTTGAAGCATATGCATTTATGATTTTGTTTTCATATTTTTTATTTGTGTAAAAAGGACCAGCCACTTCATAGATGTCAGAGTTCACTTCCAAGGAACCACCCTTCTCAATTCCTTGGAGTGTAAGAATGTAATTATAGAGGGATAATCCTTAAACATTATCAACATCTTAGCTATCCACCAAACCCTAGTTGGAAAATTGATAATATAATGGAAAAATAAAAATAGAATATTAGGACCCTAGAAGACTTCCAAAGCATACACATCTATAGAGAAGGAAATATGGTTGTGGACTCTTTGTCTTATTTAGGAATACATCAAGAAGACCTGAATATTTGGAGGGAAATATTCCCCTAAGTTGTTTCTTAGATAGATTAAAATGAAGCTAATGATATTCTTAATGTCTTATAATTTCTTCAAGTTCTTGAGTATCGGGAGGGACAATGTTTTAGGAATGAAATATTTGTTACTATTCATCTTTCTCAGGATGAGGATGTATATGATTCTCTAGGTCACTTTTTTTTTTTGTATGGTACCAGAAGAAAGTTGGGCTGGTGAGACATGAGCACCTCTATTTGTGATATGAATTCTTATGGTGGAAAAAGGATTGGTGCTCTAACTTCAAATTTATGGTAAGTGTGGTGGCCTTGTCGAGTGGATTCACCTTTTAGCTTAGTCAATAGTGGGGTTGGATGGGTGAATACATTTCCACCCCCTTCTGGTTTTGGCTTTTGGTCCAAGTGGAATTCTCATCCATGTTTGATGTATTGGGTCTTATCTCATTGGTTTTAAAATCCCATGTTGATTTGGTTTCTATTGCTCTTCATGGCCCATGGCATTTCTTTAGTGTTGAGCCCCTTAGAATATTATGCCCCCTTGTATCACATGTTAATCCTCTCTATGCCATGATTATCTTCTCTCCCTTAGTCATATTTTTTATTCCTTTGTTCATTAATAGTGCTCTTCATGAGTTCAGGTGGCAATATTTTTTAAAGTTGTATGTTCTCCAATCACATGTTAGCCTTGCCAAGATTTCAATATTTTATCCTTTCATTCACTCCTTGCCTTGTTATTATGTGATATCTAGTCTTTTTGATTTTATCCCACTTCATGTTAGTTCTTCTAATCTCTCCCATTGGCATGTTTCCCTGCATGTCTAGTTTTAGTCACCCTTGGACCAATTGCAAAGATTACCTTGGGATGGATGGTAGATTTGGAGAGCATTCCAATATTAATTTTTATAAAATTCTAGTCATTGGATTCCTTTTGAAAGCTATATTGAGGAGGGGGTAGTCAGACATCCCATTGTTGCTTCCCTTTCTTGATTTCTTAGAAGAACAATGTTGCTTAGGGAAATTTGATTGATTTTTAGTTTATTTATCTTCTATATAAGCACAAATCAGTGGGATATGGAGGAATATCTTAAAATGGTTGAACCTACTACTCTTAACATTTACAAGCATGTTATGGATATTTTTGAAAAAGGAGAAATACTCAATTTTTTGAAGAAATTTAATGGCTATAATCTAGATCTATCTAAATAGATAGCCTTCTCCTAGAATGATGGGGAAAGTCTCAGTAAAGGGAATGTAGTTCACTATCTCAACCCCTCTCCTTTCTAATATTACTAGCCTTCCTATTGCTAGAGAGTGCATTAATAGGGAAAAACATTCCCTAGCTAAGGAGATGAACATCTTTAGGAGGAAAGGAGAGCACCCAAAAAGGTTTTAGAATGGTTATTTATAAGAATCTCTCAAGGCTCCATGGAACAAAGTTATTATGGTCATTATGGAATATTTCACCCTCAAAAGAAATCATGAAATTGTAAGGATTTTCCATCTTGTGTTTTTAAACCATCTTCACAAGAAAAATATGATGAATGTGTTGATGTTCCTTTACAAATCTCTAAACACATTGGCTTAGAAATTTTAGAAAGGCAACACGTAGATTCCTCTCATGGCGTTATGAAGTTGATTTTTGACCATGTCATCATGAAAGGGAACATAGAGGATGTGGCTAATATAGGAATTAAGCTTAGAAACCCATTGGAAGCATATAATATGGTTAAGAGAAAGGATTACATAACCCCTTATTCATCCGCTTTTGGGCCTATGTATATAGATAACAGAGGATATCCTATTATGGAAGAGGAAGAACCACATAAGGAGCCAGTCATAGAAGTTGAGATCCAGAGAACTCATAAAGTTGAAGAGAAAATTTCTAGATGTACAAAATGATTAAAATCCAAGGTGGGTAATAGAGAAATCCATGCTTGAAATTCAGAATATGGAGAGTTCAAGGGAGTATTTTCCTTATAGAAAGAAGAAAAATACTCAAGTTGAATCTTCTATTGAGAATGGTAAAAAAAAATTGAGATCCCAAGATCCGCTTAACACCCCAAACAAAGTAATGAATAAGGTTAAGGATCTGCTTAGATCCCTACGAAGGTCTGTTAAAAAGTCAACAATGTTTGTTGATGAAGTCACATGGATGTTGAAGTACTTCTAGAACAACCAAACCAATTTAGAGGTGGCTATGGATCATTCAAAAGGGGAAGATAAGTTTCAATATTAAGTGCGTCCTCTTGTTTCTTCTAGTTTCTTTGTTCCTTTGTGGTTAGTTTGTTCAATTGGACCTTGCCCTTCTCCTTCTTCCAATAGTATTTTTATGGTATCCTTATTCTTTTGTTATAATATTTTTATGTGTTAGGACTATGATTTTATGTCCTTTTTGTAAAAATGTAAAAGGTTTAATGACCCTTTCAAAACCCCTTATTCCATATAATAAAAAAAAGGGACCAACAACATACTTATTTCTTCTTCCAATTGCCCACCCCTTTAGGATTTTCCCATATTATCAAAATACCTCCTAAATATCCTCTAGCAAAAATTGCTAAATAATCTCGCATCTTCTAAATATTGTTAATATCACTACCTTTTTTTAATAAGTTATATGTGGCTTCTATTAGGGGCCATTCCCATTAAAATACCAAAATATTATATTTGTTGGAGCATACCTTTTTATCATAATTTTTATTAATTTTTATATTAAATATATTCTTCAATTTTATTGAAGTATTATGTTTTCACAATAAAATCCTTAACAATAATTTTATTAAGAGATAAAATCTCACTTGGCCAAATGCCTTTTAGAATTTGAATTTCAATAGGATGAAGATCAACATTGCAATTGGCTAAATTATATGCTACCTGATTTTCTTCTCTATAAATATGCTCACCCTTCCAAGAGATTGCCTCTAGTAATAGGTGATGAACATAAACAATATTCTTATTTTTTATCCATTCTCCACATTTTTTTTATTAATATCATTGATGATCATTTGTGAATCCCCCTCAATTGAAATACATTTCCATCATCTTTATCTTACAATTTTAATCCTTGTAAGAAGTGACTTAGCATCTACATAGTTGTTAGTTGAAGTTCCATATGATTTTGAGTAAGTGAGGAGAATATTTCCTTCACTATTTCTAAAAACATCACCTCTGCTTGCTTTTCCTAGATTTCCTTTAGAAGCACCATCAAAATTAATTTTGATAAACCCAATTTCTGAACATTTTTATTTTACCCTAGATCAAAGTAGATCCTTTGTTTTAATTCCATTATTGTAAATGAATCTTCCATGTATGTTCAAATCTTGTAGCAAAGTTATTAGGACCTATTTCCTACAATTGAGACTTCCTATGATGAGCACCTTATTTGTAGATATTCTATAAGAGAGGCAATAATATGGTTCCAAACTTGGGCATGATTTTGAAGTTTTTATTTAATTGTTATTCCTTTCAAGACATAAATTCCAACAAATAATGGCAAAAACAATCCTCCAAAGAAAGCATAATGCTTTAGCTTTGAAATAATTAATCCAAAATTTCATCAACTCTTTCAATGTTGATAGAGCTACCCAATATAATTTCATATTTTAAAAAAGTAACCCCAAATGGTGTGAGAAAACATACAATGAAGAAGTAAATGGTCAAATATTTTTAAATTCTTCTCACACAAGGCACATCTAAAAGGTCCATAAAATCCTCTTCTTCATAGACTATCTCCTATAAGAATTTTATTTTGAACTGCTAACCAAAGGAATGTTGAGGCCTTAGGGAGAGCCTCTAATGACCAAACATTTTTCCAAGGAAGATACTTGGGGGAAGGAAATTTTGATTGTTCTAAATCCTCATATCCCAAATTGATTATCCATCATATTTTGATAAATTCCAAACCAACTAAACCTTTAAGAATAAAATTGAGAAATAAAACTCTTGAAGCATTTTTTAAGTTCATTTGCAAGTTGTTTGAGTTCCTCTTCTTCAACCAGGCTGCTAAAATAAATCCATGATCTAGAGTTGTTGCTCATAACACTATAGTATTTAGCCTTTGGAATTTTACATGCTAGGCATATTTGAGCCAATGATTATCATTTTTAGTTAGAAATAAGAAGATAAGGCTTCAACCAAGCATTAGAACAAAAATTTGCATAACTCCCCTCTTTGACTAACCATATAATATGTTTATTTATCAATTTTAAACTATCTAATATGAATTTCCATGTTGAAAATCCTTTGGGAAGAGTTCTTTCCCTAAATAATTTCATTGTATCAAGAGAACCTATATAATTTTGTAGTATTTTTGTCCAATTCTTTCCTTGATATTTGAATAATCTCCACCCAAGATTTTCTCCTAATACCAAATTCATAAGTCTATAATTCCACAAACATGTTCCTCCAATATTATTTCCTTTGAAAACCCTATCCTGCATGCAAAGAGGAATCCTAAATTTTTCCTCACTACCTTTCAAAAGAAAATTTGTTTCAATTTTATCAATTTTTGATTTTGTACATGTTGGCAATATTGAAAGTGACATCATATAAATAGGGAAGTATTGCAATGTAGTCTTGATGAGTTATAGCCTTCCTACCATGGTTAATATCTTACCTTTATAACTTACCAAGTAAGTTTTTATTGTATCCATAAAAGAGATCCAAAGCACCCTTTTATTTTCTTTATCAGACAAAGGAATACACAAGTAGGTTGATGTAAAACCCTAAAAAATTTACAATAAATTGTAACTCTAGGGCAGTATTAATAAAAATCCTAGATTTTGCAGTATTAACCAATTGTCCAGTAGCCTTATCATAGCATGATAATATTGATTTAAAGTATATGGCCTCACTAACTGAAGTATGGCCCAAAATAAAAGTATTATCAACAAATTAGAGATGAGATTCAAAGGGAAATTGTTTTGCAACTTGAATACCTTTGATTTTTTCTTCTATTTTTAACTTTGAAAAAGCTCTTCCTAATTCTTTCGCAAGAATAATGAATAGATAAGGTGAAACTGGATCTCCTTGATGAAGTCCACAATATGACTTGAAGTAACTAGTAGGAGAACCATTTATCAAAATAGAAAAATTCACAGTGTTATAACATCATTTAATCCATTCACACCAACTATAATCAAAGCCAAAATTTCTAAGAATAACATGTAGAAAATTCTAAAAAACCCTATCATATGCTTTGTTCATATCTAATTTCATAAGCATACCTAGTTTTTTCATGGAATGAAGATAATGTATGGCCTCTTGTGGAATAATTGTACCATCAATAATTTGTTTACCACAAACAAATCCACCTTGTTCCTCTAAGATAACATAACCTAGAATGTCCTTCAACTTGTTTTCCATAATTTTTGAAATGATCTTATAAATCATATTACAAAGGCCTATTGGGAAAAAATTAGAAAAATATATTGTCTTGCATTTCTTGGGAACCAACATAATAAAAGTAGCATTGATCTCACTTGTTATAGCCTTCCTTTTATGGGCATCTTCAAATACAACTAATAAATCAATATTCAATAAATCCCAAAAATTTTTAAAGGAAATTGTAGGAAATCTATCAGGGCCAGGTGCCTTGTTAGGATGGAAAGAGAAAGTTGCTTCATGGGGATCCTCCATAGATATCTTCTTCATCAATATTTCATTTTGTCCCTATTTTATAGTTGATGGAATATTTTGCAAAAGTTTATCTTGTGCCTCCTTATCTTGCCTAGTATCTAACCAAATAATTTTAAAATAATTAATTGCTTCCTTCCTTATATCTTCTACATCCTCAATATTTCTACAATATAGAGTTAAAATATATTTGATATGATAAAAAGAAAATTGTATTTTCACTATAACATGAAAAAAATTGTATATCTATATCTTTCCTTGAGCCATTTCTCTCTAGAATTTTGAAATCAATATGCATCCCTTTTCAATGCATTATGATAATCAGAAAGTAATTGTTTTTCTTTCACATAAGAAGTTTCATCCATTCCATTAAATTCTACTATCTCTTGTAATTTTTTGAGATTAGATTCAATTTCTTTATTTTATTTAAAAATGTCACCAAAATATTTGACATTCATCTCACCATAACATAACATACCTTGATACATACATGATTATTCAAATTTTGATTCATCCCACCATAACATAACCATATTATGAAAATCAAGGTCTTGGACCCACATAGACTAGAAGAAAAATGGTTTTGGATTACCATTATTAGGTAACTCACAAATAAAAATAATGGTTTTGTGATTTGATCCTGCTTGCAATAAAATATTTGAAGAGTTTGTAGAAATTTATTTGCAACCATTTATTGGATAACAAGAATCTATCCAGTATTTCTGTTATACGATTTTTCCCAATGTGTCTATTGTATATTGAAAACTTGAAGGACTAATATTCCAAAGGTCATTTAAATTAAAAAATGAACTGAAATATTGCATTGGTTTATACCTTCTTGGAATGCCATCTTTTTTTTATTGGCAAAAATTCATTAAAAGTGGGTTTTGAAAGGGACCCAAAACCTTTTTACACTAGAAAATAAGAGTCTATTATCAAAGAAAAAAGAATTACGTAAATCAAAATTGAATTTATTTCTTTTAACTAATATGCTCAATATGATAGGATGATAGGCAATTTCAAGCACTATTCAGGCAGGAGCGTAGGAATTCAAAAATTTGAAGATTAGAAGGAGCAAATTCAAGTTTCCAAAGGTCAAGATGATAGTCACGAGATCAACAAGATTGGGGATCCTTTCAAGGAGTCTGAGGATGGTTAGATTATCTATGATAAAGCCTTAAAAAATGTTGCATAGTTATGGGGAGATGAACCACCCAACAAAGGTATTGTAGACATGAAAAATTGACTCATTTTCCTTAGTTTTCCTCCTAGAAAAGTAAGGTCATATTTGAGCTTAATTTTACCTAAACAAATCCCCTCCAAATTTCCCAAAACCTACACCATTGGATAGGGCTCGAAAAGATCTTTCCAATGGTATATTATATGTCCAATTTTGACACCATTTGACCCCTCAAATTGCCAAAAAACTATGTACATGTCTAACCTCCTGGCAAGATCGGATCGCCCGATTTGAGATCGTATGATTCTGTATGAGATTGGGTGATTTTGTACAAAATCGGATCACCCAATTTTATCCAAAACCAAAAAATGCCTGCTTTAGCAAGGTGACAAAACTTGGTTGTAACCTCTTTGTCTCTACCTGAGCAACTACATGGCAGTTGCGGGATCGGTTCGACCGATTTTGTCCAGAATAGAGGAGGTTGTAACCTTCTTCATTTTTAGCCCAACCTCTCAACCTATTCAATTCTATTTAATCCAGGCTCCTCACCCTAGATTCCTCCTAGAAATTTCATATACTTTTGCTTTGGTATTTTGCATATTTGTTGTGTTTTTGTAGGTTGGATTTGTGCATCGGCTAGATTCGTGTAGTATCGTACCACCCGATATCGCAGAAAACTGCTTGATATCGTAGAAAACTGCCTGATCTTGTCTGCATCAAATATTTTTGTTATCAAAGCTACTTGGGGGCATCCAGACCTCATTGTTTGCATCCTCTTTCCTTATTTCTTCTATTTTAGATTATATTTATTATCTGTTAGATCATTTTAAATCCATTGTCATTGATACATTAGCTTCTATATTCATATTTCATCACTTTTTCATGAATGTTCATGTATTTAGCATAGATCTACATTCATTCATTCAATCATTATCCTTTTAAGTTCATTATTGATCACAATTCACTTCAATAAATGCATGTTATTCTATAAATCTATTGTTTTTTGTATCAAAGTTGTCAAACTACAGCATCCTATTCTGATCGGTTGGATTTCTACATAATCGGGTCACCCGATATTGCCTGATTTTGATCGATCTTGCCTGATTTTGATCAATTTTTCCTGCAACAAAGAATCAAAAACTACATCAGACTTTCGGATATAGGTTAGAGTTTAAATTTCTTTTAAGCACTGCATAGTTCATCTAAATTTACTTTTCTATTGTTTTTTGTCTTCATAGAAATCAAAATTGCATATAGGTTAGTGTAGTTGCATATTGGCCAAAACTAGGTGTATGCGAGATTTGATAAAAGGAACACATCAAAACAAATCCCAAAACCTAGGCGTGGAAACTGCCACAAAATTTTTCCTGGTGAACCCACCCAATTCATCAAAAAATCACCATAAGAAGGTACGATCAAGTACCTCTCCTCCGAGGTGTAGACCTATCATTCCCACATTCCCCTTTGAGGCGTGGATCCATTAGCCTGAAGGAAAGGAGTGCGTGAATTTTAGACCTACATTCTTTGGTGAACCCGACGTGAAAAACATTAGGCATCTTTCTGATTTATAAAACACAAAAAAGCATAAAAATTACAAAACATAAAAACAAAACAAAAAAAAAAAGATCAAACAAAGATCATTAATTTAAATTTGCACATTTTCATTCCATAGATATTAAATTTCAACATAGAAAGATTATACCATAATGTAAAATATATAATATATTTGCAAAATAAAATTTTCTAAAATCAAATGCCTAGAATTTTGAGAAGTGGTAAACAATTAGAATCTGATTACATGGAGGAACAAGATCAAGAAAAATTTGATGATAGAGTTCAAATAGAAGATGATAGAATTTTAGAACAAGGTGAAGAGAATAATAATGGAGAAGACAAAATAGAAGATCCTGATGAACCTACATTAGATGAAAAAGGAAATGTTAAATTTGAGTCTATTGGAAAATTTACCCAATTTATAAAAGACCACATAGAAGAGTTTAATCAAGTAGTACAAATTGATAATTCAGGAGAAGGTGATATGGAATCAGCCTTAGTAGATACTTTTTGGATACATACAAATCCATTATCATACATGAATTCAACAGACCAAGATAATGATCAAGCAGGACCATCTAGTCAAAACATGATACCTTTAAATCAAAATGTTCAAAAACCAATGGCACAATCATCCAAAATTGTTGCTAGCAACACCAAAACAAATCCTAAACAACAAAAACAACCATTCACATCCATGTTCACTCAAGCTCTTAATCAACAAATATCAAATCAACAAAAATCTAAACAAGTGCAAAATACCAATCATCAACAAAAAATCCAACAAAACAAGATTCCATATCAACTTCATAATAGTATTCCCACAAACACTTTACACAATAGTATTTCAATTGGAAATCCTTACACAACAACATCAACTTATCAAAGATACAACAACATGATGCAACAAAACCAATTTGGTGGACAACCACAAGGACTTGAAGCCATGGTTAAACAGTTAGCTTCAAGACTAGATCAAATAGATCCCTACCATCCCTCATATAGTTATAGAGAGATGTGTAGCCAACCCTTGGATCCTATTGTGGTTGCCCAACCATACCCAAAACATTTCCCTATGCCTGTCCTCCCGATATATAAAGGAATCGAAGATCCTATTGAGCATCTTCGCATGTTTAGGACAACATGTCATGATATTTCTCATGATGACTTGTTGTTGCTAAAAATATTCCCTAAAAGTCTTGGAGGCATGGCTCTAGAATGGTACTATCAACTACCTACAAACTCTTTAAGGAATTTTGAAGAGATAGCAGAGATGTTTGTCCACCAATTTAGTGCTTACATAGAGAGGCATGTAACCATTAAAGATTTGTACAATTTGAAACAAGGTAAAGATGAGAGTTTTGCTGAATTCTTGACTAAGTGGAGACAACTCTTAGGCAAACTACATTTTGCATTACCTCATCATGAAATGTTGGACATATTTATTGGTAATTTGCAAGAACAACTATCTTATGAACTTTCTACTACTACAGTAACCTCCTTTGATCAAGCCATTGATCTAGATAGGAGGGTAGAAGATGCCCTCATTAGAAGAGGACAATTTAAGAAGAAATATGAAGATAAAACTTCTAAGAATCAATATAAGAATAAGCAAGTAGTGGGTGATGGAGTTACTGATAGTAGAAACAACTCAAATGTTAACCTTGCAAAAGCTGTAAAGAAGTTTGTATTGAAAATCCTTGATAAGCCACCAAGAGAATTTACAAGATTAAATCAACCCTTAACTATGATTTTACCTCAATTATTGGAACAAGGCTTGATACGGTTACCTGAGATAAGACAACCAGATACCACTGTAGCTGGATATAGGGCTGATTTACATTGTAATTTTCATCAAGTAGATGGACATTCTACAAATTCTTGTAAAAGTTTAAAGCATATGATACAAGACTTGATTGATAAAGGTAATATGGAAGTTCAACAATTTCCTGCAAACAATAATACTCAAAATAATACCCAAAAACAAACAAATCAAAATGCAAATCAAAACCTAGATATTTTTCAACATCCCTTACCTAAGCATGGTAAAGAAGTAGTAAATCAAGTAGATCATCATAATGTTCCTCATCCAACTCGGTATGTGGGAACCATTAGTAGCTTTTTACCACAACAAGATTTGCAAACCTCCTATGTACCTACTTTATCTGTAGTCACAACTAGACCAATACAATATTTTCAAACTTCATCTTTAGAAGATACTAAGAAGTGACACAAAAAACATAGAAAGTGAGATAGAGAGTGAACTAGATATCACCTCAAACCATTCAAATAGTTCTAAGTATGAATCAGATCAAATTCTTCCTATCACAGATTTATTAGTTCTAGAAGAACCATTCCCTAGAAGAATGACTACTTGTCCTTCATCCCAACAAATATTTTCAATTGAAAAAATAGTAAATGCTAGACCCCACTTTAGTCATTTACAAAATAATAATATTGTAGGTACTATTGGAGCCATCACTAGACAAAAAATCCAAAATCAAAACTCTCAATCACAAACTGAAATAATGAATAAAAAATCACCACCATATTCTTCTCTACAAAACACTTATTCACCTCAACCTCTTCATAATAGTGGTATTATTCCCATTAAACATTCATGTCAAACTATTCAATCCACATGTAATTCTTCTTTATCATCATTGCAATCACAACCATTTCAACCTTCTTCTTTCAACACAACACATTCATCTCAACAAGGAAATACTTCTTCCAATCCTACCATGCAATCACATCATACTTCACAATCTACTCATCATCATTCTACTCACAATCAAGAAGAAAGAGGTAATGAACCAGTTATTGATAAAATCCTAAGAGAACTAATCAAGCATCAACAACAAGAAACCAATCAAATATTACATCCTAATGTGTCCCATCACAATGATATCACTAATAATGTAAAAAAAACTACAAGTGAGCAACCTCAAGCTCAATCAACTCAATTCGATAAACAAGAAATAAATTCTTCATCCAACCAACCTTCAAGACCTCTCTTAGTTTTGAAGAATAATCCAAAAGAGGATACAAGCATAGAAAACCCATATTTAGTGTTGAAGTCTCAACCTAAAGTCTCCCTCAACATTCAAAAACAATGGGACAATCATCCACATAAGATATCTCTTTTGGAACTTTTGCAAATCTCTCCTATTCATAGGGAATCTTTGTTCTTTATTCTCTCTTTCTTTATCATCACTACAACAAGTTCTCTATTCTCTTCCTCTTTATCATCATTGCCACCTTTTTTCTATCACCTTTTATCCTTCATTCTCTCTTTCTTTATCATTATCACATCAAGTTCTCTATTCTTTTCCTCTTCATCACTTTTTGTCCATCACTTTTCTTCATCTACATCTACTCATCATCCTTCATCACAACAATCTCAACTATCAACAAATCAACTTCAATCACCTACACCACAACCAAATTGTTCTTCAAAACCTCCTTTGATTTTGAAGCCACCTTAGACATGCTATAATCAAAATCACCTTGTATAGTGTATATAGATCACCTTTGTATATATCATCAAAATCATGAAATAATCAAAAAAAACAAATAAAATAAAAAACCTGAAAATTTTCCAAAAATATTTCAAAATTATTATTAAGTTATCATTATGCATTTATTATCTTCCAAAGATTCAAGTTATATTTTATTTTATTTTAGATAAATTCAAAAGTTATCTTGAACCATGCACTTAATTTACATCTTTAATAATTTTGATTTTATCACTTTGATTATAAATCTCTCTTGTATTGAAAAGCACTATTACTTCATTAAATAAATTTTGAGTTTTGGGAAATGATCTTGCTACTTATTGAACCAAGAACACATTCTCACATCTTAAATATGATTTGTTGCAAAATTCAAAAATGATACTACATAGTAGTATTAGTTCCTTAAGTGAAAAGTTTCCCTTGCTATCCTATCATGCGCATGGTCTAGAATATTGAGAATTGGCAAAAGGACAAGCTCCTCCCTACCCAAATAAAATCCCTTGCTCTACGTCTAATCTGGGCAAGTATCCCAAAAAAAAAAAAAAAGAAAAAAAAAAGAAAAATAAAAAGAAAAGAAAATAAAGAAAAGCAAAAGTAATAAAATCCCCTTGTTCAAAAATAGACAAGAAATCCCTATTCCAAAAATTAGAAGAAAAGAAGGGGGTAGTGAGCTTGAATCCCTGGAATTCCTCAATTATTTGAAATCCATGAGGTAAGCCCCATAACAAGTGGTTTGTGCCCAACCCGCTTGACCTTGGGTAATCCCTTTCGCGTGGTGACATGTCTATCACATTAGCAACCTTCTTTTGTATAGACCAATTTCCGCTTGTGGATTAGCTAGCTTTTGGTAACTTGACTTACATAGTAGTTCGATACAATGGCATGCACAAAATCATGGTTAATGAACCTTTCACTTGCACACACATTGGTTCATAAAAGTTTGCTTGTATCAATACCTTACTCAAAATCGGTAAATTAATTTCACAAAGCACACACATTTGATCCTTGAGAGATTTTGTATCATTATGATGAATCAAGATGGATAATGAACTCACACAATCACACATTGGGTTCTTGATAAATTTGACTTTGTCTTTGAAATAAGTTAAAATATTTCTTTAAAATTTTGTTAGAAAACATTAGTTTGTAGTCATTTGCATATCACTTTTAATATATTTTAAAAAAAAAATAATTTATCTTCTAAAAACTTGCATTCGTAAACATCATAATACTTCCATCATGCATCTCATTTTGACTTTGCGATGATGGTATAATTCCTAAGTAATTATTCCACTCAATTTCACACTTAGGAATTGTATGCCTAGCGCAAGTCATCCTTCTAATTTTTCATGCCCAAATTATTCCATACATTTTCATAGAATACATAATATTTTTGAACATGTAACATAATGATTTTACATTAATTTGCATTTTAAGAATAAACAATTTCATATCATCATGCATTTCATTTTGATTTCGCGATGATGGTATAATTCCTAAGTAATTATTTTTACAACTTCACACTTAGGAATTTTATGCCTAGCGCAAGTCATATTTCCAATTCTTCATGCTTAATCATTCTATTTTCTCATCAACATATTAATCCAAATCAAAATTTTCTCAAAATCAATTGTTTCTAAAAAAAAAATCAACATTTTCTTATATCATCATAAAGCCTCAAGATTACTCTTGAGCACACAACCATTAGCAATATTAAAAACTTCCTCACAATAGGATCAGCTTCATGACCTAGCGAGCATCGATCTCCATCAATGGTCATATAACAACACAACATCCTTCGAGGTTTATTGCTAATCTATTAAATCTATCATTATGCAACAACATCTTTTTCAAGACACATTCTCAAAAATCCAAATCAGTTTACTTCATTTTTTATTTTAAGCATGATTAAAACATTCATAAATATGAAACATGATCATTTGAGATTCACACAAAATTAAAATGCAAATTAATCAACCAAATTACACAAAGTCACATAAAAAAAGAAGATCAATATATATATATATATATATATATATATCTATATATTTTTTTTTTCCACCAAACATAGAATTTGGTGTAAAAACTCGAGGGGGCATCCTAGTCAGTAAATTAGTAATTATTTTTCTAAAACATCAATTTCCCATGAACTATTCATTCTAAACCATCTACTCCTTTTTGCCCATGCCAATCATAATTACTTCTACTCAAGTGTCTACACTTTTCTTTGATGCATTTATTGTTCATAAATACGCCAAAGAGGGGGTAAAATGTAGACATGAAAAATTGACTCATTTTCCTTAGTTTTCCTCCTAGAAAAGTAAGGTCATATTTGAGCTTAATTTTACCTAAACAAATCCTCCAAATTTCCCAAAACCTACACCATTGGATAGGGCTTGAAAAGAGATTTCCAATGGTATATTATATGTCCAATTTTGACACCATTTGACCCCTCAAATTGCCAAAAAACTATGTACATGTCTAACCTCCTAGCAAGATCGGATCGCCCGATCTGAGATCGTACGATTTTGTACGAGATCGGGTGATTTTGTACAAAATCGGATCACCCGATTTTGTCCAAAACCAAAAAATGCCTACTTTAGCAAGGTGACAAAATTTAGTTGCAACCTCTTTGTCTCTACCTAGGCAACTGCACGATGGTTGTGGGATCGGTTCGACCGATTTTGTCCAGAATAGAGGAGGTTGTAACCTTCTTCATTTTTAGCCCAACCTCTCAACCTATTCAATTCTATTTAATCCAGGCTCCTCACCTTGGATTCCTCCTAGAAATTTCATATACTTTTTCTCTAGTATTCCACATATTTGTTGTGTTTTTGCAGGTTGGATTTGTGCATCGACTAGATTCGTGCAGTATCGTACCACCCGATATCGTAGAAAATTGCTCGATATTATAGAAAACTACCCGATCTTGTCTGCATCAAATATTTTTGTTATCAAAGCTACTTGGGGGCATCCAGACCTCACTGTTTGCATCATTTTCCCTATTTCTTCTATCTTAGATTATATTTATCATCTTATTAAATCATTTTAAATCCTTTATCATTGATACATTAGCTTCTATATTCATATTTCATCACTTTTTCATGAATGTTCATGTATTTAGCATAGATCTACATTTAGTCATTCAATAATTATCCTTTTAAGTTCATTATTGATCACAATTCACTTCAATAAATGCATGTTATTCTATAAATCTATTGTTTTACGTATCAAATTTGTCAAACTGCAACATCCTATTTTGATCGGTTGAATTTCTGCATAATCGGGTCACCCGATATTGCTTGATTTTGATCGATTTTACCTGCAACAAAGAATCAAAAACTACATCAGACTTCTAGATATAGTTCAGAGTTTAAATTTCTTTTAAGCACTGCATAGTTCATTTAAATTTACTTTTCTACTATTTGTTGTCTTCATAGAAATAAAAATTGCATATAGATTAGCATAGTTGCATATTGGCCAAAACTAGGTGTATGCAAGATTTGATAAAAGGAACACATCAAAACAAATCCCAAAACCTAGGCGTGGAAACTACCACAAAATGTTTCCTGGTGAACCCACCCAATTCATCAAAAAATCACCATAAGAAGGTATGATCAAGTACCTCTCTTTTGAGGTGTAGACCTATCATTCCCACATTCCCCTTTGAGGCGCGGATCCATTAGCCTGAAGGAAAGGAGTGTGTGAATTTTAGACCTACATGTATAAAATTTGGAATCAAAGTCCTTAGTGGAGGAAGGAATAGTCCCAAAGAATCTTCCTCTTCTTTCGAGCCCATTGGGATGAAACTCAAAGTCCCTAAAGGTATAATTTAAAAATACATCTTAATGGAAACATTATCCCTAGTTGGAAATATCATTGGAGGAAGACTTGAACTCGAAACCATTAGGATATGGGTGCATGCAAAATGGAAGGTTGTCAGTAGCATGGAAATTTTTAGTCTATACAAAGGATTTTTTGGCATACGACTTAGCAAACATGATGATGCTAACCGGATTCTTACAGGGTGACCGTGGTTCCTAGGAAGGCATAGTTTATTCCTATGTAGATGGGCAAAATATTTTGACCCAAAAACCTAGAGCATAAACCATGCTCCTATCTGGGTTTGTTTGCCAAACCTTCCTTGGTAGTTTTGGCATGAGGATATCCTCAAAGGAATTGCAAATATTATTGGTGAATTGGTGGTCATTGATCATGCCACATTGGCTAGGTCAAGGATGATAACTGCATGAATATGTGTCAATGTAAACATAGATTCAGAGCTTTCCACTTTTTTTGAACTAGAATATGAGACTTATTATCAAAAGCAAGCACTAGAATATGAGAATAAACTAGTCTTATTTGTGGAATGCTGGACACAGGGACACTTGAGATATTAATGTTAGAGTTAAAGTAAAGTGCACTATGCCTTCCTTGACACTTGTCAGTTTCTCTTTACAAGTGTCATGTGTTGAATATAGGCTTATGCCTATATATTGTAATCATTTCTATCAATAAAATAAATCCCTTTTAGTTTTCCCTTCTAACATCTGGTATCAGAGCAGGCTTTCCCTGCCCTGTGAAAACCCTTGAGGGGGGATTTCCCTCATGGAAATCCTCCCTCCTCCCCTCATTTTTTTAACTTCTCAATTTTTTTTTCTAAGCCTAGGGAGTATGCTCTCCATCCATGTGATGGATCAGAAACCAGAAGCTTTTAAAATTAATGGCTGGAATTTTTTTTAGTTTTTTAGGGTTCTAGTTACAGTTTTGCAGGTTCTCTGGATCTCACCGATGCTGCTTCTCAAAAATCGTTGATCGTGTAGTTCGAGATTATGATTCTGCTGATGGATGGTAAGATGACAAAAACATTCATCGATTCTGAAGACTGCAGTGACAAGAATTGAATATTTTCAAGGAAAGGATTTTATTTCTTTTTTCAAAAACCATTCGGAGCTCAAGGAAATACTGGGAACAGAATACTTGTCTTTGGAAGCTGAAGATATTGGAAATCTTCTACAACTCCATATGAATCAGAGTTTCGAATATGCGTCCATGGTGGTCATTTTACCACTCTTCCACGTCCACGGGCTCATGGCTGCTCTGCTATCATCGCTCGTGGCGGGAGCCACGGTGGTTCTCCACAGTGTCCAATGAGTCAGCTTCGAAGATCGGTAAACTTGATCTTGGGCTTGATGGTTGGTTTCATTGTTCTCCAACCCAATGGAATCAAGCCTCTTCCCACAAGTGGCATTGCTCTCATCTATTGCAAGAATACCACGGCCCGACGACACCACAGATTTCGTGGAGCATCTGGAAATTATCTTTGGGACGATGGTGCTAGAGGCCTACGCGATGACGAAATCCAGTTGGTTTCATGTGGCTGCTGAAGGAGACCTGGTGATTTGTAGAAAAATGCATTCATTGTGTTTGATGGTAACGGAGACGATGTAATCATGGTGGAGGAGGAGCTCTGACTTTATGCCAAATTTTGATAAGTTCTCTGAGTACATCAGCGACGACGAGGAGAACGGCCGACCTGTGGCGGAGTCTCTCATTGCCCTTCAATATATTGATGAATGTGATGCCTGCAAACTGGCCGAAGCGGTCGAAGGTTCGAGTGGTGACGGGAATAATCTGAGGGTGCTGGATCTAGGTGAAAATAGACTGTTAGGAGAGATTCAGACTGCCAGGTGTTTTTCCTTATTTTTAAAAAAAAATTTACGAAGGGAGATTCGGACTGCCTATTTTTTTTTTTGGGATTGTCGTGCGTGATTGGCGCTGAGATGGCATCTTCTAAGAAGGGCAATTCCGCATGCATGAACTCATTTTGCCTACTTTTACAGTGGGTTACATATCTGAAAAAGTGACACATTACAGATTGATTAACGCGTTGGAGATGATGAAGCAGGGCGTGAGGTGGCTCCTGGCGTGCCATACGATCGACTTTAGCGTCGTCAGAGAGAAATTTTACGACCTCAATTTTTTGGCCGAGGATCTTTGCTGCATTTCGTGGGAAGAAGTGCCGGAAGGTTCAGGAAGCTCTCACAAACTTGCAGTCAGCCGGGAGCGCCTTCTTAGATGTTTTTTTAGTCTCAATTCGAGTCGATTTACCTGCGGCACAAGGCTATACTGGAGAAGCTTGAAACTTGCAAGAGGAAGCTGGACAAGAAACTAAAGCACGTCAAAGCGTGGCGTGAGATTTAGAACTTCATTTTTCTAGTGGGAGACCTAGAAGTACAGGGAACAAGCGTTCTGGTACTGTAATCATGCCATCGGGGCGGTTTTCATTGCCACAGCGTTTTTTGGGGTGGGATACCAGGCTGATTGATGGGGCGCCGACGGTGATGACGCAGACGTCAGACCTGGAGCTGGTGTCTGTTGCAGATTTTCTAGATATTCTGTGTTAAAAGAGGGACTTTCTTTTAACCACATATGGCAGATGTGGCGGTCATAAAATTTTACCGACTAGTCTAGCCGTTGCCCATCAATTAATATTTTTTTTGGCCCATCAAATGTTCCTTTTATTTTAAGGGGTCATGAACAAAATTGTATGGGGAATATTTTGACAAAGTTATTTTAAAAGTAAAGTAGGGGCAGTTGAAAACTTGGACTAGTGAAGTGGAAGGCCTAGATGATCCATGTAATTCCCCTGCGAGGGAAATTTTAAGACTTTTTTTTAATTCCGCCTGAGAGCGATGCCGCCATTGAGCGAAGTTGTTTATTTTGCTGCCTAGAGATGCATGCTATTGTTTTTTCCACATGATGAAGGCCCCTTTGATGATGGAGTATAGGGGTATTTATAGTCGTTGGAAACGGTTTTCCACGACGGACACAATGGAAGTGTCCATTTGTAATTTTGAGGCTATTTCAGTTGAGTTTTTTAGCCTCAAAGTTTTTTCTACCTTGGAGTGCACTCTCGGTTGTACCCGACACTCCCAAGGTAATTTTATATGTGATCCTTGTACCTAGTGACCTTTTCTATACAGCAGGCGAATGTAGTGGCTGGTTACCCATGCATTTCGATGGGATGACATGGTCACCATAAGGACACTTATACTAGGGACTATAGACAAAGATACCCTAGACTCTATTCGAGGTTTTTTCGGATCTACTTCTGAAGACTACAGACGAAGACACTTCAGAAGATTCTCTTCTTTTCTTCTTCTCTCCTATTTTGATCTATGGATCATTTTATTGTCTTGAGTGCTTTTTCGATAGAGACCGACACTCTTATATGGCTCATTTTTCCTTTCATTAGGTGCATTTTTCGACAGAGACCGACACCTTCTAGATTGAGTTCACCATGAGGAGGGATTTCATACTCATGGTGAATCTAGTTAGTGACCTACGAGTGGCAACATCCTCTGAGGATGACCTGTAGAGGCAACAGACCCAGATGTGGCTGACCCTGAGGCACCCATGATGACCCTAAGGCACTTAGACGGCTGACCCAGTGGCAACAGACCCGTTGAAGTGGCTGAACCTGAGGCAACAGATCGAGATGTATACACAGTGGATCTAGCATTATTCACAGTTGGAGAGCCAAGTGCAAAGAGCACGAGCCTAGACCAAAGAAAAAGAGGATGATAGGTTATTTTTTAGAGAAGTCAACATTAAGGGGGAATGTTACCTAATGTTGACTTGCTTTGTTTTTTCTCTTTAGTTAGGATAGTGCACTTTAAGGGGGAATGTTAGAGTTAAAGTAAAGTGCACTATGCCTTCCTTGACACTTGTCAGTTTCTCTTGACAAGTGTCATGTGTTGAATATAGGCTTATGCCTATATATTGTAATCATTTCTATCAATAAAATAAATCCCCTTTAGTTTTCCCTCCTAACAATTAATACCCTTCCTTGAAAGTGCAAGTTGAACTTGAGATCTCAAAGAGCACTGCCCCATTCATCAAGAATGAAAGAAAGAAGAATCCAACATCAAAGGTATTTGTTTTCATATAATTTAGAAATCATATCCCAAACAACAATGGAAATGAACATCCATGGAGTGTTGCTACAAAAGAACCCCAAGATCCCCCTCAATTTGTTGACAAATGCAAAGAAATATCTACTGCAAATCCAAAAATGAATAAGAAAGAGGTAAGCTCTCTCTTTGCTTTACAAAAAAAGTACCAAATACTTTTTGAAATGTCCTTATTCAAAAAATAAAATGATAAATATCTTCATAATCTAGAACCAACTCATAAAATTTCCTCTGTTTCTAATGATAATATTGGGCTTGAAACAAATCATAATATGTCCTCTATTTCCAATGATAATATTGGGTTATACTACCATTCTTCACAACCCCTGATAAGCCTTAACTTCTCAGGACCCCCAAGCCCACCCCATGTATCTATTCTAGATAGTGTAGGTGATCCTAGCAAATGGACTCAATTTTAAGAACCTGCAATCCTAAAAACCATCCCTGGATCATCCAACCCTGTGGTTCAAAGAATTAACTCTCAAAATTTTGGGCCAAAATATACCAAAATTTCCAAAAAATCCCCTATTGATTGCATAGGAGATAATAAAAAGGTATAATTTTGGCAAGTGATCAATGGAAACAAGGATTAGCTAAGAAAATAGCAAGTGGAATCCAAAAAACCTTGTTCTCTACAGGGTTAAGTCAGAACAAAGATGAGTTCAAATGCATCAAACCTCCATAACCTCAAGGAAATGGGGCAAAAGGAATGCTAAATATTCTAAATGAGAATCCTCTCTTGGAATGTGAGAGGACTTAATGGACTAGCAAAGCAAAGGCTAGCTAGATCATTAAGAAAATAAGTCAATCCTACAATATTTTTATTGCAAGAAACCAAAATTGGAGAAAATTTAGCTGCTACCTTGAGCAAAAAACTATGGAAAAATGGAGAAGCTATCTCTTGTAATTCTAGGGGATATTTAGGGGGTATCATGTGCATATGGAATTCTGAGAATCTTGAGGGTAGATTGATTCATTCAAATGACACGTCAGCTAGTATTATATTTTTTGATAAAGATAATTTCCCATGGATACTCACCAACGTATATGTACCCAACTCAATTCCTATTAGGTATAGGTTATGGGAAACCATAAAAAATATTAGAAGAGAAATGACCAAATTTTTTTGGATCTTAGCAGGGGACTTCAACACTCCTCTCTATCCTTCAGACAAAAGGGGTAGTTCTGGGTCAATCTCAAAAATCATGAAAGACTTCCATGATTTCATCAACTCTAACAATCTTATGGATGTTGACCTGAAAGGTAACAAATTCACTTGGACTAACAGGAGGAGTGGTAGCCATTTAATTCAGGTCAAACTGAGTAGAATTATTTTTCCTAGGAGACTACGTTGAAGTGGGGAGATGCCAATCTTTAATCACTACTCAAAATTGGTTCAGACCATAGCCCACTTCTTCTGGAAACAAGAAACCTATATACCTTTAGAACCCCCTTCAGGTTTGAAGCCATGTGAACTCATCATCCATATCACAGATATAGAATAATTCAGTGGTGGCAATCAAATTTCCATGGATCACCCTCTTCAGATTGGGGCAAAAGTTGAAATTAGTTAAAGAAAATCTCAAGATTTAGAATAGGGACATTTTTGGAAACCTTTTTGAGAATAATAAGGCAATCAAGAACCATATAGAAATAATTGAGAATAATATTTTGAATGGACAAAATTATGATGATGCATTGAGAGCCAAAGAAAAGATCATTTTGTTAGCATATTACAATGTTCTTGCCTGTGAAGAAACATTTTGGAGGCAAAAATCTCGAGTAATTTGGCTCAAGGAAGGAGATTCCAATATGAATTTTTTTCACATTTCCACTCTAATAAATAGGAGTAAAAATAGAATCAAGGAATTAATTAGGAATTATGGGAATGTTACTACATATATTAAGGGAATTAGGTCTAAAGTAGTCTCTCATTTTATACAGTTGCTTGAAAACTCAAAATTTGCCTCTAACTTTGCCAAAGAATATTTACTTCAACACATTTTCCATTCCATATCAGAGGACATCAACTCCAAGTTAACTACAATTATCTTATATGATGAAATCAAACAAGCCCTATTTTCCATGAAACCTGATAAGGCTCTTGGTCTTGATGGGTTTCCTCCAAGATTTTTCCAAGATTTCTAGGATTTCGTCAGACCTGACGTGTGTGCTACTATCAAAGAATTCCAGTCATCCAAGGTCATGTCTCACAACTTTAATTCCACATTCATAGATTTGATCCCTAAAATTAAAAATGCTAGATCATTTAATGATTTCAAACCAATGAGCCTTTGTAATATTTTTTACAAAATTCTCACCATATCTTTAGCCAACAAGATGAGAGATGTTCTTCCTATGATAATTGACCATTGCCAAGGGATCTTGGTGCAAGGAAGATCTATACTAGATGGAATCATTACTATCCATGAATCCTTACATTCCACTTTACAAACTAAGAAGGATGCCTTTCTTATAAATCTTAAAATGAATAAAGCTTATGACAAAATGAACTAGGATTGTATACTTGTAGTTCTAATCAAATTCATATTCCATCATGATTGGGCCAAGCTAATAAAAGGATGCATTTCCTCATACTGGTTCTCTATCCTAATAAATGTATCACTTGTTGGATACTTTCAAAGTGGTAGAGGCCTAATACAGGGGGATCCTTTATCCCCTCTTCTCTTCATCATTGTTGTTGAGGCATTGGGAAGATCTATTCATGCAACCAAAAGCTCAGGTATCATCTCCAGGATTAAAGTTACTTCTCAAACTAATCCTGTCACCCATCAACAATTTTTTGATGACACTCTCCTATCCACCAATTCTTCTATCATTAAAGCCAAAGTCATCAAGCATATACTCTATGAAGAATAAGCAGGACAAAAAGTGAATTTCCAGAAGAGCAAATTATACTTCCTCAACACTCCACATAGCCAACAAATTGAAATTGCAAATATTCTAGAGCATGCAATTTCCACCTTACCAGCTACCTATTTAGGACTACCCTTATTCACTTAAAATATTACTAAAGAAATATGGAAGAGTGTCATCGAAAGAATTAAAAAAAAAATCACAGGATGGAAAGGCAACCTTCTATCTCAAGCATGAAAAGTAGTTCTAACCATAACTTGTATTCATAGTATTCCTGTATATTTTTTATAAGTATTCAATGCTCCAAATGAGGTTTTTAATAAAATTGAGCAAATTCAAACATAGTTCTTATGGATTGGGTCTGAGAATAAAAATAAATTTCTCCTTGTTGCATGGGACAAAGTTTGTAGATCGAAAGACCAAGGAGGAATTGGCTTGAGAATAATTAACTATTTTAATATCGTTATGCTTGCAAAACAAGCTTGAAGATTAGTTTCAAAAGAACATGTGGAATGGGTCACTCTAGCAAAAAGGAAATATTTGCAGGGATTAAATTTTTTATGTGATCTAGCCCCTTCTTATGGGTCAGCCTTTTGGAAATATATCAGCCTAACAAAAAAGATCCTAAGAAAATATCTCAGATGGCTAGTTGGGGATGGAAAGATTATAAATTTTTGGGAATATAATGGATAGAAAACCAGCCACTTATATAAATTCCTACTTTCAAAGATATAAAGTATTTTACTAATCCATTATTTGGCCACAGAATAGGTAACTTTTTGACTGTATCGAACAACTCACACACATGGAAAAGGATACAATGCCCCAATTTATCAATGAAAATCAACTCTTTGGAGGCCTTACTTTCTTCTTATATTTTATCTTCAAGGCATGCTAGAGATCACCCTATTTAGGAAACCTCTGATATTGGAGAATTCACTGTTAAATCAACATATTAACTCCTCCTTGCTCATGAGGAAATTCATATTCCTTTCAAATTGGTATGGATCAAACACCTAACTCCAAAATTTTCCTTTTTTTCTTGGTTGACCATTCAAAATAGAATCCTTACTATTGAAAATATCATCAAGCATGGAATCCCACTTCCTAATAGGTGTTTTCTATGTCTTGTTGATTGGGAATCAACTAGCCATATTTTTCTAACCTACCATTTGTCTTGTTCCATCCTTAACAACCTTTTCCAAAGGTTCCAGATTAGTTGTGCCAAGCCTCCTATTGTAGATTTGTTTTCCCGATGGTCTAATCCTTTTCACAATCCTTATCTCCGGGTGATTTGGAAATTTTATCTTCACATTTCCTATGGCAAGTCTAGATCGAAATAAATAGAAGAGTTTATTCTAGTTCGGCTAAGGATATTGCTTCCAATACCATTAGAATAATTTTATTTTCTAAGGAAAATGTGATCATGATCCCATATGATCCTCATCCAATCCTTAGGTTTGAATCCTCATTACTTCAGTATTTGCACATTTCTCTAGAGAATCCCAACTCCAAATCTTCCCAAATCTCTAGGAGCAATATCAAATGGATTCCTCCACCTCAAGGATGGGTTAAACTCAATTTTTATGGGGCAACTAAAGGCAACCCAATTCGAGCAGGGATAGGAGGAATTCTTAGGGACTGTAAAGGAAATTATATCTTTACCTTTACTGAAGGACTGGGTGAATAGTCTAATCACATAACTAAAGTCAAATCCCTTTGGAGGGTTCTTCTATTGATCAATCAATTTCCAGGTAAAGTTATTATTGAAAGGGACTCTTTAAACATTGTCAATTATTTGAAGAATTCTTAAACCTCTACTTGGAAATTAAAAAATTGTATTGAAGAATCTAGAAGCCTAATCCTTCATCAGCATGAGGCCATCATCCAACATGCTTTTAGGGAAGCAAATAGAGTGGCGAACAGGTTGGAAAATATCGGAGTTAATGCCCCTGGGATGATGACGTGGACTGACACCCTCCCAATTGAGGTTGAAAAAATTGCCAAGTCAGAGAAAATTCAAAATGCCTAACAAACTATTATTCATTTTATTTTGCATGATTTTTTGTTTGAAATATTTATTTTTCCTAGGTCAAATAGCCATAAGTGCCTTTTGCTCCCTCAAGATCCTTCTTCGTAATCCTATTTTTTTCATGATCATTTTCAGTTCCTTGAGGCAATTAATGATTGGTGTACTTAGTGCATTTGAGAGTTTATGGTGCACCTTCCCTATGCCTTTCCTAGGCCTCATTTACATTATTACTGGAAGTTCTAATGTTCAAAATTTTTATGGTCCCAAGGTTATCGTATTTTGTCATCCCAATTGTCATCATCTCCTTGTTCTTCATCTTTTGTCAAATCCACTGGACTGCTCTTTCCCAAATTCTTCATACGTGTCTTTTTTTGTGTGTTGCATCATCATTGATTTCTATTACCTTTCATATCCTTGGGACTCATTTCTTGTATCCTCCTTCCCATGCCTATGCTCGCTACTGGTTTTCGCCATTTTCCAATGCTTCAAGTATCTATTTTCATTGCGAGAATCACATTTAAATATTTCTAACCTATTTTTTCAAAATTTTCCAAGAGTAGCACACATTTCTATTTTTGGAGGTGCATGGAGCTATTGGAATTCCTAGTTCACCAAGGCCTATTGCTTTGTTATCATGTACAAGGTGGATTTTTTGTTCTCAAGGATTTATCTCAACCTGAGGTGGTGGCAAAGAAGTTTTTAGAAGAACCCATATCTATCCTTTGTTACTAAATCTTACCTCCATGCTAGAATTATCATCCCCATTGATTTCATCCCAAGGATTTGAAAGCAATCTATGTTATCTTCCTTCAAGAATTTTTGCATCTTGTTCATCATGGGTTTCATTGAACCAAAGACACTTAAGATCGAACTAGTGTCTGAAGTAATATGAATGCATGTGGTTTCCTACATTTTTTGAAGCAATTCTCTATGATGGACTGGGATGTGAATACTGCCTTTGCTTCCACCTGGGAGAAAGGTTTTATTATCATTCATGGAGTGCAGTTTTAGTTTGACATCCATATCCTTGCTAAAATAATAGGCCAACCGTTGGTGGGAATAACTATTCACAAAGATAAACATAACTGGGACATGGAGTTAAAGGAGTTTGAGTCGAGATCAAGCTTGCACAAGATCATAAAATAAGGAATGGTTAGAGATAATTTACCCACCCCCTGGAATAAGGTTATGAAATTGGTGATGGAATATATTACAGTCGATGACCTAGGTTCCTCACACAGGAGTTTTCACATAGCCTTTGTGAATCACTTCAGGGAAGTGAAACCTCTCAATATCCTCAAAATTTTATTTCTATCTATGGATTACTCCATAAAGTAAAATCACTCAAATAAGGACAAGACTTAGCCCTCATATCAAGGATTTTTTAAGGTAATCTACAATCACTTGTTGGAGAAGTTTCCCAAAGAAAATATTGTTTACTAAGGATGAGTTTGAGAATCTTGCGGTCAAGATACTTCAAAAATAAATCATAAATACTACTGCTACCATAGCCCAGATGGAAAGTATTGTAACCTTGAGCATGGTGGCCATTGTCTAGATGAAGGAGCACAAAAATGCTCCTGAACTTATTTTTTCGTGATAATTTCTCCAAGGATCATCCATAAGAGAACATCACAGGAGCCAACACTAGTGTCAAGGAGGATGATGTGGTGGAAATCACCAAGTGTTCAAGAAAAATCCTAAGAATGTCAAAAATAATGACACCAAGGATTCTACTAATATGTAATTATCTACAGTTTATCTATTGTTTCTGGGTTTTGTCTTATTGGGATGCTTTATTTCCTGTTTCGTCCTTTTGGTTTGTTTCCAGTTTGTCTAAAAATCTTAGGCTTTATGTGGATACCATGAGTTTTTTTTGGATGCTACATCCTTTAATCCTACTTCTATTATAAGGTGTTAGGATGCCTTTCAAATGCCCTCAATAATATAATTTTATTAACTTACCAAAAAAACCTTTTTACAAAAGGTCAATAGACCAATCAGAAGGCCAAAGGGCAAGCCTTTTTGAAAGAAAAATTAAAATCCCACCCAAAGTAGGAAATTTAAAAAATCCTACCTAGGGCAGGAAATTTAAAAAATACTACCCAAAGCAAGAGATTTAAAAAATCCTGTCCAAGCAAGAACAACAAAATTTAAAAATACTGCCCAAGGGGACAACTCGAAACTAGAATCCCACCAAGAAGAAACTAGAAGTCAAAGGCACCTATAAATAAAATCCATCCTAGGAGAGGTAGATAAACCAAAGAAAACTACCAATCAAAATAGGATGGGTCATCCCGCCCAAGCAGGGATGGGACTAACATGAGCAAACAAAAAAAACTAGAATCCTACTAAGGAAAACTAGAAACCACTATAGGAAAGCAAGAAAAACTAAAAAATGAAACCAACAACCCACCCAAGGATGGCCTAGGAAGGTAGTCCAGGAAGCATCATCTTGTACAGAGCCTATAGAATGGATCAACAAGACTGAGGATATCCATAGGCCACAATATCCCCTTGCATGTGAGGTTGAACTACATGAATGCCAGAATAAGCCAAAGGATTCCATGGAAATGGAACCACAAACCATGGAGAAAGGAGTGGAAAGGTCCCAAGGAACCTAATTTTATGGAGCCATGGGATGATCAAAGCTATAGGTAGTAATCATAGGTCCCTCATCAAGATCGAAAGATGCAACAAATGAACCCAAGCAACCAAACAAATGGAGACCATGGAAACTCTCCAACCTCGCATGTGAATGGATTTAGGGAACCATATCTAGAAAACCAATGGAATCATCTCAACAAAAAGTAAAAAGCACAAGGCCCCCCTCCAAGGCTATGAAATATGCATTGAGAATTCGCCAAGTAGATCAGATCCAAGAAACCCAAGGAGAAGTTCCATTGAAGATGAGGTACATGGTCCCTCCCAAACTAGAAGGATGCAATGAAAACCTCTCAAGAAACACAAGGATGAGATCAAACCCTAGCCCAAATCCATAAAAATTCATTTTTGAGGAAAACAAGAATCTAGCACCAAGTAGAGAACCTACAAAAAACTTGGAAAAGACCTGAGAGCAACAAGGAAAGAAGATCCTAAAATCTCAGTAGGAAATCTAGGGGAGAACCTAGGGACATCCCAAGTTAGGGGCACAGGTTGGGAACCCTAAAATAGGTTTGAAAAGGAGTAGACAAGTGGATTAGGGACCTCCCACCCAAAGGAGATTGTCTGTACTAGTATTAATCCTAGAGAGAAGGGCCTAGGATGTGCCATAAAACTAGGGTAAAACAAGAGTAGGAGGAGATAGGAAAGCAGATCAGGACATCCCATGCAGAGTGGGAAGTCTCCTGCCATACCCCATTTGTTGGAATGCCATCCTTATTTTCCAAAGAAAATAGAATAACATTAAAATCACCCCCAATAATCCATAGATCATAATGAATCATCATTGTATTTGACAAATATATGTTAAGATCCTTCAAACATCTTTCACGAGGAGTAACTATAGTTGGAGCATATACATTTATAACCCCAACTTTGATGTTTTCCTCTTTTCTACAAAATATTCCAACAACCCGATTAATTTTTGCTTCTAATAGTTGTCCATCCTTTTGCAATTATTCCATATTATTGCAATACCACCTGAAGCTCCCGTAGAAGAAACTATTAAAAAATCAATTGTCTTCCAGATCTTCTTAAAAGCATCCTTACTACTTAATTTTACTTCTCATATTAAATTAAAATCAAGACTATAACAACCTATTAATTCCTTAATAAATATTATTTTAGAGGTTTTATTCATACCCCCTAATATTCCATTATCTTATTTTCATAAACACATTTTATTTTTATTAGTGGGCTTAGCCCCACTTCTTGTTAACACATGTGATATTTTATTTGGCTTCCTAAATCAATATCTTTTTTAGTTTATTTTTCTCTTTTTTTCTACTTTGATGACCTTCCTCTCCTTTTTCCATTCCCACCAACACTCTCATCTTCATCAATATGTTGCCCTAAATAATTGAAAGGAAAATGAATAACCCCATTAGCATTTTATTATTTATGTTGCCTTGAAAACTCTAAACTACATAGATGATCCTCCATAGTCATTACTTTCTTATGTTGGCCTGGAAATCCTAAATTTCCTTGGATATCCTCCATATGATTTTATTTATTGTATTGCTCTTGAAACCCTAAAGTGAAATGAATACACTCTATACTACTTTTATTTTTATTGTAAGGAGAAGATTTTATGTTACTTGAGGAAAATAAAGATGATTTACCTGGATTAATCTTGACCTCCTTCACCTCATTTGCATTTAAAATTACCTACCCATATTCCTTTGCTCTAAAATGTGCCTTCCCTCTTTTGTTGCACCTTTAGTTCCTTCTATATTTGAACTTGTGCATTGTACTTCCTCATCCCTCAAATCATTTTTTTCTAATGGTTGATTTGAGTGAACTATAATGGCCTTTGTCATTTGATGATGCAAAAGGATTTTTCTTACCACTTTATTATGATTGGAAAACCCTTTAATTGATCTAGCTTCTCCTACAATACGATCTCCTTGTTTCATATTGAAGCTACCCTCATGCCCAAAATTTTCCATCTCTTTCTCCATCATTTTCTATTTTTAGTCTATTGTGCCTTGTTTCATGACATTTGTGACATCGAAATGTAATTTTTTCATAATATACTTGTTGACCCCATTCTCTTAATTTAGATTTAATCCTAATGGATTGTGGTAGAGGTGAAATAATAGAAAACATGTCGAATTCATTGATATAAAAAGGTGTTACATAATATGATATCCTTTTACAAATATTTCCCTAAGAGCTACAATTAAGGCCTTTGATAGAAGGGACCCTAGCACTAAATGTCTTCACAACACTGCAATGATATTCTATAAGATCCTCAAAAGAGAGTGGGCTTACTGCATGCATGTCACTACTAGCTACATTGATCCTCAAAACCTATGTAACCCTACAAAATATGTTAGTAATATTTGGAAACCTATCTCAATCAGACCTCTCATGATAACAAACTCGAAGACTCCAAAATATGGTAAAAATACATGAAATAAGTGTTGAAATGAACTAAAACTAATGTAGAATATAGTGCTTACTTGGTTGGTGGATTTAGTAGTATTTTGGGGGAAAAAATACCTATCTATATATTTTTTGGATGGGTATACCTATCTGTGTGTTTTCCTATTTCAAGATCTGATTGGCTACCTTTTGGTTGTAAGATCTTGTTGGTGCATGCTAAACATTTGTTAATGGCCATAGATGCCTATATTAGACATTCAAACACTAAAAAATATAAGAGAATCCATATGGGGAGATTATTGAATGCTCAAAATGCTTGAGAATTATTCTATGGGTATTTTGGTAGCACAATAGTGTATTTTTCTCCTCCTTAAAAATGTAGAGAATGCAATCCTTTTATAGAATTCCTGGGTAGGATAGGGGTGGGTGAGGTGGCAGTAAGGGTGAAGGAGAGATAAAATCATTTAATTATGTATGTTATGGAATAAAGCCTTCCCACCTATTATTATTAAGTGGGCATGGGTGTACCATGCCCACCTAAGTCCTACGGAAGAGGGAAAAGCCCTCTTTCATTACTTTCCTTAAAATGCTTTAAAGGAAGGGATGGGTGTTTACGGGAAGGGGGGTGCATAGATGATTAGGAAACTATGAAGAGTAGTGTGAGTGGTTTTTATGTGGTTAGGGGTAGGTTTACCTAGGGTTTAGGGTTTAGGTTTACCCTAGAATTAAGTGTAACCTAGGGTTAGGTTTAACTAGGGTTTTAGGGTATTAAAAATATTTTTGTGAATGTTTTGTCAATTGATCATTAATTGTCACTACATGAGGCCAAGTGTGATATTTTTAGGTGTCTACATTTACCCCTTTTTGTACTACATTATGTGAGAATAAAATGTAGTGTGAAAATTTATGACACCCGATTGGTGGTTGATTTGTGATGAGTGTGGGTCAATACATGATTGATTATGATTGGTTGTGACTTTTGTCATGTCATGATTATTGTTGATGGAGGGAAAAACAATATTATATCGAGTCATGATCAATGTAAGATGCCCCAATTATGGAAGTAATGCATGTCCTTAAAACTTTTCCTTTGATCTATTTATGAGCTTGATTTGCTTTGGTAAGTAGTCTAGTTATTTGTAGGTGTTCTCATGATGCTTCTATCACAAGTGGTCTTATGCCTACCACTTTGATAAAGGAAATTAATGATTAACTACATAATAACAAACATGGGGTATACCAACTATTTGTTTTGGATTAGAGTTTTTATTTATAAAAGCTTTTGTTTGCCCTAGCAAAGGAGGGCTTATGATAGTCTTAGGCAAATGTTCTCGGATGAATGTGATTTAAAAATTGAGTGTTTGAATATTGATTATGCATAAGGTGGATTTTTAGTGTGTGATGTCAACCCCCTAAAGTGATGAGTTAATGGGTGAATAATTAGTAGACACCAATGAATAACTTGATAGAAGATCACACAGGGAATGAGGAAGATGAAATTTTAGGATTTCACAAGTTTTTGTAGTGAAAAATAGAAATCGTATGAACAGGTACGATTTTCAAAAATCATGCAAGTATATGATTTAAATTATGCTATCCATTATGGTTTTTCTATAGTTTTTGGGACCAAACGATGTCAAAATTAGGTAAAACTTGTATTGTCAAAAATAGCTTTTCGAGACCAATCCATTGGTGGTGATTTTATATAATTTGGAGATGATTTGATAGGGGAAATTTTGGCTCAAATATGACCCTACTTTTGGAAGGAAAAAGTGCTCAATTTTTGGTTGTTGAAGAGAAAATTTGGCTTGGTTGTTTAGAGGACCAATGTATGATGGTGCATTAATAGAGATTGATTATGGTTGTGGAGTGATTAATTGTGGATATCTATGGATTTTGATGTACTACTAAATTGTTTAAGGGAGGAGATGTAAGGTTATCTTGAGTCGTGAGCAATGTGAGATTCTCTAATCATGGAAGGAACACATATCCATGAATTTATTTTCTTTTATGAGTTGTTGAGATTTATTGATTTAGTAAGCTGATGAGCCAAGGGTAGGTATCCTCATAATGCTTTGGTTGATTAAAATTGGGCTTACATTGCCACCTCGATGAAGTGATTATGTGAGTAATCATACAACCCTTAGCATTGAGTTTACCAAATTTTGATGAATTAGGTTTTTGTTTTGTTTATCCCATAAAATGAGGTCTTGTGATAGTATTAGGAAAAGGTTCTTGGATGAATGTGATTCCAAAATTAAGAGCTTTGAATATTGATCATATGCAAGGTGGATTTTTAGTGTGTGATGTCTACCCCTTCAAGTGATGATTTGATGGGTGAACAATTACGATACAATGGTGAATCACTTGATAAAATATCATTATGGTGTTGCATAGGAATTGAGATAGGTTTTGAGTAAAAAAAAAAAATCATATGGACGGGTGCGTTCAAAATAAAACACATCTATCCGTACATTTTCTTGAAATATACCCCATTGTAATTTTTATATAGTTTGGGGGACCAAAAGATGTCAGAATTAGATAAAAACTTATATTGTTGGAAATATATTTTTGAGCAATAATATAATGGTAATTATTTTAGGAAATTTGAAGGATATTTGATAGGGGAAATTGGCTCAAAAATAACCCTACTTTTTGAAGCGATGAATGCTCAATTTTGGTTTTTTGAAGGGAAAATTTTATCCTAGTTGTTTAGAGGGTCAATGTCTGATGGTGAATTGATGATGGTTGATGCAAAGTGGTTCAACTTGTAGTGTCTACAAATATGGTGGATAGGAGAGGAGTGGATAGAATGGTTTATCAACAATGAGTGATGTATGCATTGTAGCAATGTTCTCGATGTGGAAAATATTCCAAAATTGTTTTTGTAGTATTGTTTTGATGAGATGAGGATGACATATACATGATGATTTATTGTGTTGTGTGCCTTTGATTGTGGTAGTGATTGAATGTATGTTACTCAATATGGATGTGATATTTTCAATTCATTTGATACTATTGATGTTATGCATGAAATTGTATGGTTGCATAGATGCATTTTGAAACTTCTAATTTGTGTGTGTTCAAATCTTCTTAGGTGTGTATTTAATTTATGCAATCATTATGGTTAAAGTAATCAATGATAAATTGATAGTCATGTTGACATGAAAAAAAATGGTAAGAAAAGAAAACATGCAATATGTGTGATGAATACAAATCTATGATGACCATATATGATTCAACTTGAGGATAATGCATGTTGATACTTATGGTGTACTAGTTGTACCACTAATCATGATGTGTGTTTTTTTCCTTTTGCTAAGGATTTTTAGATTCTAGAAGGATTTCTAGGGAGTCAAATACCCGAGTTTTACCATCAAATCCATCTCTTAGTCGAGTGATATTTTGTTGATCATCCTATTTGAGGTGGAGCCTATCATGAATCAGTGTGTGCAATGATGTTCATTTATCTATTTTGAGTGAGATTTTATTAACCAATTGTAGACATTATCAATGTAAGCTAGCTCATCCATGAGTGCATAATGGTCTATATAGAAAAAGGTCACTAATATGATAGACATGTCATCATTTGTAAGGTATACTCCACTACCATATATGAGTCTATAATCATAGTGGAGGTTATCTCCATCATCCATCAATATTTATCCATATATAGCTATGTTTCTATAGCCCCAATGGAGTCATCTTAAATTCTTGAGGATATCAAGGAGTCAAGTTATTTGGTAGTGCTCTTTTGTATGCAGTTTTTCTTTTGCTCTCTTTTTTTTGTAGCTTGTCATCTTTGTATCCTTAAGGTTGGATCATGAAAATAATAGAATAATCAGGGGAAACCATTTGCTAGGTGGCCATTGTACTCAAGGTATTGTCTTTTATAGACTTCAAATTTTCTTAGTGTTTGAGACGTGGTTGGTTCAAGAGAGAACTTTAGTCAGGTAGGGGAAATCTAAAATTGCATGAGAACCCAATGGTATTTGATCAAGTTTGATGGGATCAACTAAAATAATTGACTTCTTCTATTGACCACCCAAAAAACCAACCAAATACTTCCATTACCAACAAACCAAAGCATGGTATTGAACATGACATCATAGTAGTTATGATAACTAGTGTATGGTGTTATATGAAATGAGTAAGGCCTATGTGCAAGAAAATGGACACAATCATGTGATAAGAAATATGTTCATGAAATGCATGATAATGTAATATGTATGTACAAGAACATGCATGACCAACCTTATCATTGTTTAAGTGAACCGAATTTTATTGGTTAGTGTGTATTCATGCATACAAAATATGATCAAATAGCATCGTAGAAGTTTCATGAGATGGTATATGCATGGATACGATGAGTGAGGTGATTGCAGTTGTTTGGTGGTATCAACATGAATGATTGATGAGAAGTGTAGAAAGAGGAATATGGAGAACCTATCCAAGGTATGTAGCCAATTGAAGCATGACCATACAATAGGGATATGGGAAGAAGAAAAATATGTGAAGAAATAGGAAGGAGATATGAATAAATAAGAATATAAAGAACCTATCCAAGGTATGTAGCCACTCAAAGCATGACCATAAAATATGGATACAAGGAAGAGTAAATATATATGAAGGAGGAAGAATAAAATAAACCTATCCAAGGTATGTAGTCACTCAAAGCATGACCATACAACAAGGATAGAGGGAAAGAAGAAAAATATGTGAAGAAATAGGAAAATAGAGAACCTATCCAAGGTATGTAGTCACTCAAAGCACAACCATACAACAAGGATAGGGGGAAGAGGAAACATATGTGAAGAAATATGAGGATGAAGAACCTATCCAAGGTATGTAGCCACTCAAAGCATGACCATACAATAGGGATAAGGGGGAGAGGAAATAAATATGAAGAAATAGGAGGATGAAGAACCTATCCAAGGTATGTAGTTTCTCGAAGTGTGACCGTACAACAAGGATAGGGAGAAGAGGAAATAAATGTGAATTAAGAATATGAAAAGAAACTTATCCAAGGTATGTAGCCACTCAAAGCATGACCATATAGCCAAGATAATGGAAAGAGGAAAGAGATGTAAAGGAAGAAGAAGAAAATAATAGAAACCCATAAAAGGTATGTAGCTACTCAATGTGTGACCATACAATATGGATAGGGAAAGGACAAAAAAGAGGTGAAGGAAGAGGAAGATGGATGGAGAAGTAGGTTGTTGTTTTGTAGTGTGATTTTTTTTAGATTTTTGTTGTTTTTGTATTTTTGTTGTTTTTTGTACTTTTGTTGTGTGTTTTTGTTTTTTATTTTTGTTGTTTTTGATATAGAATGTACAAGAGTGTGTGAGTCAAAATTTTATAGAAGGGTAGTAGCAACCCTAGGCTAGAAGTTGATGTGATGATAAGGGGCATTAGTTCCCCCAATCATGAGAATGATTGTATGAGAAAGAGTATTGGCACTCCAAATCATGAATTTGAAGATGACAAAAGCAATTTGGGACCTTTGAAATGAAATTTTAACCAAAGAGATTTTTTTCCTTTGGATCCCTTGATTTTTGAGATGAGGTCAAAGAGATTCGATGCCTTTGAAATGGATTGGATTTTGAGATAAAATTTGCTTCTTGTAGGGAGCAACCTCTATGCTAAGGGTATGCAAAGTAAATTGCTTCTTGTAGGGAATGACCTCTATGTTCATGGTATGAAAATTAAATTGCTTGTTGGAAGGAGTGAACTCTGTGCTCAGGGCATGAAAAGTAAATTTCTTCTTGGAGGAAGAAACCTCTATGCTCAGGGCATGAAAAGTAAATTGCTTCTTGGAGGGAGTGACCTCTATGCTCAGGGTATGAAAAGTAAATTGCTTCTCAAATGGAGTGACCTCTATGCTTAGGGCATAAAATATAAATTACTTCTCAGAGAGAGCAACCTATATTCTAAGAACATGAAATGTAAATTGCTCTTTGAATCAATATCTATGTTAAAACTAAAAAGTGAATTTACTCTACAATGAAATAAAATCAAAGGGTTTTAATGCCTTTGGAGATTTTTAAATGGAATTGAATTTTGACCAAAGTGGTTTTATGCTTTTGGAGTGGATATAATCTTGAAATGAATCCAAAGGGATTTTATTCCTTTGTAATGGATGTAATTTTGGATTTGTACTTTAAAAATAAAATTTGACCAAAGGAATTTGGTGCCTTTGGAGGCTTTGAACTAAAATTGAAATTTTAACCAAAGGGATTTTATGCCTTTGGAGCCTTTGAACTAGAATTGAATTTTGACCAAAGGTATTTTGTGCCTTTGGGGCCTTTGATTGAGATTGAATTTTGACCAAAAGGAGTTTTGTGCCTTTGGAGACATTTGAATTGGAATCGAATTTCGACCAAAGATATTTTATGCCTTTGGAGCCTTTGATTTTTGATATGAGGCAAAATGGATTTGGTGCCTTTGGAATGTATTTGAGTTTTGAGATGAGACCAAAGGGATTCAATGTATTTTAAATGTATTTTATTTTTGAGATGAGACCAAAGAGATTTTGTTTCTTTGGAATGGATTTGATTTTGAAATGAAGCCAAAAAAATTTGGTGCCTTTGGAATGGATTGGATTGGATTTTGAGATGAGATGAAATGGATTCAGTGCCTTTGGAATGTATTTGATTTTGAGATGAGACCAAAGGAATTTTATGCCTTTGGAATATTTAAATTTGAGATGAGACCAAATAGATTTAGTGCCTTTGGAATATATTTGATTTTGAGATGAGACCAAAGGGATTCAATGCCTTTGGAATGTATTTGATTTTGATATGGTGAGCCAAAGAGTACAACATTTGATAAAGGGTACAAGATTTGAACCTAGCAGTTAATTTATTGAAAGCAAGGCAAAGGGCTTAACCTTTGACAAAAGGACGTAAATTTTATAACTTAGCAATTTATTTGTGAAAGTGAGGCAAAGGATACAACCTTTGATAAAGATAACCTTTAAACCTAGCTATTGATTTATTGAAAGTATTAGAAAGGGCACAGCCTTTGAATTTGGTTGTTGATTTGTTGAGAGTGATACAAAGGGCATAACCTTTGAATTTGGCTATTGATTTGTGATTGAAATGTTTTATGACATCAACATGAGTGGATGAGAAGGGAGGTTTAACACTTTTGGATGCAAAATTGGTCAAAGAGAGTGATAACTCCCCCAAATAATAAAATGGTTTGATAGAGGATAGGACTCCCTCAATCATGAAGAGGCAACTAGAAAAAATATAGGGAGAGAATAAATGATGTTAGCAGTGTAGAAAGAGGGTCATGGCATTGGTGATATTGCCCTAGATGCCACTGGTTGTTTGTAGTAAGGTCGATCATACCAACAAAACCATGATGAGAGGGTATGCAGTTGACATGATCAACTTGGCATGGTGTGGGTTGTGATGTTGACGTCCCATATTGTGATATTGGCACCCTATGTTAGAGTGATGAATCATTAGATATACCTAGTTTTGGATTAGGAGATGATATAAGATTTTCCATTTGCATTTTCTATTAATCAATTATATTATGGACTAGTCGCTTGAATGTGCAATAATTATTAATATCATGCCCTAGTTGTCGATGGTAAACACAAGATTGTTGCTCATTGTATATTTTTTATTTAGGTCAATTAAAATTATCTGGCCTAGTGTTAAGTAAGGTGATTTTCCTTGCATTATGCAACTTTTATGAGATAATATCCAATGGTTTAGAAAGAGGCATCCTAGTATGAAGTGGCAATGAGGTATTGAGGTTTTGTATGAGGTTGGGTAGGCAAAGTTACTATAGATCCAATCATGGTTAGGTTATTGGTAGATGTTTGACACCTACATTTTTTCAACCATATATTGATATGGTTAAGACAAAGATGTATTGCATGTTAGTTAATGAATGAATTGAGGTTGTTAGGATAGGGTTGACATAGATTACTATAGGGGAAGAAGTTGATTGATATGGGTAGGTATGCAGATACAAGTAAGGTGAAGAAGGACAATATTGTTGATGTGGGACCCATTAGTTTGGGTGGGGTATAAGGGGTTTATTTGGATATAAGGAAGCTAAGGGTGGAATATAGTTCAATATTTTATGGAGTATCTATTTTTACATCTACTTGACCATAGGAGTGTATGATTCAAGGTGTTACTCTTACAACGACACTGAGAGGGGGGGTGAATCAGTGTAGCTATTTAAAAACTTAAATCTACAACTCTTAATGCTGAAATAATGAAAGCTTAAAACCAGATACAACAAGTATAACAAGAGAGCATCACACAACACAAGATTTAACGAGGTTCACCAATATGGCTACTCCTCAAAAGAATGACTACTTGGACTACCATCCAAATCCAACCTTTACAAAGCACCAACTTTACAATCAATTTACCAGCACCCACTAAAAGGAGCACCAACCCCTGATTTATCTACACCAACAAAAAGGAGCACCAACCCCTAATTCCAAGCACCAACTTGGATTGTAATTTGAATCTAAATTTTTGACATAAAAATACCTTCACTTTTACAAGACCCTTGTTGGTCTATTGCTTACCCAACATCTTTCAAATCTGTTGGCAATTTTGGGTACCTTGGGTACATTGCCTTTGCTCATGTGTAGATGTTGTCATTGATGTCAAGAAGTTCTTGAAGATTTTTGGTTTGATTTCAAAGAATGTGTTTTGATGAAGGTCTTAGTTTGGATAATGAGTTTCCAAGTAGATCAGAGTAGCCCAGTTGCAAAAGATCAAGAAAAAGACAAGTAAGAAAAATTATGCAAGCGGCTAGAAAAACTGTCATGATTTCGCGTCATGTTTTAGGAGAGAGAAAGTGCTAAAAAAACTGTCATGATTTCACGACATGTTTGAGGAGAGAGAAAGTTCAGGAAAAACTGTCACAATTTTGTGACATGCTGGAAGGCAGAGACGAAGCAAGAAAAACTATCGTGATTTCGTGACATAATGCAGAAAAGAGAGTCCGCAGTGTGAACTTTCGTGATTTCGTGACAAGATTGAAGAGAGAGAAAGTTATTCAGGAACTGTCATGATTTCGTGATATGATGCAAAGTTCCAAGTTAGGACTGTCGCATTTTCATGACATGTTGTAGAGGTCAAGTTGAGGACTGTCATGATTTTGTGACATGCTGAAAAGATCAAAGTGAGAACTGTCATGATTTTGTGACATGCAATAAAAGGGAAGAGTCTAAAAGGAGAAGCATCATGATTTTGCGACAGGCTACAAAGAAGTTGTACGGATGCAGAAAGTGTCACGATTTCATGACAGGTTGAGATGGCAGCTTGCAGTTGGAGAAAGTGTCATGATTTTGTGACAGAAATAGTTAGCAAGTCTTAAACAGAAGAAGCGTCGCAATTTTGCAATGAATTTAAGAAGGAAGAGCTTGAAGGCGAAAGCGTTGCAATTTTGTGACATGTTCCAATTTTGCGGGCATATGGCAAAAAAGAGCTTAAGGCAGTGAAAGTGTCGTGATTTCTTGATAGAGTTGCAGATGACGTTAGCAGAAGCAGATGTGTCATGATTTTGTGACAAAAGCAGAGAAGAAGGCATTGTAGACTAAAGTGTCATGATTTCACGACAGAGTGAATATGACGTTAGCAAAAATCATAAGTGTCATGATTTTGCAACAAAAGCTGAGAGGAAGGCCATGAAGACTAAAGTGTCACGATTTCATGATAGAAGTGAGATGACCTCAACAAGAGGCAAAGGTGTCACGATTTCATGATAGAAGCACAAAGGAAGTCGACAAAGGCCAAGGTGTCACGATTTCATGATAGCAGGCTATAGAAGGTGTACGACTGTAAAAGTGTCATGATATCATGACATGTAGTTTCACGAGAAAAGCTACAGAATAGTAGAGGCGGTTGAAGCTGATAGAGTTAACCTTGAGCCAACAAAGTGTAGGGTTGTGCAACCGACGTTGTTTTAGGGATATACAGCCGACTAAGATCAAGAATCTAATCTTGAGATTGTCAGTATAAAATAAGGGCTATTCGAAGAGTTTGATAATCGAATGTGTGTATCAAACTTGCACAAGCGAAGTCCATGGTGCACAAAGACCGAGTCAAGTCGATTCGAGTGAGGTGTGCGAGATGTAGCCATAACAACGTATAAGTGGCGAGTTGATGCGCTGAATGAGGAGTTCGATCGTAGAGTGTTGAAGTGTTGCTGTATTTATGAAGATAGTGCAAAGGTTGGATTTCAATCAAAGGGCGGCTGTGATTATAGCTGTTTTTGCGTAGATAGATTTGTGTTTCATGTTCTTAAGAAAAGAATATTACATATATCTTATTCTTTTGAGATTTGAGATTGAGATTGGGAGTTAAGTATAGAACATATTGAGTCTCTAACAATTCTCTTTATGCTTCTATGATGTTAATGAATCCCATTGGGTCTCTAACAATTCTCTTTTTGAGTTCATGCTAAGAAATTTGTCTTTGTGAGCTTGCTGAGGTTTTGGATAGGTTTGGGTGGGGATGTATGAGCAGGTTTTGGACAAGTCATTGAGAGGGCTTGTTGGATAGCATTGAGCAAGCTTTTTGTTGAAGCTTGTGGAGCAGTTTGGGCAGGTTCTAAGTGAGAACTTGCAAAGTAGATCTGAAAAAAGTCTTGAAGACTTGGGTGAAGATCAAGCTAGCATTAATGCAAGCTGGTGAACCATTTCTGTGAACCAGATTTGAGGACCATTTGAGGATAGAGATTGATGCAGAGTTGATAAAAGATTTGTGCCAGACTGAAGGACTGTGTTTGGTGCAGACCTGAGAAAGAGGAAGAGGAAATTTTTTCCAGATTGAAGGACTATGTTTTGGTGCAAATTCGAGGACCAGCATTGAGGTGATAGAGTGAGGACAGAGGTCTCCATACAGAGCAGGGAAGACAGGTGTCTTATGTGGATAGAGTTCCACTTGCTAAGGGCTGAAGAGGCAGAGGTCTTCTAGAGGATCACCAGCCAGAGCAGAGTTAAGGGTAAGGTATCTCCTTTGAGCAGAGGCTCATAAACTTTGTAATTGGGAAGGTTTCCTAGAGAACTGCAATATAAATTTTAGAGAAAAATTTTATCCATGGAGTAGCCCACTTTGGGTGAACCACATAAATTGTTGTCTCACTTTGTGGATGGTGTTTTGTGCATTGCTTTGATTACTGATGTTGTTACTACTATCTTTATACTGCATAATATTGAATTGAAACCTATTTTGAAAGAAAAAGTTAAAAGTGGTCTTATACTGTTCACCCCCCCTCTCAGTATAAGCTTGTGTTCTTCAAAATCAACATCATAGAAGCATAAAGAGAATTTTTAGAGACTCAATATGATCTATTCTCAAATCTCAAACTTAACTTACAGTTCGTGAACCATACACATCTTCTGCACTCAAACAACAATACTTCACATTCATCTTTTCTCTTTTGCGTTCTCTGCACAATTACAGCCGCACTAGGTCGAACTTCAACCTTTTTGCTTTCTGTGCACTCTGCCCTCTCTACACACTCGCAGCCACACTTATAATAATTCGACATGACTCTTCACTCACTCTATGCACTTTGCCATCATCTCGCCACTTTTGCACTATCTACGCTCTTATGGCTGCATATCGCACACTTCGATACTCGCATGGATTGACATCTCAAATCTCCAAACAACCCTCCTTTTATAATGGTATTTTCAATATGAAAACCCTAATTGTAGTCGACTGATAATGCAAATGTAAACCCTAATCCTCGTCAGTTGTAAACCCTAATTTTAGTTGACTGTGATCGATCTTTGTTAGTTTCTACTCATGAAGATGTTTGGGTTAACCATCGCTTGATGAATTCATTTTGGACAGACCCTGTAATCGCCATACTGCCTTTTGATCACTCTTCTTATTTTGGCTGCATGAATTCACTCTATATCTGGATCTATGAATGTTGTAGTGATGTCGGTCCACTGTCATACTTCTCATCTCAGTCGGGTTCTTCTTTTGTTCTTGCGCACTTAACGACCTGTCTCAAAATTGTGACATTTATGTCTCTATAGCTTCTCTTGTTACTGTTTCCATGAAAATACAACATGTCGCGATATCGTGACATTTTTGCCTCTTTGACTTTTTCTTGGCTTCTAACCGTGAAAACATAACATGTCACGATATCACAACACTTCCGCCTCTGTATGATTTCTCTAATCTTTTGTCACGATATCGCTACACTACTTCCTTCGTAGAATTCACCTTTTTCTTTTGTCACGATATCACGACACTTCTGCCTCTGTAAACTTTGTTTTAGCTTTTGTCGCGATATCGCGACACTTCTAAATTCGTAGCCTTCGACTTTCTTTTTGTCATGATATCATGACACTTCTATCTTCGTAGCCTTCGACTTTGCTTTTGTCTCAAAATCATGACACTTCTGTCTTCGTTGACTATGAAATCGTGACACTTCTGCTTTCGTACTCTTTATATTTACTTTTGTCACAAATTGTGACACATCTACCTTCGAAGTCTTCTTTTTTCTTTTGTCACAAAATCATGACACTTTTGCTTCCATACTCTTCGTCTTTGCTTGTGTCGCGAAATTGTGACACATCTGCCTTCGAAGTCTTCTTTCTGCTTTTGTTGTGAAATCATGAAACTTCTACCTTTGACATCTTCCTTTCTACTCTTGTCATGAAATCATGACACTTCTACCTTCGAAGTCTTCCTCTCTACTTTTGTTGCGAAATCGTGACACTTCTCCCGTTGAAGTCTTGCTTTCTATTTCTCTCATGAAATCGTGACACTTTCTACATCCGTACGCTTTCTTTTACAACCTATCACAAAATCGTGACACTTTACATTTCTTACTCTTTCTTCTGCAACATGTCACGAAATTGTGACACTTTTCTTTTCTAATTCATTCTTCTGCAGCATGTCGCAAAATCGTGACACTTTTCCAACTTACTTTCTCTCTCCTATTTTAGTCATGAAAATGTGACATGTCACGAAATCGCAACACTTTTCCAACTTACATTCTCTCTCCTATTTTAGTCGTGAAAATGTGACATGTCGCAAAATCGTGACACTTATCAACTTAATTTCTCTCTCCTCGAACTTGTCATGAAATCGTGACACTTATCAACTTACTTTCTCTTTCCTCAAACTTGTCATGAAATCGTGACACTTATCAACTTACTTTCTCTCTCCTCGAACTTGTCATGAAATCATGACACTTATCAACTTACTTTCTCTTTCCTCGAACTTGTCACGAAATTGTGACACTTATCAACTTACTTTCCCTCTCCTCAAACTTGTCATGAAATCGCGACACTTTATCCTGCTTTCTCTTTCTCTTCTGACTTGTCACAAAATCGTGACACTTTTTCTGGATTTTTCTCTCTCTTCTAATATGTCGTGAAATCGTGACACTTTTTCCTGCTTTTTGAATATGTCATGATATCGCGACACTTTTCTTACTTGTCTTTTTCTTTGATTTTTTGCATATGGGCCACTTCGATCTTCTTGGAAAAGCATTGTACATACTTTGAATTGCTTTTGAACTTCCTGTCCACTACATCTAAATAGCTTTTGAACTTTTTGTTCATTGCATCAACCAATCTATCTGACTGTGTTGACAACAATGACAATACTGTTGCATATTTTGAATAGCTTCTAAACTTTCTATCCACTGCATCATGACTGTGTTCACTGCATCAATCGATCCATCTATCTGTGTTGACAACAATGACAATACTTTTACTGCACCTTGCTCAACAATCTCCCCCTTTGGAATTGTTGTCAACACATGTGCAATTACCTGTAACTCTTCTCCCCCTTTGACAATAATACCAAAGGGCTGTTGTAGACTCCCCCTGAGTCCATGCACAACATTCTCAGGCAAAAAAATTTACACTTAGTAAAGATAACAAACATGAGCAAAAAGATAAACAAATTCACAAATGCTCCCCCTGAGAATGTGATCCCTGTAGCTAGTCAATTTTTGGGAAAAACTGATATGACCGGACCTCTTGTGCCACAACCAATTTTCTTCTTCTTGTCTAATCAAGCAAGCTCCTCCTTCAAAAAGTGATATCGGATAGCAATATGTTTTGTGCGTGAATGCATAACCAGATTCTTGGAGATGTTAATGGCATTGGTGTTATCACACTTAACTGATATTGGCTCATTGAAGTTGATATCAAGATATTTTAGAGTTTGTTTCATCCATAATATCTGCGTACAACATGTTGTTGCTATAATATATTCTGCCTCTACTGTAGATAAGGAGACTGACTCTAACTGTGCCACACGACCAACCTGTATCCAAGATAGAATGTACCTCTGCTGGTACTTTTTCTGTCATCTACACAACTTGTCCAATCTGTGCCTGTTAAAAAATCAATCCACAAGCCTTCTCAAAGACTTGCCTCAAATCCTCTCAACAAAATCTCAACTCTTTTCGGATTGCTTGGAATTATTCCTATAAACAAACCTCACTTGTACCCACTTTTGTCCAACACTGTACCGATACTGCAATTCCACTGTCAACTCTGTGCAAGCACCAAGCATTGTACCACATCACAACCTGATCTATGTTTTCTACAGTCATCGCTGGTCATACCTTACTTATCAACTATACAAATCTGGAGAAGACATTTTATCAAACACTTCATGGCCAACCATAGTGCACCTTACTAAACCTCATACTTCTTAACCTTAGATTGGCATTTTATCAACAGTTAAAACGAAATTGTCTATGAATTAAATATTTTCACAAAGGCGTCATGAAAGATATAACAATCTTCATATCAATGTATAGCACAAGTACACACTGCTTTTATCGAAACACAAATATGTAGCTAGGGCAAATATCTTTCACTAACCAAATTATCTGAACTGAAATAATCCATAGCTTTGAACAGTGGTAGTAAGAACCAACAACAGAACAACAATGACATATAGCAATACTACCAATGGTGACAACTCTCAATTTAATCTCCATCCTTCATGGCACTTCCACAAACAACTACATGAACTGAAACATACTTTGACAACTATAGTGCAACTCCCCCTTACTACTTGCCTTTCATCCTTAGATAACCCAAAAGACACATAGGAGCATTAAAATAAAACCTTTTCAGATTGCTCCCCCTAAGGATGTGTTACCTGGAGTTGCTTAGTGTTGTATAGGAGTAGTCTCCTTCAGACCAAGGAGACACTATTTCCTCTTTTCTTTCTTTCTCCAGACTTTCTTGACCATGGGCTTGGGTTTTTCAACTACATCCCTGTTTTGCACCTTTTTGTGACCTCAAACATTTCTCCTGTGTGGTTGTCTATTGTTCATCCTTGATGAATGAATATTTTCCTTTCTTTTATGCACATGATTTATTCCCTGTCTGAGTTGCATTCTGTATGTCTGATGAAATCTACTGTTTTGCCTTAGATTAGATACATAAGTACTTGGACAAAACCTTGCTATGTGCCCATGACCATTACATTGAAAACATTGCACATAATGTTCACTCAGAAACATAGATGTATTTCTACCAGCATAACTCTTTGAACTATTATTCAATCCACAATAAACTGCCTTGTGACCATAAAGGTTGCATCTATAACAATAGCCATTAAAAACATTATTATGAATCGAATGAGAGTGATAGAACCTCTTTTGTTGTGGTTGCTTTGTTGTAGATCTCCTTTGATATTTTCTTCCTTTTGAAGATTCAGCTTCAAATTTTTCTTGCTTCGATCCTTCAACAATGAACTTCTCCTTTTCTGTATATTTGGAAGATGAGGGTTGTTCAGCTTCAAACTTTTCTTGCTTCGTTCCTTCATCAGTGAACTTCTTCTCTACATATTTGGAAGATGAGGGTTGTTTAGCTTAAAATCCAAGACCACGCTTATCCATGGAGCTTCTCTGTTGGCTTATCATTTTATCTAGCAATTCTGTGCTCTTCTTAAATTTGAGATTTGTATTGGCCTCTTCTAGTTGTTTCTTCAATAAAATAATCTCTTCTTCTTATTTGCAGCAAATAGTATCTTTCTCATAAATCTACGACTTGAGAGTTTCTTCAATCCTTTTGGACTCTTCTACTTGCAGCTTCAAATTACTAACAACTTTGTTAGATTCCTCTTCTCGTTTGCTACATACATCGACTTTATTATTCATCTCTTCTATCTGCATCCTTAAACTGACAATCTCTTTTTCTAGCTTACTGCAATACTCTATTTTCATGGATATTTGTACCTCGAGATATTTGGATATTTTCTTGAAGTCATCTATCTGAACTTTCAAATTGGTTATTATATTATTTGCATCCTCAAGATTTCTACCTAGAGCTGAAATTAGTTTATGTTCCCAATTTGCTTCTGCATCTTCTTCATCACTTTCCTGTTCTGAATCTGTTTCTCCTTTGAGAATCATGAAAGGATCTCCACCTGTTTCCTTTTTAGATTCATCCTCTAGGACTTCATCTTCACGGCTACTAAACCCATGGCAATGACGTGCATCATGACCAAGTTGCCTCTTGGTATTTTCTCCATTGTTCGATTCATCTCTTGAATCTACAACATTGAATTCATCTTCATTTTCTTTCATGACCCAGTGTGTTCTTTTCTTCTTGTGTCTCATGGTTCCACTTTTGCCTTTCTTTGTCATTTGTGTACTAATCCAAGATCAACCCTGACTGATTTAGCCTGAAACAAGAACTTGGCTTTGATACCAATTGTTACTCTTACAATGGCACTGAGAGGGGGGGTGAATCAGTGTAGCTATTTAAAAACTTAAATCTACAACTCTTAATGCTGAAATAATGAAAGCTTAAAACCAGATACAACAAGTATAACAAGAGAGCATCACACAACACAATATTTAATAAGGTTCACCAATATGGCTACTCCTCAAAAGAATGGCTACTTGGACTACCATCCAAATCTAGCCTTTGCGAAGCACCAACTTTACAATCAATTTATCAGCACCCACTGGAGCACCAACCCCTGATTTATCTGCACCAAAAGAAAGGAGCACCAACCCCTAATTCCAAGCACCAAATTGGACTGCAATTTTTGAATCTAAATGTTTGACATAAAAATGCCTTCGCTTTTACAAGACCCTAACTGGTCTATTGCTTACCCAACCTCTCTCAAATCAACATCATAGAAGCATAAAGAGAATTGTTAGAGACTCAATATGATCTATTCTCAACTCTCAAACTCAACTTATAGTTCATGAACACTGTAGATTAAAGATACAACGCCAAACAAAAGATAAAGAAATCACGATAAAAAGTAATGCAGAACACAGTTGTACAAAACAAACGATTTTTATTAATCAATGGAGTTTAGAAACTCCTTTTGAGTACAACAGGGCCTGTAACCCTTTTTGTGATACAAAAATTACAATTCGTGCTAGGGTTCTCCGAAACCCTAGCTGGCACAAAGTGGTGGCATTTTTCGAAGACGTATCCTTAATCCCAACAGAGTGAGTGGGCTTCGTTGTATCCTTTGGCTCGGACCACTCCAGCTTAAACAGTTGCTATCAACACACCGGATCTGCCATTAAAATCCTGCACACATTAACACTATCAAGGAGTTAGAAATTAATAAGAGGGCTCCACTGTGTGAGCCCTCAGAAACAATTTAAAACCCTAAAAAAATAGAATGCAGGAGTTCAACAATAGATTAATAAAAGAAAAGAAGTTACTTGCTTTAAACTAATTTATACCTATTTCCTGTTAACGCGGCGAGACCAGGCGGCACCTGGAAGAGTTGGGACTATCAAATCGGCTGCAGAAGGCGCCCTGGTGCACTCGCTGAACGCCCGCGTGCTTCTGGATTGGGGTTGCAGATGCCGGTCTGCGTATGAGACTGTGGGTAAACGCCCGCGGGCACTTGCGACAAGAATGGGGGATTCTGTAGAATGCTGCAGAAGGGATGGCAGCGAAGTTGGCGACGAATGGGTAGGTTTTAGCTGAAGAAGAGATAGATAGCGATAGATAACAAAAGAGAGATAGTAAAAGAGATAGTAAAAGACATAGGGTTTGAGCCATCAAGGTGACTCAATTTATAATCTACTCTTAGGGCACACTTTAGGGTTTTAACGACACTTTGAACGTGTGGCTAAGATTAAAGTGGATCCAAGGGTAGAGAATAAATCTAGGTTGTGAAACGGATTAAGATGGATGGACGGATGAGATTAAATGAAGGATGGACGGCTCAGATTAAATCACTTAAAGTATCTTTATATATATATTAAAATATATTAAAATATTAAAATATATATATATAAATATTAATTTAAATAAATTTGGGAATGAAAAATGGCGGGAAAGGTGAAATTGGGCCAAATAATGGCGGGAAAAGGTGGATTTGGGCCAAATAATGGCGGGAAGGTGTGGATTTGGGCCAAATAATGGCGGGAAGGTGGATGACTGACACGTGGCTAACAGGAAGGTATAGATGACTTACAAGTGGCTGGATTTTGGTGTCTACAGATGCCCCTTTTTGAGTTGCTTTGTGTGAAGACACAATGCAGCACAAAAACTTAAGACACCTGAAAAGTTGGATCAGACGCAACTCTCTCTCAAGACTAAAGCACAACTTTGAAGACCAAAGAATAAAAGAATATTTAAAATTTTATCGGCTTACCCCCTCAATTGGCGAGCGAGAATGGTTCTCACAAGCCAATTGGAAGAAATTTGGAAGAAAATGAACCGTTTTTGCCCCAACGGTGAAAAAAGGGGTTGGTGTATGAACCATCTGTTTATGTCCCAACAGGAAAGGGGTTGGTGTACAAACCAGAAAAGAATATGATTGAAGACGATATGAGTGATGTGAAAGATGGACCGTTTTACTGCCTCAACGGTTATAAAGGGATTTTTGCCAAATTGTAAGTTCCATGATCATGTAAGATGAATTCCACTATAGGAAAATTAGAAATTGATAACGGATGCCCCAACTCCAGTGTGTGAGTCCATACTGTTGATGAAATTGCCTTGTTGGCGCCATTGATATGCAGAGATGAAAGATGCATGAAAAGAGTCCGAACTCGGAGATGCTCCTAGTGATTGTATGGATAATTCCTCGGGTCGGAACCAATCAACCTAGGTAGCCTCAATCTCTAGCAAGACTCAAAATAATGATGATATTAAAGATTGTCCATGTTTAAGGCCCCATGAACTAGGCCATCAATGACAACTGTTGAGCAAATTAATCTTGGTATGAGGTCACTTGAAAAGTAGAATACCCAAAATTGATTTCCAATTTTCAAACAATGAAATAATTGATGATGATAAATGGTAAGTGTCCTTATGGTGGTTTAATCCTCTTACCGAATTGCATGGATGCAAATCGCTGCAATCGCCAAGGTGATAGAATATACCACTAGATACGAGGTTTACTTTAATTTGATTTGGCAAAAATATGCATGATGAAAGAAGAATGAATGAAATTGACGATAGATCAGAAGAATTGATGAATGTGGTTAATTTTGTGAAGGTTTTGAATATTTTTAACCCAATTTGTAAAACAATGATGAATGATGCGCTTTTTGAGCGAAATGACAAAATTTGTGTCCAAAACTATTGTAACCTTCACAAAATGTTTTATTATGATAAGAAGAATGGATGAATGCAATTTGATGAAATTTGGAGGAGGTAAGCTTCAATTTTGCAAGTTTTGTTCCTTTATTCAATACTGACACCAAACGCCGGTCTGCATTTGGTGGGTGGCAGAGACGCCCGTCGGTGTTTAGGCGCTCTGCAGATGCGAGGACTACGTCCGAATGCGCCATGAAATGCCCCACTGCGTTTCGGGGCGCCAAAACCAGCTATTTAAACAGTTTCAGCGAGAATTTCGCTCATTTGTGCGTTCGAGCTTGAGAGAAGTGCGTCTGAGGGAGTGGAGTGAAAGGTTTGTGTGGGAGAGTGAAGCACGCGGGAGCTATGGCGGAGATGGGAGCGGACGCGCCAGTGCAGCCAGCTGAGGTATTTGTTCATTTAAGCAAGTACTTATTATGTGTTTTTTTTTTTTTTTTGAAAAATTTGTAACAAATTTTTGTTTTGTTGTTTTGCAGCTTAGGGTGTTAGAGGCACGACACCGATTCTCCCCTATCATTTTGGGGATGAGGATGAGAACAGGCAAAGTGTAATGGGAGGATGGGGGGAGGGAGAGGAGGCCTAGGGGGAGGGAGTGGATGAGAGGGATGTAGTGGGAGAGAGGTAGTGGTGGAGGGGGGAGCGGATGCAGCCCGGAGGAGAGGATGGCCGGCGGACTTGGATGGAGGACGGGTGCCCGGGATGACAGGGTGACGAGACTCAGAGAGCTAGCGGAGCGGGAGCGACGGTACGGGATAGACATAGCTAGGTTAGGTCGAGGACTCGTTACATGAGGCTCGGAGGACACATTGTTTAGGCATCACATGTGTTGCCATCCTCCATCCTCTTGTCTCTAGGGTAGTGAGTCTAGGCACACCACTAGGTCTAGGGCTCCTACTAGGTCTCAGGGGTCCTCTTTTGATGGTTAGCTTAGTGCTTAGATGCACTCTTTATGAGCCTTGGTGCTCTATTGTATATTGTAGCCTTTTGGCATTCATTGTACAGTTTGACCTTTATACAATATATATATACATGGCTTTTATTTATTTGGTGTTTTACTCTCTTTTGTGTGAATGCCTATGTTTTTGTGATGCATGTTTTTATATGTTTTAATGTTTTTGATGCATATGTGATGGAATGGAATGCAAACTTATAGATGATTAATGCGAGACTAAGTATATAACATACAAATCTATGGATGATTAATGCAAGACTAAGTAAATGATATGTAAATCTATGGATGATTAATGCAAGACTAAGTAAATGAAATATGCACTAAGAAGCACTCATACTTTTAGATAGTTAGATTTAGCCAATCTGTTATCATAATTGTTTAATCGGGGGCACCGAACTTGGTGGCTTGTGAATGGATGACGTATGGAATGACATGAATATGGAAGAAGATATGGAGGGTGATATGGAGGTAGATATGGAGGAAGACTATTTTACAAAGACTCAAACATGCTAGTGGTATCAAACAAACTTACTAATAATACCTAATTCAACTAGGACCAAATGTGTGTGCATGCGAGTTCATTAACCAAATCGGAAGCATGGTAGTGACTCTAGGCAATCAAAAACTTGTGTGTGTGCAAGTGTGTTCATTAACCTCATCTTGCATAAATTAGGTAACCCTCTTATGGAGAAGACCCCGAAGCTAGTTTGTTCGTATGAGCATTCGGAGGTCTCTTTTTGAGGAGAGACATGTCGCCACGCAATGAGTATACTCCACTTCCAGTCAAGCGTCTATAGCCCCGGTGAAGGTTAACTCCATAGTCCATGTTGTTTTTGACCTTTGTAAGCCTTGGGGATGACTACCTATCCGTCTGATCGGACAAGTAGTACGATCCTTACAACTTATTTGGGATCGGTGGTGTGTGAAAAATGTTCATTTCCTTAGAGCTTTGGGGAATCGGATTCTCAACCGAAGTATGATGAGAATTTTACCCTATCCTTACTACTCTGTTTATATTTATATTTTGTGATTGCTTGTGATAGTGGTAAGAACCACTGTTTTATGGACTATGTTTGCATGATAGGACAAACGAGGATTACCCTTTTCACTTCAAGGCACAACCCAAGGATGGTGTTATCTCTCTTTGACACAAGATTTTTTTAAGATGTGAAAATGTGATAGGTTCAAGACCGCTTTTGAAATCATTTCCCAATACTCAAGATTTTATTTAGTGTAATTTGTGATATGGCCCTAGAGAACTTTGACATGCATTTCAAAGTTTGCTTAAAACACTAGGAATGGCTGAGTGACTGAAAACATTTTGGCAATGTAAATATGTGCAAATGGAAAATGGGTGTACGGATGACAATTCGGTTTGATGAATTTTATGAAGGTGCCCCTGATTAAGGCAACATGACTTTTGCTTGACCAAATTTTATATCCAAAAGATAGAATGGTCTCTAACATGATATGCAACTATGGCTGAAAATGAAATGTTATGGTTTTCAATGAGATGTATGCACATGAAATGCAATGTTTTTGAATGAGATGTATGCAACTAATAATGAAATGCAAATTCTTTTTATTTTATTTGTTTTTTTTTTTTTTGTACAAGCCATGTATATATGTACATATAAAATTCAAACTATGCGTAGAATGCCCTCAAGTGTATAACATTAAGTGGTTCGGGTTCTTGTTCCTCTGATGATAGACTTTTAGCCAATTTCACAATTTGGGTGCCATCTTGGTCTGGACTAAGGTCTACATCGATAGTTTCTTCAATAGACATGTGGGAACCTTCCTCAAGCTGATGGGGAGTAGGGATCAGATTTATGTCATCTAAAATGTCATCAAGCTCCTGTGCCTTGCTCTCGTCTATGTCCGCTCGGAAGACCTCTCGCCTTAGAAGATGAAGGTGAATGTGGAGGTGAAGGAGGAATGTAGTTGGCGGAAGCCCTTAACAATTCCTCGGAAAGGATGAACTCTGAAATAGATGGAGGGGATGAAATCCGATCCATGTCAATCGAGCTTGGGTTGATCGGGATTGGCTTATCCGGATCATATGGATTATGGAGTGGGGTGAATAAGTCTTCAAAATTCATTGTCGACTTATGGAAGAAAGGATGGGCGGAATGGAAGGGAAAACCGGTGAAGACCTCGGAAGACCTGAGATGCAAAACAACATAGTTTTTCAGTTTTTTTTTTTTTTTTGTAGTTTGAGTTTTTTTTTTTTTTTTTTTTGGTAGTGGTGAAAACCACTATTTTAGTATATACATATAATACAGGTTTGGATTATGGCTTATGGATGTGGCGGAGGGGGTGGTTCACCTCGTTCTTGTGGAAGAAGCAAGCGAAAGATGGCCTCTTGGAGAGGGAACAATTGGAGATAAAACTCGTCTTGTTTAGTGAGGGGAACAATGGGCGCCGACTCTTCTTCAGATTCATCACCATTTGACATGACGTCAAATTCTTCATAGGCTTCATCTTCGGATTCGTCGGGGTGGAGGATTTCTTCTTTTGAATTAAGATTAATGCTTTGAAAAGCTCGTTCAAAAGAAGAAAGGGATGGAAGTGGTTGGTAGCCCAGCACCAAAACGCTCGGTGGGTCTCTGATATGGCATATCGATGCGTTCAGTTACCCCTTGCTCGTATCGACCTAGGCCAAATTGCTGCCAATTATGTCCGTGGAAATAGTGAGAGGGAAAACCCTCCATCCTTTCGATATTGGCAGGGACTGGATGCTTAGGTTCTAGTATGGTGGTAGGACTAGAAGATGACTCTATTCCCCCATATACAAAATTAATGGAATTTGGCATAGAACCCATGTTATAAACCGATCCAATGGATAAATGTTGGTCATGTGGACGACCAAAATCTTTAACTGTTTGCACATTGAACGGTGTGATGTGGACATCTTGAATGGCATACTCACCAATACCTGCATCAATGAGATGGACCTTGACTTGGGAGGGAGATGGACTAGATGATGGAATAGAAGAATGTGGGATAGAAGAATTGGAAGGATTTGGTTGGGTTGATGCTTCACTAACTTGTGAAACATCAACTGGTGATGGTTGGGAAGATGGAGGAATAATAGGTGATGTTGAAGAAGGTGTAGAAGAAGGGGGTAATGACGTGGAAAGAGATGATTGGTCATGGCCACATGTGCATGTGGTCACTGATGAAGAAGAAGGAAGATTAGGAGATGAAGAAAGTGGTGAATGAGATGGAATAGCGGAAGAGGAAGATGGTTGCGATATGATGGGTAGCTCCTCGGGAATGGGAGCTTTAGAAGAAGATGGTATAGAAGAAGTAGATGGGGTCAAGAAAAGATGAGTGGATGGCAACACAATCTCATAAGGATTTGAGACATAGTTGCAATGTTTGAAGGGTTCAATGTCAGCAGGTACACAATGAACTTGTCCCTCATATACATACTTCAGACATTGATGCAGTATAGAAGGGACACATCTCATCTCCCTAAGCCAAGGCCGTCCAAGCAATACATTGTATGCCATGGACCCTTCCAAGATGTGAAACAAGGTATGCAAAGTTCGGGCCCCTACCTCAATGGGCAAGATAACCGTGCCAACCGTGGAAGATAAAGCATCATTGAATGCTTTAAGAGTAAAAGTCGACTTTGTGATAAGGGATGGCGACGACTTTAGATGACTCAACGCCGATGTTGTAATGATATTGATTGAGGAACCGGTGTCAATTAAGACTCTCTTGAATGGCTTGTGATCGATCTTGGCCATGATATGCAGTGGAGGATCTATACTTTCTGTTGACATAGGTTTGATTTCAAAATCATAGAAAGTGATGGAGGGCTCCATGCATGTTTGAATACTCCCCACAAAGTTGTTGAAGGCATTAGTATCTTGAGTTTGAAGCTCGATTGACTTCAAAATTTCCATTAATGCCTCTCTATGCGGGGGAGATTGTTGAATGAGGTCATAGATCGATAACTTGGCAGAAGCCATTTTTAAACTGGTAGTTAATCGGCTACTCAATGACATGATGGGTCGTTGGCGTTGAGTAGAATGATTTAGCGATTGTTGAGAAGTACTAGCACGTCGTTGGGTCACTGTTACCTGAGGTGGATTGGGGGTTTGTACAGGTGGCTGTGGTTCAGCCTGATTTGGTTGGTTCGCCCTTTGACCCCGGGTTACTACGTTAATAGTACCCACAAAACCTTGGTATTGTTGTACATGGTTGACTTGATTAGGAGGAGTTACCTGAGTTACTCCCCCTGAAGTTGTTGGAGCTTCCTCCCGATGTGGAAGGGGTGTTTGAAATATACCAAGATTTTGATTTTGTTGGGCTAAGGGGCTATCCAATTTAATGGCTCCAATCTCAATAAGATCTTGGATCACATGTTTGAAAGTTGTACAATTATTGATATCGTGCCCATTTTGCCTATGATAAGGACAAAATAGGTACTCCTTGTAATACTTTCCCCTTCTAGATGGTTCTAAAGGTTTAAACTCAGGTAAAGTTAACTGATTTGTGCTATATAACTTGTTGAATATGACCGCATATGGTTCATCTAAAGGTGTGAACTGTCGCTTGGGACGATTGTTTTGCCAAGGTCGAGTTTCCATGGTTGGCTCAGTATTGTGAGCTGGTTGAGGAGGGGCGGGTACCGCATGATAAGCAATTGGTTGCGGTTGACTTTGCATTACTTGTTGTTGTTGAGCCATTACGGGTTGGCTCGCCACCACTTGATTAACTTGGTTAACATTTGAGGTTGTACTAGCCTCGTGCTTGTTTGTTTTGGCCATAATTATTATTTCGTTGTTGGCCCTTTTGTTGCCATTCTTTTCTACGGGGTTTTAAAACACCCTCTTGGACTTTAATGTCTTCTATGATACTTGCTTGGGCCAAAGCCTCTTCAAAAGTCCTGTATTGTTGTAATTGGAGTAACCAAGAGATAGGTTTTAGACAACTCGGGTGAACATTTTGGTTAACTCCTCCATTGGTAGGGAGAATGGCAATTTATTAATGATAGCCCTCCAACGGTTTCCAAAGTCATAAACAGTCTCATCGTCATGTTGCTTGAGCTTGTATAAGTCGGACAATGAGACTTTCCTTTGTACATTTAGGGAGAATCGTTCTAAAAATAGATTAATCAATTGTTCGTAAGCATAAATGCTATGGTGAGCTAAATGATTGTACCATTGTACAACATCTCCCCCTAATGTCTGAGGAAAAGTTCTGAGCATAAGAGCGTCATTATTTTGGATTCTAAAGCGGGCATGCATGAATGAGCTCACATGTTCATGAGGATCCTCAGTTCCTCGAAATTTGTCAAACTTCGGTAATGTGAAATCGGTCGGATATGGCGGTGAAGGTACCGAAGGATGAATTGGTTGATTGATCAACGACCTTAGCGTAGGTTTCCGACTAGATGAGCTAGGCATGTTGAGCATAATGTTGTCAATCTGTTGTTGCATAGCATGGAGTCGAGAATCTTCATGAAAATTTTGATTCGTTTGATGATTATGAGGATGCAATGGAGGAGTTGAAAAATGATGAGATGGGATGAAATTGCCTGGATTAGGCGGTGTGGAATGGACAGGTTGTTGGTATGGATGATACCGGAAAGAAGGTGATTGGGGTGGATGATGAACTGGACTGGGTTGGGAGAAAGGTGGGGTAGGAATGGACACCACCGAAGATTGGGGTACCCAGGTGGGGCCTGAGCTAAGAAAAGTCGGCTGGGTAGAAATTGGTTGGGGTGTAGGATTTACTACGACAGGTGGTTGAGCATTTTGTTGTTGTTGTTGCTGAAGCAACTTGTCGAGGTACTCCCTAACCTTATTAATCTCTAACCCAAGGGAGGTGGGATGATTGGATGAAGGTGGAGGGCAGGCTGCCATGGTAGTCACAGGAGACTGCATAGCAGGGGCAATGAAGGTGGCTGAAGTAGGCGATACATGGGAAGAAATAATAGACTCGTGCCCGGGTAGGGTGAAACCATAAATGGTTTGGGAAGAAGAGGGTTGAAATTGGTCATGGCTAGAGGAGGTTCCACCAGACTCATAGAGAGAATTGGTGTACACCGGGGTAAATGGAGGAGAAAGTGGTCGGGAAGACACTACATTTGTCTCCAAAGGAGGACAATTGAGCATCCGGGAAGATGTTGGAGATGAAGCCGGCTGAGCAGATACAACATTAGCCTCAAAAAAAGGGTTAGTGTAGACCTGAGTGAAACCAGCGGGTATGGTTGATGCAATATCCTACTGAAAAATAGAATCTTGCATAGGGGAATCTTGGATTGGCTCAAGGACATAGCCAGTGCCATCTCTTAAGTGAGTTTGCACTTGGGCCATATCAATGTGGGTAATATGACAGGAATTGTCTTCCTCCATGGGCATGGCCATGCGATAGACGGTAGAAGGACGTGAAAGACCTGTAGGCGAACCTGCTTGAAATTCACTAGGATAAGTGGCCATGTTGGTGGTGGGGATGTTCTGTGAATTACCCATTTGATTATTTAGATTTAACATTTTAGATTGATTCCTTGTTAAGACCATAAAGCAATAAATCTAAACAAATTCAGAAAAGAAGAATGCAAAACTAGAATGATAAATTTACACTAAAGAAATTATCAGAAAACAATCACAACCTAGGTTTCAACCAATGTGTCTTACCTGCGGTTAATTAATTATTTTTTGATCTTAATCTGTAGTAAATTTTAAGTGTCCGGTTTATGAGTTTTGCATGTGATCTAATCTTGAATTATTCACAAAAAAGGTAAAAACTATGGCTAGGAAAGGACAACGAGATTCTTACCGGTGATGAAATCCAGACAAGTTTGCTCGGGGGTGACCTATGGTGTCTAAGGCAGAAGTTTAATGGATGGAGATGAATTCCACCGTCACTAAACTTCAAGCAATACATGGTGATGAAATCCAGATATTACTATTTTAAATGCAATATGAAATGCAAGTGAATTTTATTTTAAGTGTTTTAGTTGTCTAATGTATACATACAAAGCTATAAATCAAAAGTTCTAATGATCTAAGCAAGAGGCTACTGAAAACATGCCATTTCCTCTGAAGAAGTGGAGTACACCGTTTAAAACCCCCTGCCTACCAATGATATCAGATATCAAAGGAGCAACCGGAAGGTTCGTCCACTTCTCTGCCTAGAATCACCCAATGGCAGGAGTACTATTGACATCCAATCAATAGTCCTACTTAGATAACTAAAACAGATAATTCGTAGCTATTCTAATATGCAGCTAGGTATGCAAATTTTTTTTTTTTATGCAAGCAACAACCAATAATGCAATGCAAAAAAAATGTAACTAAAAATAACTATTCTTTTCCAGATTACTTAGTTTTTGTTCATTTTAAAGCAATGATCTGAAAAAGAAACAGAATACAGTAGAAAAACCAAAAACGTAAAAAGTACAGTTTAACAAAGAAAAAAAAATGCACTTACTCGGAAGCCTACGCTTTCTCTGTGAAACTGCCTTCAAACGCCCAAGGGAGTCTGCACAGGCTGAAACGCACCTCTGCGTTTCGGATTGGACTTCCAGACGCCGCTCTGCGTCTGCTGCATTTTCTGCAAGCTCAGAAACCCTAGTTCGCTGGAACAGCGAATTTCGTGATTTCGGAACTCCGCAAAATAAAACAGAAAATAGGAATAGATTAGTAAAGCAAGTATTAAAAACATGAAACCCTAGGGGGTCCCACCGTGATCGCCATTTGTAGATTAAAGATACAACGCCAAACAAAAGATAAAGAAATCACGATAAAAAGTAATGCAGAACACAGTTGTACAAAATAAACGATTTTTATTAATCAATGGAGTTTAGAAACTCCTTTTGAGTACAACAGGGCTCGTAACCCTTTTCGTGATACAAAAATTACAATTTGTGCTAGGGTTCTCCGAAACCCTAGCTGGCACAAAGTGGTGGCATTTTCCGAAGAATGTATCCTTAATCCCAACAGAGTGAGTGGGCTTCGTTGTATCCTGTAGCTCGGACCACTCCAGCTTAAACAGCTGCTATCAACACACCAGATCTGCCATTAAAATCCTGCACACATTAACACTATCAAGGAGTTAGAAATTAATAAGAGGGCTCCACTGTGTGAGCCCTCAGAAACAATTTAAAACCCTAGAAAAATAGAATGCAGGAGTTCAACAACAGATTAATAAAAGAAAAGAAGTTACTTGCTTTAAACTAATTTATACTTGTTTCCTGTTAACGCGGCGAGACCAGGCGGCACCTGGAAGAGTTGGGACTATCAAATCGGCTGCAGAAGGCGCCCTGGTGCACTCGCTGAACGCCCGCGTGCTTCTGGATTGGGGTTGCAGACGCCGGTCTGCGTCTGAGACTACGGGTAAACGCCCGCGGGCACTTGCGACAAGAATGGGGGATTCTGCAGAATGTTGCAGAAGGGATGGCGGCGAAGTTGGCGATGGATGGGTAGGTTTAGCTGAAGAAGAGATAGATAGCGATAGATAACAAAAGAGAGATAGTAAAAGAGATAGCAAAAGAGATAGGGTTTGAGCCATCAAGGTGACTCAATTTATAATCTACTCTTAGGGCACACTTTAGGGTTTTAACGACACTTTGAACGTGTGGCTAAGATTAAAGTGGATCCAAGGGTAGAGAATAAATCTAGGTTGTGAAACGGATTAAGATGGATGGACGGATGAGATTAAATGAAGGATGGACGGCTTAGATTAAATCACTTAAAGTATCTTTATATATATATTAAAATATATTAAAATATTAAAAAATATATATATAAATATTAATTTAAATAAATTTGGGAATGAAAAATGGCGGGAAAGGTGAAATTGGGCCAAATAATGGCGGGAAAAGGTGAAATTGGGCCAAATAATGGCGGGAAGGTGTGGATTTGGGCCAAATAATGGCGGGAAGGTGGATGACTGACACGTGGCTAACAGGAAGGTATAGATGACTTACAAGTGGCTGGATTTTGGTGTCTACAGAACCATACACATCTTCTGCGCTCAAATAGCAGTACTTCGCATTTGTCTTTGCCCTTTTGTGTTCTCTGCGCCTGCTGCTCTCTCTACACAATTATAGCCGCACCAGGTCGAACTTCAACCTTTTCACTTTTTGCGCACTCTGCCCTCTCTACACACTCGCAGTCGCACTTAGAATAATTTGACATGACTCTTCACTCACTCTGTGCACTTCGCCATCATATTGTCGCTTTTGCGCTATCTGTGTTGTTACGGCCACATATCGCACACTTCGATACTTGCACAGATAGACATCTCAAATCTCCAAACAACCCTCCTTTTATAATGGTATTTTCAATATGAAAACCCTAATTGTAGTTGGCTGATAATGTAAATGTAAACCCTAATCCTCATTAACTGTAAACCCTAATTTTAGTCAATTGTGATCGATCTTCATCGGCTTGTACTCATGAAGATGTTCGGGTTAACCACCACTTGATGAGTTCATTCTGGATGGACCCTGTAATCGCCATACTACCTTTTGATAACTCTTCTTATTTTGGATGCATGAATTCACTCTGTATCTGGCTCTGTGAATGCTATAGTGACATCGGTCCACTATCATACTTCTCATCTCAGTTGGGTTCTTCTTCTGTTCCTGTGCACTTAACAACTTGTCTTGAAATCGTGACATTTCTATCTCTGTAGCTTCTCTTGTTACTGTTGCCACAAAAATACATGTCGTGATATCGTGAAATTTTTGCCTCTTTGACTTTTTCTTGACTTTTGACTGCAAAAACATAACATGTCATGATATCGCGACACTTTCACCTCTGTACGCTTTCTCTAATCTTTTGTCATGATATCGCTACACTTCTTCCTTCGTAGACTTCACCTTTTTCTTTTGTCACGATATCACGATACTTCTGCCTTGATAAACTTCGTTTTAGCTTTTGTCGTGATATCGTGACACTTCTGACTTCGTAGCTTTCAAATTTCTTTTTGTCGTGATATCACGACACTTCTGTCTTTGTAGCCTTTGAATTTGATTTTGTCGCAAAATCATGACACTTCTGTCTTCGTCGACTTCCTTTCTGCTTTTGTTGTGAAATCGTGACACTTGTACTTCTGTACTCTTCATCTTTGCTTTTATCATGAAATCGTGACACATCTGCCTTCGAAGTCTTATTTTTGCTTTTGTCACAAAATTGTGACACTTTTTCTTTCGTACTATTTGTCTTTGCTTTTGTCACGAAATCATGACACATCTGCCTTTGAAGTATTCTTTCTACTTTTGTCATGAAATCGCAACACTTCTGCTTTTGACGTCTTCCTTTCTGCTCTTGTCACAAAATCGTGACACTTTTGCCTTCAAAGTCTTCCTCTTTGCTTTTGTCACAAATGACACTTCTCTCGTTGAAGTCTTGCTTTCTATTTCTATCGTGAAATTGTGACACTTTTTTCATCCGTACGCTTTCTTTTACAACCTATCACGAAATCATGACACTTTACATTTCTTACTCCTTCTTCTGCAACACGTCACAAAATCATGACACTTTTCTTTTCTAACTCATTCTTCTACAACATGTCGCAAAATCGTGACACTTTTCCAACTTACTTTCTCTCTCCTATTTTAGTTGCAAAAATGTGACATGTCACAAAATTGCAACACTTTTCCAACTTACATTCTCTCTCCTATTTTAGTCACAAAAATGCGACATGTCACAAAATCATGACACTTATCAACTTACTTTATCTCTCCTCAAACTTGTCGTGAAATCGTGACACTTATCAACTTACTTTCTCTTTCCTCAAACTTGTCGTGAAATCGTGACACTTATCAACTTACTTTCTCTCTCCTCAAACTTGTTGCGAAATCGCGACACTTATCAACTTACTTTCTCTTTCCTCAAACTTGTCACAAAATCGTGACACTTATCAACTTACTTTCTCTCTCCTCGAACTTGTCGCGAAATCGCAACACTTTATCCTGCTTTCTCTTTCTCTTCTGACTTGTCGCAAAATTGCGACACTTTTTTTAGCTTTTTCTCTCTCTTCTAATATGTCGTGAAATCGTGACACTTTTTCCTACTTTCTGAATATGTCGTGATATCGCGACACTTTTCTTACTTGTCCTTTTCTTTGATTTTTTGCATATGGGCCACTTTGATCTTCTTGAAAAAGCACTGTACATACTTTGAATTGCTTCTGAACTTCCTATCCACTGCATCTGAATGGTTTCTAAACTTTCTATTCATTGCATCAACCGATCTATCTGACTGTGTTGACAACAATGACAATACTGTTGCATATTCTGAATAGCTTTTGAACTTTCTATCCACTGCATCATGATTGTGTTCACTGCATCAACCGATCCATCTATCTGTGTTGACAACAATGATAATACTTTTGTTGCACCTTTCTCAACACAAGGGTTACTTCGTCATGCACTTGATATGACACTTGGGTCTGTGCTTCTTGATAAGATATTTGAGTATACCATTTTTTGGGGGGTACATGGATGTACCCTTGCTAGTTTGGCACCTGCATGTACCTTTCTTATTTTGGTATCTGATTATGTGCTTGTTGTTGTTAGGGGACCTAAGTTTACCCTTGTTGAGGTGGCACCTAATTGTGCACTTGTTGTTTTTGGGGTACCTAAGTGTACCCTTGTTGAGTTGGCACCTAGATGTGTGCTTGTTGTTGTTGGGGCACTTGAGTGTACCCTTTTTGAGTTGTAACTTGATTGTGTGCTTATTGTGGGGGTACTTGGTTGTAACCTTGTTGTAGTGCTTTATTGGATCATGAAATCCATTCATATGATGATGATGAAGGTGGCTGGGAAAGCAAATTTTGTGAGGTAAATGCTTACCCCATAGAAATATGAATGGCATATGATTATGGTGGTGTGGGGGTGCTCAATATTGGCATATTTATTTACAATATGACAAGGGATTCTATTTGAATCAATGAAAGTAGAGAAATGTGTGGATAGGGAATGTAGATAGGGGTCAATGAGTCTTGAGGTGAGTCTGGTTGTGGATGATGAAGGGTAGGTTCTAAAGAGGTGATATTTTAATGTTGGTCCATGGGAGTGTAGGCAAATGATATGATGATGGGGGAAATGCTCCTCCTTGGTGTTCAAGCAAAGGGTTAAATTTGATGGTCTCCATACCAATGTACTCTTATTCATGTAGTTGGTTTTGTGTGGAAACCATCATGGAGAGAATGTCATATATATATGGATGATGTGAAGGGGAAAACCAAAGATTTAAGTTGGTTGTATAATATTGTACCTAGTTTTATCTATTTGAGGTGTTTCACCTTCAAATTTATCTTGCTCTAAATGGGATGAAATTTGCGGGAACCTTCCTCTAGATGTCAAGAATCTACCCTCAAAATTTAATGGCAATCTAAGTCTGGATGTGCAAGTTATGACCAAAATAGTGAGGGTGGGTTTGACCAAAAAATATACCTATCTATATGTTTTCTTTTTAAATGCATCCCATATATATGATTTTTTATAGAACATATTTTTCATAGGAAAAGTATTACAAAACAGGGTTTGGGGGGGTCTAGGACCATTTACAAACTTGAATTTTGGTGTTTTGGAAGATTTTGTAACAAAAGTATTTTAATTAATCTAGGAAGCAAACAAATGTGTGCATGATGTGTTTAAAGTTTGTATCAATTTGTTTGTGATGTTGGTTGATGTTGAATCCTTTGTTTGATTGTTTTATTTTTGTATTTGTGTGTTTTGAAATGTAAAGACTATTAAGAACACATGGTATATGTATGAGGTCTACAAGGAGTACATTGATGAACACCCTTCCTGATACACCCAAATATACACAAGGAGTGGTGATACAAAAACAAGTGAATGAATTCCTATGATGGGGAAGGCTCAGGATGACTATAAAGAGGGATACAAAATTCCTTTTATACAATAGATGACATTGTCTAATACCTACATAGGCTAGCTATATTTTGCTTCACCCTTGGTCGGGCTTAGTCAATAACGATAGTTGCACACTCACTGATTACATAAAGCCCTATGAGTAGGGGCATTTATCATATCCTACCTAAGGGTAATCTAAAGAGTAGAGTATTTTCCAAGGATCAAGTCCAAAAAAAAGCTCGAAGGGGATGCTATGGTGTCTAGGGGTGAGTCAACACTTTCCAGTAAAAGCCAATGCCATTGATCTCTATTAGCAGTTGGTTATGAAATCCAACTCAAACCAATGTGTTAACTCATGTGAGTGTGTGGTTGTTATTTTTATTTTTAGCATTTTAAAATACAAAAAGGAAAATACGCTATAACAAAAGACATGAAGACACCATTTCCAAATACAATATTCAAAATAAATTACCTTTTTGAAAGTAAATATATGCTAAAACAATAGTGGAGCGTATGACCAAAGTCTGTTTTGTAAGGAAAATAAGCAAAATAAGTTATTTTAAAAATTTACCGAGCAATTTTTGTGCCTTTTGTAAAGGAAAACTATTAAAATGAAGACGTTTTGCAAGCAAAGTGAATGATTCAAAAATTGACCAAGCAATTTTGGTGCATTTTGAAAGTAAATATAATAGCTACTATTCAATTTTGAAAAACAAACAGAAAAACCAAAAATTTATTGGAATACATGGCCTTAAAATGTCTACCTATAGTTTCCAATCTTTGAGGGCCATCTGGGAATCTAACAAGCTCTATTTCCTAGGCCAAAATTTAAACTATATGGCTCCATACTTTTTTTGGAAAAACATATGGGTCTATATATTTTTCTAAAAAGGTGATTTTTTTGGCTATTCTACTGCTATCTCGGGCTTGGGTGTCATAAATTTTGAATTTTAGCTTGTACCTACAATTGTGGAAGGCTGAAATATCAATTTTTTTAACAATGAAAATGTGTATGTTTTTTGAAAATGAAATTTGAATCTACTGCATAAAAACCACAAAAGGGGTAAATCATGAAGTTTTACAAGTTGGGCCTGAGATGCGTTTTAGGGCTTTTGAAGATTCCTATGCCATTTTTATGAAACCTAAAACATAGAAAGAACACAAAATTTTCTAATTATCTAGCAAACCAATAAAAAGTATATAAAAAATGTGGGTGGTCCCACCATGATCACCAAAATGAACTAACAAAAATATGTTGAATTCATTGATATAAAAAGGTATTACATAAGATGGTATCCTTTTACAAATCTATCCCTGAGGACTACAATTAGGTGTTAGCTTTCTGAATAAATCAACTCATAGAAAGCTTTAACTAGGATAAAAAAATAAATAAAATGAATACCATTAATAAAACTAACAATGAATCTCAATATAGTAATAACAATATCTCATAAGAATATAACTCAGATGCACACAATATCATAAAAATACATGAACAATACATATTGATTACATTGCATTGAGCTTTACCTCCAATATATCATTTTACATAAATTTTTAGTTCTCTAACTATTGCTCTCCTTTTTTATCCAAGAGATGCAACTTTTCATATTTCTGTCATAAATATAAAGCTCTCATTTTGTCACATATCATGTGACTCTTCATTCTCTATCCTGACACTTTGCACTTTCTATCATATTGAAACATAAAATATAAATCATCTACCACACTAATATTACAATGGGGAAATAATGTAATATCTCCAACACCCCCTCGTATTACATTATTTGGTAGGAAGGATTTTTTCCTTCATTCTATGATTCTTCTTCATTCTTCATTCTTTAGCTTTGACTCTATCATGGCTAGATATATGCAATATTCATTAGATCTTCCTTTATAAACTATTTATGTCTGCTAATATATCTAAGTCACCTTAGGGTCTCTATCACTGGGTCATTGCCTCTAGGCCACTAAAAATTGATCACTACCTGTGGGTCACTAAATTATACCTCTAGGTCACTACCACTATATCACTGCCTTTGGATCACTGCCTCTGAAACTTTACCTCTAGGTCATCTAGTAGAAAATTTATAAGATTATCATTTCTATAGGATCATCACTAAATATGCTTTCTATATCTATAGAACAAGCTTATATTAATGGTATATTCTCTTACTAAGGACCAATATACTTATGATAGAATTCCTTGCTCTGGTCTTCTTTCTCTAAGTCTACTATATGATCTCTTTCCATGGATCTCCTTAATTTACTTTCAATTTTAATATCAAGGCCTGTCTTCAAGACTTGAATTAAATATTATATATTACCTTATATTCTTAATAGATTCTTGGAATAGGTAAGCTCAATCTATTTGATGACCCAAAATCTACTTGACTGCAACTCAAACCAATCCCTACAGGAGAAAAGCTCACGATCTTCAAGCAATTGAAGATGAAAGTATTCTCTATCTGTTGTAGGAAGCTTCTCAACTTTTGAAGATCAATTTTTCACTACAAAAATATCTTAGATAGCTTTATTTAGCATTACCTAAGAATCCAATATGAAACTTCTTCCAATATCTGAAGTAGAATGGCAATGACCAACTTTTTCTGAGTTGGTTCTTTCTCAAAATTCTAAAACTTAATATTCAATGGTTATTCTTCAACCTAGTGGGAATATCCTTATAAAACATTGATCATACTCAATTTCCTTTTGTATAAATTGTACAAAATTCCTTTTATCTTATCTCATTCATTTATGTTTATCCATTTGTAATCCATTTTCAATCTATAGTATTTCTTTTCTTTTTAAACATAAAATATTTGTGATGATTATTTCCTACACAAATTTCACAACTATGGAGATTCCAACATATCTCTATCATATGTCCATATCTACCACAATTATTACATCTATTTATATTACAAAGTTATTTTTGTTGTTTTGTCCTTAATTGTCACTAATTCTATCAATCCATATTATAGATTTGATGTTACTATTTCCTATTACAAATTTAGTTCTTGATTATTTATTTCTCATTTGTTTTATATATGCAATACCTTCATATTTTGGTCTTATTTTTGGTACAATTGACTCTCTTATTTCTTGTTCATTTTTTCCCAAACTTGTATCTTTACATCCCATTTTATTTAAGTTTGAACCAATTCCATTAGTATGCTTTTCAAAATAACAAAAAATATCATTAAACTGTTCTCTATTAATATCAAAACAAATCTTAGCATCACTATATCTATCATCATTTGAATCCATGTCAAAATCAATTTTTATAGCATAAGATTTTTTTAAAAAATCATGAATTGTACTCAAATACCTTGTATCACATGTAGCATCTATTTTTGTAACAGGTTCTTCTATCTTTGTCATGAAATCTAAGTCACAAGTATCATTTCTTGCATCACAATATTTCCTTTCATTTTGATGAGAATCACAACATGTATCTTTTATCTTTTGATGGAGATCACTAGTATCACAACATACATCTATCATCAATGGTTTTAATTTTATAGTATCACAACATGAATCTATCATCATGGTCCTTAAATAATTTGTATCACAATAAACATATTTCATCATTGGTTTGTTCCCCAATTCTTTAACCTTTCCTTGTTTTCTCATCTTGGAAATATTTAGAGTGAGTATTCCCTTGTATATTGTTTTCCATAGACTAAAATGTGTTGAGTGGTGTTTTCACCCAATTGTGAAAGCACACTCTCCGGTAGGATCTGAGTCCTAAAATCCTCTGCTTGCAAAGAAGGTAACTTCTCCAAGGTTCCTGTTATGCTGATTCTTTGTCTACCAATGATGTTATTCAAGTGAAATGCTAGGAATACCTTAGGGTTTGCAAGTGGATGTTAACAAGGGGCACTCGGGTTTATATAATTTGAATTTACAAGTGGACTCAAAGTGAATAATTGTACTTTAATCTTGGATTTTGATGGATTTTCAGTTATTAATTTGGATACAGTAATTAAACTGCAGAAAATAAAGCAAGGGTTTGAACAATAAAGAAAAGTAAATGAAAGAGAAACTAAACTACAGTCAGAATGCTGCCATCAATTCGATGAAACCGAAGATAATGAGGTTTTCTGCATGCAACCTAACCTAATGAACCTGCAAACTCGCACAATCCAAATAGGCTAGGTGCGGGCTTCTAAGGTTTCTACTGTAATTCCAGATTCAAGCATTCGCATGAAGCAACCAAGAGCACTTGCATTAAACTTCACCTAAAAGCCTTATAAATCTGAAATGAATGATATAACATTAAATCATGCATACAAAAAATGACTCCTTCTTTCTCATCAATTAGATGCCAACTCTCTGTATTTTGTATTAAATGATATGTCAATTACATTCAAAGAATGTTCCAGGCATAAATATTCCAGAACAAAAAAGAAGGAAATTGCCCAAGTGCAGGCCCAGAATAGCACGAAGCTCTTGTCTCGCAACTCGCAATCAGCAATTTCCAACCCTTCCTTCAATCTGCACTTTTGGCTTTATACTAACAGAAACAGCTCTTCGATTCTCCCCGTGTCGCTTTGTTTCATATTCCTGCATGTGACCCTTCAACTTCCCTCCTTTTCCTTGTCTTTATTCCATGTTTAACGTCGAAACGCCTAAAATCCTCCGTTGCATGTAACGCTTCGCAGACCTGACACCTGCATGCCACGTGTCACACGCTCTCTGCGCCTTCTGTAACGCCATTCTATGAAAATCCGAACAAAAATTGCATGCCGCCTGCTCACCTTCTTGGCCGCGAAAATGCGACATGTCACGAAATCGTGACATGTCGCGATATCGCTACACTCTTCCCGGCCGTACGTCCTCGGCAGCATCTTGTCGCGATATCGCGACCATTTTTGCTTTTGAGCCTTCTTTCCACAAACTGTAGCGAGATCGCTACCATCTCTCCGTCGGGCCTCCTTGGCAACTTTACGTCGCGAAATCGTGACCATTATCACTCTCTTGCCTTCTTTCAACAAACCGTCACGATATCGCTACGGCTTTTGCCCCCGAACCTGCTTGCCGCAAACTGTCGCGATATCGCTACCGCTTTCTCTTTTCGTACGCCTCCCCGAAACACGTCGTGAAATCATGACCATTTTTTTGTTCCGTACGCCTTGGCAAAACACGTCGCGATTTCGCTACCGCTTCTCTGCTTCGGGCATGGTCTTCATTTCATCGATATCGCGACTTTTCACCTTCGACCTTCATCCCCCTGATATCCAGAACTACTTCTCCTTCGACCTTCTTCCAAACCGTCGCGATATCGCTACCATTTTCTCTTCCGTACACTTTGCCAAACATCGTGATATCGACCACTTTCTCCCTCGAAATCGACCTTTCATCATCCGTACGCTTCGGCAAAACACGTCACGAAATCGTGACACTTTTCATCATCCGTACGCTTCGAAAAAACACGTCACGAAATCGTGACCATTTTCATTCTTTTCCAGCGGCATGTCGCGATTTCGCGACACCATTTCTTTTCTTCTCAGCGACATGTCGCGATTTCGCTACACCCTTTCACTCTTTTCCAGCGATATGTCGCGATTTCGTGACAACTTTCAATTTTCCTTTTCTTTCTCCTTTTCGGCAGCGATGGAGCTACATGTCGCGATTTCGTGACACTTTCCTGTTTTCGGCAGCGATGTCGCGACATGTCGCGATTTCGCGACACTTTCAACACTTAGGCATTTTTTTCTCTTTTCTTCAATTTTAGCATCTGGGTCACCGAGATTCTTCTCTGCAAGCCTGCAAAAAGGTGGGTCCCCAATTTTGGGGTGTGTTGTGGATCAACCACAACAAATGGTGACTCTGCTATCAAATGCTCTTGAGCATTTTAGTAAGAACCCAACCTGAAACATATCACAAACTCGCAAACATATGTTAGCACATAAGCAAAATAACAAATGCCCAAAGATCAGAAGTACATGAATCATCAGAATCATCAAGTATTAGCTCAGATGTGTGCAATGTGTTTTCATTCCCTATCGTTTGAAATTGATCAACATTCCATTATCGGTTTTGCATGAATGCATATGTGGGATGGTGAATGATTTGTGTACCCTAATGAATGTGCAAGGAGATTTTGCTTTCATAAAAGGCATGGTCCTTCTTCTATTATTATGTACAAGCATTCAAGATTGCCAAACCCTCTTAGGATCCACTAATTCATTACCTTATTGTATCCCAAAGTTGGTTACGAGTCCCTACCATCTAGAACCCATGTGCAAGTGAATGTGAAATCAGAACTTTGGGGAATCAGACTCCCAACCAACCGAGATGAGAGTTTAACCCTATCCTTACTATTCTGATTTAGAGTTCATTACCTCACTTTAAGCAAAATAATTAAACCAGTTATGGAAGAAATGGTCATGCTAGTCTAACCCTCTAGACAATCAGTGGTCTTGTTTTTTAGGCAAGACATGATGCCATGCATGGGCATATCTAACCCCACAATCCAAAACTTATCTCCATTTCTTTGGACCTTGGGGATGACTACCCATCCCTTGTAGAGGACAAGTAGTACAATCCTTACAATCCAAAATAAAGATGAGATGGGAAAAATTTATTCTTTTACTTCTTGGACCTTGGGGATGACTACCCATCCCGGCTAGGGACATGTAGTACGATCCTTGCAATCCAAATTTTAGATGAAAACATTAATTTTGTTGCTTAGACCTTGGGGATGACTACTCATCCTTTGTAGAGGACAAATAGTACGATCCTTACAATCCAAGACTGATTATGAAATGAGACATAAGAGCTTTGGGGAATCAGATTCTCAACCAACCGAGATGAGAATTTATACCCTATCCTTACTACTCCATGTGGGTCAAATCAAAGCTTTGGGGAATTGGATCCTCAACCTAAGTTCGATGAGGATTTAACCCTATCCTTACTACTCTGATTTTAGGCTTTTAAGCTCTATGGAAGTGGTCAAAACCATTGTTTTAAGGATCATGCTGCATAAATAGGATAGACATGAAATACTTCTTTCGCCCAACCCTTTTCTTCCAAGTTAGGTTTTGATCATTTTGCTCAAGATCCTTTTTAATGAATGAGACGTGCTTGGTTCTAGATATCTCAAGACTCGGTTTCCAACCTTAGGATTTTTCTTATATATATGTTATAACACAATCCTAAGAGGATTTGACATACTTTAATGACTTGCACCTAAGATGCATATGCAACTAAGATGAAATATATGTAAAGTGAGATGGAACATGAATGCATTATCTCTTGAAATGCAAATGAAATGATTTGTCATGCAAAACCGACTCTTTCATGCATCACAAGTTTCAAACGATGTAATTAAATTGCTTGTGTTACTTGTGGAGCTTTTACAAGACAATTCCAATATTTCATGTTCTCCTAGTCTTAAGCATAAGTTGACATCTCAATTTTATTTTATTTTATTTTATTTTTTATTTTTTTATAAAAACAAACAAAGCATGCCAATTGAAATCAAACACACAACTTAAATCATGATTAAACTAAGGATCCAAAAAATAAAATTTGAAAAACACAAACCAAAACCAAAACCCAAACACAATCCCAAAAACAAAAACTTGAAAGCCCACACCAAAAAACCAAAAATTATATACACTATTGTACAAGATGATGCCAAGCTTGGACTATTACTTTCCTGGATCCCAAACATGATTAGAATATATCAAAAAACATATGACACAATACACATGCCAAATTTTGTAGGAATCCAACAACAATAAGATCAAACCGAGCAATGCAACAAATTTCAACTTGCCATGCTCACCATTCCACTTTGATTTAGTTCTATTACCAACGTCATAGGTGAGATTCAAATCAAATTGGTTAGACAATAGTTGATATTCAATTTTATCTTGTCTATTCTTTAAAGTGCAAGTTTCATCGTTCCCTTCATGATTTAGAAGTAGGCTTTCTTTTTCAAATGTGAGATGTTGCAAACAAGAGCCTATTTCTAAAAATCTTGACTTCAAATCATTTTCCAGGATTTTAAAGCAATCAAAATCATTCAAAACTTGACAAGCATCAACAAAGTTTGGCATTTCCTCATTAATGATGTTAGCATCCAAAGGGACATCATGTGACCTATCACTTGAAATTTTTGTAGCTACTACCAAAGGTACAGATTTCCCCTTGTCATCCATACTCAACCCATCATGATTAAAATTTATCATAACTTGATGAGTATTAGTAGCCTTTTCTTTTTTCTCTTTGTCTTCTTCATCATCCAATACCTGTTCAAAAACACCAAAGTTAGGCACCCAATCAAACATGCGTCCATATTTTTCAAAACAAGAGCCTAATTTTTCAAGATATATGTCACGTGACACCTTTCCCCGATCAATGGCTTGAGTTGCCCCAAACTCCATATTTTCATTAGGATCATCAGTAGCATCTAACCCACACCACTTAGGTTTTGTAATTTCATCATTTTGAGATGGCATAGACATTGTAGAAACAATAGGTGGATCAAGATTTTTGATTTCTTGCCCCCCAAGGGGAACAAAAACAATTGATTCTCCTTCTTCATCCATGGTAGTAGAATCATTATCCTTCTCCAACCCTTGATGAGATTCCAAGGCTTCTTCCAAAACATTCTCAGATTGTGCAGGACTTGTAATATCCTCATATGAAAGGGCAATTGTATTATCCTCGCATATCAATAGGCACATAAACTCCATTAGAAGGTTTGGAGTGAGCATACTCTTCCCAAGAATCATAACAATCATCTTTCAAGATCAAATTGTGATGCTCAACTATTTCTTTATCATATTTTAATTCATCAACATGTTTCTCATCAAATTTATCTTCTCCTTCCTTAGATGGTTCAATTACTTCCAAAATTGGGTTATTGCTTGCATTCAAATTGATAAGGCTATCATAATCCACATGTGTAACCCATGATTCACGTTTAACATGATTTGGAAGGTGTGAATTTCCTATGCCATTACTTTCAACAATGTCATCCAATGTGTCATCCGAATCAGATTCATCCTCATAGAATTCATCTTTTGGTGAGTCAAGGGTTTCCAATCTATCACATGTTTCCATACGAGTTGGATCTAGTATTCCTCCCTTGCCTAAAATCATATTCCTATGAAAATCATTGAAATTGATTTTAGCAACATCTCTTTGAATCAAGATGAGTATTTTGAAGTTGATTCATACTTAAGAAAGATGGTTGATCTTGCAAAGTAGGTTGAGGACTTTGAATTTGATTGAAGCATGGGAATGATTGTTGATTCTGAAATTGATTCACACTTGAACTTGGTTGTGATGGATAAATCATTGGGTGGGTAAAGGAGTTATTAAATGATTGAAGATTACATGATCCAAAACCCACACCATAATTTTGACAACTCCATTGTTGCTCAATTGCCATTGCTTGAGTATAGGCTTGTGACAAAGATGTGATTTGAGGCATCCCTCGCAAATATGTGGACATGGGTGAGTCAAGAGCATTGATGTATATTTGGAGAGCCATTTCTTCTTGAAGAGCATAAAATGTCACTAATTGAGCATATAATCCAAAGAATCTCTCAGAAAATGACTTCACATTTTCACTTGGTCCTTTTCTAATATAGGCTAACTGATTGTACATGAGGATTGGGTCAACTTGCTTTTTGTTGAATTGATTGAGAAATGTTGCCTCTAGCTGAGCCCAAGAAGTGATAGACCCTAAAGGCAGACTTGTAAACCAATCATATGCCACTTTGTCCAAGGTATAAAGGAACATTTTACACGCAACATCATCATACCAACTCGTCAAGTGATTCACAACAAATTTGAATGCTTGAATATGTTCTTCTGCAATATTTGTCCCATTAGACAAAAATTGAGGAAGACATCTCTCAAAACCAACGGGCAAATAATGTTGAATTCCCGGTATATTCAATGGGCTACCTGTCATCCACGGTGTAAACATAGCCATTCGTGAATGTTAAAGAATATAACTTTAATAGCCAAAAATTCCTTTTTTTATTATTATTATTATTATATTTATATATATATATATATATTAAAAATCAAATTAAATCATATTATTCCTGTATGAACCATCAAAGCGTTAAGAACAGTGCATAGCAATCATAATAAAATAAACCGCTTCAGCCCTCCTTGACGAAACTCTCGATTATCATCAAGAAAACGACTTGCTTAGTTTTATTCTTGGGAGTGCCAGTAAGGTCATGAAAATGGTTTCCCTGGTTCTTTGGGACCTGGTTGCAATACGTCGTGGTGGGTCCACCTCCCAATGAAACCCTCCTATTTCAAGAAAACCCGCAATAAAAACGAATTGCAGTTTAGCCGTAAATTATTTCAAAATTAAATCAAAAACAAAATATTCAGATATGAAAATCAAAATAGATAAACCAATTCAGGCCCTCCTTCTAGCGCCAATCTGTTGAGTGGTGTTTTCACCCAATTGTGAAAGCACACTCTCCAGTAGGATCTGAGTCCTAAAATCCTCTGCTTGCAAAGAAGGTAACTTCTCCAAGGTTCCTGTTATGTTGATTCTTTGTCTACCAATGATGTTATTCAAGTGAAATGCTAGGAATACCTTAGGGTTTGCAAGTGGATGTTAACAAGGGGCACTGGGGTTTATATAATTTGAATTTACAGTGGACTCAAAGTGAATAATTGTACTTTAATCTTGGATTTTGATGGATTTTCAGTTATTTATTTGGATACAGTAATTAAACTGCAGAAAATAAAGCAAGGGTTTGAACAATAAAGAAAAGTAAATGAAAGAGAAACTAAACTACAGTCGAATGCTGCCATCAATTCGATGAAACCGAAGATAATGAGGTTTTCTCGCATGCAACCTAACCTAATGAACCTGCAAACTCGCACAATCCAAATAGGCTAGGTGCGGGCTTCTAAGGTTTCTACTGTAATTCCAGATTCAGGCATTCGCATGAAGCAACCAAGAGCACTTGCATTAAACTTCACCTAAAAGCCTTATAAATCTGAAATGAATGATATAACATTAAATCATGCATACAAAAAATGACTCCTTCTTTCTCATCAATTAGATGCCAACTCTCCGTATTTTGTATTAAATGATATGTCAATTACATTCAAAGAATGTTCCAGGCATAAATATTCCGAACAAAAGAAGGAAATTGCCCAAGTGCAGGCCCGAAATAGCATGAAGCTCTTGTCTCTCGCAACTCGCAATCGGCAATTTCCAACCCTTCCTTCAATCTGCACTTCTGGATTTATCACTAACGAAACGGCTCTTCGATTCTCCCTGTGTCGCTTTGTTTCATCTTCCTGCATGTGACCCTTCAACTTCCCTCCTTTTCCTTGTCTTTATTCCATGTTTAACGCCGAAATGCCTAAAATCCTCCGTTGCATGTAACGCTTCTGCAGACCTGACACCTGCATGCCACGTGTCACACGCTCTCTGCGCCTTCTGTAACGCCATTCTATGAAAATCTCGACAAAAACTGCATGCCGCCTGCTCACCTTCTTGGCCGCGAAAACGCGACATGTCACGAAATCGTGACATGTCGCGATATCGCTACACTCTTCCCGACCGTACGTCCTCGGCAGCATCTTGTCGCGATATCGCGACCATTTTTGCTTTTGAGCCTTCTTTCCACAAACTGTAGCGAGATCGCTACCATCTCTCCGTCGGGCTTCCTTCGGCAACTTTACGTCACGAAATCGTGACCATTATCACTCTCTTGCCTTCTTTCAACAAACCGTCACGATATCGCTACCGCTTTTGTCCTCGAACCTGCTTGCCACAAACTATCACGATATCGCTACCGCTTTCTCTTTCCGTACGCCTCCCCGAAACACGTCACGAAATCGCGACCATTTTTTTGTTCCGTACGCCTTGGCAAAACCTGTCGCGATTTCGCTACCGCTTCTCTGCTTCGGGCATGGTCTTCATTTCTGTCTGATATCACGACGTTTTTCACCTTCGGACCTTCATGCCACTTTCTGTCGCGATATCGCTACCGTTTGTGAATCTACCGTTCTCACCTTCGGACCTTCATGCTGCAAACTATCGCGATATCGCTACCACTTTTTCCCTCCGTACATTTTGCCAGAACCTGTCGCGATATCGCGACCATTTTCTCTTCGTACTTTCAAACACACGAAATCCTGACCACTTTCTCATCCGTACTCCAAAACACGTCACGAAATCATGACACTTTTCATCATCCGTACGCTTCGGCAAAACACGTCGCGAAATCGTGACCATTTTCATTCTTTTCCAACGGCATGTCGCGATTTCGCGACACCATTTCTTTTCTTCTCAGCGACATGTCGCGATTTCGCTACACCCTTTCACTCTTTTCCAGCGATATGTCGCGATTTCGTGACAACTTTCAATTTTTCTTTTCTTTCTCCTTTTCGGCAGCGATGGAGCTACATGTCGCGATTTCGTGACACTTTCCTGTTTTCGGCAGCGATGGCGCGACAAGTCGCGATTTCGCGACATGTCGCGATTTCGTGACACTTTCAACACTTAGGCATTTTTTTCTCTTTTCTTCAATTTTAGCATCTGGGTCACCGAGATTCTTCTCTGCAAGCCTGCAAAAAGGTGGGTCCCCAATTTTGGGGTGTGTTGTGGATCAACCACAACAAAAGGTATAGTAATACTATTTTCATAATAATCATTAGAATCACTAAGAGCATATTGCATGCATTTTTTAAGCATTATAAATCTTCCCTATTCTACTTCTAAAATAATATCAACAAACTCATTTTTCAAATTTGCAGTCATTTCCTCCTGCTTTCTATTCTTACCTTTTAGAACTTCATTAGAAAGTAATGCCATATACATTATATTTCCTATATCATAAGGTAATGTAAAAATATCTTTAGATTTTATTTATGCTTCATCAAGTTTTGAATTTAGATAATTTTCTAGCATTGAAAAACTTTCATTTTTGGCTTCTCTCATGATTGATTGAAAATTTATTTTTCCTTCATTGATGTATTCTCTTGACTTTCAATTTTTGTTATCATTTTTTGAGTCCAACATTTTAATTTTTGCAATATTTCCTTAGTTTCTTTTAATGAGTCATCTAGAATGTATATTTGTTCTTCTTGAAAACATAAGTTTTCTTCTTCAACTAATTTTGACAACTCATGTAGTTCTGGTTTTTGTGTTTCTATTTTTTGATCATTTGTTTTCTTTTTTATTTACTTTTTCTTTGCCATGTTCCTTGAAGTTGACAACCTTATAACTCCCTAGGTTTTGAATGATATATTCTAAGTTTCTAAATTTTAAAAACCTATGATGAATTCCTTATTACTCCCAAATTGTTAGAAACTAAGTCTTGCAATTTTGATTTCCTAAGTTTGATGTTGTAAACCTTTTGACTCCCAAATAACTAATTTGCAGTAATTCAAAAAAAAATTAGGAGTAGAAATAATAATTTCCAAATAAATTTAACCTTTGTTGTTGAAAACATTTTAACTCCCAAATGTGTTCTTCAAATTTAAAGTTTTTCAATTAAATTTAAAAAACTTTAAATAATCAATAAATTATTCCACTCTAAAATTAAATGACAATTTTTTAAAAAATTCCTTAATTCTTTCTTACTCTTTTTTCTTTTAAATTTTTCCATTTCTAAAAAAAAAAAAAAAACAACCTTATCTCTCCAATATGATACTTAAATCAAATCTCAATATTGAAAAAAATTTACCTCTATTGTTCCCACTTTTTTTTAGCTTTTAAATGGTCCAAGGGATGTTTCAAGTGACCATTACTAGTCAGGGAATAATTCTTGCCAAAACACCATATTTTTGTTGCATATGCAAGGGTCCACATCAACTGTGAATCCTGAAGTGAATCTAGAACCTTCCACTATCTGATGTGAGCAAACTGCAAGGAATTTAAGCAACCACAAGGTTGTAAGTGCTTGAAACATGAGCATAAGGCATCACTATGGATAGAGTGGCTCATTTTTGTGCATCTCCTACAATGTAGTCCCCAAAATCCTTTTGCACTATAATGGCTAGCACTATGATGAATATCACTAATATCCTTGAATCTTCAACCATGTGTGGATTTTCTATCAATTGATAAAGCTATAACAACTAGCATTGTAACTCCCTATTGATGCCAATGTTATTTTAGTGTGTGTTGATGAAAAATCTGATGTGTTGACATGGATAGACTAGGTTGTACCACTCGATGCTCAAACTTGGCACTCTGATGGATCTATCCTCTTGGGTGTTTATCTAACCTTTTTTTGGCTATAGATGGAAGCACATTCTACTTGGTGCCACCTAAAATGTTTTTTATAGTTTTCCACCACACATTTGCTCCCTCATGTAATGCCTACACTTATTTCTCCTACATCATCATTATAATAGCATAAAAAGTGATTTGGAACTTATTTTTAGCTTTTGCATAGAGGTGGTCATAACACCTATGTAGCTACCTATGCCCATGTCTATCACTAAAGTAAACCAGGGTGATAGTGGCTAATCTATTCAATGCACTTCTAAAAAACTGAATACTCTTTAAAATGCACCTCCTATGTTTTCAAGCTTATATTTGTGGAGGACCTCTATTTCTAATTTTTATGTATGGTTAGCCAAAGTAATAAGGTTCCTAGTAGTTTTTCACATGATGTCGGCTTGGTGAACATCAACTCTATCAGTTCAACAATTTCTTAGTATAAAAAACTCACATAGAGAGGAAATAATTTTTTATTTTCACTAGTAGAATATGATAGGTGAGTGCAAACTCTATTTAGGTAAGAGCCAAGGATTTCAAATTTTTGAAGGTGGGAAAGCATAGATTCAAAATTTCAAAGGATAGGAGGATGGTCATAAGGACAATGGCGCAGGGAATACTTTTGGGGAAACAAAAAATGGTCAGATTGAATGGGCAAAATATTCTAAAAGGGTCAAAGTATTTTGGGGATATGAACCTCCTAACAAAAGATTCAACAATTCCCCCCCCCAAGGCATCGTTGAAGGACCCACCATTGAAAACCCTTCCTTTGATACAATCCTAAGTGGAGGAGGGAATAGCCCTAGAGAGTCCTCCACCTCACTCGACCCTATAGGGATGAAAATCAAAATCCCTGAGAGCATAATATCAAATTACCTCTCAATGAAAATATTTTCCCTAGATAGAAATCTCATTGGAGGAAGACCTAATCTAGAAACAATCCGAAAATGGGCCCATTCCAAATCGAAAATCATTGGCAACATGGAAATATTTGGCCTCACCAGAGGTTTTTTTGGCATCCGTCTTAACAACCATGATGATTCTATATGGATTCTCACGGGAGGGCCATGGTTATTGGGTTAGCATAGCTTATTACTACGTATATGGATGGAGGATTTTAATCCAAAAATGCAAAGCATAAACCATGCTCCTATCTGGGTTTGTATGCCAAATATTCCTTGGTAGTTTTGGCATGAGGGCATCCTTAAAGGAATCATAAATATTGTTGGTGATATAGTGGCCATTGACCATGCTACTCTAGCCCTATCAAGGAAGACGATTTCCAGAATATGCATAAATGCAAACTTGGATTCAAATCTCCCTACATTTGTTGAACTAGAATACGACTCTTATTATTGCAAGCAAGCCTTGGAATATGAGAACAAACTAGATTTTTGTGTGGAGTGACACACCCAAGGGCACCTTAGAATATAATGCCCTTCCTTGAATGTACAACCAAAAAAGTAAAATCCCAGCTTAGGGACAAGGGTCCTAATTGTAATGTCCAAGGTTGGATAAATCCTGTTTCTAAAAAAGGCTTAAGAAAAACCAAAAATGGTTAGATTCAAAAGAACAAAGGAATCAAGATTCGACAACCTGAATTAGGGAAAATACCAATCATCAGATAAAGGTAAGCAATATACTACATCATCCCTTCAAGAATATAAGGACAAGGTATGTACTACCTTTAAAATCCCACAAAAATTTCAAATACTCTTTGATTCATCCTTTTACGAGTGAAAAAATGAATAAAATATTCAATGCCCAAAACCTAAAATTCCTTAGAGCCTAGAATACCCTATAATATCTAGGCCATCTCATCCTCCTCATGAATCCTTTAGCCCTAAAAAGAATCAAAATACTATAGGATGCTCAAGCCCTGTGATTGAAAAAATTGCCCCCTACAAATTCAGTACCAAACAAACAAGAATCTTCATGAAGTTGCAAATTGAATATGGAAATGATAAGAAGAGGGGAATAATTTTAGTAAATTAATAGAGAAAAATATGAATCTAGGAAGACATAGCAAATGGAATTCAAAAAACCGTATTTACTCCAGTCATCACATAATCTAGAGATGAAGGAAAAATCACCAAACCTCCCCAACCTATTGGAAAGGGAGGCAGGAAAATATCCAAGGTTTCCAAATGAATATCCTCTCATGGAATGTGAGAGGACTTAATGGGATAACCAAATAGAGGATAGTTAGCTCATTAAGAAGATAGTTAAAACCCACAATATTATTAATGTAAGAAACCAAACTAGATGAACACAATTCAATTAATGTTGCAAATAAAACTTGGAAGAAAGGAGAAGTTATTTTCAGTCAAGCTAGAGGCACTTTTGGAGGTCTTATAAGCTTATGGGATCCAATAAAACTAGAAGGTAGAATGATTCAGTCAAATGAAAGAATGATAAGTGTATTATTTCATGATAGATAAATTAATATCTCATGTATCCTCTCCAACATTTATGCTCCAAATACTGTGTTAGGAAGGGCTCAATTCTAGGATATCTTAAGCAACATAAAAGACTCCTTTCATAAAATTCCTTGGATTGTAGCTAGATATTTCAACACTCCCCTCTACCCCTCAAACAAAAAATGAGGAATAGGATTCCCTCTAAAAAGCATGGAAGAATTTTATGAATTTTTCAATTCAAACAACCTCATGGATGTCAAACTCAAGGATGCCAAATTCACTTGGAGTAATGGAAAAGTGGGAAATTAGCTTATACAGGTGAAATTGGATAATTTTTTCCTTTATCAATAAGTCGTTCAATTATTTTATGATGCAAGCCTTAATTCTCTATCTAAAGTAGGATCATATCACAATACCTTATTTATGGAAGTAGAGAAAGACAATCCTTTTAAAAGACCTTCTATATTTGAAGCAATGTGGATTCAACATGTGAAAGAAAATCTCAAAATCTAGAATAGGGAAGTGTTTGTGAATATTTTTGAAATAAAGAAATCCTTTGAGGACATATTAGTCTCAATTGAAAACAAGATACAGAATGGTCAGTACGATGAGAAAACTAGATCAGAAGAGAGAAACATCTTGGCTGAATACCATACCATCCTTGTCTGTGAAGAAACCTTTTGGATATATAAATCCAGAGACCTATGGCTCAAATAAGGGGATTCAAATACCAAAATTTTTCATGCCTCGACCTTGAGAAATAGAAGTAATAGTAAGATCAAGGAACTCATTAAGAGTGATGGGTCCACCACTTATGACATCATGGAGATCAAAGCTGAAGCTATTTCATATTTCAATTCTCTTCTTGGATATTGCAACCCTACTTCAAATCTGGAAATATATTTTATGCTCTATCACATCCCTAGATCCATCCCAAAAGAATTCAACATCAAGCTTGCTTATTTTTTTGATGATGAAATCAAGCAAGCCTTATTTACCATGAATCTAGAAAAATCTCCAGGCCCAGATGGATTTTCTCCTAATTTTTTCCATATCTTCTAGGATATTTTTGGCCAAGATGTCTGCTCCACTATCAAATAATTTCAATATTCCAAGTCTATTACTCATTGCTTGAACTCCACTTTTATTGCTCTAATTCCAAAAATCCTCACTGCCAAACTCATGACTGATTATAGACCTATAAGCCTATTCAATGTAGTGTATAATATTATCACCAAAGCCATTGTCAATAGAATAAAGGATGTCCTACCCAACCTCATTGACGCATGTTAGGAAAGCTCAGTCCAAGGTAGATCTATCCTTGATGGAGTCATAACTATCCATGAAGCCTTACATTCTATGTCCCAAACCAAGAAACCTACTTTTGTCCTAAAGCTTGACATGAACAAAGTCTATGATAGGATTAACTGGGATTTGCTTACAACCATTCTACTCAAGTTTTATTTTCACCCAAATTGGGTTGAATTAATCAAAGGATACATTTCAAAACCCTAGTTATCTATTCTTATTAAAGTATCAACAACAAGTTTCTTATAGATAAATAGAGGTTTGAGACAAGGAGACCCCATTTCTCCCTTATTATTCATCATTGTAGCTAAAGCTCTTGGTTGAACCATCAAATCTGCCTGTAGATCAGAACTTATATCAGGTAATCAAAGCTACATCTTAGACCAACCCTGTAACTCACCAGTAATTTGTAGATGACACCATCATTTCCATATTTACCTCTATTTTTGAAGCCAAATTCATAAAATATATATTGATTTTATATGAAAAAGCAGTTGGTCAAAAAATAAAATTTCAATAAAAGCAAGATATACTTTTTCAATACTATCGCTCAAAGTTAAATAAAAATATCCAGAATTCTTGAATGTTCTGTGTCATCCTTTACTGCTACCTACCTGGAACTTCCATCGTTTATTGGTAATTCTTTCAACTCAATGTGGAATAATGTGATTGAAAGAATACATAAGGAATTGATAAGATGAAAATTAAATATGTTGTCGCAAGCTTCCAAAGCCACTTTCACCATGGCATCTCTTCAGAGTATCCTAGTTTATTTCATGTCTATTTTAAAGGCCCTTGCAATAGTTTACCATATAATTGAGCAAATCCAAAAAAATTACCTATGGTTTGGGACCGAAACCAAGCAACGCTTCCATTTAGTGCTCTGGGATAAAGTATACAAACCAAAGAACAAGGGATGAATCAACCTTATAATATTCCATCTTCTAAATTTAGCCCTCATGGATAACAAAGCTTGGTTCTTAATCACTAATGTGGGAAATGAATGGATACCTATAGTTAGAAAAAAAATACTTGCTGGGATCAAATTTCCTCAATGGAATGGCTCCCACTAGAGGATCTGCATTTTGGAAGTCAATAATGAGCACTAGATTTCTAGTGAAAAAAGGCATGTGATGGAGATTAGGATATGGTCACAAAATTTATTTATGGAATTATAAGTGGATTAAAGGAGAACCTCTCATAAATAATCCTAATCTGGAAATCCTAAAAGTTCTCACTGATAGAACATTTGGTCAAAAAGTTTCTAAATTTCTGAGATCCTACAAAAGCATGAAGATCTAGAAACCCATCAGAAGCATCACCCACCTAGAAGAGTCTAAATATTTGCAACTTCTTCTGAACTCCACCATCATTCCCTCAGGAAATTCTAGCGATTAGTTGTTTTGCGAATTCACTAAAAGTGGGGAGTTCTCTGTTAAGTCTACCTACAGTTTGCTCTTGACTCATGAGGAACCTTAATTACCTTACCATATTGTTTGGCTCAAATTTATCATTCCTAAAATTTCCTTTATTTCTTAGTTTACCATCCAAGAGAAGATCCTCACCATATATAACTTGCTCAAAAGAGGTATGGTTTTTTCCAATAGGTATTTTCTTTGTCTAGTTGTCTGGAAGTCCCATTACAACCTTTTCCTTTCATGCCTCTTTTCATCCTCCATCCTCAAAAAGATCCTTCAAACCTTACACCTTATTTGGGTTAGGCCTTATTCCATTTTTGAGCTCTTCCTTCAATGACCTAATCCTTTCCACAATACCTATAACAAGTTCCTTTGGCAAAATTATCTTCATCATTTTTTGTGGCAAATATGGCTATAAAGAAATCACAAAATATTCTCTAAAAAATATGAATCATGACCTTGTTACTAATAAAATCCTATCCTTTGCCACTGAAAATGCTACCCCCATTCCTCTCTCCACTCATCCTGCTTCCAGCTTAGAGACTTCCTTGAGCCACTCCCTGAATATTCCTATTGTTAAAAATCAATTCCAGCCTTCCCCCAATTTAAGAGCCCACTCCAAATGGATCACTCCCCCTATATTATGGATTAAAATAATGGTGCAACCAAGGGTAACCTTGAAAAAGCAGGTTTTGGGAGCATCCTCAGATATCATAAAATAAATGTCATCATTGCCCATGCAGAACACTTGGGGATTTGTACAAACTAGGTTGCTGAAGCCAAAGTCATGTGGAGATGATTATTCCTTGTAAAAAATCAACCAAGTAGGCTCATGATCAATAGAGACTCACTAAACATAATAAATTACCTAAAAAACAATAGAAATCCTTCATGGAGGGTTAAGGACTGCATTGAGGAAGCTAAGATTTTGAGTCAAAATTAATAAGATATTATATTCTAGCACATATTCAGAGAAATCAACAAGGTTGCTGATAAATTAGCTAATTATGGTGTCAATGCCACAAGTCTAATGACTTGTACAAGTGGCATACCGCAAGAAATCATTGACATTGTGGATAAAGACAAATCTATGATAACTAGTAATGATTCTTGACCAATCAACTATAATATTTTCTCTTTTATTCCTCCTCGACACCCATGTATATTTGATACTTGGTGCCATCAACATTAGTGATATTTCCAAAAATTCTAGCTTTTTCATTACCAATTTCTAAGAAATTTTTACCTTTTGCCTCAACCGCCTTAGCTCTCACACCACTCTCAATCTCTGCATTTATGCTTCTTATTTTCAATGTGGCAACTGTATCCCTGCTAGCCATGCTCACATGCACCCTCTCCCCACCAATCACACTTGCCTTTCTATTTGCACCTTCACCCTACTCCTCCGTACCTTGCCCTTACCTCCATATTTCCCGTTACACTTCACATTCCCCACCATTACCTTAATTACCTCTTCATGTGGCCCATCAAGGTGGTTAGGCCTTTCAATTGCAAGCTTTTTTTTATGGATTTTCCAAGTATGCATGGGAATCCCCACATCGATATCTACAATTTTTAAATCATCTAGATTGTTTGGCTCCTCATCCAAGAAGGAAATTTCCCCAAACCAAAGAGTGGCCTCTACTTGTTATATCTTTATAGCAAACCTAAATCTTATCACTTGCAGTAATTCTTCCTCCATTTCATTCCCAATTTCCCCCTTTGCCTAGCAACCATGAGTTTTTTTGAGCCAACCACTATTGTCGTGGACTCTGTTGCTAAAGCCATGCTCATTGAGAGATGTTTTATGCATTTCTTTAGGATCTTTTTAGGGGATGAATTCAAGATAACCATGATAATCCTAGATGTTTGGAACAACAACAAGGTGATCATCCATGACAAAACTTACGATATCAACATCAAGTTGCTCATTGAACTAATAGATAAATCTACGAAAGGGAGGTCCATTTAGTGTGAGAAGCATAATTGGGAGGTAGAACTAAAGGACATCAAGGATAAATAACTCTACAAGAAAGCAAGGATGGGAATGAAACAAATAGAGCTCCCCACCCCATGGAATAGTGTAATGAAGCCAATTATGGAATTTGTTACAGTTGATGATCCTGAGAAGGTACTTTGTAGTTTTCACTTTGCCTTCTACAATCACTTTAGGGATGTCAATCCAGTGAACATACCCAAATTTATATTTAATTCCATTAGCTATTCCATAGATAACATCCATAGAAATAAAAGTGATGACTTGCCCTCACATCAGGGCCTCTTCCAAGTCCTTTATAAACATTGGCTCATCCACTACCCTCAAGGCATTATCATCCCTATCGTTCATTCCACCAAAGGAAAACCTAGCCCCACCCTTGCCAAATCCATCCAGACCAATCCATTCTCCTCTTATTCCTTAGCCATGTCAGCCAAGAAAAGAGCAGTTGTAGAGGCAGTCAAAATTCTAAGAAATCAAGTAGTCAAGAAAATCAAACTCAAGGTCCTTGAGAAATCAAAGAGAGTTGTAAGATCCTCACCACATCTGGAAAATATTACACAGAAAAAAAAATCTTGGTAATCGACTCGGATGAGGAGGACAAGGATGTACCTGACCAATGCCTAAAGTAGTACATCATTAACTTGATTTCCAACTACATTTCTCACATTATGGACCTCCGTAATGCCCTAAATATTCTATTTTTCAAAAAGAAGTTCTTCGAGGATGATGGTAAGGACAACACCATGGATGAAGTCAATTATGATGACAAGAAATCCGTGGGTTTTGAAAATGTTGAGGATGAGATAAAAGAAGAGCCTAAGGATAAATATGCTAAAGATAAAGAGAAGACCTAATGCATTCTTTGTGCATGATCTGTTGTTTGTCTCTAGGCATCCTCATGTTTTTGCCCATCCTCTCTTTTTTTTGTTCATTTTTTCTTCCTTATTGTGGGATTGCATTCCCCCATTTTTACTTCTTGCTTTATATTTTTCTTGTTCAACACTTTTGTTGTTGATGTAATCAGGTTTTGGGAGCCTATCAAAACCCATTTTGAATGAAAATTTTAAATCATCAATTTTTTTTTATTTTCACTGATTACTAATTTATATAAAATAATTATTGTAAAGGTAATATTATGGGTATGTCATCATAGAACAATTCAACATAGATCCTTGTAGAAGTCAATTATAAGATGCTCTTTCTCTGAATAGGTCCAAAAATGCACAATGCCATGTAGGAGAAAGTCCTACATCAACTGCATCTCTTGAAAAGCCAATAACTGTAATAACACTTTGTGAATTCTCATGCTCAGGTAGCACATGAAGTATAAATAGCCCCTATATAGAATTCAATCTACATTGTGTGGTTGAAAACAATTATCACTCCACACAATCATGCTACTCCAATCATTCTAATCACTATATAAATGAGCTTTTTCTTAGTTTGGTCTTGTCATTGAATGGCAATGATTGTCCCAATACTCCATAGTTGTCTCCAAAGTTTCCTCTATAGCTCTGATACCATTGTTAGCTTTTGGAATATATTAAATCATAGAAAGCTTTAAACAGGATCAAGAATAAATTAAATGAACACCATTAATCAAACTAATAATGAATCTAAATATAGGAATAACAATATCTCATACAAATATAACTTAGATGCACACAATATCATTAAAATACATGAATGATATAGATTGCTTACATTGCATGCAACTTTACCTCCAATATATCATTTTACATGACTTTTCAGTTCTCTAACTATTGCTCTCCTCTTTCATCTAGGAGATGCAACTTTTCATATTCCTCTCATAAATACAAAGCTCTCATCTTACCACATATCATGTGACTCTTCATTCTCTATCCTAAAACTTTGCACTTTCTATCATATTGACACATAAAATATAAATCTACCAAAGTAATATTACAAGGGAGCCAAATAATGTAATATCTTCAATATTAGGGCCTTCAAGAGAAGGGACCCTAGCACTAAATGTCTTCACAACATCACAACGGTCTTTTGTGAGATCCTTAGAGGGGAGTGGGCTTATTGCATGCATTCCACTGCTAGCTACACTAATCCTTGAAACCTGTGTAACCCTACAAAATTTATTAGTAATATTTGGAAGCATATCTCAATTAGGCCTTTCATGATAATAGACTAGAAGACTCCAAATTATGATAAAAATGCACAAAATAGATGTTGGAATGAACTGAAATTGATACAAAAGCTATAATTTACCTGGTTTATGGATTTGGTATATTTTTGGGGAAAACATACCTATTAATACATTTTTTGGATGGGCAGACCTTTCTGTACTTTTTTCTATTTCAAGCTCTGATTGGTTGGCTTTCAGCTTGGAGATCTTACTGGTGAATGCTAAACATCCATCAATGGTCGTAGATGCCTAGATTAGACATGCAAACACCAAAAAATGTAATTGAATCTAGATGGAGATAGTACTGAATGCTCAAAATGCTTGAGAATGATTCTATGGGTATTTTGGCAACATAACAATGTATTTTTCTCCTCCTTGAAACTATAGGCAATGGGGTCCTTTAATAGAATTCTTGTGCAGGATAGGGGTAGGTGAAGTGGCAGGAAGGTGCAAGGAGAGATAACCTTATTTAATTAGGTATGTTATGGGATAATGCCTTCCCACCTATTATTATTAAGTGGGCATGGGTGTAGCATGTCCACCTAAGGCCTAGGGAAGAGGGAAATTTTTTTTCATTAATTTCCTTGAAATACTTTAGAGGGGATGGATGTTTATGGGAAGGGGGGTGGGTAGGAGCTTAGGAAAGTGTAAAGAGGGGTGTGAGTGAGGTGTAGGTGTTTAGGGGTAGGTTTACCTAGAGTTTAGACTAACCTAGGGTTTAGTGTAACCTAGGGTTAGGTTTAACTAGGGTTTTAAGGTATTGAATTTTTTTTGTGAATGTTTTATCAATTGATTGTTAATTGTCATTGCATAAGACCAAGTGTGATATTTTTAGGTTTCTACCAAATATTTTGAAATATTCATGGAAATACATATTCGAGTGTATACAACATGCCTTCTCTCCTTAGTAGTTGGTCCCTCCTAGATGATTTCACCTAGAGGATTACCAATATTCTTCAAGATCTCCTTATTGATGGGTAATAAGGAACTTTAAAAATCCTAATCCATAAAAAAAGCCTTTTAATAGTTTCTATCTCCAAAACAAAACTCTCACTCTAAGGTATTAAATATAATGCATCTTTACCTTTAAACCAATGGCCTCCATCCATTATTTTATCCCTTATTTTTGAACTAGAGAAAATAATAAGAAAAAATAATTTTGGAAGAAAAGTCATGGAGTAATTTGAATTCAATCCCCACTACCACTTGATTCGGTTTTGAATCTTACAAAACCTGGATAATATCCATGGAACTTACATATTAACTCTATAGTTTTAAGAACCATTATATCATGCTCAATCATCTCATCCTTGATAGTCACTTTTGATGTAGTATTTGATACCTAGATAGGATTTATCATAGATTCACTCTTCCTCTTTTTGCTAGCTAGGGCATCAACACTTCCAACTAAGTCATCCTTACTTTTAGTAAGGACTTTCAAAAATTGTTCCTTTCTATGTTACCTTGATTTTCTTTACACGAATCCTTTAAAATCTCATAAGATATAGAACAAGAAGTGGTAATTATTCCTTGATTGCACTTTGCTTTTTTCTTATTGCTTCCTACTCATTCTTCCTTGCACTTGATTTTCACTCGTATTAAATACTCATTACATATTTTTATTTCATATATGAAAAAAAGTTAAAAAAAAAAATTGATAACTTTATTTTACCTTATTCATATCCCAAATGTTCTAAAATACCATTTTTATTATGACATTTTATTCTTATTTACAAACTTAAAATCACTTTTTATTAACACTAGCAGTATTTGATTTTGGCTTTCAAAATCAAAATCCCTTTGGATTTCTAAATCAATAATATTATATGGTTTCACAAAGAAGTCATTCCTATTGCCCCATTACGTCACCTACCACTTATTCACACTAGAATATTGTAGGAAGGTGGACTACATAAGTTGTAAGTTTGGTTCTAAAAATAAGAGAAGAGCAACCATGGAGTATGGTTTCAATAAGGGCAACATCACCGTATGGAATAAATGGCAATGTGAGAAAATTATAGCAACCTTGAAGAAAATAGGTCTTAGCCAACTTCCATAGAGGTTGGGATATGATCAGATGATTTATTCATGAAAATAATTAAGGAGCTACATGGAGAAAAAGTAGCTAAATTGGTGAAATCCAAGTGCACACACATGGAGAAGCACATGAATAATAGAGAGCAGTTCCCCATCCGATGGAATGTAAGTGCCATGGAACCACTTCCATCTTGGAGAGATTTATACATGCATGAAAATGACTATGACCCAACCAAGAGCTCTCATCAGCTCAGCGACATCAAAAGGAAAGAAATGGAAAAAACTTACAAATGATCTCTAGCCAAAATTATTGAATAGTTGAAGATGAAGGTTGAGAGAAATGAAATGAAGGGCAAGTGTCCCAATACCAAAATTGATTAAGAGTTCAAGAGGAGGTACGATGAACATGTTGCAACTTGAAAGGCCTAGAAAAATAAAAGCCTAGCATTATTTTTAGGAAAAGTGGAAACGAGTGAGAAATAAAAAGGTAAAACAAAAATCAAGAAGGCTTGAGCAGATAAAAAGCAACAAGAGTCCACACCACCATATGCTACTTATCTACATCAAAATAATGATACCATGAAAGAAGCAGGTGCAATAGAGGATACTCCAAGGAGGAGAAGGTCTGAACATAAAGTTGTTAAGGAAAATATCCCTGTAAAATAATATCAAAAGAAAAAGGAGAAAGCATTAGATCTCACTGCTACAACCTCTTCCAAAAATAAAGGTAAATTTGTCCCAGTTATAGAATCCACAAAAGCACTTCCTCAATGGGAGCTACAATCAACTAAAAAGTTTAAGAGGAAGGCAAAAGGTGTAGTATTGGAGATTTAAATTGAAGCTCTTAAGAAATAAAATTTGAATTAAGAAGAGGAGGTGACACAATATCCCGCTATATCAGGAGAGGAGAGAACTCGAGAAGACCAATAGAATAATGCTAATAATATTCTCATACAGTCTACTACAATAGGCTCAGGTATGATTTCAGATCTCTTTCCTCCTTCTTCTCCTAATTATTCTCTAAAGTAGTATCCCTCCCATTCTCAAGTTAAAAATACATTGGAAATATCATCATCAAAATTAAACTCTTGACAACCATATCCACCTCATCCACATTCACCTCATCATTCAATTCACTCCCCAATTTATATGACCAGGAATCCTAAAGCATCATTTACCCCTCCTTCATATTAGGGTCCAGTGTCATCTCCACCTCCTACTTCCATAAATCCAAATCCCCCATCATCATTACCTCCATTGATAATGGCAATACCACTGCCATTAAATCCTCCATCAACTATATCAAATAGTTCTATTTTAGTTATTATTTTCACTTTGGATATAGTCTCTAATCTTATTATGTCCACTTCCATATTATATATGGTGTCCCCTTACTTCCCTAAGAATGTCATTCCATCTACTCCCATGGACCACCCCATAGTAGCAGCCTTACAAAAGGTACAAATTACCTTGCTAAGAGCATAAAAATTATAGAGCATGAAACTAGCTTAGTCTTCTAAAGGAGATGCTAAGGTGAGAAGAACAATGATGGTTGACCCTATGTCTCGATAGAGTATAAAATACAAGATGATTCCCTTGGTTTATAAAGTAAATAAGGATATGATAGTGGAAGATATCATATAGTTAAAAAAATTGAAGATATAGCACAACCAGTCACACAAGATGTGTTGGTCATAGCCAAAGCTAAAAAAGAAACCATGTTCATCAAAACCAACATCTACAGGGAGCAGTCTATAAAATTGGAGGAAAAGGTTACCAGACTTCAAGCTACTATCAAGGATTAAAATAAAAAATGCAAGCTATGGTTAATGAAGCTATAAAATAGTAAAATAAGTTTTAAAATATGGTCAACTTCAAGGAGTAGGTTGAGCAGCTACAGGAGCATAATAGAGGATATGTAGAGAAAATATAGGTCTTACACTAGCAACTACAGGTTGATAAAATAAAGGTTATTGGATTATCCAAGACTAAGGTATAACAGGTCAGAAAATAAATTTTATCAAAAATCTTGGAGAGGTGCTTCATAATCTAGCACATCTTCAATTTCATGGATGAAGCCAATTAGGTGTTACAAATGACAAAAGAGGATATAGAGACCATAACCAAAAAAATATGCCCAATAGCTCCTCAAGCTAATGAGATTCTAAATTTTTTTGTGGCTAAGCGTAACCAGCTGGGTAAACCTATCTCCAATAAGGAGTAGAACACCTCAATAATCATAGCCAAAATCATCCTAAAAATAAATGGTTTACTTCAAAAGGGGTGGTCATTGATTTAAAAATTAGACAATGAGCTTTAGAAGATCATTGATATCAATGAAGAGATGGTGCAATATGGTTTCAATGGATTTTGGGATGAGAATAATCTAATGATATCAAAGGAGGAGCTCCAAAAAAGCATACATGCATTTATTGAAGATGAATCATAAGTGGATGCATGGCAAGAGCCAATTGAATAGGATAAAGTAACCCAACTAATAAAAAATTCAACCAGATTGAAATATCTGATGGTAAATTTGGTAGAATGGAGAACTTCCTTCTCCTACGATATGATGATGGAATTGTGTTACATCCATCAAAAACTTTTGGAGATACAAAACCCTTCTCTACCATATTGGAACAAGGCCATGGATACCTTGAACCAAGCTAATCAAATTTTGAAAGGAGATCTTAAAAAAAGGAGGCTAAGGACAAGGAAATGCATACCGAAGAAGTGGAGGAGGAAGAAGAATAGTAAGATGAATGGGAAGAAGACCAAGAAGGAGAAGGCAATGAAGTTGAGGAGCAAGAGGATCAGTAAGAAGATACACAAGAAGAAGAATAGGAGGAAGAGGTCAAAGTAAAAGATGAAACCATAAATATCTCGGATGAAGAGACAACAAAAGATACTGCTAAAGAGAAGAACCATAAATAAAGGCATGAAAGTACCAACACTTTTGTTATAACATAGTTCAAAAGTTTTGAATAATTTTGATTAGAAAAATAAGCCATAGAGGCAATTTTGTAAAAGTTTTTTTTTAATTCTGACAATGTTAGAAGGTAAAAGAAGCATGAGCCTGTCTAGGCATGTAAACGTCGTGAAGCTAAGTTTTGGAGGAACAACTATTTGGATAGGTATATAGAGGATTTTATTCCCATGCATCTTGAGTATATTAACAATTTCTTCTAAGCATGGTTTCCATGTGAACTGTTACTCTCTGAGTCTTCCTATAGTGACTTAAGAGAGTGGGGTTTGCAAGGAAGTTATTCTTGGAAATATAGTATGCAACTAGCATGAGATGATTTTGTTAGCCTGCAAGGAGTTTAGTTAGTAAAAGCATAAAACAATGAATGGATAAGGTACACGGCCATGGTGCCAAGCTCACCCATTTATTTTTTGACTCCAGTGCCTAATGGATAAGGATATGAGTTTGTAAGCCTTGCTAGAAATGCTCCCTAGGAGGCACCAAAATGTAGGCCCAAAAGGCTACATACTTAGAATTTTTTTTATAAAATTGGCTAAGTGTTAAGATAAAATTCAAGAGCAATGTTAAACTCCACTAAGGTGCATAAGTCATGGTCAACATAGTCAAATAGTGCTAAGCATAATTTGAAGTTGTAGAATTCACAAGAGCAACTTCGACACAAGTTCAATTTCTATGATAGATCACAAGCATATCAGTTTTTGCAAAAGGATGACTAAGTGTTAGAAAGGATATCTGCCAAGTATTGATAAGTTTAAAATTTTTTGGAATGTGAAATCCATAGTCAGCATAGTCAAACAAGGTTTAGCAGAGATCGAAGTTACAAATTCTAAATATTAGGAGGTAAAGCAGTGTAAAAATCCATCTGAGGTCGATGCGAAATAGGAATTCCATAGTCAAACTGGTCAAACCTTACTTGCCAAAAAACCAAGTAGCATATTCCAAATAGGATAACAATTCACTGCCAAATGATAATTCTGTGGGCAACTCAACTTGACCTAATGGAAATAAAGTAGCGGATTTTGCAAAAAATTGTCAAGCACCGCAAGAACCCCATTTCTACAATCAAACTAGTCAAACCTGTCTCAATGGAATTTGAATTAGCAGATTCCAAAGAGGAAGAGAATTCAAATAGAACTTGAGGAGTGTATTAAAAAAAATAGGGAAGATCAAACATCACTGGAATCAAGACTCACTTGCATTTTTAGTTGTAGATAAATGATGAAAAGTCTTATCAATAACAAAGGATGATCCAGATTGACCTATAACCATTCCAACTGTGGAATTCAGTTGAGATCTGAACAACTTACAAAGCTTATAATTGTAGTGTTTATGGAGCACAACTATTTTTTTTTTTGAAAATCCATGAGAGGATGCCACCTCAACATTTTGCTGATATGGTAAGAAATTCCTTGTAATGTTTCTAGTTTTTACTATCATTATAAAATCTATATAAAGAGGTTGAACCCTCATTGTTAAGGGTTGGCTCTAGATTTTTTTATTGATATATTAAAGTAACTTGCTAAGATATTAATAAAATGAGCATTACTTGGATTTTTACCTCTATATTTTTCTCTTCATCAATTGTGAGTTTATTTTGAGAATGTATTTCTACTACTACTATTATGATTAGTCAATTCTACTGATATTGGATTGCTAATTTGGAGCAACTTGGAATGGTTCATGCCTAAACAAATGTTATAGAAGACTTCTATTTTTATTAGTCTAAGTGTTGATCTAATTTTTCTATTTGGATTATTAGCATTTTAGATGTTTGAAATAGTTTTATAAGCATTTCATTATTTTAATGGCGAGGATAATAGGTTTTGAATGTTGTTAGTCCTAAGTGTGGCATATTGGAAATGTTATTAATCAGTGGATTCTTAATATTTGTTAATGTTGTTAGCTCCATCCAACCATTATTCATTCAACTATTTTCTAACCCTTATCTCATTTCTATCCCTAAACTTACACTTTATTTTGAGATTAATTGAGTCAACACCTGAATTAGTTGACAAGGTATACCAACCTACTCTAGAGGTTGGATTGAAGCAATATTTGATCCATCCAATGTTAGGGTTTGAGCTGTGATTAGTGGGTATGCACCTCCTAGAATTCATATATTCATAGTCATAGTTCAAGTTTTCCTTTATGTCAATTCAGACCTCAACACTTCTCAACTACTCATAAATATTGTAATCATCTTATGATATGTCATAAAGATATAATATTCCCAACATTCCTCCATTATTACATCAGTTCTCAATAAAATTACATACAAAAAAATTCTAAGTTTTTCAAATTTCAAATGTTCAAGATACTTTGGTCAAATTGTCTACACATTGCTTCTTTGTTGGATAAAACTAGAGTTGTGTATTGTATTCTTAAACATGTCCGTAGATGAAATGGAATTGAACCTCGATATGTTTTGTATGCTCATAAAATACAAGATTATTGTAACATAAAAAAAGAACACCATTGTAATAAAAAATACAAATTGTATTATACTTGGGAAAGTCCATTTTGATACACTTTGACCATTTTACGGTGCATTTTACAATAATATGTGCCAAAAGGGGAATCCCTTTTATAAATAAAGGATGGTGTCTTTCACTTTTTCTATATCACAATAAATTTCAGATGTGGGTTTTTCGTAACCACCATGCTAGATTTAAACTTGTTAAATCTAGAACTTGTACACATGCAAATAGACAAAAGTTTAGTATTATGGTTAATGTTTACATGGCACAATTCAGGCAGCATAACATTAGCAATTTTCCTCCTCTTTTAATTGGTCATGTGATGGTGCCCTTATAGGCTTATGAGGGTTTTAGAGGGAAGGATAGGTGGAAATCTAGGGCTGCGAAGTGGCAAGGATTGGGAAGCCACCTATCTAGGGTAGTTGTAGTGAGTCACTAGAAGTGTCTCACTTAACTTTATGGCAAGTGGATAGATGCAAGTGGAGTGATGTGTGGAGTGAGATGTGAGATGTGGCAAGTGTGTAGCTATAACTGGAGTGAGGTGTGAGGTATATCCCATGTGAAGGGACAAGGGTGAAATGGGTGTATGAGATGTGGCAAGGGATGCTGGTGAGGTGGCTAGGACACATATCTGGTGGGTAGGCAGGGTATCCTAGGCTGATTTTTCATATTTAATAAATCTAAAAAATAGGATAATATGCAATAATTTATATACCTAAGTCTAAAATTAGGCATATAATCTTATTATACAAGATTTGATGCGGGGTGCTAAATGTGACTTTGTGGATGCCTAGTTTTTGGTGTCTATGAAATACCCCTTTTTGTATCACGTTATGTAAAATACAATGCAGTGCAAAAACCAATGACACCTATATTTATTGAAATAATGGACTCAAATCTTCTCAACGCATAAGAATGATCAATTTTTGAAAATTTTGATGCTATTTTGATTTGTCTACTTACCCCCTCAATTGGAAAATGGGTAAAGGATGAAACCCACGAGCCAATTGACCAATTTTGGATGATGAAAGGAGGTATATGATTGAATTATGTGGGTTGTGAATGGAAATGCATGACATTTTGAACAATGTGATACCCCAAGTTTAGGGTTGTTTGTGTTGTTTTGAATTTACCTTTGGTTTCAATGAGGCGCAAAAATGTTATGGTAAAAATCATCAACCACGTTTAGAGCTCTAGGTCCTTTTTGACTTTAGCAATTCCTACCAAATGATGGGTTTTTAGGAACCAGTCATTTGGAAATTCAAAACTTGAGTGGTTCTTGATTAGTACCATATTATGTTTGATTGGTTTATGCTTTTATGCCCAAGAAAAAGGGCTTAAGGATAACCTTGTGCAAAATTTAAACATAGCCAAGATCAAATATTGAGGGACCTAGTTTATTTAATGCCATAGTGATATTATTGTTTAGTTAAGTTTCCTTATGGTGAGTTAACCATCCAACTGGATTGCATGGATTGGCAGTCATTGCAACTGCCAAGTGTATAGGATAATTCACTAGATACGAGGCTCACTAAATGATGTGATGATGGTGATGGTTATGCATGTGTTAATGATGAATTGATGATGGAATTGATGATTTTTATGATGATGTGATGATGCATTTGGTTGTTTGGATAAGTGTCCTTATGGTGAGTTACCCATCCAAATGGATTGCATGGATTACTAGTTGCTGCACCCACTAGGTGTATAGGGTAAGTCACTAAGTACGAGGTACACTTAATGGTGATGATGATGTGCATGTTTGATGATGATTTGATGATTATGATGATGATGTGATGATGCATTTGGTTTTTTGGATAAGTTTCCTTATGGTGAGTTACCCATTTGACCAGATTGCATGGATTTCTAGTCACTGCACCCACCAGGTTTATAGGGTAAGTCACTAAGTACGAGGTGCACTTAATGATGATGATGGGCATGTTTGATGATGATTTGATGATGCATTCGGTATTTTTTAGAGAGTTTTTTGAAATAATGCATGATTTTTTTTGTGTTTTTATATTTTTGTATAAGAAGAATGCATGAAAATATTTTTGGTGTTTTGTTTTTTGTTGTGTTGTTTTTTTTAAATGACTTGTGCACTGATTTGGACCTATTTTATGCTTTTTCTTTATTGCATGTATGGATGCATATGAGATGATGTTAGATAGATTGAACGGATGATGAATTCTATGCTCTAATGACCATTTGGTATGCTTTAGAATTTTGCTTGATCAAATGTATTCTTGTCATTTAATCAGGGGTACTAACATGTATTATTCATGCATGTATAGTGATATGTAATAGTCTAGATAAATATTAGATGATTTATATAGACGATTTATGGGTTTTTTGAAAAGACTCAGACATCTTAGTGACCTTGATCACACTCGTTTATGATCTCACAAATATTCATGATGCCTAGGTTGTCCTAATGTTTTTAAATTTTTCAAGGACCAACTATGTGTGCAATGATTGTTCATTACTCATTGTGAATTAGGTCAAACTAATCAAATGTATTTTATGCCAATAAGCTAGCTCATATGTGAGTGGCTATAGATCTGTACAAAAGAAAGTTGCTATTGTTACTGACGTGGCACCAGGCATAAGGTTACCCCATTTCCAAGCGGGATTCATTCAATCCATTGCTATAATGAGTATCACCCCATGATTTTTTAGATACTAAGAGTTCCAAGGATTCAAGATCATTTTATTAATTTATTGCTTTAGATTTTGGGATTTTGATTTTTGAGTTTGCTCATTTTTGTGATGGAGCAACATGCTTTTTTTGGATACTTGCTCATTTTGAGGAAGAGCAAGGGGAACTTATTGCTTTGAGATGCTTTTCAAGATACTTGCTCGCTTTGAGGAAGAGCAAGGGATTTTATTTCTTTGGGATGCTTTTTGGGATACTTGTTCGCTTTGAGAAAGAGAAAGGGAATTATATTGTTTTTTAATGTTGTTGGGATACTTGCTCGTTTTGAGGAGCAAGGGGATTTTATTGTTTTGGGATACCTTTTGAGACTTGCTTTTTTTTAGGAAGAGCAAGGGATTTTTTTTTTAATGATGGAGGCACTTGTTCTTTTGTCAAATCTATAGCATTCTATACCATGCGCATAATTGGATGAATAGAAAATATTTCATGTTATGGAAATAGCAACTCATGACTTCATAATTCCTAAGCTTCACAATTTTTTTATATTTTTTGATGTGTGTGGTTCAAGAGAAAACTTGATTGACTAGGAATAACTTATTGCATCTAAATATAGTTTGATTTTGAATTGAGGTTGTTCGAAACACTAGGAGTGGTTGAGTGATTGAAAACACCTATATTTTGTTCTATGAATATGTTAATGACCAAAGGACCACTTAGAAAGTTGTAAATGATTGCAACTGATGGATTGGTGACTAATGCTAAACCAAAGGTACCCCTGATGAAGGCAACAAGACATAGTACTAACAATTATTCATGACTTTAATGAATACAAATGGTATGACTATGCAAATGTTATGAAAGTAGAATGTGTGAATGCAATTAAAGTTGGATTGTGAAGGTGATTTATTAAAAATACAATGTGTATGAAAATATTTTTATGTTTTATATTTATTATTTTTTTCTTTTGGTGTTTTTGAGATAAAATGTGACCAAAGAGATTTGGTTCCTTTGGATTTTTTTAAATTGCATGTGACAAAAGGATTTTTGGTTCCCTTAGAGCCTTTTGAATGGAAATTGACCAAAGGAGTGCCTCCCCTAGATCATTTTGAAATGATATTTGACCAAAGTGTTGGATGTGTCTCATCCTTTGTAGAGGAAGTATTGTATGGTAGGCTCCTTCTTCGGTGGTCTTGCTCATCGGAGAGCAGGTTGGGGGGGTTCAGGGGGGTGGGAGCCCCCTTGATGGGGGTCTACGGGCAACACCCCAGAAAAATTTTTGGTCTCTGATCTTGCCGAAATGTTTCAACTTGTGCAACTTAAGTTTGGCTTGCCACTCGGCGTTGTCGGGCCTATACTGCGCTCTCAACACAATCTTCAGGTCCTCCCAAGAATCCACCTTTACCTTGGACTTCCCCGCCGCCATGTCCACAGCAAGATTTCTCCACCACGTCTTCGCGATGCCTCTTAGATACCTTGTTGCCGTCTGAACCTCCTGTTCTCCGGACATCTTCCCCAAAGCTCCCAAGTACTCCACCTTAGGATCCCACCTTCAAGATAGTAATCTTACGCATGCTAGACTCCCTTTTGCAGATATTGTCTCCCGCTCAAGGGAAGGGCACCCTATCAGTTACCACTTAATCATGGAGAGGAGATACAATTGCTTGCTTTGGGGCGATTTTCGTTAATCAGATCTTTACTCGCTTGTAAAAGAGAAATAGTGTTTCTATAGTGACTGTAGTAGCCGTTTCAAAGTGCCAGATTCCCCTCACTCAAAAAAGAGTATATAGAATCTCTTCCTCTCTCTCAATGGGGGTTGGTCTGATCGAAGCAACTATCTATATGGGGTGGGTGCGAGAACCCAGTATGCTCCATTTATAAAATCACTTGCTTAACCACTTGCTGAAACGACTGATGTTGGACCTTTAACTACTGCTTATGGGTAAAAAACAAGCTCTCCTACTTCTAGCTCTCGAAATGGAAGGGATGCTCCTGCATTTACTTCTAGGTCTAATTTCAAAGATATTATAGAAGCTATTTTTGGAGGTGTTAGTGGGATTCCCGTGATTTATGGGTATGGATGGTTTTAGCCCATGCTATTGTACCCACGATATTCTAATACCACATTGTGGTTTGAGGTTGTAAGAGTTTCCTTTATATTGATTGTAATGTCCCATACTGGTCAAGAAGTGAATAATAATATCAAAGGAGGTGTGGATCTTGTTTGTTGGAGTAGCCCATATTGGGTGAACCAGGGTAAATCTTGTGTGTTCTATGTGCATGATTTATTGTGAGTTGTTTTAATTTGAGTTATTTATTTTTGTATTAATTATTTTGGAATAATTTTGGGTAATATTTTTCATATGGTATCAGATCCATATTGTTAGCCATAGAGGGACACCTTTATTTCTAGGGTTTCAATTCATTTTAAGAGGATCTAGGGTTTCTAGGAGTTATAGAAAACCTATTTTGGAGTGGGAGTTTTACGAATAAGGAGCTTGAAGAAAAATTATGTCAAATCATTCAAGGATAGAGATTGACAAATTTGATGGAAAAATTTTTGAGCTATGGAAGTTAAATAGGGAGGATCTACTCATGGATAGAGATCAGTGGTCTATTATCTCTGAAATGAAACCTTCCAGTACAACTAATGAAGATTAGGAAAAGTTGAATTGAAAAGTGAGGAGTCTAATTTGACCATGTCTTGTAGATTCTATCATAATCAATATTTTTGGAGAAGCTACTGTAAAGGATCTTTGGGATAAGTTAGGGGCTCTGTATCAATCTAAGTCCCTGGTGAACAAATTATTCCTCCGAAAGAAACTGTATAATATGAGGATGAATGAAAGGGATTCAGTAGCAGATCATATTAATGCATTCAATACAGTGGTAATTCAACTCACATTTGTTGAAATTAAGTTGAGTGAGTGATGAGGATTGATGTTAGATCTTTCATATGACCCCTCTAGTAGTTCCTAGCTAGGTTTGCATAGTTTATTTCTAGCAAATTAATATTGTAAGTGAGTCTCTTTCTCACATGCACTTGTGGGCACTAGTTATCTACTAGTTGTCATTTAGAGTGTTAGTTAGTAAGTGTGAACTCAAAGTAGGAAGTGTGTACTTCAAGATAGCTAAAATGGATCTTCTAGTTAACAATATTCCTTTCTCTTAACTTAGAAGTTTACGTGCATTCTCCTTTGCACCTTTGTAGCTTTTGGTTAAGCATATTGGATCAAATCCATGATTTCATGGGTTGGTTATGTATTTTGGGCCATTAGTGCCTATATATTGAATTGTAAATAATAGAACACTTAGTTGGATTTTCAATCCTTTTCATTGGTATCAGAGCCTAGTTCATGTTTGCACTAGGGCTTGTGAGGTGAGAGGATAGGAGATAGTTTTAGTATGAGAAATATTTTCTCATTGAGAACTCTGTTTAAGCCCAAATGGAGCTTGAAAACCATTCGAAGAAGGAAGTTCCTTTGCTGACAAACCCCTTGTTCCAACTTTTTGCTTATGCTCAAGAGGTATAGGAAAATTTTGCCCCAGATTTCTTCGTATACTGATCCTTGGAAGGGATTGGACCATACCTACGGTCCAATTAGGATTAGGGAGCCATTTGACCCTGATGCCCCCCCCATTTTTGAGTACTGAAGAGCTCCAGGAGGTCGTCAAAGCTAGGTCGTGTGTCGACCTAGATATGGGTGCCTTTCAAATGCTGGTCGTGTGTCGACCGGATCTTGAAAGGAGAGCTACTGGTGGGAGCTGGTTGCTCGCATTTTTACAAGTTAAGCTTTTAAAATTCTAGAATTAACCCCCCTGGTTAATTTTTAAAAAAATTTAAAATTGTATTAGAAAGCTTTTATTTTAAGTTGATATATTATTTTGTTAATATATATTGCTTTGGCTGCATATTATAAAAAAAATATATATATATTTTACATTTTTACAGCCGAAGGCCTTGTAGCAGGCTTCGGCTGCCTTTCGGCCATATTCGGCTGCATTTTGGCCGTATTCAGCAACCCACGGCAGCATTCGACACTGTGGCCGGTGCTCGCCATAGTCTGCCGATCGACCACCATCGGGCAGCAGCCGACGACAATCGCTGTCTGTAGGATAGCAATCGCAGCTGCCGCCTGACTGTTGTCAGGTCTGACAACAACATTGCTGCCAGCCTAACAGTGCCAAGTGCTGCTGCAGCGCTCGTCGTTGTTTGATGTCGATGCAGTGGCCGGAGCAGATCCAGCGATAGTTGCACTGCCTGTCGGCTTGATAGCCTGATGACTCGTCAGGTGTCAACTCCGATGCCGTAGGCTAGCCGTCGCAATGCCTGACAAAATTTTCAGGTGTCTACAAGCTTGGCACCTGTGATGTAGCGCCTGATAGCTTGTCAGGCGACTGCTATGCTGCGGCCCGTAGAGCCTCCTGTGGCAGCGTCTGACAGTGCTGTCAGACGTCTGTAGGGACTGCAGTTGATAGCACCAGGGCCAGCACCAGCCAGGCCAGGGGTGGCTGCGTGCTTGGACCCCTTTCCTTTGTGCATGAAATTTTGTGCACAGTAATATATGCAGCACAGGCAATGAGGAATTGCCTCGAAAATTGAATTTTTTTTTATTTCTGCACATTTGCCTTGGGAATTATGCCAGGCAATATTTGGTTTTCTGCACTTCGGGATCCATGCAACTGGAGGCTGACAATTTTCATGCACAGTGTAGTTTATGTCCAGTTTCAACAGCCAATTCAAGGGTAAATTTTATTGTAAAATTAAAAAAAAAAATTTCCTATTTAAGGTTGCATGTTAAAATTTTTATTTTATTAATTTAATTTTTAATAACTTAATTAAATTCATTAATCTTTGATTAATTGAAATTTAATTTTTAATTAAGTTATTTTTAAATTAATAAATGTTAATTTGCACCTTATATTAGTTTAAAAATTTCAAAATTTATAACCTTAGGAGTAAAAATTTTCCATTTAAGCAGCACTCCATTGTAACAAGGAAATTTGCATTGTATTTCCTTGATTTAGTGCTTTCTTATCTTTACTCCTGGCTTATACCCAGGAACACATGGCTTCTGACTTGGCTACCCAAGTGGCAGAATTGGCCCATGTTGTAAACACTTTTGCAGATAAGGCTAATGACACTACCATGGCAGAAGTCCTTGGCAATCTTGCCATGAAGGTAAATGACATTTCTTTGCATAATGCCTCAACTTCTGCTCATGATTCTCGTTTGAGAGTTCGTTGTGAAGTTCCATTGTATGATGGATCCAGGAACCCTGATGTCTTGAATAGTTGGATTCTTGACATGAGTTATTGGTTTTCTTTCTCTCAACTTTTAGAAGATGATGTAGTGCCTTATGCTAAGCTAAAACTTTCTAGCTTAGCCAAAGTACTTGTGGAACAAAATGAGGACAAGAACTCACTACATGGGATGAGCTTGTACAATGTCTTAAGACCAATTTCTATCCTTCAAATTATTCTAGGGAATTATTTATTAAATGGTTTCATTTTCGCCAAGGTACTAATATGTCTGTACAAGAATATATTTTCCAGTTTAACAGGTTTAGAATACTTGTGAATGTGGAGGATGATATTCCAGGTTTGATTCTCAAATTTCAAAGTGGCTTGTTAGAGCATTTGTACAGGGAACTAATGTTTGTTTCTATGGAAACATTGGATCAAGTTTTCAACTAGGCACAGCTTGCGGAGGACAAGTTCAAGGTGCAATCGTAGGCATTCTGCACACCTGTTACTCAAGTGGTTGCAAACTCATCAAAAGGGAATAATTCTTTCTCACAAAAGAAGAATTTTGCTCAAAAGAAGAATGTGTCTTCTCCATCTCCTTCCTCTCCTTCCCCTTCCACTTCTACTCCTTCTTCTTCTTCTTCTAAATCTTCTTCTTCTTCTTCTAAGAAATTTTGCAATTATTGTAAGAAGAAAGGCCATGAGAAAGCTGATTGCTTTAAACTTAAAAAGAAGAGTTTAGTAATTACTACTCAAGATGAGGATGCTTCCAAGGGTCCCCTTGAGTCTGTAGGAGAAAGTAGAGTATATACGAAATTACGAGGTAAGATTAATGAAGTTACCTTAGTAAATGTAAGTTCTTCAGAAGGGGCTCGTGATGCTTTGTTCATCACTTGAGCCCACTTCATAATTTTGCAATTGATTGTATAGTGGATAATGGCTCGCAGAAAAATCTAATTGCGAGGTCCATTGTCGAGCGTTTGAAGTTACCTATGGAGCCTCATCCTCAACCTTATTCTTTGGGTTGGAAGGATAGTGGAAGAGGCTCAGAAATCACTCACACTTGCACATTAAAATTTGCACTTGGCCCACGTTTCATAGATCAAGTCACTTGTGATGTGACTCCTATGGATTGTTGTGGGATTTTCCTTGGACAACCTTTTCGAGTATGATAGGAGAGTCTGTTTATGATGCTTTCAAAAGAACCTATACACTTCAAAAATATGGTAAGGTCTTTCTCATTAAAAGCACCAACACTCCTAATATCATTCTAAGTTCCAAGCAAACGAAAAGAGTAATTAAGAAAGGTGGTGATGTTGCTCTAATTTTCATTCGCTCTCAAAACACTTCTACATCTACATCCATTACAAAGCAACACTCTTCAATGGATAAAATATTGCAAAGTTATTCACACATATTTCAGGAGCCAAAGTCTCTTCCTCCAATTCGCACAATTAATCACAGCATTGAAATAATTCTAGGTTCTTCTCTTCCTAATTCTCCCATGTATAGACAATCTATTTTGCAAAACGAAGAAATAAAAAGGCAAATAGAAGATTTGTTGTCTAAGGGTTTCATTAAGGAAAGTACTTCTGCTTGTGCCTCACCTATTTTGTTAGTTCTTAAGAAATATGGCACTTGGATATTATGCATTGATTTTCGTGCTTTGAACAGAATTTTTGTGAAGAATAGATATCCCTTACCCCGCATTGATGATTTATTAGATCAGCTTCAAGGAGCTAAGTTCTTTTCAAAAATAGATCTCAAAAGTGGATATCATCAAGTGCGTATCCAAGCTGAGGATACATGGAAGACAGCTTTTAAGATGAATATGGGTCTCTTTGAATGGTTAGTCATGCCCTTCGGTCTTAAAATGGCTAAGTTTATTCCATGTCGCAAGACAAGTTCTGCAGCAGACTTAGCCTAATTTTTCTTTGACAGCATTTGGCGTTCCTTTGGTCTACCTACCAGAATTATCTCGGATCGTGATTCATGCTTTTTGGGTCACTTTTGGTGTTCTTTGTGGAATATTTTGGGAGTTTCCCTTAACTTTTCTATCGCCTATCATCTGCAATCCGATGGGCAAACTGAAGTGGTAAACCGTACACTTGTGCAAAGTTTGCGAATCTATCATCATGCTTCACCAGCAAAGTGGGACTTGAGTCTCATGCATATTGAACATGCCTATAATAGTGCCCTACATTATTCTACAGGTCATTCACCCTTTGAAGTTTTTATGGGATTTCAACCCTTGGCACCTTATGAGTTACCTTTGTCTTTGCCTTCTCCTGTCACTTCACATCTTCAGAAGGAGCAAGACAAGGCACACTCATTTATTCAGCACTTGCACAATCTTCAATCAAAGGTGGTTGAGATTTTACAAAATACATAGCAGCAGCAGAAAAAGGCCATGGACCGACATCGAATTCCTCATCCATTTTAGGTTGGTGATAAAGTTTGGTTGCATCTTGACAAGCGGCGTTTCACTGATAAGACTCATAGCAAAATCAAACCAATTCGCTATGGGCCTTATACTATTCTTCAGTAGGTTTCTGAGAATGCTTTTTGCCTTGATCTTCCTACACACTTGGGAATTCACGACGTCGTCAATGTAGATCTTTTGAAGTTGTACTTTGAATCTACATTAGAGACTACACCAGCTATCAGTCATCCTGTGGATGTGGTTCCTGAAGCTCAGTTACCATTGGATGTAGATCAGGTCTATGACATGAAGACTCGACAGACTTGCCAGGGGTCTACCACCTCATATCTTGTAGCTTGGCGAGGACAGCTACCGCATCAGGCTCGTTGGATTTCTTTTCATCAGATGTCCCGTGACTTTCCTATTCTTTTGAAAGCATTGGAGTCCAATGCTTCTATTGTGGGGAGGCATGATGAGGATTGATGTTAGATCTTTCATATGATCCCTCTAGTAGTTCCTAGCTAGGTTTGCATAGTTTATTTCTAGCAAATTAATATTGTAAGTGAGTCTCTTTCTCACATGCACTTGTGGGCACTAGTTATCTACTAGTTGTCATTTAGAGTGCTAGTTAGTAAGTGTGAACTCAAAGTAGGAAGTGTGTACTTAAAGATAGCTAAAATGGATCTTCTAGTTAACAATATTCCTTTCTCTTAACTTAGAAGTTTACGTGCATTCTCCTTTGCACCTTTGTAGCTTTTGGTTAAGCATATTGGATCAAATCCATGATTTCATGGGTTGGTTATGTATTTTGGGCCATTAGTGCCTATATATTGAATTGTAAATAATAGAACACTTAGTTGGATTTTCAATCCTTTTCAAGTGAGGAAGATAAATGTATTACTTTACTATGATCTTTACCATATTCGTGGGATAACCTAGTTGTAGCAATTGGTAGTACAACTTCATCCACATTGAGGTTTGAATATGTTGTGGCATCTCTATTATCAAGGGATATGAGGAGAAAATCCATGGAAGGCACATCAAAGGATACCCTAATAGTAAGAGGGCATGCCAAGGAAAAATATAAAACGAGATTTGGTGATACATCTAATTCTAGAGGTAGATCCAAGTCTTGAGGAAAGTTTGAAATGTGGCAATCCTAGACACATGAAGAAGGATTGCAGATCAAATAATGTTGATTTTGGAAAGAGATATGATGAATCCACTTCCACAGAGAAATAAATCCAATGATGAAGGAGGGTATGTATATCTGGCATCTTACTCCACGCGTTCAAATAGAAATGATTGGTTGATTTATACTGGTGACTCTTTTCATATGACTCTTCATAGAGGGTTGTTTAGTGAATATGAAAGATATGATGGAGGGGAGGTACTATTGGGAGATGATTCAAAACTTAGAATCATTGGTCGTGTAAGGATGAAAATATTATTGTAGTAGGGTAGGGTTAAAACCCTCCTAGGTGTGATGCATATTCTTGGCCTTGCTAGAAATTTAATTTTTATAAGAAAAATGGTTGATGCAGTAGTAAACATCAGTTTCAGTAAGGATTCATGCAAAATGGTTTGTGGATATATGGTGTTAGCAAGAGGAGTTTAGATTGGAACCTTGTATAAGCTATTGGGAAGCACTATGACAAATGAGTGCAATAGCTCAACTATTCCTAAGGCTAAATCAGACAAAAGTTCATCACCATGGAATAAAATAATGGGACATATTAGAGAAAAGGGATTGTATACCCCATACACAAAAGGTATGGTCCAAGGTATCCTTAATTTCTCAATGCCTTTTTTATTTCTGTGAACATTGTATTTATGGCAAGCATAATCATATTAGTGTCCCATATGGTGTTGCAATATCAAAAGGGGTATTAGATATGATTCACAGTGATATTTTTGGTCTTGTTCCTATTCCATATATTGGAAAATCATATTACTATGCTTATTTTGTTGATGATTTTCAAGATATGCATGGATTTATTTTCTTAAAAGTAAAGATGAAGTGCTTGATAAGTTTAGAGAATTTAAAGCACTTGTTGAAATCAAACTGAGAAAAAAATTAAGGTTTTGAGATCTGATAATGGAGGAGATTATTATTCAAATAAATTTGAGGATTTTTGTAAGCAATGTGGTATTGCAATATAGAATACTACTCCATATACACCACAACAAAATGGAGTTGCTGAGAGATTGAAAAAATCATTGATGGAAAAGGCAATAAGTATGCTCATTGGTGCTGGTCTGGCACATGAATTCTGGGTAGAGGTAGTGAGTGTAGCATGTTACTTACAAAATCGATCTCCTACATTAGCATTGCTGGATAAAACTCTATTTGAAGCATGGTTTGGTAAGAAACCTTATCTTTCACATCTTAGAGTTTTTGGCTGTGATGAATAAATGCATATTCCAAAGGAGAAAATAAATAAGCTTGATAATAATGCTATTAAATGTATCTTTATTGGTTATAAATAAGGTGTTAAATGATATAAACTTTGGAATCCAAAAACTAAAAGGATAGTTTATAGTAGAGATGTGGTTTTTAGAGAATGAAAAGTGATCACAAGAATGAAGTAATAGAAGAAGAACCTAAAAAGGTAAAATTTGATCTCATGGGAGAAGGATCCTACTTAGAAGAAGAAGAAGAGGACGAACCAAAGGTTCACACACTTGTGGTAAGGATATCAACACGAGAAAGAAGGCAACCTGATAGGTATAGTCCATCTGCTTTTCCTTATTCCTTTTTTTTATCTGTTACTGATGAAGATCCTAGAATAGTTAGAGAAGTTTTTAATTCTGAAGAGGTAAACCTTTGGGAAGAAGCCATGAATGAGGAAATGATGGCCTTGAAAAAGAACAAGACATGGGATCTAGTAAAATTACTTGGTGGGATAAAAGCAATAGGTAGCAAATGGATCTTCAATAAGAAGCAGAATATTGAAGGTAAAGTGGAGAAATATAAAGCTCACCTAATTGCTAAAGGTTATTCTTAGGTAGAGGGAATTGATTATGGTGAAGTATTTTCTCTTGTTACAAATCTAAGCTCAATAATATTTCTTTTATCTGTGGATGTTTCATTTGATATTGAAATAGAGCAAATGGATGTAAAAACTACATTCCTTCATGTAGATTTGGAGGAAGAAATCTATATGAGACAGCCTGAAGGATTCATTGTTGAAGTAAAGGAGGATTTTGTATGTAAGTTAAATAAATATATATACAGACTGAAACAGTCACCTAGAATGTGGTATCAAAAATTTGATACTTATGTTTTAGGAATCATTGTATATACTCAAAGCAAATTGGTAATGAACTTGTCATTATAGTTATGTATGTTGATGATATGTTACTAATTATAAATAGTAAGGAAATGATCAAGGAAGTGAAGTCTTAGTTAGCATCATAGTTTGAAATGAAAGATCTTGGCCCTACAAATTTTATTTTGGGTATGCAAATAAATATAGATCATTTAAACAGAAAGTTGTGGTTGAATCAGAAGAAGTATGTTGAGACAGTATTGAAGAGATTCAGTATGCAGGATTGCAAACCAGTGAAGGTACCTATTCCTTTGGGAAAAAAATTATCTGCTAAACAATGTCCAAAAATAGAAGAAGAGGTAGAAGAAATGTCCCATGTTTCTTATGCAAATGTTGTAGGGAGTTTAATGTATGTCATGGTATGTACTAGACCAGATATTTCCCATGCAGTGGGAGTTTTGAGCAAATACATGTCTAAACCTGGTAAAGAGCATTGGACTACTATAAAAAGAGTTTTCAGATATTTGCATGGTACATCTATTTTTTTAATCTGTTATGAAGGTGCAGGTAATAAAAATAGATCCTTGGATATAGAAGTTTTTGTTGATGCAGATTGTGCTGGAGATATTGACAATAGAATATATACTAGTTCTTATGTATTGAACTTGTTTGGAGGGGATATTAGTTGGATGAGAAAAAGGTAAACTTTTGTTGCTCTTTCAACCACTGAAGTTGAATACATGGTAGCCACTGATGCAAGTAAGAAAATAGTATGGCTACAAATACTATGTGCTGAGATTGTGTTCTTTCAAAGAGTTGTGAAGATAAATTGTGACAACCAAAGTGCTATATTTTTGGCAAAGAACCCAACTTACCATTCAAGAACAAAGCACATTGATAGAAAGTACCACTTCAGTAGGGACATGATTAAATGGAAGAAAGTATTACTGGAAAAAGTGGATACCAAGGTAAATGTTGAAGATGTTTTAATCAAGGCAGTTAGCATAGAAAAGTTCATGTTTTGTACAGTTGAAATGGGTCTGGAAAGACTGAGTGTTGGAACTAACATTGATTACAACCTTTCTATAAAGTATTAAACAAGTGGGAGAATGTTGGATGTGTCCCATCCTTTGTATAGGAAGTACTGTACGACAGGCCCCTGCTTGTTGGTGAGCGGGTCAAGGGGTTCGGGGGGCGGGAGCCCCCCCAATTTTTCTTAGAGATATTATCGGAGCTATTTTTGGAGGCATTGGTGGAATTCCTATGATTTGTGGGTATGGATGGTTTTAGTCCATGGTATTCTACCCATGGTATTCTAATACCACATTGTGGTTTAGGGTTGTAAGAGTTTCCTTTATATTGATTGTAATGTCCCATTACGATCAAGGAGTGAATAATAACATCAAAGGAGGTGTGGCTCTTGTTTGTTGGAGTAGCCCATATTGGGTGAACTAGGGTAAATCTCGTGTGTTCTATGTGCATGATTTATTGTGATTTGTTGTTTTATTCTGAGTTATTTATTTATATATTAATTATTCTAGAATAATTTTGGGTAATATTCTTCGGGTTAGGTTCCTTTAGGGCCTTTTGAATTGATTTGACCAAAGGGGTGTGTTCCCTTTGGAGTGTTTTTGATTGAATTGACCAAAGGAATGACCCCTTTGGAGCCTTTTGGATTGAATTTACCAAAGGATTTTGGTTCCTTTAGAGCCTTTTGAATTGAATTGACCAAAGGGGTTTGGTTCCTTTACAAATTTTTGAATTAATTTGACCAAAGAGGTGTATTACCTTTGGAGTATTTTTGATAGAATTGATCAAAGGGATGTCCCCTTTGGAGCCTTTTGTATTGAATTGACCAAAGGGATTTGGTTCCTTTGGAGTCTTTTTAAATTTATTTGACCAAAGGGATACCCTCTTTGGAGCATTTTTGATTGAATTGACCAAAGGAATGTCCCCTTTGGAGCATTTTGGATTGAATTGACCAAAGGGGTTTGGTTCCTTTGGAGCCTTTTTGAATTGATTTGACCAAAGGGATACCCCCTTTGGAGCATTTTTGATTGAATTGACCAAAGGGATGTCCCATTTGGAGAATTTTGGATTGAATTGACCAAAGGGGTATCCCCTTTGGAGCATTTTGAAATGATATTTGACTAAAGGGGTTATGTTCCTTTGGAGATTTTGAATTGATTTTATCGAAGAGGTGTGTTCCCTTTGGAGAATTTTTATTGAATTGACCAAAGGGATGTCCCCTTTGGAACCTTTTGGATTGAATTGACCAAAGGGATTTGGTTCCTTTGGAGCATTTTGAATTGAATTGACCAAAGGGGTTTGGTTTCTTTGGATCCTTTTGAATTTATTTGAACAAAGAGGTGTGTTCCCTTTGGAGAGTTTTTTATTTAATTGACCAAAGGGATGTCCTCTTTGGAGATTTTTGGATTGAATTGCCCAAAGGGGTTTGGTCCCTTTGGAACCTTTTTGAATTGATTTGACCAAAGGGATACCCCCTTTGGAGATTTTTGATGGAATTGACCAAAGGGATGTCCCCCTTCGGAGCATTTTGGATTGACTTAACCAAAGGAGTATGGTTTTTTCAGAGCCTTTTTTAATTGATTTGACCAAAGGTTTACCCCATTTGGAGCATTTTTGATTGAATTAAACAAAGGTATGTCCCCCTTTGGAGCGTTTTGGATTGAATTGACCAAATGGGTGTCCCCCTTTGGAGCATTTTGGATTGAATTGACCAAATGGGTGTCCCTCTTGGAGAATTTTGAAATTATATTAGACTAAAGGGGTTATGTTCATTTGGAGCTTTTGAATTGATTTGACTAAAGAGGTGTGTTCCATTTGGAGAATTTTTGATTGAATTGACCAAAGGGATGACCCCCTTTAGAGCATTTTAGATTGAATTGACCAAAGGGATTTGGTTCCTTTGGAGTCTTTTTGAATTTATTTAACCAAAGGGATACCCCTTTGGAGTGTTTTTGATTGAATTGACCAAAGGGATGTCCCCCTTTGGAGCATTTTGGATTGAATTGACCAAAGGGGTGTCCCCCTTGGAGCATTTTGAAATGATATTTGACCAAAGGGGTTATGTTCCTTTGGATATTTTGAATTGATTTGACCAAAGAGGTGTGTTTCCTTTGGAGCATTTTTGATTGAATTGACCAAAGAGATGTCCCCTTTGGAGCCTTTTGTATTGAATTGACCAAAGGGATTTGGTTCCTTTGGAGCCTTTTGAATTGAATTGACCAAAGGAGTTTGGTTCCTTTGGAGCTTTTTTTTTTGCATTTTAAATTTTGATATGCATGTGGAAGGTGGTTCACTCCTAGTAGTTTCTAAAATGGTGACATGGGTAGTTGTTTGTGGCCCAATAGAGAAGTCCACATAGGCACCCCTTTGCTTAGCTATAGAAGTAGCTAAGGCTTGGGAAATTTGAGCATAGTGCTCCATGGATGCATGTGCTTGGTTTTTGTTTTTTTGTTAGTGGTTTGGCTTGACTCTGGGTCAAAACCATAAACTAGAAGTGGAAAGAGGTTACGAATGTGAAGGTGTGTGTGAAAATATGATGGAAATACAAATTAATAACACACAAATAAAAAAAACAAACAAATGTTTTCTATGTTTTTGCAATTTTTGTTTTTGATGTTTGATATTTTTGATTGTTTTTGGATTTTGGAAGATTTTTTTTTTTCAAGTTTTGAGGTTTTTGATTTTTTTTCGAGTATTGGTGTGTTTTGATGTTTTTGGAATTTTTGATTTTTTTGGACTTAGAATGAGGGAACTCAACCATGGTGGTGACTAGGAACACTAGTGCCAAACATGATGTTCTCAAAAGAGTCTAGGGTACACCGCTTAAAACCCACAATGTGTGGAGGATTTGCATAACTCTTCCACTCTAAATCAACAAACATTTCCAAAAGTGGGAGGTAGTTTGAACACGAGTGACCTATTACAGCTTGAGAGAGTGCCATATTCTATCTAATGTGTCTAGGGGGCAAGCCGATGGAAGGAGGTGAATTCTAATGTCATTGGTCTAAATTGGAGGTTGGTGATGAAGTCCAACCTTACCAATGTTATTGTGATACATGCAAGTGTGTGTGGTTTTCATTTTCTATTATTTTTGTAAACAAAGTGCAAAAAAACCAATCCTAAAATGTAATCTAGGATGCAATTTTGATTTAAATGTATACAAATGCAATAAAATACATACAAAATCAAACATTTAGCAAAACAATTTTTTTAACATGTTTTTGACAAAAAAAAAATTGATATGTTATTGTCAAGTTCTTTTGCATGTTTTTGATAACTTTGTGATTTTTTTTATTTTTATTGATTATCGATTTTTTATTTTTTTTATTTTGAAGTTTATAATTTTGGAATTTTTTAAAGTTTGAATTTTTGTTTAAATATTTAAAGTTTGATTTCTTAGAGTTTTTATTTTTAATTTTTAATTTTTAATTTTTTTTTTTATATTTGATTTTTTTTTTAATGTTTTAATTTTTTGATTATTTTCTAAAGTTCATTTTTGTTTTTTTAGGTTTTTTTTGTTTTAATTGATGTATGTGATGCAAATGTGAATTTTGTTTTTTTTTTTAATATGCACTGATGTGAGCTTTGTTTGTACTTTCTGGTAAAATTCATTACTGCTAGACACTGATGGCCCTACACCATATCCAAAGTGCAGAAAACTCTCACAGTTGATGATTGAAAGTTTTTGGAGGTTGTGGGTTTGGATGGGTGTAGGTGAGTAGAGATTGTTCATGAAAATAATTATCTATGCTAGTGGAGAGGTGGGACCCTGATAGGGGTTCTTTTCAACTCCCAATAGGGGAGCTGACTATCACCATTGAGAACATATAATGCATCTTCCATATGCTTGTTGAGGATTCACTGATCAGGGTGAGCCACGACAAGCAGGAGGTACTGAAGCCTATCTATGAAGATGACTAGGATATAGATTGTAGTAAGGGTGGGATCCCTTATCTCCAACTCTTCAAGGATCAAAATTTGAGCACACTGTAGACTTTTCTTATGTACATAGTAGGCAACATGTTGTTACCTAATAACATGGGCTCGAGGTTCCCTTGGAACTAGGTATCTCTTGTATTGCACTTGGTAGTAAAGCCATAGATATATGCATGAGCTCTCGCTCTCTTATATCAATTGTATGAGGATCTCTATGAGGTGAAAATGTGAGATAAAAAAGGCTCAGATGCAGTTTGGTGCTTCAAATTTGGGTGTGGGAGCACATTGGAGTTGGTCACCTAGAGGGGCTACCTTATGCCTATGGTCATTCTCTTCCTTGTGCTCTGTGTTGTTGAACCAACAAGGAGTCTTTCCCAATCCATCCTATTTAAATTGTAGATGAGTATTGGGTCAACTTGAGTTGTTTGATGAGTGGCAACATATGCTGGTGATATTGGATGGGTTTGACTTTGGAGGATGATGGGGCACAAATTTAGTGGATGAGGTGAGGTAGATGGATGGTTGGGAGCCATGGGAAAGATATGGAGTTCATCCAGTTCTTATAGATGATGAGGTAATTTGGCTTAGTACAAGGAATCTCAGATGCTCCCATGATGTACAAGCATTGAGGATATGAGATTAGTCTTCCCCTAACTCTAGATATTTGGATGGTGAATGATGTAGTAGATGATGTAGCAGTGGATGTCCCTATTGTAGATGATGTGAGGACAACTGTAGACTATGACTCTTAGTTTGTGATACAACCTCCATGGAGGCCAAGCAAAGCATTGGATGACCCTGCTAGTGGGGATGAGCATGAGCTAGCGAGTAGGCTCCTTAGTAGTTAAAATGCCATCGGGGTAGTGAGGGTAGGAGGTAGTCTGATGTGGATATGCAACAGACTAATATCAACTCTAGGGGTGGTAGACATTGAGGATATGGAGGTGATGGAAGGTAGTATGCTCCTCCATGCCATACTAAGGAGGAGTAGGGGATACTCAAGGTGCAATAAGATAGCTTGGATGTGAAGGTGACAAGGCTAAAGGATGAGGTGGATGGACTATGGAGTAGGTCTAGTTGGGGTGATGATGTTGCTACCATTATGACTCTTAGGGTGATATGGACGAGATGCATAGCAGCCCTAGTGTGGGTGATGATGCTACTACCATTAATCATAACATTAGCATTCCCTTCCTTATTTTTTCTTGGTCATATGATGGTACCTTTATAGAATTGTGAGGATTTCAAAGGGAAGAATAGGTGGCAAGCCAGGGCTACCAAGTGGTAGGGATTAGGTAACCACCTATCCAAGGCAGTTGTAGTGAGTCACTATAAGTGTCTCACTTAACTAGAGAGATGTGGAAAGTGGGTAGATGCAAGTGGAGTGATGTGTGGAGTGAGGTGTGAGATGTGGCAAGTGGGTAGGTGTAAGTGGAGTGAGGTGTGAGGGATATCTCGTGTAAAGGGATAAGGGTGAAATGGGTGTGTGAGATGTGGTACGGGAAGTTTATGAGGTGGCTAGGACACATGTCTAGTGGGTATGTAGGGCATCCTAGGATGATTTTTTAAATTTAATAAATCTAGAAAATAGGATAATGTGTAGTATTTTATATACCTAAGTCTAAAATTAGGTATATAATATTATTATGTAGAATTTGATGCAGGGTGCCAAATGTGACATTGTGGATGCCTAGATTTTGGTGTCTACAATTACAAGTAAGCTTTTAAATTTTATTTATTATCATAGATTAGGATCATTGGTTGCTTTTGTTATATGTCCATTCCTAAAAATATGCAACATAACAATATCATCTCATAAAAAACCCCTTATATGGTGCAATATTTAGCCTCTATGGAAGAATGAGTAGCAATATGATGCTTCTTGGCTCCTCGATAAATAAAAACACATCCTAGAAATAATACATATCCAAAAATGGATCTTGCAGAGTTTACATTTGTGAAAATTATCAATAAAAATTGTGCATTCATCTTGTACTTTAGACTATACTCATTCATACCATGGACATACATGAGTATCTATTTTGTTGTTGTCCAATGACATACCTTTGGTTCTTGCATGAACCACAAAATATAGCTAATATATAGTTGACATTTGTTCTAGTTTATGTCACATAAATGAGACTCTTAATCAATAGATAATAGAGAATTCCATTCACCTATGAAAGATAGTATTCAAATAGTAACAACTTTGCTTTACTTGGAATGTCCATGGGCTTACAATATTCCATCTAAAACTTCTTAAGAAATATATTGGTATACTTAATTTTTGATATGAATACATGGTTCTTAGTTTACCACACCTCAAAGCCAAGATAATAATGCATTAGACCAATATTGATCATGTCGAAAAAACACTTCAAAACTTTCTTGGTCTATTTTATTAGCTTCACTAAACTCTTGATGATGACCAAGCCAATGATATACATAATTTATCACAACCTTTCTTTCTTTCCTTTTGAATTATGTTACCTTGGATAAACTAAAGTGTAAGAGATAACCTCAAAAGACCCTAAAGTACAATGGGTATACTCTATATTATTTACTTTCCTATGCTAAACTAGAAACCCTAAACTACAATTAATATGGTCCATTCTATTTTCTTTATTATGTTGTTATGTAAACTTTAAAATGCAAGGGACTAATTAATACTACTTAATGAAAATGGATATAATTTAATTGAATCAACTTGAACTCTTCTACCTTCCCTACTTTAAATATTTCTTCCACATCTTCCTTCACATTGTTTTTTACTTTTGAATTTGAACTTGCACATTACAATTCTTCATATTGTGCATCATTTTAGGTTCTTCTAATACTTGCTAAAATTGAACCATCACAACCTTCACCATTTTATGAGTTAGAGGAGAATTCTCTATCACATTTATGGAAATAGAAAACTCTTTATGTAATCCAACTTCTACTACAATATGATATCCTTGCTTCAGCTTTAATTTTGTTTCATGACTAAATTATTTCTCTTCTTTGATCATTTTTATTTTAAAATTTCTTGCCATGTGTCTATCCTCATAATATTTGTGACATTAGAATGCAATATTTTCAAAATTCATTTATTGATGCCATTTTATCAAAACTTAATATTAATAGATTTTGACAAAGGTTTTGAAATTTCCATGGCAACACAAATCTAGGTATCCACAACATGCTTTCACTCCTTAGTAGTATCCTCTCTTGGGTGAACTCTAGTAGAGTGTCATTCAAAATATGATATGGAAATCCAAAAGCTTAACCCACACTAGAAGCCTTTCAAGATTCTTTATCTCTATAAAAAATTTCTTACTCATTGGCCTTAAATATAGCATATCTCAGTTGCAAGCTTACTACAATGGTAAAGGCTTTGGCCTCTCTTTGGGAGATCCAAGGTTCAAACCCCACTCAGTATGAAGGAATCAATACCCTCATAAAAACTTGTGTAAACTCATTGAAAAAATAGTTTTAAGCCTACTGCAGTGGTAAGGGCTTTGGCCTCTCTTTGAGAGGTCCACGTTTCAAACCCTACTTAGTATGAGGGGATGGGGAAACCTCATAAAAACCTATGTAAACTCATTAAAAAATACAACAAATATCTCCCTCTAAACCAAGGACTATCATCCATTATTTTATCCTTGTTTTGAAGTAGAAAAGATGATGAGAAAAAATATTTTAGAAGAAATATAATGGAATGATATGAACTCAAACCCCACTTCTATTCAGTCCACTTTTGAATCTCCAACCATTGAACTTACATATTTATCCATTATTTTTAAGAACCACTATATCATGCTTTATCATATCATACTTGATAATCATTACTGGAAAAACATCTATTGCCTTGGATAAGTATTATCATAGATTTGTTCCTCATTTTTTCCTTAAGTAGGACATCCTTACTTCCAACTAGGGCATCCTTGCTTTCAAGTAGAAATTTTGTATATGAAGTTCATTGATACCATGGTTTTCCTCTTAAGAATCCTTCATTCTTTGGATTTTCTCCAAATATCTACAGTAAGAACTCTTAAGGTCATAGTATCTCATTGCTTTCACTCCTTATTCGCACTAGCACTTGATCCATGATTTTTGATGATTAATACCATTTTTTTCAATGTGTTTATACAAGTTTTTATTAAGGTCCAATTCCCTTCATACTAAGTGGGGTTTGAACATTGGACCTCTCAAAGAGAGGCCAAAATCCTTACCACTATAGTAAGCTTAAAACTTTTTCAATGAGTTTACATAGGTTTTTATGAGAGGCCTCAATCCCTTCATACTGATTGGGGTTTGAACCTTGGACCTCTCAAAGATAGGCCAAAGCCCTTACCACTATAGTAATCTTCCAACTTTAAAATTTAAGCTTACATGGGTTTTTATGAGGAGTTATGATCCCCTCATACTAGGGTTTGAACTTGGGTCTCCTAGATGAAAACCCAATTACTTACCACTACAATATCCCTCACGGGTCAATGCTTAAAACAAATTTGATATGGGACTTTAATATTTTATTTACAACAAATACATAAACTATCCAATCTTATCCTAGAAAGACTCCTTGAAATATCCCAAAAAATAACTTAAAATTAAAAAGGATTGGTAAAAATACTTCTTCAACTAGCCAAATTACTAAAACCTTGATAAAGAATCATCCCTTGAACATAGATAAATTAAAATCACATATTCCTATCAAATTTGTTCATAAATTTTGCCATGATGATATAATATAATTAAACTTTACTTGTACAAAAACATTGTCAATTCCTAACTTAGCCGCGTTACATACCTAACAATGTGATTAATGTTAACAAAATAAAAACTTTTACTTAGTAAATTAAGAATAAACTCATAAAATATTTCAAGCTTATTGTAGTGGTAAGGGCTTTGGCCTCTCTTTGAGAGGTCCAAGGTTCAAACCCCATTCAATATGAGGGGACCAAGACCCCTCATAAAAACCTATGTAAACTCATTAAAATTTTAGTTGTAAGCTTACTATAGTGGTAAGGGTTTTGGCTTCTCTTTGAGAGGTCCAAGGTTCAAACCCCACTCGATATGAGGGGACCAAAACCCCTCATAAAAACCTATGTAAAATAAATAAAAAATATAAAATCATAATATTTGTATAATGAAACTTGTAGATAAACATAATTAAGATTTCTTAAGAACAAATAATATGCTAAACATATAATTCAAATAAAAGAATAAATATATATTTTTTCTTTTACCATTTTGATTCTATAAAGATAATAGACTTATTTATTTTCTTATGTTATTTCTATAAAGATACAAAATATAGCTTTATATGTATCTACAATTATAAGTATGCATATAGAACTTTAAGGTAAACTAATCAAAATAGATGTGAAAAAGTTACCATGTAATTTGACATCTATAAAACTTACCCTATAAAATTTAAAACTCTTATATAAGTATTATGCATCTTAAAAACTTTGAGTTATATATATATATATTAATTAAGGTAGAAGAAGGGGTTTTGAAAGGTACCTCAAACCTTTTACAATAAACATCAAAGAATAACATTTACACTCCAAAATGGTTTCAGATATTAAACAAGAAGATCAAACAACATCTATACTATCTAAATTTTCTGACTTCAGGATCATTTAATATTACAAAAAAATATAATAGAAAATGAACAATCAACAGATCCAAACAAAGCTTAAACCAAAAAATACCAAAAACTATCTTTCAGATAAACCATACCTTTTTTGTCCAATATTTTCTATTGGACCCTAAGCATAAATATCCTCATTTTTAGGTCCTCCAAGTGAATTTTTGCTTCTTCCATTTTCCTAGGATCATTTGGATCAAACATTTTGATGAGTCATTAATGTCTTTTAGAATGTAGTTCAGTATCCAGTTCTAGTCCTTTTTCAAGGCTCTAGTCATAGATTTTCACCTTACATAATGCTTTTGAACTTAAAATCAAACTTATATGTTGTTGTGTCACATTTATCCCTTCCACAAAAAAAAAATATTATTGATAGACATGAAAATCTCATGGAAACTTATTTTCAATAGGATTGAGCATGTCATATTTCCTTCTGATGCTCTAGTTGCTGGTACAAATAATGATTTATGTCTTCTGTATGGACTCAAAATCATGAGTATTGGTACATAGTAAAGCCCCATATACCATCTCCAATCCCATTGAGAATACTAGATACAACCTATAGCTCATAAAATAATAATTAGTAAAAAAACAAGGGTAGGTAGAGCAGACCAAACCAGAGAGTGGATTTCATTGGAGGAAAGATCCTATCTGCCCAATAACACTCATTCCAACTCCAAAAAAAGGATCCACCATTGTTGGATACTCACTATCAAGTCCTCTTTTCTTTCCTTCATCCCTAAACTGATACTTGTAGCTATCGGGTTTGTTCAAACTCCTCCCTCCAGATGAATCGTAAAGCTTTACCCATAAAATATTGAATATTCCCCTAGAAAATTTAATCTCTAATATCATATTGGTCATCATCCTTGGCTTTTATCTTAATAATTTCTTAAACACTATGAGGAAAGGTTAATTCCCATCACTACAATTCATCCAAAGGTACACCCATGTTCACCAAATGGTCAGCCGCCCCATTAGCCTCTCCATAGACATTGACAATATGAATTTTTTCAAGGAGATCTAGTTTAGTGTTAATCTCATTTATCATATCTACTATATTCTATTGTGGATGTTTTCCATTCAAAATGTTAATGATATTTTTTTAAATCTCATTCTATTATTAATTTCCTTATATTTAGCCTTCCAAGAAGTGACACACCCATAAAAGTAACTCTAGCTTCAGCAACATGGCTCGTTTGATATCGTAGAGGATTTGCATAGGCCAAGAGTGGTATGTACCAATGATCTCAAAAGAAGCCTCCTGCTCCAAAACTCCCAATATTTTCTTTTGCCACTCCATTGAAGTTCAATTTTATTCATCCATTTGATGGCCTTTTCCATTTTGAATTGGTTTGTGGATGAACTATAGATGAGCAAGAATTCTAATAAGTGAATCTAGCCCCCAAAATATAGCAAATTCTTTCTCTATGACTAAGTTTTATTTATTATTTTTGGAATATATTACATTATTTGGTATATGCTAATGTACCATATTGGATACATCTTTAAATTAGAAGTTTATCTTATATTAAGGTTTGAGTATTTACTTCATGCAATGTAATAAATGCAAAAGTGTTAGAATGTGCAATGATGTAAATGTGCATGTAGTCCACATATACATTATTTATAAAATAGGAAGATGAGGAATCATGGGTAGGTGAAAGGCCAAGGGACATATCTTCTTATATATAGGTCTTTGATAGAGTGAAATAGAGTGAAGCATATAGAATAGTATAGAATAGAGATGAGAAGGGAAAGTAGATACAATGTAGATCATGCATAAATTTTGGAGTGTTTGAGACCTCCATTATACAACATTGTACTATTTTCGTGAGCTTTCATTAATGGCTATTTTTTGAATTATTATAGAATTTTCTTATATATTTTTCCTGCATATTATATTACCACTATCATATAGCTAATATTACTTGCTTATTTAGATCTCGTGGTTGCATTTAATTTAATATATAGCATCAAAAGCTAACAGTGGGATCAGAGCACAAGTTAGATTAAGAGGATATAGGAAATATCATTTTCAATTTTTTTTAAATAGCTATTTGGCTAGAGTATATTCACGGAGTTGTAAAAAAAAATGTGAAGACTAGGACTTAGCATTGATTCCAGTAGATTGATAAATCAACTAGTAAAGTTAATTATCTATATATTTAAATACTTTCCATTATAGTTTTTATAATACTTTGTTGTAGAAAAATGTTGATTCAAATAAAGTTGAGAAGTTGCTACAAGAGCTATGAAAAATATCTTCTTTGGAATCAATACAGTACTTGAAGCATCAAGTTGAAGATTGAATATTTTGGAGGCCTAAGTAAAAGGACCCATTCAATAATAGGTCCTACTACAAATTTTAGAAGTAAAAAAAACTTGAAGACCCAACAGAAGAGTTCTCAAGAAAGGTTGAAAGAAGGAGAAGGCTAGGAAAGCCTCATTGAAGAATTTGAAGAAGGCTATTGGAGGAGATTTGAAGAGAGTTCAAGGAAGAATATTGTTGGCAAGGAGAATTTATTGATAAAATAATTTGGGATAATTATCACCATCCAAAAACAATCCCAAAAGGAAGATAGATTTGGCAAGAAGTTTACCAAAATTTAGAAAGGAATTTTGAAGACCTCAAGACATTTATATTCTTGAGAAGAAGACCACTAAATAGGCCAAGGTTGAATTCAAAATTTGACAAGGAGGTTCAAGGAGAAAGGATCTAGAAGATATCACCAGATTAAATAGGTTTGAAAAGGATCTAGAAGATATCACCAGATTAAATAGGTTTGAATATTACCACTAAAGGCTTGAAGACTAATTTACGAAAGAGAATATTGTTGTTTTAATAGCATAAATTTTAGAGATTATTCGATAGCAGATTGAAGGTGCCATAAAGCTACGAAATGGAGAAATTTATAGGGACATTTGAGAGGAGTTCAGAATAGTGAGAAGAGCTACAATATTAGCAATTTTAAGGCATCAAAGCACAAGGAGTTGAAGCTATAAAGCTTACAAATTCAAGGTAGAAAATAGGTGAACCAAATCACCAAGAAAATTTGCTACAAGGGAGCCCAAATTAAGGTTTAATAATTGGTGTTATTAAAGTGTTTATTCAAGTATTATTTGCGTTCATTGAAAACACTTTATTAAATTTATTAAATATAGCAATAAGGAGTTTAATTTTAAATGTTTTTAAGTTAAGTAAGGAGGTAGCATTATCATCTTGAAACCTGCAAAATATATCAACACAAGTTAGTGTTAAAAAAAGTTGCTTGAAAGGAGTAATAAGGAGTATTAGATAGTGCTTAATACATGTTATTTTTTATAGCTAATAAATTTTAATATTATTAAGAGAATGAAGAATAGTACACAAGAACATGACGGAGTTAGAGTTTCAAAAGACACCATTAAGCATAGGTAAAGTTGTAGCAAGTCTTGGTGAAGATAAGTCATCAAAGGAGTAGTACAACCACCAAGAGAAAGAGGAGGTTCCGCCATATTAAAAACAAGAATACAAGGAATCTAAAAATATCTCAAAATTTTGGCCTAATAGAGGTATTTCATCTTATCTTAAAACAAATTTATTTATTATTTATAATAGCATCATATTTTTCTTTCTAAAGTAGCAAAATAAAGACAATAGTTGAATTGTCTTAAGACATTAAAGAGGCACATAAGTTGTAGTCATTAGTGTTAGTATTATCAAGTTTTAAATAAGAAGCAATTGAGTGAAGGAAAAAGATACAAATAAGGGCTTAAATCTATCTTGTTCAAGGTGTCTAAATACACCAAATAGGCTATCATAACTCAAATAAGGGAGCACCCACAGTGGAGAGAAACCTACAACAAGAGAAAGAGACCTGAAGTAAGAGAAAGAAGATAAAGTAAGGACAACAAGGACAAAGGTGCAAGTAGCAAGGAAAATAAAGCAAATAACAAGGTGTTACCCAAGAAGAAGAGGATTGAATATCTAAAAGAAAAACCACCAAGGAGAGAAGCATTGAAACACCACCAAAGGAGGAACCACCTTCGTTGGAGAGGATCCACCACCATATTTTGGAAAGCAAGAAGCACACAAAAGTTGTAAAATAAGACAAAACAACTTGCATAGAGTTTCCAAGTATGTTAAGGAAAAATAAGGGAACGTTGAGCACTAAGGATAGGTTACATGCAATAGAAGAAACCACCACTTGTCACATTAAATAAATAAATCATATGCCACTTGGCACAAAGGAGAAGAGCACCAACAATCCTTAGTAACACCTCAAATGAGCAAGGAGGGAATATATCATCATAAACCCAACATCCAAATATTATAACACCTACACCACCTAATAACAACATCCAAAGATTATAATGCCTACACCACCTAATAGCAACATCCAAATATTGTAATGCATGTGCCACCTAATAGTAACATCCAAATATTGTAATAATTGTACCACCTAGCATTATCCAAATATTATAACACCTGCACCACCTAACAGAGAATAAATACTTTCAATGGCTACATTAAATGCCATGTGGTACATAATTCAAGGGATATAGTCAAGTATTAATAGCCCAAGTCTGAAGAGTGCATGCACATCAAGCTTCCAAAGTCAAAAAATTGAAGAGGACAGTCCAAAGTGGAAGAGTGTGCTATAGAAAGAGGAATAATAAATATAGTATTGTCATGCATTGAATTTTGATAAGAGAACAATGCTCAAATAGCTTGGAAATTGCTATCAAATGAGAATTCAATCGATACATGGCACCTCACCATAAATAAGGTATATTGAAATTAAATTTTTATTTGCATTCCATCAAGTTTAGGGAGAAATCAGGTCTATTATTTCTAAGGTTAAGTTTAACTAATTAATACATGGAGATATATGGAAATTATAGCCTTATATAATTCATTAATGGATTAGAAATGGAATTGAAGTAAGGATATTATAACTTAAGAGTTTTTTCATATTGCATTATTTGAGATTCAAGTATCAAAATATTTGTAAATAGTTTAGCAAGGAGAAATAAGGTTTTCTACCTTAAAATTGAAGCATTATTTTTACAAATATTTTTATTTTCTAAATTTCTAATTAGGGAGATATAAGGAGTTTAGCACAAAATAAGATATCTTGAGATTTAGAAACCATATCACTTAGAATTAAATGATATAGGAAGCAAAACATAAATTCAGAAAACTACATTGGAATTAGTCTCATACTAAAATTAATGAGACTTAAAGAATCCAACTTTAGAGTATTAAATATAGAAACTTTCATCAATTAAATGTGCATTAAAATTATCTTTAGCTTTCTATTCACAAATAGAGAGAAATAAGCCAAAAAAATGGTAGTTGAATATTAGGGAGATAAAAGGGATTCAACTCAAAGGAAATTTAAATAAAGCTAAGCACTTTATCAAGACTATAGTATATTCAAAATACTTGGGAGATATAAGGGGTTCTACAAAATTTGATAATAGAAAAGGTATTATCAAAGTTGATCATTTACTCAAAATACTAGGGAGCTAAAAGCAATACTACCTAGATATTTGAAGGATTACAAATAAGAAATTACAAAGCATACTTCAAAAGTTGAAGAATTGGAAACATAGTATTTGATCATATACTCAAAACACTAGGGAGTCATAATGTAGTCAACCTCAATAGTTTTTTGAAAGATAAAAGATTCTATCAAAACTATTGTTAATACCAGAATTTTACTTCAAAGATTAAATTGGAAGAAGCATGGATGAAATAGTGAGGAATACATTCAATAATGAAAAACTACTTCATGAATTTAAATTATATTCACAAAACTTAATAGATACTTTTGATGGATACAAATACCACTAAAAAACTAATATTTTCTTTGTTTCTCAAGGAAGCAAAATAAGGAAATATGATGAATTTAATTGGTTATCTTCATGAAGCACTTTTCAATGCTTGATAGAGTACTCAAAACATAATTATATTTAAACAGAAGAATATTTGATGATATATCTTTCACTAATTATTTTTGAATTTTCTCAAAACATGAAATAGAATGAACATATTAACAATGTAATACTGAATCCTAACCAACACCATTGTGATGATATACTAACTCATCAAGAATAAGATATATCACTAGTAAAAATATAGAAACAAAGGAGAAAAAGAAGAAGAAAGAGTAATCATGACAGAAAATAAAAGATGAAGATGAATGAAAATGCTTTCAAGTTGAATATAGATAAAAGTGAATTAAAGGAACAATATGAAGATACTTGCTATTTACTTGATCAGGATACATATAGAGAGAAAAATAAAGAAAGTAGAAAAGAAGAGTTCAAATTCTAGAACCAGGATAAAGACCCTATTGAAGACTAAAGTCTTCAATAAACAAATAATGTAATACAGGGTGGTGTTGGAATATATTACATTATTTGTGTGACAAATTGTCTCGCTTCTACTAACCTTGACATAAGTTAAGATTTTTTTTAAAGATAATTAAATCTAAGCAAGCCGAAGATAAAGCAAGCCCCTCAACTTAAATTATAGTGAATCTAAGAAATCTCTTTCAAAATTATAAGGGCATCATCCTCACTATCCTCAACAATCAATGAAATGGACAATTAGGATCCTACTCAAAATATATAAGGGTTTCCTAGTCACTAGTATTAAGAAAATACTCCACTCAACTACCTTCCACTAGTGACTATGCTATTCATTTTAATATATCTAAAGGATTGTCCCTCTTCAATCCATCAAGAGGTATCACATTTTATTTCTTTAAAAGGATACTTCTTTATGGTCCATCGTAAGGATACTCACTTTTCAATCTATTAAAATATAAAATACCAATCCCTTCTTATCCACACAAGTCCATCTACGTGGTGTGCTTAGCATCCAATCATATTTCAATATTCCCCATTCACCCGTTATTCAATTAAGTCAACACTATCTATATCCTACGCCCTAGACACACTCACTATACTTTGATCAAAGAAGGTAGCGCTTTCACTTCCTTTAAAAAATATCAAGGGATATCATATCGAAGGTGCGAAAGATGTAGTAACTCCATCATTAACACATGGTGCTCTACTACCACAACAATAGAAACCATGACTCACTTACATCTACAATTTTCTTGATAGACATTACTTATGGAGTTATGTAAACTTGGGTTGACTCCTAAGGATATATCCATGCTTATACGACTCCCCAAGTCCATATGGAGATCTTCTGGTAACATCACTATGGCTAGCAATGAGACTAAATAGAAATATAATTTCCATGGTGATATCATTCCATCTAAAGCTCACTCATAACTAAAATATAACATGCATGCATTAAACATAACACACTTGTATTACACAATATCATAGGTAGAGAGCTAGATATGCATATACGGTAATAAAGAACAACTCAAAAGATTCATTTTAATTAAATGATTTGATTGCAATATATTCACCATCAGTATTTTGAATCTCATAAATATAAGTCTCACTTCTCCAACATATCATTATAGAGAAGGAGTTCAATATCTCAATAATAGATAAAAAAATCCTTAATTACACAAGATATCTTATCAACTTGGACATGCCCAACTTCTTTGGTGTCACAAATACCATGGCATATGTTTTCCTAAAATTATCAATGTCCTGGTACAACACTCCTCACACACCTCATCCACAATATTTGTAATAAACCAACTGAGAACAGTGAGTGCCATCTATTGGATATCAGAGACAACTCTAACAAAACTCATTTGCGACCTTTCAAAGCACATCATTCCCTCTTTGATGCTTTCAAATTGTATACAATCATATATCCAGAGAACAGACAATTGCATACTCATAATGTAATTCAATTCACAAGTAGGGGATTTCCAAAATGTTCCTTTAAGCTCTATCTACCCTTGAATTTCTAATAATCATAGATACTAAATCTTTATAGCTTATATAATAAAACAATCACACTAACCACACACATAGTAAACATTTCATCAGTTCCACCCATAAACCTGGGGCTTCCAATAGAATCTACATATTCTAAAATAAATTACACACAATAATCAACCCATGAAACACCAAAAATACTTTATAGCCATTCGATAGATTTCTCATAGTAAAACTCAGGTTTACTCTTTGATTCAACTATTCATATATCAACACTCTATATAAAATGTAAACACACATTTTAACCAAGCATCCCAAACAATCCTTATATAGTGAAATGCTGCTTTAATAAAATTGAGTAGAAGATCCAAAAAATACATGCTTAATCTATTCAAGTCTAATTTTATCAAAGTTCTCTATGTTTCATAAGGTTACCAATGAGTTTAACCATGAATCACACTATCCATAATGTTAACTTGTAATGCTAGATATCAATCTATCAGGAGAATGACCATAAATATCACCCAAGGAAATATGATACATTCAATCGAGATACCCTTGGATAGTCTATGTCTATTTGTAGAAACTTTTATTAACTCATCATCAAGTAGTCTGCACTTCGATAATTACTACGGTAGTCAATTGCACTATGGTTTTATATTCACTAGAAATCACAAAGAATTATTGATTGGTGTAGCACCCTAAAATTGGCACAGTGAAAACTTAATAATTACATTTACTTTAGTAAATAATTTAAATTCAAATTTTAACCTCCCAAACCACCCATTAACCATCGGTTAATCTGTTTCCCCCTTTCTCGCACCATTTTTAGAGTTTGTTTTGATCGTTTGACGATATCGTCACCGATCAGACGATATCGCCCCAGATCTGACGATTTCGTTTGCTGATTTTGCACAATTAGCTTATGTTCCAATGGGTCTCTAATTTGGGCAGAAGCATGTCTGCGTCATTAGAGACCCTTCCCCATTGGAGATCTCCCAAATAGGGATGATCTCCAACCTCCTAACCTCCCTCCTAAGCCTATTTAATCCTAAGCCCTTCCCTTAGCACCCCCTTGGCTGATAATTCCTATAACCCAACTTCATACACGTTAAAGCATCTCAAATTCACATTTGCAGTAGTTCTATACCAATTTTGTTGCAGGTACCTTAGTATTTTCAGCCGGAGCAAGCTTACATCATTGCCGACAATCCTGTTCATATCGAATGCAATCTTGTCAAATCAGAGATGATTTCATACCAATGCGAGACGATTTCGACTGTAGTCCACATTGAGGCAATTAGTGCCTAAATTTTGCATTTCTCCATCTTTTCTCTGCTGTTTTATTTTGCAATTAGCTAGTTTATTTGATATTTTATGCTATTCTACATTTTGGAGTTCACCCATATAGATTTAAATGCATAATCAAGTCATAATTATTATGAAATAAGTATAATTCATGCATGTTTCTACTTATAAGTTTTAGTTCAATAGTGCTACTGTCATTTTACATTGTTTCCCTCTGTTAGGATAGTTGCATTTTCTGTATTTTGCACCTATTTCTCTGTTTGCAGGTCTCTGACGAATTTGTCTGACGAATTCATCAGATCTCAGACGATCCTATCAGATCTCAGACGATTCTGTCGAATTTCAGACGATCCTGACTGCTTCAAGAATTATAATCTTCATCAGACATCCGGATCAGGTATTTTTCTTTTAACATTCCTTAATTTCTCTATTTTTCTGTCCTATTCTATTTTCTTGTATTCATTTAATCTGCATCTTCAAATAGAATAGCTTAGACGTATTTTGGCCAAACCTAGGATTTGAATGCTTAAGGCTAAAATGAACACATTAAAACACATTCCCAACCTAGGTGTGGAAACTGCCATTAAATGTTTCCTGGTGAACCCACCATCCGTCGAAAAATCACCAATATACACCTCCCTTGAGAGGCGGGACCTTCGTAAGTCCTCTCAGTCTGAGGTACCGCACCATCCTTTTCACATCCCCCTTCCGGGCACGGATCCTATAGCCTGAAGGTAAGGGTGTGAAAAATTTGGAGCGATACATTTTGGTGAACTCGACGTGAATGCATTGTAAACCTTTTGAAAACAAAAACAAAAAAAAAATAATAATAATAAAACAACTAAAACATAGATGCATTTTAGATAATTTAAATTTAATATCATATTAGATGGTAGCTCCTAAGAAAATATTAGCAGTTACTATAAATGTAGAAAACCAATTGGCAGCCATAGAAATCAATTATGTGCTTAGTGTGCCTGAAACAGATAGAAATCAACTCTTGTGGGATGAACTTGTTAGGAGACTTAGTGTCATCTCATCTAGGTCAAAAAAAATTAAACAAATCAAGAGGCTAGTCCTAGATAGAATCCTGGATCCTCATCAACTTATTTTTTATCATGAACTTCAGAGAGCCTGCCATAGATGGTTAGCTTATAGGAGAGCTCTTGTATCTTCAAAATTTTTAACTTTCGAGGAATACCTCAAGAACACAGTTGTGGTACGATAATTTCTAGTTCATATAGAATCCCTAGAAACTGATCTTATGATTAGAAGAAGATGGAACAAAATTCCTAGAGCTATGTTGTATCGTGAATATTGTCATGAGAATTATTATTATCAATCAGAATCTGAAATACATGGTATTTCCATAGCTCTTTTCATTAAGTTTTTAAAAGGAAAACTTTCAATTTGAAGAAGAACACTTCATGACTCCTGAACAACTCGATCCCATTAATGATATTTATAAATTGTTTATAGAAAACTAGATCATTACTTTCAGTCTTATTATTTCTTACATTTATTGTATTGTTTGTCATCTTTACAATATTATTACAAAAACAAAGAAAAACTAAAAAACATAACAAAAAACCAAAAACATTTCATTTTAAATATTGTAGTAGGTATATAATTAATATATACCTCTTAAGCTTGTTGCATATATATATATATTTGCTGAAATCTAAAATTAAGCACCATGCCTAAACTTAGGAATGGTAAAGAAACTTTAGGAGAAGAAGAAGATTGGTTACAAGATAAAACTAGAGACCCAAATGTCCTTCCTGAAGATCAAATTTCGGAAGGAGAAACTCTAGATCAACTAGAAGATGACCTAGGTGAAGATAATGAACAAGAAGGAAGTGTTAAAGAGGATGGATCCTCATCCCCTAGAGTAGCTCCAGATGGAACTATTGCTTTTGACAACGTAGATCATTTTTAGAAATTTCTCAATGATAACATTGACACCCTTAATGTGACAGTTCGTATTGATAAAGGGCAAATTAGTGACACTCAAGCAGCCATGGAACATGCGTTTGATGTACGCACTAATCCCTTGTCTTTCATTGATCAAGAAAGTGATAAGGCTGGACCATCCAATACAGATATGGTCACTATGGTTCAAAACATGTCAAAACAATAGGTTACCCAACCTCCTAAGGAACCTGTTATTCAACCTAAAATCATTCCCACACAAAAGAAAACTTACTTCACTACTTTATTTTGCCAAACTATTGAGCAATATGCTTCAAGTAAACAAAAACCTAAAACGAAGCCAAACATCAATTTTCAACAATCTGGAATACATCATAATACAACTTCAAAATTCCTTCATAACACTTTTCCTACCAATAATTTACACAATAGCAACATAGCATCTAATCTTCATGTCCCTCCATCATATGCTCACAAAACCCATATCAATGCCCTACCGAACCAATATGGTGGGCAAACTAGTAATCTGGAAGCCATGGTGAAACAGTTGGCTTCACGTATGGACCAGATAGATCCCTACCGTCCCTCATACAATTATCGAGAGATATGTAGTCAACCTTTGGATCCCATAGTTGTAGCTCAACCATACCCTAAGCATTTTCCCATGCCTATCTTGCCTATATATAAAGGAACCGAAGATCCCATAGAGCATGTTCGCATGTTTAGGATAGCATGTCATGATATATCACATGATGACTTGCTATTAATAAAAATGTTCCCAAAAAGTTTAGGTGGAATGGCATTAGAGTGGTATTATCAATTGCCCACTCATTCTTTGAGAAACTTTGAAGAAACAGCTGAATCATTTGTCCATCAATTTAGTGCCTACATCGAGAGGCATGTAACCATTAAAGATTTATACAACTTAAAACAAGACAAGGATGAATGTTTTGCCAATTTCTTAGCTAGATGGAGGCAATTGACAGGAAAACTACACTTTGTGCTACCTTATAGGGAAATGTTGGACATTTTTATCAATAATTTACAAGAACAAATATCTTATGAGCTATCAACTGCTACTTTAACTACCTTCGATCAAGCTATAGATTTAGCTCGAAAAGTAGAAGATGCCCTCATTAGGAGAGGCCAACTTAGGAAGAAAGATGATGAGAAAACCTCTAGAAATCAATATAAAAACAAACAAGTTGTCGATGACGGAGTCACTAACAGCAAAAATGTTGCTAATATCAATGCAACAAAGACAACAAAAAAATTTATATTGAAACCGCCTGACAAACCTCCTCGAGAATTTACTCGATTGAATCAACCGTTATCAACTATTTTACCTCAATTACTCGAAAGAGGTTTGATCCAATTACCAGCTATCCGGGAACCTAATCCAACTATACCCGGATACAGAGCTAACTTACATTGTGATTTCCATAGAGGACCTGGACACTCTACCAACGCTTGTAAAAGGTTGAAACATAAAATACAGGATTTGATTGATAATAATGAAATGGAGGTGCAAGCCTTCCAACCTAAAAAAAATGCTCCTAATAATGCTCAAAAGACCATTCCCCAAAATCAAAATCAAAATGCTAATAAAACATTAGACATATTTCAACACCCTTTACCAAGACATGGTAAAGAGGTAGCCAATCAAATTGAACATCATAATGTTCCGCCTCCTACCCGATATGTAGGAACCATTAGCGGACAATTACCTGTTCAGGATCCTCAAATATTTGACACAACCTTATCCCTGGTTACGACCAGGCCCTTACATAATTTTCAAACTTTTGATTCTAGTGATATAGAATCGGATATCGAAAGTGAAGTGGACATCACTTCAAACCAATCGAATAGTTCTAAAAATGAATCAGATCCTATTCAACCCATCACAGATGCTATGGTTCCAGAAGAACCATTTCCTAGAAGAGTTACTACTCGATCTTCTTCTAATCAATTCCTCCCTTATGAACAAGCCATAAATGCTCAACCGAGACCAGTTCAACATCCTCAATATAACATTGTAGGTACCATTGGAGTCGTTACCCGACAACAGGCTCAAAATTCTCAACAAGAACCAAATCAGAATGATGGATCAGCTCCATTTGTTTTGAAAAACCCCAATAAAGGGAATCATGCTCCTAATGTTCAACCTAAACCCCCTTACAATATTAATGAGCAGTTATCAAATACTACAACCAGAATTTCCCTTTTGGATTTATTAAGATCCTCTCCCACCCATAGGGATGAGTTGATGCTTACATTAAGCCAAATGATGGTACCTCAAAACATTCAACCTGAAGCTATGGCCAATACTATCATTACTCGAGAGGTTGATTGTATTGACTTTCGAGATAAAGATATCCCACAACACAGTTTACATAAGGACAACCCCTTATATATCACTGCTCTGATTGGAGATGTAGCTATCAAACGAGTCCTGATTGATAATGGCTCATCTCTAAAAATTTGCACTTTTGACTTCTACCAAAGATTTGGCTTTAGAAGTGATGAAATGAAGAAAAATGACATGATTATCAAAGCTTTTAATGACGAAACACAAGAAACATGTGGAGTTATTACCATCCCATTACAAGTTGGTCCTAGAACCCTAGATACAACCGTGTTTATTGTACATTGCCCAACATCGTACAATATACTTTTGGGTCACCCTTGTATCAATGCGATGCGAGCGGTCCCATCAAATTTACACCAATGTGTTAAATTTGAATTTAAAAATCAGTTGGTCACTATTCATGGTGACCCTATACCCTTTGATATGTGTGCTTTGGCAGAACCTGTTGGAGTGCAATTTTTCCCTGCTCTATCATCCACACATCCTAGTTCTTATTTTTCATCTAAAACTGTGAAACGCACACCCATAACCTCACCTATTTCCCCTCCAATAATTTCATCCTCATATATCGATCAACAATATTCTAAACAAATCACTCTAGAACCTCACAAAGATCTTAAGTCTACATCCAATCCTTCATGTTCTATCCCTATAATTTCAAAACCTATAGACACATCTATCACACCTTCAACATCTCAAGATATAGGGAATGATCCTTCTACATCTTATGCCCTTTCTGATGAAATTTTACCAGATTTATCCACAATCTTAATATAAAAAAAAACAAATGCTTTCATGCGAGATTCAATTCTTTTAAATAACTTACCACCATCTCCTCGTACTTTGGGCCTCCCACAACCTATGGGAAGTACTTACCAAGTCGGAGTTGCACCTTCATTTATAAAGGATATGAATGGGGAAGAATCCCTTAGAATATCAAAACTCATCATGAGGGATATGCTCGGTGTTATTTTACCAATGAATATATTAAAGCTAAACCCATGATGCTTAAAATGGGATATAAATGGAAAGGCTTGGGACCTTTCCAAAATGGCATGAAAGAACCTTTCGAGGTAGAACCGTGGCCCACCCGCTGTGGTGTGGGCCTATTTCCTAGTAAGGGTCAACCCTTTCCTTTTGAATATGATGATCAACTCATATGTTATCAAGATTATTTGGATAGGCATGATGATTTGCCTCTAAAAAAACAACCATTTACATGTAACATGCTATCCATAACTTACCCTGAAATGATTGCTGACCCCGATGAAGAGTTGGAAGGAGATATCTTCCATGATGTCTCTGTTGAAGAGATGTTACACAATGGATTTTATTTTGATGGTTCTATGCCAACTATAGCCCAACTTGAGACTGATAATCCTCAAGATGAATTATCCAAATTAACCTTATAAGAATTACAATAACTTGGCATTTCACCTGCCCCACCCAATTTTGAAAGAGATCTACACATGGAGGTAGAAAACGTCATTAAAATTAATATTGGAACTGAGCACAATCCTCACATAATCAATATTGGATCAGAATTAAGTCAAGAAAAACAAGAACAATATATTGCATTCCTTAAAGAGTATGAAGATGTCTTCGCTTGGACATATGAAGATATGCCAGGTCTAGACCCTTATGTAGTCATGCATCATCTAGTGGTCCATCCAGATGCTAAACCTGTTAAACAAAAACTTAGAAAAATGCATCCCAAAGTGGCTCTGCTAGTCAAAGGGGAGTTAGAAAAACTCCTGAATGTTATCTTTATACAAGCTATTGATTATGCTGAATGGATCTCAAATGTAGTTCCAGTCACCAAGAAAGAAGCTACCAAAGTTAGGGTTTGCACAGATTTTAGAGATATTAACACCGCATGCCCTAAAGATGACTTTCCTCTTCCAAACATGGATCAAATCATTTACTTTACTGTCGGGAGTGGGATGATGTTCTTAATGGATGGATTCTCTGGTTATAATCAGATCAGGATAGATCCTGAAGATCAAGCTAAAACAACCTTTATTACCCCTTGGGGTACCTTTTGTTGGAAAGTGATGCCATTTGGCTTAAAGAACACAAGTGCAACCTATCAACGAGCTGACTTATATTTTTCATGATATGATGCATGATATCCTACATGATTATGTAGATGATATTAAAGCTCGCTCTATTATTGAAGACAATCATTTAGATGATTTGAGAAAAGTTTTTAATCGATTACAAGAATATCTTATTCGATTAAATCCAACAAAATACATATTTGAAGTTAAGTCCGGTAAACTATTAGGGGTTTTAGTTTCTTTACGTGGTATCAAAATCGACCCTCTCAAGATTGCGGCTATCACTGATATGCCCGCACCCACTAATATATTTGAATTACAAAGTTTACAAGGTAAGCTTCAAGCCATCCGTTGCTTCATCGATAAGTTGGCGGACAAAACCGGTCCCTTTCTTAAACTCCTTAAGAAGGATGTCCCTTTTAATTGGGATGACGAATGTAGAGAAGATTTTAAACTTCTCAAGCAATACCTCCTTAATCCATCGGTGCTTTCACCGCCTAAACCTGATCGCCCATTTCTCCTATATATTTCAGCTTTAGATTATGCTTTAGGAGCTATGTTAGCTTAGCTTGATGATGAAAAGAGAGAACGTGCTAATTATTACATTAGTCGAACCTTCATCAGTTATGAAACCCGCTATACATCATTAGAGAAACTATATCTAGAGAAATTATGACATTATATGCTTAGTCAAAAAACTTATGTCATTGCTAAATACGATCCCTTGAGGTATCTCATGAGTCGACCTTATTTATCGTGTCGCACAACCAAGTGGGTTCTTGCTCTAAGTGATTTTGATCTCACATTCATAGGACAAAAGTATGTTAATGGTCAAATCATAGCAGATCAATTAGTTGCTACACCCTTAGAGTCTACCCATCCCCTCATCATCGAGTTTCCTGATGAATGCCTTCAATTAGAGGCAGACCATTTTGAACAATGTTCATTATACTTTGATGGAGCCCGATGCATGAGTGGGGTCAAAGTGCGGGTATTATTTTAATATCCCCGCAAAAACATCTTATTCCTCTGTCCTTCAAATTAACATTTGCTTGCACCAACAATACTTCTGAATATGAAGCTCTAATCCTTATATTACGAGCTGCTTTAGCGCTAAAAATTAAACACCTTTAGTTTTTGGTGATTCTCAATTGGTTATAAACCAAATTAATGAAGTTTATCAAACCATAGATGATAAATTGTGCCCATATAAGGCCTATGTTTTACAATTAATGTCTCTATTTGATCAAGTTACCTTGGAAGCTATTCCTTGAACTTGCAACCGTGCAACTGATGCTATGGCCACAGCTGCATCTCTCCTGCCCTTGGAGTTAGATGATGAGTATGCCACTATCATTATTTGTTGACTCTAGGAACTTGCTTCAAATAATTCATGCTTAGAACCTTTGGATGTGTTTCTAATCAACGAAACTACTCCTGAACCTTGGTATATGGACATATTTGATTTTCTCCAAAATGGGACTTTCCCTGCCAATTCTAATAGAAACCAGCGTCGGTTATTACGTAGACGAGCAAGTCGATTTGTAATAATTGGAAATACCTTATATAGGAGATCTTTTGAAGGTATCCTATTAATATGTTTGAATTTAGAAGAATCCAAATCAGCCTTGAGTGAAGCCCACGATGGATCAGTGGTAGTGTCATTGCTAAAAAGCTCCTTCGGATAGGATACTTTTGGCCTACCATGGAGAATGATGCACATGAGTATGTGTGCCATTGCGACAAGTTCCAAAAACATGCTGACCTTGTCCATGCACCTACACAAGAACTGTAGGCTATTTCATCTCCTTGGTCCTTTTCAAAATGGGGCTTAGATATTATTGGCAAAATCAATCCTGTGTCATCTGATGGACACAAATTCATCATAACTACCACTGAGTATTTCACGAAGTGGGTTGAAGCTATGCCTTTAGCTTCCTGCACTGGCACACAAGTCTCTAAATTTATTTTTAATCAAATCATTTGTAGGTTCGGAATTCTTGCAAATCTCATCTTTGACAATGGAACTTGTTTCAAAAATAAAGATGTTAAAAAATTATGTCAAAAATATAAGATTCAACATCGCTGGTCCACTCCCTATTATCCTCAGGGTAATGGTCAAGCAGAAGCATCTAACAAAACCTTAATTAAAATTCTTAAAATATTGGTCAATAAAACTGGCCGTGACTGGCACATTCAGTTATATCCAGCCTTGTGGGCCTATCAAACTAGTGTTCGAACCCCCATTGGAACTTCACCTTTTGTTTTGGTGTATGGCGCTGAAGCCGTTTTCCCCTTCGAATTAGAAGTTCCTTCTTTAGCTCTCCTACTTCAAGATACCGAAGTAGGAGATGAATATCGAGTTGGCAGACTCAGTCAGCTGGAACTCCTAGATGAAAAACGCATCCATGCTTTGGAGCATCTTCGTGCCTACCAAAACAAGCTTAAAAGATCATATGCTAAAAAAGTTTGTCATCAATCCTTTGAGATCGATGACCTTGTTTTAAAAGAAAATAAAAAAAATACTAATGCAACTAAGGACCTTAAAGGTAAATTTGAGCCCAACTGGCTTGGACCATACATTATTACTGCTAAATTTGAATCAGGAGCATACAAATTATCTACCTTAGATGGTAAAGAACTTAAAGAACCCATGAATATTTTGCATCTTAAATGTTACTATGTATAAATTTGGTCATTTCATCCTTGTATATATTTGTTTAAAATATTTCAAAATCATTATCTTGTATTTCTTGCAATTTATAAATTCCAAAACACCAAAAACATTCATAATCATCAAAATCTTCAAAACTATTTTTTGTATTTATTTATGGCACTTGTTAATTTTTTGTTCAAAAACAAAAATAAAAACAAAAAAATGATAAAAATATAAAAACAGCAATATTCTGGACTCTTTCGAAACCAAAACAAAATAAAGAAGAAAGAGAGAGTCAACATTCTCAAAACTTCTCAAAAAATCATTTATATATATTTTCTTACAAATTTTGCAGTTATATGTTTCAAATTATTTTTGAATAAATTAGCATTTATTTGGAATCCCTCACTTTCACAAACACAAAACTAAATATCTTGATTTTATCTGGCATGATTACTAATCTCTCTTATATCAAAGTCCACAAAATTCAATTAAATAAAGTTTGAGCATAGAGAATTGATCTTGTTATTTACTTAAACCAAGCACATCTTTTCACAATAAAATTATTATATTTGTAATTTCCATGCTTTGCTACATAGTAGAAGTGGTTTCTTGAGAAAAAAGTTTCCCCTGCTATCCTATCATGCACATGGTCTAGAATATTTGAGAATTTGCAAAAGGACAAGCTCACCCCTACCCAGAATAAAAATCCCTTGCTCTACAGCTAATCCGAGCAAGTATCCCTAGTATAGGAAGAAAAGCCAAGTTCAAGAAAAATAAAAAAAAAATGTTATTTTATATCATTACAGCAATGTTTCAAGCATTATCTCAATTATCAAACAAAAATACAAAAATAAAAAGAAAAGAAAGCAAAAAACAAAAGCAATAGAATCCCTTTACCTACCATTTGAAAAGAAAAAAAGGGTTGATGAGCTTGAATCCTTGGAATTCTCAATTATTCGAAAACTGTGAGGTAAGCCCCATAATAGGTGGTTTGTGCCCAACCCGCTTGGCCTTGGGTAACTCCTAGCGTGGCGATATGTCTATCACATTAGCGACCTTCTTTTGTACAGACCTATGTCTGCTTATGGATTAGCTAGATCTTGATAATCCGACCTACATAGTAGTCTAGTATGGTTATATGCATCTACATCATGGTTAATGAACACTTATTTGGTTTCTTCAAATCACTTGTATCATAGTATCTTGCTCAAAACTGGTAAATGAACATAGCAATTGCACACACATTTGTATTTGAAAGATTTTGTGTATCATTATGATAAATCAAGATTGGAAATGAATACACATATGCACATGGGATTCCTTATAAATCTAACTTTTGTCTTCAAAATACTTTGAAATATTTTTTTTGCAAATTTTTTGGAATAATTCTTTTTCTTCTTTCAAGTACAGTTGTTTAGTATAAAGACAACTACATGCATAATATAAAAATTAAAATTTCTTTCAAATCATACAATCAAAACACACACACACACACACACACACACACACACACACACACACACACACACACACACACACACACACACATATATATATATATATATATTGTTGACTTTCGCGACGATGGTATAGTTCCAAAACCAAAATTGGAATTTTATGCCTAGCGCAAGTCCTCATCTTCATATTTTCTGTTTATTAAAAATCAACCATGCAATAAAACTATCTCTTTTTGGATTTTCGCAATGATGGTATAAGTCTATACCTACATATTCTATGCCTAGCGCAAACCATTGTAACAATTTTTATTCCCCATTTATTTAAAAATCATGAAAACCATATGACTTAAATCATTCTGTTATACAATTATGCTTTACAAACAAACAAACACATTTTCACTATTTCATGTCATTATGTCAACCTTCAATTTTGCAATGATGGTATAATTCCTAGGGAATTATCTAAAAATTTTATCACACTTAGGAATTTATGCCTAGCACAAATCATTTTAACATTATTTCATGCATACTTTTTTATGAAAATCTGAAAACAAATCATCATCATCATCATTTGCACCATTGCACCAAAGTCTTAAGACAGTCTCTTAAGCACTCTTTTCCTTTTAACAATATTTCTATACTGGGATTAGCTTGATGACCGAGTGAGCGGTGACTCCATGAAATGGTCTATATTAGCGACAATGTCCTTTGAAATTATTGTTATAAGTCTCTTTTTATCTTTATCACATTACATCACAAACAACCAATTTGTTACATCAGATTATTTCATTTAAATTTTACAAGTATGACACTCAAACCATAATATTTCCAATGACATAATTACATGAATCCTCAATCATCAAATCAATCAATCAAACATAAAAGCATCATAAAAATACATGACACAAGTCATATGATCAAAAACATATCTCATCTATATATATCAACAGTATATATACATCATCAAAACTAGATTGGTATGCCACAATCTGTACCTTGGCATACTCAATCCTTTATAATACAAACTATATATCAATCTGTACAATGTAGTGTAGTACTCTAGCCTCGAGAACCCCTTGAGCTCTCAGCCTCATCTCCTCCCCCGCCCTGAGGTGGATGAGGTGGCCCCATTGTAGTATGTGTAGTACTACGAGTCCTAGTTGTCGACCGAGACGAAGTCCTCGACGACCTGATCCTGATCAGATCTACGATTTTAGCTGGTAGTGGTAGTCTATCCTCCTCTGACACTAGCTGATAATACAATGTCTGATAGAAAGTGATTTGGGCAATAGCTCGTGTTAGCTCCTCAGTGCTTGCCCCTCCGCCCCGTGCCCTGAGGCATGCAATCTCGTGTCAGAGATGTGTCACCTCAGCTCGATGTCATGCAGCCTCCTCCTGTAGGGTCTGCATCTGCACCTGGAGACGGATCATCTCTGCTCAGATAGTCGTTGTCTCGCTAATCTCCCTAGTGTCCACACCCTTGCCCTTATTGGGTGATGGTGGCCTCTCTCTCTGTGGAGAAGGGGGTCTCGCCTCCCTCCTCTCCCTCTACTGTGGCCTCTCCTACGCCTGTGGCCTCCTCAGCTCTCTCCCGTCATGACCCTGGGCCACCTCCATAGCTACCTGGTGTTGCATCTCTATCTGATGCACAAATACGTGTATCAGACCCTGAGCCCTCTTCATCCGAGGAGGGCAGATGCCTATGTACCAGTCATCATAGCCATCGGCTACCCCTGTGTCGTCCCCATCCACTGGCTGAATGGGGGCATCGTCTGAGTCCTAACTCCAAAAGCGTTGCATGTCTGGAGCCCCACTCACTGTGGTGTTATCCTAGACAGTCCGAGAAAACTCATAATCCTTGAGATAGGGGATCCCCTACTGCAGATCGAACTATCACACTATAGCAGTGGAGCTCCACCTCTCCCCTCTCCATCCATAGCTAGCAAACTCGCCTGACACAAGCTAACTCCTGTCCGTCCTCAGCCCACCCTGGGTGCTCTTGCCATGGCCTCCAGGTAATCTAGTCTGGGACAAGGTCATCTAGTAGTCTTCGGGACATCGATAGGTCGATCCGTCACTGTGACCCTCTCCAGAGCCACCAGTAGAAAACTCGGGGCCTCTCCCCATCAATCTCTATCAAAGGAAGCCCTATCGACATCCGCACTACAATGTTCTCCCAACACCAAACCTGTAGGAGCGATGTCATAACTAGACATCGACCGCCCTTGTATACGACCCCATACAGGATCCTGTACAACCGGCATAGCACAAAACTTCCCTAAGAGAACTTGTAGCCATGGTCTCACATATCATAGATCACATCTGCTAGCATCCATGGCACCCTGCACCCGCTCTGGTGGCATAGCAGAAGTCCACCAACTACTCCAGCCAAAACCTGTGTGAGTCTAGATGCCCCAAGCATCTGACGTAGTGCCTCAATGTTAACTCTGCCCTTCTCCAGGGCAAAGCTCGGGTCACCACACAATCGCCCCATAGCATGGCCCTGATTGGCCGTAGGAGTGATCAACCATCCTTGTATGGGGATCCTCAGAATCCTCCATACATCCTCCAAAGTGGGAGTCATCTCCCCTGTCGGTAGTTAGAAACAGGAAGAACCTAGATACCACCTCTCTGCTAGGGCTGTCAGTAGCCCCATGTCTATAGAAACTTGTGGCATTTTTTGCCACATGCAGTAATTCGGCCTATGCCAGCTGATCCCGCTCTGCCTATGTAAGAGCGGCCAAGTCATCTCTCAAACCTCCATATTTCCATTCCCTGCTATTTAGCAATCCTCTTTGCAACATAAACAACAAAACAACAAACAATCATTAATAACAACTCAAGTGATTAAAAATGCAAGTTAAAATAAGTTCAATTTATGCAATTGATGATATCGTCCATTATTATATGATATCATCCCAAATTTGAGCACAATCATCTCCGATTTTGCAAGCAGAAATTGTCCCTAATTTGATGAAATCGTCCCTCTTTCGTCGATTTCGCCCTTGGATGAAATCAGCGAACTTGAGACGATTTAGTCGAAATCGAGACGATTTCGTCCCGACGACATCGACAGCCCAAAAACGGTCGTGATGCTCAAAAATTGATTAAAATTTACCTAAAAAGCATGTAAATTCAATTTAAACCACTCTAAACTAAGTCTAGACTCTTACCCGTAGCCCGCGCCGGACCTCTGTTGATCTGTGTGTCGTCTCCACCATTTTTGCTTCTAGAGCTCTAAAACCAGAAAATGTACAGTAAAAATGAATTAGGGTTTTACCCTATTTTTCTTAATTTTATTCAAAACACAATTAAAAACATTTTTTTTCAAATTTTTTTTTCGCGTTTTTACCTCAAACGTTCGATTTGGGTAAAAACACGGAGGGGGCACCATAGTAAGTTGTCGTACGATTCGACCAAGAATCGTCGCCTAAAAATGGAAATAATTTTTTGCTTTCTCGTAGATCGAGAAGAACTCATCTTTAATGCATTTTCTTCAAAAAATTTGCTAAAGAGGGGGCAAAATGTAGCACCCTAAAATTGGCACAGTGAAATCTTAATAATTACATTTACTTTAGTAAATAATTTAAATTCAAATTTTAACCTCCCAAACCGCCCGTTAACCGCTGGTTAATCCATTTCCCCCTTTCTCGTGCCATTTTTAGAGTTTTTTTGACCATTTGACAATATCGTCGTCAATCAGACGATATCGCCCTAGATCTGACGATTTCGTCTGGTCTAGGATGTCTAGATGATCTTGTCCCTAAACTAATTTTGCACAATTAGCTTCTATTCCAACGGGTCTCTAATCCGAGCAGAAGCGTGTCTACGTCATTAGAGACCCTCCCCCATTGGAAATATCCCAAATAGGGATGATCTCCAACCTCCTAACCTCCCTCCTAAGCCTATTTAATCCTAAGCCCTTCCCTTAGCACCCCCCTGGCTGATAATTCCTGTAACCTAACTTCATACACATTAAAGCATCTCAAATTCACATTTGTAGTAGTTCTATACCAATTTTGTTGCAGGGACCTTAGTATTTTTCATCCGGAGCAAGCTTACATCGTCACCGATGATCCTGTTCAGATCGGAGGCGATCCTATTGAATCAGAGATGATTTCGTACCAATGCAAGATGATTTCGACTACAGTCCACATTAAGGCAATCAGTGCCTAAAGTTTGTATTTCTCCATCTTTTCTCTACTTTTTTATTCTGCAATTAGCTAGTTTATTTGATATTTTATGCTATTCACATTTTGGAGTTCACCCATATAGCTTTAAATGCATAATCAAGTCATAATTATTATGAAATCAGTATAATTCATGCATGTTTCTGCTTATAAGTTTCATTTCAATAGTGCTACTGTCATTTTACATTGTTTCCCTCTATTAGGATAGTTGCATTTTCTATATTTTGCACCTATTTATCTGTTTGCAGGTCTCTAACGAATTCGTCAGATCTCAGATGATCCTGTCAGATCTCAGATTATTCTGTCGAATTTCAAATGATCCTGACTGCTTCAAGAATCAGAATCTTCATCAGACATCCGGATCAGGTATTTTTCTTTTAACATTCCTCAATTTCTCTATTTTTCTGTCCTATTCTATTTTTCTGTATTCATTTAATCTGCATCTTCATATAGAATAGCTTAGATGCATTTTGGCCAAACCTAGGATTTGAATTCTTAAGGCTAAAACGAACACATTAAAACACATTCCCAACCTAGGCATAGAAACTGCCATTAAATGTTTCCTGGTGAACCCACCATCCGTCGAAAAATCACCAATATACACCTCCCTTGAGAGGCGGGACCTTTGCAAGGCCTCTTAGTCTGAGGTACCGTTCCATCCTTTTCACATCCCCCTTCGGGGCACGGATCCTATAGCCTGAAGGTAAGGGTGTGAAAAATTTGGAGCGATACAATTGGAAGAAATTACACAAAACAACAGTGTTTACACATAACGGAAGATAAGACAAGATCTCTAAAGTCTCTGAAGTGGATGCATAACCACTTACCTATCAATCGCGTACCAGCTCACAAACTCCGCATAGTGTCTTTCATCTTCGTTCTTCCTTTTTCCAACCAAATGTTTTTGCCTCCTCTCATCTCTTCGTCCTTCCATTTCTAGTCAGAATACACACACACCCCCTCTCTCACATTGCAAGAGCATGTCTTCCAATATCTTTCTCAGCATTTCGGAACCTCTTTGCCAAGTAGTCTTCAACTACCATTTTTTCATAAATTCCACGTCCTTCTATTGGTAGATTCATTTATCACTCGAGTCCAATGTGCAAGCCATTACCGCAAGTGCACTTTGCTCAGTTAATGCTAGCTATTAGATTTTACTTACACATCATTCACTTCCATGGTGGTGTTACCACATAAAAATAGATCTTTATAAACTATTTATTCCTTTTAGGGAAGACAATGAAATCATGCATATAACACATATATCCAAGATCATATCCCTAACAATCCAATCATAAGGTAAATATCAAAAATCATGCAAGCAATCACAAGACTAGAATTTCTTTATCATGTGCAAATTTTATGAAAAGCATCATCATCAAGGGTGAAGCATTCATTCATGTTGCTTCCCAATTATTCCGACAACATAACCCATCACATCATTTCCCCTAGGCATTCCTGTTCTTGGTGGCTTATTCTTTCTCCACCCACAAGAACCCTATTTTTTGCACAAACACACAGTCTATTAGCAGCATCATATTCTTTCATGAAAAACACTTCCTTGAAACAATGATCCATTTATTGCCAAGCATTTCTTCATTTAAAATATTTTATTTCCTACAAACCATCCATACTTGCAGAATTAAAACATAGCATGTCAATTGTTCCTTGAAGCAAAACATCTTAGCTAAGAAAAATCTATTCAAGTTCAAAGTCTACCAAGGGTGGGTCATGACATACTCCCCCCTTAGGCTTAACACAGTCCTCTGTGTTCATACAAGTAGTTTCTTTCAAAAATAATTCAAAACAACATTACAATGTATCTTCAAAAAGAAAAGGAAAATGCTTTTGCATATCAACTACTTTCTCCCAAGTAGCATTTCTTTCAGAGTATTGGTCCCATTGGACCTTACACTACTCCAAAATTCCTTTTCTCATCGATTTAGATCAGAATTCAAGGATTCTGACTGGTCGAACCTCTATAGCCTCTGGGTTCGCCATCTACAAATTAGAAAAATTCCATACATGCTCAGGGTTAGCAACATACTTTTTAAGCAAAGAAACATGAAAGGTGTTGTGAATCTTGGATAGATTGGGTGGCAAGGCAAGTTGGTATGCCACAAGACTGATCCTTTCTATGATTTCAAAGGGTCCTACAAAACGAGGATCAAGCTTTGTGGACTTGATAGCACTCTTCTTCGGTCTCACCCTCAGAAACACTCTATCCCCAACAACAAACTCTCTGGGTGATATTTTAAGATTGACATAACTTTTTTGATGGTCTGCCACTTCCTTCAACCTTTCTCTGATCACCTTTAATTGTTGCTCCATTTCTTTAACCATGTCGGGTCCGAGCACAATCCGATCCTCTGGATTATCCCATGACAATGGTGTCCTGCACTTTCTGCCATACAAAGCTTCGAACGGAGCCATGCCCAATGTTGAATGATGACCATTATTGTAGGTAAATTCTACTAGATGCAAGTACTCCTCCCAATGGGTTTTTTGATCCATGCAGTACATGCGAAGCATGTCCTCTAATACTTGATTCACCCTTTCCATTTGTCCATCAGTTTCTGGGTGATAGGCTGAACTGATGTTCAACCTAGTGCCAATGGCTCGGTGTAAGGCTTGCCAAAACTCAGAGGTGAACCTTGAGTCCCTATCTGATATAATTACCTTTGAAAAACCATGAAGCCAAAATATTTCTTTGGAAAATCTATTTGCCACAATTACAACATCATCCTTGGTACTTTTGGGTATAAAGTGTGCAACCTTGGTCAGTCTATCGACCACTACTAGAATTGCGTCATGCTGGAACTTGGTCTTAGGTAGCCCTACTATGAAGTCCATCGAAATCACCTACCATTTTTGCGTAGGCACATCATGAGAAAATAACAAACCAATAGGATGTCTATGTTCTGCTTTTACTTTTTGGCACTCGAGGCATTGAGCAACAAATTTTGTTATGTCTCTCTTCATTCCTGGCCAAAAGAATATCTTTTTCATATTCTCTCTCATATTTTCTCCTCCTGGATGAGAAGAATAGGGAGATCTATGTGCTTCATTCATGATCATCCTCCTCAGATCACTATTCTCAGGTATTACTATCCTATCTTTAAAGCATAGGAATTCATCCTTGATGCTAAAATCTCCATTTTCTTCTGATTTCCTTTCCATATTTTCTCAGATTTACATGTAGTAGGCATCTTGACCTTGCATTTCCTTGACTTGGTCCATCAAATCAACATGAACACGAGATAAAACTGCAATGTGTTTCCTTCTACTCAAAGCATCAATGACTTTATTCTCCTTTCCCTTAATATATTCAATGCCAAAATCATATTTTATGAGAAATTCCATCCATCTCCTCTATCTAGCATTGAGTAAGGGTTGGGTGAATACGTATTGTAGACTTTGATGATCCATATTTAGCTCAAAGGGTCTACCAATTAGGTAGTTTCACAAACTATTGAGAGAAAAAACCACAACTGCTAACTCTAAGTCATGAGTTGCATAATTAACCTCATGCTTTTTTAGCTTCCTTGATCCATAGGCTACTATCGCTTCTTCTTGCAAGAGCACTCCTCCTAATCCTTCTAGCGATGCATCTGTACACATGGAGAAACTTCCCTATGGATCAGGTATCTTCAATATAGGAGGTGTAGTAAGCTTCTGCTTAAGTAATTCAAATGTTATCTCACATTATTCTATCCACTTGAATTCCTTCCCTTTCCTCTGAAGGTTGGTTATTGATGAGGTGATCTTGGTGTAGTCCTTTACATATCACCTATAATACCCAATTAAGCCCATGAAACTCCTGACCTCAGTCACATTTGTTGGTGGCGGCCAACTCATGATGGCTTCTATTTTCTTAGGATCTACGATGATTCCTTGAGCCGAAACAATGTGACCTAAATATTGCACCTCTGTCACATAGAATTCACACTTGGATAGGTTCCCATACAACTGATTTTTCCTTAACAATTCTAACACTATTATGAGGTGTTCATCATGCTCTATCCTATTTTGGGAATATATCAAAATGTCATCCAAAAATACCAAAACAAATCTATCCAAATACTTCCTGAAGATACTATTCATTAGGTTCATGAATGCTGCTAGAGCATTCATTAGTCCAAAAGGTAAGATAGTGAACTCATAATGTCCATATCTAGTTTTAAAAGTTGTCTTATGAGTATCCTCTTCTCGAATTCTCAATTGGTGGTATCCTGACTTCAAATAAATTTTTGAAAATATTGTGGCATCCTTGAGTTGATCGAAGAGGTCTTCGATTCTAGGTAAAGGATATCTATTTTTGATAGTTACCTTATTTAACATTCTGTAGTCAATACACAATCTTAAGGATCCATCCTTATTCTTCACAAATAAAATTAGTGCACCCCATGGTGACACACTTGGTCTGATTAGTCCTTTTTCCAGTAATCCATGTAGTTGTACCTTTAGTTCCTACATTTCTATGGGATTCATTCTATAAGGAGCCCTATGGATAGGCTCTGTTCTAGGTTCAAGTTCAATAGAGAAGTCAAACTCCCTTCTAGGTGGTAATCCTAGTAAATTTTCTAAAAATACATCCCTAAACTCCTGAAGAATAGGGTGTTTCCCAAGCACTTCTTCCTTTTTTCCTTCCTCTAACTCATTTATCTTAACAATATATACCATTCCTATTTTTTTGATGGCTTTCTTGAGTTGCATAGCCGAAAGGATTTGAGGTTGAAAATCTCCTTGTAAGCTATTCACTCTATGAATAAGCCCTTCAACATCTATATATTCTATCCATCGATCTTGGAAATTAATCATTGCTTTATGCTCATGCAACCAATCCATTCCTATAACTATGTCAAAGGCATGTAGTGGTGCAACATATAAACATCCTAAGATCATTCCACTAGGAAAAGCAATTTTTGCCATAGGATAACACTGATTCACAGAGTAGGTTTATCTTGAACCATACTCAACCTTCCACCCATGTGCCAAGATTCCTAGCCTTTCAGTTAAATCTTTAACTAAACTAGTGGAAATAAAACTATCTGTAGCTCCACTATCAAATAATATTTTAGCACTTTTACCAAAAATATTACCTTTTATCACCAGTGGCGTAGCCTGACCTTCCAGATTATAGCTTCCTATTGCTACGTAAATCCTGTGCACTAGTTCCTTAGGTGCAATTTCCTTGTACATTGGTTCCTTTCCTTTTGAACTCATCCCTACTTTCTATGGATAATTGTTTGTATAATGTGATCCCTTGCAAATATAACATCCTTCTTTTGGTCCTGGATGTTCTTTTCATCTCAGCTCCCTTGTTACTCCTTCTTTTGGTAGGTTATTCTATCTTTGTGGTGATCTATTTCCATTATTACCATGATTATAGTGTCTACGATTCCTTCCTCAAAATATTCTTTTGAATTTTCCTTGTTTCCTATCTTCCTTCTCATCCTATCCTGCATTGCTTTTAATTGTTTGATCACATTCCCACTTCATAAAACCTACACTATTTCTTTTCCTTAGTGCCTCCTTACCTTGTTCATCTAACCCCTCATAATCAAAGTAGGGTTTGAGATACATTTCAGCTTTCCTTACCAACTCATAAGCCTTTTGCAATGTTTTAGGTTCTCGCATGTCCACTTCCTATCCTATCCTAGGATCTACTCCAAGTATAAACTTATGGACCTTCATTTTCTTAGTGTAAGTGGGTACATACTTCACCAACTTAACAAATTTTTGATAATACTTCTCCATTGTTCTTATTCCCTGATGAAGTTTAGTGAATTCATCAAATTTTTGGGAATAGAAGTATTTTGTGAGAAATATTTCTTTAAAATATTTTACAAACTCTTCCCATTTTAAGTCAACTACAATTGCTAGCTTTAGTTCTTCACTAAGGGCTTCCCACCAAGCTATACCATCTCCTTGCAAGTGTAATGTAGCATAAGATGTTCGAGTTCTGGAGGAGAAATTCTTCATGTTACAATATGTCTCTATCTCCTTCAACCAAGCCTCGACCTTATCCCCATCTTCCTCTCCATTAAACTTAGAAGATTTTAGATATTTCATCTCCTTGCCTAGCTCAACCTCTAGTCGAACTCTTGCTAGTTGCACCTCTGTAAGAGGTTCATTCACTTGTTCCCTTCTTGGGTTACCAACTTGCATTTCTTGACTTAACATAACATCCAACAACTATTTTTGGGTCTCCACCTGCTCACGAAGTAGAGCCACTATTTCAATAAGACTTTCTCTTTCATTGGGGTTTTCTGAACCAACATCAGGTGCTCTATTTTCTGCATTGGTTCCTCATGTCTACCTTGTTGTTGGGACAACACTTCCCCTTCTTATTTTTGGTGGCATCTTCCCTGGCCATACACCAAAAGAGATAGTAGGTATTCATTAGCATTTAGCCTTTCAATTTGCTCCTCCTACTAGTTACTGTTTACCCATAACATCCAAATCAGTTCAATTAGATTTGCTTTTATTAGTGTCCTCTATTCACTAATATCTAGTATATTTCCTATCACATACAGAAGACTAATTCTTGCACAATGAACCTATTCCACTATGAACCATGCTCTGATACCAGATGTGACAACCCATATAGCTTCTACTAACCTTGAAAGAAGTTGAGATTTTTTTTAAAACACTTAATTAACTCTAAGCAAGCCAAAGATAAAGCAAGCCCCTCAACTTAAATGATAGTGAATCTAAGAAATCTCCTTCAAAATAAGAAGGGCATCATCCTCACTATCCTCAACAATCAAGGAAACATATCACTAAGATCCTACCCAAAATCTATAAGGGTTTCCTAGTCACTAGTCTTAAGAAAATACTCCACTCAACTACCTTCCACTAGTGACTATCCTATTCCTTTCAGTCTATCAAAAGGATTGTCCCTCTTCAGTCCATCGAGAGGTCTCACCTTTCATTCCTTTGAAAGGGCACTCCTTTACGGTCCATCAAAAGGATACTCACTTTTCAATCTATCAAAAAGTAAAATGCCAATCCTTTCTTATCCACACAAGTCCATCTGCATGGTGCGCTTAGCATCCAATCATATTTCAACATTCTCCAATCGCTCATCCTTCGATGAAGTCAACACTATCTAACTCCTATACCCTAGACACGCTCACTATGCTTTGGTTCAAAGAAGGTAGCACTTTCACTTCCTTTAAGAGGGTCAAGGGACATCATACCGAAGGTGCGATAGATGTAACTCACTCATTAACACATAGTGCTCTACTACCACAATAGTAAAAATCATGACTCACTTACTTCTACAATTACCTTGATCGATATTACTTATGGAGTTATGCAAAATCGGGTTGACTCCTAAGGATAGACCCATGCTTACATGACTCCCCAAGTCCATATAGAGATCTTTCAATAACAACACTATGGTTAACAATGAGACTAAAATAGAAATATAATTTCCTTGGGTGATATCATTCCATCTAAAACCCACTCATAACTCAATGAAAATATGCATTCATTAAACATAACACACCTAGATTAATCAATATCATAGGTAGAGAGCTAGATAAGCATAGACGATAATAAAGCACAACTCAAAAGATTCATCTTAATTAAATGAATAGATTGCAATACATTCACCATCAATAATTTGAATCTCATAACAATAGTCTCACTTCTCCAACACATCATTACAGAGAAGGAGTTTGATATCTCAATAATAGATTACAAGATCCTTAATTACATTAATCTGAAGCACAAGATATCTAGTCAACTTGGACATGCCCAACTTCTTCGATATCACAACTATCATGGCATATGTTTTCTTAGAAACTATCAACATCCTAGTACAATGCTCCTCATGCACCTCCTCCATGATCTCCACAATAAACCAACCAAGAATAGTGATTGCCATCTATTGGGGATCAGATATAGCTCCAAAAAAACTCATTTGCGACATTCCAATGCGCACCATTCCCTCTTTGATGCTTTCCAATTGCACACAATCATATATCCAGATAACAGACAATTGCATACTGACAATGTAATTCAATTCACATGTAGGGGGTTTCCAACATGTTCCTTTATGTTCTATCTACCCAAGCATTTCCAATAATCAGAGATTCAATAAATATTTATAGCTCATCTAATCAAACAATCGCGCTAACCACACGCATAATAAACATTTCATCAATTCCACCCATCAACCTGGGATTTCCAACAAAATCTATAGATTCTAAAATAAAATACACACAAGCAATCCAAACCATGAAACACCAACAATCCTTTATAGCCATTCCATAGATTTCTCATAGTAAAACTCAGGTTTACTCCTTCGTTCAACTATTCATAGATCAAACACTCTATATAAAATGTAAACACACATTTTAACCAAGCATCACAAACAATCCATATACAGTGAAATGCTACTTTAATAAAATTGAGTAGAAGATCCAACAAATACATGCTTAATCTATTCAAGTCTAATTTTATCAATGTTCTCTATGTTTCATATGGTTACCAACGAGTTTGACCATAAATCACACTATCCATAATGTTAACTTGTAATGCTAGTTATCAATCTGTCAGGAGAACGACCATCAATCTCACCCAAGGAAATATGATGCATTCAACCGAGACACCCCTAGATAGTCTACATCTATTTCTAGAAAATTTTATTAACTCATCACCAAGTAATCTATACTTTGATAATTCCTATGGTAGTCAACTGCACTATGGTTTTACACTCACCAGAAACCGCAGAGAATTATTGATTGGAAGAAATTACACAAAACAATAGTGTTTACACATAACGAAAGATAAGACAAGATCTCTAAAGTCTTTGAAGTGGATGCATAACCACTTACCTATCAATCGTGTACCAGCTCACAAACTCCACACAGTGTCTTCCGTCTTTGTTCCTTCTTTTTTCAGCCCAAACATATTTTTGCCTCTGCTCTCTTTGTCCTTTTGTTTCCAGCCAGAATACACACACACTTCCTCTCTCACATCGCAAGAGCACGTCTTCCAACCTCCTTCTCAATATTTTAGAACCTCTTTTCCAAGTAGCCTTCAACTACCATTTTTTATAAATTCCATGTCCTTCTACTGGTGGATTCATTTATCACTCGAGTCCAATGTGCAAGCCATTACCGCAAGCGCACTTTGCTTAGTTAATGCTAGCTATTAGATTTTACTTACACATCATTCACTTCCATGGTGGTGTTACCACATAAAAATAGATCTTTATAAACTATTTATTCCTTTTAGGGAAGACAATGAAATCATGCATATAACACATATATCCAAGATCATATCCCTAACAATTCAATCATAAGGCAAATATCAAAAATCATGCAAGCAATCACAAGACTGGAATTTTTTTATCATGTGCAAATTTTATGAAAAGCATCATCATCAAGGGTGAAGCATTCATTCATGTTGCTTCCCAAATATTTCGACAACATAACCCATCACATCATTTCCCCTAGGCATTCCTGTTCTCGGTGGCTTATTCTTTCTCCACCCACAAGAACCCTATTTTTTGCACAAACACACAGTCTATTAGCAGCATCATATTATTTCATGAAAAACACTTCCTTGAAACAATGATCCATTTATTGCCAAGCATTTCTTCATTTAAAATATTTTATTTCCTACAAACCATCCATACTTGCAGAATTAAAACATAGCATGTCAATTGTTCCTTGAAGCAAAACATCTTAGCTAAGCAAAATCTATCAAGTTCAAGGTCTGCCAAGGGTGGGTCATGAGAATTTGGTACATGCTAATATACCATATTGGGTATATCTTTAGATTAGGAGTTTATCTTAGATTAAGTTTGAGTATTTACTTCATGTTATGTAATAATGCACAAGTGTTAGAATGTGCAATGATGTAAATGTGCATGTAGTCCACATATACATGAGTCATAGAATAGGAAGATGAAGATTCATGGGTAGGTGAAAGGCCAAGGGATATATCTTCTTATATATAGGCCTTTGATAGAGTGAAAGAGAGAGTGAATCATATAGAATAGTATATAATAGAAATGAGAAGGGAAAGTAGATACAATGTAGATGATGCATAAATTTTGGAGTTTTTGAGACCTCCATTGTAAAATATTGTACTATTTTTGTGAGATTTCGTTAATGGCTATATTCTAAGTTATTGCAAAAGTTTCTTATATGTTTTTCCTACATATTATATTGCCATTATCATATAGTTAATATTACTTTCTCATTTTAGATATTGTGGCTGCATTTCCATTAATATATAGCATAAAAAGCTAACAATTATTATATACCTATAAAACAAATTTAATGCTAAACTAACTAGTATATAATATGTTGTGTTAGATGTTAATACCTCTATCATTAATAAGGAAATACCAGAAAATGAGCAAGAAAAATCAAAATATTTTGTAGTAGAGCCAAGAGGGGATAATTCTAATGAAAAATAAAGTTGTTAAAGGATATTAAGAAATAGAATAATAAGGTCTAATACTGATACATGCAAGGAAAAAATAGGAAATCCCTTAAATTATCAAGCGATATCTATGGAAGTAAGAGAAAACATAGATAAAGGAACACAATGATATTGGTAATTTGCACGTAGGGCTAGTATCCCATAATGAGATATGATTACTATATTATGGATATAAGGGGTGCTAATACCCCCTCAAAGTAGAGGTGTATAAGGGATATTTATCTATGTAAAAAGCCTGATATTCTTTGTATCCAAGAAACTAAAATGTCAAAGGAAAAGTTTCCAAATATATAAAAGCAGTAAGGATGAGATGTAAATGGGATTTGTGTATTTCTAAAGGGGTGGTAGGGGGAATTCTAACATGTTGGAATCCTATTATAAACTCCTATGTAACCACTCATAAAACTAGGTATTGGATAGCCTCTTTAGTCACATGTTACTTTGTAGATATTTGTTTATCCTTATCAATGTCTATGGATCTACAACTCAATCAGGCATATTAGAAGTATGGAATTATATTGAAGCCTTTATGATAAGTAAATAACAAGAAAATTGATTCATGGCATGAGGATATTTTAATTCCATAACTAATTTGGATGAAAATTTTAGGGGAATTAATAATTAAACCCAAAGTATGAGAGATTTCTCAACTTTTATTCAAAATAATAATCTATGGGAGGTTAATTTTGAAGAATATAACTATACATGGACCAACAATAGGAGATTCCATAATCTAATAGCAAAAATATTAGACAGGTGCATGCTCTTAGATCATTGGCTAGATGAAGGGACTTGTGCTAAAATTAATACCTTGAAAGGGATTGGTTCATATCACTGGCCGATAAGAGTTAAAATGGTGGCAAGTAAATTAAAAAAAAATATCATATTTTAAATATAAGAATATGTGGGAAGACCATCCTAAATTTATTGATATGATAGAACAAACATGGAATTATTTAGGAAATGATGGGTTGTATACGCTTCCAAAACAAATTAAATTAATAACATCTAGATTAAAAGAATGGACCAAAAACTCTTTTGGAAACATTTTTTAGAAGAAAGGACTAAAACATAAATTTTCAAAATTCCAAAAATATGATCATAATAATCCTAGCTCAAAGGAAAGGAAGTTTCATAGTGAATGTCATAATATTTTGAGTAAGGAAGAGAAATTTTGGAGATTAAAATCGAGACAAAATTTGGTTAAAAGGAGATAAAAGTACAAAGCTTTTTCATAGGATGACAATAGTACAAAGATCAACATATAGAATTAGTAGAATTAAATTAGTAGAAGGGATCTAGACTAAACACTAGAGTAAAATAAAAAAGGAGGTAAGGTTTTTTTACCATTCTAGGATTGGAGGAGTTTGAAGTTCTTAATGATAAACTATTACAAGAAGTATAACAAATGAAAACAATAAGAAATTAATGAAGCCTATTACTCTAGAAGAAGTTCATTTGGCTCTTTTATCTTTTGATAAGGATAAATCCCCAAGTTTGGATGGTATTTCTACAACATTCTATAAAAATAATTGGGATACGGTGAAGGATTATTTATTGGTGGTAGTGGAATAGTATAGGGTAAAATAACTCATACCTGATAAAATAATTGCAACATATCTTACCCTGATTAAAAAAAAAAAGATGCAAAATTATTTAATTCAAGTAGGCCCATAAGCCTATGTAATATGGTATGTAATCTTATCTAAGTGATGGCAAATCAATTAAGACCACTGTTAGACACAATTATTTTAGAAGAGCAAGGAATATTTGTAAAAAGGAGACAAATTATGGATGGAATCATAGTAGCTCATCAAGTTATGAGAGCAATGATGTTAAAACCTGATATGAATAAATCCTATGATGGGATTAAATAGGATTTTATTTTTGTAGTATTAAAAAATTTTGGTTTTGGGAAGAAATGAGATGGATTAAAGCTTGTGTCTCTACAATTTCATATTCAATATTGGTCAAGGAGTTAGTAACAGAATATTTTAAAGCCAAGAGAGGTCTTAGACAGGGAGATCATCTATCATCATATCTATTCATTATTATGGAAGAGGTATTGGGTAGGAACTTAAATAATGCTAACAAATATGAGCTAATAAGTGGACTTAAGGCTAATAATAATATCATCAACATCCCCCATAAATAGTTTGTAGATGATATAGCCTTTTTTGGGAGGGCAAGGATATAGCTTGGAATAACTTATTAAAGGAATACAAAAGAGCATCGGAGTAGAAAGTTAATAGAAAAAAATCTAAAATTTACTTCCTAAACACCCTATATAGAATCAAAGCAATGATATGCATGTAACTTTAAATGGAGAAGACAAATTTTCAAGAAAATTATCTAGGGATGCCCTTAATTGACGAGAGAATAAGGATAGAATTAAGGAATCCAGTTATAAGTAAAGTTTAAAATAAACTACCAACATGGAAAATTAGGTGGTTATCATTAGAAGGAAGAGTGCAACTAATTAAATCAGTCTTACAGATCATTCCAACACATTATATGTCCTTGTATACTATGAAAAAATAGATAGAAAAGAATTTAGTCTATATTATGTGGTCATTTTTATATTTAGGATTACATGATAAAAGGAAATTTCCTTGGATGAAATGGAACAATATGTGTTATGATAAAACTAAGGGAGGTATCGGTTTAATAGTTCTTACAGATGCAAAATTAGCTCTTAGGAAAAAATAGTTTGGAAATTGTACAAAGAGAGTCAAAGACAATGGGCAACAATTCTTCTAAGTAAATATGTTGAACCCAGTGAATCATGATTAATATTTATTGCAATATCACTACCAAATGGTTCTACACTATGGAATGGTTCAAAAAATCAATCGATTTAGTGATTAAAGGTCTAAGATGGATGGTGGGAACTAGAGATTTTTTATTTATTTAGATGGATACTTGGTGTGATAAAAAACTCAATCTAGATCCAATTTTAAAACCATGGATGAGATTAAATCAATATAAATATGGTTATAGGGTTTCAAACATTGTGTACAAGGATCTGGAAGAAAGATACAAATGGAAAGAATATTATTTTACAAGTTTACGAGACATTTATTCTAGGAGGCAGTTGAGTAGAAAGATAACATCAATGAGTATTTCGAGGGGAGTCAATGATAAGTTGATTTAGGATTTGAATAGCTCAAGAGAGTACACCACAAGAAGTGGATATAATATAAAGCACCAACAAAATAAGAATATCATAAGAATATGGAGAGATATTTGGGATAGCCCAAGAATTCCTAATGTGAAAATATTTGTTTGGCTACTAGTTCATAGAAGAATTTTATCCTAGGATAACCTTATGAAAATGTTTTTTCATGGTCTCTCATACTGTGTTCTTTATAAAAATGAGGTGGAGAGTATAGACCATATCTTAGGACACTGCTCAATAGTCTAGAATCTATGACAATGAATTCTTAATATATTTGGTAAATGCATAGTGATGAATGGAAAAATTGAATAATGGTTAAAGTAGTTGCAAAGCACCTTCAAAAGTGAGGCTTTATAGACAATATAAAATATATCAAAATATACAATAATTTGTATTGTATTTATAGAATAGAATTAGAGAGCCTTGATAAATGGAATTAAGTTATTAAATGGAATTATGATGTTGGATATAGGAGAAACAAAAAGAAGGCAAATAATATAAAGTGGAAACCACCAAATGTTGAGTTGGTCAAGTTGAATTTTGAAGAAGCATCTAAAGGAAATTCAGGACTAGTAGGAGGAGGAATAATTAGAAATATTATATGAGAGATTTTATCTCATTACACTTTCAATAGTGGATTTAAGGTAAATAATGAAGTTGAACCTTGGGTTGTTTTGGAAGGGCTAAAAATATGAAAATAAATGAATTGGAATAGAATATGGATGGAAGGTGATTCATTAATAGTACTAAATGTAATTTTGAGGAAAGCAAAGACTCCATGGAATATACAAGAGATAATTGTGCAAATACAAGATCTCTCTATAGAGTTTGAGGAAATCTAATTTACACATACATTAAGTTAAGGAAATAAATGTGCATATAGGCTAGCTAATAGAGGGGTTTTAATCATGGATTGGGAAGATAAATTCTCTTTTACATGGTTAGAGGAAGTAGTAAGTTTAGCTAAAGTTGACAAGAAAATATTGACTTAAATCAAATAATGATTAAAATTTACTTTAATATTTTCTGTTGGTAATATTTGCTTTAGTTTATAACATTAATGCATTTTAATATAAACTATTTATTACATTTTTGTGGTTGCACTTATGCTATAGGAAGGAAACTAGAAATCTAGATTTGGTAAAGTGGACTATGATAGTGAGCTATTTTGAAAATATTACTCTACTAAGATGCAATGCATAGATAGTACAGGTGGAGTTTTGGTTATGTGAAGGATATTGTAGGAAAATGTTAAGAATAAGGATGTTGAATTATAGATCACACAAAAAATTGAAGAACCAAAAAATGAAAAATGAAGAATTTATAAATTTGATGAAAAATAATGTAGGTATCTAGCTATAGCAACTCAATTAAGATGAGAATTGAATTTGTTTTTAAACTCTCAAGCTTTAAATAAGAGAGTTGTGATTTTTAAAGGGTAGAGGACTTGATTATAACCCCTTGTTATCCATCATAATAATAATAATAATAATAATAATAGTATTAAACCTAGGTCTGAGGGCTTGGTTCAACGGTAAAAACACTTTTGTAGGAGTGCGGAGACCAATGTTCCAATATCTTGGGCCCTATAGTATTGATGTATATGTCACATCAGTGTATCTAGCTATGTAAAAGTTTTACCTGATGCAACTAGAGGTTATAGTGGTGACAAGGAGCAAGATCCGAACCTGCGAAGAGAAGTAGAAAATTATAACGAGTTACCGATTCCTCTAGTATAAATAATAATAATAATAATAATAATAATAGTATTAAACCTAAAAATATAACTCACCAAATGACACAAGCTTCCATGATTTAAAACATGGATTTCCAATGTGAAGGCCTAGGTTCAAACCATACGAAAAATGCATAATTGTAAAACCATCATGTGGTATATTGAAATACCAAGGTAACATAATCATGATAAAATACATCTAAGACTTGTTTTAATACCATATAATCTACACAAACACATGGCGATGTAATATACTTAAGACCTATGTTATGTTGAAATTGTAATCTAATTCATGGCCAAGGCCGACATTATATGATGTTTATGGGATAGAGCTAAGGGAATGCATTGTATAATGTATTGAATTTCTTGTAATATTTTATTATGTAAATTCTATGGGTCATGACTAATCTTGTTATTGTTAAAATTACCTTATAAATTTATAATTAACCTTAAATATTCTCTTGTTATGTTGGCTCAATGTTAAGTTCTTTTATGTATTTGGGGTTTTGGTGTTGGTATGAATACCCTTAATTACTCCTTTTTGAATAATCAGAGTGTTGTGCATTTCATCTACAACTAATACAATGATTATTTATGGTGTCTATAGGTACCCCAAAATTTCTATGTCTATTTTTATTACTTATATCCTTGTATGCTTTCTATATAAGATTTGAGTGGATGGATTGTTTTTGTTCATTTCTAAAGCTTATTGTGAAATCCAACATTTTAATCCCATATAAACTACTACACATACATAATCATGCATGTACACACAAACATGTGAGCACACAAAATAACTAAAAGTTCACTTAAAATCAATATATTATAATAAGCTATATGTGTCTTGAGTGTGAGTCAGGAGCATGCACAAGCTAGAAGTGAGTGAAAAGAGTGAGCAAGAAATAGGAACCAAAGTGCAAGCAAGGAGTGAATTCTACTTCTCATTCTAGATCTTAGAAGAAACTAAAAATCTAAAGGATTCACATGAAGAAATTCTAGGTAACATGGAACAAATGTCATTTTTGAAAGTTCTTAATACAAGAAAGGATGCCCTTATTGTCGATAAGAGGAAGAGAAAATATATGGAAATCCTCATCCAAGTAGCACATACTACACCAAAAGTGATTATCAAGGATGAGATGATCGAGCATGATATAATGGTTCTTAAAATCATATTATGTAAGTTCCATTGATACTAGAAAGTTTTTTTTTTTAAGATTCAAAATTGGATCAAGTGAAAGTGGGGATTGAATTCAAATTACTCCATGATTTTTCTTTTGAAAGGATTTTTCCTTATTATCTTCTCTAGTTCAAAAATAAGGGATAAAATAATGGATGGTGACCCTTGGTTTAAGAAGAAATATGCATTATATTTAAGGCCATGGATTGAGATTTTTTTTTGGAGAAAGAGACTACTAGAGGTATTATAGTGTGGATTAGGCTTTTTGACTTCCTTATCAACTCATAAATAGGGAGGTTTTAAATAATATTGATAATTATCTAGCGGACTTCATTGAAGAGGGACCAACTACTAAGGAGAGATGGCATGTTGTATACAATCAAATATGTATTTCCATGGATATTTGAAAATCCTTACAATAGTTTAGTAGGAATAAATATGAATCAAGAGAATGATATCAACAAGTGGACAATGAAAACATTGCATTCCAATATCACAAATATCATGAGAGTGAACACATGGCAAGATATTAAAAAGTGAAAGTGATAAAGAGATGGAAAATTTTGGGCATGAGACAAAATTCAATATGAAATAAGGATATTATATCATAGAAGCTGGTTCAAATAAAAAAATTCCACTCCTAAAATGGCAACAAAAATATCTTTGCATCATCTAATGGAAAAGGTCAGCATAGTTCACTCAAATCAACCATAAGCAAAAAAATATGACATAAGGGATGACAAAGTTGTTAGAAAATAGAGCATATTAGATTATTTGGGTTATGTAAATGTACATTCCTTTTTTTTTTGGTAGATAATATACTATAGCATTAATACCGGGTTTTACAGGTTGACCCAAAACCTTTTACAAAAATCAGCCTAGGGCTATTGATGAACATGTCCTTACTAAGGATCCTATATATGTAAAATCTACATGCCGCCAAAGCCATTACATCCAGTAAGGCACATAGCCTGTTATCAAAAATAAACTTCCCATAAAACATTTTGGGTATACCTCGAGAAAACACACCTGCATCATAATTACAAAAAAGAAACAGACACGGATCCCTTCCTTGAAATAGTGGAGAAACAAAAATCTGCAGACACACATAGTAGAGTACTAAAAAAACTCCCACAAGCTCTTATTAATAGTTACTCTTAATAATTCTTTGGTAATTAATTTCTTTTGTATATGACATGCTTTAGTACCACATCCCATCTTGGCCAATCAGTCGTGAACCTGCTGGCTAGATTTATGGCAGTGGCTATCTAGTGGTCCACGTGGCTCTATTTCGAAGTCTCTCTTTATCATTTCTTTATTGCCCTGTGATTATCAACCAACCTCAAATTACTAATATGACTAGGAGCCATGTTATATAACATGTGACTGTTCCCATTAGTCTTTGTGGTATTTCCAAGCAGCATCCATGAAGACTAACAACTCGGATAATTTTTATTGTGAGTCCATTTCAAAAAAGACACGGGAATACTCCTAGCCTTTGAACTTACAATGCCTTCCCTGTTGGTAAATTTGACTATCATTCTTGGTATTCTTGTTGAATAAGCTACTCTACTTTGCTCAAGACATTGTATTCCCATTTGAAAAGTCCTTCACCATTGACACCCAAATTGGCCAGCTTATCAACAATTTTGTTAGCTTCCCGAAAGACATGTTGGGCTTTTCTGTCCTGTATTCCCTAGAAAAGGATCCTAGCCTCTTCAACAATTGTTTTAATCATCCAAGGAGGTGTTTTCCAACTATTGAGGAGATTTATAACATGCATAGAGTCTCCTTCTACAATCAAATTGCCTTCTAAGTCTTGAGTAATTTGAAGGCCTCTCCACATACCTCTAGCTTCAGCTTTGTTGTTCGTCCTTATTCCCAAATATTTGGAAAACGTAAGCATCATATTCCCATTATGATCTTGCACAATGCCACCGATGCCTTCTCTTCCAAAATTTTCCTTAGCTACTCCATAAAAATTAAGCTTAAAACAACCCATAGGAGGTGGGGACCACTTAAAATTGGCTCTGGGGTTGACTACCCTAGGCACAAACTCATATAACAAGGTTAAGCTTAAATATTGAGCAATCATGGTCTCCTACATATGAGGTTTACAACTATCAAAAGGGATAAGGTTCACATTCTCGTTGGCAAAGGATATGATCCTGGCAATGATAGTTTTATGATCATGGATAGACTCATTAAAGACTCTATGGTTCCTTTCTAACCACACCTGCCAAAGATAGTGATTGAGACAAATTTCCACATGTATCTAAGTCTTTGGCTTGAAAAGGGGCAAGGCCATTAGATGAACAAATCAAGTACGATGGCTAGTTTAACCCAGGAAATATTGAAGGCCTAAAAAACCCCACTTAGGATAGTAAGGGAAAAAGGGCACTCAAGGAAAATGTGATAAATGGTCTCCCAATTAGCCCTGCATAGATAACAACGATTAGTGATACAAATACCTTTACGCATCATATTTTCAATGGTTAGAATTCTTCCTTGGATAACCAGCCATGAAAAGACTTCAATTTTTTGAATTAATTTTTTTATCCAAACCAAGTCCTTTTGGAAGACAAAATCCTCATCATCAAGCAGAAGCTTGTAAGCTAATTTAACAGTGAACTACCTGCTTTTCGTAGGATCCCAGGTCACTTGATCTTCCTTGGGTCTCATGGGGATAAACTGTTGCCCAAGAATATTACAAAGATTATTTGATTCCGCTTGAAATCCCTGAATCCTTATTTGTTTCCACTTCATTCTACCTCTATCCTCAACCATATAATCGAAGAATTTTCTACCAATGATTTATTTCATGATATCTCTTATTCGGGCTAAGTTAGGATATTGCATTAGTGGTTCATCCTTAGCCCACCTATCATTCCAACAATTTATCCTCTCACCATTGACTAAAACCCATATTAAACCTTTTTTGATGATTTCCTTACAATTGATAATTGCTTTCCAAAAAGCAGAACCTCTGATTGAAATTGAGTCACTTATAAATTCCATATTTTGAAGATACTTTCATTTTATGATAGCTTTCCATTCATTTTCTTCACCAAAAATGAGGTGCCACACCTGCTTAGCTAGTAAAGCTAAATTCATATGAGCAATTATCCTTAGACCTAAGCCCCCATTTTCCCTAGGTCTGCACACTTTGGTCCATCCTACAAGGTGTATCCTTTTTTTCTCCTCTGATCTAGTCCATAAAAATTCTTTTTGGAGTTTCTCAATTTTTTGGAAAACCTTCACAGGGGCTTTGAAAATAGAGATGAAATAGACTGGAATGCTCTGAAGAGAGGCCTTAGTGAGGGTCAACTTTCCTACTTGAGATAGAAGATAACCTTTCCATCCAGCAAGTTTTTTTTGAATTCTTTCAATAACCCTGTCCCACATTGACTCTCTTGGAGAACCAATGAAAATAGGGAGACCAAGATACGAAGTGGGGAGGTTTTCTATATCACACCCTAAAATTTTTGCAATCCTTCCTTACCTATGAATGGGGGTGTTCAAGAAATATAAATTGCTTTTACTGAAATTAACTTTTTGACCAACAACGCCCTCATAGAGTTGCAGGATGTATTTAATTATTTTGGCCTCAACCACTGATACCTTAGTCAATATAAGGGTATCATCGATGAATTATTGGTGAGAAACAAACCTAGTGATATATGTTGCCTTGATTCCCAATATTAGCCTTGAATTGCAAGCATTTTTTATGGTTATGCCTAAAGCTTCTACCACAATGATGAATAACATGGGGCTGATAGGGTCCCCCTGTCGAATTCCTTTGTGACTTTGAAAGTAACCAGCAATTGTTCCATTAACTAGAATCGATAACCATGCTTTATAAATGCATTCTTCGAACAAATTAACCCATTGGTGGTGAAAACCAAACTTAAGAAGGACAACAATTAGAAAGTCCCAATTTAGTCTGTCAAATGCTTTGTTCATATCAAGCTTGAGGGCAAAAATAGACCTGTTAGTCTTATGAGCAGAGTGTAGAGCTTCATGAACTGTGATAACTCCATCCAAGATTGACCTACCCTGGACAGAGCTTCCCTGACACAGATCTATGATGCAGGGTAGAATATCTCTCATTTTATTTGCAATGGCTTTAGTTAGGATCTTGTAAGAAATATTGCACATACTGATTGGCTTGGAGTTAGCCATAGATTCAGGGGTTTGCTTCTTAGGAATTAGAGAAATAAAAGTAGAGTTGAGACCTTTTGGGATATGATTGCTTTCTTGGAATTCTTTGATAGCAAAAATTACATCCTCACTTATGATGTCCTAAAAATCTTGATAGAAACAATGGGGAAAGCTGTCGGATCCCAGGGCTTTGTCTGGCTCCATGCTAAACAAGGCTTCCTTAATTTCCTCATTAGAAAATGGAGCTAGAAGCTTAAGGTTTATATCCTCATTTATTATGCTAGGAATGGATTGCAAGAGAATATCTTTGGCCTCCTCATTGCACTGCTATTCCTGACCAAGGATAGAATTGAAATAAGTTACTGCCTCCTTTCTAATTTCTGTTAAGTCTTGAGTAATAGAACCATCTACTTTTTTAAAATTTTTTATCTTGTTATTACTTCTGTTTTTAAGCATGGTGACATGAAAAAACTTGGAATTTGAATCTCCATATTTCAACCAAAGAGCCCTTGATTTTTGTCTCCAATAGATTTCCTCACAAGCCAAAATGTTATGAAACACTGCTAGTTTTATCCGTTCCTCCTACCTAGTAGTTTCATCAGCATCACCATGTTGAATCCTTTGATCAATTATCTTCAAAATTTCAACAACCTATTTTTTATTTTCAAAGAGGTTTCAAAAGACCTCTTTGTTCCAAGTTTGAAGCTTTTCCTTAACAAACTTTAATTTTCCAACAAGTTTAAAAGATGCACTACCCCTAACAGGCTGCTACCACCACTAAATTAAGTTATCTATGAAACTTGAATGTTTGATCCACATAGATTGAAATCTGAAAGGTTTCTTGAAGAATAGAGATTTAGGGATATCCAAAAAAATGGGATTATGATCAGAGGCAATTTAAGGAAGGGCTTGCAGGGTAGAATCACCAAAAAGAGTTGTAGCCTCCTTTGATATAAAAAACCTATCAAGCCTTTCTTGAATGAGATGACACCCTATCCGTTGATTGCTCCAGGTATAATTCGCTCCTCTAAGTTTTACATCCATCAACATGTTGGAGTTCACAAAGTCATTGAACTCATCCATGCTCCTGAGAGGTGGTCCATTTCCACCCATTTTGTCTGAAGGGTAAAGAGGATGTTAAAATCCCTAGCTAGAATCCAGGGGATATTATGGAATATTTCACTCATATTACCTAAGTACTCCCACAGTAGAGCTCTCCCTTGAATTGATGTCGGGGCATAAATATTTGAAAGGATCCACAACCTGTTGTTGTTTATTTCCTTAAATAAAACACTAATAACCTTATAATATTTTTGAATAATGGTGCCTTCTACTATCTGGGCATCCCACAAAGTCATAAGGCCTATAGAAGATTCTCTGGATGATTTGCAAACCATATCCCCTTGATTCCAATTTTTTTTTGCTACTTTTTTTGACTGAATCTCATTAGTTTTTGTTTCTTGCAACATGATAATAGTTGGATTCACTTGATTTCTTATTGCACTGACTTCCCTATGTTTGGGAAGGCCATTGAGGCCTCTCATGTTCCATAAGAGGAACTTAATTTAATTTTTTTGGGATTTCTTCCTCTCCCCCTCCCTTGAGGGGGTTTTCCTAATTTGTTGTCTTTAGGACCCGAAATAACCTATTGAAACAAGGTTCTTTGTTTTTCGTTGGCAATGTCATGTACCTTCCTTAGGATATTACATTACTTTAGGAGGAATTTATCTAATTAATTCATGTAGTGTAATAAATGCACATGTATTAATGTGCAAGTTGTAATGTGCAAGGTGTCCACTTGTACAACTAGATAGAGTGTCAACCAAGGAACTTATATTCCTATATAATGGCCATAGATAGATCATAGAATTACAACAAGGTAGAGAAGCATCATAGTGTGTGTATGGTATATAGGTAGTAGGGTAGTGTGTGTGAGTTATAAGCTTAGAGCACTCTCATGGAATAGTAGCATATCTTATGGAGTACCCATTTCCTCCATCGCTACTATTGTAATTATTTCATCATTCTTCTTATAGCATATTTGAGTCATATCAGTGATCCCAGTCGATAGCATCTATATTAAGATACAGTGGTTTATATGGATCTACTATATTATGGAGTGGAGTGGTCAAGTCAATGGATACCATATTGATGGAATGATATTGGCCTCCAAAACCACATGGACAATCCTCTACATAATTGATGTAATATTCACTCCCAAGGTCTGGCTCCAATGGTACAGGTACAAAGGGCTCTTCTTTGTGAGGACTACAGACAACTAAATATCGTCTATGCACTGGTTGTAGAATAGGATCATTTCTCTCAAAAAGCTCCATGTAAGTCAAAAAAGGAGGATTAACCATCCGATGAATCTAATTTAGGGTTAATCGTCTTGCTCTCAGATGAGGGCCTACACATAAGTGATGATAGATCTCATCTATGTCGATGGGTTGATGATGGTAACAGAAATAATGAGGACCAAGGTAGGCCCTTTATAACTCATCTTCTTCAAAACTACCCAACAACCAAAGCCCATCATTCACTCCTACTCCCACGGGGCACTCCTCCAAGTGAGGCCCCATGAATCTTACTTCTTGTACGCTGTCATCGCTATCTAAAAAAACTAGATAATTATACCTTATGTACGATATTACTAAGAAAACTGGCTCGATTTCTTCCTCTAAATGATCAAATTTGGGAAGAATCTCTTCGGTAACATGTATCAACTTTTTAGGTAGGAGGTGATGCACATATAAATGCCTGACATAGGGACCTTCAACTTCATCCTCAGATTCATCGTCGCTTGAGGATTCCTCGTCTGTGTCATAGCCTAGTCCACTCATATCGGAGGTGGACTCTGCTCCATATTCATTACAAATATATCCTAGCTCGAGATCATCTACAGTAAGGGGGTTACACCCCTGCACGTCTGTGTCATTAACTGCATCACGAGTTTGGTGTCCCAGGTTATCTCTAGGATTTAGTTCTGTCTCAATCTACTCGAAGAGCCCTTCATGATGATCTTTGAGTGGCTCAGCAGTAATGATAGATATCATAGGGTGATTCCTCCAAAAACTAGAAGGATCACGATGATATGGATTAAAATCCACATCGTCCACCAGACTGAGGTATAGATGATCCAAGGATGCTACTAGTAAATCATCCTGCCCTTGTACCTGTAACCTTAAGCTGAATCTATCAGTTGCTAACTGATGGCATAGTTCCAACAGAGTCCTATATCCTTGTTCGAAGAGACCAACGTTGTACTCGTGCCAATGATATAACCCAAAAATATGTCTGGTATAATCAAGATTTGACAGATAATGAACATTCACCATGAACAGTTTGTCATCATCTTCGTCCATGGGTGTACGAGTGGGAAGCTAATATAGCCCTGCATAGACAAAGTTGGTTTGGTTGGATGGTTCCCTCAATGGAACCATAGATCCAACCAAAAAGTGGTGAGAATGGGGGTGACCCATCTCTTGTGTTGTCTCCAAAATCGGTTTGAAGGTAACATTTTGTACAATGTACTCTTTGATCCCTGTAGTGGCTAGATGAACAGTCACCCGTGGTGTGGATGACCTTGCTGACAATGCAGGCGAGGTAGGCTAAAGCACCTCCTCTACTATGTCTTGGGCTTCCTCTACATCCATGGGGATGGGAGCCTCCTTGGAAATTGGTTTGGGTGCATGTTTTTCTTCTATCATGCCTATTTTCACCTTTTGCTTCCTTTTGTTCAAAAGCATCATTGATGTAGTCGGTCTCAAGGAAGTAGCAGTAGTATGCTCAGATATGTTTGACACAGATATCGATGGTTGAGCATCTACTCTTTGCTTTCTCTCTGGAATCTTAGCCAACGATGCTGGCCAGACGTCCAGGTGCGTTGACGGGAGTACAAAACCTCCTGGCATATCTTCCATGTTCACAAATTTGAATGGCTCTCCATTCGATGGTACCACATAAACTTGTCCCTCATGAATATACTTCACGCATTGATTCAATATCGAGGGAACACAACGCATCTCATGAATCCAAGGCCTCCCTTGAAGAATGTTGTACCGCATGACTCCTATGAAACATCACGGAGATGGTCTTTAGGTCTACTTGGATGGGTAGGACAATTGTACCAATCATTGAACATAATACGTCATTAAACACTCTCAACATGAATGTGGTTGGCACAATGTGTGATTTTGGCAGTTTTAAGGGACTCAAAGCCTTGGTTGTTATGATGTTGATCGACGAACTAGTATTGACCAAGGAACTTTTAAATGGCATGTGGTTGACACATGTAATTATGTACAACGATGGGTCAGCCATATTGGTGGGAACCGTCCTGATATTGTGATCGTAGAATTGGATCGTTTGTTCTTGAAACTACTGTACATGTCCCACAAAATTAGTAAATTCTTGCACATCCTGGCACTGTACTTTAATGGAACTCAAAATGTCCATAAGAGTCTCCATGTGCCTAGGGGACTATTGTATTAGCTCATATATCAACAACTTCGTAGGAGTTATCTATAGGTTTTGGACTAACCTACTCCTTATGGTCACCATCAGTCTTGTTGGTGGGCTTGGGATATTCTGCATCGATCGATGATTTGGCATGGCTTGTATTTGAATGGGAGCATGAGGTTGATTCGGTTGTTCATACCTCCCATGCCTTGTGAAATATTAACCATACCAATGAACCCCTAGGTAGGTGGTTCGACACACACCCGGTTGACATGACCAACATTGTTACGCGATGCCTCATGGTTTGGAAGTAGATTATTATAAATTCCCATGTTTTGGTTGTTCAATGCTAGTGGATTACTTGGCACTACAATCTCTCCTTTCTTAATCATATTTTGTATGATGTGTTTGAAGGACCAACATGCCTCGATGTCGTGGTCCTTCACTCGATGATAGATGTAAAACAAGTCATCCTTGTACCCCTTTGATTTAGGTTGATTGGGATCTATCATCTTGAATTTGGGTAATCTAATTGCCTTGGCCTCGCACAGTTGATTGAAAATCAACATCAGTGACTCCATAAATGGTGTGAACTGGTGAGGTGGGCATTGATCTTTGTTCTTGCCCCTATAATTGTCGTTGCACTTTTCATACTATGCAGGAGGAGGTTAGGCCTGATAATTCTATTTTTGTTACCCCTTGTCTCCCCTCTGGATATTAAGTACCTTTTGATTCACATGGGTCTGCTTGCCCTGTTGTTTTGTAGCACTCTTATTTTGTCCCTCTATTTTTTTCTTGAGCTTCAAGTTGCCTTCCTGCAACTTGATGTCCTCTATCACTTTGGCTTGCACCAAATCCTCCTCGAATGTAGGATACTGCTACAGGTACATCAGTAACAAGATGTGCTTGGCACAACTCTTCATAAACATTTAAGTTAAATCTATGGTAGGAATAGGAAATGGCAACTTTCCATTAGTCTTCTCCATCTATTTTCGTATTGCTCTATTGGATCGTCATCACATTGAGCTAGCACAGCCAGATCATAAGGATTGGTCTGTTTCTTGATGCCAAAGGAATAGCATTCAAGAAAGACATCATCTAATTGTTCAAAACCAGTTATGCTATGTTTATTTAGCTGATTGAACCACTCCTAGGCTAGACCGAATAGTGTCATGATGAAAGTACACAACAACAATGCATAATCGCTTGCTATCTGAAAACAATCATCCAAAAAGCTCGTGATATGTTTATGTGTATCCTCATCACTCTTGAACTTGTCTAACCTGGAAATATCAAAATGCTCAGGGTAAGTCATAGTAGGTACCAAAGGATCTAAAGGCTCATTATGAATTTTCCTTAATGTCAGCTTTTGGATAGCCGCACCTTGTTTCTCGATGGCTTTGACCTTCTTAGATAAGGCCTTATAGGCCTCCAAAGATAGAAAGTCCTCCTCCCTAAGTTGTTGTGGAGGTGTCCTAGGAGGTATTGTCTTCCTCATATGATGTGGAGGGCATTGCTCTTCCTCCTCCTCAGCTCAAGAGCTCTCAGGATATTCTTGCTTGTATTTGTCTCCCTATTCTTCTTCATGCTGCCTCTTCCTCTGATCATCGAGTGATGGTGGATGCTCCCTCTATTTGGCACTAGCATGAGTACGAGAATCTCTACACTCTCAATGCATATTGGCTTGCGATAAAGCCCTCCTATGTGTATGCTCTCTATGCTCATCATGAGGATATAGGCCAACCCTAGCTAGCCTATCCTCCTACTCCACATGCTCCTTCTAGGACAGGATACACTCTTTGCGCATGTTCTGCTCATATAACCTCTGTCTAAGGAGCCTCTGTGCCTGAATATTTTCATCTTCAATATGTTTCCTCTCTAGGCGAGCATCCTACAATTTATCTTGGAGGAGTTGGCATTTTTGATCTGATTCCAATCAATGTGATCTATCGATCTGATCAGTTGTGGGAGGCCTCTGGTATCCATGCTCTATACGAGTGACTTTATGGGTTCTACACCCATCAGACTGATGTGTTGTGCCTTTGCCTTATTGAGGTCTGATAATGGAGGGGAATATTGTTCTAATATATTTAAGAAATTTTGTAAGCAATGTGGTATTGCAAGACAGAAGACTACTCCATATACACCTCAACAGAATGGAGTTGCAGAGAGGTTGAACAGATCACTGATGGAGAAGGCTAGAAGTATGCTCAGTGGTGCAGGTTTGGCACAGGAATTCTGGGCAGAAGTAGTGAGTGCAGCATGCTACTTGCGAAATCGGTCACCTACATCAGCATTGCCAGATCAAACTCCATTTGAAGCTCTATTTGGTAAGAAACCTTCTATTTCACATCTCAGAGTTTTTGGTTGTGATGCATACATGCATATTCCAAAGGAGAAAAGAAGTAAGCTAGATAATAAGGTCATTAAATGTATATTTATTGGTTATAAATATGGTGTTAAAGGATATAAGCTTTGGAATCCAAAAAATAAAAGTACAGTGTACAGTAGAGATGTGGTGTTTAGGGAGATGATCAGTGATTCCAGGAAGGTAGTTACATAAGAGGAACCTGGAACGGTCCAATTTGATCTCATGGAAAACTATCAGATAGTAGAGGATCTAGAAGAGGAGCATACAGATGAGGATATGGAAGAGGAGCATACAGGTGAGGATTTGGAAGAGGATGAAGAAGAGGTTCATACACCTATGGTAAGGATATCAACACAAGAAAGGAAGCAACCTGAAAGGTACAGTCCATCTGCTTTTCCTACTTATTTTGTACTATTTGGTTACTAATGAAGATCCTAGAACAGTTAGAGAAGCTTTTAATTCTGGAGAGGCAAACCGTTGGGAAGAGGCCATGGATGAGGAAATGATGTCCTTGAAAAAGAACAGAACATGGGATTTAGTGAAATTACCAAGTGGTAGGAAAGCAATAGGTTGCAAGTGGATCTTTAAGAAGAAGCAGAATGCTGAAGGTAAAGTGGAGAAATATAAAGCTCGCCTAGTTGCTAAAGGTTTTTCCCAAGTTGAAGGAATTGATTATGGTGAAGTTTTTTCTCCCGTTGCAAAGCTAACATCAATTAGATTTATGTTAGCTCTATTTGCTGCATTTGATCTTGAAATAGAAAATATGGATGTGAAAACTACATTCCTTCATGGAGATTTGGAGGAAGAAATCTATATGAGGCAGCCTGAAGGTTTCACTGTTGCAGGAAAGGAGGATCTGGTATGTAAGTTAAAGAAATCATTGTATGGACTAAAACAATCACCTAGAATGTGGTACCAAAAATTTGATACTTATGTTTTAGGAATTTGTTTCATTCGTAACAATGCTGATCACTGTGTGTATTCAAAGAAAATTGGTAATGTAATTGTCATTATAGTTCTTTATGTTGATGACATGTTACTAATTGTAAATAGCAAGAAACTGGTCAGGGAAGTAAAGTCTCAGTTGGCATCGCAGTTTGACATGAAGGATCTTGCCCCTACAAATTTTATATTGGGTATGCAAATAAAAAGAGATCGCTCTAACAGAAAGTTGTGGCTGGATCAAAAAAAGTATGTTGAGACAATGTTGAAAAGGTTCAATATGCAGGATTGCAAACCGGTGAAGGTACCTATTTCTTTAGGTGAAAAATTGTCTGCTGAAAAATGTCCAAAAACAGAAGAAGAGGTAGAGGAAATGTCACATATTCCTTATGCAAATGATGTAGGGAGTTTAATGTATGCCATGGTTTGTACTAGAGCAGACATTGCCCATGCAGTGGGAGTCTTGAGTAGATATATGTCTAAACCTGGTAAAGAGGATTGGACTGCTGTGAAAAGGGTTTTTAGATATTTGCATGGCACCTCTGATTTTACAATATGCTATGAGGTTACAGGTAAAGAAAACAAACAATTGGATATAGAAGGGTTTGTTGATGCAGATTGGGCTGGAGATCTGGACAAGAGAAGATCTACTAATGCTTATGTATTCAATTTTTTTGAAGGGGCCATTAGTTGGATGAGCAAGAGGCAGACTGTTGTTGCTCTTTCAACTACTGAAGCTTAGTATATGGCAGCCACTGATGCAAGTAAGGAAGCCATATGGCTGCAAAGACTATGTTCTGAAATTAGGTTCTTTCAAGGAGCTGTGAAGATAAACTATGACAGAGTGCCATATTTTTGGCAAATAACCCTGCTTACCATTCAAGAATGAAGCACATTGATACAAAGTTCCATTTCTATAGGGACATGCTTGAACAGAAGAGAGTGTTGCTGGAAAAGGTAGACACCAAGGAAAATGTTGCAGATGCTTTAACCAAGGCTGTAAGCACTGAAAATTTTAGATTCTGTACAATTGAAATGGGTCTGGCAAAGTATTCAACAAGTGGGAGAATGTTGGATGTGTCTCATTATTTGTTGGAAAAGAATTGTACGACAGGAACTACAACACAAAAGACGATGGGTAGGGGGGGTTCGGGGGGGCCGGAGGCCCCCAAGGACCCTCGGCTATGGTAAAGGTGATTACGTAATAGGTGATGGCTCAGGGTGCATAGGGGGATGCCCTCGGATACGATGAAAGTGATTGAAGTCGGCGAAGCCGGCTATGTTGAAGCCGACGGAAAAATTTTCACCTACTTTTATCGCTACTTTTCACCTACTTTTATCACTACTTTTGGAGTGAACCCCAGGATTCCCATGGTTGGTGGGTGGTTAGTGGGTGTGGGTGGTTTAGCCCACGGTGTTGTATCCACGATACCCTAATACCACTTGGTGGTTTAGGGTTGTATGAGTTTCCTTATATAATTATTGTAATGTCCCATTTTAGGGAGATGAGAGAGAATAATATATCGAGGATAGACTCTTGTTTGTTGGACTAGCCCAAATTGGGTGAACCAGGGTAAATATTGTGTGTTATATGTGCATTGAATGGTGTCATTATTTCCTTAGTTATTATTTCTACATTATTTCTAGAATATTTTTCTATAAATTCTCTTCATTTGGTATCAGAGCCAAGTCATTAGCCATAGGGGGATGCCTTTATTGCTAGGGTTTAAATCCATTTGAAGAATATCTAGGGTTTCTAGGAGAGAGAGGAAACCTATTCTGGAGTGGGAGTTACGCAGAAGGAGTTTGAAGGAAAAATGTCAAGAAATCATTCAAGGATAGAGATCGAGAAATTTGATGGCAAAATTTTTGAGCTATGGAAGTTAAAGATGGAAGATATGCTCGTGGAAAGAGATCAGTGGGCTGCTTTTTCAGAAACAACAAAACCTACGGGTACTTCCAATGAAGATTGGGAGAAGATGAATCGAAAAGCAAGGAGTTTGATTCGACTGTGTCTTGTAGATTCGGTGCTCATCAATGTTTTGGAAGAAGCTACAACAAAGGATCTCTGGGAAAGGTTAGGGGCTTTGTATCAATCGAAGTCCCTAGTGAACAAATTATTCCTAAGAAAGAAACTGTACAATCTTAGGATGCATGACGGGGATTCGGTTGCAGATCATCTAAATGCATTCAATACAGTGGTAAGTCAACTAACATCTGTAGAAATTAAGTTGAGTGAGGAAGATAAATGCATTACTTTGTTATGCTCTTTACCAAATTCATGAGATAACTTAGTAGTAGCAATTGGTAGTACAACTTCATCCACATTGAAGTTTGAAGATATAGTGGCATCTCTATTATCTGAGGATATGAGGAGAAAATCCATGGAGGGCACATCTAAGGAAGCCCTAATAGTGAGAGGGCGTACCAAGGAGAAGGACAAATCTAGATATGGTGATAGGTCTAAGTCTAAAGGTAGATCCAAGTCTCGGGGGAAGTTTGAGAGAAAATGCTGGAATTGTGGCAAGCCTAGTCATATGAAGAAGGATTGCAGATCAAAGAAAGCTGAGTCTGGAAAAAAGTCTGATGAATCAACTTCCACAAAGATGAATAAATCCATTGATGAAGTAGGGGATGTATATCTGGCATCCTGCTCATCGTGCTCCACACAAGTAGATAAAAATGATTGGTTGATTGATACTGGTGCCTCTTTTCATATGACTCCTCATAGAGGGTGGTTCAGTGAATATGAAAGATATGATGGAGGGGAGGTACTATTGGGAGATGATTCACCACTCAAAATCATGGGTTGTGGAAGAGTGAAAATTTTGCTGCAGGATGGTAGGGTTAAGACCCTACCAGGTGTGATGCATATTTCGAGACTTGCTAGAAATTTGATTTCGATAAGCAAAATGGCCGATGCAGCAGTGAATGTCAATTTTGGCAAGGATTCATGCAAAATGGTTCATGGATCAATGGTGTTGGCAAGGGGAGTTCGGATTGGAACATTGTATAAGCTATTGGGAAGCACTATGACAAATGAGTGCAATAGCTCAACTGTTCTCGAGGTTGATTCTGATAAAAGCTTAACACTCTGGCATCAAAGGATGGGACATATTGGAGAAAAGGGATTGCATACCCTGTACACAAAAGGTATGGTTCATGGTATCCCTAATTACTCAATGTATTCCGAGTTCTGTGAACATTGTATTTATGGTAAACAGAATCGAGTTAGTTTTCCATCTGGTGCCACAAGATCTAGTGGGGTACTAGATTTGATCCACAATGATATTTTTGGTCCTGTTCCTATGCCGTCTCTTGGAAAATCATGGTATTATGCTTCCTTTGTTGATGATTTTTCAAGATATGCATGGATTTACTTTCTTAAGAGCAAATATGAAGTGTTTGAAAAATTTAAGGAATTTAAAGCACTTGTTGAGAATCAAACTAATAAAAGGACAACGCAAAGTACGATGGGTAGGGGGGGTCCAGCGGCGAAATTTTCACCTACTTTTATCGCTACTTTTCACCTACTTTTATCGCTACTTTTGGAGTGACCCCCGGGATTCCCACGGTTGGTGGGTGGTTAGTGGGTGTGGGTGGTTTAGCCCATGGTGTTGTATCCACGATACCCTAATACCACTTGGTGGTTTAGGGTTGTATGAGTTTCCTTATATAATTATTGTAATGTCCCATTTTAGGGATATGAGAGAGAATAATATATCAAGGAGGATAGACTCTTGTTTGCTGGACTAGCCCAAATTGGGTGAACCAGGGTAAATCTTGTGTGTTATATGTGCATTGAATGGTGTCATTATTTCCTTAGTTATTATTTTTGCATTATTTCTAGAATATGTTTTTGTAAATTCTCTTCATGCCTCTATCTATGAAGATGACATTGGCATCATGTTGTGTCCTATACTATAAACTACCATGCATAGATAATGGGTGGGTGACATGAGGGTTCTTAGAAGCCTCTCCATGCTCTCTAGTAGTCCTGACAATGCTCCAACTACGCTCACTCAAGGCATGAGTGGGTAGAACAAAATGCTTGCAGCCTAACTGATCTAAAACACTACCTAGACCCTCTAGCTATCTAGACTGCCACTGCTCATGCGGTGGGATGTCATTATATCCCACCTTTGATATATCAATGGTGATCTTGCATGGTGGACCACATGCAGGAGTATGGGTAGACCTATGCTTGGCAACAAGCATCTTTGCCTACCCCTGAATGGGCGGATATCTAGTCCTTCTATACTCAAAATGTGGAGGCATGGATCCTCCTATGGACTTACTACGTAGGGGCACTAGCCTGGTCCCCTGCACAACATAATATTCTGTCGATCCCATGGATGCGTAATGGTTTTCGAGTGGAGCACCCTCATGCTGAGAGGCTCCCTACTCTATCATGTACCTAGAGGAGTGTACTGAAGCTCCTCTAGTAGGGGTATGATCTATGAGGTCCCCTCATGTCGAGTTATCTCCTCTAATGCTTATCGAATGACGTTTGGTTTGCTCATGTGGGTGAGGACTCGACACATGCTACTATAAATTAGTTAGGGGTTGGTCATTGGCATTAGGTTTATACCTTTTCTTACCACCCCGTGTATCCACCATTGTGTACCTAACGTCTAGATGTATCTTTTATTATTAAGAAAACAAGGTATACAATGATGATTATCTTGATTTAAAATTTGAAATTGAGCCCTAAATTGTTTGATGTTGTTTCAATGATGTGTTGTATTAGTATAGAAACTCTTGTCATATTTTGCAAATTTTGTTGGATTTTATTCTCAGTTTAATGGCTTTCACATGTACGCTCGTAGCTCGACAACCTGGATGTGACTTCCAGGCTGTGTAAATCCCCCGTGTGTGGTAATGAAACCCACACCCGGACAAGGACCATAGGTCTTGCCAGATCCTCACCCAATCTCACCCAATCAGTGTTATACCCTTCGAAGAGAAGTACATGCAATTTTTGTGTGCTACGAATGGTTCTTGGATCCGATATTTTTCTAATATCAAAGGTTTCTAGGATTTGGGCCAACAGATGGAAATTATGCCCATCGTATTTGAACCCTACTAGTGGTTGTATGTGAAGCCCAACTCACTAGAGTTTAAGTGCCAAGTGGTGTGTGTGGTTATTTTTAATGTACATAAAATAAATGCATCATATAGCACACATGCTCAGTTTTTATGTGCTATGAAAAATGAAGAATGTTTTACATTCAGAAAATGCAAACTAATCTAGATGCTCTTTTAGAAAATTCACATTACGATGATAATTGTCCACTAATTGGGCCTCACACATGCAAACCAAACAAGACACTCTATCAAGCATGCTATAGCCTAGGATAGACTTAAATCATAGGTCTGCTATTCCTATCAGTGCCTTCCTATGGAAGTAAATGCAAAAGTAAACTAGGATGATTGATTACCCTTTTTATTTAGTGGTTTTTCTTAATTTGCATTTGAAATTAAGTATTTTGTAAAAACACGGAGAGAAACAAAATGACAAAGGGTTGAAAATAGGGCCTACCTCAGGTCCTACAATGATTGGCCCTTTGATTTTTACTATCCATGCTATCAGCTAGAAACCATAGGTCTAAGCTACAATTCTAACTATTGCCCACATGTTGAACCTGTGGTTCAATTGTTGGCCCACAACTGATAACTGCGGTCTATACCTACAAGTCAAAAATGTCAATAAAATATAGTCAGATGCTATTTATTCAGAGTTCCATTGTGATCGCCTCTGTAACCACCATAAAGGCGCACACCTGATCAAAATCCTTATCGTAATAATGAAAATGATAACAACATGCATAAAATCAAGAAATGACAACAAAATAAGTAATAAATGCTTTATTTCATTATGAGGTCAAATCCAAGTTACAAGTACATCCCTCTTAGGGATAATCATGTTGATACAATATTACAATAAGATTCTTGTGCAATTATTTCCCTCTTAAGGGTGGGTGTGATATTTCAAATGCCTTCGTAGGGTGACACAAACTGCTCTATGGTGGATATGACCCTCTTCTTCGCGTTGAGGAAGGAATTGGATGATTGACTCTCCTTTGCACCTACTTTCCTATGATCAAGAAACCACACAAGCAAGTTATACAAATAGGCAGCCTCTCGTAATGAGGCCCTTTGAAGGATAAATGCATAATAAAGCCATTGAAAACATGAAATCAAGAAAGCATGTAAAGAACATTTAAACTATGCTAAACTAATAAATATTATTGGAAATGAACAAAAGAGTGCAACAACTAAGAATTGCATGGTTTAGTTAGAAGAAATGAAGCATAAAAGTATATAAAGAAACCATGATTGCCCCTTCTATGTTAATATAATCAAACTGATCTAACACTAATTATATTGGTCAGAAAGCTCAAAAATAGTGACTAAACTGTACAAATGATCAATTTATCCTAATTAACCAGACATAAATGAAAATAGTAAGGTGGCGATACCTTTGTTGCAAACCGCAGCACTAGTGTGCGGTCTACACTGTAAACCACAGATGAAAGCCACGGTGAGCAACCAAGTAGGTTTACCCTCAAAATCAAGGGCAGTGGGTTTTTCCTCCTTATCCAATTGATGTTCAAGGGTCACCTTCAGTGTCCTTCTGATAGGTTTGGTGGTTTAATTGTTGAATTGGGCCTCCATTCATCTGGATTTGTGTTTCTTTGTGTTCTAGCTCCTTAGGGCATCCATGGCATGAATTGAAATGATGCTAGGTGAATTGGCAAATGAATAGAAACTAGGCTCTCTCAGTATACTCAAGTGAGTCTACAATCCAATAGGTCTTTGCTTCTCTAATATCCAATACTTTCTTGATCTCTTTGCACTAATTTGAAGGGGTATTTATTGGACTACCCAAGGGCTAGGGGTGGCTTCATGGAGAAGTCAAGAAGAAGAAGGGGTGGTTAGGACAATTGGATTGGAAGCTTCTATTCTTTAACCACCTTCTTCTAGAACAAATGGTCATTCAACCCGATTTGGCTCGGATGAAGGCCAACTGAACTTTAGTTAAGACCACAGGTAATAGCTGTGGTCCAGACTATAAACTACAGGTGTCAACTATGGTTCAACCTGTAGACCACAGGTTTAGGCTGCAGTTCAAAATGTTTAGGCCAAGGAGCCCAATTGAGTGGTTAAAACCACTACTATATCTTGGAGTCTATACAAGATCCTCCATATGGTCTTCTAGCATGTCCATATGAGTAGTCACTTTCAACATGACATGTTTCAGGTGTCTACACATATACCTCTAATTATCCTCATTTTTGAGGTGCTCACACTTTGCATGAACATTTTTCAACTGGTCTTGGAAGATCTGCTACCGTTGTTCTGACACTAATTTCTATGATCGATCGAAAGTATTGGTCATATGAAGTCTCTGGTGTACTCATGCTATCTTAGTATATTTGTTGATATGACCTTTGATATACTAGTTTGCTACACTCTTGCCCTTGTTTGTGTAGATAGCATTCATGTTCTGGTGTTTTTTGTACTCTATGTCAGCATGGGTCGATAGGGTAATTATACTGCGAGAATGCTTGGAACATTCTCATGGTTCTCTAATGGTCCTACGTATGCTCTCACTATGAGAACTCATAGAATTAGAGTTTACAACTGAGGGTTTGTACCCAATCTACCCTAATACTCTATCTAGACCATCCAACTATCTAGTATGCCATGGCTCATGTGGTGGCGTACCATTGAATCCAACCTTCAACTTATCAAATGTGAACTTGCTAGGTTCATTATTGTTTGAAGTCAATATAGGCCTATGCTTTGAATCAGGCCTCTCTTCTTACCTTTGAATGGATAGATTTTCTACTTGTCTATTTTGATCGGATGGGGGCCTTGAGCCACCCTTATCTCAAGTACATATGGGAAAAAATATATTTACTGTCCCTTCCTCAATGATGTACTCTTTAGCGGATACCATGGATCCATGATGTGTATGATCAAGATATATGCTCCCATGCATGAAGGACCCATATTGGGATCTTCCATGCTTAGATCCATCTCATGAGGCATGTGCATTGCCTCCTCTAAGTGGGGTATTATGATGAGAACCCCCACGCATAGATTTATCCCCTCTAATGCTCATCAAACATCATTCAAGAGGATATTGTGATTGAAGGTTCTCCACGTTCTATTGTGCAATGGGTGGAGCTTCAAATTTGACCTCAATCCTACAATGAGATTGAACTCTTCATGTTCTAACCATGATATTATATTATCTTGTATGTAAATTTTAAAGCACACAAAGCAAACGATTATGATTATCTCTTTTAAATTTTTATTTGTGAGCCCTAAGTGGTTTTATGTGTTTGAGATTTATTGAAAACTCTAAACTACTCTCATCGTGTTTGAAATTATTAATGATATACTCAATAGTTAAGGCTTTCACATGTATACTCGCAGCTCAACAACCTGGCAATGAAATTCTAGGCCATGTAATCCAACCTATAATATGTGGTAATGAATTCCATACATGGTCAAGGAGCACAGGTCTTCCTGGTCCTCACCCTATTCACTCGTAATCAACAATATACATCTTTGAAGAGAGATACATGCAAATTTTCCATAGGCTATGACGATTCTCATATCCAGTATTGGTCTAGTAACAAGGATTAAGGGAGTTGGTCCAACATATGGAAATAACTGCCATCATCATTGAACTCCACTAGTGGTTGGATATGACTTCCAACTCACTAGTGTTTAGATAGTAAGTGGTGTGTGTGGTTATTTTTACTTTTGCATGAAAAACAAATGCACCACCAAGCACAAAAATTATATTTCCTAGATACCTAATAAAATGATGTCTATCATTTAGAAATATGCATTTAAATTTAGTCTATATGCTATTTCAGATATGCAACTAAAATGTCATAATTGGCCTTTGATTGGACCACGACAAGTAAATTATACAGATAGACTCTAACTGTTAACCACAGTTCAGACCCATAGGTAACAGTGCTAGCCATGGGACAAATCCACAAACCAAGAAACTAGTCACAGGTGATAGATGTAGCTAATAGAGCTAGTCGTAGTTATCAGACATGGCTGACAGACTGCATAAAATTTCTTATAAAATTCATTTTCCTTACTATTTTTCTAGGTGTTTTAATTACCTACAATAGAAAACAATAGAAAACAAATATTTCAGAGGACCAAGGGTTACCTATTTTTCCTCATTTGATGAAGAGGCAGTTTGATTCTGCCTATTTTTTGCTCTACTACTAATCACGATTTTCAAGCATGGCAAAGTCAGTGCACCATGGCTATTACCCATGACTGACACCTGCAACACACAAATATATAAAATCTATCAATTCATGTGGAATTTGTGGGGTCCCACTATGATCGCCATCTGTACCTATCTAGAAAGCATACACCTAAACTAGTATACCAATGAAATCAACATTAAAGCATGTAAATATTGATAATAATGGAATTAACAAGAAAGAGAGATTTATTTTATTAATTTGTCAAATCACGGTTACAATTCATCCCTCTTAGGGATACCCAAATGTTGATACAATTAATATAATTTGAAGGCCCCAAAGGGGTAGGTGCAATACGTAGAATCTCCAAATGGATAGGATTTGCTCAAGATCTATGGTGACCTTCTTCTCTCCTTGGAAGAGGTATTTGTTACCTTGAATACTTTGATGATGGAGTCTTGAAAACCCTACATTCAAGAAACAACTAGAAATGATTAAAAGCAAAGGATGCCTCTCTTGATAAGGCTTTGAAATAATATTGCATAAAACATGTCACAAAATCAAGAAATCTTGTAAAACTACCAATCTATGCAAGAAATAAAGAAATTATAATAAATAATATAAAGGAATCATATATGTACCTATGAATCATGCTAATTAAGCATTAGTAACTTCAAAATGCAGGTAAATAGTAACAACTAGTCTAATTGCTAAAATGTTAAGAAATAAAGGAGATCTATCATCAATCTCTAATTTAACTGTACAACAACATCTAGGAAAGTTAATCTAAACTAGATTTATCTACATTAATGCATTACAAGGTAAAATAGGGATCAAACCCTCATTGTAGTTTTGTGGTGTAGCGGGCTCTGTTAGCTACAGTTGACAACCATGATTGAGTTGAAAGTATTCTTGCTCTCCTCATTTGGGCTTGGATCTCCAATTCTCCTTGTTGAATTGATGATCAAGGGTCGCCTTAGTGTCCTCTGATGGATTGGATGTGTGAATTGTCTGAATTGGTGATAGAATGGGTTCTATTGCATTTCTTGGTCCTCCTATATATCTAGGACCTTCATGGCTTCGAATGACATTTTGACCTCCAATTGTGCAGTAAGAATAGCAAGTGAGTCTACAATTTGATAGGGCTTCATTGCATTCAATTGACACTCTTCCTAGATAGTATCCTCCATTTTGAGGGGGATATTATAGCACATTGAAGGCCTTGCTCTAGCTTCATGGAGAAGACAAGAACAAGAAATCAATAGTTGAAGTAGTTGGAGGGAAAGTTCTAGAGACTTCTCCACCTAAAAGTTATTTAGATTAATTGCCCAGGCCATTGTAACCGATTCTAGGTCCAAAACTGCTTTGATGCTAGTTGTAGCTCTAAGGTGTATCTAGTTGTGTTAGCCATGGGTGTCAGCTATGGCTAAGGTTGAGTTAAGTAACTTTGCCCAAATTGAGTGGTTAAAACCACTGCTTCATTCATATGGTATGTTAGCATGTTCCATATGAGTAGTCGCCTTGACATGACATTCTTTAGGTGTCTACAAAACCCTTTTAGTCACAATTGATAAATCTTGTGGGTTCCTCTTAATGATGGTATGAGGCTTAGTCACCATAAAAAAGGTTGAAGTTCCTTGCTAGATTGATCTAGATGGATAATTTTACCTCAAGGTGAGGGGAGCTTCAAGAATGTTATCAGTCTATGGCACAAACCATCCTTTATAGGTGTTATATTTGAATCAACTATGTGGTACATGGATGGAGCTTCAGGGCCCCTCATTAGGCTGGCTCAAGTGGTAGTTCTTACTTGCTTTTTTTCTAGAGCAGGAATTTGTCCCAATATAGTAAAAAATTCACTACACTAGTATTAAGGTATTACTTTTTGATGACTTTGTGGGGTGCCAATCTTAATTAGTGATATATCCTAGATCCTACCTTTATATTTTTTTGATAAGGTTGGAAGAAGGGTTTTTGAAAGGGTCCCAACCCTTTTACATCATCAAAACATATAAATATACCTCATGAAAATTCTAAAATGAGATAAACTTAAGTCAAATTTAGAACATACACATAAGCCTCTTATGAAATCCAAAATATGATAATATTTAGGTCACCTATTCTAAAGTACTACCCATATATTAAACAATATAGTCTAGGATAGACTATGGACAACATTCCAATCACTAAAACCACCCAACTAAAAATAGGGCATAGATAGAGAATTGAAGAACCAAATAAAACCCTCCTTTTTATCAACCTAGAATTAGACCACACCTTCATCCTGAGTGTTTTCTTTTCTACATACATGCTATCACTGCATTTTGTTCCTCCTTTTTTGGCTAAGGTAGTAATTTTCAAGTTGGTTTCTTCCACACCTTCATTTCTAAAAATCTAGTGGGATGTTTCTTCCTAATTATATTAAGATTCATTTGGGTTTCATTTGCCACATATATAGTTATTTATCTTTGCAAAATATCCTTATTTTAATATCTACTAGGCTTAGATTCACATCCCATATCAATATCATTTCTTTTACTATTCCTTGTTGTTCTAGAAATAGCAAAACTTTTTTTCCATTTTACTAAAACTTTTCTTTGACTAGATTCATGAGGTTCTAAGTTTTCCTTTTCATATTTATTTATTTTAGGTGTTTGAATATCCTTAATCATAGTATCACTTTCAACAATTTTCCTATCCTCATTTTCTAGAGTTTTAACATCTTCATTTTCAAAGTTTTCTAAGGATTCATGGTAGGAATTTTATTTTTTGACAAACATGGACTAGAAATAGAGGGGCATACCTTAAAATTATCATCCACAATATCCCCTTTTTCAATTGTGATTGTAGCCAAGCCATTCTCTTTTTGTATTTAACATTCAAAGCATCTAGTGATTTTTTAAAAACTTTTAACTTCTAAAAATTTAAAAAAAAAATTTTAACTTCTAAAAAATTTTTAACTTCAAAAAAATTTTAACTTCTAAAAAATTTTTAACTGCTAGATCTATTTCTATAGTTTCTTTCCCAACTAATTAGGGAAAAACTCCCCACATGTCCAAATTTGAAGCAAACATTGCATTTGACAGGCATGTTCTCATATTCAATCACTTGCAACCATTTTCTAAATTTGAAATAAGTTCACATGAATGTGGTAGATCTATCTCTAAATTGATATTAACACAAAATCTAGCATAAAGTAACTAGGATATCACAACAAAGGCTGGATAAATTGCAATAATTTTATCAAATTATTTTTAAATTCCTTCAAATATTTTTTCCCTCTAAAAATATAAAAGGAGCCTTGGTAATTGAACCCAAACTGGGACCTATATAATATTCTAATGGTAGGGATAAAATTCTAGAATCCAGTGTTTTAGGAATAGTTCTATTCTACCATAAAACCATGGGACCTTTTGTAGAAATTGATTCATGTCCTCCTAAAAATTAAATTCTACCAAAAAAAATTAGGAAGAGAAACTATTTCCATAAACCCCAACGGTTTTCATTTTCATAAGCCTATTTTTGGACTGAATCTAGATCTGATCTAGTTCTTATAAATTTTCCTACTAAAAAAATATTCCCTTGATCTACTCCTAGATCTACAAGTTCATCTAGAATGATTAATTTGTCTTTTTCCATTAACAAATTGAAACATTTCTCTAGCATGTTCATCTTTCCTTTAATTGCATTCAACTAGTGTTTTGTTCCAAAATTATAAACATGCTCAAGAAATATTTTCCCTCAAAATATTTTTCACCAATAGAGGATCCAATATCCTACTTCCCTAAGTTGCACTCACCATTCTAAGGAAGAAAAACCTCTAACTCATACCCTCCTTCCAATTTCATGGTAGTCGTCCCATCAAACTATACATCATACCCTAAATCATGTGACATCTTGCTCCATGATAATTATTTTTGTTGCACCCATCAATAGGAACCCTACCATATAATATTATCCTTCAATAAAGGCCATAGTTTTTGCACCCCTTAATAGGAACCCTGCCATAGAATAGTATCCTATAGTCGAGACCATAGACACTACAGTCCTTAACAAGAACCCTACCATAGAACAATATCTTACCTCTAATTTTATAGTTATTGTACCCCTCAATAGGAACACTACCATAGAATAGTATCCTACCATTGAGATCATAGCTATTGCACCCCTCAATAGGAACCCTACCATGGAATAATATCCTATCATCAAAACCATAGCAGCTGCACCCCTCTATAAGAACCCTACCACATAACCATATCCAACCATTGAGACCATATCCATTACATATCTCACTAGGAATCCTACCACAAAAAAAATATCCTACCATCGATATTATATTCGTTGCACCCCTCAAAAATAACCCTACCATAAAATAATATCTTGCCACCAAGATCATAGTCGATGCACCCCTCAATAGGAACCCTACCATAGAAATATATCTTACTTCCAAGACCGTTGTTGTTGCACCCCTCAAAAATGTATGTTAGAAAGGAAACCCATTAGTTCAACCTTGTGGCATATTGCTAGTCCTATCCTACCTATATCCTTGGGCATGGATTTTACGTATTATAAAACTTTACACTCACAAACATAAGTCATTCATCATTATACAAAAATATCAAATCATTCATCCATAAATAATTATCCATGATAACAATCCACACAATGAGATATAGATAGATAATACCCTTCGTGTAGGGAACCACCAACAATACTCCTTAATAAATGATTTTTTATCCTCTCTAATTATCTCGAGTTAGATAGAATTAGGATAATAAAGCCTTACCTGGAGCAAGACAACATGGCCTCTCTTGAGAGTACGATGTTTGACTCAATCGAAGGCCATCAAGAGTTTTTATAAGGTTAAATCTTTGTTGAGATGTGATCTTTAGGTGTACTTTGAAATCAAGGAGAAAATATATATGGGAGATAAAATAAAAACAACTAAAAAAGATAAAAATATAACCTAAAAATATGGTGATGCACCAAAGACCAAATAAAATCTCCAAGCACAACAAGCCTAAATGTTGTGTCACCATGAATACTTCCTCTCCTTATCCAAATGATAGTTATAGGTTTACACACATAAATATATTGCTCAAAGCATGATAACCATAGATGGATACTCAATATATATGTGTAGGCCTCCCATATATACGCATATGCAAGTAAAACTCAAAAATAGGTAAAGATTGCAAACATATACACACATACAAATATGGGTCAAAAGCATGAGAACCATAGATGGCTACCCAAAATAGATGCATAGGCCTCCAATATATATGTTCAACAACATTACAAATATTGTGCCAAAAGTGGGGGTTCAATTTTCCATAAGTCACTCAGGATATGACTGCTATACAAAAAGAAATGAAGGAAAATCTTACAACTATACATATGAAAATTCACCTATCCTTTACAAAGCTAATACTACTACTATTCATAGATTACAAAGAGGAGTATTTCCCTTCAAAAATCATGTAGATATTTCAATATGACTACTGCTTCCTAGAACTTGGTCATATCTTAATTTAAGCTATTGATCTCCCCAAGGTCTCTAGATCTAGTGATATGCATGTCAAATGGTTTTTATGGATGAGCAACTACCATCATTATTGTCATCTACCTCCTTTTTGGGAATTCCCATGATCTTAGTGTAGAAGATTCATTTATTTAATATTTTATATTTGGGGTTGCTTTTGCTATGAACTTCAAGCTATTATTGTCATTTTTAAGAGATATGCAATATTATTTTGTAGAAAAGGACCATACTTTCAAAATATTGTACACCTTAGAAAATTTAGGTTTTCAAGATATGGGTGTTTTTCTTCTTCAGAAGTCTCTTCACCATATGGTATTGAAATCTTTATGACCTCAAGAATTTTAACTGTGGAACCCCTATGTCAAAACTTTTCCTCCTTGTCTATGGTTGGGACTTTATAAAATTTTGACTCTTGGATCTTCTACACCTTCTAGGACTTTAAACTTTTAATTTTTTGAAGTTTACCTCAAAAGTTGAATTTTCTTTTATTTTTTAAAAAATATAGTAACATTTGGGGCACATTAAGGGTTTACTCTCCTTGTAAATAAACTTTAGGTCTCAACAAGTACAACCTATAGCCTTTAATGTTGGACATTTTGATTCCCTAAGTCAAATTTGTCATTGATGTCACCAGATGAAGTCATCATTAATGTCAAGGACTTCGTCAAGAAACAAAGTTGTCAAAGTTGTCATTTGATATCCGGGAAGAAGGCCAAAGGTCAAGATAATTAGTGCTAAAGTTAAAGGCAAAAAGGAATCATAATATCTTAATAGTGTTAGTCTCACAATGACACTAAGAGGGGGGTGAATCAATGTAGCTCTTTAAAACTTAAATCTTCAACACTCAAAGCCAAAACAATGAAAACGTAAAACCAAATAAAGCAAGTGTAACAAGATAACATCACACAACACAAGATGTACTGAGGTTCACCAATTTGTCTACATACCAAAAAATGACTGTTTGGACTCCCATCCAAATCCACCCTTTGCAAAGCACCAAATTTACAATCAATTTACCAGAAACTACTGGAAGGAGCACCAACCCTTGATTTATTTGCACCAACAAAAAGGAGCACCAACCCCTGATTTATCTGCACCAATAGAAACGAGCACCAACCCCTCTACCAAGCACCCACTTGATTTTAATATTGATAATAAAATGACATATATGAATGTCTTCACTGAAACAAAAACCCTCTATGTTCTGTAAGCTCAAAATCTAAAACTTTCTATTTCACCCAGTATAACATCCCTCTCTTTGCATTACTTAGAATTTGAATCTTCTCTTCTCACACAAAAAAATTAATTTCTCTCTTAGTTCATTTTGCTAATTGTTAAAGGCTTTTTGGGTATTGTGCAACACTTTTTCTAAGAACTCCTCTCAAAATTTTAGCCAAAATTGATATCATATGAGAAATTTATACCCAAAATACTGAAGTGACATTTTTCACCACTCTCCAAAAAATCACGGATTTTCACTCTTTATTTTTCTCCACACACACTTCTCTCTTCACAAAATAAAGTCCCCACTTTTCAATAAAATCCCTTGTCACTTAAAAATCACACACTTGCATTATTTTTCCCTTTTCAATTTTAAAAATATTTTCTTTAATGAAGCTACTTAAAACAATATAACTTTTTTTTTTTTTTTTTTGAGAATGCATTTTGTCAAACACATCACATGCAAAGAATTGACACCTTACTCGTTATCTTACTTAGGAGCCACATGACACATCAAACCAAAAATGAAAGATGCTCTATTTGATGCCTTGAAGGTGTAACAAAATTGAAACTGAAACTCTGGTGACTCTACAAGGTCGAAACGACCAACTAATTGCACACGTGGAACAAATTGACATAAAAGTGACATGTACCATTTTTGCAACAATCATAACTCTCACCTCGTAACTCTATTTTCTCTAAAATTTGAAACATAGAATCTCTACAATTCTGAATACATCCAATATGAATATCGCTACATAAATCCTTATGGTTCATTTGTACCACCTCCATGAAAACTACCGCTGACACACTTTTTCCAAAAAGAGTGTTTTTGTGACAGTCTTGAAACGCTTGTAACATTCGCCTCATTTTTTGTTTTAGTGAAAATTTGGAACACATGTTCTTTATGATAACAACCACCTCTAGTTTGAATTTCTCTATCAAATTCTTCTCGGTTTGCTCGCAGTGCTTCTGACAAAAATGCCCTTTTTGGCCTGTACAACCACTTGCCAAATCATCCGCCAAGATACCAAAAATGTCACCAATCAATCCAAACATTGTGCTAACACCTCCAACATTGTTCTGAACTATTTCATGACATGCTGCCATGTTCCAAATTGATCCATCTTGTCCAACTATGCCCGTGATGACTTTTACAATTTTTTGACAACTTCTTGATGTTTTTTTCAACTTTTGCAAATTTGCACGAACAACCTATAACAACTTCACCCGAACATCAAAAACATCCTCATAAGCATTGAACATCACTGTACATACTCTAAAAAATATTCTAACAACTGTCCACTTCATCAACCTATCCATCTGAATGTGTTGACAACAATGACAATATTGTCGTTGCACCTTGCTCAACAATCTCCCCCTTTGGAATTTTTGGCAACATGCACAATTTCCTGTAACTCTTCTCCCCATTTGACAATAAGACCAAAGGGCTGCTGTAAAATCCCCCTGAGTCCATGCACAACATTCTCAAGAAAAAATTATTACACTTAGCAAAAATCACAAACATGAGCAAAAAGATAAACAAATACACAAATGCTCCCCTTGAGAATGTGGCCCCAATAGCTAGTCAATTCTTGGGAAGTGTGACCACTCCTAATTTCTTACAAAGGTACTCAAAGACTTCCTTGGGCAATGGTTTGGTGAAGATATCCACTACTTGATCTATTTTTGGAACAAAATCCAACTTAACCTCACCTTTCGCAACTTTCTCCTTGAAAAAATGATACTGGATAGCAATAGGTTTTGTGTGAGAATGCATAACCGGATTCTTTGAAATGTTAATGGCACTGGTGTTATCACACTTAACTAAAATTGGCTCACTCAAATTAATGCCAAGATCCTTCAGAGTTTGTTTCATCCATAACACCTATGTACAACACGTTGTTGCTACAATATATTCTGCCTCTGTTGTGGATAAGGAGACTGACTCATGTTTCTTACTGTGCCATGCGACCAACCTGTCTCCAAGATAGAATGCGTCTCCACTGGTACTATTCATGTCATATACACATCCTACCCAATCTACATCTGAATACGCAATAAGGGTGATGTCCTTACCTTTTAGATACCATAACCCATACTCCATAGTACCCTTGAGGTACCAAAGATTCCTCTTTACTGCTATCACATGAGTCTCCTTGGGACTAGCCTGAAATCGTGCTACCATGCATACTTCCTACAAAATAGTTTGGTAGCTATCAAGTAAAATAAGCTCCCGATCATAGATCTATACATAGTTTGATCAACATGTGGAGATTTTTCATCCTTGCTCAACTTGCAACCTATCATCATGGGAGTGCTAACTGGCTTACAATCCTCCATTGTGAACTTTTTCAGCATCTTTTTCACATATTTAATTTGAGAAATAAATATGCCCTTCTCCTTTTTATTAACTTGCGATCCGAGAAAATACAAAAGTTCACCAATCATTGACATTTCAAATTCTTTCTACATCTTATTGGCTAAATATTTACACAACTCATCTTTGCTGCTGCCAAATATGATATCATCTAGGTATACAACAAGAACAATATGATGATCATCTTCTATTTTGACATACAAATTACTATCCACCATACCTTTTTGTAACTCTTGCTGAGTAAGATAATTTTTTAGCCTTGCATACCATGCTCGGGGTGCATGTTTTAAGCCATATAACGCTTTCTTCAACTTGCAAACCAAGTTGGGATCAAACCAAGCTAGAAACCATCTAGCTACTCAATATAAACCTCTTCTTCAATTTTTCCATTCAAAAATGCTGATTTCACACCCATTTGATAAACTTTGAAATTCTTGTAAACTGCTAAAGCCAAAAACATTCTAATTGCCTCTAGTATGGCCATAGGTGCAAAGGTTTCCTCAAAGTCAATACCTTCAACTTGTGCATAGCCTTTGCATACCAATCTTGCTTTGTTACTGACTACCTGTCCGTATTCATTCAATTTGTTTCGAAAGACCCATTTAGTACCGATTACATTTTTATTTGCGGGTATTGGTACTAACTCCCAAGTCTTGTTTTTATCGATATGATCTAATTTTTCATTTATTGCCTTTACCCAACTTTCATCTTTGCTTGCGTCAACAACATTTTTGGGGTCAATGCTAGATAATAAAGAGTAGTTACTTACTAATCTTCTTCTTGTCTGAACACAAACTATGGGGTCTCCAATTATTTGCTCTCTAGGATGATCTTTCTGCCAGTAGCCTATTTTGAATTTCTTGTTTTCTTCCACTTCTAAATCACTGTTTGAATCCTCTGAGTCAATTTTTGGTTTCTTTTCCATTTCCTTTTCCTCATCTCCTTTAATGACCTCTTCATAAATTGGGTAGTTCTCTTCATAGCTAATTACTCATTCCCTTCCTTCATCAACTTTAACATCGACACTATCCACAATTTTCCTTAGCCTCTTGTTGTAGCATTTGTAAGCTTTGTTTTTTGATGAATAGCCAAGAAAAATACCTTCATCTACTCTATCTTCAAACTTACCAAGGTTTTCTTCAGTTCTTTTGATGTAACACTTGCTGCCAAAATATTTAAAGTATCTTATTGTTGCCTTTTTACCGAACCACAACTCATAAGGAGTTTTCCTTTCATGCATCCTAAACATGCACCTATTTTGGATGTATATCGTAGTATGGACTTTCACTTTCCAAAATCTATCTGCTACTTTGCTCTCAGTCAACATAGTGAAGAGATTTACAGAAACATATTCTAGAAATAAAGCAAAAATAGTAACTAAGGAAATAATAACACCATTCAATGCACATATAACACACAAGATTTACCCTGGTTCACCCAATTTGGGCTAGTCTAGCAAACAAGAGTCTATCCTCCTTGATATATTATTCTCTCTCATCTCCCAAAAATGGGACATTACAATAATTATATAAGGAAACTCTTACAACACTAAACCACCAAGTGGTATTAGGGTACCATGGATACAACATCGTGGGCTAAACCACCCACACCCACCAACCACCCACCAATCATGGGAATCCCGGGGGTTGCTCTACAAGTAGCGATAAAAGTAGGTAAAAAATTCGGTTTCGACTACGCTGACTATGGTCGCTTTTGCTGTATCCGAGGGGGCCCCCTACCCACCCCAGTTCATCGCCTATTACGTAATCACATTTACTATAGTCGGGGGTCCTTGGGGGCTTATGACCCCCCCGGACCCCCCCTACCTGTCGTATTTTGTGCTGCAGTGCCTGTCGTACAATTGTTTTTCGACAAAGAATGAGACACATCCAACATTCTCCCACTTGTTGAATACTTTGCTAGAACCATTTCAATTGTACAGAATCTAAACTTTTCAGTGCTTACAGCCTTGGTTAAAGCATCTACAACATTTTCCTTGGTGTCTACCTTTTCTAGCAACACTTTCTTCTGTTCAAGCATGTCCTTGTAGAAATGGAACTTTGTATCAATGTGCTTCGTTCTTAAATGGTAAGTAGGGTTCTTTGCCAAAAATATGGCACTCTGACTGTCATAGTTTATCTTCACAGCTCCTTGAAAGAACCCAATTACAACACATAATCTTTGCAGCCATATAGCTTCCTTACTTGCATCAGTGGCTGCCATATACTTAGCTTTAGTAGTTGAAAGAGCAACAACAGTCTGCCTCTTGCTCATCCAACTAATGGCCCCTCCGAAAAAATTGAATACATAAGAACTAGTAGATATTCTCCTGTCCAGATCTCCAGCCCAATTTGCATCAACAAAACCTTCTATATCAAATTGTCTATTTTCTTTACCTGTACCCTCATAGCAGATTGAAAAATCAGAGGTGCCACACAAATATCTAAAAACCCTTTTCACAGTAGTCTAATGCTCTTTACCAGGTTTAGACATATATCTACTCAAAACTCCCATCGCATGGGCAATGTCTGCTCTAGTACAAACCATGGCATACATTAAACTACCTACAACATTTGCATAAGGAATATGTGACATTTCATCTACCTCTTCTTCTATTTTTGGACATTTTTTAGTAGACAATTTTTGACCTAAAGAAATAGGTACCTTCATTGGTTTGCAATCCTGCATATTGAACCTTTTCAACACTATCTCAACATACTTTTTTTGATCTAGCCACAACTTTATGTTAGAACGATCTCTTTTTATTTGCATACCCAATATAAAATTAGCAGGGCCAAGATCCTTCATGTCAAACTACGATGCCAACTGAGACTTTACTTCCCTGACCAGTTTCTTGCTATTTCCAATTAGTAACATGTCATCAACATAAAGAACTATAATGACAATTACATTACCAATTTTCTTTGAATACACACGATGATCAGCATTGCTACGAACAAATCCAATTCCTAAAACATAAGTATCAAATTTTTGGTACCACATTCTAGGTGATTATTTCAGTCCATACAATGATTTTTTTAACTTACATACCAGATCCTCCTTTCCTACAACAGTGAAACCTTCAGGCTGCCTCATATAGATTTCTTCCTCCAAATATCCATGAAGGAATGCAGTTTTCACATCCATCTGTTCTATTTCAAGATCAAATGCAGCAACCACAACTAACATAAATCTAATTGATGTTAGCTTTGCAATAGGAGAAAAAAATTCACCATAATAAATTCCTTCAACCTAGGAAAAACCTTTAGAAACCAGGCGAGCTTTATATTTCTCCACTTTACCTTCAGCATTCTGCTTCTTCTTAAAGATCCACTTGCAACCTATTACTTTCCTACCACTTGGTAATTTCACTAAATCCCATGTTCTGTTCTTTTTCAGGGACATCATTTCCTCATCCATGGCCTCTTCCCAATGGTTTGCCTCTCCAGAATTAATAGCTTCTCTAACTGTTCTAGGATATTCATGTTAGACTTGTTGAGCAAGGTGTTGCAAGAGTTTTGTCATTGTTGTCAACACAGGCAGTTAGATCTAATGATGCAATGGACAGGCAGTTCAGAATTCATTCAGATGCAGAGGACAGAAGTTCAAAGGCTATTTAGAGCATGGACAGTGAGTTCCCAAGAAGACCTTAGTTGCCTATTTGCAAAAGATCAAAGAAAAAGATAAGTAAGAAAAGTGTCGCGATATCGCGACATGTTAGAGGAGAGAGAAAGCGCTAGCAAAATTGTCACAATTTCACGACATGGCCAAGGAGAGAGAAGGCACAAGGAAAACTGTCACGATTTCGTGACATGTTGGAAGCAGAGAAGGCAAGTAAGAAAACTATCGCGATTTCATGACATGTTTGAAGAAAAAGTGCTAAGGAAGAAAATTGTCATGATTTCGGGACATGTTCGGAGAAAAAGCACTAAGGAAGAAAACTGTCGCGATTTCGCGACATGTTCAAAGAAAAAGCACTAAGGAAGAAAACTGTCACGATTTCGTGACATGTTTGGAGAAAAAGTGCTAAGGAAGAAAACTATCACGATTTCGTGACATGTTCGGAGAAAAAGCACTAAGGAAGAAAACTATCGCGATTTCATGACATGTTTGGAGAAAAAGTGCTAAGGAAGAAAAACGTCGCGATTTCGCGACATGTTCGGAGAAAAATGTTAAGGAAGAAAACTATCACGATTTCGTGACATGTTTGAAGAGAAAGCGCTAAGGATGAAAAGTGTCACGATTTCGTGACAGGCTCGAAGAGAAAGCGCTAAGGATGAAAAGTGTCATGATTTTGTGACAAGTTCGAAGAGAAAGTACCAAGTAGAAAAGGTGTCGCGATTTCGTGACATGTTTCGGTTTTGCGGGCCAAAGACAGAAAAGAGACAAGGCAATGAAGATGTAGCGATTTCACGACATGTTCCAGTTTCGCAGGGCAAATACAGAAAAGGCATAAGGCAAGAGAAGTGTCACGATTTTGTGACATGTTTCGATTTCGCGGGCCAACGATAGAAAATACTCAAGGCAGAGAATGATGTTGTGATTTCGCGACATGGTTTGCTTTCGCTAGAGCAAGCCAAGTAGAGTAGCGAGAGGGCGAATTTGTCATGATTTTGTGACATGTCTGGTTTTTGTGGTTGCAAGCGAAGAAGTGAACAAGGAGGCCAAGAATGTCGTGATTTCGTGACATGCTGTATTTTCATGAGTAAAATGCGAGAAGGGCAGAAAGATACAGAAGTGTCACGATATCGCGACAAAAGCAAAGTAGAGGCTATCAAAGAAAAAATTGTCACAATATCACGACAAGAACAAAATGCAAGTCTCTAAAGGGAGAAGTGTCACGATATCGCGACACATTGTGTTTTTGCGGCAACAACAATAGAAGAGTTGCAGGGGCAGTCGAGGCCGACAAAGACCGATGCAAGGCCGATAGTTTTTAGGGTTTGTAGTCGATCATTTTTAGGGTTTTGCAATCGACATTATTTAGGGTTGAAAAGCTGAATCTAGCCACAATTTAAGGTTTTGCAGTCGACGATTCTTAGGGTTACAGCCGACTATTGTTCAAGATTTTTTATTGAAATTTCAATTATTTAAGAAGGGCTATTTGGAGTTTGAAATGTGAAGTGTGCGTATCAAATTTGTGTGAATTAAGTGTGCGGGTTGCAGATGTTGATTCATGTTGATCTAAGTGCGAAGTGAAAGTGAACTGAGAGCAGGAAAGTACAAATGAGCATAAGCGATCAGTTTTTTGTGTTGAAGCGAAGTGCACAAGGCTGTTGCATTGAAGAAAACTGGTGGTGCACGCAGGAGAAGCAGAGTATATAGAAACAACAGACAGGTTGCAAAAGGTTAAAGGTATTTTTATGTTATTTTCATTAAAGTCCAAGTTGTAGCTTGGCATAAGGGGTTAGTACTCATTTCTGTTGGTGCAAAAAAATAGAGGGGTTGGTGCTCCTTCCAGTTGTTGCTAGTAAATAAGTTGTAAAGTTGTTGCTTTGCAAAGGCTGGATTTGGATGGTAGTCCAAGCAGTATTTTTGAGGAGTAGCCACATTGGTGAACCTCGTTAAATCTGTGTTGTGTGTGATGCTATCTTATTATATCTGGTTTAAATTTGCTTTATTTCAGCTTTAAGTATTGCAAGTTTAAAATATTAAAAGATCACACTGATTCACCCCCCTCTTAGTGTCACTATAAGTCTAACAATTGGTATCAGAGCTAAGTTCCTGAACAGGCTCAATCAGCTAGGGAGATCTTGGAAGTGATGCAATGGCAAGTGGTGAAGGTTTCTCCTCAAACAAAGCACCATTGTTTGATGGAACTAATTATGCTTTCTAGAAAATAAGAATGTAGACATATCTTCATGCTTTGGGTTTTGACATCTGGGGTGTAGTAGTTAATGGTTACAAAGCTCCCGCCACTGCTCCAACAGACACTGCCGATAAAAAGGCATTTGAAAATGATTCGAAAGAAAAAAATGCCATCATGTGTGGATTAGTGGACAGTGAGCTAGTCAAGATCATAAATTGTGAATCAACGAAAGATGTATGGGATAAACTAGAGAACATTCATGAAGGAGACGATAGGATCAAGGAGGCCAAGCTTCAAACACATCGAGCTCAATTCGAATCCTTAAAGATGGACAATGATGAGAACATAGAGGCTTTCATGCTAAGAGTCAATGGAATCACTAATTCAATCAGAGGTCTCGACGAAGATATGGATGATGCTACGATCATGAAAAAGGTATTAAGATCACTCCCTCCAAGGTTTGATTCTAAAGTCTCAACCATAGAAGAAGCTAAAGATCTAAATCACTTTAGTATGGATGAGATGCATGGTTCTTTGACTACTTTTGAAATGAGAATAGGAAGGTCTAATCCCACAGATAGAGAAGCAGCCTTTAAAGCCCTAAAAGGCAAAGACACAAAACAAGAGTCTGAAGAAGAGGATGTATCAGATGAAATGGAAGCAAATTTTGTCAAAAAACCGAGAAAGGGAAAAGGAAAATACAGAGGAAAGCTACCATTCAAATGCTTTAACTATGGAGGCATTGGGCACTTTGCGACAAAATGTCCTCTCAATGAGAAGAACCAGGGTGAGGAAGCTTCGCACCAAGAAAGAAGTGACTGGAAGAAGAAATCAAACTTCAAGAAAGGCAACTTCAAAAAGAAAAGCTTCATCTCTAGGAATGCAAATTCTTCAGAGGACAACTCTAGTGAGGATTCTGAAGAAGAAATAGGTGAAGCTCTGTTCATGGCATTTGAATCAAAAAAATCGAAAGAGGTAGAACAATCAAAAAAGAGGGAAGTAATGAATTCTAAAGTTTCTGCTAAAAATCTTGAGGCTGAAGTAGATCTAGAAGGTGAGCTGGTCTCTGCTCTTGTAGAATGGAAATTTGAGAAAAGAAAGAATTATAAACTCTCAAGAAAGCTTGAGGATGCAAATGACATCATAACCAGTTTAAAAATACAGAGAAAAGAATACAAGAAAATGTCTGAGGATCTCGAAGTTCAGATAACCATGAAGATAGATTATTGCTGTAAACTAGAAGAAGAGAATGTCAGTCTACAAATGCAGATGCAAGAACTGGATCGAAAAATCAGCTGCCATCAAAAGCGTGAAGAAATTTCGATGAAGCTGGATAAAATTTTAAGTGATCAAAGACCTGCTGGCATCAAGTTTGGTCTAGGCTTCATGGAAGGAGAATCGTCAAATGGACCAAAAGCCAGAAATGTAGAAACTATGAGGAATGAAGAGAAGAAATAGACTGATGAAAGAAAAACAACTCAGGAAAATGAAAGCAGTAATGCCAGGCCCGAAAGGAGAACTGACAATGATGGATTTACCAAGGTCACTCATCAAAAGAAAAGAAGATCTATGGCTCCTACAACAACCTGGAAAAAACCATCTGTCAGGTTCAATCATTTCTTTTCTGGCTTCTGTTTCAAGTGTAATGGTTATGGGCATAAAATTGCAGATTGCAAGTATAATGTAGGACCAAGAAATATTTTTAGTAGAAATGCTTTTTCACCGTTAAATTATGTAGTAGAATGTTTTAATTGTCATAACTTTGGACATATTGCAAGAAACTATCGTAGTCCTTCAGCTGCAAATCAACCTCAGAAAAGAAAATTTCAACCAAATAGGACAAGACAAAATAGAAATCCTTCTGAAAGATATACTCAAGATACTGGAAAAGGAAAGTCCAAACTAGAGCCCAATACGGTAACCAAATCAGAGTGGAAACAGAAAGAGCAGCCTCAGGAAGAAAAAGAATCCCTAATAGTTCAAACAACTTTCAAGGCACAGAGTAAAAGGGTACCATGGATACTTGACAACGGATGCTCAAGTCATATGATAGGTGATAAACAAAAATTTGAAAAATTATAGAAATATGAGGGTGGTTCTGTAAAATTTGGAAATAATGATGGAGCTAAGATAATCGAAAAAGGATCAGTTAAAATTAGTGATGGGAAGATCAAGTCGGAAGAAGTTTTGTTTGTGGATGGTTTGAAACATAACCTGTTGAGTGTCAGTCAGATCTGTGATAAAGGTCATGAAGTTGTTTTCAAGAAGCAGGGCTGTGAAGTCAGGAAATCAAACAGTGGGAAATTGATAGCTACTGGATCAAGGACCTCTGGAAACTTGTACACACTCTCAAAAACTTCAGAAGGTAATTGTTTCATTGGACAAGAAGAAGAAAACTGGCTATGGCACAAGAGGCTTGGACACATTAGTTTTGATAATCTAGTGAAAATCAGCTCGAAACAAGCAAGTAAGAGACATTCCAACCATCAAAAAACCTTCAAATAACATTTGTGCTTCATGTCAAAAGGGAAAGCAAACCAGAACCTCATTCAAAACAAAAGAGTACCACACCAACAAACCTCTGGATCTTATACATACAGACTTGTGTGGACCCATGAGAACTCAAAGCATAAATGGAGACAAATACTTTATGTTGTGTATTGATGATTATTCCAGAATGACATGGATATTCTTCTTAAAGAATAAAACAGAAGCTTTTGGAATGTTCAGATCTTTCAAACATCTAGTTGAGAATGAAACAAGAAAAAGAATTAAATGTTTGAGATCAGATAGAGGAGGAGAATTCATCTCAGATGAGTTTACAGAATACTGTGAACGGCATGGTATCAGGAGACAATATTCAGTAGCTAGAACACCCCAACAGAATGGCATGGTAGAAAGAAAGAACAGAACAATACAAGAAATGGCACGTACTATGCTGGCTGAAAATAAAATAGCAGATAAATTTTGGAAAGAAGTAGTCCACACTACAGTATACATCCAAAATAGGTACATGCTGAGAACTCATGAAAGCAAAACTCCTTATGAGCTGTGGTTTGGTAGAAAGGCAACAACAAAACACCTCAAAGTTTTTGGCTGTAAGTGTTACATCAAAAAAATTGAAGACAATCTTGGGAAATTTGAAAATCGAGCAGATGAAGGTGTCTTTGTTGGGTATTCGATAAAAAGCAAAGCTTATAAATGCTACAACAAGAGACTCAAGAAAATTGTGGATAGTGCTGATGTTAAATTTGATGAAGGAAGGGAAAGAACAGTTAACTATGAAGAAAACTACCCAATTTATGAAGAAGTCATTGAAGGAGATGAGGAAAATGAAACAGAAAAGAAACCAACTCTTAACTCAGATGATTTAATTGATGACTCAGAGGTGGAAGAAAACAAGAAATTCAAAACAGGCAGCTGGCAGAAGAATCATCCCAGAGATCAAATAATTGGAGATCCCACAGCTGGTATTCAGACAAGAAAGAAAGTAGTAAGTAACTACTCTCTTTTATCCAGCATTGAGCCCAAAAATATAGCTGAAGCAAGCAAATATGATAGTTGGATGAAGGCAATAAATGAAGAGTTAGATCAGATTGAAAAGAACAGAACTTGGGAATTAGTTCCTAGACCGGCAAATAAGAATGTAATCGGCACCAAATGGATATTTCGAAATAAATTGAATGAATATGGACAGGTAGTTAGAAATAAAGCTAGATTGGTCTCAGAAAGGGTATGCACAAGTTGAAGGCATTGATTTTGAAGAGACTTTTGCACCTGTGGCTAGATTAGAAGCAATCAGAATGTTTCTAGCCTTAGTAGTTCATAATAATTTCAGAGTTTACCAGATGGATGTTAAATCAGCTTTCTTAAATGGAAAACTTGAAGAAGAAGTTTACATTGAACAACCAGATGGTTTCCAAATTGGTGAAGATCCCAATCTTGTCTCGCAAATTAAAGAAAGCTTTATATGGTTTAAAACAGGCACCCCGAGCATGGTATGCACGACTCGATAACTATCTCTCTCAATAGGGGTTTAAGAAAGGTATGGTGGACAGTAATTTGTATGTCAAAACATAAAATGGACATCTCATTGTTCTTTTTGTTTATGTAGATGATATCATATTTGGCAGTAGCAAGGATGAATCATGCATAGACTTAGCAAATAAAATGCAGAAAGAATTTGAAATGTCTATGATTGGTGAACTGTCTTACTTTCTTGGGTTACAAGTTAATCAAAATGAGAAAGGCATATTTATTTCCCAAGTCAAATATGTGAAAGATATGCTAAAAATATTCACAATGGAGGACTCAGTAAGCCGCTTAGCACTCCTATGGTAACAGGTCGCAAGTTGAGTAAAGATGACAAATCTCCACCTGTAGATCAAACCATGTACAGATCAATGATTGGAAGTTTACTATATTTAACGGCTACCAGACCTAATATTCTATAGGCAGTTTGCATGGTAGCAAGATTTCAGGCCAGTCCCAAAGAGACTCATGTGACAGCAGTAAAAAGGATTCTTCGATATCTCAAGGGTACCATGGAATATGGGTTGTGGTATCCAAAAGGTAAATACTTCACTCTTATATCATATTCAGATGCAGATTGGGCTGGATGTGTAGATGATAGAAAGAGTACCAGTGGAGGCGCATTCTATCTGGGAGACAGATTGGTTGCTTGGCACAGTAAGAAGCAAGAGTCAGTTTCTTTATCTACAGCTGAGGCAGAATATATTGCAGCAACAACATGTTGTACACAAGTTTTGTGGATGAAACAAACTCTGAAAGATCTTGGTATTAATTTTAGTGAGCCAATAACAGTAAAATGTGATAACACCAGTGCAATTAACATCTCCAAGAATCCAGTTATGCATTCTCACACAAAGCACATTGCCATCAGGTATCATTTTTTGAAGGAGAAAGTTGCAGAAGGAGAAGTTAAATTGGATTTTGTCCCAACCACAGAACAAGTAGCAGATATTTTTACAAAACCATTGCCCAAGGAAGTGTTTGAGTACCTTCAAAACAAATTGGGAGTAGTCACACTTCCCAAGAAGTGACTAGCTATAGGGATCACTTTCTCAGGGGGAGCATTTGAGTATTTGACTATTCTTTTGCTCATGATCATAATTTGTGCTAAATGCAACAAATTATGCCTGAGAATTGTGTGTATAGACTCAGGGGGAGTCTCGCAGTAGCCCTTTGGTATTATTGACAAAGGGGGAGAAGAGTTACAGGAATTTACACAGGTGTTGCCAACAATTCCAAAGGGGGAGATTGTTGAGCAAGGTGTTGCAAGAGTTTTGTCATTATTGTCAACACAGGCAGTTAGATCTAATGATGCAATGGACAGGCAGTTCAGAAGTCATTCAGATGCAGAGGATAGAAGTTCAAAGGTTATTCAGAGCATGGACAGTGAGTTTCCAAGAAGACCTTAGTTGCCTATTTGCAAAAGATCAAAGAAAAATACAAGTAAGAAAAGTGTCACGATATCGCGACATATTCAGCAGGCAAGAAAAACTGTCATGATTTCGTGACATGTTAGAGGAGAGAGAAAGCGTAAGCAAAATTGTCATGATTTCGCGACATGGCCGAGGAGAGAGAAGGCGCAAGGAAAACTGTCACGATTTCGTGACATGTTGGAAGTAGAGAAGGCAAGTAAGAAAACTGTCATGATTTCGCGACATGTTTGAAGAAAAAGTGTTAAGGAAAAAAACTTTTGCGATTTCGCGACATGTTCAAAGAAAAAGCACCAAGGAAGAAAACTTTCGCGATTTCGTGACATGTTCAGAGAAAAAGCACTAAGGAAGAAAACTGTCACGATTTCGTGACATGTTCGGAGAAAAATTGCTAAGGAAGAAAACTGTCGCGATTTCACGACATGTTCGGAGAAAAAGCACTAAGGAAGAAAACTGTCATGATTTCGTGACATGTTTGGAGAAAAAGCGCTAAGGAAGAAAACTGTCACGATTTCACGACATGTTCGGAGAAAAAGCGTTAAGGAAGAAAAGTGTCACGATTTCACGACAAGATCGAAGAGAAAGCGCTAAGGATGAAAAGTGTCATGATTTCATGATAGGTTCGAAGAGAAAGTGCCAAGTAGAAAAGGTGTCACGATTTTGCGACATGTTCTAGTTTCGCAGGCCAAAGACAGAAAAGAGACAAGGTAGCAAAGATGTCATGATTTCGTGACATGTTCCAGTTTTGCGGGGCAAAGACAAAAAATGCATAAGGCAAGAGAAGTGTCACGATTTCATGACATGTTTCGGTTTTGCGGGCCAACGACAGAAAAGACTCAAGGCAGAGAATGATGTTGTGATTTTGCGACATGGTTTGTTTTTGCTAGAGCAAGCCAAGTAGAGTAGCGAGAGGGCGAATGTGTCATGATTTCACGACATGTCTGGTTTTCACAGTTGCAAGCGAAGAAGTGAACATGCTGTATTTTCATAGGTAAAATGCGAGAAGGGCAAAAAGAGACAGAAGTGTCATGATATCATGACAAAAGCAAAGCAGAGGCTGTCAAAGACAAAATTGTCACGATATCACGACAGGAACAGAACGCAAGTCTCTAAAGGGAGAAGTGTCACGATATCGCGACATGTGTTTTCGCAGCAATAGCAATAGAAGAGTTGCAGGGGCAGTCGAGGCCGATAAAGACCGATGTAGGCCGACAATTTTTAGGGTTTGCAACCGATCATTTTTAGGGTTTTGCAATCGACATTCTTTAGGGTTGAAGCCAACAAAGTTGAATCTAGGCCGATATAATTTAGGGTTTTGCAGCCGACAATTCTTAGGGTTACAGCCAACTATTGTTCAAGATTTTTTATTGAAATTTCTATTATTTAAGAAGTGCTATTTGGAGTTTGAAATGTGAAGTGTGTGTATCAAATTTGTGTGAATTAATTATGTAGGTTGTAGAGGTTGAGTCGTGTCGATCTAAGTGCAAAGTGAGAGCGAACTGAGAGTAGGAAAGCGCAAAGGAGCAGAAGCGATCAGTTGTTTGTGTTGAAGCGAAGTGCACGGGGCTGTTGCCCTGAAGCAAACTGGTGGTGCACGTAGGAGAAGCAGAGTGTATAGAAATAGCAGACAGTTTGCAAAAGGTTGAAGGTATTTTTCTATTATTTTCATTAAAGTCCAAGTTGCAGCTTGGCATAAGGGGTTAGTACTCCTTTTTGTTGGTGCAAAAAAATAGAGGGGTTGGTGCTCCTTCCAGTTGTTGCTGGTAAATAAGTTGTAAATTTGTTGCTTTGCAAAGGCTGGATTTGGATGGTAGTCCAAGCAATCATTTTGAGGAGTAGCCATATTGGTGAACCTCGTTAAATCTATGTTGTGCGTGATGCTCTCTTATTATATTTGGTTTAAATTTGCTTTATTTTAGCTTTAAGTATTGCAAGTTTAAAATATTAAAAGATCACACTGATTCACCCCCTCTTAGTGTCACTATAAGTCTAACAAGACTTACAACGACACTGAGAGGGGGGGTGAATCAGTGTAGCTTATTAAAACTTAACTCTGCAACTCTTAATGCTGAAATAATGCAAACTTAAAAATAGATACAACAATTATAACAAGAGAGCATCACACAACACAAGATTTTAACGAGGTTCACCAATGTGGCTACTCCTCAAAAATTGACTGCTTGGACTCCCATCCAAATCTAGCCTTAGCAAAGCAATCAATTTTACAATCTATTTACCAGCACCCACTGGAAGGAGCACCTACCCCCTATTTTATCTGCACCAATAGAAAGGAGCACCAACCCCTGATTTACCAGCACCAACTGGAAGGAGCACCAACCCCTATTTTATCTACACCAATAGAAAGGAGCACCAACCCCTGATACCAAGCAACAGCTTGGACTTCAATTTTGAATCTGCAAGTTTTGATAGGAAAATACCTTCACTTTTACAAGACCCTGACTGGTCTATTGCTTACTCGATCTCTCTCACTGTTCGCAAGACACACACATCTACTGCACTGCTACAGCCAAACTTAGCGATCGACTTTACCCTTTGCACTCTCTGTGCACTCTGCTTTCTCTGTGCACACACTTCGCACACTCTACATCGTTACAACCGAACGATCATCTTTGCCCTTTACGCACTCTACTCTCTATGCGCTCTCACTTCACACTTAGCTCGATTCGACATGACTCGCTCTCTACGCACTTGTAGGCGTATTTCACACACATTCGATGACCCATCAATTCTCCAAACAACCCTCCTTTTATAACAAAATTTTCATGATGAAAACTTTAATCTTAGTCGACTGTCATAACAAATGTAAACCCTAATCTTAGTTAGTTGATATCACAACTATAAACCCTAATCTTAGTCGGTTGTCATCGGTCTTCGTTGGCTTCAACTCATGAAGATATTCGATAACTCCACCGCTCGAAGACTTCATTCAGTAACTATCCCTGTAGCCGCCGCACTAACTTTTGTTCACTCTTCATATTTTAGCTACATGAATTCACTCTATATCTACCCCTGTAAATGCCGTAGTGATGTCGGTCCACTATCATACTTCTCATTTTAGTTGGGTTCTTCTTCTTGTCTTGCGCTCATACGACCTATCGCGAAATCGTGACATTTTTGCCTCTGTAGCTTCTTTTGTTGTTGTTGCCACGAAAATACAACATGTCGCGATATCACGACATTTTTGCCTCTTTGACTTTTTCTTGGCTTTTGACCATGAAAATATAACATGTCGTGATATCATGACACTTTCGCCTCCATACTATTCCTTTTTCTTTTGTCACGATATTGCGACACTTTTTCCTCCTTACTCTTTCTCTTGTCCATTGATATCGCGACACTTTTACTCCTTAGCTCTTTTCTTCTCTTGCAACATGTCATGATATCATGACACTTTTTCTCCTTAGCTCTTTTCTTCTCTTGTCGCACCACATGTTGTGATATCGCTACACTTTCTCCTTAGCTCTTTTCTTCTCTTGCAAACATGTCACGATATCGCGACACTTTTTCTCCTTACTCTTTTCTTCTCTTGTCACAATATGTCACGATATCGCGACACTTTTCTCTCACTCTTCCTCTTGCAATATGTCATGATATCGCGACACTTTTCTCTTACTTACTCTCTCTCTTCCAATATGTCGCGAAATCACGACACTTTTTCTCTCTCTTGCAACATGTCACGAAATCGTGACACTTTTCCAACTTACTTTCTCTCTCCTATTTTAGTCACGAAAATGTGACATGTCACGAAATCGTGACACTTTTTCTTTCTTTTTTTCTCTTCTCAAACATGTCGCGAAATCGTGACACTTTTTCTTTCTTTTTCTCTCTCTTCCAACATGTCACGAAATCGTGACACTTTTTCTTGCTTTTTCTCTCTCTTCGAACATGTCGCGAAATCGTGACACTTTTTCTTTATTTTTCTCTCTCTTCCAACATGTCACGAAATCGTGACACTTTTTCTTTCTTTTTCTCTCTCTTCCAACATGTCGCGAAATCGTGACACTTTTTCTTGCCTTTTCTCTCTCTTCCAACATGTGAAATCATGATAGTTTTTCTTCCTTGCTCTTCCAACATGTCGCGAAATCGCGACACTTTTCTTACTTGTCTTTTTCTTTGAACTTTTGCATGTGGGCCACTTCGGTCTTCTTGGAAAAGCACTGTACATACTCTGAATAGCTTCTAAACTTCCTGTCCACTACATCTGAGCTTCTGAACTTCCTGTCCACTGCATCAACCAATCTATCTGACTGTGTTGACAACAATGACAATATCGTTGCTGCACCTTGCTCAACAATCTCCCCCTTTGGAATTATTGGCAACACATACTCTTCTCCCCCTTTGATAATAATACCAAAGGGTTACTGTAGACTCCCCCGAGTCCATGCACAACATTCTCGGGCAAAAATTATTACACTTAGCAAAAATCACGAACATGAGCAAAAAGATAATCAAATACTTAAATGCTCCCCTGAGAATGTGATCCCTGTAGCTAGTCAATTCTTGGGAAGCGTGACCACTCCCAATTTATTGTGAAGGTACTCAAATACTTCCTTGGGCAATGGTTTTGTGAAGATATCCGCTACTTGCTCTGTAGTTGGAACAAAATCCAACTTAACCTCACCTTCCGCAACTTTCTCCTTCAAAAAGTGATATCGGATAGCAATGTGTTTTGTGCGTGAATGCATAACCAGATTCTTGGAGATGTTAATGGCACTGGTGTTATCACACATAACTGATATTGGCTCACTGAAGTTGATACCCAGATCTTTCAGGGTTTGTTTCATCCACAATACCTGCGTACAACATGTTGTCGCTGCAATATATTCTACCTCTGCTGTCGATAAAGAAACTGACTCTTGTTTCTTACTATGCCATGCGACCAACCTATCTCCAAGATAGAATGCACCTCCACTGGTACTCTTTTTGTCATCGACACATCCTGCCCAATCTGCATCTGAATACGAAATAAGGGTGAAGTCCTTACCTTTCGGATACCATAACCCATACTCCATAGTACCCTTGAGGTACCAAAAAATCCTCTTTACTGTTGTCACATGAGTCTCCTTGGGATTAGCCTAAAATCGTGCTACCATGCATACTGCCTGCAAAATATCTGGTCTGGTAGCTGTCAGGTACAATAAGCTCCCAATCATAGATCTGTATGTGGTTTGATCAACAAGTGGAGATTTGTCATCCTTGCTCAACTTGCAACCTGTCGTCATGGGAGTGCTAATTGGCTTACAATCCTCCATTGTGAACCTTTTTAACATCTCTTTCACATATTTAACTTGAGAAATAAATATGCCCTTCTCATTTTGATTAACTTGCAATCCGAGGAAATACGACAGTTCACCAATCATAGACATTTCAAATTCTTTCTGCATCTTATTTGCTAAATCTTTACATGACTCATCTTTGCTGCTACCAAATATGATATCATCTACGTATACAACAAGAACAATAAGATGCCCATTTTCTATTTTGACATACAAATTGTTGTCCACCATACCTTTCTTAAACCCTTGTTGAGTGAGATAGTTGTCTAGCCTTGCATACCATGCTCGGGGTGCCTGTTTCAAGCCATATAATGCTTTCTTCAACTTGCAAACCAAGTTGGGATCATCACCAAGTTGAAAACCATCTGGCTGCTCAATATAAACCTCTTCTTCAAGTTTCCCATTCAAAAACGCTGATTTCACATCCATTTGATAAACTTTGAAATTCTTGTAAACTGCTAAAGCCAGAAACATTCTAATTGCCTCAAGTCTAGCTACTGGTGCAAAAGTTTCCTCAAAGTCAATACCTTCAACTTGTGCATAACCTTTACATACCAATCTTGCTTTATTCCTGACTACCTATCCGTCTTCATTCAGTTTGTTTTGAAAAATCCATTTAGTACCGATTACATTTTTATTTGTAGGTCTAGGTACTAACTCCCAAGTTTTGTTTTTCTCGATCTGATCTAATTCTTCATTTATTGCCTTCATCCAACTTTCATCTTTGCTTGCGTCAGCAATATTTTTGGGCTCAATGCTGGATAATAGAGAGTAGTTACTTACTACTTTTCTTCTTGTCTGAACACCAGCTGTGGGGTCTCCAATTATTTGCTCTCTAGGATGATTTTTCTTCCAGCTGCCTATTTTGAATTTCTTATTTTCTTCCACTTTTGAATCATAACTTAAATCATCTGAGTCAATTTTTTGTTTCTTTTTCGTTTCATTTTCCTCATCTCCTTCAATAACCTCTTCATAAATTGGGTAGTTTTCTTCATAGCTAACTACTCGTTCCCTACCTTCATCAAATGTAACACTGGCACTGTCCACAATTTTCTTTAGCCTCTTGTTGTAGCATTTGTAGGCTTTGCTTTTTGATGAATAGCCAACAAAAATACCTTCATCCGCTCTATCTTCAAACTTACCAAGATTATCTTCAGTTCTTTTGATGTAACACTTGCAGCCAAAAACTTTGAGGTATTTTGTTGTTGCCTTTCTACCGAACCACAACTCATAAGGAGTTTTGCTTTCATGTGTTCTCAGCATGTACCTATTTTGGATATACACCGCAGTATGGACCGCTTCTTTCCAAAATCATGTCTGCTACTCTACTCTCAGCCAACATAGTCCATGCCATTTCCTGCACTGTCCTGTTCTTTCTTTCTACCACACCATTCTACTGAGGTGTCCTGGCTGCTGAAAACTGTCTCCTAATACCATATTTTTCATAGTACTCTGTAAACTCATCTGAAATGAATTCTCCTCCTCTATCTGATCTTAAACATTTGATCCTTTTTCCTGTTTCATTCTCAACGTGGTGTTTGAAAGTCCTGAACATTTCAAAGGCTTCTGATTTATTCTTCAAGAAAAATATCCATGTCATTCTGGAATAGTCATCAATACACAACATAAAATATTTGTCACCATTTATGCTTTGCATTCTCATGGGTCCACATAAATCAGTATGTATTAGTTCCAAAGGTTTGCTTGTGTAGTACTCTTTTGTTTTGAATGTGACTCTAGTTTGCTTCCCCTTTTGGCATGAAGCACAAATGCTATTTGAAGGTTTTCTAATGGTGGGAATATCTCTCACTGCCTTTTTTGAGCTGATTTTTACTAGATTGTCAAAACTGATATGACCGAGCCTCTTGTGCCACAACCAATTTTCTTCTTCCTGTCCAATAAAACAAGCTCCTTCTAAAGTCTCTGAAAGCGTGTATAGGTTTCCAGATGTCCTTGATCCAGTTGCTATCAATTTTCCACTATTTTTTTTTTTGACTTCACAACCCTACTTCTTAAAAACTACTTCATGACCTTTATCACAAATTTGACTTACACTCAACAAGTTATGTTTTAGACCATCCACAAACAAGACTTCTTCTGACTTGATTTTTTCGTCACTAATCTTAACTGAACCTTTCCCAACTATCTTAGCTCCATCATTATTTCCAAACTTTACTGAACCACCTTCATATTTTTGTAACTTCTCAAATTTTTGTTTGTCACCTGTCATATGACTAGAGCATCCACTATCAAGTATCCATGGTACATATTTATTCTGTGCTTTAAAAGTTGTTTGCACAATCAAAGATTCCTTCTCTTCCTTAAGTCGCTCCTTTTCTTTCCACTCTATTTTGACTACAGTTTTGGGCTCTAGTTTTGAATTTCCCTTTTCAGTATCTTGTGCATGTTTTTCTGGAAGTTTTCTATTTTGTCTCATCCTATTTGGTTGAAATTTTCTTCCCTAAAATTGATTTGAAGCAAATGTACTTCGACAATTTCTTGCAATGTGCCCAAAATTATGACAGTTATAACATTCTACTGCATAATTCATCAGAGGTGAAAAAGCATTTCTACTAGTGAAATTCCTCGGTCCTACATTATACTTGCAGTCTGAAATCTTATGACCATAACCATTGCATTTAAAACAGAAACCAGAAAAGGGATAATTGAACCTGGGTGATGGTCTTTGCCATGTTGTCGTAGGAGCCCTAAATCTTCTTCTTCTTTGATTTGTGACATTGGTGAATCCATCATTGTCAATTCTCCTTTCGTGCCTGGCATTATTGCTTTCTTCTGCATGAGTCATTTTTCCTTGATCAACCTGTTTCTTATCTTCATTCTTTACAGGTTCTACATTTCTGGCCTTTGATCCATTTGATGATTCTCCTTCGACGAAGCCCAGACCAAATTTGATGCCTGCAGGTCTTTGGTCATTTAAAATCTTATCCAGCTTCATAGAACTTTCTTCGCGTTTGTGATAACAGCTAATTTTACGATCCATCTCTTCTATCTGCATCCGTAAACCAACATTCTCTTCTTCTAGTTTGCAGCAGTAATCTATTTTCATGGTTATCTGAACTTCGAGATCTTCAGATATTTTCTTGTATTCTTCTATCTATACTTTCAAACTGGTTATGATGTCATTTGCATCCTCAAGCTTTCTTGAAAGTTTCTTATTCTTTCTCCTCTCTATTCTCCACTCTTCAAGTGTAGAGATCAACTCACCTTCTAGATCTACTTCAGCCTCAGGTTTTTCATCACATACTTCAAAGTTCACTCCTGCATTTTCTTATTTTTCTTCTTCAAATGCCATGAAAAGAGCTTCACCTGTTTCTTCTTCAGAATCCTCACCGGAGCTATCTTTTGATGAACTGGCATTCCTGGAGATGAAACTTTTCTTCTTGAAGTTGCCTTTTCTGAAATTTGTTTTCTTCTTCCAGTCACTTCTTTCTTGGTGCGATCCTTCATCACTTTTGTTCTTCTCATTAAGAGGACATTTAGTCGCAAAATGCCCAATGCCTCCACAGTTGAAACATTTAAATGGTAGCTTTCCTCTGTATTTTCCTTTTCCCCTTTTTAGTTTTCTAACAAAGTTTGCTTCCATTTCATTTGATGTCTCTTCTTCCTCGGACTCTTGTTTTGCATTTTTATTTTTAAGGGCTTTAAAAGCCACTTCTCTGTCTGTGGGTTTAGATCTTCCTATTCTCATCTCATATGCAGTCAAAGAACCATGCATCTCATCCATACTAAAGAAATTTAGATTTTTAGCTTCTTCTATCGCTGAGACTTTAGAATCAAATCTTTGAGGAAGAGATCTTAATACCTTTTTCACGATGACAGAGTCTCCCATATCCTCGTCGAGTCCTCTCATCGCATTGATGACTTCATTAACTCTCAGCATAAATGCCTCTATGTTCTCATCGTCATTCATCTTTAGTGCTTCGAACTGAGCTCGATATGTTTGTAACTTGGCCTCCTTGATCTTATCATCTCCTTCATGAATACTCCTCAGTTTGTCCCATATTTCTTTTGCCATTTTACAACTCATGATCTTTACCAGTTCACTATCTACTAATCCGCACATGATAGCATTCTTTGCTTTTGAGTTATTCTCAAATAGTTTCTTTTCATCAGCCTCTTTTGGAGGAGTGAGGGGTATTGTGTATCCTCTAACTACTGAATCCCAGATGTCGTATCCCAAAGCACAGAGATATGTCTGCATCCTGATTCTCCAGAATGCGTAATTAGATCCGTCAAACAATGGTGCTTTGTTTGATGAGGAGCCTTCACCACCTGCCATTGTGTTACTTCCAAGATCACCCTAGCCGGTTAAGCTTGTATAGGAACTTGGCTCTGATACCAATTGTTAGTCTTACAACGACACTGAGAGGGGGGGTGAATCAGTGTATCTTTTTAAAACTTAACTCTGCAACTCTTAATGCTGAAATAATGCAAACTTAAAAATAGATACAACAATTATAACAAGAGAGCATCACACAACACAAGATTTTAACGAGGTTCACCAATGTGGCTACTCCTCAAAAATGACTGCTTGGACTCCCATCCAAATCCAGCCTTAGCAAAGCAATAACTTTACAATAAATTTACCAGCACCCACTGGAAGGAGCACCTACCCCCTATTTTATCTGCACCAACAGAAAGGAGCACCAACCCCTGATTTACCAGCACCAACTAGAAGGAGCACCAACCCCTGATTTATCTGCACCAATAGAAAGGAGCACCAACCCCTGATACCAAGCAACAACTTGGACTTCAATTTTGAATCTACAAGTTTTGATAGGAAAATACCTTCACTTTTACAAGACCCTGACTGGTCTATTGCTTACTCGATCTCTCTCACTATTCGTAAGACACACGCATCTGCTGCACTGCTACAACCAAACTTAGCGATCGACTTCACCCTTTGCACTCTCTGCGCACTCTGCTTTCTCTATGCACACACTTCGCACACTCTACGTCATTATAGCCAAACGATCATCTTTGCCCTTTGTGCACTCTGCTCTCTATGCGCTCTCACTTCGCACTTAGCTCGATTCGACATGACTCGCTCTCTGTGCACTTGCAGGTGTATTTCACACACATTCGATGACACATCAATTCTCCAAACAACCCTCCTTTTATAACAAAATTTTCATGATGAAAAAACTAATCTTAGTCGGTTGTCATAACAAATGTAAACCCTAATCTTAGTCAACTGATATCACAACTGTAAACCCTAATCTTAGTTAGCTGTCATCGATCTTCGTCGGCTTCAACTCATGAAGATATTCGGTAACTCCACCGCTCGAAGACTTCATTCGGTAACTATCCCTGTAGTCGCCGCACTGACTTTTGTTCACTCTTCATATTTTAGCTGCATGAATTCACTCTATATCTACCCCTGTAAATGTCGTAGTGAAGTCGGTCCATTGTCATACTTCTCATTTCAGTCGGGTTCTTCTTCTTGTCTTGCGCTCATACGACCTGTCGTGAAATCATGACATTTTTACCTCTATAGCTTCTTTGTTGCAGTTGCCATGAAAATACATGTCGTGATATCATGACACTTTTGCCTCTTTGAATTTTTCTTGGCTTTTGACCATGAAAACATAACATGTCATGATATCATGACACTTCTGCCTCTGTACTCTTCCTCTTTTCTTTTGTCGCGATATCGGACACTTTTTCCTCCGAACTCTTTCTCCTCTTCGGTTCTGTCACGATATCGTGACACTTTTTCTCCTTAGCTCTTTTCTTCTCTTCGGGTCACGAAAACCTGACATGTCACGATATCGCGACATTTTTTCTCCTTAGCTCTTTTCTTCTCTTTGGCTCATGTCATGATATCGCGACACTTTTTCTCCTTAGCTCTTTCTTCTCTTGTCACATGTCGTGATATCGTGACACTTTTCTCCTTAGCTCTTTTCTTCTCTTTGGGTCATGAAAACCTGACATGTCGTGATATCGCGACACTTTTTCTCTCGAGCTCTTCCTCTTGCAATATGTCGCGATATCGTGACACTTTTTTCTTACTTACTCTCTCTCTTCCAATATGTCACGATATCGCGACACTTTTTTCTCTCTTGCAATATGTCGCGATATCGCGACACTTTTCCAACTTACTTTCTCTCTCCTACTTTAGTCGCAAAAATGTGACATGTCATGATATCGTGACACTTTTTCTTTCTTTTTTTCTCTTCTCAAACATGTCGCAAAATCGTGACACTTTTTCTTTCTTTTCTCTCTCTTCCAACATGTCGCGAAATCGTGACACTTTTTCTTTCTTTTTCTCTCTCTTCCAACATGTCGCGAAATCGTGACACTTTTTCTTTCTTTTTCTCTCTCTTCCAACATGTCGCGAAATCGTGACACTTTTTCTTTCTTTTTCTCTCTCTTCCAACATGTCGCGAAATCGTGACACTTTTTCTTGCCTTTTCTCTCTCTTCCAACATGTCACGAAATCGTGACAGTTTTTCTTCCTTGCACTTTTTCTTCCAACATGTCGCGAAATCGTGACAGTTTTCTTACTTGTCTTTTTCTTTGAACTTTTGCATGTGGGCCACTTCGGTCTTCTTGGAAAAGCACTGTACATACTCTGAAAAGCTTCTGAACTTCCTGTCCACTGCATCTGAATAGCTTCTAAACTTCTTTTCCACTACATCAACCGATCTATTTGACTGTGTTGACAATAATGACAATACTGTTGTTGCACCTTGCTCAATAATTCATCAGTAATAGATAGTACAAAATAAGTAGGAAAAGCAGATGGACTATACCTTTTAGGTTGCTTCCTTTCCTGTGTTGATCTCCTTACCATAGGTGTATGAACCTCTTCTTCATCCTCTTCCAGATCCTCACCTGTATGTTCCTCTTCCATATCCTCATCTGTATGCTCCTCTTCCAGATCCTCTATTGTTTGATAGTTTTCCATGAGATCAAATTGGACTGTTTCAGGTTCCTCTTCTGTAACTACCTTCCTAGAATCACTGATCATCTCCCTAAATACCACATCTCTACTATACACTGTACTTTTAGTTTTTGGATTCCAAAGCTTATATCCTTTAACACCATCTTTATAACCAATAAAGATACATTTAACAACCTTATTATCTAGCTTACTTATTTTCTCCTTTGGAATATGCATGTATGCATCACAACCAAAAACTCTGAGATGTGTAATAGATGGTTTATTACCAAATAGAGCTTCAAATGGATTTTGATCTAGCAATTCTGATGTAGGTGACCGATTTTGCAAGTAGCATGCTACACTCACTGCTTCTGCCCAGAATTCCTGTGCCAAACCTGCACCACTGAGCCTTCTCCATTAGTGATTTGTTCAATCTCTCTGCAACTCCATTCTATTGAGGTGTATATGGAGTAGTCTTCTATCTTGCAATACCACATTGCTTACAAAAATTCTCAAATATATTAGAACAATATTTCCCTCCATTATCAGACCTCAACACCTTAATCCGTTTATCAGTTTGATTCTCAACAAGTGCTTTAAATTCCTTAAATTTATCAAACACTTCATCTTTGCTCTTAAGAAAGTAAATCCATGCATATCTTGAAAAATCATCAACAAAGGAAGCATAATACCATGATTTTCCAAGAGACAGCATAGGAACAGGACCAAAAATATCACTGTGAATCAAATCTAGTACCCCACTAGATCTTGTGGCACCAGATGGAAAACTAACACGATTTTGTTTACCATAAATACAATGTTCACAAAAATCAGAATACATTGAGTAATTAGGGATACCATGAACCATACCTTTTGTGTACAGGGTATGCAATCCCTTTTCTCCAATATGTCCCATCCTTTGATGCCAGAGTGTTGAGCTTTTATCAGATTCAACCTTAGGAACAATTGAGCTATTGCACTCATTTTTCATAGTGCTTCCCAATAACTTATACAATGTTCCAATCCGAACTCCCCTTGCCAACACCATTGATCCACAAACCATTTTGCATGAATCCTTGCCAAAACTGACATTCACTGCTGTATTGGCCATTTTGCTTATTGAAATCAAATTTATAGCAAGTATTGAAATATGCATCACATCTGGTAGGGTCTTAACCCTACCATCCTGTAGCAATATTTTCACTCTTCCACGACCCATGATTATGAGTGGTGAATCATCTCCCAAAAGTACCTCCCCTCCATCATATCTTTCATATTCATTGAACCACCCTCTATGAGGAGTCATATGAAAAGAGGCACCAGTATCAATCAACCAATCATTTTTATCTGATCGTGTGGAGCACGATGAGCAGGATGCCAAATATACATCCTCTACTTCATCAATGGATTTATTCATCTCTGTGGAAGTCGATTCATCAGAATTTTTTCTAGACTTAGTTTTCTTTGATCTGCAATCCTTCTTCATATGACCAGGCTTGCCATAATTCCAACATTTTCTCTCAAACTTCCCCCGAGACTTGGATCTACCTTTAGACTTATACCTATCACCATATCTAGATTTGTCCTTCTCCTTGGCATGCCCTCTCATTGTTAGGGCTTCCTTATATGTGCCCTCCATGGATTTTATCCTCATATCCTCAGATAATAGAGATGCCACTATATCTTCAAACTTCAATGTGGATGAAGTTGTACTACCAATTGCTACTACTAAATTATCCTATGAATCTGGTAAAGAGCATAACAAAGTAATGCATTTATCTTCCTCACTCAACTTAATTTCTATAGATGTTAGTTGACTTACCACTGTATTAAATGCATTCAAATGATCTGCAACCGAATCCTCGTCATGCATCCTAAGATTGTACAGTTTCTTTCTGAGGAATAATTTGTTCACTAGGGACTTCGATTGATACAAAGCCCCTAACCTCTCCCAGAGATCCTTTGTTGTAGCTTCTCCCAAAACATTGATGAGCATCGAATCTGCAAGACACAATCGAATTAGACTCCTTGCTTTTCAATTCATCTTCTCCCAATCTTCATCGAAAGTACCCGTAGGTTTTGTTTTTTTTGAAATAGCAGCCCACTGATCTCTGTCCACGAGCATATCTTCCATATTTAACTTCCATAGCTCAAAAATTTTGCCGTCAAATTTCTCGATCTCTATCCTTGAATGATTTCCTGACATTTTTCTTTCAAACTCCTTTTGCGTAACTTCCACTCCAGAATAGGTTTCCTCTCACTCCTAGAAACCCTATATCTTCTTCAAACGGATTTAAACCCTAGAAATAAATATGTCCCCCTATTGCTAATAAATTGGCTCTGATACCAAATTAAGAGATTTATAGAAACATATTCTACAAATAAAGAAAAAATAGTAACTAAGGAAATAATAACACCCTTCAATGCACATATAACACACAAGATTTACCCTAGTTCACCCAATTTGGGCTAGTCCAACAAACAAGAGTCTATCCTCCTTGATATATTATTCTCTCTCGTCTCCCAAAAATGGGATATTACAATAATTATATAAGGAAACTCTTACAACCCTAAACCACCAAGTGGTATTAGGGTACCGTGGATACAACACCATGGGCTAAACCACCCACACCCACCAACCATGGGAATACCAGGGGTCGCTCTGCAAGTAGCAGTAAAAGTAGCAATAAAAATAGGTAAAATTTTTTATCTATGGAAGTTAAATATGGAAGATATGCTCGTGGACAGAGATCAGTGGGCTGTTATTTTAGAAAAAACAAAACCTACGGATACTTTCGATGAAGATTGGGAGAAGATAAATCAGAAAGCAAGAAGTCTAATTTGACTGTCTTACATATTCGGTGCTCATCAATGTTTCAGGAGAAGCTATAGCAAAGGATCTTTGGGAGAGGTTAGGGGATTTGTATCAATCGAAGTCCCTAGTGAACAAATTATTCCTCAAAAATAAATTGTACAATCTTAGGATGCATGATAGGTATTCGATTGTAGATCATTTGAATGCATTTAATACAGTGGTAAGTCAACTAACATCTGTATAAATTAAGTTGAGTGAGGAATATAAATGCATTACTTTGTTATGCTCTTTACCAGATTCATGGGATAACTTAGTAGTAGCAATTAGTAGTACAACTTCATCCACATTAAAGTTTGAAGATATAGTGGCATCTCTATTATCTGAGGATATGAGGAGAAAAGCCATGGAGGGCACATCTAAGGAAGCCCTAACAGTAAGAGGGCATGCCATGGAGAAGGACAAATCTAGATATGATGATAGGTCTAATTCTAAAGGTAAATCCAAGTCTCGAGGGAAGTTTGAGAGAAAATTCTAGAATTGTGGCAAGTCTGGTCATATGAAGAAGGATTGTAGATCAAAGAAAGCTGAGTCTAGAAAAAATTTTGATGAATGGACTTCCACAGAGATGAATAAATCCATTGATGAAGCAAGGGATGTATATCTAGCATCCTTTTCATCGTGCTCCACACGATTAGATAAAAATGATTGGTTGATTGATACTGGTGCCTCTTTTCATATGACTCCTCATAGAGGGTGGTTCAGTGAATATGAAAGATATGATGGAGGGGAGGTACTTTTGGGAGATGATTCACCACTCATAATCATGGGTCATGGAAGAGTGAAAATATTGCTACAGGATGGTAGGGTTAAGACCCTACCAGATGTGATGCATATTTCGATACTTGCTATAAATTTGATTTCGATAAGCAAAATGGCCAATATAGCAGTGAATGTCAATTTTGGCAAGGATTCATGCAAAATGGTTCATGGATCAATGGTGTTGGCAAGGGGAGTTCGGATTGGAACATTGTATAAGTTGTTGGGAAGCACTATGAAAAATGAGTGCAATAGCTCAACTGTTCCTGAGGTTGAATTTAATAAAATCTCAACACTCTGGCATCAAAGTATGGGACATATTGGAGAAAAGGGATTGCGTACCATGTACACAAAAGGTATGGTTCATGGTATCCCTAATTACTCAATGTATTTCGAGTTCTGTGAACATTGTATTTATGGTAAAAAGAATCGTGTTAGTTTTCCATCTAGTGCCACAAGATCTAGTGGGGTACTAGATTTGATTCACAGTGATATTTTTGGTCCTGTTCCTATGTCGTATCTTGGAAAATCATAGTATTATGCTTCCTTTGTTGATGATTTTTCAAGATATGCATGGATTTACTTTCTTAAGAGCAAATATGAAGTGTTTGATAAATTTAAGGAATTTAAAGCACTTGTTGAGAATCAAACTGATAAAAGGATTAATGTGTTGAGGTCTGATAATGGAGGGGAATATTGTTCTAATATATTTGAGAAATTTTGTAAGCAATGTGGTATTGCAAGATAGAAGACTACTCCATATACACCTCAAAATAATGGAGAGAGATTGAACAGATCACTGATGGAGAAGGGTAGAAGTATGCTCAGTGGTGTAGGTTTGGCATAGGAATTCTTGGCAGAAGCAGTGAGTGCAGCATGCTACTTGCGAAATCGATCACCTACATCAACATTGCTGGATCAAACTCCATTTGAAGCTCTATTTGGTAAGAAACCATCTATTTCACATCTCAGAGTTTTTGGCTGTGATGCATACATGCATATTCCAAAGGATAAAAGAAGTAAGCTAGATAATAAAGGTCGTTAAATGTATCTTTATTGGTTATAAAGATGGTGTTAAAGGATATAAGCTTTGGAATCCAAAAAATAAAAGTACAGTGTATAGTAGAGACGTGGTATTTAGGGAGATGATCAGTGATTCTAGGAAGGTAGTTACAGAAGAGGAACCTAAAACGGTCTAATTTGATCTCATGGAAAAATATCAGATAGTAGAGGATCTAGAAGAGGAGCATTTAGATGAGGATATGGAAGAGGAACATACAGGTGAGGATCTGGAAGAGGATGAAGAAGAGGTTCATACACCTGTGGTAAGGAGATCAACACAAGAAAGGAAGAAACCTGAAATGTATAGTCCATCTAATTTTCCTACTTCTTTTGTACTATCTGTTACTGATGAAGATCCTAGAACAGTTAGAGAAGTTGTTAATTCTGGTGAGGCAAACCGTTGGGAAGAGGCCATGGATGAGGAAATGATGTCCCTAAAAAAGAACAGAACATGGGATTTAGTGAAATTACCAAGTGGTATAGGTTGCAAGTGGATCTTTAAGAAGAAGCAGAATGTTGAAGGTAAAGTGGAGAAATATAAATCTCGCATGGTTGCTAAAGGTTTTTCCCAGGTTGAAGGAATTGATTATGGCGAAGTTTTTTCTCCTGTTGCAAAGCTAACATCAATTAGATTTATGTTAGTTGTGGCTGCTGCATTTGATCTTGAAATAGAATAGATGGATGTGAAAACTGCATTCCTTCATGGAGATTTGGAGGAAGAAATCTATATGAGGCAGCCTAAAGGTTTCACTGTTGCAAGAAAGGAGGATCTGGTATGTAAGTTAAAGAAATCATTGTAGGACTGAAACAATCACCTAGAATGTGGTACCAAAAATTTGATACTTATGTTTTAAGAATTGGTTTTGTTCATAGCAATGCTGATCACTGTGTGTATTCAAAGAAAATTGGTAATGTAATTATCATTATAGTTCTTTATTTTGATGACATGTTACTAATTGGAAATAACAAGAAACTGGTCAGGGAAGTAAAGTCTCAGTTGGCATCGCAGTTTGACATGAAGGATCTTGGACCTGCGAATTTTATATTGGGTATGCAAATAAAAAGAGATCGCTCTAACATAAAGTTGTGGCTGGATCAGAAAAAGTATGTTGAGACAATGTTGAAAAGGTTCAATATGCAGGATTGCAAACCGGTGAAGGTACCTATTTCTTTAGGTGAAAAATTGTCTATTGAACAATGTCCAAAAATAGAAGAAGAGGTAGAGGAAATGTCACATATTCCTTATGCAAATGTTGTAGGTAGTTTAATGTATGCCATGGTTTGTACTAGAGCAGACATTGCCCATATAGTGGGATTTTTGAGTAGATATATGTCTAAACCTGGTAAAGACCATTGGATTGTTGTGAAAAGGGTTTTCAGATATTTGCGTGGCCCCTCTAATTTTTCAATCTGCTATGAGGGTACAGGTAAAGAAAATAGACAATTAGATATAGAAGGTTTTGTTGATGCAAATTGGGCTGGAGATATGGATAGGAGAAGATCTACTTGTGCTTATGTATTCAATTTGTTCAGAGGGGCCATTAGTTGGATGAGCAAGAGGCAGATTGTTGTTGCTCTTTCAACTATTGAAGCTGAGTATATGGCAGCCACTGATGCAAGTAAGGAAGTTGTATGGCTGCAAAGATTGTGTGCTAAAATTGGGTTCTTTCAAGGAGTTGTGAAGATAAACTATGACAATCAGAGTGCCATATTTTTGGCAAAGAACCTTGCTTACCATTCAAGAACGAAGCACATTGATACAAAGTTCCATTTCTACAGGGACATGCTTGAACAGAAGAAAGTGTTGCTGGAAAAGGTAGACACCAAGGAAAATGTTGCAGATGCTTTAACCAAGGCTATAAGCACTAAAAAGTTTAGATTCTATACAATTGAAATGGGTCTAGCAAAGTATTCAACAAGTGGGAGAATTTTGGATGTGTCTCATTCTTTGCCAAAAAATAATTGTACGATAGGAACTACAACACAAAAGACGACGGGTAGGGGGGGGTCCGGAGGCCCCCAAGGACCCCTGGCTATAGTAAAGGTGCTTACGTAATAGGTGATGGGCCGGGGTGGGTAGGGGGCCCCCTTGGATATGGCAAAAGTGACCGTAGTCGGCACAGCTGGCATCGAATTTTTTACCTAATTTTATCACTACTTTTACCTCTACTTGTGGAGCGACCCCTAGGATTCCCACGGTTGGTGGGTGGTTGGTGGGTATGGGTGGTTTAGCCCACGGTGTTGTATCCATGGTACCCTAATACCACTTGGTGGTTTAGGGTTGTAAGAGTTTCCTTATATAATTATTGTAATGTCCCATTTTTGGGAGAGGAGAGAGAATAATATATCAAGGAGGATAGACTCTTGTTTGTTGGACTAGCCCAAATTGGGTGAACCAGGGTAAATCTTGTGTGTTATATGTGCATTGAATGGTGTTATTATTTCCTTAGTTACTATTTTTGCTTTATTTCTAGAATATGTTTCTGTAAATCTCTTCTTTGTTTTTTGACGAATAGCCAAGAAAAATACCTTCATCTGCTCTATCTTCAAACTTACCAAGGTTTTCTTCAGTTCTTTTGATGTAACACTTGCTGCCAAAAACTTTAAAGTATCTTGTTGTTGCCTTTTTACCGAACCACAACTCATAAGGAGTTTTGCTTTCATGCGTCCTAAACATGCACCTATTTTGGATGTATATCGTAGCATGGACTTCCTCTTTCCAAAATCTATCTGCTAGTTTGCTCTCAGTCAACATAGTCCATGCCATTTCCTGCACTGTCCTATTCTTTCTTTCTGCCACACCATTCTGATGAGGTGTCCTGGCTGCTAAAAATTATCTCCTAATGCCATATTTTTCACAATACTCTATGAAATCCTCTGAAATGAACTCTCCTCCTCTGTACGACCTTAAACATTTAATCCTTTTTCCTGTTTGATTCTCAACTTGGTTTTTGAAAACCTTGAACATCTCAAAATCTTCTGATTTATGCTTCAAAAATAGTACCCATGTCATCTTGGAATTGTCATCTATACATAACAAGAAAAATGTGTCACTTTTTATGCTTTGCGTTCTCATGGGTCCACATAAATTAGTATTTACTAGTTCCAAAGGTTTGCTTGTGTAGTACTCTTTTGTTCTAAATGAGACTCTAGTTTGCTTCCCCTTTTGACATGAAGCACAAATTCTATTTGATGGTTTGCCAATGGTGGGAATATCTCTCACTACTTTCTTTGGGCTGATTTTTACTAGATTTTCAAAACTAATATGATCGAGCCTCTTGTGCCACAACCAATTCTCTTCTTCCTGTCCAATCAAGCAAGCTCCTTATGAAGTCTTTGAGAGAGTGTATAGGTTACCATATGTCCTTGATCTATTTGCTATCAACTTCCCATTGTTTACCTTTCTGACTTCACAACCTTACTTCTTAAATATCACTTCATGACCTCTATCACAAATTTGACTTACGCTCAACAAGTTATGCTTCAGACCAACCACAAACAAGACTTCTTTTGACCTAATTTTTCTATCACTAATCTTAACTGAACCTCTACCAACTATCTTAGCTCCATCATTGTTTCCAAAATTTACTGAACCACCTTCATATTGTTGCAACTTCTCAAAATTGTGTTTATCACATGTCATATGATTGGAGCATCCACTATCAAGTATCCATGGTACGAATTTATTCTGTGCTTTAAATTTCATCTGTACGATCAAGGATTCCTTTTCTTCCTTAGGTCGCTCTTTTTCTTTCCACTCAAGTTTGATTACAATTTTGGACTCTTGTTTTGGATTTTCTTTTTCAGTATCTTGTGCATGTTTTTCGGGAAATTTTCTATTTTGTCTTATTCCATTTGGCTGAAATTTTCTTCCTTGAAATTGATTTGATGCAAATGTACTTCGACAATTTCTTGCAATATGCCCAAAATTATGATAGTTATAACATTCTACTACATAATCCATCAAAGGTGAAAAAGCATTTCTATTGGTAAAATTCCTTGGTCCTACATTATACTTGCAATATGAGATCTTATGTCCATAACCATTGCATTTAAAATAGTAACCAAAAAAGAGATGATTGAACCTGGGTGGTGGTATTTGCCATGTTGTCGTAGGAGCCATATGTTGCGGGCCAAACAAGGTTAACTTCTTTCCTACTTTTGTCACATGCTCATGCATTTAATTTATCAACCCAGGGAGCTTTGTAAACTTGTGAAGGGTCTTAAACAAGATTTCTTACAATACCACTTGAGATGAGTTCGATAGTTCTACTATTGGGGGGTGTTTCAATGGTCATCAATCATTAATAAATTCCTCAATAATTTATGTAAAAACAATTAAATCTACAAAAAAGAAATATTCACGCATTCCTAGAAATAAACCTATTGCAATACTAGAAATAACAATGCAATAAACAATCTTATAAAAGTAGTAAACTAATCTAGAAAACACAAGAAAAATAGGGGAAGAAATACTGGCTTGGAGTGGGCCTAGGCTCCAGCAGCTTCCTCCCAGTTGAACACACACTTAGAAACTCTTAGAACTGTATTATAATTATCAAAGTATTACAATGCTTCTTTTGTATATCTCTCTACATTTACTATAAAAATATTCTATATATCCTCAGAGAGGTCTGCGTGTGTTTATATAGCACACCCGTAGATCTTCTGTTACAAAGAAGTTATAACAGTCAATTCATTTTAGACTAAACTAAGATAGTCTAGTAAATGTGATCAATGTATGCTAAAATTGGCATTCATTTCTAATGGTGGCATGTTCACTAATTGGTTTGTGCTTCACCTGGCATTGGTAGGACGTTCTCATACATTGATGCGATCCCCAATTTAACTCTACATGACATAGAGTTGGAACTGCACCAGTCTCTATTGTCCACATCATGCTTGTCTGGTTAATGGGCGAATAACAGGGGCGCCTTCCCTATGAGGAAGGTGCCTAGGTATGTTAGGTGCCTTCTCTATGCGAAAGGTGCCTTACTGTCATTGGTGCCTTCCTGGAAGAGGAAGGCACTTATCTTCTATTGGTGCCTTCCTGTGAGAGGAAGGTGCTTGCCTTATAGTGGTGTCTTCCTATCGGCGCCTTTTTTGTGAGAGGAAGGCACTTGCCTTCTAGTGGCACCTTCCTGTTGGTGCCTTATGAGAGGAAGGTGCTTCTTTTCCTTTGGTGCCTTCCTGTAAGAGGAAGGCACTAGCCTTCTATTGGCACCTTCCTAGGAGAGGAAGGTGCTTGTATTTCCTTGGTGCCTTCCTAGAATATGAAGGTGCCTACTTACGCTTACCGCCTTCCTGGAAGAAGAAGGCACCTACTTACGCTTGGTGCCTTCTTGGAAGAGGAAGGCACCTACATTCTCTGTGTTGATTCTGAAAGAAACAAAGTGCTAGCTCCATGAAAATACCTCGACTGATCCAAATCTAACTAAATCAACTGCAATTCCACAAAAACACATTGAAAACACACGAATTAGCTAACACACATAATTTCATCAAATAATTATATAATCATTCATGAACATATGCAATACTTATTATACAACCACATAATAATCAAGAAAATGTATACAAAATATGAGCATTTTTTATGCTCATCATCCCCCCATGCCTAACATATGCCACGCCCTCATGGCATCAAAACTGCAGGTAGCCCTGTTGACCCCTCATCGTTGTCATTTCTTGGTGGATCCGGTTGTACCTGCGGCATGTGTCTGCCTCTTCTATATGTTGGCATCTGGAGTTGTGGCTCTTATTTTTCTATGTGGGGCTACGGGTGCTGCTGTCAACTTTAATTTCCTCATCCTAGCTGCTATCGGATGTGATCTAGCAAGCGTCATCTCTACTGCCTGAAATGTAGCTTTTGTAGCTTGCCATAGGTCAACGTATGGAGGTCTGACTATTGCAATATGGATATCTAAATTATCCCTCTTGAGATGAACTACTTGGGCTTTGTACAATCGGGCTACTTCAGGAGTAAGCCCTGTATTCTCCTTTGCAATGGCAACGACTTCCAATTCGGGGCCATATACCCCCATCATTCAAAATACCTTCTTATCTTGGAGGGCCATCCTTGGGATGACTCGTAAATCTCCCAGAATTGGCTATCCTCTGCCAGAATGACATAGATACCAGAGTCCCCCTACATCCTCGAGGTTTCCTTCCTGGTCTCCTTAGTTGTTGTCATCTCTTTTAGCAATCGTTCAAACTATTTTTACCTCTCTACGAACGGCTGCATATCCCACTCATCTTCTTCTGGCTCGACGAAGGTCACCTTTGCCTTATTTCAAGCCATCCTAGGCCCTTTTCCTTTGGCCTCTACAAAAAATGTGATGGCTCAAATAGGGGTTTTCCCTTTCTCCCTGGAGGACGTCTTATCGCTTCGAGGGGCCTGCTCTGCGGTCCTTGGAGCATTCTCTTCACTCTGGGGGACCTGTGCTACCATCCCTAGGGGTGCTTCTTCACCCCCTGTTTGTCCTATGCCAACCCCTCAGGTTCTTCTCTTTCTCCCTTAGGTCCAAGGAGTTCTTCCTTATCCCCCGATCCTATCTACTATTGTTGGCCCTCGTCCAGCTTTGTATCACTCAGGTCGATGACAGGGGGTATTGTGGGACTTCTTTCCCCTTCACTCCCAAAAATAGAGGAATTTTCCCTTGCCTCCGGGCTGCTTTGTCGAGCATCTGATAGAAATTCTCCTGAAGAGAATACTCGTTCTAAAGATGTGGGAGAATTCATTGGGACCTCTTTTTCCTAGTCAGTTTGGGTCGATGTGTCCATTCTTTATGTTCCCCTATCCTAGAGTTGTTGGTTCTCCTCTCGCAACTACTAGACCAGCTACTCGAGCTAGGTGATTCATCTTTCTCGTTCTTCCAATTCCCCTCTATGCTCATTCTAGTAGTCCTCCAAAATTTGTTGGGCCATCCAGCAATTGGTTTGCCACTCCAATGCTTCCTCCAAGGTTGCGTCGACCTAATCATTACTCTCAAAAGTCCCTACATCTTGTGGGCTCTGATTTGTCAATTCTCGGAGGTTTTGGGGTGCCACATCGACTTCTAGATCATTCTCTTCTTCTTCTACTAAGAGGAGGAGTCACCGCAGGCATTTCCTCCTAAGGACTAGTTTTGGCAGCCGAAACTCAGCCTCGCTGCTAATAATCGGTGCTCCTTCCTCTTCATACTTTGGCATTGGGGAATGCCTTATTTCCTCTGTGCATTCGAACACTGGTGAATGCCCTATTTCTTCCATGAAATTGAGCAATTCCAATTGCTCGATACTTGCCATCTCCTTTATAGGGCTTCCCTCTTCTTGCCCTATTTCAGTAACAATATCCTATTGCATTTCTTGGCCGCCATCTCCCTCTACGTCGGGGTTCTGCATTTTTGCTTCTGCATGGTGGACCGGTGCTGATATCAGCCCATGGTGGGCCAAGGAAGACAATGCTCCCTTTTTGTACCTAGCCACCTCTTCCTTCAGGGCATTTTCTAGGTAGAAGGGCACGTTCAACTTCCTTCCATGCACCAGGTGATTCAAAAACTGCACATGGTTAGTGTGCAAATGGGTATACTTCCCGGTGCATGTAAATAATCGAGCAACCTACTCGAATATCTTTTGTAGATTCATGGGAAGGCTTATTTTGGGTAGCCCTTCCTTATCTATCTGCACATTTTCTCCTGGCAGTAGCACTTTGGCGTACGGCTTCAGCAGTCCACCTTTGTATATGCATTCACCTGTGAGGGGCAATCTAGTGGCCTGTGAGATGTATTCGGGGGTGACCGGAATTTCTACCCCTCGCACCTGAGCTACGTCACCCCTCAAGGAGGCAGCGAATTCCTTGGATGCCTCCATATCTTGGCCCTGACTAACTAGGGTATAGTATTCAAACCATCCCTCAGCCTCAAACTATATTTTTATCGCCCCACTGATTCCTTCCGTATTACTCAGCTCATTCTTTTTCACTACATGATTCTTTGACCTTCCTCCCATGGCGCCTTCCCTTACTACTGCATTTTTTTTCTATCCTTACTTCTTCAGGAAGGTGCCTTCTTATAGGGAAGGTGCCTAACCTTAGCATTTAATTCTAGGGTACACATTTTGAGCCATATCATTGGCACATGGTTCCGGCCATGGGGGTATATGATTTTTATGATGGCAATATTTTTTTTGGTACTGCATAATTTATGAATAATTATATAAAGATTTGAGTTAGTATGTGTGTGCTTTATTTGGTGTTTCATGCATCATGAAGAGCATTGATTCATTGATTTGTGACACGGGGTAGGGGTATGGTACTCTGGTGCCGCTCGTTCATGTGGTGATTTCATTTCGATCGAGGCATCCATGAGACTTAAGTGTTGGCTATATGTGGAAGGCACTCTTTGGTACCTTCCCAATGTGGAAGGTGCTTATGTGGTGCCTTCTTGATGTGGAAGGTGCTTATGTGGCACCTTATAGATGTGGAATGTGCTTATATGGTGCCTTCCCGATGTTGTCGGTGCTCTTTGAATGGATGTGCCTTTTGGTGGTGGAAGGCATCTCTGATTGGATGTGCCTTCCGATGGTGGAAGGTGCCATTTTGATGATGGCGCATTCCTTCTATGGAAGGTGCTTCTGAATGGATGCACCTTCCTAATGTGGAAGGCATTGTTGAATACCTACACCTTCCTAAGGTGGAAGGTGACGTTGTATACCTGTGCCTTCCTAGGGTGGAAGGTGCCTCGGTCTGTATGCACCTTCCTGATGTGGAAGGTGCCTCGGGCTCTTTTTTTTTTTTTTTGTGTGGAATCTTCCCGCCACATAAGGCGCCTATATATTTTTTTTTTGTGCGCATTCTTTATAAGGAAGGTGCCTTCTTTTGGTGGGGCACCTTCTTCATAAAGAAGGTGCCTTATTTTGGCGGGTCGCCTTCTTCATACAGAAGGCGCCTTCTTCTAGCGGGGTGCCTTCTTCATAAGGAAGGTGCCTTATTCTGGCGGGGTGCCTTCTTCATACGAAATGCACCTTCTTCTGGCTGGGTGCCTTATTTATAAGGAAGATGCCTTATTCTAGTGGTGCACCTTCTTCATACGGAAGGCACCTTCTTTATAAGGAAGGCGCCTTATTCTAGCGGGGTGCCTTCTTCATAAGGAAGGCACCTTATTTTGGTGGGGCGCCTTCTTCATACGAAAGGTGACTTCTTCTGGTTGGGCGCCTTATTTATAAGGAAGGTGCCTTATTCTTGGAAATCATGTTGTGATTGACTGGGAAAGGGTGATCAAGCCTTCTCAGTCTCGCTTCACGCTACCTCAGCTTCTACCTACGAGTGTTGGTGTCGGAATGCTAAGCCGAATCACGCTTGGTTTCTCGGATACCTATTCCTCGTGCTGTTAGGTCTTCCACATTCAAAAAGCAAATGAAAAGAAAGAAAAATAAAGGTATTTAGATGCATTCCATGCCTGTTAGGCCCTAGATTAGGATGCCTACAGCTTGCATGCGGGCGTCGTCCCTGCAAAACACACCATAAGAAAAAAACTAAATTAACTAATTTTGGTGAGCACCTCCATGCCCACCGTTTTTCCTGTTAAGAGCTTGGTCCGGATCTAACAAGATGGGGTCTCCCCCATGTTTATTCTAGATTCCACCTATTTTGGATGTGTTATAGGGGCACAGTCGATGGCCATTGACTGTTAACATAGTGTTGTTGTCATCAATTGTTCTAACGTGCACTGCCCCATTCTTGATGATCTCTACCACCTCATATGGTCCCATCCATATTTGCATTAATTTACCTTTTCTTTCCTAGAATTGAGAATCGTACAAAAACACCCATTCTCCTTCTTGGAACTGCTTCAGTTTAATGTGGCGATCATGCCACCACTTTATTTTCTTTTGTATGATTTTTGTTCTCTGCAAAGCGTCCATTCAGATTTCATCCAACTGATCTAGCTGTTGAATCCTTTATTTTTGAGCGTCATCCAAGCTCAAGTTCAATTCTGAAGTCGTCCTTAATGTCTTGATTTCAAATTTAATGGGCATCATCGCACTCTTCCCATATGCCAGTTGGAAGGGTGTGAAACCTGTTGGTGGATTTCCACGTGGTATTATATGCCTAGACTGCCTCCGATAATCATATAGCCTAATATTTTTTATGTTGATGCACGGTCTTCATCAGGATGTTCTCTATTTCTCTGTTCATCACTTCCACTTGCCCATTTGCCTACGGATGGTAGGGTGTAGTTTTATTATGCCAAAATTTGTATTGCTCCATCAGCTCCTTGACCAACTTGGAGGTAAATTGAGGCCCTTGGTCTGTTGTTATCTCTCTAGGGACCCTAAATCATGTAAAAAAGTGGGCAAATAAGAAATCAATGACTGTTATTTCTTTTGAATCTCTCAATGCTTGAACTTCAACCCATTTTGTGATGTAATCTGTACAGACCAAAATAAACCTCCTCCCTATTGAAGGTGGATTAATTGGTCCCACAAAGTCCATGCCCCACTTATCGAAGGGTTCCAGGTGTACCTGAGGCTAGAGGGGCATTTTGTCTCGATGGGTTGGTCTTCCCATTCTTTGGAATTCATCGTACTTGCTGGCATATGCAGCCACATCCTTGAATAAAGTGGGCCAAAAGTACCCAATGTGTAGGATTTTGTAGGTAGTTCATTTCCTTGCAAAGTGTCCTCTGCATGGTTCGTCATGAAACGCTTTGAGTACTTCTGAGAACTCCTATTATGCTATGCATCTCCTTACAATCTGGTGACATCCTATTTTGAACAGGAGGCCATCAATCCATAGAAATGATGCACTTTTCTCTATGACCACCTACTTTTCTTAGAAAGAGAGAGCGGGTGAGGTTCTTCTGGTGGCAAAGTAACTGGCTATATCTGCATACCACAGGATTTGCTCACTAATGGTGAATACATGTTCATCCAAAAACTAGTCTTTCACTGTTGTATGGTCTGTCGGTATCAATCTAGATAGAAAATCTACTATGATGTTGTCCTTTCCTAGTTTGTCGACTATTGTGATGTCGAATTCCTGTAGTAACAAGAGCCACCTGATAATTCTTTCACCAATGACCGGCTTGCTCATCAAGTATCTGATAGCTACGTGATTTGTGTGGAAAATACCTTATACCTAGTGATATAATGGCATAATTTGTTTATAGCATGCACAACTGCAAGGAATTCCTTCTCTGTCACCGTGTAGTTGAGCTCGACTCCTGCCAAGTTTTTGTTGACATAGTAGATGGCGTAAAATTCTTCACCATCCTTCTGTCTGAGGACTACTCCAATCGCATTTTTGGATGCATCACAATAGATATGGAATGGTATGGCCCAATTTGGTCCTCTTAAAACTAGTGTGGATATTAGCTTCTTTTTAAGCAACTAAAACGCTTCTTCATAGCCTTCTGTCCAATTTAACTCCACATATTTAGATAATAGAGTGTGAAGTGGTTTTGTAATTTTTTTGAATTTGATGATAAATCACCGGTAGTACCTGAATGATCTAAGAAAACTCCTCACCTCTCTCTGTGTTCTAGGGCTGGGTAGGTCTCTGATGACCTCAATTTTTCTTTTATCAACCTTTATTCTTTCTTCAGAGAGGTGGTGTCCCAGTATGATGCCTTCTTGCATCATCATAAAGCATTTCTCATTGCTCAGGGACACATTGTTTTCCTTGATTCTTTCGAGCACTCTTTCCAAGTTTGTCATTATTTCGTCAAAGGTTTCTCCATAGAAAATGAAGTCATCCATTTATACTTTGACCGCATCTCCCATCATGTCTGAAAATATGCTAAGCACCACCCTTTGAAAGGTGGAAAGTGCATTGCATAATTCAAAAGGTAATACCTGATAGGCAAATGTTCCCTATGGGTAGGTGAATGTTGTCTTATCCTAATTCTCTTCTCCTATCTAGATCTGATTGTATCCACTAAATCTGTCCAAGAAGGAGAAATACTTCCTCCCGAAGAGTGTATCCAAGACTTGATCAATGAATGGGAGCGAGAAGTGGTCCTTCTTGGTCACTTTGTTTAACGCTCTATAGTCCTGTAGCACCCTAAAATTGGTGTAGTCAAATTACAATAATTACATTCACCTTAGTAAAATTTAAAATTCAAATTTTAACCTCCCAAACCACCTGTTAACCATCGGGAAATCCGTTTCCCCATTTTCTGCACCATTTTTAGAGGTTGTTTTGACCATTTGATGATATCATCGTCGATCAGACGATATCGCCCCAGATTTGACGATTTTGTCTAGACTAGGACGTCTAGACGATCTTGTCGCAAAACTGAATTTGCAAAGTTGGAATCTGTTCCAACGGGTCTCCAATCTGGGCAGAAGCATATCTGCGTCGTTGGGACCCTCCCCCCATTGGAGATCTCCCAAATTGGGAAGATCTCCAACCTCCTAACTACTCCCCTATGCCTATTTAGTCTCTAGGATTTTCCCTTCCCAACCCCTAGCTGAAATTCCCTGAAAATTGATTCTCTCGATGTTAAAGCATCCCAATATTGCATTTGCACTAGATCTATACCAATTTTATTGTAGGTATACCATTGTTTTTCAACCGAAGCCAGCACCCATCTTCGCCAATGAACCTGTCCAGATCGGAGGCGATCGTGTCAAATTCGAGGTGATTTCGTACTAATGCGAGACGATCTCGACTGCAGTTCACATCAAGGCAATCAGTGCTTGGAGTTTGCTTTTCTCAACTTTGTTTCTATCATTTTATTCTATAAATTAGATAGGCTATTTAGTTTTTATGTTATTTTGCATTTGGAGTTCACCCATTTAGCTTAGATTGCATAATAAGATCATGATTTGCCATTAAAGTACAGTAATTTGCTTGAATTTCTATTCTTAAATATTGTTCAGTATTTGTACTACTATTTGGTATAATTTGCCTCTATTTGCACAGTAGGACTTTTTGTATTTTGCATCTATTTTCTGTCTTGCAGGTCTCTGATGAATTCATTAGATTTTAGACGATTCTGTCAGTATCAGACGATTCTGTCAGATTGCAGGTGATTCCCTTGAATTCTAGACGATCCAGACTGCTTCAAACATCAGAATCTTCTTCAGACATCCGGATCAGGTATTCTTCATTTGCATTCTATAAATTCTCTATTTTCTGCTTTTTAATCTATTTTTTGTATTCATGGAAGTTGCATTTTCATGTAGATTAATTTAGATTCATTCAGCCAAACCTAGGATCTGAATGCTTAAGGTTAAAACGAACACATTTAAACACATTCCAAAACCTAGGCATGGAAACTGCCGCTAAATGTTTCCTGGTGAACCCACCATCTATCAAAAAATCATCAAAATACACCTCCCTTGAGAAGCGGGACCTTCGCAAAGTCCTCTCAGTCCGAGGTAATGCGACATCCTTTTCCCATCCTCCTTTCGGGCGTGGATCCTATAGCCTGAAGGTAGGGATGCAAAAAATTTGGAGTGATACAAGTCCACATATATTTGCCACTTCCCATTCTTTTTAGGGACTACTACTAATGGTGATACCCACTCGCTATCAAAAATTGGATAGATGAATCTGGCAGTCAATATTTTTTGTAGTTCTTCCTTGACAATGTCTTTCATTGTCGGATTAATTCTTCTCTGTGGTTACCTACTTGGAGTTGCTTGATCATCAAGGTATATACGATGGGTATAGATCTCTGGGCTGATACCCTTCATATCTGAGTAATCCCATGCAAATGCCTGTTGGTGTCTAACCAGGAGCTCTTCTACTTTCGTCAATTGTGTGGGAGTCAACCCACTACTGACATTCAACATTTTTCTTGGCCCAACGTGTATCTACTAAACATGGTGATCTTGGGCACCATCCAACGGTGATCCAGGTGTGGATATGGCAGACTCCTCATGGAGGAACTCCATAATAGCACCATCTGCATCTTATTTTGCCAACTCATCCAATGTCATCATCGGTTGGATCATGGATAGCTTAGGATTTTCATGCTCGGTCAACATGGGTTCTCCTAATGAGTCGACAAACTATACTGGGGGTGAAATAGTCAACCTTTTAATGTTTTGTCCATCGGAGATGGTCATCAACACATCTCGATAGCTGATGTAAGCGTAAGTTATTGCCAACAATGGCCTTCCCAAGATGAGCGAGTAACCACCCAGTCTAATTTTATATTGCAATATTAAAAAGTGAGCTGGGTATTCCCATGCACTAACTGTCACTATTATGTCTTCCAACATTCCTTTCGGTGCCACAGTCGATCGATCGTCTAGTTGTAGCACTATCATAGTGGGTTTCAAGTTCATGAGTTGTAGCCTCTACATGGTCTCTTGATGCATTACATTGATGGCTGCTTTGAGATCGACCAACGTATTGGACAGGGAATGTCCCTCAATTTTTATAGTCAACATCGAGTTGCCCATGTCTGCATACTTAGGATGGCACATTTTTCCCATCATAAAATCTGCTAGTTTACCCATGTCATTGATAGTCTGGGTTGCTCTTCATCCTGGCTTCCTTAGACACATCTCTCTTATCACCTTGGTATATATCGAAACATCTTGAATGGCTTGAAATAATCAAATTTTCATGGTGAGGTTCTTCAAGCTAGACAAGATATCGAACTCCAGCTACGTTACTTTCCTCTATTCTTGCAATCGGTTGGGAAATTGAGTCTTTGCTCTCTCAGGTGTTTCTTCTATCACCTCTTCTACAAGAGGTGTTTCTCCTACCTCTTCCTCCTCTTCTACCAGTGGAGGTTTTCCTACTCCTAGTTTTCTACCAGACCTAAGATGAATATGATACATTGGATACATCTCACCCTCCATGTTATATGCTGGATGGTTCACCCTATTATTAGAATTTGTCATTGGTTGTGCGGGTAGCTGCACAGGTCTCACTATTGGAAATGCCAGTAAATTTTTTTGGGGGTGAGTTGGTGCTACATTCTGTGGAGCCTGATTCCACGCAGTGTGGCCTCTCCACTGCTGCCTAGGATATGGATATGGCATCCATGGCTGCTAGTTCGGGAATGTTGTTGAGGGTGTGTTGTACCAGGGTGATGGACCCCACCACCCCATGTTAGGTGGTTTAGGCGGGCCTTGGGGCATGTATGGTCCTCCCCCATATTACGACATTCCATTTGGCATATTCCCCATAAGGGGTTGTGGCCAACTCTTTTGATTACCTATGAAATAGGCATCTACGCTTTCAGCATCCTCCTGATTATTGGGTAGTTGTGGGTACAATCGAGTTTTATGGTTCAGCCTACAAACTGCACATACTCTAACTTTGTTCTTTGGGCATGCATTCTTTGCATGCTTCCCTCTACATTTTGGACAGAAATAAGCCAATGCTACTTCGTTTTCTTGCTTCTTTTTCTCTAACAGTAGCGTATCCATATGCAATGCTAGAGATGAGAGCATTTTGCTCTTTAAATCTTCCAACATGTTACCTATTTCCATCTTTGTGACTAAAGCAATCACTTTCATGGTTCTAGAAGTGGTCTTTCCTGTCCTTCTTGAGTAATTTTAGCATAGTTGTCGGATGTCTTCCATAGCGTGCTGGTAGACATCACCTCCAAAAATCATGTTAAGAGCCTCCGGTGATTCATTGGTAAGTCCTCTCAAAAAGATGCTTTTGAGGGACTTATCAGATAGTTTCGTGTGAGGATATCATTGAAGATTGAAGTTGAATCTCTCCTAGTATTCCTCGAGAGACTCATCTTCTTTCTGCGTCATGCTCAAGATCTCTTCTCTGGAGTCTCTGTATTGCTCTAAAAAGAGCTTCTTCATTTGATCCTAAGTGGCAATGTGTTTGTCTCCCAAACCGATGAACCACCATAGAGCTACATCGTCCAATGTGGAAGGAAATAGTTTCAGCTTTTGCGTATTATATTTGTAGTACACAGACCTGCATAAGACATCAAACTTAAATAAAAATAGGTCATGGTCCTTAGTTGGGTATCCTATGAAGTTCAAAAGGTGATCAGGGGATATGTTTTTCATTTTGGTATCCCCTACTCCTTCATCAATAAGGAAACTAAATCCAGATGAGACTTCTTCATTGTCAGCCATTTTTTTAGGAAATACAATCTCTAATGTAGTATTTATGGCCTTACGATTATTTAATACTTTTTGAGTCAAGGCTCTAAGGTTGTTTGGGGTTATCATCCGATCTTCTACAAATTTCCACAATAGGGCTTCCTCTAAGGGTGTCCTATTAAATAGGGGATTTATGATGATTTGTTCTTCCCCAAGTTTATGGGATGAGGAGGCACTTTGCACAAAGTGCGGATCCTCACTCCAATGGATTGTTGGTGGTGGGTCGGGTGAGTCTAATTAAAATTTAGAATGTTTGGCTGACTCAGGTTCTAGTGGATTGGTTTTTATAAACCGATCGTCAGGTCCTCTTCTTCTCGAAGAACTCATACAAGGTCAGATGGAAGGTTTCTAGGTATTGTAAATAATCTAGTTGAGACGCTTCCCTAGAAATGGCACCAAAATGTTGTGGGCCAAACAAGGTTAACTTCTTTCCTACTTTTGTCACATGCCCGTGCATTTAATTTATCAACCCAGGGAGCTTCGTAAACTTGCGAAGGGTCTTGAACAAGATTGCTTACAATACCACTTGAGATGAGTTCGCTAGTTCTACTATTGGGGGGTGTTTCAACGGTCATCAATCATTCATACACTCAATAATTTACGTAAAAATAATTAAATCTATAGAAAGGAAATATTCATGCATTCCTAGAAATAAACCTATTGCAATACTAGAAATAACAATGCGATAAATAATCTTATAAAAGTGGTAAACTAATCTAGAAAACACAGGAAAAATAGGGGAAGAAATACTGGCTTGGAGTGGGCCTAGGATCCAGTAGATTCCTCCTAGTTGAACACGCACTTAGAAACTCCTAGAACTATATTATAATTATCAAAGTATTACAATGCTTCTTATGTATATCTCTCTACATTTACTATCAAAATATTCTATATATCCTCAGAGAGGTCTGCGTGTGTTTATAGCACACCTGTAGATCTTCTGTTACAAAGAAATTATAATAGTCGATTCATTCTAGACTAAACTAAGACATTCTGGTAAATGTGATCAACATCTGCTAAAACTAGCATTCATTTCTAACGGTGGCGTGTTCACTGATTGGTTTGTGCTTTGCCTGGCATTGGTAGGACATTCTCATACATCGATGCGATCCCCAATTTAACTCTACATGACGTAGAGTTGTAACTACACCAGTCTCTGTTATCCATGTCATTCCTGTTTGGGCAACGGGTGAAGAATAGGGGCACCTTCCCTATGAGGAAGGTGCATAAGTATAACGGGTGCATTATTTATGCAGAAGACGCTTTACTGTCGTTGGTGCCTTCCTGGAAGAGGAAGGCGCTTATATTATATTGGCACCTTCCTATGAGAGGAAGGCGCTTGCCTTCTAGTGGTGCCTTCCTATCAATGCCTTCCTTATGAGAGGAAGGTGCTTGCCTTCTAGTGGCACCTTCTTGTCGGTGCCTTCCTTATGAGAGGAAGGCACTTCTTTTCCTTTGGCACCTTCCTAGAAGAGGAAGGCGGTGGCCTTCTATTGGTGCCTTCCTGAGAGAGGAAGGTGCTTGTATTTCCTTGGTGCCTTCCTGGAAGAGGAAGGCTCCTACTTACACTTGGTGCCTTCCTGGAAGAGGAAGGCACCTACTTACGCTTGGCGCCTTCCTGGAAGAGGAAGGCGCCTACCTTCTCTACATTTATTCCAAAAGAAACAAAGTGTCAGGTCCATGAAAAGACCTCAACTGATCCAAATCTGACTAAATCAACTGCAATTCCACAAAAACACATTCAAAACACATGAATTAGATAACATGCATAATTTCATCAAATAATTATATAATCATTCATAAACATATGCAATCCTTATTATATAGCCGCATAATAATCAAGAAAATGTATACAAAATATAAGCATTTCTGATGCTCATGACCATAAATCTTCTTCTTCTTTGATGTGTGACATTGGTGAGGCCATCATTATCAATTCTCCTTTCGTGCCTTACATTATTGCTTTCCTTTGCATGATTCATTTTTGCTTGATCAACCTGTTTCTTCTCTTCATTCTTTGTGGATTCTTCATTTATGGCCTTTAATCCATTTGACGATTCTTCTTCATCAAAACCCAAACCAAATTTGATGCCTGTAGTCTTTTGGTTATTTATGATCTTATCCGACTTCATAGAACTTTCTTCATGTTTGTGATAACAACTAATTTTCTGATTCATCTCTTCTAGTTGCATTCTTAAACCAACAATCTCTTCTTCTGGCTTGCTGCAATAATCTATTTTCATGGTTATTTGCACTTCGATATCTTCAGAGATTTTCTTGGATCCTTCTATTTGTACTTTCAAATTTGTTATGATTTCATTTGCATCCTTAAGCTTTCTTGAAATTTTCTTATTCTTTTTTCTTTCTATCTTCAATTTATCTAGAGCTGCAATTAGTTCCTCTTCCAAATTAACTTCTGTGTCAATTTATTCTTCATCACATTCCTATTCTTTTTTTGGTTTTTCTTCTTTGAGTGCCATGAAAATAGCTTCACCTATTTCCTTTTCAGAATCCTCACTAGAGCTATCTTTTGATGAACTGACATTATTGGAGATGAAACTTTTCTTCTTGAGGTTGCCTTTTCTAAAATTTGTTTTTTTTTTCAGTCACTTCTTTCTTCGTGCGATCCTTCATAACTTCTGTTCTTCTCATTAAGTGGAAATTTAGCTGCAAAATTCCCAATGCCTCCACAATTGAAAAATTTAAACGGTAACTTTCCTCTATATTTTTATTTTCCCCTTTTTAGTTTTCGAACAAAGTTTGCTTCCATTTCATATGATGTCTCTTCTTCCTCGGATTCTTGTTTTGCTTTCATATTTTTTTGGGCTTTAAAAGTAGCTTCTCTGTTTGTGGGTTTAGATTTTCCTATTCTCATCTCATATGCTACGGCCAAAATTTCCCTCTTAGATTTATTAAGATCCTCTCCTACCCATAGGGATGAGTTGATGCTTACATTGAGCCAAATGATGGTACCTCAAAACATTCAACCTGAAGCTATGGCCAATACTATCATCACTCGAGAGATTGATTGTATTGACTTTCGGGATAAAGATATCCCACAACACAGTTTACATAAGGACAATCCCTTATACATTACTACTCTAATTGGAGATGTAGTTGTCAAAAGAGTTTTGATTGATAACGGCTCATCTCTAAACATTTGCACCTTTGACTTCTATCAACGATTTGGTTTTAGAAGTGATGAGATGAAGAAAACTGATATGATTATCAAAGATTTTAATGACAAAAAACAAGATACATGTGGAGTTATTACCCTCCCATTGCAAGTTGGTATTAGAACCCTAGAAACAACCGTGTTTATTGTACATTGCCTAGCATCGTACAACATACTTTTGGGTCGCCCTTGGATCAATGCCATGCGAGCGGTCCCATCGACTTTACACCAATGTGTTAAATTTGAGTTTAAAAATTAGTTGGTCACTATTCATGGTGACCCTAGACCTTTTGATATGTGTGCTTTGGCAAAACTAGTTGGAGTGCAATTTTGCCCTGCTCTGTCATCCACACATTCTAGTTCCTCTTTTTCATCTAAAATTGTGAAACATAAACCTACAACTTCACCTATTTCTCCTCCATTAACTTCATCTTCCTATATAGATCAACAACCCTCTAAACAAATCATTTTAGAACCTCAAAAGGATCTTAAATCTACAACTAATCCTTCAAATTCTACCCCTATAAATTTAAAACCTATAGACACATCTATCATACCTTCCACATCTCAAGACATAGGTAATAAGCCTTCTACATCTTATGCCCTTTCTGATGAACTCTTACCAGATTTATCTACAACCTTAATATCAGAAAAAATGAATGCGTTCATGCGAGATACAAACCTTTTAAATAACTTGCCGCCATCTCCTCGTACTTTGGGCCTCCCATAACCTATGGGAAGTACTTACCAAGTCGGGATTTGTGCCTTCATTTATAAGGGATATGACTGGGGAAGAATCCCTCGGAATATCAAAACTCACCATGAAGGATATGCTCGGTGTTATTTCACTAATGATTATGTTAAAGCTAAACCCATGATGCTTAAAATGGGATATAAAGGGAAAGGCTTGGGACCTTTCCAAAATGGCATGAAAGAACCTTTTGAGGTAGAACCGTGGCCTTCCCGCTATGGTGTGGGCCTATTTCCTAGTAAAGGTCAACCCTTTCCTTTTGAGGATGATGATCATCTCATATGCTATCAAGATTATTTGGATAGGCATGTTGATTTGCCTCTTAAAAATTAGTCATTTTCATGCAACATGCTATCCATAGCATACCCTGAAATGATTGCTGACCTCGATGAAGAATTGGAAGGAGATATATTCAATGATGTCTCTGTTGAAGAGATGTTGCACAACGGGTTTTATTTTGATGGTTCTATACTAACTATAGACCAACTTGAGGCCACTAATCCTCAAGATGACTTATCTAAATTAACTTTACAAGAATTACAAGAGTTAGGCATTTCACCCGCCCCCCTAATTTTAAAAGAGATCTACACATGGAGGTCGAAAATGTCATTAAAATTAACATTGGAACTGAGGACAATCCTCACATAATCAATATCGGGTTAGAATTAATTCAAGAAAAACAAGAACAATACATCGCATTGCTTAAAGAGTATGAAGATGTCTTCGCTTGGACATACGAAGATATGCCAGGTCTAGACCCTTCTGTAGTCATGCACCATCTAGTGGTCCATCCGGATGCTAAACTTGTTAAACAAAAACTTAGAAAAATGCATCCCAAAGTGGCTCTTCTAGTCAAAGGGGAGTTAGAAAAAATCCTGAATGTTATCTTTATACAAGCTATTGATTATGCTGAATGGATCTCAAACGTAGTTCCAGTCACCAAGAAAGAAGCTACCAAAGTTAGGGTTTGCACAGATTTTAGAGATATTAACGCTGCATGCCCTAAAGATGACTTTCCTCTTCCAAATATGGATCAAATCATTGACTTCACTGCCGAAAGTGGGATGATGTCCTTAATGGATGGATTCTATGGTTATAATCAAATTCAGATAGCTCCTGAAGATCAGGCTAAAACAGCCTTTATTACCCCCTAGGGTACCTTTTGCTAGAAAGTGATGCCATTTGGCTTAAAGAACGCCGGTGCAACTTATCAACGAGCTATGACCTACATTTTTCATGATATGATGCATGATATCCTACATGATTATGTGGATGATATTATAGCTCTCTCTATTATTGAAAATAATCATTTAGATGATTTAAGGAAAGTCTTTAATCAATTAAGAGAATACCTTATTCGATTAAATCCAGCAAAATGCATATTCGGAGTCAAATCCGGCAAACTATTAGGGGTTTTAGTTTCTTTACGTGGTATTGAAATCGAACCTCTCAAGATTGCGGCCATCACTGATATGCCCGCACCTACTAATATATCTGAGTTACAAAGTTTACAAGGTAAACTTCAAGCCATCCGTCGCTTCATTGATAAGCTAGCGGACAAAACCGGTCCCTTTCTTAAACTCCTTAAGAAGGATGTCCCTTTTAATTGGGACACAGAATGTAGAGAAGCTTTTGAACTTCTCAAACAATCCTTAATCCACTAGTGCTTTCACCACCTAAATCTGATTGCCCATTTCTCCTATATATTTTTGCCTCAGATTCTGCCTTAGGGGCTATGTTAGCTCAACTTGATGATGAAAAGTGAGAACGTGCTAATTATTATATTAGTCGAACCTTCATCAGTTATGAAACCCGTTACACAACATTAGAGAAGCTATGTCTAGCAGTCGTGTTTGCTACGCAAAAATTATGGCATTATATGCTTAGCCAAAAAACTTATGTTATTGCTAAATATGATCCCTTAAGGTATCTCATGAGTCGACCTTGTTTATCGGGTCGCACAGCCAAGTGGGTTCTTGCTCTAAGTGAGTTTGATCTCACATTCATAGGACAGAAGTCTATTAAGGGTCAAATCATAGCAGATCAATTAGCTGTTGCACCCTTAGAGTCTACTCATCCCCTCATCATTGATTTTCCAGATGAATGCCTTCAATTAGAGGCAGACCATAATGAACAATGGTCCTTATACTTTGATGGTGTGGGTATTATTTTAATATCTTCGCAAAAACATCTTATTCCTCTGTCCTTCAAACTGACCTTTGCTTGCACCAACAATACTGCTGAGTATGAAGCTCTAATCCTTGGGTTACGAGCTGCTCTAGCACTAAAAATTAAACACCTTTTAGTTTTTGGTGATTCCCAATTGGTTATAAACCAAATTAATGAAGTTTATCAAACCAGAGATGATAAACTGTGCCCATATAAGGCCTATGTTTTACAATTAATGTCTTTATTTGATCAAGTTACTTTGGAAGCTATTCCTCAAACTAGCAACCGTGCAGTTGATGCTATGGCCGCAGCTGCATCTCTCCTACCCTTGGAGTTAGACGACAAATATGCCACTATCATTATTCGTCAACTCCAGGAACCCGCTTCAAATAAGTCATGCTTAGAGCCTTTGGATGTTTTTCTAATCAATGAAACTACTCCTGAACCTTGGTATACAGACATATTTGATTTTCTCCAAAATGGGACTTTCCTTGCCAATTCTAATTGAAACCAGCATCGGTTATTACGTCGACAAGCAAGTCGATTCGTCATAATTGGCAATACTTTATATGGGAGATCTTTTGAAGGTATCCTATTAAGATGTTTAAACTTAGAAGAATCTAAATCAGCCTTGAGTGAAGCCCATGATGGTTCTTGTGGAGGACACTTTAGTGGTAGTGTTATTGCTAAAAAGCTCCTTCGGATAGGATAATTTTGGCCTACCATGGAAACAGATGCACATGAGTATGTGCGCCATTGCAACAAGTGTCAAAAACATGCTGACCTTGTCCATGCGCCTGCACAAGAGCTGCAGGCTATTTCATCTCCATGGCCCTTTTCTAAATGGGGCTTGGATATTATTGGTAAAATCAATCCTGTGTCATCTGATGGACACAAGTTCATCATAACCGCCACTGAGTATTTCACGAAGTGGGTCGAAGCTATGCCTTTAGCTTCCTACACTGGCACACAAGTTTCTAAATTTATTTTTAATCAAATCATTTGCAGGTTCGGAATTCCTGCCAATATCATTTTTGACAATGGAACTTGCTTCAAAAATAAATATGTTAAAAAATTATGTCAAAAATATAAAATTCAACATCGCTAGTCCACCCCCTATTATCCTCAGGGTAATGGTCAAGCAGAAGCATCTAACAAAACCCTAATCAAAATTCTCAAAATATTAGTCAATAAAACTGGCCGTGACTGGCACATTCAATTATATCCAGCCTTGTGGGCCTATCGAACTAGTGTTCGAACCCCCACTAGAACTTCACCATTTGTTTTGGTATATGGTGCTGAAGCAATTTTTCCATTTGAATTGGAAGTTCCTTCTTTGGCTCTGCTACTTCAAGATATCGAAGTAGGAGATGAATATCGTGCTGGCAGACTCAGTCAGCTGGAACTCCTAGATGAAAAACACATCAATGCTTTGGAGCATCTCCGTGCTTACCAAAACAAGCTTAAAAGATCATATGCTAAGAAAGTTCGTCACAGATCTTTTGAGATTGGCGACCTTATTTTAAAAGAAAATAAAAAAAATACAAATGCAACTAAAGAACTTAAAGGTAAATTTGAGCCCAACTGGCTTGGACCATACATCATTACTGCCAAATTTGATTCAGGAGCATATAAATTATCTACCTTAGATGGTAAAGAACTTAAAGAACCCATGAATATCTTGCATCTTAAACATTGCTATGCATAAATTTGGTCATTTCATCCATGTATATATTTGTTCAAAATTGCTATATTGTATTTTTTTTAATTTATTCAAAAAAAAAAACACCAAAAACATTCATAAATCTCCAAAAATATTCAAAAACTATCTATTGCATTTATTTCAGGCAGTTGTTCAATTTTTTGCTCAAAAACAAAAATCAAAATAAAAATATAAAAACAGCTATATGCTTGACTCTTTCGAAACCAAAATAAAATAAAGAAGAACGAGAGAGTCAACATTCTCCAAACTTCTAAAAATAATTTGTATATATTTTCTTACAATTATTGCAGTTATATGTTTCAACTTATTTTGGATAAAATTAGCATTTATTTGGCATCCCTCACTTGCACACTCACAACAATAAATATCTTGATTTTATCTGGCATGATTACTAATCTCTCTTATATCAAAGTTCACAAAATTCACTTAAATAAAGTTTGAGCATAGAGAATTGATCTTGTTATTTACTTAAACCAAGCACATATTTTCACAATAAAATGATTATATTTGTAATTTCCATGTTTTGCTACATAGTAGAACTGATTTCTTGAGTGAAAAGTTTCCCCTGCTATCCTATCATGCACATGGTCTAGAATATTTTGAGAATTGGCAAAAGTACAAGCTCACCCCTACCCAGAATAAAAATCCCTTGCTCTACAGCTAATCCGAGCAAGTATCCCTAGCAAAGAAAAAGAAAAAGAAAAGAAAAATTCAAGAAAAAGAGAAAAGAAAAATGTTCTTTTATATCATTACAACAATGTTCCAAGCATTATCAAGCAAAATAAATACAAAAAGAAAAATAAGCAAAGTTCAAAAGAAAGCAAGAAAGCAATAAAATACCTTTCCCTACCCTTTGAAAAGAAAAGAAGGGTTGATGAGCTTGAATCCCTGGAATTCTCAATTATTCGAAAACTATGAGGTAAGCCCCATAATAGGTGGTTTGTGCCCAACCTGCTTGGCCTTGGGTAACTCCTAGCGTGGCGATATGTCTGTCACATTAGCGACCTTCTTTTGTACAGACCTATGTCTGCTTATGGATTAGCTAGCTCTTGATAATCCGATCTACATAGTAGCCTAGTATGGTTATATGCATCTACATCATGGTTAATGAACACTTATTTGGTTTCTTCAAATCGCTTGTATCATAGTATCTTGCTCAAAATTGGTAAATGAACAATGCAATTGCACACACATTTGTATTTGAGAGATTTTGTGTATCATTATGATAAATCAAGATCGAAAATGAATTCACATATGCACATGGGATTGCTTATAAATCTAACTTTTGTCTTCAAAATAATTTGAAATATTATTTTTTGCAACTTGTTTGGAATAAATCAAGTACAGTTGTTTACTACAAAGACAACTATATAATAGAAAAATCAAAAATTTCTTTCAAACTATACAATCAAAACATATACATATATATCTGGTTGACTTTCGCGACGATGGTATAGTTTCAAAACCAAAATTGGAATTTTATGCCTAGCGCAAGTCCTCATTTTCATATTTTCTATTCATCAAAAATCAACCATGCAATAAAACTATCTCTTTTTGGATTTTCGCGATGATGGTATAAGTCTATACCTACATGCCTAGCGCAAACCATTGTTACAATTTTTTGTTCCCTATTTATTCAAAAATCATGAAAAATCATATGACTTAAATCATTATGTTACACAAATTATGCTTTTCAAAAAACAAACACATTTTCATTATTTCATGTTATTATATCAAAACTTTCAATTTTGCAATGATGGTTTAATTCCTAAGGAATTATCCAAAAAAATTTATCACACTTAGGAATTTATGCCTAGCAAAAAAGCATTTTAAAACATTATTTCATGCACAATATTTTTATGGATATCTGAAAACAAACCATTATCACCATCATTTTTCATCATTGCACCAAAGTCTTAAGACAGTCTCTTAAGCACTCTTTTTACTTTTAACAATATTTTCTATAAATGGGACTAGCTTGACGACCGAGTGAGCAGCGACTCCATGAAATGGTCTATAATAGTGACAATGTCCTTTGAAATTATTGTTAGCAGTCTCTTTTTATTTTTATCACATTTCATCACAAACAACCAATTTGTTACATCAGATTATTTCATTTAAAATATTACATGCATGACATTCGAATTATAATATTCCCAACGACATAATTATATCAAATTATCAAATCAATCAATCAAACATAAAAGCATCATAATCCTCACATAAGATAAGTCATATGATCAAAAATATCTCATCTATATATATCACAAATATATGTACATCATCAAAACTGGATTGGTATGCCATAATCTGTACCTCGGCATACTCAATCCTCTATCAAACAAAAATAAACATATAATACAATGTCAGTGGCAATCCAGCCCTCTAGCCTCGAGAGCCCCTCGAGCTCTCTGCCTCATCTCCTCCCTCGCCCTGAGGTGGACGAGGTGGCCCCATCGCAGTCTGTGTAGTCCTCGTCCTCGACCGGGACGTGGTCCTAGATGATCCAATCCTGATCGAATCTGCGATGTTAACTGGCAAAGGTAGTCTATCTACCTATGGCACCAGCTAGAAGTATAGTGTCTGGTAAAATGTCAACTAGGTGATAGCCCGTGTCAACTCCCCAGAGCTCGCCCCTTCGCCCCATGTCCTGAGGCATGCAATCTCATCTCGCAGCTGTGACACCTCAGCCTGGTGTCGTGCAACCGCATCCTATAGTGTTTGCACCTGAGCCTGCAAATGATATCTCTCCGCTTGGAGAGTAGCCATCTCGCTACTCTCTCCTGTGTCCACACCTTTGCCCTTATCGGGCGATGGTGGCCTCTATGGAGATGGGGATCTCGCCTCCCTCCTCTCCCTCTCTCTCTGTCGTGGCCTCTCCTGTGCCTGTGACATCCTCGTCTCTCTCTCACTGCAACCTTGGGCTGCCTCTATCACCGCCTGGTGCTGCCTCCCTATCCGACGCACAACTGCATGGATCAAACCTTGTGCCCTCGTCATCCGATGAGGGTGAATGCCTGCGTACTAGGCATCGTAGCCATTGGCTACTCCTGCGTCGTCCCCATCCACTAGCTGGATGGGGGCATCATCTGTGTCCTAGCTCTAGAATCGCTACATGTCAGGAGCCCCACTAACTATAGTGTTATCCCGGACAGTCCAAGAAAACTCGTAATCCTTGAGAGATGGGATCCCCTGCTGTACATCGAACTGTCTCAAAACTCGATCGTACCTATGGAGCTCCACCTCTCCCCTCTACATCCTCATCCAGCATACTCGCCTGATGCGAGCCAACTCCTATCCGTCCTCTGGCCACCCTGGATGCTCCCTCCATGGCCTCTAGGTGATCTGGTCTGGGACTAGGTCATCCAGTAGTCTCCGGGACATCGATAGGTCAATCCGTCGTTGTGCCCCTCTCCGGAGCCACCAGTAGAAGACTCGGGGCCTCTCCCCATCAATCCTTGTCAGAGGAAGCCTTACCGGCCTTTGCACCGCAATGTGCTCCCAGCACCAAACCTGTAGTAGCGATGTCATAACCAAACATCGATCGCCCTTGTACACGACCCCATATAGGATCCTGTATAACCGGCATAGTACAAAACTGCCCCAAGAAAACCTATAGCTATGGTCTCTCATGTCACAGACCACATATACCAACATCCATGGCACCCTGCACCCGCTCTGGTGGCATATCAGAAGTCCACCAACTACTCCATCCAATACCCATGTGTGTAGATGCCCTAGGCATCTGGCGTAGTGCCTTGATGTTAACTCTGCCCTTCTCCAAGGCGAAGCTCGGGTCACCGCAAAACCGTCCCATAGCGCGGCCCTGATTGGCCGTGGGAGTGATCAACCATCCTTGTATGGAGATCCTCAAAATCCTCCATACATCCTCTAGTGTGGGAGTCATCTCCCCTGTCGGTAACCATAAATAGGAAGACCCCGAATACCACCTCTCTGCTAGGGCCGTCAGTAGCCCCATGTCTATAGAAACTTGTGGCATCTCCACCACATGCAGTAAGCCGGCCTGTGCCAGCTGATCTCGCTCTGCCTGTGTCAGAGCGGCCAAGTCGTCTCTCAACCCTCCATATTTCCACTCCCTGCTCTTTAGTAATCCTCTCTGCAAACATAAACAACAAAACAACAAAACAATCATTAATTAACAATTCAAGTAAATAATAATGCAAGTTAAAAATTCAATTTTGTGCAATTGATGATATCACCCACTATTGGACGATATTGTCCCAAATTTGAGCATAATCGTCTTCGATTTCGTAGTTCGAAATTGTCTCTAATTTGATGAAATTGTCCCCCTTTCGACGATTTCGCCCTTGGGTGAAATTGCAGAAATTGAGACTATTTTGTCGAAATCGGGATGATTTCGTCCCAACAACGTCGACGGCCCAAAAACGACCGCAATGCTCAAAATTCATCTAAAATTTATCTACAAAGCATGTAAAATCAAATTAAAGCATTCTAAACTAAGTTTAGACCCTTACCCGTAGACCGCGCCGGACCTCTGTCGATCTGTGCGTCGTCTCCACCATTTTTTCAGAGCTCTAAAAAATTCAAAAAATGAACAGTAAAAATGAATTAGGGTTTTACCCTATTTTTCTTAATTTTATTCAAAAATAATTTTTTTGCTTTTTCACGTTTTTTTCCTCAAACGTTCGATTTGGGTAAAAACACGGAGGGGGCACCATAGTAAGATGTCGTATGATTCGACTAAGAATCGTCGCCTAAAAATGGGAATAATTTTTGCTTTCTCGTAGATCGAGAAGAACTCATCTTTAACGCATTTTCTTCAAAAAAATCGCTAAAGAGGGGGCAAAATGTAGCACCCTAAAATTGGCGCAGTCAAATTACAATAATTACATTCACCTTAGTAAAATTTAAAATTCAAATTTTAACCTCCCAAACCGCCCGTTAACCACCGAGAAATCCGTTTCCCCCTTTTAAGCGCCATTTTTAGAGGTTGTTTTGACCGTTTGACGATATCGTCGTCGATCAGACGATATCACCCCAGATTTGATGATTTCGTCTGGACTAGGACGTCCAAACAATCTTGTCGCAAAACTAAATTTGCAAAGTTGGAATCTGTTCCAACGGGTCTCCAATCTGGGTAGAAGTGTATCTGCACTGTTGGGACCCTCCCCCCGTTGGAGATCTCCCAAATTAGGAAGATCTCCAACCTCCTAACTACTCCCCTATGCCTATTTAGTCTCTAGGATTTTTCCTTCCCAACCCCTGGCTAAAATTCCTTGCAAATTGATTCTCTCGACGTTAAAGCATCCCAATATTGCATTTGCACTAGATCTATAACAATTTTATTATAGGTATACCACTGTTTTTCAATCGGAGCCAGCACCCATCGTCGCCGACGAACCTGTCCAGATCGGAGGCGATCTTGTCAAATTCAAGGTGATTTTGTACTAATGCGAGACGATCTCGACTGCAGTTCACATCGAGGCAATCAGTGTCTGGAGTTTGCTTTTCTCAACTTTGTTTCTGTCATTTTATTCTGTAAATCAGATAGGCTATTCAGTTTTTATGTTATTTTGCATTTGGAGTTCACCCATTTAGCTTAGATTGCATACTAAGATCATGATTTGCCATTAAAGTACAGTAATTTGCTTGAATTTCTGTTCTTAAATATTGTTCAGTATTCATACTACTATTTGGTATAATTTGCCTCTGTTTGCACAATAGGACTTTTTGTATTTTGCATCTGTTTTCTGTCTTGCAGGTCTTTGACGAATTCGTCAGATTTCAGACGATTCTGTCAATATCAGACGATTCTGTCATATTGCAGGCGATTCCATCGAATTCCAGATGATCCAGACTGCTTCAAACATCAGAATCTTCTTCAGACATTCGGATCAGGTATTCTTCATTTGCATTCTGTAAATTCTTTATTTTTTGCTTTTTAATCTGTTTTCTGTATTCATGGAAGTTGAATTTTCATGTAGATTAATTTAGATTCATTCAGCCAAACCTAGGATCTGAATGCTTAAGGTTAAAAAAAACACATTTAAACACATTCCAAAACCTAGGCATGGAAACTGCCGCTAAATGTTTCCTGGTGAACCCACCATCCATTGAAAAATCATCAAAATACACCTCCCTTGAGAGGCGGGACCTTCGCAAAGTCCTCTCAGTCCGAGGTACTGTGACATCCTTTTCCCATCCTCCTTTCGGGTGCGGATCCTATAGCCTGAAGGTAGGGATGCAAAAAATTTGGAGCGATACAAGTCCACATATATTTGCCACTTCCCATTATTTTTAGGGACTACTACTAATGGTGATACCCACTCGCTATCAAACATCGGATAGATGAATCCGGCAGTCAATATTTTTTGTAGTTCTTCCTTGACAATGTCTTTCATTGTCGGGTTAATTCTTCTCTGTGGTTACATACTTGGAGTTGCTTGATCATCAAGGTATATACGATGGGTACAGATCTCTGGGCTGATACCCTTCATATCTGAGTAATCCCATGAAAATTCTTGTTGGTGTCTAACCAGGAGCTCTTCTACTTTCGTCAATTGTGTGGGAGTCAACCCACTGCTGACATTCAACATTTTTCTTGGCCCAACGTGTATCTACTAAACATGGTGATCTTGGGCACCAACCAACGGTGATCCAGGTGTGGATATGGCAAACTCCTCGTGGAGGAACTCCACAATAGCACCATCTGCATCTTATTTTGCTAACTCATCCAACGTTATCATCGGTTGGATCATGGATAGCTTAGGATTTTCATGCTCTATCAACATGAGTTCTCCTAATGAGTCTACAGACTATACTGGGGGTGAAATAGTCAACCTTTTAATGTTTTTTCCATCGAAGATGGTCATCAACACATCCCGATAGCTGATGTAAGCGTAAGTTATTGCCAGCCATGGCCTTCCCAAGATGAGAGAGTAACCACCCAGTCTAGTTTTATATTGCAAGATTAAAAAGTTAGCTGGGTATTCCCATGCACTGACTGTCACTATTACATCTTCCAACATTCCTTTCGGTGCCACAGTCGATCAATCGTCTAGCTGTAGCACTATCATAGTGGGTTTCAATTTCATGAGTTGTAGCCTCTACATGGTCTCTTGAGGCATTACATTGATGGCTGCTTTGAGATCGACCAACGTATTGGACAGGGAATGTCCCTCTATTTTTATAGTCAACATCGAGTTGCCCATGTCTGCATACTTAGGATGGCACATTTTGCCCATCATCAAATCTGCTAATTTACCCATGACATTGATAGTCTGGGTTGCTCTTCATCCTAGCTTCCTTAGACACATCTCTCTTATCACCTTGGTATATATCGGAACATCTCGAATGGCTTGAAATAATGGAATTTTCATGGTGAGGTTCTTCAAGCTAGACAATATATCGAACTCCAGCTGCGTTACTTTCCTCTATTCTTGCAGTCAGTTGGGAAATGGAGCCTTTGCTCTCTCAGGCGTTTCTTCTATCACCTCTTCTACAAGAGGTGTTTCTCCTACCTCTTCCTCTTCTTCTACCAGCGGATGTGTTCCTACTCCTAGTTTTCTACCAGAACTAAGATGAATATGATACATTGGATACATCTCACCCTCCATGTTATATGCTGGATGGTTCACCCTATTATTAGAATTTGTCATTGGTTGTGTGGGTAGCTGCACAGGTCTCACTATTGGAAATGCCAGTAAATTTTTTGGGGGTGAGCTGGTGCTACATTCTCGTGGACCCCGATTCCACGCAGGTGTGGCCTCTCCACTCGTCGCCTAGGATATGGATATGGCATCCATGGCTGCTAGTTTAGGAATGTTGTTGAGGGTGTGTTGTACCAGGGTGATGGACCCCACCACCCCATGTTAGGTGGTTTAGGCGGGCCTTGGGGCATGTATGGTCCTCACCCATATGACGACATTCCATTTGGCATATTCCCCACAAGGGGTTGTGGCCAAATCTTTCGATTACCTATGAAATAGGCATCTACGCTTTCAGCATCCTCCTGATTATTGGGTAGTTTTGGGTACAATCGAGTTTTATGGTTCAGCCTACAAACTGCACATACTCTAACTTTGTTCTTTGGGCATGCATTCTTTTCATGCTTCCCTCTACATTTTGGACAGAAGGCTTCGTTTTCTTGCTTCTTTTTCTCTAATAGTAGCATATCCATATGCAATGCTAGAGATAAGAGCATTTCACTCTTTAAATCTTCCAACATGTTACCTATTTCCATCTTTGTGACTAAAGCAATCACTTTCATGGTTCTAGAAGTGGTCTTGCCTCTCCTTCTTGAGTAGTTTCAGCATAGTTGTCGGATGTCTTCCATAGCGTGCTGGTAGACATCACCTCCAAAAATCATGTTAAGAGCCTCCGGTGATTCATTGGTAAGTCCTCTCAAAAAGATGCTTTTGAGGGACTTATCAGATAGTTTCGTGTGAGGAGATCATTGAAGATTGAAGTTGAATCTCTCCTAGTATTCCTCGAGAGACTCATCTTCTTTCTTCGTCATGCTCAAGATCTCTTCTCTGGAGTCTCTTGCTCTCCCGAAATCTTGGTATTGCTCTAAAAAGAGCTTCTTCATTTGATCCTAAGTGGCAATGTGTTTGTCTCCCAGACCGATGAACCACCATAGAGCTACATCGTCCAATGTGGAAGGAAATAGTTTCAGCTTTTGCGTATTATATTTGTAGTACACAGACCTGCATAAGACATCAAACTTAAATAAAAATAGGTCATGGTACTTAGTTGGGTATCCTATGAAGGTCAAAAGGTGATCATGGGATATGTTTTTCATTTTGGTATCCCCTACTCCTTCATCAATCAGGAAACTAAATCCAGATGAGACTTCTTCATTGTCAGCCATTTTTTTAGGAAATGCGATCTCTAATGTAGTATTTATGGCCTTACGATCATTTAATACTTTCTGAGTCAAGGATCTAAGGTTGTTTGGGGTTATCATCCGATCTTCTACAAATTTCCACAACAGGGCTTCCTCTAAGGGTGTCCTATTAAATAGGGGATTTATGATGATTCGTTCTCCCCCAAGTTGATGGGATGAGGAGGCACTTTGCACAAAGTGCAGATCCTCACTCCAATGGTTTGTTGGTGGTGGGTCGGGCGAGTCTAATTCAAATTTAGAATGTTTTGCTGACTCAGGTTCTAGTGGATTGGTTTTTATAAACCGATCGTCAGGTCCTCTTCTTCTCAAAGAACTCATACAAGGTCAGATGGAAGGTTTCTAGGTATTGTAAATAATCTAGTTGAGACGCTTCCTCAGCAACGACACCAAAATGTTGTGGGCCAAACAAGGTTAACTTCTTTCCTACTTTTGTCACATGCCCGTGCATTTAATTTATCAACCCAGGGAGCTTCGTAAACTTGCGAAGGGTCTTGAACAAGATTGCTTACAATACCACTTGATATGAGTTTGCTAGTTCTACTATTGGGGGGTGTTTCAACGGTCGTCAATCATTCATACACTCCTTAATAATTTACGTAAAAATAATTAAATCTATAGAAAGGAAATATTCATGCATTCCTAGAAATAAACCTATTGCAATACTAGAAATAACAATGCGATAAATAATATTATAAAAGTGGTAAACTAATCTAGAAAACACAGGAAAAATAGGGGAAGAAATACTGGCTTGGAGTGGGCCTAGGATCCAGTAGATTCCTCCCAGTTGAACACGCACTTAGAAACTCCTAGAACTATATTATAATTATCAAAGTATTACAATGCTTCTTATGTATATCTCTCTCCATTTACTATCAAAATATTCTATATATCCTCAAAGAGGTTTGCGTGTGTTTATAGAACACCTGTAGATATTCTGTTACAAAGAAATTATAATAGTCAATTCATTCCAGACTAAACTAAGACATTCTGGTAAATGTGATCGACATCTGCTAAAACTAGCATTCATTTCTAACGGTGGCATGTTCATTGATTAGTTTGTGCTTTGCCTGGCATTGGTAGGACATTCTCATACATCGATGCGATCCCCAATTTAACTCTACATGACGTAGAGTTGTAACTACACCAGTCTCTGTTATCCATGTCATGCTTGTTTGGGCAACGGGTGAAGAACAGGGGCACCTTCCCTATGAGGAAGGTGCATAAGTATATCGGGTTCCTTCTCTATGCAAAAGGTGCTTTACTATCGTTGGTGCCTTCCTGGAAGAGGAAGGCGCTTATATTCTGTTGGCACCTTCCTGTGAGAGGAAGGCGCTTGCCTTCTAGTGGTGCCTTCCTATCGGTGCCTTCCTTATGAGAGGAAGGTGCTTGCCTTCTAGTGGCACCTTCTTGTCGGTGCCTTCCTTATGAGAGGAAGGAACTTCTTTTCCTTTGGTACCTTCCTGGAAGAGGAAGGTGGTGGCCTTCTATTGGTGCCTTCCTGAGAGAGGAAGGTGCTTGTATTTCCTTGGCGCCTTCCTGGAAGAGGAAGGCGCCTACTTACGTTTGGCACCTTCCTGGAAGAGGAAGGTGCATACCTTCTCTACATTTATTCCAAAAGAAAAAAAGTTCCAGGTCCATGAAAAGACCTCAACTGATCCAAATCTGACTAAATCAACTGCAATTCCACAAAAACACATTCAAAACACATGAATTAGATAACATGCATAATTTCATCAAATAATTATATAATCATTCATAAACATATGCAATCCTTATTATATAGCCGCATAATAATCAAGAAAATGTATACAAAATATGAGCATTTCTGATGCTCATCACCATAAATCTTCTTCTTCTTTGATGTGTGACATTGGTGAAGCCATAATTGTCAATTCTCCTTTCGTGCCTTGCATTATTGCTTTCCTTTGCATGATTCATTTTTGCTTGATCAACCTGTTTCTTCTCTTCATTCTTTGTGGATTCTTCATTTATGGCCTTTGATCCATTTTACGATTCTTTTTCATCAAAACCCAAACCAAATTTGATGCCTGTAGTCTTTTGGTTATTTATGATCTTATCTAGCTTCATAGAACTTTCTTCATGTTTGTGATAACAACTAATTTTCTAATTCATCTCTTCTAGTTGCATTCTTAAACCAACAATCTCTTCTTCTGGCTTGCTGTAATAATCTATTTTCATGGTTATTTGCACTTCGATATCTTCGGAGATTTTCTTGGATCCTTCTATTTGTACTTTCAAATTTGTTATGATTTCATTTGCATCCTTAAGCTTTCTTGAAATTTTCTTATTCTTTTTTCTTTCTATCATCAATTTATCTAGAGCTGCAATTAGTTCCTCTTCCAAATTAACTTTTGTGTCAATTTATTATTCATCACATTCCTATTCTTTTTTTGGTTTTTCTTCTTTGAGTGCCATGAAAAGAGCTTCACCTATTTCCTTTTCAGAATCCTCACTAGAGCTTTTTTTTGATGAACTGACATTATTGGAGATGAAACTTTTCTTCTTGAGGTTGCCTTTTCTAAAATTTGTTTTTTTTCCAGTCACTTCTTTCTTTGTGTGATCCTTCATAACTTCTGTTCTTCTCATTAAGTGGACATTTAGCTGCAAAATTCCCAATGCCTCCACAATTGAAACATTTAAACAGTAACTTTCCTTTGTATTTTTATTTTCCCCTTTTTAGTTTTCGAACAAATTTGCTTCCATTTCATATGATGTCTCTTCTTCCTCGGATTCTTGTTTTGCTTTCATATTTTTTTGGGCTTTAAAAGTAGCTTCTCTGTTTGTGGGTTTAGATTTTCCTATTCTCATCTCATATGCAGTCAAAGAACCATGCATCTTATCCATACTAAAAGAATTTAGATCTTTAGCTTATTTTATAGCTAAAACTTTAGAATCAAATATTTGGGGAAGGGATCTTAATACCTTTTTTATGATGAGAGAATTTTTGATTTCCTCGTCAAGTCCTCTAATCGTATTAATGACTTCATTAACTTCAGCATATATGCCTCTATATTCTCAATGTCATTCATATTTAATACTTCGAACTGAGCTTGATGTGTTTGTAACTTGGCCTCATTGATCTTAATGTCTCCTTCATGAATGCTCTTTAGTTTGTCCCATATTTCCTTTGCCATTTTACAACCCATAATATTGACCAATTTGATGTCCACTAATCCACACATGATATCATTCTTTGCTTTTGAGTAATTCTCAAACAGTTTCTTATCGACAACATCGGTTGGAGAAGTGGTGGTTATTGTGTATCCACTATCTACTAAATCCCAAATGTTGTATCCCAAAGCACAAAGATATGTCTGCATCTTGAGTCTCCAAAATGCATAATTAGTTTCGTCAAACAATGGTGCTTTGTTTTATGAGAAGCCTTCACCACTTGCCATTGTGTCACTTCCAAGATCACCCTAATCGATTAAGCCTGTTCAAAAACCTCGCTCTGATACCAATTTTTAGTCTCACAATGACACTGAGAGGGGAGGGTGAATCAGTGTAGCTCTTTAAAACTTAAATCTTCAACACTCAAAGCCAAAACGATGAAAACATAAAACCAAATTAAGCAAGTGTAACAAGAGAACATCACACAACACAAGATGTATCGAGGTTCACCGATTTGGCTACATCCCCTAAAATGATTGTTTGGACTTCCATCCAAATACAGCCTTTGCAAAGCACCAACTTTACAATAAATTTACTAGCACCCACTGGAAGGAGCACCAACCCCTCTACCAAGCACCCTCTTGATTTTAATATTGATAATAAAATGACATATATGAATGTCTTCACTGAAACCAAAACCCTCTATGGTATGTAAGCTCAAAATCTAAAACTTTCTATTTCACCCAATATAACATCCCTCTCTTTGCATTACTCAGAATTTGAATCTTCTCTTCTCACACAAAAAAATTGATTGTTCTCTTAGCTCGTTTTGCCAATTGCTAAATGTTTTCTGGGTATTGTGCAGCACTTTGTCTACAAAATCCTATAAAAATGTTAGACAAAATATATATCATATTATAAATTTATGCCCAAAATACTAAAGTGACATTTTTCACCACTCACCAAAAAATCACGGATTTTCACTCTTTATTTTTCTCCACACACACTTCTCTCTTCACAAAATAAAGTCCCCACTTTTTAATAAAATCCCTTGTCACTTAAAAAACACACACTTGCATTCTTTTTCCCTTTTCAATTTTAAAAATATTTTCTTTAATGAAGCTACTTAAAACAATATAACTTCCTTTTTTATTTTGAGAAGGCATTTCGTCAAACACGTCACATGCAAAGAATTGACACCTTTCTTGTTCTCTTACTTAGGAGCCACATGACACCTCAAACCAAAAAAAAAATATGATCTATTTTATGCCTTGAAGGTGTAACAACATTGAAACCGAAACTCTGGCGACTCTGCAAGGTCGAAATAGCCAACTAAAGGATTTTGCACACGTGGAATAAATCGACAGAAAAGTGACTTGTACCATTTTTGCAACAATCATAACTCTCACCTCGTAACTTTGTTTTCTCTAAAATTTAAAAAGTAGAATATATGCAATACTGACTACATCCAGTTTGAATATCACTGCATAACTACTTATTTTTCACCTGTACCACCTCCACGAAAACTGCTACTGACACACTTTTTCCAAAAAGAGCATTTTTGTGACAGTCTTGCAACGCTTGTAACATTCGCCTCGTTTCTATGTTTTTGTAGAAATTTGGAAAACATGTTCTTGAATATAACAACCACCTCCAGTTAGAATTTTGCTATCAAATTCTTCTCGGTTTGCTCGCAGTGCTTCTAACAAAAATACCCTTTTTTGGCCTGTACAACCACTTGCCAAATCATCCACCAAGATACCGAAAACATCACCGATCAATCCAAACACTGTGCTGACACATCCAACACTGTTATGGAATATTTCTTGACATGCTGGCATGTTCCAAACTGATCCATCTTGTCCAAATCCACCCATGATGACTTTTGCAATTTTTTGACAACTTCCTAATGATTTTTTCAACTTTTGCAAATTTGCACGAACAACCTGTAATGTCACCTGAACATCAAAAACATACTCATAAGCATTGAACATCACTGTACATACTTCAAACAACCTTTGAACAATTGTCCACTACATCAACCTATCCATCTGAGTGTGTTGACAACAATGACAATATTGTTGTTGCACCTTGCTCAACAAATAGTATATGGAATCTTAGTTTAAAAGGTGTTTCATAAAAATTCCAAGGAGCTAGTGCAAATTTAAAAAGGAGATATAATATTTATTTTATAAATTATTTAAATTCAATGAGAATTTAAATTTTACAAATAAATATTATTTACACAATGGTATGCAATGAGAAGGAAGTAATAAACTCAAAAGGATATAATATTATAATATTTGTTATTATAATATTAAGTGATATGGTTAAAATCCCAGAGTAAAATATTTATAATATTCATTATAATATTTTACAATAAACAAATATGGATTTGGAGTTAAAAACATTCAAAGCGCCTTTATAAAGGTCCTAACCTTTGTCGATATTACGTGGTGGTGAAAGCATTCGAAGCACCGATGTTTTACAAGCATGGAGGAAATTAATATATATACCTATGCCCAAAAGGAATTAAACTTTATCCTTGCTTGATTGATTAATATTGCATGTGAATTGGATAGAAGAGATCATGAGAAATTTTATGAATTTCATGTGTCGACAAACAAAATAAAGCAGAAGGTGTCGATCATTTGAAACCCAACTAGGCAACTTAGCCTAGTCGCAAGTGGGTAGTGGCCAGAGCGCTTGTAGGCAAGGAGGCCAGCATTCGAAACATGATGGTTGTGCTTGGAAGTAGTGTTGGTCGAAGATGCCAAAGGTGCACATTTTGCAAGGTACAAGGTGGGAGACATGATTTGAAGCATTTGGTGCTTCCTTTATCTCAAACGAGTGCATAGCTCGTGTGGCGGTTGGAGCCACGGCTAAGGTGTTTATTGCTATAATTATTGAGGGTTTGAATCCCTTTGAAGGTAAGGTAAATATTTTTGCATTAAATTTAATTATTGCCTGAGTTGGGAGATAAAAGGGGTGTTAGTCAGATTTTCTTAGAAGGGTTGCTAGTTGTATAGTGGTGGTTATTGAAAAGTGTCAATTAGGAGTAATAAGGAGTTTTGAATTTAGTTTTTAATAAAGTCTTAATTATCATATTGGCATATTGGAGAATTAAGACTTTTGATTATTGTTTTAATTTTTAATAAGGGGTTTTTGTGTTAAAGAATATTATTGTTAAGGTGTTGAATATTATTTAAGTTGGAGTGATAAGGTGTAATTTTGATATAATTTTGTATTATGTTTTTTTGAGGAAATTATTACCTTCTAACCCTTATTGATATTGGCAAAGAAGTAATTTTGAGTGTGGCAGATTAGTGTGGTCTACTCCTTGTCAAGAAAAATGGTATGGGCATATTCTTACTTGATTGATTTGTTTGATTGGATTTCTAAAAAATGAGTTTGGAGTGAAAAGGACTTGATTAGGGTTTCATTTTTTAGAGTGTTTGAGTTAATGCTTCAAGGTTTTCTGGAATAAATAGTTGTGAATAAAACTTTTTTATAAGCATTATTGTTGAAGCCATTGGTTGTGTGAAGAACTTGAGTTAGGGTTTTGAAAAGAACATGAGTATCATTTTTATGTGAAGATTGTTTTATAAGCATGGTTTTTGAAGTGAGTTGTATAAAGAACTTGAACTAGGTTTTGAAAAGAACATGAGTATCATTGTTATGTGAGATTTGTTGTTGAGCATTGTTGGAAACATTTTGAGTTGATATATGCTTGGACTAGGGTTTGTGAGAAAAAGTTATTTCTTGAGTAATTGGTTGAGTAGAGTTGACTGAGCCTAGTCAAGTGGATGTATGAAGTGATTGTTTAAGTTCCATAAAACAAACTATTCTATATTTTGATTTGAGTTGATAAAGTGATTGAGCATTGAGTGTAGAACATATTGAGTCTCTAACAATTCTCTTTATGCTTTTATGAGATTGTGCAAGTTATGAAAGTGATTGAGAATTGAGAATAGAACATATCGTGTCTCTAAAAAATCTCTTTATGTTTCTATTGGATTAGACAAGTTCTGTATGGACTTGTTAAGCAGATTTGAGGTAAGTCTTTGAGGAGACTTGTGGACTGATTTTGTGTGAGCTTTTTTGGAAGCTTACAATACAGATTTGGTTAAGTTCTAGAGAGAACTTATTGAGAAAATTTGGACAAGTTTTGAGTGAGCTTATTGAGTAAATTTGGACAAGTTCTAAGTGGATTTGTTAAGCATATTTGAGCAAGTTTTGAGTGAGCTTGTTGAGAAATTTTGAGCAGGTTTTTAGTGGACCTATTGAGAAGATTTGAGCAAGTTCTGAGTGATCTTTTTGAGCATATTTGAGTAGGTTCTGAGTGGACCTGTTGAGTAGATTTGAGCAGGTTTTGAGTGGACCCGTTGAGCAAAATTGAGCAGGTTCTGAGTGGACCTGTTGAGCAGATTTGAGAAGGTTCTGAGTGGACTTGTTGAACAAAATTGAATAGGTTATGAATGAACCTGTTGAATAGATTTGAGCAAGTTTTGAGTGGAATTATTGAGAAGATTTGTGCTAGACCGACTGGACTATATTTAGTGCATATTTGAGATAAATATTTGGAGGTGACAGAGCAAAGAGGATAGTAGTCTCCAATGGATAGAGATCCATCAGACAGGGTAGTGAGGATAGGTATTTTGAGTGGGGATAAGAGTCTTTAGTGGAGAGAGATCCACAAGCCAATACAGTGGAGGCAGTAGTCTTATACAGAGCAGAGGATAAGGAGTTTTACTATGGATAGAGATCCACAAACTTGATTTATAGGATAAACATCTCCTTTGGACAGAGGTCCATAAACATTTTAATTGGGAAGGATTCCCAAGATATTGATTGAGAAAATTTTAGTGAAATATTTTCTCCGTGGAGTAGCCCACATTGGGTTAACCACATAAATTGTGGTGTCTCTATTGTGTGTGGTGATTTGTGCATTACTTTTATTACTGCTATTGATATTGCTATCTACACATTGCTTAATATTGATTTGGAAAGAAAAGTAAAAAGTGGTCTTATACTATTCACCCCCCTTCTCAATATAAGCTTGTGTTCTTCAATTGGTATCATAGCGGGTTCCTTCAGAAGAGTTTAATAGCTTTAAGTAAAGGTTAAAAAGAACACAATGGATCCTAAGAAAGTATCCTCAAATAATTCAGCACCAATATTTTATGCAAATGACTATATGTATTGGAGTATGATGATGAAGATCTACCTAATGGCACTTGGCAATGAAATTTAGGAATTAGTGGAATTTGGATATGATCCCTTAGTCAATCCTCCTACAAATAAGGAAGGTAAGCTCCTACAACACTACAATTTAAAAGCAATGAATGCACTTGTGAGAGGTTTGTATAGAATAGAGTCTATGAAAGTTATGCATTGTCAAACTCCAAAAGAGATGTGGGATAAATTGCAAAATATATATGGAAATAAAAGTGTCAAGAAAGCAAAGAGTCGAAATCTTAAAATACAACTTGAATAATTAATAATGAAGGAAGAAGAATTTATTAGTGCTTATCTGCTTTAAATAGATGAGGTTGTTAATGATATCCAAGGACTTGGTATGAATATTGATGAATCTGATGGTTGTGATAAAGTCTTAATATGGTGAACATGTTTTTGCTATAGAAGTATCAATAGATGGTGATACTTTGACAAGAGATAAGTTGATTGGTATGCTTACAACTTTTGAGATAATAACAAAATATGCTATTTTCTAAAATGAAGTAGCATTCAAAGCAATCAAAAATACAAAGAGTAAGATGTTAGAATCAAGTGATGAGTCATCCAGTGATGAAGAAGATAAGTATGGAAGAAAAATATTTTAGAAGATCTAGATATCTAAGATATATTAAGTGTTTCAATTATGGAAAGTATGGATATTTTGCAACATATTGTCAAGAACCCAAGAACAACAATGGTGAAGAAAAATAGGATCATAGATACAGGGAATCAGAAAGGTATAGGTGGGATAAGCATCATAAGAAAAGCAAGGATGGACAAAGCAGACAAGGAAAGAAGTTCTTTCAAAGGCAAAAGAGAAGCTACTATGCGGATAATGCAAGTAAGTATTCAAGTGATAGTGATGCTAGTTTTTTAGATAATGATAGATATGAAGTCCTATTTATGATTGAAGAAAAAGAACCAGTTAAGAAAAAGACTCCAGTTATTCTCAAGTGTTTTAGATATGGTAAATTTGGACATCTTGAAGATGATTGTACAAGGGATGGTTATAGTTTTAGTGATGATGAGTATGAGAATGCACTTGAAGGACCAGATGAAAATATTCTAATGGCATTAGAAGAAGTAAGTGATCCTATAGAAGACAAGCCAAAAGAGAGTAAAGATGTGGAAAAAGGTAAAAAATAGAGGATTATTCAAAAGATAATGGTTATGATCTCAAGGGAGAACTTATCTATGCCATTGAAAGGGTAAAGAATTTAAGGAAGCAACACTCTAAACTTGAAATTTAGTTTCAATAATGTGATGAAGAGAGAATATTACTCATAGAATATTTAGAAAAATCAAAAACTAAAGCAAAGAAGTTCAAAGATAAATTAGAAGCAAATATCTTGGAATTTGAGAAGTTAGCACAAGAAGTGGAACTACTAAAAGAAGATTTAAAGGACTTCAATATCAAGATGAAAGGATTTAAAAATAGCTCAAAGAACTTGGATAAGTTCATCAAGACACAAAAGACTACATCAAGGGAAACAAGTCTTGGATTTGAAAAGGTTCAAAAGAAATGGGAAGGAGAGTCAACTTCAATATTTGGAGGAGAAGAATCTTTAGATGGAGATACTTCAAAAAAATATAGTGTGAAATAAAGTGAGACATCAGAGGATGAGTTGGACAATAGAGAGTTTAACAAAAAAAGGAACAATGCACAAAGAAGATATAGATGGAACAACAATCATAATAGGAGACCAATGAGGTCAAGACAATGAAGCTTCAATGGAATATGCTTTTCATGTCACAGGTTTTGGCACATGGCTTCACAATGCAAGACACATGTAAGACAGGAAATTGGGAATAGATAACTTTTTCATGGGTATTGCTACTCATGTAATTAGTTTGGTCACAAGGCAATGGATTGCAAGGTTCATTACAGAAGAGGATATGGCTTCACTAGGATAAATCCTAAGACATTTGCACCTCCAAGTAATAATAACATCAAGTATTATAAGTGCAATAATGATGGACACACAATAAAATGGTGTAGAGCAGATATTCCAGAAATACGTATGAGTTGGAACTGGAAAAAGAATAGGAATACAGATATGAATAGAAATAGGTTTAGGAATATGGATATAAACAAGAACATGAACAATAACATACATATGAACAGAAATAGGAACCAGAATAGGGACAGGGACAAGAATATGGACATGGATAGGAATATGGACATGGAAAACAATCAAAGGAATCAGAAGAATCGGATAAGAAGGAAAGAGGATAAAGGCAAAGAATAATGCCTTCTAGGAGTAGAAATACTCCTACCATGAAATTAACCACCTCAAAAGGATGTGGGGGAGGGGCTAAGCTAAGAGTATCATTCTTAGCCCCGAGCCCCAAATGTGACCCTTTGCCATTGATGTCAAAGGGGGAGAGATTTGAGTAAGGGGGAGAGATTTGGTATTTGAGAGAGCATTGAACCAGGGGGAGCAATGTCCCAGGGAGAGTAGGAAAAAAAAACAAGTCAAGTTTTGCTAAAAAGAGTTTGGTTTGCCATCAATGACAAAGGGGGAGATTGTTGGATATTTTGAGTCCCTAAGTCAAAGTTGTCATTGATGTCACCAGATGAAGTCATCATTAATTTCAAGGACTTTGTCAAGAAACAAAGTTGTCAAAGTTGTCATTTGATATCCAGGAAGAAGGCCAAAGGTCAATATAATCAGTGCAAAAGTTAAATGCTAAAGGGCTCCATAATATCTTAATAGTATATGGAAGCTTATTTTAAAAGGTGTTTCATAAAAATCCCAAAGAGACTTGTGCAAAGTTAAAAAGGAGATATAATATTTATTTTATAAATTATTTAAATTCAATGAGAATTTAAATTTTATAAATAAATATTATTTACACCACGGTATGCAATGAGAAGGAAGTAATAAACTCAAAAGGATATAATATTATAATATTTGTTATTATAATATTAAGTGATATGGTTAAAATCTCAAAGTAAAATATTTATAATATTCATTATGATATTTTAAAATAACCAAATATGGGTTTGGAGTTAAAAACATTCAAAGCGCCTTTATAAAGGTCCTAACCATTGTCGGTGTTACGTTGTGGTGAAAGCATTCAAAGCATCAATATTTTACAAGCATGGAGGAGATTAATATATATACCTATGACCAAAGGGTATTAAAATTTATTCTTGCTCGATTTATTAATATTGCATATGAATTGGAAAGAAGAGCTCATGAGAAAGTTTACGAATTTTGTGTGCCAAAAAATAGAATAAAGCAGAAGGCTTCGATCGTTCAAAATCCAACTGGGCAGCTTGGCCTAGTGGCAAGTGGGTAGTGGCTAGAGAACTTGTAGGTAAGGAGGCCAATGTTTGAAACATGATGTCTATGTTTGGCAAACATGTTGGTTCAAGGTACCAAAGGCACATGTTTTGCAAGGTACAAGGTGGAAAACACAATTTGAAGCATGTGGTGATTCCTTTATCTCAAACGAGTGTGTAGCTCGTGCAACGGTTGGAGTCACGGCTAAGGTGTTTTTCGCGGGAATTTTTGAGGGTTCGAATCCCTCCAAATGCAAGGTAAATATTTTTGCATTAAATTTAATTATTGCCTAAGTTGGGAGATAAAAGGGGTGTTAGTCGGATTTGCTTAGAATGGTTGCTAGTTGGATAGTGGTGGTTATTGAAAAGTGTCAATTAGGAGTAATAAGGAGTTTTGAATTTAGTTTTTAATAAAGTCTTAATTATCATATTGGCATATTAGAGAATTAAGGATTTTGAGTATTGTTTTAATTTTTAATAAGGGGTTTTTGTGTTAAAGAAGATTATTGTGAAGGTGTTGAATATTATTTAAGTTGGAGTGATAAGGTGTAATTTTGATATCATTTTGTATTATATTTTTTTGAGGAAATTATTATCTTCTAACCCTTATTGAGATTGGAAAAGAAGTAATTTTGAGTGTGGCATATTAGTGTGGTCTACTCCTTGTCAAGCAAAAAGGTATGGGTATATTCTTCCTTGGTTGAGTTGTTTGATTGGCTTTCTGGAAAATGAGTTTGGAGTGAAAAGGACTTGATTAGGGTTTCCTTTTTGAGAGTGTTTGAATTAATGCTTCAAGGTTTTCTGGAATAAAGAGTTGTGATTAAAACCTTGTTTTATAAGCATTGTTGTTGAAGCCATTGGTTGTGTGAAGAACTTGAGTTAGGGTTTTGAAAAGAACATGAGTATCATTGTTATGTGAATATTGTTTTATAAGCATGGTTGTTGAAGTGAGTTGTTGTGCAAAGAACTTGAACTAGGGTTTAAAAAGAACATGAGTATCATTTTTATGTGAAATTTGTTGTTGAGCATTGTTGGAAACATTTCGAGTTGATATATGCTTGGACTAGGGTTTGTGAGAAAAGGTTATTTCTTGAGTAATTGGTTGAGTAGAGTTGATTGAGCCTAGTCAAGTGTATGTATGAAGTGATTGTTCAAGTTCCATAAAACAAACTATTCTATATTCTAATTTGAGTTGAGAAAGTGATTGAGCATTGAGTGTAGAACATATTGAGTCTCTAACAATTCTCTTTATGCTTCTATGATATTGTGCAAGTTTTGAAAGTGATTGAGCATTGAGTATAGAACATATTGAGTCTCTAACAATTCTCTTTATGTTTCTATGATATTGACCAAGTTCTATGTGGACTTTTTAAGCAGATTTGAGGTAAGTCTTTGAGGAGACTTATGGACTAATTTTGTGTGAGCTTTGGTGGAATATTACAATATAGATTTGGTTAAGTTCTAGAGAGAACTTATTGAGCAGATTTGGACAAGTTTTGAGTGATCTTGTTGAGCAAATTTGGACAGGTTCTAAGTGGACCTGTTGAGAAGATTTGAGCAAGTTTTGAGTGAGCTTGTTGAGCAAATTTGAGAAGGTCCTGAGTGGACCTGTTGAGCATATTTGAGCAAGTTTTGAGTGAGCTTGTTGAGAATATTTGAGTAGGTTATGAGTGGACCTGTTGAGTAGATTTGAGCAGGTTATGAGTGTACCTATTGAGTAGATTTGAGCAGGTTTTGAGAGGACTTGTTGAGCAGAATTGAGCAGGTTCTGAGTGGACCTATTGAGCATATTTGAGTAGGTTATGAGTGGACCTGTTGAGCAAAATTGAGTAGGTTTTGAGTGAACTTGTTGAGCATATTTGAGCAAGTTTTGAGTGGACTTATTGAGCAGATTTGTGTTAGACTGACTGGACTGTGTTTAGTGTAGATTTGAGATAGAGTTTTGGAGGTGATAGATCAAAGAGAATAGTAGTCTCTAGTGGATAGAGATCCATCAGCCAGGTAAATGAGGATAGGTCTTTTGAGTGGGTACAAGTATCTTTAGTGGAGAGAGATCCACAAGCCAGTGCAGTGGAGGCAATAGTATTCTAGAGGATCACCATCCAAAGCAAAGGATAAGGAGTCCTCCTATGGATATATATCCACAAACTTGATTTAGGGGATTAGCATCTCCTTTGGACAGAGGTCCATAAATATTGTAATTGGGAAGGATTCCCAAGAGATTGATTGAGAAAATTTTAGTGAAATATTTTCTCTATGGAGTAGCCCGAATTGGGTGAACCATGTAAATTGTGGTGTCTCTATTGTGTGTGGTTATTTATGCGTTGCTTTGATTACTACTATTGATATTACTATCTACATATTGCTTAGTATTGATTTGGAAATAAAAGTAAAAAGTGGTCTTATAGTGTTCACCCCCCCTCTCAGTATAATCTTGTGTTCTTCATTTACCATTACTATTACAGTGTCAATCTTGTTATTTTTAAAATACCATAACTTTATTATCATTTCATAATGGTGAAGTATAGGAACTAAGTCACAAAAGGGGTGGTGGTCTCATTTGTTATATTTTTTTTTTCTTGTTCTTCTTTATAAATATTTATATATTATTTTTAAATTATCTTAAAATAAATTAAAATAAAAAAAGAGAAATATTAGTGCTTATTTTGTGTGGATTTTGAAAATGTTTGAAATGAGTGGTCATTTGAAAGAATACAAGTAGTATTGAGGGAGATATGACCATGTGAAAACAATCATTTAAAACTAAAGCAACGTTAGGGTAACTTTTTTCTAACAAATATCTCATATTTTAGGAGCCATATCTTTGCAAAGGGTTTTTTGATTCCGCTTATTCTTAGACCAATTTGTGTGAAATTTGAAGAGCTTTAAATTGAGTGGTTATATTAAGGAATCTGGGAAATATTGAGGGAGATACAACCCTGGGAAGTGAGCCATCCAAAAAAATGGTAGTGATAATTTTTCAAGTTGCAAAAATCAAAATTGTAAATATCTATCAGCCAGGGTTTGAATTATAGGAGGAGCAATGGAGGGCTAGGTATTTATTGAGGCAAGAAATCCTTTCTAGGCATAGAATTTTTTAGCTAAGTTTATTTTTCCCCTTATTTATCTTAGAAATTTTTCATGCAAATAAATTATTATAGTTTTTTTCATTTATTATAATTGCTAGAAGATATTCGGGTAAATTTTAGTAGATTTTGAGTTTTAGTTTTTTCCCATTTACCAATTTATAGCTAAATTCTTAGAATCATCTCTACTAGCAGAAGTTAGTGAGAAACTCATAGAGGACCAATCCTTGTATCTCAAAGATAGTGTAGTTTTTGATAAATTTAATAGGTCTTGGCCAGGGGCTTTGGACTTGAGAAAATAGATTGATAAGAGTTTGAAGTCTCCATATGTGACTCTATCCTTCCAAAACTCTTATTCCTCTATTTTTTGTTCTAGGTAGGATAGATATAGAATCTTAAAAGGGGTTCCTTGGTTTATGGGAAGAGCAAGACTCTTCCCTACCTATTGGTATGAAGGCTTTGAACCTAAGAATGTAAATATATCCCTAGTATCATTATGGATTAGGATATATTGATTACCCATTAAATTTTGGGAAATGTATCCCTTTAAGGCAATAGGAAACACTCTGGGATAATTCCTTAAGATTTCAAAAACTATTAAAGATAGATTCTTAACTATTGATACTAAAATATTGGTCATGATTGATATAGGTAATCATTTATCATAATCAATCATTCTTAAGTATGGGGGTAATTTGTGGATCCAAACCATAGATTATAAAAAATATCTTTTATATGTAGAATATATCATGAGATAGGACATATTGAAAGATCATGCCCTAAGAAGAGTCTCCCAGAAACATATGGAGAAAATCGTAAGAGAAACTTACAAATGGATATAAATGAGAATGGTTTTCAATTTCAAATAAATAGGTCTAGACATATGAAAGTAAATAAAATAGTGGAGACTAGTAAGGAAGAGTATTGGAAGAAATACCAATTATATTTAGGCTTTAGCCTATGAAGAAAAAATAGATTCAAGCTTATAGGACGCAGTAAAACATGTTCAAAATATTAAAAAGGAACCATCTATTCAATATGATCCTGATTTAAGAATGAAATTTCTTGATGAACCTAAGGGATGCATCTTGTAATATTTTGAAGACTTGCTTGAAGTACCATGCACCATTTAGAAGAAGAAAAATGGTAGAGAAAATGCAGTATTATATGTTAATACCTCTACTATTAATAAGGAAATACCAAAAAATGAGTAGGACAAGTCAAAAGCTTTCGTAGTAGAGCCAAGAGAGGATAAGCCTAATGAAAAATAAAATTGTGAAAGAATATTAAGTAATAGAATAATAATACCTACTCATACATGCAAGGAAAAAAGAGGAAAACCTTGAAATTATCAAACCTTTCCATTATTCTCAGTTTTTTACCCACTACTCTCTTATTCTCAAAAATATTTCCAAAGACTTCTTTATTCCATATTCTAAGGTTGTTTTTCACCATCTTAATTTTTTGAGATAGTTTGAAGGAAGCACTTCCCTGGATAGGCTGCTACCACCATTCCTCTATTCGTTTCTTGAAGTCCGGATGTTTAACCCACATTGACAAAAATTTGAATGGCTTTTTAAAGGAGTTAGCCTGAAATGCCTCCCATAGAATAAGATTATGGTCTGAAGCACATTTAGGAAGGTCTTGTAACGCTGAATCACCAAACATTGTTGTAGCTTCCTTGGATAAAAAAAACCTGTCCAACCTTTCTTGAATCAGCTGACTTCCTATCCTCTTGTTACTCCTTGTAAATTTGGCTTCTTTTATTCTTACGTCCATCAATTCATTTGTGTTAATGAATTCATTGAAGTCCTCCATGCTCCTTGAGGGTAACCCAGATCCTCCCTTCTTATCAGATGGGTAAAGGGGGGTATTGAAATATCCCCCAATCACCCAAGGAATGTCTTCAAAAGCTTGGCTCAAATGCCCCAAAAACTCCCATAGTTCAGACTGCCCTTGGAAAGAGGTGGGGGCATAAACATTTGACATAATCCAATTCTTATTAGTATCAAAATCATGAAATAATACACCTAAGACTCTTTCATTTGCATAAATAATACTTCCTTCTATTTTAATAGAATCCATAAAATCATGAGGCCCCCAGATGCTCCTCTCGCCTGTTGAAAGGCCACTTCCCCTTGCTTCCAAATCCTTATATCTATAAGTGTTGATTGTGCCGCATTTGTTTTGGTTTCTTGAAGAAAAATGATAGTAGGATTCCAATCCTTCCTTATAGACTTCACCATCCTTTGTTTTGGTGGGCCAATTAGGGCTCTCACATTCCATGAGAGAACCTTCATTTAGACTGTTTGATATGTTTTCCCCATCCCCTTCCCTGATCCAAAGGGGGTTTGTCAATTTTGCTATTATCCTGGCAAGGAATAGCTTGTTGTAACAATGTTCTTTGCTTTTCATTTGCAATTTCTTCATTGATTCTCATTCTATAGTGCTCTGTTGTAGATATTCTCCCTTTCTTTCTTTCACTTCCATAATCTATCGAAAGCTTGGTAGTGCTTCTAGTCTGTTTTGGACTGAAATGAAGGGGCATATACTATGATAGTCTAGGGATTGAACCTTATTCCTCATTTTGGGGGTTTTTAATTCCCTCTTCATCCTCAACCTTGTTTTGGTTCACCTATCCTATCTGGTTCCTAACCAGGGGGCTTTCCTTCAAGGAACCTTTTACTGTTGGGCTCATATGATAAGGGATAATTTGCTCCACTACCGGATTAGGAGCTACATTCCTGGCTCTTATTTCCACAACTTTGACTCTTGACTCTATTTTTTCCATGTTTAAACTGAAATGACCTGGCCATTTTTCTTCATTTTGAGCATAGATTTTGGGGCTTTTTGTCATAGCTATGGATGGTCCCAATTTGGATGGGGAATCTAGGGTTTTAGGAAACTTGACACTGATGGTATCATCCTTACTATTTTATTTTTCAAATTATAGATTTTCTAGGATATCAAACATGTTCAAGCTAGGATATTTATTACATACCTTATGATTTTTGCCTCCCTCATTATGTTGCTTTCCTTTCTCCTAGATTTTGCTAGTTCTGTGTTGGCTTGGTCAGCCTGGTTATTCTTAAATTGTCTGTATCCTTCCAAGTTAAGATGCGGTCCTTAAAATTTTGGGATCCCTCTCCCATTATATTTCCTTAGAAAACCTTCTCTCGTGGCTTCCTTTTTTGTAGTTATTATCAGACATTGGGCTTGAAGGTGGCCCTGGGTTTTGCACACGCTATAGAATTTTGGCTTGTTATCATACTCCACAGGCTTGAAGGTGGCCCTGGTTTTTGCACACGCTATAGAATTTTGGCTTGTTCTCATACTCCACAGGCTTGAAGGTGGCCCTGGGTTTTGCAAAATCCAAAATGGAACCTATGATGATGCGACAAGGACTGAAGATAAGGAAACCCTTTGTGAGTTTTATAATATTTTAGCTTGTGAAGAGATGTATTGGAGGTAGAAATCAAGGGCATTATAGCTAAAGGAAGGGGACTCTTATTCAAAATTTTTCCATGTTACCACATTGAGCAATAGAAGCAACAATAATATTAGAAATTTAACTAATGTGGATGGATCCTCAACTCAAAACATTCAGGAGATCAGGGACGAGGTTGTTAATTTTTTTAGTTCATTATTGGGTGAAGAACGGGCATGTAATGCCCAAGAAAAGGACTCTCTCCTTCAATTCATTCCACAACTCATTGATGAAATGATTAACGAGTCTCTTACAATAGTTTTTTTAGACAAAGATATCAAGGAGGCTTTTTTTAACATGGATCCTGACAAAGCTCCTAGGCCGGATGGGTTTTCACCATGGTTTTTCCAAGTTTGTTGGGATATTGTTGGAGTAGAAGTTACTACTGCAATCAAGGAGTTCCAAAGTTCAAATCATATTCCAAGGGGTTTCAATTCAACTTTCATTGCTTTGATCCCTAAAGGCCCCAACCCCAAGACTATGGCTGACTTTAGGCCGGTTAGCCTGTGTAATATATCCTATAAAATTTTGTCCAAAGTTTTAGCCAACCATTTGAAGAAAGTTCTACCGGTTATCATTGATCCAAGTCAAGGAAGTTCTGTACAAGGAATATCAATCTTAGATGGATTTATTACTATTCATGAGGCTCTTCATATAGCCACTCAGACCAAAAAAATAGTCATGGCTTTAAAGTTAGACATGAACAAAGCTTATGATAGGATAAATTGGGAATTGCTAGAGGCAGTTTTATTAAAATTTGGCTTCAACATGAAATGGGTCAAGTTAATAAGAGAGTGTATTTTTAAGCCTTGTTTTTCAGTTTTGGTTAATGGTTCTACTACAAGTTTTTTCCAAAGCAAATGTGTTCTAAGACAAGGAGATCCCATAAGTCATATGTTGTTCATCATTGTAGCTGAGGCCTTGGGAAGAACCATTAAGGCAGCAACGGTAGTTGGACTCATATCAGGTATCAAGGCCACATCACTAACTACCCCGATGACACATCAATAATTTGTTGATGATACATTGCTACTAACTTTGGCTTCTGTGGTTGAGGCAAGAAGGATTAAAAATATTCTCATAATGTATGAAGAAGTGGCTAGACAGAAAGTGAATTTTAATAAGAGCAAACTTTATTTCATCAATACCCCCATTCCTAGGCAAAACAACATAGCAAGGATCATGGAATGTCAGATTGCATCCCTTCCCACCTCCTATTTAGGTCTTCCCCTATTTATGGGGAAACTCAAAGGATCAATGTGGAACATAGTTTTGGAGAGGATCCAAAAAAAGCTAGCAGGTTGGAAAGGACATCTGTTATCTCAAGCAGGCAAAGCAGTTTTAACTATGGCTTCACTTCAAAGTATACCCGTTTACTTCCTATCAGTATTTAGAGCTCCCAAGAAGGTGTATCACAAAATTGAACAGCTTCAAAAAAAATGTCCCTGGTTAGGGACTGAGGATAAGAAAAGGATCCATTTAGTAGGTTGGAACAAGGTTTTTAAACCTAAATATGATGGGGGGTTAGGATTGAGGAGATTTGCTCATCTCAATACAGCTCTATTAGCCAAACAAGCGTGACGGTTAGTGACTAAGGTCGATAATGAATGGACTGCCATAGTTATGAGGAAATACCTCCAAGGTGTGAACTTCCTTAATGACAACTTAGCAAGCAAGGGGTCTGATTTTTGGAAGGCAATCCTCACAAGCAGGGATCTTGTCAAGAAAGGTCTTATATGGATTCTAGGAAATGGGCAAACAATAGACTTTTGGAAGGATCGATGGGTGAGAGCTGAGGAGTTATCCCAGATTCCTCGTTTGGCTAGGATTCAAGAGCATATGGAGCAGCATATTGGGAATAAGGTTGCAAATTATATGTGGCAGGATATAAATATCAACAGTGGAAACACATCGTAGTACGGGGGCTTTGAAGCGGAGTCTGAAGAGCTTTATAACATTTTAACTCAGCAAATTATTCCCTCTGGAGAGGATGAAGATCACATTGTTTGGGCTAATACTGAAAGTGGTGACTTCACAGTTAAGTCTACCTATAATTTGCTTATCAATGTGGAAGGTCAACAATTTCAACCGAGTTTGGTTTGGATCAAAGGCTTAATTCCTAAAATATCCTTTTTTTCATGGCTGGTGATTCAAGGAAAAATCCTCACTATGGACAATATGTTATCCAAAGGTATGGTTATTGCTAATCATTACTACATGTGCATGGCAGGATGGGAGAATACCCAACACTTGTTTTTGGAGTGTCCGGTAGCGGAGTCCATCCTGGATGAACTTTTCCAAGCATTTAGGATCTCATGGGTTAAGCCTGCTCTTATATCCGAAGTGTTCCATCAATGGACTCAACCCTTTGTTATCCTAAAACTTAAGTACCTATGGAAAATTTGTTGGCATCATTTTATCTAGAAAATTTGGCTAGAAAGTAACCATAAAGCCTTTAAGGATACCATTCACAACCCAAAAACCATCCTAAACAGGATTATTGTCTTTGCAAAAGAAAACCTTAGCACATTAGTGGATGAGAACCACTCAATTATTCCCCAAGAAAAACAATTAGCTCGGGCCTCAAGTATTGAGGACAAACCTTCCATTCCTTTGCCCAATCCCAGAAATGGGATTTCTTGGGAGCCACCCCCCAGGGTTGGTTCAAACTAAATTTGTATGGTGCAGCCAAGGAGAACCTTGGAAGAGCTAGAGCTGGAGGAATAATCAGGGATCATCAAGGAAATATAGTCAAGGCCTTCGTTGAACCATTGAGAATAAGAAATAATAATGAAGTTGAAGCTAGAGCCCTTTGGAGAGGGTTGCAAGTAGCCTAAGAAACTCAAGGTAACTTGATGATTGAAGGTGATTCTATGAAAATCATAAACCTATTAACCAATGGAAAAAAACCTCCATGGAGAATCGAGGGAGTCATCCATGAAGTGAGGATCCTTTTTGCAGCAAGACAGAACAGGAGAGATCGTCACGTGTACCGTGAGGCCAATAGGTTAGCTGACAAATTAGCCAACATAGGTATTGATGTTGGTAGTTTGGTGACATGGACACAAGGTGTGCCACGTGAAGTGGAAAACATTATTAGTCATGAAAAGAAACCTACCCATTAAGGAGAAATATGAATGGGTTTTTTTTTCCCATGTAGCTGGTAATAACTATGGGGTTTCCCTCTAAATCATACCAAATTGGAAATGAAGGTAACAGGGTGTATGCCTTGGAAAATTCTGATAGAGAATAGGTAATGGGCAAGCAACAGGTTTCACAAGTGCAAAGTTCCAAACTTCAATTCCTGTCAATGTAAGTAATGTTTACAATTATGTTTAGGTATGGGTGTGCTTTTTTAGTAAGGTGTTGTAGGGGATTCAACACAATTTTTGGTAAGAAAGTTTCAAGGATGACTAGGATCTACAATATCAGCAAAAGGTTGGACATTGTAATAGGTTTTGGGTTAACCTACAAAACCCAGTAATTAATGAAGACTTTTATTTACCAAAAAAAAAAGAGTTAAAATGGTGGTAGGTGAATTAAAAAATATATATTTTAAATATGAGCAAATATGGGAAGACCATCCTATATTTATTGATATGATAGCACAAATGTGGAATTCTTCAGTAACTGATGGGTTGTATACACTTCCTAAACAAATTAAATTAATGACATTTAGATTAAAAGAATAGACATGAACAATTTTTGAAATATTTTTTAGAAGAAAGAAGAATTATAATATAAACATTCAAAATTCCAAAAATATGATCATAATAATCCAAGCTTAGAGGAAAGGGATTTGCTTAGTGAATATCATAATATTTTGAGTAAGGAAGAAAATTTTTGGAGATTAAAATGGAGATAAACTTAGTTAAAAAGAGATAAAAATACAAGTTTTTCATAGGATGACAATAGTACAGAGATTATCATCCAAATTTAGTAGAATTAAATCAATAGAAGAGGTTTGGATAGAAGACTAGACTAAAATCAGAAAGAAGATAAGGTTTTTAACCAAAATGTTCTAGGATCAGAGTTTGAATTTCTTAATGATAAACTACTACAAGAAGTACCTTCAATTATAACATATGAAAATAATAGGAAACTAATGGAGTCTATTACTATGGAAGAATTTTATTTAGCTCTTTTATATTTTGATAAGGATAAATCCCTTTTTCCATATGGACTGTATACAACATTGTATCAACATAATGGGGATATAGTGAAGGATTCATTATTGGTGGTAGCGGAAAAATATAGGATAAAACAATACATACCTTATAAATTAAAAGCAATATATCTTACTCTGATTCTATAAAATAAGGATGTAGAATCATTAGATTCATTTAGGCCCATAAGCCTATGTAATATGGCATATATGATTCTCTCCAAAGTGATGGAGAATTAATTAAGAACTCTATGAGATAAAATTATTTCAAAAGAGCAAGGAGAATTTGTGAAAGGGAGGTAGATTCTGGATGGGATCATAGTAGCTCATGAAGTTATGCATTCAATAGATTCAACAAAAGAGAGCAATGGTCTTAAAACTTGATATGAGTAAAACCTATAATATGGTTAAATGAAATTTTATTTTTTAAGTATTAAAAAAAAATTAGATTTAGTAAGAAATGGATCAGATAGATTAAATTTTGTGTCTCTACAATTTCATATTCAATGTTGTTAAATGGGTTAGTAACACAATCATTTAAATCCAAGAGAGGCATTAGATAGGGATATCCTCTATCACCATATTTTTCATTATTATGGTAGAGGTTTTACGTAGGAAACCGAAGAAGGCTAATAAAGATGTATTGATAAGTGGACTTTAGGCTAGTAATAGCATAAACAATATCACCCATCAATAATTTGTAGATGATACAACCCTTTTTGGTAGGAAAAGGATAAATGAGGCAAAATATTTGAATAACTTATTAAAGTAATATGAAAGAGCATCAGGGTAGAAATTTAATAGGACAAAATCCAAAATTTACTTCCTAAACACCTTGACTAGAATCAAAGTAGGGATATGCAAGTTAATTCAAATGGATGAGGTAAATTTACCAACAACTTATCTAGGTATGCCCTTATTTGAGGAGAGAATGAGGGTAGAATTATGGAATCAAGTTATAATTAAAGTTCATAATAAACTATCAACATGGAAAAGTAGATGGTTATCATTAGCAGGAAAAGTTCAACTAATTAAATCAGTCTTACAAGTCATTCCAACTTATTATATGTCCTTTTATACTATGCCAAAATAGATAGTGTAGACACCTAAAACACATCATGTCGAGACAAATACTCATATGGGACATGTTAAAATACCATATGAATGATATTGGATAGCTCCAAGGTAAAGCAGTGGTTTTAACCACTCAATTTGGGTAGAGTTGCTTAACTTAAGCCTTAGTTGTGACTGACACATGCGACTAACAGAGCTGGTTGTACCTCAGAGTTGTGGCTAGCATAAAAGTGGTTTTGGATCCAAAATTAATTACAATGGCCTAGGCGACAAATCCAAATAGCTATTGGATGGGGAAGCCTCTTCCTTCCAACTACTCTAAATGTAGGTTTCTTGTTCTTGGCTTCTCCATGAAGCTAGAGCAAGGCCTTCAATGTGCTATAAGACCCCCCTCAAAATGGAGGAGACTATCTAGGAAGAGTGTCAATTGAATGCAATGAAGCCTTATTGAATTGTAGACCCATTTTATACCTTCGAGAGGAACATTCTCATTGCCCTAATTGGAAATTATAATGACATTTGAAGCCATGAGTCCTAGAGATCTAGGGAAATCAAGAAACTGTAATTGAGCCCCTTTAACCATGAATTCAGACAATTCACATCACCAATCCATTAGAGGACACTGAGGTGACCCTTGACCATCAATTCAACAAGGAGAATTGGATATTGAAGCCTAAATTTGGAGAGCAAAAAGGTTTTCATATCAATTGTGGTTGTTAGCTATGACTAACAGTGCCAGCTATGCCACAGACCCACAATGAGGGTTTGATCCTTATTTCTTCCTATTTTAGCAGTAGATTTCCATTTTTATGCATTTATCTAGGTATATTTAAGTTAGATTAATCTTCTTTGATGCTTTTGCATAGTTAGATTTAGGATTTGAGGATAGATTTCCTTTATTCCTAGCATTTGTCAATTCTAGACTAGTTTATGTTCATTTCATGCAATTCAAGTTTCTAATGGCTAATTAGGATGTTTCATAATTATATTTATGTCTTTATTTATATTATTTACTATAATTCAATGATTTCTTGCATATCTTCATAAATTTACATGCTTTCTTATTTTCTTCATCATCCATTATGCAATTGTCCATAAAAAGCCTCATCAAGAGAGGCCTCATTTGTCGTTAACCCCTTTCTTTTTGTTTCTTGAATGTAGGGTTTATAGGATCCATGCATTTGTAAGGAATTCAAGGTAGCATATGCCTCTAATCATATAGAATAAGGTCACCATTCATCTTGAGTAGTTAGTTTCCTATTGGAAAGTCTGTGAATTACACCACCCCCTCGTTTAGAGGGTCTTCAAAATTGTATTGATTGTATCAACATTGAGTATCCCTAAGAGGGATGTAATTGTAATTGAATTTGGTAAATTTTTAATAAAAGGAAGCTCTATTTCTTGTTAAATTCATCATCTTCAATCTTTAATGCTTTGATGTTTGATATAAATTGATGCATTAGTTAGGTGTATGCATTTTGCATGGGTACATATAGCGATCACAGTGGAAACCCCACAAATTCTGCATAATCTAGCCATGGTGCACGTTTTGCACCGTGGGTAAATAGATGTCTTTTTGTTGTAGGTTCTAGCCACGATGAACAATCTTAGCCACTTCAAGCAGCTGCAATGAGTAGCAAACAAAGGAAATAGGTAAAAGTAGACTACTCTACATAAAATGAGAAATCTAGGTAATCTGGAGCCTCTATAAATTTCTTTCCTTGATGTTTTTGGTGTTCTAGCTAATTAGAAAATCTAAAAAAATAGTAGGGAGCATCGACAATTTCCAAAACTCTACATTCTCTGTTAGCCACACCAGATAGCTGCAGCTACAACTTTTAGCTGCGCCTATCAAGAATGGTTAAGTTATTGGCTCGTGACTCTGTATCATGGCCAACACTTTTACTTGTGGGTCTAAACCATGATTGACAATTAGATTTTTTTTGCATAATCTGCTTGTTGTGGCCCAACTAGAGGTTAGTTAGGACATTTTAGTTGCATATCTGAAATAACATGTAGACTAAATTTAGATGCATATTTTTGAACATTAAACATCCTTTATTAGGAATCCTAGGAAATATCATTTGTGTTCTTGGTGATGCATTTTATTCATGAAAAAGTAAAAATAACCACACACACCACATACTATCTAAATTCTAGTGAGTTGGAAGTCATATCAAACCACTAGTAGGGTTCAACGATTGTGGTAGTTATTTCCATTTGTTGGTCCAACTCCCTTGATCCTTGTTACTAGACCAATACCAGCTCCAAGAACTGACATAGCCCATGGAAAATTTGTACGTATCTCTCTTCAAAGAGGTATATCATTGATTACAAGTGAACAGGATGAGGACCGGAAGGACATGTGCTCCCTGACCATGTGTGGACTTCATTACCACACATTATAGGTCTGCTTACATGACCATGAATTTCATTTTTTGTTTTTGATCTACGAGTATACAGTTGAAAGCCTTAAACTATTGAGTATATCATCAACAATTTCAAACACGATGAGAGTAGTTTAGAGTTTTCAATAAATATAAAACACATCAAACCAGTTAAGGCTCACAAACAAAAATTTAAAGGAGATAATCATTATTATTTGCTTTGTGTGCTTTAAAATTTATATACAAGATAATATAATATCATGGTTAGAACATGGAGAGGCCAATATTGGCACAGAGCTGAGGTCGATGCTGAAGCTCCACCCATTGTACAACACAATGCGGAGAACCCTCAATCACAATATCCTTTTGAATGACGTTTGGTGAACATTAGAGGGGATAACTCTATGCATGGGGGTTCTCACCAGAATACCCCACTTAGAGGAGACAATGCACATGCCTCACGAGAGATATCCGAGTATGGAAGATACCAACATGGGGAATTCAAACATGGGATTATATACCATTATTGTAAACCTTATGGATCCATTGGATCCGTTGAAGAGTACATCATTGAAGAAGGAACAGTAAATAATTTTTTCCCCATTCATACTTGATATAAGGGTAGGTCAAGGCCACTATCAGCTCAAAATAGACAAGTACAGAATCTACCCATTTAGGGGTAGGAAGAGAGTCCTGCTTTAAAGCATAAGCCCGAACGAACTCTAAACAAAAATGAACCTGGAAAGTTCACATTTGATATGTTGAAGGTTGGAGTCAATGGTATGCCACCACATGAGTCATGGTGCACTAGATATTTGGATGGTCTAGCTAGAGTTCTAGGGCATATTGGGTACAAACCCTCTATTATGCACTTTCATTCTACTTCTTGTAGTGAGAGCACATGCAGTACCATCAGAGAACTAGGAGAATTATCCAAGCATTCTCATAGCATAATTTCCCTATCAATCCATGTGGGCATAGAGTCTAGAAAACACCAGAATGTGAATGCCATATACATAGAAAAGAGCAAGAGCATGGCAAATAAGTCTATTGGATATCATATTGATAAAGTTACTCGAATAGAATGAGTACACCAAATACTGCATATGGCCGATATTTTTTATCGATCACAGAAATTGGTGTTGGAGCAATGGTAGTAAATCTTCCAAGACCAATTGGAAGATGTCCATGCAGAGTGTGAGAACCTCAAAAATGAGGATACACAAATATAGATATTGCATAGGCAACCTCTTTTGGAGAAATGCATGCATGAACAATGCATTTTTGAGAAAAAGTAGCATGCTAAGTGACAGGAGTGATTGGCTTATGCCAACTTTCCCCCTAAGAGTGAGTACAGGGAGTGCACTCATAGATGAGCTACTTCACAGCGCAGTTTGCACCTTGAAAATATGGAGAATTGTACTCATCATATAGCCCAAGACATGGTGTAGCGCCAAGCACTCGAATGTCATGGGTGTGCATAGTACAAATAGGTTTCTGGAGATGATCAATAATAGGAATATATTGAGATCTCCTTAGTTGATGTGGAGGATTATCCCATTTACCCACCTCGAATGAAGAAGTATTTGCCTCCTAAGGCTCCTCATGGACCTCTTAGAGAAGAGAAAATCTTATCTTTGAAGGCCTATTAGGCCTTGGTAGACAAGGTTCAAACTATAGAGAAGCAAATGGCTTATCAGAATCCAACCTTAAACAAGATTCACAATGAACCTCTATGCCCTTCGATGCCCATTCTAGTGTATCCCAAGAATTTTGAGATGTCAAAGCTCGATAAGTTTCAAGGAGAGGAGGATGCTCATGAGCATGTTACAATATTTATGGATATATGCTTTCAGATTGAATGCAATGATGTTCCAATGTTGAGAACCTTCATTACAATCCTCTCAGGTCCTACCCAAGAGTGATTCAATCAACTCAAAAGGTATAGCATAAGCAGATTTGAATAGTTGGCTAATGTATTTCTTGAATACTTCTCCTTCAAAATTAAGGATATGACTAATCTATTCGATGATTGCAACATGATGATGAGTCGATCATGGATTATGGCAAAATATGGAGAAAGATAATAGCAAATTTGCCATTTTCTATTTTGACTACTGAACTAACTTGGATATTTACCAAGAGTTGTGCAAATAACATCTCATTACTACTACAATTTCAATAGTATTAAACATTTGAGGAGGCCTTGGCGCAAACCAAGGCAATAGAGGATATCAAGTTACAGGACAGTAACATGAAACTCAAGAATAAGAAGGAATGGAACAAGAAGAACACCCATAATCATAAGAAACATGCCAAGGTAGCCTATGTAAACCAAGTGGTGTTAAACCTCCAAAAAGGAGATAAGATACAAAAACATAACTATCAAGCCCAACCTCCTCCGATGCGATACAATCAGCGCAACAACAACAAGAAGGGTAAGAATAAGGAACAAAAGCCACCTTGCTAGTTCCCACATTTTTTGGAATCGATGACATTGATATTCCATAAACTATGTGATCACAAGGCCATAAAATTACTATAAATCAAATTAATAGACCCTAATAAACCCAAGCCAAAGGGGTTTAGGAATTATTTGTACTATGCTTTCCACAGGGAGAAAGGACACGACATCGAAGCATATTAGAGTTTCAAACATTTAGTACAAAACATGATCGAAAGATGTGATCTAACTATGGATAACCCTTAGGTTATAGACAATAAAAATATGGGGATCTTCAAGAACCCCTTATCAAATCATGAGCTACCGAGGAACAATGTTGGTCATATGAATCAAGTGCGGGTTGAACCGCCAACTCAAGGATTCATAGGCATGGTCAATGCTGTTATAATATAGGGGAGGTATGAACAACAAAATCCACCTCCATATCCCATTATGGTGGATGCTACACCTTATCAAAGGCTAGCGTAGAATATTATAGACCTACCAACAAGACCATTGGTGACCATTAGGAGTAGGCTAGTTCAAATCCTACAGCCAATTCCAGCAAATTTATCAATTTATGAACCGATTCAACAGTCTCCCAAGAACAAGGATATGCTTATGGATATTCTAATATCAATCAAAGTTCAGTCCTAGTATCCTAAAGAATTTATGAACTTTATGGGACATGTGCAACAGTGCAGTGAACTAGTAATACATTTTCATGATCATGAGACTAAAATAGTTTCCACTGTTATAACGAACCCGTTGCTACATATCATTGTGTGTGTTAATCACACACCATTCAAATGGGTTTTGATTGATAAAGGGTCATCAATAAACATAATTACTACCAAGGTACTAACATATCTAAATTTTTTGAAGTCACATATTGTACCTTCCTCTTTCACCTTGAGAGCATTCAATGATGCGCTATGCTCAACGGTAGGTACCATAGTTCTTCCAATCCAAGTTGGACTAAAGACCATCCATGTGACGTGTCATGTGATAGAAGGTGCCATGCAATACAACATCCTTCTCAGGAGACCTTGGATTAGAGAAATGCATTGTGTTCCCTTGATCTTACATCAGTGTATAAAGTATATACATGAGGAAGAAGTTCATATGGTACCTTCTAACGAAGAGCCATTTAAATACACGAACTTATCTTATTTGCCAGGGGATTTCATTCTCACCTCAATGCATCTGGATGTATGGCTAGTGTCACCAATAAAACATCCAAAAGATAAACTCAAAGGAGTGTGCACATGACCTTCCATGGTATCATCACATATATCGAAGCATACTACAACAACTTCAACTAAGCCTATGAAATATAAAATACCTAGGAATGAAAAGAAGCTCAAGGTAAAATTTGGTGCAAAAGAGATGAAGAAAACACCCAAAGAAGTAATTATCGAATGTCCTAGTGCCATGGACAAAGAGGATGCTCAAAATCAAGTTGAGGAGGCACCTCAGCCTACCTCACCTACATCTTTAGTAGGGTCATCTACAGCGCCAGTGACCATGCATTGGGTTAACTCTTGGTTAGTACAGTACATCATGTATAACATGATGTTCATGCCAATTGTCAAAACTACATAGGATATGGACCGACCGCAAACCCATCACTTTCCTATGGGGATGGTGGTACCACTAGGGGTGCCGCCCAGCCAAAAAAACTTTATTTATGGAGTGCTTGACCAATTTACAAATAATATACCCATATATGATGATGATGATGAACCATTCATGGTGAATTTTCATTATATGTCTAATCCTGAATTTATCTTCCACTACTTTGAACGTTACCATTGGCATGGTTATAGCTTGGGCTTATTCATGTAGGGGTATCAAATTCCAATCGAACCACAATATCAGCTACCAACTGATCATTTTGGGTTAGGATATCATATTCAAGGATGAGACAATATTTTAGAAGCATATTTAGATCATCTAAACCTCACTTTAGGGTATGATGTGGATTTGAATTTGTATCACTCTAACTCTTCCTACATAAGAAGGGGTAATAGGATGGTAACCTATGTCTTAGAAGCACCACCATATATCTATCATGAGCACATCATGGTAGAGGTAAATCAAGGAGAAAATCCAAGAGCCGACTTGGACAATGAAAGCCATGAAGCTACCAATGACAAAGGCATGCAGATCCAGAATCTGGGTGTAGCAAAGTCCATTATCGAATGTGATGGACTAGATTGCGATTCTGGAATTTATGATAATGAGCTATCCTCAAACAATGAATGATGTGTATGAAACTAATTTGGCCTACTTAGACCCTCTAAATTTATGTCATCTATTACCCATGGAGCAAATGGGTGAGACTGAAGAATTCTTCATGGTTGATAGTGACTATGAAGATGAAATAGAGTGGGCCTACCTTGGGCCTCATCTTGCTAATTACCCAATTCTAGTGGGTAGGGGCGAAGGACTCATATACAATAGTGATGATGAGGATGATATTGAATGAGATTATCTTAAGACTCACTATTTATAGCATCTTCATGAACCGATTGACATTGATGAGATCTATCAGAGAGTCTATCCTGGTTTGTGCCTTAGAGGGAGACCACCAAATTTGGATGTGATTTATCATATAGTAATTCGTGATCCACCAATGTACATGGAGCTCCTTGAGACTAGTGATACCATTTGATATTCTATTCATAGATCAGATCCAGAGATCCCCATACCCCAAAAACTACATCTCAGGGATATAAGTTCTATCAATGTAGAGTCACGCACGTGGTCTTGAAAATATAATCCATTCTATAAATATGATCTCCATTGATTTTACCACTCAACTACACAATCCAGTTGATGCTTCTAAAACTTTGCATCTAAATGTAGATGCTATTTATTAGGATCACGTTGACTCACCACTAGAGCCTAAATATTTCTTCCCTTATGAAGAAATATTGCAACCTTTTTATTTTGTTCTAGGCTATGCACATGATGTTTATCATGCTGAGGGAAATTCCGATGTGGAACCTATAAACCTAGCTGATGACATGCACTTGATTCCTATGCCTCACCAACTTGAGGAGGGATCACATATGTTAGTAGAGGAGATCTTCTATGTGGATATCAGTAATGATCCAATTAATCCAAGGAAGATCAAATTTGGAGATACTCTATCTCTTTATGAGTGTGCCACACTCATACCTCTATTGAAAGAGAGACCTAAAATTTTCACTTGGAAATAAAATAATATTCCTGGTCTAGATCTAAAATTTGTTACTCATAACCTTTCACTAGACCCTGCCAAGAGACCTATCAAACATAAGCTTAGGAATATGCATCCAACATTTACTTTAATGGTTAAATATGAGCTACAAAATTTGTTGGATGTAGAGTTCATTATCTCCATTGACTATTCAAAATGGTTATCAAACATGATACCTATAGGAAAACCTAATGGAAGGATATGTATCTGTACAGATTTTAGAGACCTCAACAAGGCAACACCCAAGGATTCATTTCCATTGCCCAACATAGATGATATTGTAGATGCAACTATAGGTCATGATATGCTCTCCCTTATAGATGGATTTTATGGTTATAATAAATTTTTTATTAAAACCAAATACCAGCATAAAACCGCATTCACAATGCTATGGAGAACATTCTATTATAAATTTATGCCATTCGGCCTTAAAAATACTGGTGCCACATCAACGCGCCACGACATACATTTTTCATGACTACATGCATAAAATATTGGAATATTATATCGATGACTTATGTGTAAATTCATTGTTGTGTTCTAAGAATGTAGATGTCCTGAGGAAGGTCTTCAATTGCCTAATAGAGAATAATGTCAGGTTGAATCCCAAAAAGTACGTATTTGGCATAACTTCGAGAAAGCTCTTGGAATTCATTGTTTCAAAATGAGGCATTGTTAAGTCATATGACATACATGATATATAAACAAAATCCTTTGTAGTATATGATGAGCAATACATATCATAATACATATACTAGGAAGTAGATCATGCTATTTATAGAATTTGATTTGGAATTCATCAGCTAAAATTTCATCAAGGGATAGGTCATAGTTGATCAACTGGATGAGGTGTCTTTTGATAATAGTAGACCCCTCACCATAGATATTCCTGTTGATGTGGTCTTTGCATTATCAAAAGTAGCCAAACCTAAAGAAATAGATAATGAAGCTTATATGACTATGTTATTTGACGGTTTGAAGTGTGAGCAAGGGGGTGGTGCAAGAATTATCTTCTTCACACAACAAGGTACTCCAATGCCCTTATCATTTAAGCTAAAATTTCCTTGTACTAACAATAATGTTGAATACAAGGCCCTAATATTGGGTCTCGAAATGACCATCACCATCAAGAATAAATAGTTAAATATCTTTGGTGATTCCCTTCTCATAGTCAATGAAGTGAAGGGTCTTTTTCAATGTAGGTGTCCCATCTTGAAATCTTACAAGGATATTGCTAACACATATGTAGCCCAGCTATAATGGTATGAAATTGAGGAAATCCCTCATTCATTGAACATATTCCTAGACACTATCACATCTTTAGGATATTTAATCCCTCAAAATTCATCTATTGACTTTACTACCATTCATGTAAAGATCCTCTCACATGTTGCGATGCAATGTGTAAATTTTTATAACAAGGAATCAGTGAACATGATTCATATAGAACCAAACCATGATTGGTTCTATAGAGCCAAAAACTTTCTCAAGAAGAAATCTTGGGGGTCTTTGATCTCATAGGGTCCTACGAGGAATAGCACCACAATTCACCATAAGGTTATATCCCGACTTGCATTCGTACATAGTGAAATTTCAAGGAAACAAGTCATATTGTTAGTTGAGGTAGAAGATTATCAAGATTGGATGTCATAATTACATGACTTTTTGAAAATTGGTTTAATCTCTCAGTGGATTATCACATGTCATGAAACACATTTATATATAAATTTATAAAGTATGTATTGCTATGAGATATATTGTATCGTAGAATCTATGATGGAGTTCTCCTTCGTTGTCTTGAGCCCCAAGAATAAGCTTGTTCAATTTTGCAAGCTCATGATGGTACATGCAATGGCCATTTTAGTGGTATGGCCATTGTCAAGTGCATCCTTCAAATGGGTTATTATTTTCCAACTATGGAGAAGGATTGCACCACGTATATCAAGAAATATGATAAATGTCAGCATCATGCTAATCTTATGCACTTGCCATCATAGGCATTACAACCCATTCAAGTGGATTGGCCATTTGCTCAGTGGGGTTAATATTTAATCGGTAATATTTCTCCCTAATTATTGGATCGACATACATTTATTATAATGGCTATTGAGTATTTTACTAAGTGGGTGGAAGCAATTCCTTTAACAATGACAATTGGAGCATGTATATAGAGTTTATACTTCACAATATCATTAGTCATTTTGGGATACCATCCAAGATAATCTTGGATAATGGAATTTTATTCAAGAACAAAACTATGAGGGCTTTAATGTCTAAGTACAATATGCATCATAGTTTTGTGACTCCATACTATCTGTACACAAATGGGTAAGCTAAGGATTCAAACAAGACAATGGTAGCCATCTTGAAAAATATGGTACAAGAAAACCATAAATATTGGCACATCCAGCTACCCCTTGCATTATGGACTTATAGGACTAGCATTTGGATGCCCACTAGGGAAACTCCATTTTCACTAGTATATGGTATTGATGCCATTATGCCCCTAGAGTTGGAAATTATAACATTGCACATTGCATTAAAAGAGTTCATCGATACTGACACCACGCGGAAAAATCACCTAGATCAACTGATGCTTCTTGATGAACGTCGCATGAATGCCCTTGAGAATATTTGTGGTTACCAAAAATGCTTAAAATGAGATTATAATAGTAATGTCCATCTGAGGGACTTTAATATTGGTGATCTTGTGTTGAAAGAGAACCAATAGAGCTCAAACCTACCACTGCACTTATGAAATAGATTTGTGGCTAACTCGTTAGGTCCTTATATCATCTTAGAGTAGATTGGACTTGGAACATATCGCTTGACATCGCTTGAAGATGTTGAAGAGCCAAAACCTCTCAAAATCCTTCATATTAAGGCGTTCCATACATAATAATTCAAAATCCTAAAAATATGGAAAATTCTAAAAGCCATAAAAATCAAAAAGTAATAAAATCTAAAAACATTGTATTTCATTTTGCACCATGCATTTCAGTTTGCACATGCACTCAGTTAATTGCATTGCATTAGACATCTCCATTTGCCACACCATGCATTAGGATAGGTTGTGTTTGCAATCTTACAAACAACACCATGTTTGTATGACAATCATGCATCTACGCATAATTATCACCATCCATCACCCTTGTGAGTAATTGTATTTTTCAACACAACCGCTCCCATTGCTATGAAGAATATACTAGGGTTTTTCAATCATTCAACCATACCTAATGGTCTTCTCAGATTTAGTAGAAATATTACTTTGCTTTTGTATCAGGTCTAGTTTTGATAGAACTTAGCATATTAGAATTCCATCACTAATCAACACATTAACAATCCTACTTAGGGTAAGGAAGGACGAACACTTCAAAGTGGTCTTGGTCACCTTAGGCAAAAGGTTTTGTTACTTTCTCATTTGTGAGGCACAATGGTCTAGGGTAGTGGTCATTGGTAAAAGAGCAAGTTTACCCCCTACCCAAATAAAACCCTTAATTAAAAATAAGGAGAAAAATCCCAAAATCAAATTAAATCCCTTTCTAAAAAACAAAATAAAAACAAAATACAAAATAAACAGTGATTTTCATCACTATATATGAGCAAGTATCACAATAAATTGAAGAAAATAAGGGGGTGAGCTTGAATCCCTAGAATAATAAATGCTCAAAAATCACAGGATGATCCCCAATACAACAATGGGCTGAATGAATCCCACCTGACATTGGGGTAGGTCTAAGCAATTTACAAATGAGCTAGATTTAGGTTGCCTATATCACCTAGTGGTCTAGTTTTACTGAGTCCAAACCTAGGATTGGGTGGACATTTGAGGATCCCCAATACAACAATGGGCTAAATTAATCCCGCCTGGAACTCGGGTGTGCATATGTATCATATAATATATTTATTTGCACACACAGGGGTAATGAATGGCTTGGTATTTCATAGGGAAAGCTTTACTTTTCAGAAGTCTAGTATAGTCATTATACAACTTTTGATAAGTCAACTAGGGTGTTAGAGTCTCATGGAAAACCTCAAAATTTTCCAAATAGAGACAACTCATTTCAATCAATCAATTATCAATTTTATTTTAAAAGAGTTTGTTGGTTAATATGTGTTCATAATATAGGTTAGATACCATATGGATATCAAAAATGATATTTAGGTGACCATTGACTATGTTATGCATATTATTTTAACTTACAAAATCTTATAAATATAAACATATATGATTTAATAGCACATATGGATGTCTAATTTATTAATTCTTATGATAAGATATATCAATTACATTTATGATTTTATACATTTTATGGTATCATCCATTAGGTTGTTAAGCACATGGTGCATTCACACATTATGTTTTAAGTGATTAAAGCAAACAAATTCATTTACATTAGATCATCATAATGTAAATAATTCATGCATTCACACACAAGAAATTCATGTGTGTGTGTGTGTGTGTGTGTGTGTGTGTGTGTCAAAAAAGAGTATATAAGCATATGTCCAAAATGCCCGTAGGCTACAATAGTGTAGGTCCTCAACCTTACACTCAAAATGGTAAAAATATTTGTTAATATCTATACTAATAAAGGCCTGCAACCCCTATCTATGAGGCTCCTCCATTTCCTCCACTAGTGCCACCCTCCCTATGAGTCCACCTAGATTTGGTACCTATGGACCTCTCTATCCTATGCAACCTATGGCTGGATTGCACGAAAGAATACCATGTCTCCCATGTTCAAGTCTGAGTCCCATGAGTCCCTGGATCTATGGAACTCTTTAGGATCTCACCATCGTGTAGCTCTACCCGTACCTCTAGGAGTACAATGTGAGTAGCATCCGAATCTCACTGCCTAAGATGATGCTCAACCATAGCCTGCAATCTCTTTATCTTTGCATTTGGATCTAGACATGTGCACCCCTGTATAGTTGGATCCATAGTAGCAGCTTGTGGATTTTAGGGCTCTCCTCATGTACTCCTCACCTGATCCCTCTCATAAGTCCTAATTTGTAGTTGAGACTATGTAAGATCTCACTTGAGTGTCATCTTCTCCAGAGCTATAGTGGCACTCTCAATATATGCTAGGTGGGTGGTACTCTCCTCTTAGTATCCCTGCCACTGCTCCTATCCCTATCTCAACTAATCATGTGTGGCCTTCAGCTATGCCTGTAGAGTCACCATAATGGTATCTCTCTATAAAATATATATCTTAGCAGTCCCCAATTGTATATTTAGGCTAGCAACTTAGGCTCAAAGTTGTGCAGCCTCATCATTAGACTCCTCATTATCCTCCTCCTCAACCTAGGGATCATCCTTGATAGCTACACCTTCTTCCCACTTGCCCTTTATCCACTGGTGAACATGCACCCATGAGAATCTACTCCCTCTTGGTAGGCCTTAGATATCTCTACATCCCTATCCCTACCTAGTGGGTCATCACCTTTCCATATCTTGGTAGTCCACTAGGCATCAAAATATGTAGTCATACCTATGTTTTCCAGACCTAAATCCTACCAGTCATCATCCTCATCACCCAAAGGGGTCACCTATGGCCAAGTCAAATCCTTCTCTACCTTGAGGTGACGGTAGAGAGTGGGCATTGGTTGAATGTCCTGGTGGATACCAAACTACCTTAGGATGTACTATAAGTGTAAAAACTCATGCATATCGAGCTTACACTTAATAATCCACCTATCTCATCCGGTATGCCTTAGGTACCTGTCTACCTCTGGCCATGTAGGATAATCCATGTAGGATCGCCATACAATATGATTCACCCAAAGTCAAGTCAGCTGGTCTAGATAATGCTACAAGTATCCCACTTGATTCCTACTCTGAAACCCCTCAGCCTCTCTAGGTAAGCAAGTAGTGTAGCACTATGAAGCCTCTGCTATATCTCCAATCTAAGGAGGAAGGTCCCCTGTATGGTTGATGGTGATGTGCTGCCATACCCATATCTGAAGTAGCATACTGTAAGAAACTCCAATATGGCCCCATTGTGTAATCATGTATAGCTCATTATAGAGTTGTGCTAGGAGGGCACTACCTCATGATAGAATTAGCAACTACTTTGTAGTGCTCCCAAGAAGATCCTGCATCCTAGAAATGAGGTTCTAGGGGAATCTAAATCTTGATGTGTTTGGCAGGAGGATGTGGATGCATAAGTACATCAAAATGGCCTACCTCTCTATGAAGACATGTGCCTTGTACCATTGCTCAATGGGCACACCGTGATCAATATCAGCAAGTACCTCATCACTTTGATCATCGAAGATATATCGAAAGACTCTGAGCTTCGTCATGGTAGGTGAAGAAGTGATGGTCTTATCATCAATCGAGATGTATAATATGTGATAGAAATCCTCCAAGGTGACTATGATATCCCCGGTAGATATGTGAAATGTGTTGATCTATGCATCCCAATGATGGGCCAACATAGTTATATAGGCCTGATCAAGCTTGATAGTCAGGATGTGGATAACATAGACAAGTTCTATAGCACCAAACCATGCTTTATCGGTGTTGCTAATCCCATGGAGAAGGTCCTGATAGAGCTCAAAATCCCTCACTCAAGAGGTTAGATAGAAGGACGCATTATAATAATCAATAAAAAACATCAAAAAATGACCTTAAAAAGTTAAAAAAAAAATAAAAAATATTCAAAAATATAAAAATATTCACAGATTGCATTTTAAAAACATTTAAAAAAATAAATTAAATCAGACAAAAACTTAAAAAAATTAAAAATTTTAAAAAAAAAATCTAAAGTTAGCTAACCACGGCTGGGACCCGCGACCGACGGTAATGATAAAATTTCTAATCGTTGATATTTGAACCTAACCATGGTTGAAAACTGCGGCCCCTAATTTGCCAATTGGTAACTATGGTTTCCACCCATGGCTAAGAGCAATGACCTTTTTGGGGTCACGTCCCATCCCAAAAAAGACAAAAATTAAAACCAACCCTTCTACATTAACCTAGACTAATCCTAAGTTAGAGTGAAGTTATTTATTGATAGTTTAGTGTGGTTCATTTTAAACCCATTAATTAATAAGGTTTGTTTTATTGGGTAAATAAAATGCGATATACGTGTGTGCCTACCTTAGGGGCACCGAATCCACCACTAGTGGATGCATCCATCGAGTCCACCATGTGGGTGTTTTTTGAGGTGCGACAGCATTCCATATCAAAAGTTTAATCTCACCTCTCAGAGCTCTTAGATATGCAAGTTGGAATCTAAAAAAAATGATTTTGAAAATGACAAATTTTCTTTTATATTTTCAATTTTTCCCTCCATCATGGCTGACACCCGCAGGCGTAGAATTAGGGTTTTTTGATTGTAGGTTGGAGCCATGACTAAGGAAATTGTAAAAATTGATTATGGCTGACAAGCATGGCTAGCATCCAATAATAAATGCCCTCAAAATTAAACCATGAGAGGATTTCAAATGCAAAATCAAAAATATCTAATGGGCCAAATCCCTAAAAAACTATCAAAACTAACAAAAAAATTCATATAATTTAAAATTTAAATGCACCTCATATCCAGTTATTTACCCTATACACTTTGCGATTGAAGAAAATTCGGATACATGGAATTCAGCAAGATTATTAAATTACCATAAGGTTATTTGCGATAAATTAGTCATCACTAAATTTATATGCTTCACTTCAATCCCTAAGAAGGCCTAGGTGGCCGAACTGCTCCACGGGAACAAGGTATCCATCTCAATTATTTTGTGACATTTTTAGTAGATCATCGAACAATATGATTCAACATGAACTTAATTTCAATTACTATCATCTTGATTCTCCAATAATGCCATTACGGATAGACTACTCCATGGGATAGATATGTACAATTACTATTAATCATTGCAATCATAGCTGAATTAGGCCTTGCCAAATAATATCAAAGTTCTAAAATATTCAACTATTCAAATCACTCATTGTGGTCAAGAGACTCGTTCCTTCAGTCAATTGTCCTACCCTCATTGACTTGTTGCTTGAGGGGGTAGTCATAATATCAATTATCATAATCAAATTCAATAGGATATCACTTGATCTTGTCAAACTGTGTTCATCTTATGAATCATTGCCAAAGACTATCATAAGCTTACCCTTTTTTGGGTAAAAAGCAACTATGATAGTTAAGTTAGTAGCTCTCCTCCTTTTAGATCTATATTGTGTAAAAGCCTATAGTAGCACTGAAGCTACATGATCATTTTTTAAGCTTGCCAAAGCTTTACAAATATAAGCCTTCCATCAGTTGGAAGAAATGATTCTAAGATGCATGTCCTTTGGTAGGACTGGACATCTAATGTTGATCATATCAATGATCATCATTCAACCTACGACATCATTTTAGGAGGTTTATTTTTGCTCAGTGTTGTTCGTTCTCATAATACATCCTAAAATGGGCATCTATAGACACCTAAAATACATCATGTTGAGGTGACTACTCATATGGAACATGCTAACAGACCATATGAATGATCTTCAAGCTCCAATGTGAAGTAGTGGTTTTAACCACTCAATTTGGGTAGAGTTGCTTAACTCAGTCTTAGCCATGACTGACACCTACAACTAATAGAGTTGGCCATGCCTTAGAGCTATAGCTAGCATCAAAGTGGTTTTGGATCCAGAATCGATTACAACAGCCTGGGCAACAAATCCAAATAGATTTTAGGTGGGGAAGCCTCTAGAAATTTCGTTTCAACTACTCTAACTACATGTTTCTTGTTCTTGGCTTCTCCATGAAGCTAGAGCAAGGCCTTCAATGTGCTATAATACCCCCCTCAAAATGGAGGAGACTATCTAGGAAGAGTTTCAATTGAACACAACAAAGCCCTATCAAATTGTAGACCCATTTGCTACCTTCGAGAGGAACATTCTTGCTGCCCCAATTGGAAATCATAATGGCATTCAAAGCCATGAAGATCCTAGAGGTCTAGGGAAATCAAGAAACCATAATTGAGTCTCTTTAATTGTGAATTCAAATAATTCACACCACCAATCCATCATAGGACACTGAGGTGACCATTGAACATCAATTTAACAAGGAGAATTGGAGATTCAAGCCTAGATTTGAAGAGCAAAAAGGTTTTAATCTCATCCATAGCTATTAGCCACAGCTAACAATGCCAGCTATGCCACAGACTCACAGCGAGGGTTTGATCCCTATTTATTCCTATTTTAGCAATATATTTCCATTTTTATGCATTTATTTAGGTAGATTTAAGTTATATTAATATTCTTTGATGCTTTTGCACAGTTAGATTTAGGATTTGAGGACATATTTCTTTTATTCCTAGCATTTGTCAATTCTAGACTAGTTTATGGTCATTTCATGCAATTCAAGTTTCTAATGGCTATGTAGGATGTTTTATAGATATATTTACATCTTTATTTATATGCTTTACTGTAATTCAATGATTTCTTGCATATCTTCATAGATTTAAATGCTTTCTTATTTTCTTTATCATCAATTATGCAATTTTCCATAAAAATCCTCATCAAGAGAGGTCTCATTTGTCGTTAACTCCTTTCTTGTTGTTTCTTGAATGCAGGGTTTACAGGATCCATCCATTTACAAGGCATTCAAGGCAGCATATGCCTCTAATCATGGGTAAGAAGGTCACCATTGATCTTGAGCAGTTCGTATCCTATTGGAAAGTCTCTAAATTACACCAACCCCTCGTTTAGAGGGTATTCAAAACTGTATTGATTGTATCAACATTGAGTATCCCTAAGAGGGACGTAATTGTAATCAAATTTGGAAAAGTTTTAATAAAAGGAAACTCTATTTCTTGTTAAATTCATTGTTGTCAATATTTTATGCTTTAATATTTGATATCAATTGATGCATTAGTTAGGTGTATGGTTTCTGCATAGGTACAATTAGAAAATAGTTTAATCTATATTATGCAGTCCTTTTTGTGGTTAGGTTTACATGATAAAAGAAATTTTCCTTTGGTTAAATGGATCAAGGTGTATGAAGATAAAACTAGGAAAGCTCTCAATTTAAGAGTTATACAGATGCAAACTTATATCTTAGGGGAAAAGTAATTTTTAGAATGTACTAAGAAAGTCAAAGGCAATGGAAAAAGTTCTTCTAAGTGGAACCAAATGACCCACGTTTAATATTAACTACATTCTCATTTCTAAATGGTTCTGCTCTATTGAATGGTTTAAAAAAATCATTCATCTAGTGATTAAAGGTCTAATATGGGTGGTGGGAACTAGAAAAAAAATCTATTTTTATGGATATTTGGTATGATAAAAAGCCACTCAACCTAGATGCAATTTTTAAACCATGGATGAGATTACTTCAAAACAAATATGGTGATAGGATTTCAATGTAACAACCCCATTTGTTACTACAATTTTTTTATATAAATATACATATTCAACTCTCATGAGACAAGGGTCATAATCATGGACTAAGATATAATCATTCCAATTGGATTGTAAGCTATCAAGTCAAATAGCAATAAGAGTTATTAAGACTTGATCAGAGTCACTTATGAGTAGAAGTGATCAACTTCTACAAAACCCTCATATCACTCGGATATGAGAATGCTAGCCAAGCATTAAATTTCATCCCTCATAAAGGGAAATCACCCTTAACCATAATGTCCAGTATATAGGTGAATGCCTTGAATATGTGAACCCATATTAATGAAATAATCCCAATAATTGTTATTCATGGATCTTATATCCAACCCACATCTTCTCAACGGGATAAAAAAATCACTACACGTGATTAAAATTACATAATACTTGGAATTCCATGATTATATTACCATATACTTCTTAAGGATTATTTTTCCACCCTTTTTATTTAGGCAAATATTTTGTTATATAAATGAATTTATTAAGTTCATTACGAAAGGACATTATTTGCCCATTATGTGAATGCCCACTTTGAGTTTCCACTCGGATTAATCCACCATTTTGCTATCATGATATTTTAGGTTATACCAACCATGAATGTTTATGAGGTGGACATAATTCGATTAATCCTTGAGTTATTCAATTGAGAAAGATTTACATTCCCTTACATTCTACTTTTTGCATCCATACAACCATTGAATACATCAAGTACTAGTTTTTGCTAGCTAACTAAATTATTCATAATTAACTAATACATCCCAGAAAATAATTGATATAATCGTATATCATCAAATCATCAACATATTAAAGTTAAGCATACATTCCTTGCATCATAGTACATATTGACATAATTTAATAATTGCATAATTGTTTCATCAAGCATTTAACCATCTCATTTAACATTGACATAGTTTTTGATCGATCACAGAAATTGGTGTTGGAGCAATGGTAGTAAATATTCCAATACCAATTGGAAGATGTCCATGCAGAGTGTGAGAACCTCAAAAATGAGGATACACAAATATAGATATTGCATAGGCAACCTCTTTTTGAGCAATGCATGCATGAACAATGCATTTTTGAGAAAAAGGAGCATGCTAAGTGAGAGGAGTGATTGGCTCATGCCAACTTGCCCCCTCAATGTGAGTACAGGGAGTGCACTCATAGATGAGCTACTTCACAGCCCATTTTGCACCTTGAACATATGGAGAATTGTACTCATCACATAGCCCAAGACATGGTGTAGTGCCAAGCACTCGAATGTCATGGGTGTGCATAGTACAAAGAAGTTGCTGGAGATGATCAAGAATAGGAATATATTGATATCTCCTTAGTTGAAATGGAGGATTATCCCATTTCCCCACCTCGAACAAAGAAGTATTTGCCTCCTAAGGCTCCTCATGGACCTCTTAGAGAAGAGGAAATCTTATCTTTGAAGGCCTTTCAGGCCTTGGTAGACAAGGTTCAAACTATAAAGAAGTGAATGGCTTATCAGAATTCGACCTTAAACAAGATTCACAATGAACCTCTATGCCCTTCGATGCCCATTCTAGTGTATCCTAATAATTTTTAGATGTCAAAGCTCGATAAGTTTCAAGGAGAGGAGGATGCTCAGGATAATGTTACAATATTTATGGATATATGCTTTCAGATTGAAAGCAATGATGTTCCAATGTTGAGAAACTTCATTACAATCCTCTCAGGTCCTACCCAAGAGTGGTTCAATAAAATCAAAAGGTATAGCATAAGAAGCTTTGAATATTTCCTTAATGTATTTCTTGAATGCTTCTCATTCAACATCAAGGATACAACTAATCTATTCGATGATTGCAACATGATGATGAGTCGATCATGGATTATGGCAAAATATGGAGAAAGATAATGGCAAAGTTGCTATTTTCTATTTTTACTACTAAACTAACTTGGATGTTTACCAAGATTTATGCAAAGAACATATCATTACTACTACAATTTCAATAGTATTAAACATTTGAGGAGGCCTTGGCACAAATCAAGGTAATAGAGGATATCAAGTTACAGGACGGTAACATGAAACTCAAGAATAAGAAGGAATGGAACAAGAAGAACACCCATAATCATAAGAAACATGCCAAGGCAGCCTATGTAAACCAAGTGGTGTTAAACCTCCAAAAAGGAGATAAGAAGCAACAACATAACTATCAAGCCCAACCTCCTTCGACGCGATACAATCAACGCAACAACAACAAGAAGGGTAAGAATAAGGAACAAAAGCCACCTTGCTAGTTCACACCTTTTTTGGAATCGATGACATTGATATTCCATCAACTATGTGATCCCAAGGCCATAAAATTACTATAAATCAAATTAATAGTCCCTAATCAACCCAAGCCAAAGCGGTTTAGGAATGATTTGTACTATGATTTCCACAGGGTGAAAGGACATGACATCGAAGCATATTAGAGTTTCAAACATTTAGTACAAAACATGATTGAAAGAGGTGATCTAACTATGGATAACCCTTAGGTTCTAGACAATAAAAATATTGGGATCTTCAAGAACCCCTTATCAAATCATGAGCTACCGAGGAACAATGTTGGTCATATGAATCAAGTGCGGGTTGAACCGCCAACTCAAGGATTCATAGGCATGGTCAATGTTGTTATAATATAGGGGAGGTATGAACAACCAAATCCACCTCCATATACCATTAGGGTGCATGCTACACCTTATCAAAGGCCAGCGTAGAATATTATAGGCCTACCAAAAAGACCAGTGGTGACCATTAGGAGTAGGCTAGTTCAAATCCTACAGCCAATTCCAGCATATTTGTCAATTTATGAACTGATTCAACAGTCTCCCAAGAACAAGGAGATGCTTATGGATATTCTAATATCAATCAAAGTTCAGTCCTAGTATCCTAAAGCATTTATGAACTTCATGGGACATGTGCAGCAGTGCAGTGAACTAGTAATACAATTTCATGATCATGAGACTAAAATAGTTTCCACTGTTATAGCGGACCCGCTACTACATATCATTGTCTGTGTTAATCACACACCATTCAAATGGGTTTTTATTGATACAGGGTCATCAATAAACATAATTACTACGAAGGTACTAACATATGTAAATTTATTGAATTCACATATTGTACCTTCCTCTTTCACCTTGAGATCATTCAATGATGTGCTATGCTCAACGATAGATACCATAGTTCTTCCAATCCAGGTTGGACTAAAGACCATCCATGTGATGTGTCATGTGATAGAAGGTGCTGCAGTACAACATCCTTCTTAGGAGACCTTGGATTAGAGAAATGCATTATTTTCCCTTGATCTTACATCAGTGTATAAAGTATATACATGAGGGACAAGTTCATATGGTACCTTCTAACGAAAAGCCATTTAAATACATGAAATTATCTTATTTTCTAGGGGATTTCATTCTCACCTCAATGCATATGGATGTATGGTTAGTGTCACCAATCAAACATCTAAAAGATAAACTCAAAGGAGTGTGCACATGACCTTCCATGGTATCATCACATATATCGAAGCATACTACAACAACTTCAACTAAGCCTATGACATCTAAAATACCTAGGAATGACAAGAAGATCAAGGTAAAATTTGGTGAAAAAGAGATGAAGAAAACACCCAAAGAAGTAACTATCGAAGGTCCTAGTGCCATGGAAAAAGAGGATGCTCAAAATCGAGTCGAGGAGGCACCTCAGCCTACCTCACCTACATCTTTAGTAGGGTCATCTACAGCGCCAGTGACCATGCATTGGGTTAACTCTAGGTTAGTAGAGTACATCATGTATAACATGATGTTCATGCCAATTATCAAAACTAGACAAGATATGGACCGACCGCAAACCCATCACTTTTCTGTGGGGATGGTGGTACCACTAGGGGTGCCGCCCAACAAAAAAAACTTTATTTATGGAGAGCTTGACCAATTTTCAAATCATATACCCATAGATGACAATGATGATGAACCATTCATGGTGAATTTTCATAATATGTCTATTCTTGAATTCATCTTCCACTACTTTGAATGTTACCATTGGCATGGTTATAGCTTGGGCTTATTCATGTAGGGGTATTGATTTCCAATCGAACCACAATATCAGCTACCAACTGATCATTTTGGGTTAGGATATCATATTCAAGGATGAGACAATATTTTAGAAGCATATTTAGATCATCTAAACCTCACTTTAGGGTATGATGAGGATTTGAATTTGTATCACTCTAACTCTTCCTACACAAGAAGGGGTAATAGGCTGGTAACCTGTCTTAGAAGCACCACCATAGATCTATCATGAGAACATCATGGTAGAGGTAAATCAAGGAGAAAATCCAAGAGCTGACATGGACAATGAAAGCCATGAAGCTACCGATGACAAAGGCATGCAGATCCAGAATCTGGGTGTAGCAAAGTCCATTATCGAATGTGATGGACTAGATTGCGATTATGGAATTTATGATAATGAGCTATCCTCAAACAATGAATGATATGTGTATGAAACTAAGTTGGCCTACTTAGACCCACTAAATTTATGTCATCTATTACTCATGGAGCAAATGGGTGAGACTGAAGAATTCTTCATGGTTGATAGTGACTATGAAGATGAAATAGAGTGGGCCTACCTTGGGCCTCATCTTGCTAATTACACAATTATAGTGGGTAGGGGCGAAGGACTCATATACAATAGTGATGATGAGGATGATATTGAATGAGCTTATCTTAAGACTCACTATTTATACCATCATCATGAACCGATTGACATTGATGAGATGTATCAGAGAGTCTATCCTAGTTTGTGCCTCAGAGGGAGACCAAATTTGGATGTGGTTTATCATATTGTAATCCGTGATCCATCGATGTACATGGAGCTCCTTGAGACCAATGATCCCATTTGATATTCTATTCATAGACTAGATCCAGAGATCCCCATACCCCAAAAACTACATCTCAGGGATATAAGTTCTATCAATGTAGAGTCACGCACGTGGTCTTGGAAATATAATCCATTCTATAAATATAATCTCCATTGATTTTACCACTCAACTACACAATCCAGTTGATGCTTCTAAAACTTTGTATCTAAATGTAGATGCTATTGATTAGGATCACGTTGACTCACCACTAGAGCCTAAATATTTCTTCCCTTATGAAGAAATACTGCAACCTTTTTATTTTGTGCTAGGCTATGCACATGATGTTTATCATGTTGAGGGAAATTCTAATGTGGAACCTATAAACCTAGCTGATGACATGCACTTGATTCCTACGCCTCACCAGCTTGATGAGGGATCACATATTTTAGTAGAGGAGATCTTCTATGTGGATATCAGTAATGATCCAATTAATCCAAGGAAGATCAAATTTGGAGATACTCTATCTCTTTATGAGTGTGCCACACTCATACCTCTATTGAAATAGAGACCTAAAATTTTCACTTGGAAATAAAATAATATGCCTGGTCTAGATCTAAAATTGGTTACTCATAACCTTTAACTAGACCCTGCCAAGATACCTATCAAACATAAGCTTAGGAAGAAGCATCCAACATTTACTTTAATGGTTAAATATGAGCTACAAAAGTTGTTGGATGTAGAGTTCATTATCTCCATTGACTATTCAAAATGGTTATCAAACATGATACCTATAGGAAAACCTAATGGAAGGATATGTATCTGTACAAATTTTAGAGACCTCAACAAGGCAACATCCAAGGATTCATTTCCGTTGCCCAACATAGATGATCTTGTAGATGCAAATGTAGGTCATGAGATGCTCTCCCTTATAGATGGCTTTTATGGTTATAATAAAATTTGTATTAAAACCAAATACAAGCATAAAACTGCATTCACAATGATATGCATAATATTCTATTATAAATTTATGTCATTCGGCCTTAAAAATACTGGTGCCACATATCAACGAGCCATGACATACATTTTTCATGACTACATGCATAAAATATTGGAATATTATATCGATGACTTATTTGTAAAGTCATTGTTGTGTTCTAAGCATGTAGATGTCCTGAGGAAGGTCTTCAATTGCCTAATAGAGAATAATGTCAGGTTGAATCCCAAGAAGTACGTATTTGGCATAACTTCGAGAAAGCTCTTGGGATTCATTGTTTTAAAATGAGGCATTGAAGTTGACCCAGAAAAAATTAAGGCCATATTAGATATGCATCCTACCACAAATATTAAAGAGCTAAGAAGCCTACAGGGCAAAGTAGCATCCATAAAGCAATTTATCACCCAATTATTAGATAAATTTTAACCCATGAATTGACTGCTACACAAGTGGATCTGATTCAATTAGGATGAGGACTGTCAAGAAACCTTCACAGTAATCAAGCAATACCTAGAAATACTGCTCGTGCTAGCTCCACCAAGATAGAATGTACCTTTTTTGATATATATATTGGTAACTGACTTTGCATTGAGAACCATGTTAGCCCAAAAGAACATGCAAGACAAAGAGCATACCATATATTACATCAGTCACACCTTGGTGAGTTATGAGCTCGGATATGCATACGTGGAGATGCTATGTTTAGTAATGGTGTTTGCAATGAAGAAGTTGCATCACTATGTGTTAAGTCATATGACATACATGATATATAAACAAAATCCTTTGCAGTATATGATGAGCAATACATATCATAATACATATACTATGAAGTAGATCATGCTATTGATAGAATTTGATTTGGAATTCATAAGCTAAAATTTCATCAAGGGATAGGTCATAGTTGATCAACTGGATGAGGTGTCTTTTGATAATAGTAGACCCCTCACCATAGATATTCCTATTGATGTGTTCTTTGCATTATCAGAAGCACCCAAACCTAAAGAAATAGATAATGAAGCTTATATGACTATGTTCTTTGACGGTTTGAAGTGTGAGCAAGGGGGTGGTGCAAGAATTATCTTCTTCACACAACAAGGTACTCCAATGCCCTTATCATTTAAGCTAAAATTTCCTTGTACTAACAATAATGTTGAATACAAGGCCCTAATATTGGGTCTCGAAATGACCATCACCATCAAGAATAAATAGTTAAATATCTTTGGTGATTCCCTTCTCATAGTCAATGAAGTGAAGGGTCTTTTTCAATGTAGGTGTCCCATCTTGAAATCTTACAAGGATATTGCTAACACATATGTAGCCCAGCTATAATGGTATGAAATTGAGGAAATCCCTCATTCATTGAACATATTCCTAGACACTATCACATCTTTAGGATATTTAATCCCTCAAAATTCATCTATTGACTTTACTACCATTCATGTAAAGATCCTCTCACATGTTGCGATGCAATGTGTAAATTTTTATAACAAGGAATCAGTGAACATGATTCATATAGAACCAGACCATGATTGGTTCTATAGAGCCAAAAACTTTCTCAAGAAGAAATCTTGGGGGTCTTTGATCTCATAGGGTCCTACGAGGAATAGCACCACAATTCACCATAAGGTTATATCCCAGTTTGCATTCGTACATAGTGAAATTTCAAGGAAACAAGTCATATTGTCAATTGGGGTAGAAGATTATCAAGATTGGATGTCATAATTACATGACTTTTTGAATCTTGGTTTAATCTCTCAGGGATTATCACATGTCATGAAACACATTTATATATAAATTTATAAAGTATGTATTGCTATGAGATATATTGTATCGTAGAATCTATGATGGAGTTCTCCTTCGTTGTCTTGAGCCCCAAGAATAAGCTTGTTCAATTTTGCAAGCTCATGATGGTACATGCAATGGCCATTTTAGTGGTATGGCCATTGTCAAGTGCATCCTTCAAATGGGTTATTATTTTCCAACTATGGAGAAGGATTGCACCACGTATATCAAGAAATATGATAAATGTCAGCATCATGCTAATCTTATGCACTTGCCATCATAGGCATTACAACCCATTCAAGTGGATTGGCCATTTGCTCAGTGGGGTTAAGATTTAATCAGTAATATTTCTCCCTAATTATTGGATCGACATACATTTATTATAATGGCTATTGAGTATTTTATTAAGTGGGTGGAAGCAATTCCTTTAACAATGACAACTGGAGCACGTATATAGAGTTTATACTTCACAATATCATTAGTCATTTTGGGATACCATCCAAGATAATCTTGGATAATGGAATTTTATTCAAGAACAAAACTATGAGGGCTTTAATGTCTAAGTACAATATGCATCATAGTTTTGTGACTCCATACTATCTGTACACAAATGGGTAAGCTAAGGATTCAAACAAGACAATGGTAGCCATCTTGAAAAATATGGTACAAGAAAACCATAAATATTGGCACGTCTAGTTACCCCTTGCATTATGGACTTATAGGACTAGCATTTTGATTCCCACTAGGGCAACTCATTTTTCACTAGTATATGGTATTGAGGCCATTATGCCCCTAGAGTTGGAAATTATAACGTTGCACATTGCATTAAAAGAGTTCATCGATACTGACACCACATGGCAATATCACCTAGATCAACTGATGCTTTTTGATGAACGTCGCATGAATACCCTTGAGAATATTTGTGGTTACCAAAAATTCTTAAAATGAGCTTACAATAGTAATGTCCATCTGAGGGACTTTAATATTGGTGATCTTGTGTTGAAAGAGAACCAATAGAGCTCAAACCTACCACTGCACTTATGAGATAGATTTGTGGCTAACTCATTAGGTCCTTATATCATCTTAGAGTAGATTGGACTTGGAACATATCACTTGACATCGCTTGAAGATGTTGAAGAGCCAAAACCTCTCAAAATCCTTCATCTTAAGGCATTCTATACATAATAATTCAAAATCCTAAAAAGATGGAAAAATCTAAAAGCCATAAAAATCAAAAAGTAATAAAATCTAAAAACATTATATTCCATTTTGCACCATGCATTTCTGTTTGCACATGCACTCAGTTAATTGCATTGCATTAGACATCTCCATTTGCCACACCATGCATTAGGATAGGTTGTTTTTGCAATCTTACAAATGACACCATGTTTGTATGACAATCATGCATCTACGCATAATTATCACCATCCATCACCCTTGTGAGTAAATGTATTTTTCAACACAAACCCTCCCATTGCTATGAAGAATATACTAGGGTTTTTCAATCATTCAACCATATCTAATGGTCTTCTCATATTTAGTAGAAAGATTGCTTTGCTTTTGTATGAGGTCTAGTTTTGATAAAACTTAGCATATTAGAATTCCATCACTATTCAACACATTAACAATCCTACTTAGAGTAAGGAAGGACGAACACTTCAAAGTGGTCTTGGTCACCTTAGGCAAAAGGTTTTGTTACTTTCTCATTTGTGAGGCACAATGGTCTAGGTTAGTGGTCATTGGTAAAAGAGCAAGTTTACCCCCTACCCAAATAAAACCCTTAATTAAAAATAAGGACATATTTCCTCACCTGATCCCTCTCATAAGTCCTAATTTGTAGTTGAGACTATGTAAGATCTCACTTGAGTGTCATCTTCTCTAAAGCTATAGTGGCACTCTCAATCTATGCTAGGTGGGTGGTCCTCTCCTCTTGGTATCAATACCACTACTCCTATCCCTATCTCAACTAATCATGTGCGGACTTCAGTTATGCCTATAGAGTCACCATAATGGTATCTCTTTATAAAATATATATCTTAGCAGTCCCCAATTGTATCTTTAGGCTAGCAACTTGGGCTCAAAGCTATGCAGCCTCATCATTAGACTCCTCATTATCCTCCTCCTCAACCTAGGGATCATACTTGATAGCTACACCTTCTTCCCACTTGCCCTCTATCCACTGGTGAATATGCACCCATGAGAATCTACTCCCTCTTGGTAGGCCTTAGCTGTCTCTACATCCCTATCCCTACCTAGTGGGTCATCACCTTGCCATATCTTGATAGTCCACCAGGCATCAAAATCTGTAGTCATCCCTATGTTTTCCAGACCTAAATCCTACCAGTCATCATCCTCATCACCCAAAGGGGTCACCTATGGCCAAGTCAAATCCTTCTCTACCTTGAGGTGATGGTAGAGAGTGGGCATTGGTCGAATGTCCTGGTGGATACCAAACTACCTTAGGATGTACTAGAAGTGGAAAAACTCATGCATATCGAGCTTACACTTAATAATCCACCTATCTCATCTGGTATGCCTTAGGTACCTGTCTACCTCTGGCCATGTAGGATAATCCATGTAGGATCGTCATACAATATGATTCACCCAAAGTCAATTCAGCTAGTCTAGATAATGCTGCAAGTAACCCAATTGTTTCCTACTTTGAAACCCCTCAGCCTCTCTAGGTAAGCAAGTAGTGTAGCATTATGAAGCCTCTGCTATATCTCCAATATAAGGAGGAAGGCCCCCTATATGGTTGATGGTGATGTGCTGCCATACCCATATCTAAAGCAACATACTGTAAGAAACTCCAATATGGCCCCAATGTGTAATCATGTATAGCTCATTGTAGAGTTGTGCTAGGAGGGCACTACCCCATGATAGAATTAGAAACTACTTTGTAGTGCTCCCAAGAAGATCCTGCATCCTAGAAATGAGGTTCCAGGGGAATCTAAATCTTGATGTGTTTGGCAGGAGGATGTGGATGCATAAGTACATCAAAATGGCCTGCCTCTCTATGAAGACATGTGCCTTGTACCATTGCTCAATGGGCACACCTTCATGATCAATATCAGCAAATACCTCATCACTTTGATCATTGAAGATATATCGAAAGACTCTGAGCTTCGTCATGGTAGGCGAAGAAGTGATGGTCTTGTCATCAATCAAGATGTATATGTGATAGACATCCTCCAAGGTGACTATGATATCCCCAGTAGATAGGTGAAATGTGTTGATCTATGCATCCCAATGATGGGCCAACATAGTTATATAGGCATGATCAAGCTTGATAGTTGGAATGTGGATAACATAGACAAGTTCTATAGCACCAAACCATGCTTGATCGGTGTTGCTAATCCCATGGAGAAGGTCCTTATAGAGCTCAAAATCACTCACTCGGGAGGTTAGACGGAAGGACGCATTATAATAATAATAGAATCAATCAAAAACATCAAAAAATGACCTTAAAAATTTAAAAAAATCAAAAATATTCAAAAATATAAAAATATTCACAGATTGCATTTTAAAAAAATTCAAAAAAATAAATTAAATTAGACAAAAACTCAAAAAAATTAAAAATTTTGAAAAAAATTTCTAAAGTCGGCTAACCGCGGCTAGGACCCGTGACTAACGGTAATGATAAAATTTCTAATCGTTGATATTTGAACCTAACCATGGTTGACAACTGTGACTCCCAATTTTCCAATTGGGAACTATGGTTTCCACCCATGGCTAAGAGCAGTGACCTTTTTGGGGTCACATCCCATCCCAAAAAAGACTAAAAAATTAAAACCAACCCTTCTACATTAACCTAGACTAATCCTAAGTTAGGGTGAGGTTATTTATCGATAGTTTAGTGTGGTTCATTTTAAACCTATTAATAAATGAGTTTTATTTTATTGGATAAATAAAATGAGAGATATGTGTGTGCCTACCTTAGGTGCACCGAATCCACCACTAGTGGATGCATCCATCGGGTCCACCATGTGGGTGTTTTTTGAGGTTTGCGACAGTGTTTCGTATCAAAAGTTTAATCTCACCTCTCAGAGATCTTAGATATGCAAGTTGGAAACTAAAAAAAATGATTTTGAAAATGAAAAATTTTATTTTATATTTTCAGTTTTTGCCTCCATCATGGCTGACACCCGCAGGCGTAGAATTAGGGTTTTTTGATCGCAGGTTGGAGCCACGAATAAGGAAATTATAAAAATTGGTTGTGTCTAACAAGCATGGATAGCATCCAATAATAAATGCCCTCAAAATTAAACCATGAGAGGATTTAAAATGCAAAATCAAAAATATCTAATGGGCCAAATCCCTAAAAGTTATCAAAAATAACAAAAAAAATCAAATAATTTAAAATTTAAATGCACCTCATATCCAATTATTTACCCTACACACTTTATGATGGAAGCGACTTCGGATACATGCAATTCAGCAAGATTATTAAATTACCATAAGGCCATTTGGGGTAAATTAGTCATCACTAAATTTATATGCTTCACTTAAATCCTTAAGAAGGCCTAGGTGGTCGAACTGCTCCACAGGAACGAGGTATCCATCTCAATTACTTTGTGACATTTTCAGTAGATCATCGAACAATATGATTCAACATGAACTTAATTTCAATTACTATCATCTTGATTCTCCAATAATGCCATTATGGATAGACTACTCCATGGGATAGATATGTACAATTACTATTAATCATTGCAATCATAGCTGAATTAGGCCTTGCCAAATAATATCAAAGTGCTAAAATATTCAACTATTCAAATCACTCATTGTGGTCAAGAGACTCGTTACTTCAGTCAATTCTCCTACCCTCATTGACTCGTTGCTTCAGGGGGTAGTCATAATATCAATTATCATAATCAAATTCAATAGGAGATCACTTGATCTTGTCAAATTGTCTTCATCTTATGAATCATTGCCAAAGACTATCATAAGCTTACCCTTTGTTGGGTAAAAAGCAACTATGATAGTTAAGTTAGTAGCTCTCCTCCTTTCAGATCTATATTGTGTAAAATCCTATAGTAGCACTGAAGCTACATTATCATTGTTGAAGCTTGCCAAAGCTTTACAAATATAAGCCTTCCATCAGTTGGAAGAAATGATTCTAAGATGCATGTCCTTTGGTAGGATTGGACATCTAATGTTGATCATATCAATGATCATCATTCAACCTACGACATCATTTTAGGAGGTTTATTTTTTCTCAGTGTTGTTCGTTCTCATAATTCATCCTAAAAGGGGCACCTATAGACACCTAAAATACATCATGTTGAGGTGACTACTCATATGGAACATGCTAACAAACCATATGAATGATCTTCAAGCTCCAATGTGAAGTAGTGGTTTTAACCACTCAATTTGGGTAGAGTTGCTTAACTCAGCCTTAGCCATGACTGACACCTGCAACTAATAGAGTTGGCCATGCCTTAGAGCTATAGCTAGCATCAAAGTGGTTTTGGATCCAGAATTGATTACAACAGCCTGGGCAACAAATCCAAATAGATTTTAGGTGGGGAAGCCTCTAGAAATTTCCTTTCAACTACTCTAACTACATATTTCTTGTTCTTGGCTTCTCCATGAAGCTAGAGCAAGGCCTTCAATGTGCTATAATACCCCCCTTAAAATTGAGGAGATGATCTAGGAAGAGTTTTAATTGAACACAATAAATCCCTATCAAATTTTAGACCCATTTGTTACCTTTGAGAGGAACATTCTCACTGCCCCAATTGGAAATTATAATGGCATTTGAAGCCATGAAGATCCTAGAGGTATAGGGAAATCAAGAAACTGTAATTGAGCCTCTTTAATTGTGAATTCAAATAATTCACACCACCAATCCATCATAGGACATTGAGGTGACCCTTGAACATCAATTTAAAAAGGAGATTCAAGCCTATATTTGAAGAGCAAAAAGGTTTTCATCTCAACCATGGCTGTTAGCCACAACTAACAATGCCAGCTATGCCACAGACTCGCAGTGAGGGTTTGATCCCTATTTATTCCTATTTTAGCAATATATTTCCATTTTTATGCATTTATTTAGGTAGATTTAAGTTATATTAATCTTCTTTGATGCTTTTGCACAGTTAAATTTAGGATTTGAGGACATATTTCTTTTATTCCTAGCATTTGTCAATTCTAGACTAGTTTATGGTCATTTCATGCAATTCAAGTTTCTAACGGCTAATTAGGATGTTTTATAGATAGATTTACATATTTATTTATATGCTTCACTATAATTCAATGATTTGTTGCATATCTTCATAGATTTAAATGCTTTTTTATTTTCTTTATCATCAATTATGCAATTTTCCATAAAAATCCTCATCAAGAGAGGTCTCATTTGTCTTTAACTCCTTTCTTGTTGTTTCTTGAATCCAGGGTTTACAGGATCCATCCATTTACAAGGAATTCAAGGCAGCATATGCCTCTAATCATGGATAAGAAGGTCACCATTGATCTTGAGTAGTTCGTGTCCTATTGGAAAGTCTATGAATTACACCACCCCCTCGTTTAGAGGGTTTTCAAAACTATATTGATTGTATCAACATTGAGTATCCCTAAGAGGGACGTAATTGTAATCAAATTTGGCAAATTTTTAATAAAAGGAAACTCTATTTTTTGTTAAATTCATCATTGTAAATATATTATGCTTTAATATTTGATATCAATTGATGCATTAGTTAGGTGTATGGTTTCTGCATGGGTACAAATAGAAAATAGTTTAATCTATATTATGCAATCCTTTTTGTGGTCAAGTTTACATGATAAAAGAAATTTTCCTTTGGTTAAATGGATCAAGGTGTGTGAATATAAAACTAGGAAAGCTCTCAATTTAAGAGTTATACAGATGCAAACTTATCTCTTAGGGGAAAAGTAATTTTTAGAATGTACTAAGAAAGTCAAAGGCAATGGAAAAAGTTCTTCTAAGTGGAACCAAATGACCCACGCTTAATATTAACTACATTCTCATTTCTAAATGGTTCTGCTCTATTGAATGGTTTAAAAAAATCATTCATTTAGTGATTAAAGGTCTAATATGGGTGGTGGGAACTAGAAAAAATATCTATTTTGATGGATATTTGGTATGATAAAAAGCCAATCAACCTAGATGCAATTTTTAAACCATGGATGAGATTACTTCAAAACAAATATGGCGATAGGATTTCAATGTAACGACCCCATTTGTTACTACAATTGTTTTATATAAATATACATATTCATCTCTCATGAGACAAGGGTCATAATCATGGACTAAGATATAATCATTCCAATTGGATTGTAAGCTATCAATTCAAATAGAAATAAGAGTTATTAAGACTTGATCAGAGTCACTTATGAGTAGAAGTGATCAACTTCTACAAAACCCTCATATCACTCAGATATGAGAATGCTAGCCAAGCATTAAATTTCATCCCCCATAAAGGGAAATTACCCTTAACCATAATTTCCAGTATATAGGTGAATGCCTTGAATATGGGAACCCATATTAATGAAATAATACCAATAATTGTTATTCATGGATCTTATATCCAACCCACATCTTCTCGACAGGATAACAAAATCACTACACGTGATTAAAATTTCATAATACTTGGAATTCCATAATTATATTACCATATACTTCTTAAGAATTATTTTTCCACCCTTTTTATTTAGGCAATTACGAAAGGACATTATTTGCCCGTTATGTGAATGCCCACTTTGAGTTTCCACTCGAATTAATCCACCATTTTGCTATCATGATATTTTAGGTTATACTAACCATGAATTTTTATGAGGTGGACATAATTCGATTAATCCTTGAGTTATTTAATTGAGAAAGATTTACATTCCCTTACATTCTACTTTTTGCATCCATACAACCATTGAATACATCAAGTACTAGTTTTTGCTAGCTAACTAAAATATTCATAATTAACTAATACATCCCAGAAAATAATTGATATAATCGTATATCATCAAATCATCAACATATTAAAGTTAAGCATACATTCCTTGCATCATAGTACATATTGACATAATTTAAGAATTGCATAATTGTTTTATCAAGCATTTAACCATCTCATTTAACATTGACATAGTTTTTGATTGATCACAAAAATTGGTGTTGGAGCAATGGTAGTAAATCTTCCAATACCAATTAGAAGATGTCCATGCAGAGTGTGAGAACCTCAAAAATGAGGATACACAAATATAGATATTGCATAGGCAACCTCTTTTTGAGCAATGCATGCATGAAGAATGTATTTTTGATAAAAAGGAGCATGCTAAGTGAGAGGAGTGATTGGATCATGCCAACTTGCCCCCTCAATGTGAGTATAGGGAGTGCAATCATAGATGAGCTACTTCACAGCCCAGTTTGCACCATGAACATATGGAGAATTGTACTCATCACATAGCCCAAGACATGGTGTAGCGCCAAGCACTCGAATGTCATGGGTGTGCATAGTACAAAGAAGTTGCTGGAGATGATCAAGAATAGGAATATATTGAGATCTCCTTAGTTGACGTGGAGTATTATACCATTTACCCATCTTGAATGAAGAAGGATTTTCCTCCTAAGGATCCTCATGGACCTCTTAGAGAAGAGGAAATCTTATATTTGAAGGCCTATCAGGCCTTGGTAGACAAGGTTCAAACTATAGAGAAGCGAATGGCAATCTGACCTTAAAAAAGATTCACAATGAACCTCTATGCCCTTCGATGCCCATTCTGGTGTATCCCAATAATTTTGAGATATCAAAGATCGATAAGTTTCAAGGAAAGGAGGATGCTCAGGAGCATGTTACAATATTTATGGATATATGCTTTCAGATTGAAAGCAATGATGTTCCAATTTTGAGAACCTTCATTACAATCCTCTCAGGTCCTACCCAAGAGTGGTTCAATCAATCCAAAAGGTATAGCATAAGTAGCTTTGAATAGTTGGCTAATGTATTTCTTGAATGCTTCTCCTTCAACATCAAGGATACAACTAATCTATTCGATGATTGCAACATGATGATGAGTCGATCATGGATTATGGCAAAATATGGAGAAAGATAATGGCAAAGTTGCCATTTTCTATTTTTACTACTGAACTAACTTGGATATTTAAAAAGAGTTGTGTAAAGAACATCTCATTACTACTACAATTTCAATAGTATTAAACATTTGAGGATGCCTTGGCACAAATCAAGGTAATAGAGGATATCAAGTTACAGGAGGGTAACATGAAACTCAAGAATAAGAAGGAATGGAACAAGAAGAACACCCATAATCATAAGAAACATGCCAAGCCAGCCTATGTAAACCAAGTGGTGTTAAACCTTCAAAAAGGATATAAGAGGCAACAACATAACTATCAAGCCCAACCTCATCTGACGCGATACAATTAGCGCAACAACAACAAGAAGGGTAAGAATAAGGAACAAAAGCCACCTTGCTAGTTCACACATTTTTTGGAATCGATGACATTGATATTCCATCAACTATGTGATCCCAAGGCCATAAAATTATTATAAATCAAATTAATAGACCACAATCAACCCAAGCCAAAGGCATTTAGGAATGATTTGTACTATGCTTTCCATAGGGTGAAAGGACACGACATCAAAGCATATTAGAGTTTCAAACATTTAGTACAAAACATGATCAAAAGAGGTGATCTAACTATGGATAACCCTTAGGTTCTAGAAAATAAAAATATTGGGATCTTCAAGAACCCCTTATCAAATCATGAGCTATCGAGGAACAATGTTGGTCATATGAATCAAGTGTGGGTTGAACTGCCAAATCAAGGATTCTTAGGCATGGTCAATGTTGTTATAATATAGGGGAGGTATGAACAACCAAATCCACTTCCATATCCCATTAGGGTGCATGCTAAACCTTATCAAAGGCCAGCGTAGAATATTCTAGGCCTACCAACAAGACCAGTGGTGACCATTAGGAGTAGGCTAGTTCAAATCCTACAGCCAATTCCAGCAAATTTGTCAATTTATGAACTGATTCAGCAGTCTCCCAAGAACAAGGAGATGATTATGGATATTATAATATCAATCAAAGTTTAGTCCTAGTATCCTAAAGCATTTATGAACTTCATGGGACATGTGCAACAGTGCAGTGAACCAGTAATACAATTTCATGATCATGAGACTAAAATAGTTTCCACTGTTATAGCAGACCCGCTGCTACATATCATTGTCTGTGTTAATCACACACCATTCAAATGGGTTTTTATTGATACAGGGTCATCAATAAACATAATTACTACCAAGGTACTAACATATCTAAATTTGTTGAAGTCACATATTGTACCTTCCTCTTTCACCTTGAGATCATTCAATGATGCGCTATGCTCAACGGTAGATACCATAGTTCTTTCAATCAAGGTTGGACTAAAGACCATCCATGTGATGTGTCATGTAATAGAAGGTGCCATGCAGTACAACATCCTTCTCAGGAGACCTTGGATTAGAGAAATGCATTGTGTTCCCTTGACCTTACATCAGTGTATAAAGTATATACATGAGGGACAAGTTCATGTGGTACCTTCTAACGAAGAGCCATTTAAATACATGAACTTATCTTATTTGCGAGGGGATTTCATTCTCACCTTAATGCATCTGGATGTATGGCTAGTTTCACCAATCAAACATCCAAAATATAAACTCAAAGGAGTGTGCACATGACCTTCCATGGTATCATCACATATATCGAAGCATACTACAACAACTTCAACTAAGCCTACAACATCTAAAATACCTAGGAATGACAAGAAGATCAAGGTAAATTTTGGTGAAAAAGAGATGAAGAAAACACCCAAAGAAGTAACTATCGAAGGTCCTAGTGCCATGGACAAAGAGGATGCTCAAAATTGAGTCGAGGAGGCACCTCAGCCTACCTCACCTACATCTTTAGCAGGGTCATCTACACCGCCAGTGACCATGCATTGGGTTAACTCTAGGTTATTAGAGTACATAATGTATAACATGATGTTCATGCCAATTATCGAAACTACACAGGATATGGACCGACCACAAACCCATCACTTTCCCATGGGGATGGTGGTACCACTAGGGGTGCCGCCCAACCAAAAAAACTTTATTTATGGAGTGCTTGACCAATTTTAAAATCATATACCCATAGATGATGATGATGATGAACCACTCATGGTAAATTTTCATTATATGTCTAATCCTGAATTCATCTTCCACTACTTTGAACGTTACCATTGGCATGGTTATAGCTTGGGCTTATTCATGTAGGGGTATCAAATTCCAATCGAACCATAATATCAGCTACCAACTGATCATTTTGGGTTAGGATATCATATTCAAGGATGAGACAATATTTTAGAAGCATATTTAGATCATCTAAACCTCGCTTTAGGGGATGATGTGGATTTGAATTTGTATCACTCTAACTCTTCCTACACAAGAAGGGGTAATAGGCCGGTAACCTATGTCTCTAAAAAACCACCATAGATCTATCATGAGCACATCATGGTAGAGGTAAATCAAGGAGAAAATCCAAGAGCCGACTTGGACAATGAAAGCCATGAAGCTACCGATGACAAAGGCATGCAGATCCAAAATCTGGGTGTAGCAAAGTCCATTATCGAATGTGATGGACTATATCGCGATTATGGAATTGATGATAATGAGTTATCCTCAAAAAATGAATGATATGTGGATGAAACTGAGCTGGCCTACTTAGGCCCTCTAAATTTATGTCATCTATTACCCATGGATCAAATGGGTGAGATTGAAGAATTCTTCATGGTTGATAGTGACTATGAAGATGAAATAGAGTGGGCCTACCTTGGGCCTCATCTTGCTAATTACCCAATTCTAGTGGGTAGGGGCGAAGGACTCATATAAAATAGTGATGATTAGGATGATATTGAATGAGCTTATCTTAAGACTCACTATTTATAGCATCATCATGAACCGATTGACATTGATGATATGTATTAGAGAGTCTATCCTAGTTTGTGCCTCAGAGGGAGACCACCAAATTTGGATGTGATTTATCATATAGTATTCCCTGATACACCAATGTACATGGAGCTCCTTGAGAACAGTGATCCCATTTGATAGTCTATTCATAGACCAGATCCAGAGATCCCCATACCCCAAAAACTACATCTCAGGGATATAAGTTCTATCAATGTAGAGTCACGCACATGATCTTGGAAATATAATCCATTCTATAAATATGATCTCCATTGATTTTACCACTCAACTACACAATCTAGTTGATGCTTCTAAAAATTTGTATCTAAATGTAAATGCTATTGATTAGGATCACGTTGACTCACCACTAGAGCCTAAATATTTCTTCCCTTATGAAGAAATATTGCAACCTTTTTATTTTGTTCTAGGCTATGCACATGATGTTTATCATGCTGAGGGAAATTCCGATGTGGAACCTATAAACCTAGCTGATGACATGCACTTGATTCCTATGCCTCACCAGCTTGAGGAGGGATCACATATGTCAGTAGAGGAGATCTTCTATGTGTATATCATTAATGATCCAATTAATCCAAGGAAGATCAAATTTGGAGATACTCTATCTCTTTACGAGTGTACCACACTCATACCTCTATTGAAAGAGAGACCTAAAATTTTCACTTGGAAATAAAATAATATGCCTGGTCTAGATCTAAAATTGGTTACTCATAACCTTTCACTAGACCCTGCCAAGAGACCTATCAAACATAAGCTCAGGAATATGCATCCAACATTTACTTTAATGGTTAAATATGAGCTGCAAAAGTTGTTGGATGTAGAGTTCATTATCTCCATTGACTATTCAAAATGGGTATCAAACATGGTACCTATAGGAAAACCTAATGGAAGGATATGTATCTATACAGATTTTAGAGACCTCAACAAGGCAACACCCAAGGATTCATTTCCATTGCCCAACATAGATGATCTTGTAGATGCAACTGTAGGTCATGAGATGCTCTCCCTTATAGATGGCTTTTATGGTTATAATAAAATTTGTATTAAAACCAAATACCAGCATAAAATTGCATTCATAATGCTATGGAGAACATTCTATTATAAATTTATGCCATTCGGCCTTAAAAATACTGGTGCCACATATCAACGAGCCACGACATACATTTTTCATGACTACATGCATAAAATATTGGAATATTATATCGATGACTTATTTGTAAAGTCATTGTTGTGTTCTAAGCATGTAGATGTCCTGAGGAAGGTCTTTAATTGCGTAATAGAGAATAATGTCAGGTTGAATCCCAAGAAGTACATATTTGGCATAACTTCGAGAAAGCTCTTGGGATTCATTGTTTCAAAATGAGGCATTGAAGTTGACCCAGAAAAGGACAAGGCCATATTAGAGATGCATCCTCCCACAAATATTAAGGAGCTAAGAAGCCTACAGGGCAAAGTAGCATCCATAAAGCAATTTATCACCCAATTATCAGATAAATTTTAACCCATGAATTGACTGCTACACAAGTGGATCCGATTCAATTAGGATGAGGATTGTCAAGCAACCTTCATAGAAATCAAGCAAAACCTAGAAACACTGCTAGTGCTAGCTCCACCAAGATAGAATGTACCTTTTTTGATATATATATTGGCAACTAACTTTGCATTGAGAACCATGTTAGCCCAAAAGAACATGCAAGACAAAGAGCATACCATATATTACATCAGTCACACCTTGGTGAGTTATGAGCTCGGATATGCATACGTGGAGAAGCTATGTTTAGTAGTAGTGTTCACAATGAAGAAGTTGCATCACTATGTGTTAAGTCATATGACATACATGATATATAAACAAAATCCTTTGCAGTATATGATGAGAAATGCATATCATAATACATATACTATGAAGTAGATCATGCTATTGATAGAATTTGATTTGGAATTCATAAGCTAAAATTTCATCAAGGGATAGGTCATAGTTGATCAACTAGATGAGGTGTATTTTGATAATAGTAGACCCCTCACCATAGATATTCATGTTGATGTGGTCTTTGCATTATCAGAAGCACCCAAACCTAAATAAATAGATAATGAAGCTGATATGACTATGTTCTTTGAGGGTTTGAAGTGTGATCAAGGGGGTGGTGCAAGAATTATCTTCTTCACACAACAAGGTACTCCAATGCCCTTGTCATTTAAGCTAAACTTTCCTTGTACTAACAATAATGTTGAATACAAGGCCCTAATATTGGGTCTCCAAACGACCATCACCATCAAGAATAAATAGTTAAATATCTTTGGTGATTTCCTTCTCATAGTCAATCAAGTGAAGGGTCTTTTTCAATGTAGGTGTCCCATATTGAAATCTTACAAGGATATTTTTGACACATATGTAGCCTAGCTATAATGGTATGAAATCGAGGCAATCCCTCATTCATTGAACATATTCCTAGACACTATCACATCTTTAGGATATTTAATGCCTCAAAATTCATCTGTTGACTTTACTACCATTCATGTAAAGATCCTCTCACATGTTGCGATGCAATGTGTAAATTTTTATAACAAGGAATCAGTGAACATGATTCATATAGAACCAAACCATGATTGGTTCTATAGAGCCAAAAACTTTCTCAAGAAGACATCTTGGGGGTCTTTGATCTCATAGGGTCCTATGGGGAATGGCACCACAATTCACCATAAGGTTATATCCCAGTCTGCATTCACACATAGTGAAATTTCAAGGAAACAAGTCATCTTGTCTATTGGGGTAGAAGCTTATCAAGATTGGATGTCATAATTACATGACTTTTTGAATCTTGGTTTAATATGTCAGGGATTATAACATGCCGTGAAACACATTTATATATAAATTGATAAAGTATGTATTGCTATGAGATATATTGTATCATAGAATCTATTATGGAGTTCTCCTTCATTGTCTTGATCCCCAAGAATCAGCTTGAGCAATTTTGCAAGCTCATGATGGTACATGCGGTGGCTATTTTAGTGGTATGGCCATTTTCAAGCGCATCCTTCAAATGGGTTATTATTGGCCAACTATGGATAAGGATTGCACCATGTATATCAAGAAATATGATAAATGTCAACATCATGCTAATCTTATGCACTTGCCATCATAGGCATTACAACCCATTCAAGCGGATTGGCCATTTTCTCAGTGGTGTTAAGATTTAATCGGTAATATTTCTCCCTAATTATTGAATCGACATACATTTATTATAATGGCTATTGAGTATTTTACTAAGTGGGTGGAAGCAATTCCTTTAACAATGACAACTGGAGCACGTATATAGAGTTTATACTTCACAATATCATTAGTCATTTTGGGATACCATCCAAGATAATCTTGGATAATGGAATTTTATTCAAGAACAAAACTATGAGGGATTTAATGTCTAAGTACAATATGCATCATAGTTTTGTGACTCCATACTATCTGTACACAAATGGGTAAGCTAAGGATTCAAACAAGACAATGGTAGCCATCTTGAAAAATATGGTACAAGAAAACCATAAATATTGGCACGTCCAGTTACCCCTTGCATTATGGACTTATAGGACTAGCATTTGGATGCCCACTAGGGCAACTCCATTTTCACTAGTATATGGTATTGAGGCCATTATGCCCCTAGAGTTGGAAATTATAACATTGCACATTACATTAAAAGAGTTCATCGATACCGACACCACACGACAAGATCACCTAGATCAACTGATGCTTCTTGATGAACGTCGCATGAATGCCCTTGAGAATATTTGTGGTTACCAAAAATGCTTAAAATGAGCTTACAATAGTAATTTCCATCTAAGGGACTTTAATATTGGTGATCTTGTGTTGAAAGAGAACCAATAGAGCTCAAACCTACCACTACACTTATGAGATAGATTTGTGGCTAACTCGTTAGGTCCTTATATCATCTTAGAGTAGATTGGACTTGGAACATATCGCTTGAAGATTTTGAAGAGCCAAAACCTCTCAAAATCCTTCATCTTAAGGCATTCCATACATAATAATTCAAAATCCTAAAAAGATGGAAAATTCTAAAAGCCATAAAAATCAAAAAGTAATAAAATCTAAAAACATTGTATTTCATTTTGTACCATGCATTTCAGTTTGCACATGCACTCAGTTAATTGCATTGCATTAGACATCTCCATTTGCCACACCATGCATTAGGATAGGTTGTGTTTGCAATCTTACAAACGACACCATGTTTGTATGACAATCATGCATCTACGCATAATTATCACCATCCATAACCCTTGTGAGTAATTGTATTTTTCAACAAAACTCCTCACATTGCTATGAAGAATATACTAGGGTTTTTCAATCATTCAACCATACCTAATGGTCTTCTCAGATCTAGTAGAAAGCTTGCTTTGCTTTTGTATGAGGTCTAGTTTTAATAGAACTTAGCATATTAGAATTCCATCACTAATCAACACATTAACAATCCTACTTAGGGTAAGGAAGGACGAACACTTCAAAGTGGTCTTGGTCACCTTAGGCAAAAGGTTTTGTTACTTTCTCATTTGTGAGGCGCAATGGTCTAGGGTAGTGGCCATTGGTAAAAGAGCAAGTTTACCCCCTACCCAAATAAAACCCTTAATTAAAAATAAGGAGAAAAATACCAAAATCAAATTAAATCCCTTGCTAAAAAACAAAATACAAAATAAACAGTGATTTTCATCACTATATATGAGCAAGTATCCCAATAAATTAAAGAAAATAAGGGGGTGAGCTTGAATCCCTAGAATAATAAATGCTCAAAAATCATAGGATGATCCCCAATACAACAATGGGCTGAATGAATCCCACCTTACATTGGGGTAGGTCTAAGAAATTTACAAATGAGCTAGATTTAGGTTGCCTATATCACCTAGTGGTATAGTTTTACTAAGTCCAAACCTAGGATCGGGTGGACATTTGAGGATCCCGAATACAACAATGGGCTGAATGAATCCCGCCTGGAACTGGGGTGTGCTTATGTCTCATATAATTTATTTATTTGCACACACAAGGGTAATTAATGGCTTGGTATTTCATAGGGAAAGCTTTATTTTTTAGAAGTATAGTATAGTCATTATACAACTTTTGATAAGTCAACTAGGGTGTTTGAGTCTTATGGAAAACCTCAAAAATTCCCAAATAGAAACAACTCATTTCAATCAATCAATTATCAATTTTCTTTTAAAAGAGTTTGTTGGTTAATATGTGTTCATAATATAGGTTAGATACCATATGGATATCAGAAATGATATTTAGACGGCCATTGACTATGTTATGCATATTATTTTAACTTACAAAAGCTTATAAATATAAACATATATGATTTAATAGCTCATATGGGTGTCTAATTTATTAATTCTTATGATAAGATATATCAATTACATTTATGATTTTATACATTTTTGGTATCATCCATTAGGTTGTTAAGCACATAATGCATTCATACATTATGTTTTAAGTGATTAAAGCAAACAAATTCATTTACATTAGATCATCATAATGTAAATAATACACTACATGCACTGCATTTACCATATCATAACATCATAAATTAAATGCATACAAATAAATTAAATTAAACATACATTTAAACATCAAACAATGCATCCATATGCATACATCATAGTAGTCCATATACACAACTAGATCATAACATCTAGCCATACATCTATCATCTAGCTAGTGCACGTCATCCATATATCATATCATATAACATAAAATAAATATAATATATAATTAGTGCATCCATGTGCATCTCATAAACATAAAACAAATAAATCTACACATATAATGAGTCTCATAAAATTTAGATCATATATATATATATATATATATATATATATATATATATATATATATATATATATCTATGTGTGTGTGTCAAAAAAGAGTATATAAGCATATGTCCAAAATGTTCATAGGCTACAACAGTGTAGGTCCTCGACCTTACACTCAAAATGGTAAAAATATTTGTTAAGATCTATACTAATCAGGGCCTACAACCCCTATTTGTGAGGCTCCTCCATTTCCTCCACTAGTGCCACCCTCCCTATGAGTCCACCTAGATTTGGTACCTGTGGACCTCTCTATCCTATGCAACCTATGGCTAGATTGCATGGAAGAATACCATGTCTCCCATGTTCAAGTCTGAGTCCTATGAGTCCTTGGATCTATGGAACTCTTTAGGATCTCACCATCGTGCAGCTCGACCCATACCTCTAGGTGTACAATGTGAGTAGCATCTGAATCTCACTGCCTAAGATGATGCTCAACCATAGACTGCAATCTCTTTATCTCTGCATTTGGATCTAGACCTGTGCACCCCTGTATAGTTGGATCCATAGTAGCAGCTTGTGGATTTTAGGGCTCTCCTCATGCACTCCTCACCTGATCCCTCTCATAAGTCCTAATTTGTAGTTGATACTATGTAAGATCTCACTTGAGTTTCATCTTATCCAGAGCTATAGTGGCACTCTCAATCTATGCTAGGTGGGTGGTCCTCTCCTCTTGGTATCCCTGCCACTACTCATATCCCTATCTCAACTAATCATGTGTGGCCTTCAGCTATGCCTATAGAGTCACCATAATGGTATCTCTCTATAAAATATATAGCTTAGCAGTCCCCCATTATATCTTTAGGCTAGCAACTTGGGCTCAAAGTTGTGCAGCCTTATCATCAGACTCCTCATTATCCTCCTCAACCTAGGGATCATCCTTGATAGCTACACCTTCTTCCCACTTGCCCTCTATCCACTGGTGAACATGCACCAATGAGAATCTACTCCCTCTTGGTAGGCCTCAGCTGTCTCTACATCCCTATCCCTACCTAGTGGGTCATCACCTTGCCATATCTTGGTGGTCCACCAAGAATCAAAATATGTAGTCATCCCTATGTTTTCTAGACCTAAATCCTACTAGTCATCATCCTCATCACCCAAAGGGGTCACCTATGGCCAAGTCAAATCCTTATCTACCTTGAGGTGATGGTAGAGAGTGGGCATTGGTCGAATGTCCTGGTGGATACCAAACTACATTAGGATGTACTAGAAGTGGAAAAACTCATGCATATCGAGCTTACACTTAATAATCCACCTATCTCATCTGGTATGCCTTAGGTACTTATCTACCTCTGGCCATGTAGGATAATCCATGTAGTATCGCCATACAATATGATTCACCCAAAGTCAAGTAAGCTGGTCTAGATAATGCTGCAAGTATCCCACTTGATTCCTACTCTGAAACCCCTCAGCCTCTCTAGGTAAGCAAGTAGTGTAGCATTATGAAGCCTCTGCTATATCTCCAATCTAATGAGGAATGTCCCCTGTATGGTTTATGGTGATGTGCTGCCATACCCATATCTAAAGTAGCATGCTGTAATAAACTCCAATATGACCCCATTGTGTAATCATGTATAGCTCATTACAGAGTTGTGCTAGGAGGGCACTACCCCATGATAGAATTAGCAACTACTTTGTAGTTCTCCCAAGAAGATCCTGCATCCTAGAAATGAGGTTCCAGGGGAATCTAAATCTTGATGTGTTTGGCAGGAGGATGTGGATGCATAAGTACATAAAAATGGCCTGCCTCTCTATGAAGACATGTGCCTTGTATCATTGCTCCATGGGCACACCTTCGTGATCAATATCAGCAAATACCTCATCACTTTGATCATCGAAGATATATCAAAATACTTTGAGCTTCTTCATGGTAGGTGAAGAAGTGATGGTCTTATCATCAATCGAGATGTAGAAGGCGTGATAGACATCCTCCAAGGTGACTATGATATCCCTAGTAGATAGGTGAAATATGTTGATCTATGCACCCCAATGATGGGCCAACATAGTTATATAGGCCTGATCAAGCTTGATAGTCAGGATGTGGATAACATAGACAAGTGCTATAGCACCAAACCATGCTTGATCGGTGTTGCTAATCCCATGGAGAAGGTCCTGATAGAGCTCAAAATCCCTCACTCAGGAGGTTAGATAGAAGGACGCATTATAATAATAATAGAATCAATCAAAAACATCAAAAAATTACCTTAAAAAGTTAAAAAAAATAAAAAATATAAAAATATTCACAGATTGCATTTTAAAAAAATTCAAAAAAATAAATTAAATTAGACAAAAACTCAAAAAAATTAAAAATTTTGAAAAAAATTTCTAAAGTCGGCTAACCGCGGATGGGACCCGCGACCGATGATAATGATAAAATTTCTAATCGTTGATATTTGGACCTAACCATGGTTGACAACTGCGGCCCCCAATTTTCCAATTGGGAACTATGGTTTCCACCCATGGCTAAGAGCAGTGACCTTTTTGGGGTCATGTCCCATCCCAAAAAAGACTAAAAAATTAAAACCAACCCTTCTACATTAACCTAGACTAATCCTAAGTTAGGGTGAGGTTATTTATCGAAATTTTAGTGTGGTTCATTTTAAACCCGTCAATTAATGAGGTTTATTTTATTGGGTAAATAAAATGAGAGATATGTGTGTGCCTACCTTAGGTGCACCGAATCCACCACTAGTGGATGCGTCCATCGGGTCCACCATGTGGGTGTTTTTTGAGGTGAGATAGCATTCCGTATCAAAATTTTAATCTCACCTTTCAGAGATCTGAGATATGTAAGTTGGAAACTAAAAAAAATGATTTTGAAAATGAAAAATTTTATTTTATATTTTCAATTTTTCCCTCCATCATGGCTGACACCCGCAGGCGTAGAATTAGGGTTTTTTGATCGCAGGTTGGAGCCACGACTAAGGAAATTGTAAAAATTTGTTGTGTCTGACAAGAATGGCTAGCATCCAATAAAAATGCCCTCAAAATTAAACCATGAGAGTATTTAAAATGCAAAATCAAAAATATCTAATGGGCCAAATCCCTAAAAAACTATCAAAAATAACAAAAAAAATCATATAATTTAAAATTTAAATGCACCTCATATCTAGTTATTTACCCTATACACTTTGTGATTGAAGTGACTTCGGATACATGCAATTCAGCAATATTATTAAATTACCATAAGGCCATTTGGGGTAAATTAGTCATCGCTAAATTTATATGCTTCACTTCAATCCCTAAGAAGGTCTAGGTGGCCGAACTGCTCCATGGGAAAGAGGTATCCATCTCAATTATTTTGTGACATTTTTAGTAGATCATTGAACAATATGATTCAACATGAACTTAATTTCAATTACTATCATCTTGATTCTCCAATAATTCCATTACGGATAGACTGCTCCATGGGATAGATATGTACAATTACTATTAATCATTGCAATCATAGCTGAATTAGGCCTTGCCAAATAATATCAAAGTGCTAAAATATTCAACTATTCAAATCACTCATTGTGGTCAAGAGACTCGTTACTTCAGTCAATTGTCCTACCCTCATTGACTTGTTGCTTGAGGGGGTAGTCATAATATCAATTATCATAATCAAATTCAATAGGAGATCACTTGATCTTGTCAAATTGTGTTCATCTTATGAATCATTGCCAAAGACTATCATAAGCTTACCATTTGCTAGGTAAAAAGCAACTATGATAGTTAAGTTTGTAGCTCTCCTCCTTTCAGATCTATATTGTGTAAAAGCCTATAGTAGCACTGAAGCTACATTATCATTGTTGAAGCTTGCCAAAGCTTTACAAATATAAGCCTTCCCTTAGTTGGAAGAAATGATTCTAAGATGCATGTCCTTTGGTAGGATTGGACATTTAATGTTGATCATATCAATGATCATCATTCAACCTATGACATCATTTTAGGAGGTCTATTTTTGCTCAGTGTTGTTAGTTCTCATAATGCATCCTAAAAGGGGCATCTATAGACACCTAAAATACATCATGTTGAGGTGACTACTCATATGGAAAATGCTAACAGACCATATGAATGATCTTTGAGCTCCAAGGTGAAGTAGTGGTTTTAACCACTCAATTTGGGTAGAGTTGCTTAACTCAGTATTAGCCATGACTGAAACATGCAACTAATAGAGTTGGCCATGCCTTAGAGCTATAGCTAGCATCAAAGTGGTTTTGGATCCAGAATCGATTACAAAAACCTGGGCAACAAATCCAAATAGATTTTAGGTGGGGAAGCCTCTAGAAATTTCCTTTCAACTGCTCTAACTACATGTTTCTTGTTCTTGGCTTCTCCATGAAGCTAGAGCAAGGCCTTCAATGTGCTATAATACCCCCCTTAAAATGGAGGAGATGATCTAGGAAGAGTTTCAATTGAACACAATGAATCCCTATCAAATTGTAGACCCATTTTCTACCTTTGAGAGGAACATTCTTGCTACCCCAATTGGAAATCATAATGGCATTTGAAGCCATGGAGATCCTAGAGGTCTAGGGAAATCAAGAAACCGTAATTGAGTCTCTTTAATTGTGAATTCAAATAATTCACACCACCAATCCATCATAGGACACTTAGGTGACCCTTGAACATCAATTCAACAAGGAGAATTGGAGATTCAAGCCCAGATTTGGAGAGCAAAAAGGTTTTCATCTCAGCCATGGCTGTCAACCATAGCTAATAATGCCAACTATGCCATAGACTCGTAGTGAGGGTTTGATCCCTATTTATTCCTATTTTAGCAATATATTTCCATTTTTATGCATTTATTTAGGTATATTTAAGTTATATTAATCTTATTTGATGCTTTTGCATAGTTAAATTTAGGATTTGAGGATATATTTCCTTTATTCCTAGCATTTGTCAATTCTAGACTAGTTTATGTTCATTTCATGCAATTCAAGTTTCTAATGGCTAATTAGGATGTTTTATAGCTATATTTACATATTTATTTATATGCTTTACTGTAATTCAATGATTTATTGCATATATTCATAGACTTAAATGCTTTCTTATTTTCTTTATCATCAATTATGCAATTTTCCATAAAAATCCTCATTAAGAGAGGTCTCATTTGTCGTTAACCCCTTTCTTGTTGTTTCTTGAATGTAGGGTTTACAGGATCCATCCATTTACAAGGCATTCAAGGCAACATATGCCTCTAATCATGGGTAAGAAGGTCACCATTGATCTTGAGCAGTTCGTGTCCTATTGGAAAGTCTATGAATTACACCACCCCCTTGTTTAGAGGGTTTTCAAAACTGTATTGATTGTATCAACATTGAGTATCCCTAAGAGGGATGTAATTGTAATCGAATTTGGCAAAGTTTTAATAAAAGGAAACTCTATTTCTTGTTAAATTCATTGTTGTCAATATTTTATGCTTTAATATTTGATATTAATTGATGCATTAGTTAGGTGTATGCTTTCTGCATGGGTACAAATAGAAAATAGTTTAATCTATATTATGCAGTACTTTTTGTGGTCAGGTTTACATGATAAAAGAAATTTTCCTTTGGTTAAATGGATCAAGGTGTGTGAAGATAAAACTAGGAAAGCTCTCAATTTAAGAGTTATACAGATGCAAACTTATCTCTTAGGGGAAAATTAATTTTTAGAATGTACTAAGAAAGTCAAATGCAATGGAAAAAAATCTTCTAAGTTGAACCAAATGACCCAATATTAATATTAACTACATTCTCATTTCTAAATGGTTATGCTCTATTGAATGGTTTAAAAAAATAATTCATCTAGTGATTAAAGGTCTAATATGGGTGGTGGGAACTAGAAAAAAAATCTATTTTGATGGATATTTGGTATGATAAAAAGCCACTCAACCTAGATGCAATTTTTAAACCATGGATGAGATTACTTCAAAAAATATATGGCGATAGGATTTCAATGTAACAACCCCATTTGTTACTACAATTGTTTTATATAAATATACATATTCAGCTCTCATGAGACGAGGGTCATAATCATGGACTAAGATATAATCATTCCAATTGGATTGTAAGCTATCAAGGCAAATAGCAATAAGAGTTATTAAGACTTGATCAGAGTCACTTATGAGTAGAAGTGATCAACTTCTACAAAACCCTCATATCACTCGGATATGAGAATGCTAGCCAAGCATTAAATTTCATCCCTCATAAAGGGAAATCACCCTTAACCATAATATCCAGTTTATAGGTGAATGCATTAAATGTGGTAACCCATATTAATGAAATAATCCCAATAATTGTTATTCATGGATCTTATATCCAACCCACATCTTCTCGACGGGATAAAAAAATCACTACACGTGATTAAAATTACATAATACTTGGAATTCCATGATTATATTACCTTATACTTCTTAAGGATTATTTTTCCACCCTTTTTATTTAGGAAACTCTTTTGTTATATAAATGAATTGATTAAGTTCATTATGAAAGGACATTATTTGCCCATTATATGAATTCCCACTCTGAGTTTCCACTCAGATTAATCCACCATTTTGCTATCATGATATTTTATATTATACCAACCATGAATGTTTATGAGGTGGACATAATTTGATTAATCCTTGAGTTATTCAATTGAGAAAGATTTACATTCCCTTACATTCTACTTTTTGCATCCATACAACCATTGAATACATCAAGTGCTAGTTTTTGCTAGCTAACTAAATTATTCATAATTAACCAATACATCCCAAAAAATAATTGATATAATCGTATATCATCAAATCATCAACATATTAAATTTAAGCATACATTCCTTGCATCATAGTACACATTGACATAATTTAAGAATTGCATAATTGTTTCATCAAGCATTTAACCATCTCATCTACTTAAATCATTTCCATTTTGAAGTAAAAACAACATGCACAAGAATTAACACATCAAACCACAAATAGAGTGACACATTATTTATCTTTGGAATCCTCATGGGGAATAAATCCAACCTCTAAAATATGTACTTTCATCATATTCATAAACTTAGGATGTAAAATATTACAAATATAGAAGGGCCACTATGGATCCCTTTCAATCAATTAAACATTGCAAGTAATACAACCATTCCTTATCAAATGCGTGATGCAATTAGGGAATTTTTCTAATTCTCTTCTCTAAATCATAATTGTATCATTAAGGTATTTACCATACCAATAATAAATCCATTTGTCCTTTTAAACTCATGATGCAGCTAAGGAATCTTCCTAATTCCTTTCTCTAAGTCATCATTATATCATTAAGGTATTTCCCATAGCAATAAGAGATCCATCTTCCCTTTTGAATCTCATGATGCAACTAAGGATTCTAATTATTCCTTCCTCTAAGCCATCCTAAGAATTTTCATATGTTTATGATAATAATTGGAATATTATTTTGGAGAAGTTGTATTGATGTTAGAGAGAACCATATAAGTTCCATCAAGAATGAATTCCAAAGTTATTCTATCTAATTTAAACAAAGTCAATCCATGAATTAAAGTCCCATACCTTTAATTCATTAATAAACCATTCTTCCTACCTTAATCATTTAAGCTAATAATTTAGATTATCTATCATCTCATAATTACATCTTGTTGTAACAATCCATGTCAACCACCTCTCTTCTTTATATTAGGTTAATAAAAGTAAACCCTTATAGGTTTAGCATGGGTAATATAAATCTTATTATACCAAAGCTATTTTTTTTATTCCATACAAACTGTAGTCCCAAAATGGCCACATACTTAGGAAAATTTTGAAAAGTTTTACCTAAGGCATGAAGTTCCCATTCTGCACATGTTTCAGTGTATATTAGATAAGATCCGCAACAAAGGTTCTCAATATGCCCAACACTTAGTGTATTTTTACACTAGGAGCAATTACGCATAGTTTCTAATGTTTTGGCTTCAGACTGGCGACACATCTTGAATCAACAAAAAAATTTGGTGAAAGATGACATCAACATAAAAAAGGTGTAGATTGGTGACCACTTTGTATTTTTAACATCTTATGAGTGGCTAAGTATTGGAAATCCTGATTCTGAGGAGTGCATAAAATGTTTTTCCCAAAATGGTGACAAGGGCATAAAGCAAAGCAAAGGCATGCAAATTCATGACAAAGGTCATTGTAACTAACTTTCTTCTGGATTTGTGACAAGTAGCATTGTATACTAATGTCAGTGTATAATGAAAGAAGAGTTATCTTTACACCGTAGTGGGTACATAATGGTGTTCTAATTTCATACACTTGTTGGGTTCCATAATAGAATCCGCAAAAGTTTTGAAGAAAATATGATGTCATCAAATTTTTGTACGGATTTGTGAATGCTTCATCACCAACAATGAAAGACAAAGGATAAGGAGTAGATTTCATCCAGCTTCAGTTTTAGTGAGTTTTGTGCCAAAATAGCATTTTGCAGGTTCTGAGACATAAAAGGTGACATCATTAATTTTAAAAATAAGAACAGTGTTTTGGTTCTTCCCCAACATATCTCCAAGAATATTCCTTATCAAATCGTATCCATGCGATGGGGGAAGATCTACGGTCAATATTTTGTCAATAATTTTGAAGTATATTAAGGTGATTTCTCTTCATATTCAAAACACATTTAGTTGGAGGAGGAATCCAAAGCATCGAGGGTTTTAAGAAAACAAGAACCATAGATGGTTGTAGATTCATGATGACAAAGGGTTTCCAAGAAAGATTAATGATGCAGATGTAGTCTCCAATGGCCATAACATTAGTTGACACTGAACAACCAAAAACTTGCAAAGGCTCTAAGATACCATGGCGGTCCACTTGTAGTGGATTTCATGGAGGATGAACCAGTAAGGAAATGCTAGCTAGAACTCTTTGCTGAGCTGTAAATTTTAAATATTTGCAATGTTTCTTAGCATTTTTAATTCTACAAACTATAAATAGAGGTTGAACCCTATTTTTTAAGGGTCAACTCTAGTGTGTTTTTTTTTCTACTGTAAATATTTCCAAGAGCTAATGAAAGGAGCATTACATTGATTTTTACCTCAAATTTTGTGTCTTCATGATTCGATATTAGAGGTTTGAATTCCTAAGATGTATTTATGTAAATACTTGAATGGTTAGTTTGTGCTAGATTAATGGATTACTAATTTCTAGGGTAATTGAAATCTGCTTCTAAATTAGATCTTTATTTTTAAGGAGTGTATTTCTATAAAATATAGATATTTATTAATTATGCTATTTAGATTGTCATTATTTGGGTATTAAAATTGTTGTCTACAATATTTCTCTAGTGTTTTTTAATGAATGAAAGTACATTTAATTTAGGATAATTTTGATCTAAGTAATGTGCATTTAAATTGGTTTATGGGAGTTTTTTACTGTAGTAACAATGTTGTTAGCCTATTCATCCATTGTTGTTCACATTTTCTAACCCTAATATTTTTCTCAACCCTAATCCCCAAAACCCTAAGTGAGCATAATTGTGTTAGCACCCTATTTAAGTTGACAAGGAACCAACCTACTCTAGAGGTTGGATTTGAAACCCCTATTTTGGTCCATCCAATGTTGAGTGATGAGCTATAGCTATTGGGTGTAAGCCTGGACATAAAGTAGGAAGATAGATAGCCATAGTATTGATAAAAATTTGATGCAATTCAATGCCCAATAATTGTTGGCATGCCTGATGTGACCAATTCATAAGGAACACGAAACCCATCATATGAGTTATTGTTTATCTCTACCTAGAGGAATCAAGATTTGGTGAATTGTCTTGACCTTGTAAGCGAAGAATAGCAAATTCACCTGGTGACTCCTTGGTGCTTGAAACCAAAAAATAATTACTGTTATAGACCAGTGTCCTTTCATGTATACTAGGTCCTTCAAAAGGAATAACCCTAACTCCTATTTCTATTGTGAATTACCTTATAGAGGGTTTACTATTGTCTAAAGTTTAAATCATGATTTCCTCTTAGAATAAGAGCTTCCTAAGGAAAATCCTATAGTTAATCCAGTAGCCCCTCCAACAAGACCTACACCTAGAAATATGGCATAAAATGTGGCCCCTAATTAGCCATTATAGAAGTACCCCAGCTGGAACACAGGTGGTCCCCTGAGATTAGCCCAAAAGAATGCCCTTCCCCTGGATGTATCCAAGGCTATCTCCACTTATGATGGATCTAGAAAGATAGCTTATGAGAACTATTAGGATATTTTAAATATGGTAGCAATTCACAACATAAAATAGGAGGATATTATTGTAAGAATTCTAGCCATGTCCTTCAGAGGAAATATTTTCATTGGTTTAGAACTATGGAATATAACACCATCACTTCATGGCAAGCATTGGCTGAGCTGTTTGTAGAAGAATTTAATGAATCTGCTGACCCTTTTTCCCTACTCAACTAGTTTACATCCATGTAGAAATCTTAGCAAGGAACTATTTCATATTTTAATTTAAGATTTAGCAAAACATGGAAGAGAATTCCCCTCATAGCTAGACCAACTGCATGTTTGACATATATGTATTATATCCAATCTCTTGGATCAGAGCTAGACTTGTAGACACAACAATCTAGAGTAGAAAACTTCCTCCAAAATTATAATGTAGCAGTTCATGCTAAGAATATCTTAATTAATGTGGGGATGTTACCCCCCAAAACTATGCTACCTTATAACTCAGAAACCACTAATGGCCAAAGCCAAGCTGCAAATCCATATTACATGGATCCCCTTTCTTTATCATCCCCATCTCCACAAATGAATGCAATACCTCAATAAAACCATCATCCACTACAGTTATTTTCTCTCCCCTTATCAAGTATCCCAAGAGTTTTCTGCTATTCTTGATATACAAAATACTCTGAAAACTCAGAGTAATAGAATGAATTCAATAGAAAAGAGAGCAAGAAAGGTCATAGCAAAGGATATTTACATATGTGAACAAATATCATATATCGAGTCCTAGTAACAATACTGGGTTTAGAGTGAATGCCACATATGAGGATCCTGAGTGTCCTTCAGATACTACTCTTACAAATATTTGGTGTCTGGTATGTAATGATCCTCATGACTCAAAGTCTTGTATTATGTACCAACACCATGTTCAACAAGATATGGATCAAGTCGAAAGAAATCAAAATGGGAGAGTAAAATTATTATGGTAGCATGACAAAATCATGGTTGGGGAAGAGCTAGATGAGGACATCCCAATTGTTGTTATGACAAGGTTTGGAAATAAAACCTTGCAAGTAGATCCCCAAAATATGGGGCAATTCCAAGTTCTAACTCAAAATAAAAATGATCAGCTTCCCCAAAGCAATGATACTTTTCCCATTTCTCAAGCTAAATGGAAATAGAAGACAAACTGCCTTCCTAAGAGTTTAGAAAAGGAAATTGAAGGAGATTGGATGAGATTTAAATATGAGGCTCAAGAAAGGCTTAGATTCCCCTCTATTACCAAAAGGTAAAGAATAGAAGCCACTTAGTAGTATAAAATGAAATATGGCGAGCCATAAAGAATGCCTAAAAGACATTCCCTAGCTAGGTTTGAGTATAATATTATTGAAGAGATGAAAATGATTCCATAAAAAGCTAGTATGTATGACAATTTGTTTATTCCTGGTCAGATTGATCTACTTAAGGCTTCCCTCAACAAATATCCACAATATAAACAAGCCATAATAATCCTTAGTATGCCATGAAAAAAAAAATATATCCCCTACTATTTTAAATAATAAGCCCCCTCCTTTATATATATCTTTAATGATGGAAGGCTAGGTAATCTGAAATTGTATGATAGATTCAAGAGCATCAACCACAGTTATGCCTAAAGCAGTATGTGAAGAAATGGGTATGGAGTGTACCTGGTCTTATCCTAGAGTATTGCAATTGGATGAGATGCATGTTAAGATAGTGGGAGTCATAAAAATGTTTTAATGAGGCTACATAGAGCCCCTGAGGTGACAATAGTGTAATAAATAGTAGTGGTTTACCTAGAGCCCTACTTTGGATTATGCCTTTCAAGGGAGTTTACTACAAAAATGGGTGGACGTATGTACATGGATTATTCTAGTATGTTAATCCCTTTCAAAGGAAAGAGAATAAGGATAACACCTAAAAATATAGTAGCTTATCATATTGAAAATATTGAGGAAGACATGTGCAATCTTACTCCCCTAGAGCAATTTGAATTGGTTGATAATTTTGAAGAATTAGATATAGAGGATGAGTTACCTTTTAGAGAGGATTACAGTCAGTTTGGAACTAGTATGGGGACATATAGTATCTCAATTGAATCAGAGAAGAAAATCCTTTCTATATCCAATTATTTTCTAAGAGAAAAGGAAACATGGATCATGCACTTTGACGATGCTAAATGCAAAAATGGTGCAGAAGCTAGTGTGGTACTATAGTCCCAATCATAGGGGACAAAGAATTTTGCCTATAGACTAACATGGTCATGTACAAATAATGTTGTAGAATATGAGGACCTGTGTCTCAAATTGATACAAGCAGAAAGCATAGGCATTAAAATTTTAAAGATATATAGCGACTCAAAGTTAATCATCCATCAAGTAAGAAAAAGGTGCAGTAGCAAGTACCATTACCTAAAGCCATACAAAAATAGGGTATGGGATCTAATGGAATATTTTGATGCCCTAAATATAAATTGTGTTCCCAGAGAAAATAATACTCTCGCAGATTCATTAGCAATGAAGGGAGCTGACTTCAACCCTTATGTAGACTTTGGAATCAAGAAATTCAAGGCAATCAAAATTATTTTTAGACTTGCAGTACCAGATAAGCAGATTCTATGGAAAGTTTTTGAAAGTGATGAGAAGATAATTGACTTTTTGGTAAGATAAAAATGTATCTCCACTATCCAAGAAGAGAATATAGAAGATATTGATCAAAAATATGTTATCAAATTAAGGAACAATCACATTCCTAGGGGGTTGGTCACCCTAGAGAGCTTGTTTGATAATGAGGACAGAAGAAAGACCAGGGCCATGAAAGTCAATGAAAAAATTTATAAAGAAATTGAAGTCAGTACTAAAAAGAGGCTCAATGTTGGAGTTTGATGTTCACTAGAGGAAGCAGAAGATATCAAAGCCTTATGCTTAAAATACCAATACATTGTGGCTTGGTCATATGAAGACCTCATGGTGTGTTACAAGAAAGTTATCCAATATACTATTGAGCTAGAGCCTGATGCAAAGCCTTTTAGATAGAAGCAAAGGCCTATAAATCTAAGAATATAAGCCATTATGAGGGAGGACCTCTTAAATTTATTGAAGGCTAAGATCATATACCTAATAAAATATTCAACCTGGGTAGCCAACTTGGTACCCATGAGGAAAAAGAATGGGGATATTCGTTTGTGTGTAGATTTTAGAAATCTTAACCAAGCATCCCTTAAGGATCACTACCACCTCCCACATATTGATCAAATCCTATAGATAGTGGCATGGGTAGAGAGATTCTCATTACTATACAGCTACTCTAGGTACAATAATATTTGGGTGAAATATGAAGATCAATATAAAACATCATTCACCACAAAATGGGGCACATTTGCCTACTAGAGAATGCATTTTGGGCTATCCAATGTGGGACCCACATTTCAGAGAGCCATGGATTATGCATTTAGGGACCTGATCAATAAAGTCATTCTGATTTATTTGGATGACATGACTATGTTTTCCCATGATAAGTATGACCACCTATCACACCTTGAGGAAGTTTTTCAAAAATGCAGATAATTTGGTATTTCACTCAATCCTAAGAAATCCTTCTTTGCAGTTCATGAAGGAAAGTTGCTAGGTCATGTGGTCTCAAAAGAAGGTATGGCCATATATACAGATAGAATTAAGTCCATACTTTCTCTCCCATTGCCTAAAAAAATAAGGTATTACAGTCCATTCTGGGTCAAATAAACTTTATCAAGAAATTCATTTCTAACTTTGCACAAAAAGTAAGGCCCATATCTGAGTTACTCAAGAAGAATGCTGAGTTTAAGTGGATTGAAGTCATGAAATAAGATTTTGAGATTATCAAGTAGTCCATTGCAACAACCCCAGTATTGGTAAATCTAAAATTTGATAAAAATTTCATCCTTTATGCTTATGGGGCTGAAGAGAGTTATGCCTCAGTACTCACTCAAAAAGATGATCAAGATGAGAAACATCCTATATTATTTTGGAGCCAGAAACTCCATGACTACTAGTTCAAATATAAATTTATTGAAATACAAGTATTTTTTATGATGAAGTCACTAAAGAAGTTCAGGTAGTACTTGGTGTAGACACTAAAATTTGGTCAATTTGATTAAGCGACCAAGACAAGGTCTAATTAACACCATATGGCCCCTTGGGCAACCCTCAATGGTTTACTAGTGGTCCTAACCACTATTGGGAGGTCCTACCCCACTTTTGGGAGATTTTTGGCCACATAGGCATTATCGTCCCACCCCGAGATAGTCACATTTTGTGGTCGTCCCACCCCAGGATGGTCACCAACTATTTGTCCTGGGGTGGGACGGCCACAAAATTTGACTTCTAAAAAGTTAAATCTAGACAAATGGCACCCAAAAATTGCCATTTTCCCTGCCTATTTGACCATGTAAGTCTTGAGGGTGCATAATTCCATGACATACTATAGGTAAGAGGCCAAATACAAATATTCTCTTCTCCCTCCAATGCATACCACCCTATTGGCCAAGTGGTGCCTCTTGCCTTGCATTCCCTCGCATGCCTTCTTGAAAAAATGCCTCATTTGGCTATAAAGTGGATCAATTTTCCACAAAAAACATAGAGAGGATTTTTTAGATATAGATATGAAGTGCTGCAAATATTTTCCCTCATCATTTTGTACCCTCGTTCCCTCGAAATCTCTACCTAGCAAAGGAGGTTGATGAGTAAACTAGGATACGCAATCTAATTCTAAAATTGAACCATATGAGTGAATTTTACCACCAAATTTGATGAAAAAACTATTTAGGATGTCCCTAACCATTTCAAAGAGGAATTGATGATAAAATAAGTGCAAAACTAGTGGTCGTCCCACCATAGGATGGTCCCTAATTTGTGATAGTCCCAACTGTACAACACCATTAAAGTGGCTTATTTGTGCATGATTTCTCTTATTTTATTTTTTAGTTAGATTCTATATTATCATATTATGCTCTTGTCCAAATTTCATCTATTTTAGAACTATATTGAACGAGATATCATATTTTTAGTGTTTTGTAGGGTCGTATGCAGGTATACGGTGGTCATCTAGAGAAACACAAAAAACGGTTATTAATTTTGCAAATATGACCCTATGGGTTATCTTAAAATAATATTTTATGCATACTATCCAATATTCATTTGATTTGGATGTGTTTGTTTTAGAAATTACTTGCTTTGGGTTTTGCAAGTTGAGAACGGTTATTGCGATTACGACATGCCATAGGATACAATTTTGGTTCTTTTTTGGGTTAAATATTCCCAAAACCTTAAATTTTACACCCCTATTCAATTTCAAGTCATTTGGATTTTTATTTGGTACAAGATCCATGCATATTCTCATTACTAGTCTTTTTGTGCATGTGGGGATTGCATGTTTTTCATCATACACACTTGCTACTTGACATTTTTGGTTTCCTTGTATGCATTTTTAGGTTTCTACAGAACATTAGGAAGGATCACAAGACCTCAAGATCAAATATACAAGTGGGAGTTGTTTTAGCCCGCCCACCTCGATTGTGGGTACGAGGAAAGACAGTGGATGTGCACCTGAGTTACTTGAAGGATTTTGATCCTTGGGCACCCAATTTGTAATAATTGTATCATATTTGAGCCCTCAAGGGGAATTCTATGTAACCTTGGATTTTATCCACCAAATTAATAAGAAAGAGACTTGCTTTACTTCATTTATTTCTATTTGGTATTTCTTCCATTTTACTTGCATGCTTTCATTTGATTCTCTTAAGTAGTAGGAGATAGATACATATATTTTTAATCATAATTATGTGCACTATTTTTCCCTACTTCGGTGGTGATCATGGTGGGACACTATACTTATTAATCTTCTAAATGTTTGACCTCATATTTGATTTTTTTGTTGTAGGTACTGGTCGTTCTAGCCTGAAATGACCCGTGAACTGCACCTTGGGTAACCTTGGGATGGCCACATGACCATCCTACCATGGTACAGCCATGAATATGGCAGCTATACTACCCTAGGATAGCCACAAAATATAGTCTTTTTTTCTTATATGCCAGAAACAACATGTTCCTCGGGCGATAAGGTAGATACCTGAACTTTCCATTTTCTGCTACATAGTTAGAATTAGCTAAAATTTGGTTTTTCTTGCATGCTTTATTTGCTAAGAAGGTAGAAATATAGTTTTATTTTCATATAAATGTAAAAATAACAAAAAAAATAAGAAACATTACAAATAATTTAAGTTAGGATGCCCTTGTATGGCTTGCTTGCATGTAGGCTACCTAATGGGTAGGGCATCATTTAGGGTTTGCATCTTGTAGGTTTCTTTTTATATAGAATTTTTTGAAATTAAAATGCACCTTTTGCATGCATTTAGTGAAATATTATTTAGTGCTTTATTGTTTACTTTCTTTGGGCTTAAAAGGAACCACACACACTTGCACGTATCATGATAACATTGGTAATGTTCAATTTCATCACCAACCCCTAATTCAAATCGATGACATTGGATTTTTCTACCTTCCATAGGCTTGCCCCTAGATACCTTAGATAGAATAGGGCACTCTCTCAAGATGTAATAGGTCACTAGTGTTCAAAATCCCTCCCACTATTGGAATCACTTGTCGATTCAGAGTGGAAGAGCTAGGCAAACCCTCCACTCATTGTGGGTTTTAAGCGGTGTACCCTAGACTCTTTTGAGATATGTTTGGCACTAATGTTCCTAGTCACCACTTTGGGTAGTTACATCATTCTATGCCCAAAAAATGAACAAGAAATCAAGAGCAACAACAAATTCAAACACACCAAACAACTTAGGGATTCACATCTAAAACTTAAAGGAGATAATCACATTATTTTCTTGTGTGCTTCTTTGATCATTTTATTATGTGTTTCTAAGAATTAAAAGAGATAATCATACACATATAATCCTTAAAATAGATAATCATATTGTCTGCTTTGGGTGTTTCCTTATTGTTTGGGTAGTCAACATAAGATCCTAGATCTAGGACCAAACCCTAATTTTTAATTTTTTTTTTGATTGTGCGACCCTAATTTGAACAAATTTGGGTATTCAACATAAAAATCTACTTTTTTATTCTGCATACAATGAATCAAGAATCATGCAAATCAAAAATATAATAAAACGTTATTTTGGTTTTATGATTACTATATTTTTGAAGCCAAAAATAGGGAAAAAGTACACTAAAACGGTCTAGACAACTCCAAAAATTGCCAAATTTGTTTTGTTGTCTTAGTTAGCTCCTTCTGCACCTATCATGGAAATTTTGAGTCCTAACTATTCATACTTCAAAATTTCCCAAAAATTCCTATAAGTGGGCATTTCCCCAATTCAAAAATACAAATTTTTGACCCAAAAGTCAGATTTTGGAGCCCTAGCCCATTGCGATCAGCTCGTCACACTGATAATTTTGATATATAACACTTATAACATTTTTAAAAGTTAAAATTTTCTTTAGTGTGGGTTCCCTTCGGGGTCTACCTTGTCAACACATTATGACAACCATGCATGGTTGAGCTCAATCACGAGCCAACAAAGCAGAAACTATAAGAGAGACCTTGGGCACCATCATTATAGGTATGAGGATCTCCTCACTCCTACATGGAGCCTTGATAGAAGTCACCTTCACTATTATCCTAAGTATCTCATCATTCCTGCATGATGTCTTGAGAGTAACTAAGGTACCTTTACTAGGAGAATGCCAATTGGTTATCCACATGATCAAGTGGATTATGCAGTTGGCCAAAACCAATTCCAGTCCCAAACTAGATATAAGTAGCCTTCCAAGGGGCCCAGTAGGGAGGTCTACACTCCCTCTACATCATGGTCTTCACCACCTAGAACTTCCATCCAACGAGTATTAGCAATCCAAAGTAGGATTGTACAAATTTTGCATGCATCATTAGCCAATATGACCATGATCGAGCTTCTATTATAGTCCTCAAAGCATTGGGAACCTTTCATGAGGATCTTGGATTAAATTTAGGTACAACCTCATGACTCTGATGATTTCACCAACTTTATGGAATACATACAAATGCACAAGAATCCTATTATATCCTTTTAGAATCATGAGGTCAAACCCGTACCTACCAATTCATCAGATCCTGCTTTACACATTGTCATGAGTATCAATAGTTTCCCCTATAAGTGATTATTGGTTGGCATATATTCCTAAATAAATTACAACAACTTAATTAAAGCATCTCAACCTTCCATCCTCGTGTATTGTACCATCCAATTTCACCTTGCAAGCATTCAATGATGCTTTATCCTCCACTGTGGGCATGATAATCCTACTTGTTGAATTTGGACAAAAGATTGTGCCTACATTGTTCTACATCTTGGAGGGTGCAATATAGTACAACATACTGCTTGGAAGGCCATGGATAAGAGACATGGAATGTTTTCCATATATAGCACACCAATGCATTAAATACATTGATTAAGGTAAGGTCCATGTGGTTCATGCTAACCCAAACCCTTTCAAGTATTATAAGAAGGTGGATCATTCACTAGATACTATAGTATCACCCAAGCATTTGGACACTAAACCCAATGACCTTATCCAAAGTCTAGATTCAAAACCATAGTTAGTCATGAAGCTACCTTCACCACTGCTAATACCATCCTCTATCTCTCTAAGAAAGGAAGAGTCAAAAGAGCTAGCTACAAAAACTCCCACAGCTATCATCAATACACTTGTAGAATATCTTCCAACTCCTACCAAAAAGGAGGAGGAGACCATAGTTGATATGAATAAATCAAATCATATCATGCTTGAGGATACTATTTAACTGAACTACCCAGAACTTGATGAGTACATAGTACCCAATGTTACATACATACCCATCATCAAGTTGATCAAGGATCTAGGTCATCCTCCTACCAAGTTGCCACCCATTGATAGCATTTCGGATGCACTCCCCCAACATAAGGGCCAATAATATCACCTTGGACAAGTTGTTGAGGTAGCCATGACTTGTCCAAATACAAATGCATCTTCTCATGAGTTTTTGGGAATGATCAATGTGATGACAGAGAACCAAAGTTCTCTAAATCCATCTATACCACTTTTGACTCCATCCAACATTCCATCCATACCATAGGAGATACCATCGATGGATTTGGTCACACCTACTCCATATCACTCAACATCTCCACAAAATCAAGAATAGATGTATCCCCTACACAAAAGTGGGGGCAATCCAGCTACCACAATTGAACACTCTAAGTTGGAACATCAGCATGAGCAAAATCAAGAACAAGAACATGTAGATATACTCACTAGTTCCAATCATCATGAAGAATCCACATCTGCTTCAACATTAAGGACTTTCGATCCACCTCTAATCAATTATCTCCTAGATCCCACACCTAGTTCACCTCCACCACCTATCATTTTACACCCAGATTCCTCAACAACCATCCAGTTATCACCTCCACTAGTTACACAACATATCTTGGATAGGCTAGCCAATATTGAGTTACAAGTGAGTCATCAACACAATGATTTACAACAGATCTTGAATTGACTCACAAGTATTGAGTTATAGTTGAGTCATCCAAAACCTCAACCCCATAGTTGTTAGGGACACCCCCTCCTATGCAATCCAATATTAAGTCTCAAACAAATCAAGGGCCAAACTAGCAACATCACCCTAAGCAACAATTTACACCCATTATTGAGTCCATGGAATCTCCATTTGAGTGTTTATGTCTAGAAAAAGCAATTGATCTACCTGAGAGTCGACCTATCAATCCAAACACACCAAAGCCCAAAACATATCATGAAGACCTATATTGCAAGTACCATAGGCTAAATGGGCATGACATGCATATGTGCTTCAAGTTAAAACACCTAGTATAGGATATGATCGATAGGAATGATCTTCATGCCCAAGATCTTATTTATAAGGAATATTTATCCACAAGTGGGACACTCATTCCACCCAATAAAGGCATGGACATTACCCAAAATTCCCTACTATAATAGGGGGGGTCAATTTCTATTTCTCCTCATAGCCAAGCCAACAACATTGCATCAATCATATTACATACTAGGGGTATCCAAGGTGTCACACCTTCCCCACTAGTTACATCACAATAAATGAAGCAGCTTGGAGATCCTAAAGGCATCATGCCTTCTTTGCTTCCTTTGATCACCAAAAATGTTGGGAATATATGATGTATTGCACCTTCCTCCTTAGAACACAAAGTAAGAAAAGTTACAAAATGCTCCAAGGGTATATACATACTTCTTGGTCAATCCAAAACACTCCTAGGCAGTCTATGAGCATCTAGGTCACCCCAAAATGCTCCTAGGGTATATACATACCGTTTGGTTAACCTAAAACTTGCCTAAGTGGTCTATGACCATCTAGGTCACCCCAAAAGACTCCAAGGGTGTCTAAAACCCACATGGTCAATCTAAAATTCTCCTAGGTGGTTTATGACCATCTAGGTCACTTCAAAAGGCTCCAAGGGTATCTACATACCTCTTGGTCAACCCAAAATGCTCCTAGGTTGTCTATGACCATGTAGGTCACTCCAAAAGACTTCAAGGATATCTACATATCGCTTGGTCAACCCAAAACCTACCTAGATGGTCTATGACCATCTAGGTCACCCCAAAAGGCTCCAAGGGTGTCTACAACCTACTTGGTCAACCCAAAATACTCCTAGGAGGTCTATGACCATCTAGGTCACTCTAAAAGGCTCTAAGGGTATCTACATACCACTTGGTCAACCCAAAATGCTCCTAGGTATTTTATGACCATCTAGGTCACCTCAAAAGGCCCCAAGGGTGTCTACAACCTACTTTATCAACCTAAAATGCACCTAGGTGGTCTATGACCATCTAGGTCATCCCAAAATGCCCCAAGGGTGTCTACAACTTGCTTGGTCAATCCCAAATATCCTTAGGTAGTCTATGACCATCTAGGTCGGCCTAAATGCTCCAAGGGTATCTACAACCCACTTGGTCAATCCAAAATACCCCTAGGTTGTCTATGACCATCTAGGTCACCCTAAAAGGCTCCAAGGGTGTCTAAAATCCCTTTGGTCGACCCCAAATTCTTCGAGGTGGTCTATGAAGGTCTAGTCACCCAAAAGGCCACAAAGACACCCATAAGCCCTTTGGTCACCCCAAATGCCCCAATGGACCCCCATAAGCCCGTTGGTCACTTGTACATACATATATCAATTAAAATTTCAAAAACATCATCAAAATATCAAAAATACAAAAATATTGCATTACATCACATTGCATACCATTGCATTTATCATAAATTTCATTAGGCATACTCATCATTGCATTTTTCATTTTAGAGTTGCTCATATATGTCTAGCACTACAACTGTACACTAATCATCTTTCAAAATTATTTTTTTCAAAGTCATCATTCACATTATTCCATATTTCACTTATCATTTCCACCTACATTTACCATTTTTCATATTTGTGTCTATTCATTTCATCTAGCCATTTGTTCTAGTATGTCATTAGGGTTTTCAATCACTCAACCATCTCTAGTTTTCTTTTTAGATTTTTTAGAAATCTAGCTTTATTTTTAGGAGGTAGGTTCTTGCTTAGATTGTGTCGTGTATACACAAAATCCCAACACATTTTTCACACTAATACATCCAAGTTTTGCGCAAGGAAATATGAAACCTACGAAGTGGTCTAGGTTACCTTAAGCAAAAAATTTATCCTGCTCATCCCCTTGTGTGAATAGTTCAATAATGCTAAGTTTTGGCAAAAGGACAAGCTCCTCCCTACCCAATTCCACAAAATACACAATGGTTTTCACCACTAATCCACATCAAAATCCCAAAAAGCAAAAATCCAAATCAAAATCCCAAAATCAAAAATCCAAATCAAAATCCCAAAAAGAAAAAATCAAAAACAAAATAAATAGTGGTTATCACCACTCCCCAAAATACCTTGCTCAAAGAAAACAAAATACAAAATAAATAGTGATTATCATCACTACATATGAACAAGTATCCCAATAAAATTGAAGAAAAGAAGGGAGTATTGAACTTGAATCCCTGGAATTCTCAGCATTCAATAAATCATTAGGTGATCCTCATTACAAGTTTGGTGGAAAACCTACTTGGCAATGACGGTATCCTTATGCATGATGATATGTCTACATATCACATTAGCTTTTTGCATGTGTGCAGACCAATGTTTGCATGTGGATGAGCTATATTTTGGTAGCCTATACTACCTAGTGGTCTAATCCAAATAAGTACAAAACCTAGGATCATGCTACTCATAGGGTGATGTTCAGTACAGATGGGCTACGTAATCTCGTTTAGCATTGGGGTAATATTATGCTTATCATAAAATGAACTCACTTGCACACATAGGGATATTGAGTATCTTGGTCATCCTAGTAGATTCATACATTGTCAAAAAGTCTTGCATTGTTAGTATATAACTTTTGACCAGTTGACTAGAGTGTTTTGAGTATCATGAAAAACTCATAGAAATCCTATATCATCCTAATATTCGGTCCATTTTATCACATACATGTCATTATACATTATTCACAAATCCATTCTATAGTCCCATGACAACATTACACATAAATTAATGAATTCTATATAGTCTATGGTGCTAACATAGTATGTCATATAGTATATACATTTCATCATCTAGATCAATCAATAATTCACCTCACTATGAATCCATGCATCTACATATCATCAAATCAAATAAAATCACAACATATGCATACATGATAGACATCCATCATCATATCATAGAGCAAATAAATGCATTGCATACGTCGCATAAAGAAATAAAGCAACACATGTTGATAAATAGAAAAGCTCATACATATGTGTATATGTATGGGATAAAAAGATACATCATACTGCCTATAGACTACAATAAAGTGAGTCCTCAGACCTCACACTCCCAAAAATTTCCAAAGTATCCATAAACCCTTTGGTCAACTCCAAAAAATCCCCAGAGGTATCCATAAACCCTTTGGTCATCCAAAAATCCCCAAAGGTATCCATAAACCCTTTGGTCACCCAAAAATCCCCAAAGGTACCCATAAATCCATTGGACAAATCCTAAAAATCCCCATAGGCATCATAAACCCTTTTGTCAAACCCAAAAAGCCCCATAGGTATCCATAAACCCTTTGGTCACCCAAAAAGCCCCAAAGGTACCCATAAATCCTTTGGTCAAGCACCAAAGAGGCCCAAAGGTATTCATAGACCCTTTGGTCACCCAAAAATCCCTAGAGGTATCCATAAACCCTTTGATCAACCCAAAAAACCCCAAAGTACCCATAAATCCTTTGGTCAACTCCCAAAAAGCCCAAGAGGTATCCATAAACCCTTTGATCATCCAAAAAGCCCCAAAGGCATCATAAACCCTTTGGTACCTAAAAAGCTTTAGAGGTATCCAAAAACCCTTTGGTCAACCCAAAAGGCCCCAAAGGTATCCATAAACCCTTTGGTCAACCCAAAATGCCCCAAAGATATCCATAAACCCTTTGGTCAACACAAAATGCCCCAAAGGTATCCATAAACCCTTTGGTCAACCCAAAAAGCCCCAAAGGTATCCATAAACTCTTTGGTCACCCAAAAAGCTCCAAAGGTATCCATAAAACCTTTGGTCACCCAAAAATCCCCAAAGGTTTTCGTAAACCCTTTGGTCACCCAAAAAGCTCCAAATATTTCCATAAACCCTCTGGTCAACCCAAAAGGACCCAAAGGTATCTATAAACCCTTTGGTCAACCCAAAAAGCCCCAAAGGTATCCATAAACCCTTTGGTCAATCCAAAAAGCCCCAAAGGTATCCATACACTATTTGGGTAAACCAAAAATACCCCAATGGCATCCATCAAGCCCATTGGTCAAATATATATAAATATACATTAATAAAAACACTAGAAAAGGGTCCAACACCCCCAAAAACAAGTTAAATCTGATGGAACTCACTCAGGATCAAGATGTAACCCAAAATCTTCATGGATGCATTACAAAGTTACTCCTTCAATCTCCAAGAAGGCCATTATAACTAGACCGCCCCATAGAAATGAGGTATTCAGCTCCTTTCTTCCATGAAACATCAACAAAATCAGAAAAATACTCTAAAACATACTTCATTTTTTAATGAATAAAATTGGAGGAAACCCTAACAAAGTCATGTGTGTCAAGCGACTCATTCATTTTCACTTGTCATTTCCTAAAAAATTCATCTCTTGATGGGGTAGTCATACTTAACAAATTCATAATCACAATCAATAATTAAACACTCAATCATGCAAATTACATTTGTCCAGTGAATATTTGACAAATTTAATCATGCTCCTGCTTGGGGAAGCAAACAAGCAACAATTTAAATTAAGCACATAATAGTGTAGATGAACCTGCCTATTGGTAACCTCAAAATTTACCAAAATACTTGGTATTCTCTAATGCCTAGGGTTATAAGTCCCCCGAGCATACCTGGAAGCTAAATAGAAACCAAGACCAATGTCTTTACTGAGTTAGAAGCAAATATTCAAGAATGCATGCTCTTTTCATGATTAGGGCATCAAAATTTGGTTAGGTTATTGAATAACCCTAATAATTTAGCATTTTAGTCATCTATTTTTGCTCAGTTCTATGCTACACATAATGCATCTAAAAAAGGGGCATCTGTAGATACTAAAATCTGGTCAATTTAATTAAGAAACCAATAAAAGGTCTAATTGACACCATATGGCCCCCTTGGGCAACCCTCAGAGGTTTACTAGTGGTACTAACCACTCATGGGACGTCCTGCCCCAATTTTGGGAGTTTTTGGGCCACATAGACATGACTGTCCCATCCCAGGATGGTCACAGTTTATGGTCATCCCACCCCATGATGGTTACAAACTGGTCGTCCTAGGGTGGGATGACCACAAAATTTGACTTCCAAAAAGTTAAATTTGTACAAATGGTGCTCAAAAATTGCCATTTACCCTACCTATTTGATCATTCAAGGCTTGAGGGTGTAGAATTCCATGACATACTATAGGTAAGAGGCCAAATAGGGAGATTCTCTTCTCCCTCCAATGCATGTCACCTTGTTGGCCAAGTGGTGCCTCTTGCCTTGCATGCCCTTGCATGCATTCTTGCCCAAAGACCTCCTTTGGCTATAAATTGGTTTAGTTTTCCATACAAAACATAGAGAGAAGTTTTGATACATAGCAACAAAGTGCTACCAAGATTTCCCCTCACCAATTTGTACCCTTATTCCCTCAGAATATCTACCTAGCAAAGGAGGTTGGTGAGTAAACTAGGAGACACAATTTGATTCCAAAACCAAACTATCTGAGTGATTTTTACCAATGAAAACACTATTTAGGATGTCCCTAACCAATTCACAAAGGAATTGATAATAAAATAAGTGCAGAACTGGTGGTTGTCCCACCCTAGGATGGTCCTCAGTTTGTGACAATCCCAACCATTCCACCCTAGGATGGTGTCTTATCTATGCATTATTTCTCTTACATTCTTTTTTATTTATATTCTATATTATCATATGATGCTCCTGTCCAAATTTCATACATTTTGGAGCTATATTGAGTGAGATATCACATTTTTAGTATTTTGTAGGGTCTCATGTAGGTCTATGGTGGTCATCTAGAGAAACACATAAAACTATTATTTATTTTGCAAATATTACCCTATGGGTTCTCTTAAAATAATTTTTTATGCATACTATCTAAGTTTTATTTGATTTGGATGTGTTTTGGTTTGAAAATTACTTGCTTTGGGTTTTGTAGGTTGAGAACGGTCATTGCGATTACAACATGCCATCAGACATAATTTCAGTTCTATTTTTAGTGATATATTACTAAAACCTTCTATTTTATATCCCTCTATAATTTCAAGTCATTTGGAGTTTATTTGGTACAAGATCCATGCATATTCTCTTTACTAGTATTTTGGTGCATGTGGGGATTGCATGCTTTTCATTATACACACTTGCTACTTGATATTTATGGTTTATTTATGTGCATTTGCAGGTTTCTAAAGCATATTAGGAAGTAGAACAATACCTCAATATCAAATATACAAGTGGCAATAGTTATAGCTCACCCACCTTGATTGTGGGTATGAGGAAAGACACTGGATGTGCACCCGAGTTACTTGAAGGATTTTGATCCTTGGGCACCCAATTTGTAACAATTGTATCATATTTGATCCCTCAAGGGGACTGCTATGTAACCTTGGATTTTATCCACCAAATTAATAAGAAAGAGACTTGCTTTACTTCATTTCTTGCTATTTGGTATTTCTTCCATTTTACTTGCATGCTTCTATTTGATGCTCTTAAGCAATAGGAGATAGATACATATATTGTTCATCATCATTAGGTGTACCATTTTTCCCTACTTCACTTGGTACAAGTAAAACCCTAGTATATGTGGTTCATATAGATGTAAGAAGCTTCATTCTGCGAGGATAACTAGGAGATAAAAGGGTGTGTTGTTAGGATTAAAGCATAAAATACGAACAATAATATAATGTGGAAATAAACACAGAAGAAAATATGCAATACACAATAGACACAAATTTAACATAGTTCACCCAAATTGGGCTACTCCACAAAAAAAATAATCAGGCCCTTTATATTTTGTGTAAAAAACCCTTTTGTACACAACCGTGCACCTCATTACATTTTAGCCACCATACAACATCCTCTTATAATAATGCATTACAATTTTAGGGTAAAAACCTGCCTAAAATCTACCGTCCGATCTATGACCTAATATCAAATGGTCTAGATTTACATAAATGAAAAATCATCTATTTTTGGCTTCGGGGGTGCTAGGAAACGGTAGTAGGGGGGCTAATGCCCCCCCTACATCCCCCTCTTTCATGTAGTGGGTCCAAGTGCGGCTGAAACAAAAGGACTCTGCTTTAATCAGGCTCCACAATCAACACTGGTTGGATTATTAAAATCCAATAATATGATGTAGATATACATCCCACCAAGTTGGTAAGAGGTAGGGCCCTGTTCCAAGGTCTAATAGAGGCAACAACATTAGCAAAAGTAAGATCTTGCCAAACAGCAAAGGAAGATTAGGTAGAAGAAGTGCAACCAGGAGACTCTGATTGGGTTGGCAAAATGATTAAATACTTTCAAATTGGAGTATGCCCTCCTAATATAAATGCATCCCAAATGAGAATATATAGGCTACAAGCATTGAAGTATGTATTGATTCCAGAAGGCCTGTATAAAAGAAACTTGGATGGAGTCCTATTGAAATTCTTAAAATATGATCAGCAATAGAGGGTTATTGAAGAGTTTCATGGAGGACCAGCCAGAGGACATAGCTCAGGTAGATTTATAGCCTTGAAAATCATAAGAGTTGGCTATTATTGGCCTATTATATTTGCTGACACTTTCAAAATTACTAGAGCCTATGATAAATATCAAATATTTATTGGAAGGACAAGGAATGCTTCATTCCCCCTCATTCCAATACAAGTTGAAGAACCTTTTCAACAATGGGGGCTAGAATTCATAGGGTTCATCAACCCTCATTCCTTAGCAAAACATAAGTTTATCCTAACTGCCATAGATTCCCTCACCAGGTGGGTAGAGGTCATTCCTACAAAGAAGTCAGATTAGGAAGTTGTGACCAATTTTATGGAGAACTTGATTTTAAGGTTTGGAGTTCCAGAAGCCTTGGTGAGTGACAGTGGCCCAAAATTCATAGGAGCCAATTATATTGAAATTTATAGCAAGTATGGCATCACTCTTAAGAATACTTTAAATTATTACCCGTAGGATAATGGACTTGTTGAATCTACCAACAAAAACTTGTTAAGAATTTTGAGGAAGTCGCTTGAAGGGAACAAAAGAAGTTGACACCTACAGCTAGACCAAGCTTTGTGGGAAGACATGATTACTATTAAAAATTCTCCTTATGCTTTGGTGTATGGCAAAGAGGTGGTGCTACCTATCCATTTGGAAATTCTAGCACTCAAGCTAGAAAATACAAAGGAAGAATCTAAGGGAAATCTAGTGGAAACAAGGTTGAAACATTTACTTCAATTGGAAGATAATAGATCTCAGGTACATGATAATTTTCAAAATTATTCCTCATATATCAAGGCTTGGTTTGATAAGAAGGCCAGATTCAGAAAATTCTAAATTGGAGATTCAGTTCTTAAGTGGAATGTTGATAGAGTAAAACCTGGTAAACATGAAAAGTTTGATTCTTTTTGGGATGGCCCTTTCAAAATAGTGGAGGCCAAGGAGTCCAATGTGTTCCAGCTTGAAGATATAGAGGGGAACATACAACCTATTCTAGTAAATTATTTTCATCTCCAAATCTACTATGTTTGAAAAATAAACTCATTGTAACATATGTATAAACATTGTATTATATTTCCCTTTCTTTCTACACTTTGTATTAATTTTTTTTCTTTAACATTTTGAAGAGAAAAATATTCACAAAAATGGCTAAGTGTTGGCAAAGGATTCAGTGAGGTTCCATTCTGCATGCAAATACACATAAAATATAGTGGAATGGTGAGCATATCTATTCCACATCAAAATGCATGAAGATCTTATCAGGACAGAACCAATGTGATTGTCCATGCATGAAATGAGTTAATCATCAGCAAAAATAAAAATACGTCTTCAATCCACTGGTTTCAAGACTAAGTTGAATCGAAGCAATGATTTTGTGATTGTGCCATGTGGAGAGAAAGGAAAAATCCCACATTGAATGCTAAAGGTACCATGCTCGAAACAAAAATTATATGAAGTGATGTCGTGAGATGGCAGCCAAGTTTGAATTTTTGGTCAATGAGAGATCAGAATGCCACCTTTCAAGCTGCCAAAAGGAATGAGTGGAAATTGTAAAGCATACTAGTAGGTATATTGCATAGTAGCCACATTAATGGTGAAATATATGCATGCATCAAGAAATAAAAGCATTGAAGCATGAGCAACATTTATTCAATGATATATCATGTTCATAGAGGAGAAAATACTGAAACAATACTAAAAACATTCACTATGAATTTCAAAGAGAACACAAGATTGTTGCTAGAAAATAACTTTTGAAGATACTCAAGAAGCTAAAACCTTAGAGAGAAGGGTAATAGATCCATACATCAATAGAGCAAAATTTGTGGTAGATACAAAAATGGTCCTTATAGAGAGAACAAGGCTTAGGAGGAATGTGAATGAGAGATTTCAAGAAAAGAGCAGTTTTGTCAGTGAAAGGTAGATGTGTTGTGCTCTCTTATCTATCTTTTTACATTTGTGATTTTATTCACCCTTTTCTAGAATTAATAGCTACAATAGTTGAATTTTATGACCCCATGTCTAAAGCAATTAAAACCACTAAAGGCAAAACCCTATTTAGTATCACCGCCATATTCTATCATAATATTTTCACCTTAGGGTTAGAACCATCGATAAGATCAAAAGAATTTAAGATGACTTCCCAGGACGGGTATTACTCTCTGGGGAAATAAGCTAATGATGGTGAGTCATTTAAGAGATGGATTTATAAATAGCTTGATGCAAAGCCCTAGAATAAATTACCTAAAGTTCCAATCCCCATTGATGAATTTTCAAACCCTGTACTATTCTCTATGTTGGCCTGTATGGAAGGTTTAGACTCTGATAGAATGGTGTATGGCTGGAAAATTGTTGTAGCCTATTATATTTCAAATGAAAGAATGTATGAGGAAGGTGCAGAGGAAAAAGGAACTAGGGTTATCTATTTTTACTGACCAGACTTCCTTACCCAAAGGATACATGAGCAATTAGTAAGAATGAAAAGGGGCTCTGATGCACCTAGTTTCAGGCATTGCTCAAGCCTGGTTTGGATGTTTTATGTTGTTGTTAAGGATAAGATGCCTTGGATTCTGATTAAGGATAAAACTAGTGATGGAAAGCCCTTTTTAGTTTATTATTGGACAAGTCATTTGAGGAGTAGTGAATCTTTTTATAGATTCAATCTAGAATTCTTAGGACCCACTTTGAAAATAATGTATGGAGAGTGCCCTAGATTACCACCTCTGGCCAAGAAAATTCTGAGAATAGAGGGTATCGAAGAAGGAGACTAGTATATTTTGACTAAGGGTATGGTAATCATATTGTATGGATTCATGGGTAAGCCTTTTATCCTACCCCATTTTTTCATAGACAGGATCTTTGCCTTGGAATACTTGAGGCAGGTGGGAATACATTGATTTGAATTATGGTTTAGGAAGGAAGAGAAATTCTCTACTAACCTATCACATTGTGGATGATATAACTATCAGAAATAAGGGGCGGAGTGAGAAAATTTACCAATACCTTGATAGGTTAGGTCTATTTTATATTCCCCAAATATGGAGTTATGATCCTGATGACATTTTCACCAAAAGGAATGTAGCTCTAAATGGAGACAAAGCTTATAAATTTGAAAAGAGGCCTAGGGCTCATTTCTAACAAGGTAGAAACAATGATGAGACCACTCTTTTGGAGTGGAATGTTTAAAAAATGGGTCAACTACCTCCATGGTTAGATTTCTATGAGCAGATTATGGATTTTGATCCAAAAAAGAAGAATAACCATCAGATGACAAAGACCATCATTTGTGATATTTATGAGAAAACCAGAAAGAAAAAGGACCCTCAGCCTGATGAGGACACTGTTGAAGAAGTAGAAAAAAAAATAACAATGGAATGTAACAAAGATATCATATTGGTGGAGAATGAGAATTGAAATTGGAAAACCTAAGTCCAGGTTTGACATGAAGATTTATAATGAATTTTCTAAAAGGTATGATGATTATATCAAAACCTATAAGCAGAAGGACATCAGAAACATAGTGTTGAATTATGAGAAGTCACAGGCTGAGTTTGATTCTCCCTCTCCACCCATAGATAAATAATATCCAATAGAATAGCATGAGACTCCTTTAACAACTACTGATATCTCGAAGAAATTTTAGCCTACCACTAAACAAGTAGAGAAGTTTCCTAGGGGAGCACAAATTTTGAGCAAAATGCAATATTCGAGTGAAAAAGTTGTCAATACTCCAGTCATAGAGGTAGTGACTAGGCCTAAATGCTTAGCTCTAGGGTAATAGCCTCCAGATACATATATTGATTGGAAAAATAAGGATGAAAGATTCAGATTTACTCCCCTCAATTTCACTACCACAACATCAGTAGAATTGCATCCCATTTCTGAGGAAGTGTTGCTTGAAGAAACAACACACGGAGAAGTATTTGAGGAAGATATAGAGAGTGAGTTGGCTAACTTTCAATTTATTTAAAGAAGAGCTAAAATAGATCTAGAAAGGGAAGAGAAAGAGGTTTTTAAGAAATGAACAATGGACAAAGGAGAGGTTTTTAAAGAGGTAGTTGTTTTAGCTGCACAAGAATTAATATAGTAAGAGCTGCAGTAAGATGTAGAGAAAAAATAGGGACACCCTACATCTGTAGGTGAAGGTATGGTCTCTAATCCCTCTTCTCCTATTCCTCCTCCTGAATACCCAAGGAAATCTCCCTCCCCTTTTGGTCAATAAAATGTTACAAAGGTACCTTCCCCCTCTTGTAGTCCACCCCATGTTTCATTGGCCACCATTGAGGTGCAAGTGATCCCTTTTCCTCCAAAGTCATCTTAGATCCCACTTTCATTAGATGAGGTTCCCACTTCATCATCTCCCATAATTTTATCTTCACCATTGAAATCACCACCCCTATAAAAGGAGTAATTTTTTCCAAGCACCCCCACTCATCCAATTGTTAGTATTGCTTTAATTTCTATGATTTTACCAGTAGTAACCACAACAGTAGTTACGAAGTCCACTATTGTTACAGAAACTGGTGTAACTACTTCCACACCACCATTGTCAGTGATTGATTCCACCCTTACATTCCTAGTGTCTTCGTCTTCCCTGGATACTAGTTATTCAAGTCATGTAACTTTACCAAAGGAGCAGGCAACCACACAAAAAATAAATGATTTCTGGATAGAAAAGCTATCTAAGCCTTCTAGCAAGATGGCTGATATAAGAATGAGCATGTATGTCAATCCAGTCTCAAGTCAAAGGATATCCAGGTCCATGGTCCCTCTTGCAAGCAATCCTAAGACTGAGATGACTATCCAAGATTATCAAGTTGAAGAAGTAACAAAGGACATTGAGAAGCTTCCTGAATAATATGAGTTGGTTATGGCCAGAGCCTACTTAGAGACCTTCTATGTGAAGAATGATATATCCAAAGAGAAGGTGGGTAAACTAGAGAAACAAATTGAAAAGCTTTAGAATACTGTGAGTAACCAAAAGGAATTGGAAAAGTCTTTAAGAAAATAAGCCAAGGGCTAGCAAGAAGAGTTTTAAGAAGCCAATAAGATCAAAGATCAACTAGGAGAGAAAAAGGAGTTGGATGAAGAACAAGCAAAAGAAATTCAAAGTTTGAGATAACAACATCAAATTGAGAAAGCTAAGTCTTTTGGATTTTCTAAATCTAGACTAAAGAAGATTAGGAAAGAATTTCTCTTTGAGGTCCAAGAGAAATATTCAGGGCTTCGACTTATGATTGATTATCTAGATGATGCCAACCTTTTACTCTTGACTGTGCAAAAATATTTAGATCAAATCATCGGGGAGATAAAAATTATGGTGATTCTAATAGAATAAATGTACAAGCTAATTGATAGTAGACTTAGTAATTTTTCTAAGCTAATTCCCAATAAAGAATGGAATATTTCCAGAATTGTTGCTTGAACCATGGTCAAGAAGCACAAGACACTTTAGAAAGCTTGGTTGTTATTTGATAAAATTGAAGGAGTGATTAAGGATGTTGTGGATGTTAGCAAAGAAATGATTCAAGTTGGTTTCAAAGGTTTGTGGATGGAGGATCACAAATTTCTATCTATGGATGATATTCAGAAGAGCATTGATGAAAATTTGTAGGATGAATCAGGAATTGAATCCCTGGAAGAGCCACTAAACCAAGAGCAAGTTGCTCAATTGATAATTGATTTTACCAGGCTGATATATATCATGGAATATCTGGTAAATATAGGGAATGCTTCTAACTATGAGGATATTGGATAGTTGTAGTATATTTATAAGCAGCTGAAAGAGACATCAAGCCCCTCTAGAGCAGCTTGGAATCAAGCTTTACACACTTTGAATTTGATGATTCAATTGTTTGGTGATAATTCTGGAGGAAGAAATCAAAAATAATCTTCTCCAGAAGAAGAAAAAGAAGAAGAAGAAAATTAAGAGGATACCGAGGAAGAGGCCCATTAATAAGAAGAGCAATATGGAACCACCACAGGATCGAAAGGGGCACACACTTAAGTTTTTTTTATTTTGTACATATAAACAAGTTTTGCATTTGTTTTTTGCTCTAAAATGGTCAGAAATAAACAATAAAGGCATGAACCCTAGAGAGGCATAGAGAGCAATAAATTTTGTGTGAAGGCATTTTTGTAAGAAGGCCTTATAAGAGGAGTAGAACTATATTTTGCAAGAACAGCAAAGCAGTTTTGCTATAAGGGCACAAAGACAAATTTTGGAAACAATAGAGGAACTTGTGTCCATTGCATAGTCTACATATGAGCAGTTATCCTCTGTGTTGCTTGAAGCATGGTATCGATGTGAAATTCTACTCTCTAAGAGGACTATTTTCATAGGGTATTTTTCATATGGAAATTATTCTTTAAAGCATATTTTTGAAGATGAGCATTTTTTGACTCCTATAGCCCAATGGATAAGACTCTAAGTTCTATAGCTTTGCAAGCAAATCCACTCGGGAGGTGCCAGAATGTAGGCCCAAAATGACCACATACTTAGAAAAATTTAAAAAAATTTACCTAAGGCATGAAGTTCCCATTCCACACACATTTTAGTGTATATTGGAGCAGATCCACAACAAAGGTTCTCAATCCGCCCAACACTTAGTGTATTTTTGCACTAGGAGTAATTTTGCATAGTTTCTAATGTTTTGGCTCTCGACTGGCGACATGTCTCAAATATTGGTCCAGATTGCTGACCACTTTGTATTTTTAACATATTCTAAGTGGCTAAGTGTTGGAAAGCCTGATTTTGAGGAGCGCATAGAAAATTTTTGCTTGGAATGATGACAAGAGGCGGAAAGCAAAGAAAAGGCATGCAGATTCATGACAAAGATCATTGTAACTAACTTTATTCTAGATTGGTGACAAGCAGTGTTGTATACTAATGTCAGTGAAAAATGAAAGAAGAGTTACCTTTACACTATAGTGGGTCCGGAATGGTGTTCTAAGTTCATACACTTGCTGGGGTTCGGAATAGAATCCATAAAAGTTTTGAATAAAATATGACATCATCAACTTTTTTTGCGGATTTATGAATGTTTCATCGCCAATAAGGAAATACAAAGGATAAGGAGCATATTTCATCCCACTTCACTTTTAGTGAGTTTTGTGCCGGATTGGTGTTCCGTAGCTTTTGAGGCATAAAATGTGACATCATTAATTTTAAAAAGTGGAATGGTGTTTTGGTTCTTCCCCACCATTGCTCCAAGAATATTCCTTATCAAATCATAGTTGTGCAATGGAGAAATATCTATGGTCGAGATTTTATCAATAATTCTAAAATATATTAAGGTGATTTCTCGTTGGATTCAAAACACAGTCAATTGGAGGAGGAATCCAAAGCATCGAGGGTTTCAAGAAAACAATAACCAAATATGATTTTAGATTGACAATGATGAAGGGTTTCCAATAAATATTAATGATGCAGATGCAGTCTCCAACATCCAGAATGTCAATTGACACTGAACGACAATCAAGTTGTAGAGGCTCTGAGCTGCCATGGCAATCCACTTACAACAAATTTCACGGAGGATGAACCAGTAAGTAAATGCTAGCTAGAACTCTCTCCTAAGATGTAAATATTAAAAATTTGTAATGTTTCTTAGTATTTTTAATTTTGTAAACTATAAATAGAGGTCAAACCCTCATTTTTAAGGGTTGGCTCTAGTGTGTTTGCCTATGCTACTATAAATATTACCAAGAGCTAATGAAAGGAGCATTACATTTATTTTTACCTCAAATTTTGTGTCTTCATGATTTGATATCAGAGGTTTGAATTCCTAAGTTGGATTTCTTTAAATACTTAAATGGTTAGTTTGTGCTAGATTAATGGATTACTAACTGCTAGGGTAATTAAAATTTGCTTTTGAATTATCTTTATTGTTAGGGAGTGTATTTTTGTAAAATATAGATATTGATTAATTTTGCTATTTGAATTGTCACTATTTGGGTATTTAAATTGTTGTCTGTAATATTTCTCTGTTGTTTTTTTAATGAATAAAAGTACATTTAATTTGGGATAATGTTGATCTAAGTAATGCGCATTTAAATTGGTTTATAGGAGCTTTTTACTATAGTAACAATGTTTTTAGCCTATATATCCATTGTTGTTCACATTTTATAACCCTAATATCTTTATCAATCCTAATCCCCAAAACCCTAAGTGATCATAATTGTTTCAACACCCTATTTAAGTTGATAAGGAACCAGTCTACTCTGGAGGTTGGATTTGAAACCCCTATTTTGGTCAATCCAATGTTGAGTGTTGAGCTATAGCTATCGGGTGCAAGCCTAGACAGAAAGTAGGAAGATAGTACGTCGTAGTATTGAGTAAAAATTGATGTAATTCAGTGCCTAACATAAACCAATAGGGGTCTAATTCCTCATTGGAAACAACATATTAATCTATTCAATTGATTCTCAATTGCTATCAAATTTTCTTCCTAAATTTGATCCAAGATTTTTTCTCCTTAATTTTCCAAATCCTATCAATTTTCTTCCCAAATGTGAGCTAAAGATACATCCAATATACTACACAATTTTTATATTACAATCCAAGGTTAGCTCTCAAATCAATTTGTTTCCATAACTAGATCCCCAATATGAACTCATTTATTTCATATTCTATCATAAAGTTTTTCAAGAATGCATTTGTAAACTATTATCAACTTTTTCCCAAAATTTGATCCAAAGTAATTTCTAATTATCTTTCTAATTTGGTTATCAACATCCGATCCAAAGAATATTTCTCCTATCTCCAAAAGATACAAAATTTACCTCCAAGATTTGCTTTAATACTATTCAATTAATCTCTCAAAAGAGGGAATCCCCATAACTTCCCATAAATCATCTAGCATCAAAGTCCATCTCTAAATAATTTACTTTTCTAGTCCTAATCATAAATGCCATTCATTTGATTGTCAGAGACGTTTGGAATATTCCCATACCTCTTCTTGGATGGACACCAAGATCATCCATTCTACTAACGGATTCCATTCATTAAAAATTTCATAATAAATCATAGTATGTATTTTACATACAAAATCTAAAATTCTACTAAAATCATTACTTCCATTTACTTCTCATAGATAACATAGAAAATCACCAAGCATGAATAAAAAATTCATTCAACATAACAAGGATTAATTCTTAATCCCATTCATCATTTATATGCAAACATGCATCACATATTTGTATATCACATACAAAATAATCACCAATCATGAATAGACGATTCATCCATCCTTAATATTTTTAAAAAATAAGGATTGATTCATAATTACAACCATTATTTTTTTGGAATATCACCAAACTTAGGTAAGAGTCCCATACCTCTTCCCAATGATTGGACACCAATCTATCTTTCCAAACTAGAATATCTTCCATTCTTCTAGTGGTTTATATTCATTTACAATTTTCATTACAATAAACACAAATTGATAATTTTTCTTGTTAATTAAGATTCAACATTTCCAATTAATAGAAAATATCTATCCAATAAAACATAAAATTTCCATTCCCTACTCTATTTCATGAGAACAACTAATATTTACAATAATAGGTTTAAATCCCTCGTGTTCAAAACATAATATAAATCTATGTTTAATGATATTTTTTCTTAAATATAATACATTCCCTATAATATGTCACTCAATTTTCTATTTGATATATGATTAAGTACTTAAAGTATACACTAAATTTCCACATTTAGTACAGACTTTAAAACATACATACCCACTTTACAAAAGTTTCCAATATTATTTGGTTTTTATCTTATACAAAATCGTACCATTCTTGAAAAAAACTAATGCTTACAAAAAAGGATATTTAGATTACTTTATCCTTATAGACCATAGTTATTAGATCAACTAAAATCCCTACAAGATAATATGTTAAGAGTCTACCAAAAATTGAAATTCACATAATACCATTATGAACAAAGTGTTCTCAAGTATTCATGCCTACAACCAACTATGTTTTGAGGTGATTCTGAGCAGTCTTCAATAAGGTGACAACTGTTTTCCTGAGTATCATCAAATGAAACTTGAAAAAACACATGCAAGCTATAGGTGGTATTATTCATGCTTAATTTCGATTAAGTATCTATAGAGTTAAAAGTAGATACCATGGCATACATAACAACTGATCAACGGTGATAGGAGTTGGATTGGGGGTCTAATCTGTTGGAAATTACCATCAGTAAAAGTTAAAAATATTTGATTTTACTTGGGGTAAAGGTAACTTACCTTTACCTTACCTGGACGGCAGTGGACGGCAGCATTTGGGCGGCAAGAGAACTCAAGTTAACTTTCTTTTCCCCCAATTTCTCCTTTCCCCCCTTTCTTTCTCGAATAGGTTATTTACCTTGTATTTAAGCTTTGTAACCTTTGATTCAACGTTAATTCAATTAATCCTATTTGCAAATCACTCACCTTTCACATTTGGTATCAGAGCGACACGATTCCCGAGGCGATGGGGCCCGTAGTTCGAGGCAGCGACATGGATCCCGAGGTGGCCCACAGGAGCCGAGGCGACACGGATCTCGAGACGGCCCGTAGGAGCTGACTGGTGCATTTTTTGAGGCACTGGTGGAACTGGACAACGTGGCCCGCAGGAGCAGCAGATCCGCATGATTCCCGAGGTGTTGTTGACGTGGCACCAATGCGATTCCCAAGGTGAAGCTGAGGTGGCGATCTATTGCATGTGGCCCGAGGTGCGAGATCGACGTGGCACGATGCGTGGCGATGTGAGACTGGCACGCGGCCCAAGGAGGCTGACGAGGCAAGGTGACGTGGCGCTGGTGCGCGGCCCGAGAAGGTGACGTGGTGATCTGCAAATTGTGCTGACGTGGCACTGGTGCGCGGCCCGAGAAGGTGACGTGTCAATCTGGTCGTGCATCATCGATGGCAAAAGGCTACGGCATTGGTGACTGCCCGCAGGCAGTCAAAGCACATTGCGTGCTTTGTTGTTTTTAAACAACAAAAACATCGCTCTGTGAGCGATGTGGGACTAATAGTCCCAAAGAATATAAAAGCTTCGCGTCGAAGCGCGAAGCCAAAACTTGCTTCGCGCTCGACGCGAAAGTCAAGAGGCGGGGAGCGCGCGTTGCTCCCGGATCAGCCCGGGTAGCGCAGCTGGCTACCCTCAGCCCTGAGACCCGCGAGGTCGCAGGATCGACTCTCGGCGGGGTCGATAGAAAATCAAAAATTTTTTAATTAAATTTTTTTTAATCAAAAGAAAAACTAAGGAATAAGTTTAAAATTAAAAAATATATATTTTTTTTAGTTTTTTTTTAAACTGTTCATTAGCTTTTATAAAAAAAAAAAAAATTAGTTGAGTGAAATTTCCTAAGAGGAAATAAATGTGAAGTTTTTTATTGATTGAAATTTCCTAAGAGGAAATATATGTAAAGTTTAAAAAAAAAAAAACTTGGAAAGTTAAATTTTTTTTTACTATTTCCTAAGAGGAAATCCTTGTAAAAGAAAATTTATGGGAAATTTTCTTAAATGATAAGATCGGAAGGTTGTTATCATGCCCTCTGCAAGTTGTTACTGAGAACAACTCCTGAAAACTTTGATAGGAGCGTGAAAACACTAAGTCTTAATACAGTTTTTTCACAGTTGCAAAACGCGGTTATTGCACACCAGAGAAATCCTGATCAAGGATACGAAGCCGATTCAGAAGATAACTCCTTCGGCAGCAAGTTTGAACAATCTGACATAGTTGCAATTGCTGCACAAGGATCCGAATATACTCATTATAGTAATTCAGTTGAAATCCTTCAACCTCCTTCTCCTGAAATAATATTGATCAGTGACGATGATGAACAAGTCGCTGACAATTTTGTAATTGCTGAACAAGTTTGAGTTGTTCATGATTGTAAATCAAGCGAGGCTTGATAGTTTGTAAAGTATTTTTGCAATAAGACTATAAAAGAGAGGTTTCTTGTTTTAGTAGATTAAAAAATGGGATCACATAATAATCTACCAATTCCCGAATTCAGAGGGGATAATTATGAGTCTTGGTCCATCAAGATGAGGACATTACTCATCGAAAAAGGACTATGGGATATTATTGAAGACGGTTACATTGCTCCAACATATTGGACTACTTTAAGTGCAAATGATAAAAAGATCTACAAAGATGCATAGAAAAATAATTCATTTGCCTTATACCATCTTCAATCAGCATTAGATCCTAGTATCTTTCCAAGAATTGCATCTTACTTAACTGCTACAGATGCATGGAATGCCTTGAAAGAAGGATTCCAAGGAAGTGATAAAGTAAAGCAAGTCAGGCTTCAGACTTTGAAAAGAGATTTTGAAAATCTCAGAATGAAGGACAATGAAAGAGTTGGAGACTATTGTGTTCGTGTTAAAGCAATAGTTGATATGATGCAAACTTTAGGTGAAGACACAAAAAATGAAACAATTGTGAAGAAAGTGTTGCGAACACTTCTTCCTAAGTGGAATCACATTGCAATCATAATTGAAGAATCCAAAGATCTTTCTACTCTTACATTTGATAGTTTGATTGGATCATTAACATCACATGAAGAGCGACTTCAAGGTGCACCTTCAACAAGCTATGGAGGTGATGACAAAGCCTTCACTTCGAATGAAAGTGTAAGACGAGGACAAGGAAGAGGACGAGGCGAGAGGACAACAACAAAGAGGCAAGGGCCAAAGCAACTCCTACGAGAGGAGGTAATCCAAACAGAGGTGGAAATCAAAACAGAGGAGCCAATCAGAACCAAAGCGGCAATGCAGGCCATGGAAATCAAGGACGAGGAAGTAATAAGCCTAAAACAACATGTTTCAATTGTGGGAAACAAGGCCACTTCGCTCGTGACTGCTGGTCAAAGTCTTCAAAAGATCAAAGCAGTCAATATGGCTCATTCTACGGAGAAGAAGAAGGTCCACCAAATCTTTTTCTCTCTTATGGACAGCCAGATCAAAATCTAAATGATACATGGATTACGGATACTTGGTTGCTCCAACCACATGAGTGGCAAAGAAAATCTCTTTGCTACATTAGATTCAAATTACAAATCTCAAGTTAAGTTAGGGGATAATAAATCCTTGCAAATTGAAGGCATAGGAGCTATGGAAGTTCCCACAAAAGAAGGTATTAAAAATGTGAATGACATATACTATACTCCACAACTACAACACAATTTGTTAAGTGTTGGCCAAATGATGGAGAAGCATTACAAATTAGTTTTTGATGAAAGAAAATGTACAATATTTGATAAAAACAATTGTAACCGGGTCATCACAGAAGTCCCTATGACAAAGAATAGGTTGTTCCCTCTAAAGTTTGGTGAGCCAGGGGGAGCTCAACTTGCAAACATTGCTATTACAAATCCAAGTGAATTGTGGCACTTGAGATATGGTCACCTCAATTCCGCTAGCTTGAAAATGTTAACATCACAAGCTATGGTGACAGGACTACCAAAAATACCAGAACATAAAAAGGTATGCGAAGCATGTGCTTTGGGAAAGCACTCCAGAACGAAGTTTCCAAGAGGCAGAGCGTGGAGAGCAAGCTATCCTCTTCAGCTAGTACATTCGGACATCTGTGGTCCAATGCAAACAAAGAGTCTTGGAAACAATTCTTATTTTCTAACATTCATAGATGATTATTCTAGAATGTGTTGGTTGTATTTTCTGAAACACAAAGATGAAGCATTTGATTGCTTCATAGACTTCAGAAATAATGTAGAAAAGCAAAGTGACTACTATGTCAAATGTCTTCGCATTGATAAAGGAGGAGAGTACTCCTCAAATGAATTTCTTCATTATTGTAAGCAAAATGGGATAAAAAGGCGAGTTCACCATTGCCTACACCCCATGACAGAACGGTGTGGCTGAGAGAAAGAACCGCACCCTTGTTGAAATGGCACGAACAATGCTTCAGGCAAAACATCTCACAAATAGCTATTGGGCGGATGCAGTGAGAACAAGTGCATATATTCTAAATAGAAGTCCGACTTCTAGTTTAGATGGTATCACTCCTTATGAAGGATGGTACGGTAAGAAACCAAATGTCAAACATTTCGGAGTATTTGGTTCTTTAGCTTATGCACACATTCCTGAGGAGAAGCGAAAGAAGCTTGATCCAAAGAGTCAAGCATGTGTTTTTGTAGGGTATTGTGATTCAACCAAAGGGTATAGATTGTACAATCCCACGACACATAAAATCATTATCTCCAGGGATGTAATTTTTGATGAAGGGGGAGAATGGGGTCATAAAAAATTTGTTGATTTTGACTCTAATTCGGACAGTACCACACCAGTACCTCCCATAATGGTACAACCCAAGAAAAGCAGTCCTCCTCCATAGATTCCACATCAGGAAACTTCATCAAGTACATCAAGTGGTACACCAAGTCCAAGAAGGAATTTGTTGGCACCCCCAAATTCTCCAAAACGATTCCAAAGATCTGTAAGCGCTCCAAGTCCGATGGATATTGATTCAGTTTCTCAAAGGAAAGAGACAAATAGAGGAAAGCGCATACTACAGAGTCATCCATCTTCTCAAATGTTGGATAGGAATTTCCAACAAAGATACACTAGGAGTCAAGCTAGTGAGATGGATGACATTTTGTCAAGACTTGAAAATCTTCAAATGTCAGGGGATGATGAGTCTCATGAACCAAGGGGTGATGTAGTCAATTATGCTTTGTTGGCTGCTGCACAACTAGAACCTTCTAGCTATGAAAAAGCATGCACTAAAAATATATGGCAGGATGCCATGGAAGAGGAAATATCCTCTATTGAAAAGAATGATACTTGGGAGCTTGTGAAGCTTCCCAAGGGAAAAAAATGTGTTGGATGTAAATGGGTCTATAAGACCAAATTCAATGCTGATGGAAGCATTGAAAGGCACAAGGCGAGATTAGTAGCTAAAGGTTTTACTCAGAAATATGGAATAGATTATGAGGAAACTTTTGCTCCAATTGCTCGACAAGAAACAATTAGAACTGTTCTTTCCTTGGCAGCCCATAAAGGATGGAAGATTCAACACATGGATGTGAAAAGTGCATTTTTAAATGGATACCTGACAGAAGAGGTGTATGTTCAACAACCTCAAGGTTTCCAAGAACCAGGAAAAGAGAACCTTGTTTATAAATTGAAAAAAGCACTATATGGCCTCAAGCAAGCACCAAGAGCATGGTACTCAAGAATTGATGGCTATTTCAGCAAATATGGTTTCACAAAAAGCAAGAGTGAACCAACATTATACTACCTGAAAAATGGAGTAGATATCCTCATAGTTTGTTTATATGTGGATGATCTAATATTCATGGGTAGTAATGATAAAATGAATATGGAGTTCAAAAACTCCATGATGAATCAATTTGAGATGAAGGATCTCGGATTAATGAGATACTTTCTAGGAATGGAAGTACATCAATCAAAGAATGGGATCTTCATATGTCAACAGAAATATGCTCATGACATGATCAAGAAATTTGCTATGCAGCAGTGCAAATCAGCTGCAACACCAACTGGACATGGAATCCAGCTAAGCAAAGAAGATGGAGCACCTAATGTTGACTTGACCAATTACAGAAGCATGGTTGGGAGTTTAATGTTTCTCACCAACACTAGGCCAGATATACAGTATGTTGTTTCTCTTGTATCACGATTTATGGCATGCCCATCCGAGCTGCATCTTCAAGCAACCAAACAAATTTTATGATATGTAAAAGGTACATTGGATTTTGGAATCCATTACCACAAGTCTAACTCTGTGAAGTTATTTGGTTATAGTGACAGCGATTGGGGCAGTAATATAGATGACAAAAAATCTACATCAAGGAACTGTTTTAGTCTAGGATCAGGACTAATAACTTGGAGTTCCAAGAAGCAATCTGTTGTAGCATTATCATCTACAGAAGTTGAGTACATAGCCATTACTCATGCAAGTACTCAGATCCTCTGGTTGAGGAAAATCCTTGAAGAGATTGGCAAAAAACAAATTGGTCCAACCAAACTGAATTGTGATAATATAAGTGCCATACAGTTGGCATATAATCCGATCCACCACAAAAGGTCAAAACACTTTGATATGAAGTATCACTTCATAAGAGATATGGTGGAACAACAGACGGTTGAGCTTCAATATTGTAGCACTTTGGATAATCTAGCGAGACATCTTCACCAAAGGCATGGCTAAAGCTCAATTTATAAAGTCGAGAGACTATATAGTTAGTCCTCTCAACTTTAAGGGGGAGAATGTTGGAAATTACCATCAGTAAAAGTTAAAAATATTTGATTTTACTTGGGGTAAAGGTAACTTACCTTTACCTTACCTGGACGGCAGTGGACGGCAGCATTTGGGCAGCAAGAGAACTCAAGTTAACTTTCTTTTCCCCCAATTTCTCCTTTCCCCCCTTTCTTTCTCGAATAGGTTATTTACCTTGTATTTAAGCTTTGTAACCTTTGATTCAACGTTAATTCAATTAATCCTATTTGCAAATCACTCACCTTTCACATAATCATGGTATATAGCATTTGGTTAACGATGTTGGCGAAAGCTTTTCAGCAGTGAATAGAATGATCTTTTAAAGGGAATGGTTATGTTAGAATGGTTCCATTGTCTAAGCATGGCTTCTACAGATCAAAACTTCCCCTTTCTTTAAAAGTTGATAATGTTCGAGAATACACAAAAATAACATACCATTGTAGATGAGTTGGTTGTACATATTTTCTTTTGGTAATGCATTTCTATATTGGAATTTTGTTCCACTTTAATTCTCCTTCTACAAAGAGTTTAAATCCACTGATCAACATGGAAGTGTTATGCTATACAAAGGATTCATAACCAACTGCACAACCTACCGATTGGTTTTAAGCAACTATAGTGGTGATTAGGAAGGCATAAAATTTAAAGTTATTCTATTGTTGATTTAAACCACAAAATAAAAATACATGGAGAACTTTGTCATGCGAGCCAAGAATGATAACAATGACATGCTAAGGTTATTAGAACATATGAACCAATATCTTTGCAGATACATCGCGATGATGAGCTCTATATCTAGCAGGAAATAGATAGAATAGAATATTGGTGTCAATAGACCTGAAAACTCATTTATTTGAAACTTATGCATAGGTATTTACAAGCGGCTTGAAAACCAGAGATATTATAAAAAAAAATTTATTATACCTCTCCACATAGATAATCAAGACAAATGGTGACTCAATCTAGTAGTTGGGAAGCTACACAATTAATTGTAACTAACATTCATTAAATAATAAATCAATCTAAGTCTCTTATAAAATTTCATAAATTACTTTCCAAGCATTGAAAGCATACAATACATTGAATTCAAACCAAGAAAAAGGTTCAGATAGCTATGATTAGGGGAAATATAAGACTAGCCATACAATATTCAAAGCTCATAAATAAATAGAGTGGAAAGTTCCAACCTGGAACTCCAAAAATTGAATGCTTCCCTTGTGCTTCCTTAAGCTCTTCTTCTTCTCTAGCCTTCTCCCTCTAGCATAACATAGCATGCCCTTTTTGTTTTCAATCACGATGGTGATTTATAAGTCTCTTTCTTCTTAGACAAGAATTATGCTTCTAAATAAAAAATTATTTATATTATTTTTCTTTCTTTCTTTCAGAAAAGATGCTTCTAAATATATATTTTTTATTTTTTATTTTTATCTTCTTTTCCTTACCCCCAAGTAAAATCTTCCTTAATATATATATTTCAATGGAAAGTAAATCCATAGAGATAAGAGAAGAATCTTATCCACTATTTCAACCTTCCCAAAGTAGCCTTATGAAGGAAAAAATTATTAAAAGGTGGTTTTTTTTAATCCAATTTAAAATTGAAAAAGCTCATAAAAAGCAAACTACCTGATTTCCTTCTAAAATAGGATCAACTAGACCCAATAAGCATGGTCAACCCAATAAATCTTTTACTTTAGATTAAAATTTCACTAAATTATGATATGTATATATATATATATATATATATATATATATATATATATATATATATTAAAGTAATTTGAAAAATGCAAAATATTATTTAATGTGCATTTTCAAATAAAATTCAATTAAACCAAACTCATGCAAATTAATCATGAAATCAATCACACACATATGGCATACAAGCACTCGATGCATGTGCCCAATATCCCCCATCACCATTTTTCCTTTGATTGGGTGGGACGTTTTAGAGTAATACTCAAGTAACACCACCATCAAGGAGGTAACTAGTGACGATAGGATTATGAGCTTTATCTTTTGAGTTGTCATAGTCATCATTTCCATTTAGTATTCAGTATTCCACCTATGAAAATAAATGTTCCTACAATCAAGCAATGTAGCATCATTTCATTTTGATAAATACAATGCAACTATATTAAGCATTGAAACTGACTACCATTACACAAATAGCAACTCAAAAATAGTCCATCAAAGGTGGGATGTGACATAATCCCCCCTTATATTAAACACAGTCCTCTGTGTTTTCTTGCATTATTACAGAACAAACAACAAAACATAGTTTTTGGCATAGTTTCCATTTTGCATAAGTGGTCCATAGTCCAGCCTGTATTATTACATAGCATCATTAAATAGATTAAGAAGAGTGTATTTTCAAAATATTGTGCTTCCTCCTAGTCTTGGAGTGAAACTCTAAAGTTTTATTTGATTTCATTGGAATGACTACAAAATTCACCATCATTCGTGAGTGATAGAGTAGCTTGCCCTTCCAAATTTGGACTTTCGGTGGCAACATGGATTTTGTGATTCATCACAATTTTACTTGTTCTTGCACATTGTGGGCATATTTTTGCATAATGTTGTCCCTTAAATGTAAATCATCACTCCAGGGGACCTACATGTTTCTTTCCCTTTTCCTGCACAATGGAAGATGATTATTGTAACTTATTAGTCTTATTTTTCTAGAGCCCATTCTTGAAGCAATATTTCTTCTTTTTTTATTGTGTTCTTGCTCCCACTTCATAAAAGTAACACTCTTTCTCTTCCTTAAAATTTGTCGTTCGGGTTTTGACAAAATGGCATAATTGAAAATAGGCCTCTTTTCTTGTGAATTGGACTTGACTCGCAATGTCCCAGATTTGCACTTTTGAGCTTCCAAGTTATCTAGCAGTTGGCCCTATTGGACCAGTTGTTCCTTAAGATCATTTACTTGGTATTTCAACTCAAAATTCATCATTAAAGGTCCTCCACAATTTGGTTTAATATTTTCAACTTTCCTCCAAGAATTTTAGTTTGTTTCATCTTGCGAGATAATGTGTCCTCTTCGCTTCCTACTTTAGGGGTCATTTCCTGATATATAAAGAATGGTTTTCGATTACAATATTTCCTCAAGTTGTAATTCTAACTTCTATCCCCTATATTTAATGTTTTAATTGATAAAAGTCACCTTTGTTCAAGGCTACTATTGCTAGTCTATTAAGGTTATAACGAACTAGCTTACTCATGGAATAGTTACTTCTTCTAGAGTTTAGTCTACTGATACATAAAACATATTACGTTATGACATATTTCAATGCTTAAATAGCACAAAGCACATTACGACAAAGTAATATGATATCTTCAACCATGGTAAAGGTTCAGGTTGTAGCTATCTCTGGGTGAACCATTGCTAAAAAAAATAACAATCCACCAGAATTTAATCCAAGAACATCTATAGTTCGATGATGGGTAGTTCTGCGACTACACTATTTGGACTATATCAAATATTTTCATATTCTTTTAGGCTATTTATAGGGACTAAATTTCAACTCACTTAATTCTCTTTCATATAATATTCCATTTTGAGCCATTTGGTCTAGGCAATTAACAAGTTATCCATAATAATTTGATAACCTTAATTCAAGGGGTTCTTTAGTGTATTTGAACCAACTTATGATTCCTCTTGTTCATATGCACTTGAAAATAATGAGTAAATAAGTAAAAAAAAACATAGATGTCGAGTAGTTTCCCAAAAGAGTCTAAGGTACACTACTTAAAACCGATGAAAGGAGGGTTCACTTAGCTCTTCCACTCCCGAATGACTATGGATCTATTCATGGGAGATAGGAACTCATACTTCATCAATCTCAAGTACTGACTTATTCTTACCAAGAGTGCATTGTTTAGAGTTATGGAACTTATGTTTGAGTTGTTTTGTTTCATGCCCCAAATATTTTGCTAACCTAGATCTAACTAGAATCTATTAGTTAGCCTAGGCTCTGATACCAACTGTAACAACCCCATTTGTTACCACAATTTTATATATATATATATATATATATATATATATATATATAAATATACATATTCCTCTTTCATGAGGCAAGGGTCATAATCATGGACTAAGATAGAATCATTCCATTTGGATTGTAAGCTATCAAGGCAAATATCATCAAGAGTTATTAAGACTTGATCAGAGTCACTCTTGAGTAGAAGTGATCAACTTCTACGATACCCTCATATCACTTGGATATGGGAACGCTAGCCAAGCATTAAATTTCATCCCTCATAAAATGGAAATCACCCTTAACCATACTATCCAGTATATAGGTGAATGCCTTGAAGATGGAAACCCATCATAATGAAATAACCTCAACAATGGTTATTCATGGATCTTAGATCCAACCCACATCTTCTCTATGGGATAACAAAATCACTACATGTGATTAAAATTACATAATCCTTGGAATGTCATGATTATATTATCTTATACTTCTTAAGGCTTATTTGTCCATATTTTTTATTTAGGCAACCCTTTTGTTATGTAAATAAATCAATTAAGTTCATTACAAAAGGACATTATTTGCCCATTATGGGAGTGCCCACTCCGAGTTTCCACTCGTATTAATCCACAATTTTGTTATCATAATTTTTTAGGTTATACCAACCATGAATTTTTATGAGGTGGACATAATTTGATTACTCCTTGAGGGATACAATCCATTACATTATTATTCTACACATGAAATATTCAATTGAGCAAGATTTACATTCCATTACATTCTACTATTTTGTATCCATACAACCATTGAATACATCAAGTGTTAGTTGTTGAAAGGTAAAGCTAGCTAACTACATCATTACATTCTAGAAAATAATTGACATAATCAAATATCATTAAATCATCAACATATTAAAGTTAAGCATACATTCCTTGCATCATAGTACACATTGTCATAATCTAAGAATTGCATAATTGTTTCATCAAGCATTTAACCATCTCATCTACTTAAATAATTTTCATTTTGAAGTAAAAACAACATGCACAAGAATTAACACATCAAACCACAAATAGAGTGACACATTGTTTATCCTGGGAACCCTCATGGGAAATAAACCTAGCCTCCAAAATATGTACTTTCCTCATATTCATAAACTCAAGATGTCAGCTATTACAAATATAGAAGGGCCACTATGGGTCCCTTTCAATCAATTTTACATGGCAAGGAATACAATTGTTCCTTATCAAATTCATGATGCAATTAGGAAATTTTTATATTCCCTTCTCTAAGTCAATCGTTTATGATAAAGAGAATATTGCTTTTAGTTAAGGAATCTTCGTAATTCCTTTCTCTAATTCATAATTATATCATTAAGGTATTTCCCATACCAATAAGGAATCCATATGTCCTTTTTAAACTCATGATGCAATTAAGGAATCTATTGATTCCTTCCTCTAAGCCATCCTAAGAATTTTCATATATTTATGATAATCATTGAAATCTTATTTTGGAGAAGTCGTATCGATATTAGAGAGAACCATATAAGTTCTCTCAAGAATGAATTCCAAATTCATTCTACATAATTGACACAAATTCAATCCATGAATTAAAGTCCCATACCATTAATTCATTAATAAACCATTCTTCTTAGATTAATAATTTAAGCTAACAATTTAAATTATCTATCATTTCAAAATTACATCTTGTTGTAACAACCCATGTCAACCACCTTTCTCCTTAATCTTAGGTTAATAAAAGTAAACCCTTAGAGGTTTAGCATGGGTAATATAAAGCTCATTATACTAAAGTTATTTCCTTTGATTATACACAAATCAATTGGGGTCTAATTCCCCATTGAATACAACATATTAATCAATTCAATTGATTCTCAATTGCTATCAAATTTGCTTCCTAAATTTGATCCAAGATTCATTTCATTAATTTTCCAAATCCTATCAATTCTCTTCCCAAATGTGAGCTAAAGATGCATCAAATATCCTACACAATTTTTATATTTCAATCCAAGGTTAGCTCTCAAATCAATTCATTTCCATAACTGGATCCCAATATGCATTCAACTATTTCATCCTCTATCATAAAGTTTCCAAGAATGCATTTGTAAACTGTTATCAAACTTTTTCCAAAATTTGATCCGACATAATATCTAATTATCCTGCTAATTTGATTATCAAAATCTATTCCAAATAGTATTTCTCTTATCTCCAAATGATACCAAATTTACCTCCAATATTTGCTTTAATACTATTCAATTAATTTCTCAAAAGAGGAAATCCCCATAAATTCCCATAAATCATCTAGCATCAAGGTCCATCTCTAAATAATTTACTTTTCTAATCCCAATCATAAATGCCATTCCTTTGACTGTTAGGGATGTTTGGAAGAGTCCCATACCTCTTCCTAGGTGGACACCAAGATCATCCATTATTCTAATGGATTCCATTCATTAAAAATTTCATAATCAATCATAGGATGTATTTTACATACAAAATCTAAAATTCCACTAAAATCATTACTTCCATTTACTTCTCATAATTAACATAGAAAATCACCAAGCATGAATAAACAATTCATTCATCATAACAAGGATTAATTCTTAATCCCATTCATCATTTATATGCAAACATGCATCACATATTTGTATTTCACATACAAAGAAATCACCAATCATGAATAGATGATTCATCCATCCTTAATATTTTCATAAATAAGGATTGATTCATAATTCCAACCATCATTTGTTTGGAATATCACCAAACTTAGGGAAGAGTCCCATACCTCTTCCCAAGGAATGGACACCAATCCAATCCTTCCAAACTAGAAGATCTTCCATTCTTCTAGTGGTTTATATTCATTTACAATTTTCATTATAATAAATGCAAATTGATAATTTTGCTTGTTAATTAAGATTCAACATTTCCAATTAATAGAAAATATCTATTCAATATAACATAAAATTTCCATGCCCTACTCTACTTCATGAGAACAACTAATATTTACAATAATAGGGTTAAATCCCTCATGTTCAAAACATAATATAAATCTATGTTTAATGATATATTTTCTTGAATATAAGACATTCCCTATAGTATGTCACTCAATTTTCTATTGGATATATGATTAAGTACTTAAAGTATACACTAAATTTCCACATTTAGTACAGAATTTAAAATATACATACCCACTTTACAAAAGTTTCCAATATTATTTGGTTTTTATCTTATACAAAATCATACCATTCTTGAAACAAACTAATGCTTACAAAAAAGGATATTCAGATTACTTTATCCTTATAGACTATAGTTATTAGATCAACTAAAATCCCTACAAGATAATATGTTAAGAGTCTACCGAAAATTAAAATTCACATAATACCATTATGAAAAAAGTGTTCTCAAGTATTCATGCCTACAACCAACTATGTTTTGAGGTGATTCTGAGCAGTCTTCAATAAGGTGACAATTGTCTACCGAGTATCATTAGATGAAACTTGGAGAAACACATGCAAGCTACAGGTGGTATTATCCATGCTTGACTTCGGTCAAGTATCTATAGAGTTCAAAGTAGACACCATGGCATACATAACAAGTGATCGATGGTGATAGGAGTTGGATTGAGGGTCTAATCATGGTATATAGCATTTGGTTAACGATGTTGGCGAAAGCTTTTCAGCAGTGAACAAAATGATCTTTTAAAGGGAATGGTTATGTTAGAATGGTTCCATTGTCTAAGCATGACTTCTATAGATCAAAACTTCCCCTTTCTTTAAATGTTGACATTGTTCAAGAATACACAAAAAGAACATACCATTGCAGATGAGTTGGCTGTACATATTTGCTTTCGATAACATATTTATATGTTGGAATTTCATTCCACTTTAATTCTCCTTCTACAAAGAGTTTAAATCCACCGATCAACATGGAAGTGTTATGCTATACAAAGGATTCATACTTGGTTATGCCCATCAGGTGTTCAATTTATCTATGAGCAATCTAATAACATGGTGTAACCCTGTATTATCAACATATTATAATTTATGAATTTAAGTTTGTGGTAATGATCTAAAGAAGTATATCAGGATTACCACCAGTGGAAATCTCCCAAAACAGAATGATCTAAGCATTCTAGCAACAATAGATTTTCAATAAATATAGATAACGAATCCGAATAGCTCACGTGGTAACCAAAATTGTTGTTTTAATTACTTCATTTGGATTGGTTGATAGTAGATGTTCTACTAGAGGTTCCTGCATAGCCTACCGATTGGTTTTAACCAACTACAGTGGTGATTATGAGGGCATAAAATTTAAAGGTATTCTATTGCTGATCGAAACCACAAAATAAAAATACACAAAGCACTTCACCATGCAAACCAAGAATGATAACAATGACATGCTAAGGTTATTAGAACATATGAACCAATATCTTTGCGGATACATCGCAATGATGAACTCTACATCTGGCAGGACACAAATAGAATAGAATATTGGTTTCGATAGACATGGATGCTCATTTATTTGAAACTGATGCACAAGTATTTACAAGCGACCCGAATACTAGAGACATTATAAAAAAACATTTTATTATGCCTCTCCACATAGGTAATCAAGACAAATGGTGACTTAGTCTAGTAGTTGGGAAGCTACACAAATTAATCATAACTAACCTTCATTAAACAATAAACCAATCTAAGTCTCTTATAAAGTTTCATAAATTACTTTCCAAGCATTGAAAGCATACAATTCATTGAGGCCAAACCAAGAAAAAGGTTCAAATAGCTATGAGTAGGGTAAATATAAGACTAGCCATACAATATTCAAAGCTCATAAATAAACAGAGTGGAAAGTTCCAACCTAGAACTCCAGCAATTGAATGTTTCCCTTGTGCTTCCTTAAGCTCTTCTTCTTCTCCAGCCTTCTCCCTCCAGCATAACATAACATGGCCCCCTTTTTTTTCAATCACAATGGTGATTTATAGCTCTCTTTCTTCTTAGACAAGAAATATGCTTCTAAATATAAATTTTATTTATTTTATTTTTCTTCTTTTCCTCACCCCCAAGTAAAAGTTTCCTATATATATATATATATATTTATTTTCTTTATCTTATTTTTCTCACCCCCAAGTAAATAGAAAGGAAATCCATAGAGATAAGAGCAAAATCTTATCCACTATTTCAACCTTCCCAAAGTAGCCATATGAAGGAAATATTTATTACAAGGTAGTTTTTTTTTAATCCAATTTAAAATTGAACAAGCTCATAAAAAGAAAACTACCTAATTTCCTTCTAAAATAGGATCAACTAGATCCAACAAGCAAATCTTTTAATTAGAATAAAATTTCACTATATCATGATAAATTTCTTGATATATATAAAATTTTTTTTTAAAGTAATTTGAAAAATGTAAAATATTATTTAATGTGCATTTTCAAATAAAATTCAATTAAACCAAAATCATGCAAATTAATCATGAAATAAATCACACACATATGGCATACAAGCACTCAATGCATGTGCCCAGTATCCCCCATCATCATTTTTTCCTTTTATTGGGCAGGACTTTTTAGAGTAATACTCAAGTAACACCACCATCAGGAAGGTAACTAGTGATGATAGGAATATGAGATTTACCTGTTGAGTTGTCATACTCATCACTCCCCTTTGGTGGTCAGTCTTCCACCTATGAAAATAAATGTTCCTGCAATCAAGCAATGCAACATCATTTTCTTTTGAAAAATACAATGCAACTATTTTAAGCATTGAAACTAGCTACCATTACACAAATAACAACTTAAAAATAGTCCTCCAAGGTGGGATGTGACATTCAAACATTATGTATAAGAATCAAGAAGACACAAATGGAAATAATTTTTTTACAAGGATACAAGACATTGAAGCTAGGAGGTAGTTGAGCAGAAAGATAACAACAATGATTATTTTGAGGGAAGTCAAGGATAAGCTAATTTAGAAGTTGAATAGATTAGGAGATTACACAACAAGAAGTGGATATAATGTAAATAACCGACAAAATAGAAATATCACAAGAATATGAAAAAATATTTGGGATAGCCCAAGCATTCCTAAACTCGAAATGTTTCTTTGCCTAGTAGGTCATAGAAGAATTTTATTCTGGAATAACATTATGAAAATGGGTTTACATGGCCTCTCACAATAGGCCATCTCTTGGGACATTGCTCAATAGTATAGAATCAATAGTGATGAATGGCAAAATTGAAGAATGGTTATAGCAATGGTAGAGCACTTTTAAAAGTGAGGCTTTATATACAATCTAGGATGTATCAAAACATATAATACTTTGGATTGTATGTCTAGAAAGGAATAGAAGAATATTTAAAGGAAAGGAAATAAATTTAGAGGTAATAAAAAGGAATATTTTTTTAGCCATAGAGGAGTCTAAACCAACCTTATCAACTCACCTAATCCCTGATCTGGAAGTAGAGAGCCTTGATAGATGGACTCAAGTCATCAATTATAATTATAATATTGGGTACAAGAGAAACAAAGAGAAGGAAAAAAATATAAAGTGGAAACCACTAGATGTAGAGTTGGTCAAATTGAATTTTGATGGAGCATCTAAAGGAAATCCAAGACCAACAAGAGGAGACATTTTTTCTCACTACTCTTTCAATAGTGGAGACAAATACTGAAGCTAAAGCTTGGGCAGCTTTGGAAGGGTTAAAAATATGCAAACAAATGAAATGGAATAGAGTATGTATGGAAGGGAATTCACTCATAGTAATAAATGAAATTTTGAGGAAAGCAAAGGCTCCATGGAACATATAAGAGATAATTGTGGAAATTTAGGACTTTTCTATAGACTTTGAAAAATCAAGTTTACACATACATTAATGGAAGTAAATGAATTTGTAGATAGGCTAACCAATAGAGGGGTTTTATTTGAGGATCATGAAGTTAAAATTTATTTTCTATGGTTAGAGAAAGTAGTAAGTTTAGCTAAATCTAACAAGAAAATGTTGACTACCTGAATCAAATAATGCTTAATATTTACATTAATTTTTTCCATTGGTAATATTTGATTTATTTTATAACATTAATGTGTTCTCATACAAACTATTTCTTATAATTTTTTTGTTGCATTTATGCTTCAAGGAAACTAACAATCCATATATGGTAAAGTAGACTATGATAGTGCGATGTTTTGGAAATATTACTCTACTAAGATGTAGTGCATAAATAGTAGAGGTGAAATTTTGGTATTGTGAAGGTTTCTATAGGAAAATGTCAAGAAAGGTTTTGAATTATAGAATATTTTTATTCACACAAAAAATTGAAGAAGATCCAAAAATGAAAACCAAGTATTTAGACATTTTATGAAAAATGATGTAGGTATCTAGCTATAGCAAATAAATTGAGATAAGAATTGAATATGTTTGTGAACTCTCAAACTCTGAATGAGATATATGGGACTTGTCAAGGGTTAGGAAGATGAGTACAACTCCTTGTTCTCCAATATATATAAAATTACACTTTGATATATTATGAAGGTATATTTTATAAATTTAAAATATATATATTATAGGATGAGGTATATTATAAGTTTTTCTTTTAATTCCTTCATTAAAATTTTTATGTGAGTCTTTTTGTTTTGTCTCCATATGAGAATTAATGGAATATTTTAGAAAATCTTACAACAAGACTCTTTAACCTTCCTAAATTTGAATGGAAGAAATTTGAAACTATTTATGGATTGGATAGTATCTTCTTCATCTTGCATATTTCTTCCATTTGAGATTAAAATATTTTTAATCTGATGGAAAGATAAATATGTTTTAATAGTAAAATAATTTTTTGAATATTTTAATCATTTAAGTTGTCTTTCAAGAATTTTATGCCTAATGTGATTTCACTTTTTGAATATATTATAATAATAATTAAGTAATTGTTTTTTTAATAAAATGTTGTAAGCTTACTACAATGGTAAGGGCGTTAGCCTCTCTTTGGGAGGTCCAAGGTTCAAACCCCATTCAATATAAGGGGACCGAGACCTTTCATAAAAATATATGTAAAGTGATTGAAAATTTTATTTTTTTAATAATCAAATGACATTAATTCAATCGGTTACATTCTTTGACTTTCAAAGAGGAGACCAAGGTTTAAATATTGCCAAGCAATACATGCATAATTACCAAGTTGTAATACCACTATGCGATTATGATGTAAAATGGATGGGGTTGTCTTAATTCCATATAAACCAATGGATGTAATATGAACCTCTCTCTACCTTTAGAACATAATGCAATCCTCTTTGATTTGAATTAAAACCCAGTCACTTCCCTCATAAATAAAAATAGAGGTTATTGTATTTCATAACCTTGAGGATACAAAAATGTTAACAACCATGACACCAACAAGTCTATTAGAGATTGACATGCATTGTATTCACTATGGAGTAAAAAGAGGTATGCTTTAGAAAAAGGCACACACACAAGACATCTCGAGTACAAAGTAGTTTACTAACCACTATGTCAATTGGTGCATTTGAGTTGGGGATACCATCTTGTATTAAACAAGGAAAGAGCATGCTTTATATTGATAAAATAATAAATAAATTCCATTGGGTTGATTTGAACTAGGAACCTATGGCAGAAGGAATGCATTATTAGTGTTGCATCACTACCTACTAATAGGAATGGAAGGCATACTTGATATTATGCCTCTGGATAGCTTAGGAAGTACATATGCCCACACTTGCATGGGACATGGGCACATGTCCTATGGAGATAATTTAACTATGTTGCAATTTTTTATTTGTTATAAACCTCCTTTTCTCTCATACCAATTATTATGAACCTCCTTTCTCATCCATAGGAAGTAGTACCAAATTGTAGAAATATTAAAAATTGTATTGCTTAATGAATCTAAAAGCATTTTCGGATATGGTGAAAAATAAATATATTAATTCATGAACTCAAATAAGACAAAATATGCAACACATTGCAATTTATTCAAAATATAAATCAAACCTTTAGGTACGGAAATATAATGCAATGCTTCTTATTGGAAGGAAGTCACTCCACACTATCTCTAGGCTCCACGAGCCAAGACTATTACAAGAATACTAGATCTCCAATTCATGCTTACAATGACAATATCCCTCCCTTTTTTCTAATTTTTTTTAGTGAGTTTATAGAGGTTTTTATGAGGATCTTGGTCCCCTCATATTGAGTGGGGTTTAAACCTTGGACCTCAATGTCTCTTCCTTTCAATGACCATCCTATTATGCTATTTTGGGGGAAGTCATAACCCTATCCTTATCCCATCCATTATTATAATAATTTCCTATAGATAGATCTTGGGTTATTTTTAGCCAATATAATTTATGTATGGCTCATCCCAACTATACACTAAAGTTGGGTTATTTATAGCTCATGTCAACTACAAAATATAATATTATTAAGTACCTATTTTGGATACCTAACATACAATACAATATTATATTATTAAGTACCTATACTGGGTACCTAACATTATCACACAAATCAAACTTGCTAATTTAAAATTCAAAATCTTAATTCAAGGATGATCAAGAAATAGTACAATTCAAAAATGACATAGTATAACAAACGGCAACATAAAATTATATAAATAATATAGCATAATATATTTATTGCTTGATTCAAGCCATAATAGAAATAAGAGTGACTAAAATGGTGGTGATTGAGAGATGGTTGGATGTTGCAACTATGGTAAAGGGTCCTCTGTTATTCAAATTTCTAAAGGTGGGAAGGATTTTATTCAAAATTTTGGAGGGCGGGAGGAAGGTTTCAAGACCAATTTTGTTCTGCTTGGCACTACCACTTCTGAGGATGCTCTCAAATCCTTTTCCTTTGGGCGGGAGGATGATCTCAACAATTTTTTTGCTCCACCTGATTTTGCTATTTCCGAGGATACTATCAAAGCTTCTCCTTTGGCTGGCTTCGTTGCTCCCGAGTTTGCCCCTTCCATTCCTTCTCCTAAGGTGGGCCTAGCTAATTCTTCATCTAGCAAGGTCAATTCCTTTTGGAGGGACGACATTCCCTCTACCCCTAAACCTTCCTTTGCTAATGTTTTGGGCTTTTCTTCTTCCTCTGTTGATCCTTCACCCCCACATTTTGAAGTCTCTGGGAATAGAGTTAAGATCCCTGTAAGTGTGGCGAATAAATTTTTAGCCGAGGAATCCTTTTCTCTAGTTGGGAAAGTGGTTGGAGGAAATCCCAATCTTGACACTATCAGGCATTGGGCCTTCTCCAGATGGAAATTTCAAGGGTCCCTACAAATTTTTGGCCTCACTAATGCTTTTTTTGGCATTCGCCTTAATGCCAAAGAAGATGCCATTCAAATTTTGTCTGGTGGACCTTGGTTCCTTGGGTCCAGAAGTGTCTTTTTGATGAAGTGGACTCCTAATTTTGACCCAAAAACTCAAAGCATCAATTTTGCTCCTATCTAGGTTAGACTTCCAAATATCCCCTGGCATATTTGGTGGGAACCTATCATTAAAGCCATTGCCTCGACTATTGGAGATCTGCTCCTTATTGATAGGGTCACTTTGTCCAGATCAAGAATGCATGTTGCTCATTTTTGTGTCAATGCTAATCTTGATTATGCTCTTCCTACCTTCATTGAGCTGGAACATGGGACCTTTCTCCACAAGCAAGCTATTGAATATGAGAACAAACCTCCCTTCTATATTGAATGTCAGACTCAAGGTCATCTTCGCGCTCAGTGCCCCTCACTCAAAAAACAAACAATCATTGTTGAGCCAAATCAGGATACTCAAATCACTGGCAAAGGAAAGGAATTTTAGACACCTTTCAAAAAGGATAAAAGAAGATTTCCTCCTTCTAAAGGAATCACCTTCAGGCCCATCAAGGATCAAAAAATTTAGGATGAACGAGGCAAATCTTCTTTTAGCAAGTCTCCAAATGATAAGGGAAAAAAAGCTTCCTCTTCGGCTGCTCTTAATGAGGTTAGTCTTTTCGCACTTCCTAATCAATTTCAAGTTCTACGAGATTTAGATCCTGAGATTGTTGTTGATGAAATTAATAATCCCAATCCTGAGTCAAATCCCTCTTTGGATCCAATGGAAGTCCAACAAGAACCATCCTCTGAACCCTTGAATGATAATCCCTCATCCTCGGCTACTTTCAATGAAGACCAACCTCTAGTTGATGAGGTTTCCATCCCTTCCTCCTTTTTTGAACCATCTAGTCCTGTGGTTCAAAAAATTTTGCCAACAATTTCAGCCCAAAAATGACCAGAAGCCAGAAGAAATCTCCCATTGATTGTGGAGCTGAAAAAAAGCATGGAAGGCCTTCTAATTCTGATCAATGGAAGCAGGGTGTAAATGAAGATATTTCTAATGGAGTACAAAAAACTCTATTTTCTGTTGGTATTAACCTTTCCAAGGAAGAATCAAAGTGCACCAAACCTCCCCAACTACATGGAAAGGGAGGTAAACGAATCTCTAAATATTCAAAATGAAGATCCTCTCATGGAATGTGAGAGGCCTTAATGGTCTAGCTAAACAGAGGTTAGCTAAATCATTAAGGAAGGAAATCAGACCTACCATTTTTGTGCTCCAAGAAACCAAGGTTAGTGAGCCTCATGATAAAAATATTTGCAATCATATTTGGAAGAATTGTGAATTCACTGCTTGTAACGCCAAAGGTGCTTCAGGAGGCCTGTTGTGCTTATGGAACCCAAACATTGTAGAAGGAAAACTTATCCATTCCAATGATGAGATGATGAGCATCCTCTTTTTTGACAAAGACAATAACTCACCTTGGGTTCTCACAAATATCTATGCACCCAATTCCATATCTGGGAGGTCTCGCATGTGGGATATCTTATCTTCTGTCAGAAGCACTTTTCCAAATCTTCCATGGATCCTCGTGGGAGATTTCAATACTCCTTTGTTTCCTTCTGAAAAGAAGGGAGGGGTTGGCTCCTTTTCCAAAAGTATGGAGGATTTTTAGGAGTTTATTAATGATCACAATCTGATGGATGTAAATTTGAAAGGCAATCAATTTACCTGGTCAAATCGAAGGTGTGGGTCTCAGCTAATTCAAGTCAAACTTGACAGGGTTTTATTTTCTCAGGAAGCTCTTGCCATTTGGGGTGATGCAAATCTTCAATATCTTCTCAAAATTGGTTTTGACCATAGTCCTATCCTTTTAGATACCAACAACCCCAAAATCTTCAAAACTCCTTTTAGGTTTGAAGCTATGTGGATGTTACATCCTGATTTTAAAGAGAGGATGAGTCAGTGGTGGCAATATGATGTTCAAGGAACTCCTTTTGTTTTAGCCTAGAAACTCAAGACCATCAAAGAAAATATAAAAATATGGAATAGAGATATCTTTGGAAATCTCTTCCAGAACAAACAGGATATCAAGAACAGGTTAGCCATAATTGAAAAAGAGAGCCAGGAAAGAGGAGATTATTCTGCTGAGGTGAGAAGTGAAGAGAGGAACTTATTAGCTCAATATCACAATATCCTTCAATGTGAGGAAACCTTTTGGAGATAGAAGTCTCGTGACATTTGGCTCAAACAAGGAGATTCCAATACAAATTTCTTTCATGTTTCTACTATGAGACACCGAAGCAACAACAGGATTAAAGAAATTCACAGCCAGGATGGAAGGATCATTAATGATATCAAGGAAATCAGATCTGAAGGGATAGCTCATTTCATGCAATTGCTCCAGGAGGAATGCATACCTAACTCTCAAGTTGCCATGGACTTCTTCCTTCAATTTATTCCTCATATTATTTCTGATGACATTAATAGTAGACTTACTATTGTTCTTTTTGATGAGGAAATTAGAGTTGCTCTGTTCTCAATGAAACCTGACAAAGCCCCTGGTCCTGATGGTTTCCCTCCAAGATTTTTTCAAGCCTTTTGGGATTTAGTTGGTCAGGATGTTTGTGATGCCATAAGAGAAATCCAAATCTCTAAATTTATTCCCAGAGGCTTCAATTCCACCTTTATTGTGCTTATACCAAAAAATCTGAATGCAAGCAATTTTAATGAATTTAGGCCGATCAACCTCTACAATGTTATATACAAAATTTTAACAAAAGCCATTACTATCCGCCTAAGAGAGGTGATGCCTTTAATCATAAATCAGTGTCAAGGAAGCTCTGTCAGAGGAAGATCCATCTTGGATGGCATCATTTCAGTTCATGAAGCAATTCATTCCATATCCTCCAATAAAAGAGTTGCTTTCCTTCTTAAACTTGACATGAACAAAGCCTATGACAGACTCAATTGGGATTTCCTTTTGGCCATCTTGAACAAGTTCAAATTTCATTCTGATTGGATTTCCTTAATCAAAGGATGTATTTCCTCAACTTGGTTTTCTATCCTCATTAATGGCTCTCCTGTAGGATACTTTCAGAGTAGTAGGGGTTTAAGGCAGGGGGATCCTTTATCTCCTCTTCTTTTCATTATTGTTGCCAAGGCTTTAGGCAGATCAATCCTGGCAGCAAAAAATGCAAGTCTAATTTCTGGACTTCAAGTTACCTCTCAATGTAATCCCATCACTCACCAACAATTTTTTGATGACACCCTGTTGTCTACCTTTGCCTCCGTTAATGAAGCCAAAATCATCAAGCGTATTCTCCTCTTGTATGAAGAAGTTGTTGACCAAAGGATAAATTTTCAAAAAAGCAAATTATATTTTCTTAATACTCCTATAAGAAGACATAATATCATTGCCAATATCCTTGAATGTTCCATAGCCCATCTTCCTTCATCCTATCTGGGCTTACCTCTTTTTATTGGAAATGCCAAAGAAAGCCTATGGGATAATGTTATTGAAAGACTGCAAAAAAAGCTTTCTACCTGGAGAGGTAATATTTTGTCTCAAGCGGGTAAAATTACTCTCACCATGGCCTATCTCCAAAGTATCCCAATTTATTTCCTCTCTTTTTTCAAAGCTCCTGTAAATGTTTACCAAAAAATAGAAAAAATCCAAAAACATTTTCTTTGGACAGGGTCGAAAAATAGACACAGATTTCATTTAGTTGCTTGGGATAAAGTTTGCAAACCCAAAGACTAGGGAGGTTTAGGGCTTAGAAGGATCCATCTTCTCAACCTTTCTCTCCTTGCTAAGCAATCCTGGTGACTCATTTCCAATGACAATGTTGATTGGGTTAAGATTATGAGAAGGAAATATCTTCAGACTTCTGAATTCCTTTTTGGTGAGGTTCCTTCTACAGGGTCCGCTTTTTGGAAATCCATTTGTGTGGCTCGCTCACTTTTAAAAAAGGGATTAATATGGCAATTTGGGAATGGCAAGTCCATTTTCTTTTGGGAATACAAGTGGCTTGGTGATCGTCCTCTCATCCAGATTCCTATGCTTCAAAGGTTAATCAACATTACCAAACATCTGGTTGGACCGTTAGTGGTTGATTTCATTTCTTCAACTAACGGAACCATGAGCTGGAAAAGACTTGATTTCCCTAATTATGAGGCTGAAATTTTATGTTTGCAAGCTCAGTTATCTTCTATCAAAATTCCAGCAGGAGATTCTATAGATCGTCCAATTTGGGAACCTATTGATTCTAGAGAATTCTCAGTCAAATCAACTTATCTACTTTCTCTCAATACTTTTGAAACTCCTATTCCATTTAAGCTGGTTTGGACCAAGTATCTGACTCCCAAAATCACCTCTTTCTCTTGGCTTTGCATTCAGGATCGAATCCTTACAACGGAAAACCTAATAAAAAGGGGCATTCTTCTTCCTAACAGATGTTACCTTTGTCTTTCTGAATGGGAATCTACTTCTCACCTATTTCTGTTTTGTTCCTTTTCAAGAATGGTGATTAGCAATATTTTTCTTAAATTCCATTTAGTTTGGGCCTATCCTCCTTCCATTGTTGAGTTGTTCCTCTAGTGGCCAAATCCTTTCAAGAATCCTGTGCTCAAAGGATTATGGAAATTTTGTTTACAACATTACCTTTGGAAAATTTGGCTTGAACGTAATAGAAGAGTATTCGATAAAAAAGCCTTGGATGCTGACCTCATTGCCAATAAGATCATCCTTTATGCCAAAGAGAACGTCCTCATAGCCCCTTTTGATCCTTTTCCTTGTCCACATTTTGAGAAAGCTATCCTCAAATCCTGTCATATCTACTTAGATACTTCAAGACCGGTCAATCCTTCATCTTCTAGAACCAACATCAAGTGGCATCCTCCTCCGGTCGGATGGGTTAAGCTTAACTTTGATGGAGCCGCAAAAGGAAATCCTAGTAATGCTGGAGCTAGAGGAATTCTTCGTGATCACCTTGGCAATTCCATTTTTGCTTACTCTAAACCTTTGGGTGTTCTTTCCAATCATTCTACTGAAGCCAAGGCTTTATGGAGAGGCCTCCAATTCATCAAAAATATTCCAAGGAATATCATTGTGGAAGGAGACTCTCTAAATATAATCAATTATTTAAAAACTTCCAAACCTAGCAGTTGGAGGATTAGAACCATAATGGAAGAAAGCAAACAAATCCTACTTCAACAGAATGACACCATTGTTCAACATGCTTTCAGGGAAGCCAATTCTATTGTTGACAGATTGGCTAACATCGGAGTGAATGCCCAAGGTTTGTTGATGTGGACTGACATTCTTCCTCCTAAAGTTGTTGAGCTCGTCAGGCGTGATCAAAATGTTGGTAATCATGATGAATCTTGAGCTCCTTATTCACTTTATTGTTTGATGCTTCCTTTCTCATGTGAAGCTTTGGGTTTATTTCCTAATAATTAAGGAAGATTTTAATTTCATATTGATGATCTTTTTACACCACTTGCATTGTCTTACCTCAGATCATGTTCACATGACCCTTTTTTATATGATTTTAGGTTATCCACCACCTTTTATTCCATCCTATGCTTATTTTTTGATAACCAACTCTTTTTGGAATCCCAATGCAAAGCCCAGCATGATCTTTAATCATGCCTTCCCCATGCTTTTTTATTTTCACCATTTGGATTTTTTGAGAATCATCTATTACCATTTTTCTTTCTGCATTGTTCCGAGATTTATTTTGGTGAACTTTCCAATCCTTTACATTTCTTGTGCCAACTCCCCCTGTTGGCTCCATTTTTTTAGCATCCCCAAGAGTCAACCTTCTCAGTGGATTTTGAATTTCCCAATTACCTGCTACAATTTTTGACATCAGAAAATCCTCCTTGTTACCAGTTCTAGCCAATACCCTCCACTTTTTCCTCCTCTTTGTTGTTCTCTATTTTTAATCATGAAGGAAGGAAAACCTGTGTTTATCGAACCTAAGATGTTTGAATTAAAAGCCATTGCTAATTACATATTAAAATACAAAGGTGAGCTTATTAAATTTTTTAAGATGTTCTCTGGCGTCAACGGGGAGGTGACCAATGCTTTTGCTACCTCCTGAGACAATGGCATTGTTACCATTCATGGCATGGATTTTTAGATCACTATGGAGCTGCTGGCTGAACTGACGAGACAAAATCTTGATGACAAGGTGATTAGGAGGAATAAGCACAATTAGGATGTAGAGTTAATTCACTTTGAGAAGAATTCTATGATCCACAAGTTGCATAAGAAATGTTTGTATCGCCACTAGGGTTATGCATAAGGGGTCGGCCCCAAAATATATTTATAAAAATTTGGCAAATCGGTTTCAAAATCTAGGTGAATAGTTTCAAAACACATGTAGAAGGTTCACTATTATTAGGGGTAATGTTGAAAATTTAAACTTAAAATGGTCAAATTATTATAAAATTGAGGCGAATTGACAAAAAAAAATTGCACCCAAAAATTATTGGCTAATGGACCCTGGTCAAGGATCCCAAATATTAGCCAGTTACAAATTTTGAAAATCCTAATTTTAGCCAATTTTATGAAAATAGCCACTATGCATAACCCTGATCACCATCACCTCTCTACACCTTGGAAGGAAATCCTCAAACCCATTATGCAGTTTTTAACTGCTGATAATACTAAATCTCAGCTTTGTTGCTTCCATTTAGCCTTCATTAACCATTTTCGTGAAGCTAAAATGATGAACATCCCAACCACACTTTACTGGTCCATGGATTACGCAATAATATCCACCTGTACCAAAAAGGAAGAGGGTTTGCCCTATCACCAGGGACTTTTTAGAATCCTTTATAGGTTCCTTCTCCTAAAATTTCCCAAAGGAAATATCCCCACCCTAGACTCTGATGAAGAAAACTCTTCTTCGATGCCCAGCCTTAAAGCCTCTAGACCAAATATAAAGGACAAGAGTGACATACCTCATTCTAGTTCCAATATCAATAAAAAGGTTAAGGTTGAAAAAATGCCTGTTCACTGTTCTTGGAGACTCAAATTCAAGGAAGTTTCTAAAACCCCTCCTTCCACTTCTGATAAGCCCATGAAGGATCTTTCCAACTCCCCTAATATTGTTGAAAAATACATCCATAAGCTTGTTGTCCATGCCACTTTTGTTACCATTGACCATTTGGAATCTGCCCATATGGCTATTGGGAAGGCAATTTCAAAGCTCAAGGAACAACATCAAGTGCTCAACCTTCTTTTTTCTGTGATTATTTTGAGGATATTCCAGCCATTTATGCTATGGAGGTACATTCTGACATCAAGGTTGATTCTAAGTATGAGGATGTTGTGGATATCATGAAGGAAGCCTGCATCGAAGCCCCAAAGGATGCACCAAAGGATGATGTGAAGGACGCCAAGTTGGAGGTTGTTGTTACGTCACCAATGCAGACTGACATACCCTTATGAGCTTTTCTGCTGGTCCTCCTATAGATGACTCACTCTTAGATTTCTTCCTCATTTTTTGTTCCTTTCTCTTGGAGGATTTTGTCCTCTTTGGTTCTGCTGGTTGAATTCCTATCACTTTTTGTTCCTTCCTTTTCGAGGATTTAGTCCTTTTTGGATTTGTTGGTTGAAAGCCTCTTAGTTTTTTTTCCTCATTTTGTTTCCTCTAAGGTTTTTCCTTTATGTTCTACTATTGTATAAGGCATTGGGGCACCTTTCAAATGCCCCTTTTAATAAAAATATTAACTTACCAATATATATATATATATATATATATATATATATATATATATATATTTCATTACTCAAAAAATAGAGTACAATTAAAGCATTTTATAAGAAGATATGTGAGGCTATAACATTATATTCATTACTCACACCTTTGCAATTAGGTGTGCATATATTTTTATAGTATATTTTTGGTCTGTTGGAAATCCACCATATTGAATGTAGGTCACCCACATGGAAATGTGGTGATTCATCTTCCATGAGTTACAAAGTGCATTTAATAATATATACATATGACTTGTCTATTCATAATTTATGTTCTACAATTGTTTCAACATGGTTAGAGATGCATTTTGGCTATAAAAATCTTTAAATAGAAAATTACTATTTTTAGTAAAAAAAAAATTGCATTTTTTAGGTCCTCTAGAGTGTTTTTCAAAATATTGTTAGCAACTATGTCTACAACAAAGTTGTTTGTTAAAATTATCATTCTTCATTTAATATTTCAAATGCTTCTTTAATGAATCAAAATAGAGTCCCAAGCACAAAGTAATACCCCTAATAATGTGGTTAGGGTAAAAAGATAGATGTTCAAGCATTTTTGGGCATAAAACAATGCCCCATGTCATCAAATTATGACATCAAGTGCAAACATTATTTCTTTAACTATTTTTTGTAAGTCATTCTCCTTGGTGACCAATTTGTCCTACCTTGATAACTCTATACATCTAAACAAACTACCTTCTAGTGGTCCATAGCAAATCATTTAACATCAATAGTTTGATCCTCCTCCACTAGTGTTAAATTATCTGGATTGAGTTTTTCAATGTCCAACATTATGCTACTATAGAAGTATCCAAGATGCGTAATAAGGCTTAAGAATTTAAATAATTAAGATTGTATGCAACCTAGAATAATATGAAAGATTCAATTCAAAGGCATTTTCTCCCACCTTGTTGTTTATGGTGTATGGTCCATAGCAAATCATCCTATAGGGCCCTAGAAGTCTCGCTTTCTATAGACGTAATCATACTTTATATCCAACCTTGAATTGATGTGTGACCTAATGTTGGTCATGATATTACTTGTATTTAGTATTTTTTTCAAGAAGTCATAGACATATCATCGAATATGTTGAATCTATTCCACAAAATTGGTTTTCTTTTTTGCTTCTTTATGTCCATGAGATGAGTAATCCATGGATTTCATAGGTAGACCTACATCAATGGGTGCCAAGGGTTGGAACCTAAAATATACAAGAAATGGGTTGTGTTTGATAGATTTATGTACACTTAGAATTATACATCCAAAGAAGATGCACAATAAATCAATTTACAAATTTTATTTTGACATAAATCTAGGGATGGAAGGTTGTGGATATGGTAAACTTTGTGTCCATAATGCTCTAGAGGATAGACTAAAATATGCTCAAAAATATGTTACCTATATCAAATACAATGGAATTTAGCAAGCCAAAGTTGAGCCACACATGATTAAAATAAAGCTCACCAATATTCCCAATTGAATTGTATTTCTTACAATAAATCATGATAACCAAATTTGAAAATGATAAACTATAAAATTATAATCATTACCATGCTTAGATGTGAGCAAACCTCATAGTAAATCCATGGAGACAAATTCCTAAGGCTTGGATGGCACTGGCAATGGTGTATGCAATCCCTCCTTCTTATTTTTTAGTTTTGTAATAGTGTAAGGGGTACATGATTTAATGTACCTCTCAACATCACTCCTCATTTTGGGTCAATAGAAGTACTCTTGAAGAATTACAAATATTTTTTCCACCCTTAAGTAGCTTGATACTTTACTTAAGTGTGCTTCCAAAATCATCTTTGAGCACTCACCAGCTAAAGTAAAAATATATCCCATGTGACAAAGGAGGTTATCTTGCAAATAAAATTTAGAAATACTCTTACCCACACAAAAAACTTGGTATGCATCTATAAAATAAGAATTTATTTCATACAAGGTGGACCAATTAGGGTGAAGAACACAAGCTTATACTGAGAGAGGGTGTGAACAGTATAAGATCACTTTTTACTTTTCTTTCCCAAATAATATTATGCAATATATCAATAACAATATCAATAGTAGTAATAAAATCAATGCACAAATCACCACACACAATAGAGACACCAATTTAACGTGGTTCACCTAATGTGGGCTTCTCCACAGAGAAAATATTTCACTAAAATTTTCTCAACAGATATCTTGAGAATCCTTTCCCTATTACAATGTTTATGGAAATCTATCCAAAGGAGACACAAATATCCTAATCAAGTTTGTAGATATCTATCCATAGGAGACACCAATCTCCTTAGTTGGTTTGTGGATCTCTATCCATAGGAGAACTCCTTCTCCTCTACTATGGCTAATTATTCTCTATAAGACTACTACCTCCACTACTCTGGCTTGTGGATATCTCTCCACTTAAGACTCCTATCCTCACTTATAATACCTCTATCATCACTACCCTGGATAATGGATATCTATCCATTGGAGACTACTATCCTCTGCTCTATCACCTCCAAAGCTTGCTCTTAGCTCTATCTTAAATCTACACTAAACACAGTCCTTTGGTCTAGCACAAATCTGCTCAATCTCTATCTCAAATATGCACTAAACACAATCCTTCGGTCTAGCACAAATTTGATCAATATCTATCTCTAATCTATACTAAACATAGTCCTTAGGTCTAGCACAAATCTTCTCAATATCTATCTCTGATCTGGTACAAACATGTCCTTAAATTTGCACCAAAATATATCCTCAAATCTATCCTCAAGCCTTGACACAAAGCTTGACCCAATAACTAATCAACTCTATTATATCTACCCCAAACCTTAACTCAAGGTTTGAACAAATCAATCAATAAACTCTACTCTCAAGTCTTCTCAAAGACTTGCTTCAAATCTATCCATAAGTCCTTTCTAGAACTTGCTCAAACTGCTCAACAAGTCTTCACCAATACTTACCTCAAATATGCTCAACAAGTCCTCACTAGAACTTGTCCAATCTACTCAAAAATTCTTCACTAAGACTTACCTCAAATCTGCATTGTAAGCTTCCACAAAATCTTACTCAACTCTGTCCTTAAGTCCACTCTAGAACTTACTCAAATATGTCCACAAGATTTCACAAAATCTTATTCAACTCAACTCAATATTTCACATCAAACCTCTTCAATCACACAAACAAGTTTCACATAGAATCTTGTTTCAATATCATGGAAAAATATAGAGAATGGTTAGATACTCAATATGTTTCACACTCACAACAATACTTAATCACTTTAAAACTCTCTTGTTTAACCACAGAAACATATGGAGAATGGTTAGATACTTAATATGTTTCACTCTCACACAACACTCAATCACTTTCAAACTCTCTTCAAATAAATTAAGAATAAAGAACAATTTGTTTCACAAAACTTGAACTATCACTCCAACACTCTCAATCAACTATGCTCAACCAACTCCACTCAATCAATTACTTAATGAGACACAACTTGTTTACAAACCCTAAACAAGTGTTTCACTCTACTTCCAACAACTCACACTATGAATCTCAATCCTTGACTCAAGATGATTCCTCATTCACATAACAATGATACTCATGTTTTTTTCACAAACCCTAATCATGCACATGAAGGTTTACTCAAATATTTCCAACAATGCTTATCAAAAAACCTCACATAACAATGATACTCATGATCTTTCACAAACCCTAGTTCAAGATAGTTCTCAATATCTCACTCAAATATTCTCACAAACATTAACCAATCATGCTCATGAAAGCTTACTCAACAATGCTTATCAAACAAAACTTTTCACTCCAACTTAGCATTCATAACATTCAACCCAACAATATTTCACTCACAAGGAAGATATGCTCATACCTTTTGTTTGAAGGAGATTTGACCTCAACAACTGTCTCAAACACAATCAACCTCTTTGCCAATATCAAAGGTTAGGGAGCAAAAACCTTCTCAAATTTTCATTCAAATGTTACCTCAAAATATTTCACCATACAAAAAATTAAATCTCAATTACACCTTATAATCTCCACTCTTCAAAATATTAGCAAAAATTAAACAATTCACTTCAACAATAAAATTTCATTATCCACCTTATTACTCCTCTCAAAAATTTAACATAATAAACCTTTATTTAAAATCAAATATAATTCCCTTTAAAACCTTATTACTCCTTCTAAAATCACAATATAATATTTAATTTGATAAACCTTATATCTCCCTCTTAACTACCTTGCAAACCACCTTTACAATCTTAATACAATGACTTCGCGTAATTTTTGCTCAACAAAACCTTAATTAAAAATTAATTTTTGGTGTGCATACCTTATTCTCTTTTCTTCTTAGAAAAATTCTCATGATGGGATTCAAATGTGTCACCTATCCTCTCCAAGCGCCTTAGCACATAGACGTCCATCACTTGGGCTACGTGCCCTCATGTGAACCAAAGGTGCACCTTGTCACCTTTAAACTCTGCCTTCCCGCTTAGCAAAAATGAAACTCTCTTCCCTTCAGCAAAAGGCATCTGCGAGGATCGAACACCTGACCTCACATTCCACAAATGCCTTACCATAGCCCCTAGTTGCCACCTGCGCTACCGGTCACTTCAGAATATGTTTTGCGCTCTGCTTTACCTTAGCCTTTCTCTTCTACCCAATAGCTTTTAAACACATGCAAATTGCTCTCCCTTTGGCACTCAAATTTTTGGTTGCATAAATGCTTAATTGCATGGATACCTTCTAGCCAAATAACTTTGGCATATTTATATTATTTTTGATGCACTTCAACAACATCGGTGGGATATTCAAATTATAAAATTTGAATTATATATTTTGACTTTAGGCACCTTGAAAATATTATTATTTAATTTTAAATTTTAACCTTAGGGTTAAAATATTTAAAATTAAATAATTAAACCCTTAATCCACAAATCTATCATATGGGGTTTTTAGGAGATTTAAAATGCAATAACTCTTTGGAATTTATTTTTCATAAACCCAACCTGTATCTTTAAATATTATAATATTAAGTATTATAATACTAAAGCTGCTTCTTTGCCTTTTTGGAAAAACCACCAGAGAATATTAATGAAACTTGAACATCAACCTTGCCAAAAAAAAAACTTGGATATGAATACCTGGATGACAATAAACTTGGTCATCATATTTTTGACATCAATGACAACAAAAATTCCTCATATTTCCAACAGAAGGATCATGCCCATAAAAATCAAGAATATTGGTGAGTGTTATGATTTAAGATCAACTCAAGCAATTAACTATTAAATAGGAACTCCTTTCTTGTGCTTTATGATCACATAAAATTGCTACATGTGGTAAACTTTTGATGTCTTTTGTTCCTTAACTTACTTTGTATCTGAATAAACTCTAGAGGTTTATGATTTATATGGATGATGATTTACTTTCCAAGATGCAATGCTTCCAATGTGTACATGCTTCGATAATGATATTGATCTCTTTATCATATGTTTAGTATTATGAAATTGCTTTATTAAATGTTTCATTGTGATAAGTGATTGGATGCCAATGTTGTATGAGGATAGATTCCAAAGCGTACTCTAATCCATTAGTCATTACCTTAAAAGGTTGATGCAGGTCAGGTACAAAAAGTGTAGGAGTTGAGAACAAGTGGTCCTTCAACTCTAAAATGCTTTCTATTGTCTTCCTAGAGGAACTTAAATTTGGTATCTCCTTTGGTCACTTGGTGTAGTTTCCAAGCAATGTGTGAGAACCCTAATACAAATATTTGATAGAAATTAGAAAGACCCAAAAATTCATGAAGCCTGTTAGAGTCTTTTGGATAGGCCAATATCTAATGACCTAAATCTTCTTGGGATCAACATGGATTCCTTCTTTTTCAACAATATACCCAAGGTACTAAATCTTTGCCATGCCAAATGTCTAAATTAAAATATAGCTTTTATTTTAAGAATATGAAGTACCTATCAACCATGTTGTAAATATTCCTTAAATGTCTTACTATATATGAGAATGTCATCTAAGCAGACTACCACAAATGAGTTGGTGTGGGTACATAGGATGTCATCCATCATCCTCATGATTGTGGTAGGTGCATTGGTCAATCCAAAAGGTATAACAAAATATTCATATAATCCCTCCTTAGATTTAAATGAACTCTTCCATAGGTTACTCAGTTCTATGGGTATTTTATAATAGTTGAATTTGAAATCAATTTTGATGAACTTTACACTATAGATATGGTCCAAGTAGTCATCTATCTGATGGAGTGGATAGAAGTTCTTCAGAGTGATTTATTTAAATGTTTGTAGTCAATAGAGAATTTCCACATTTTATCTTTCTTTGGAGCCAAGACAAATGGATTACCACATGGTGAAGCACTTGGTCTAACAAGCCCCTTTTAAATCAATTGTTGGATCGACCTCCTAATTCAATCTTTTTCAAGGATTGGTCTATGATAAGTAAGTACATTAAGCGAAGGAGAATCAATAACTAAATTAATAGAATGCTTTATCTTACAATGAAGTGAAACCTACTTAGTGACTTGAACAAGTCATTATATTCCACTAAAATATGATGCATTTGCTTCTATTATATAGGGCCAATGATTGATGCAACAATGGTCCTCTTGCTTTATGGCTTGATTGTTAATAGAATGAATTTCCTTGTTTTGACTATCATATTTCTATATTTTTAGAAATTATTAAGGGAATAGAGATAAGAGGAGATAACTCTTATATCCTAAAGCACTAACCTCTGATAGTGATGATGACACTTCAAGGCATGGACTAATAAACACCATGTCTCTTCCACATAAATGGTTGGCCTAAAATCACATCATAAGAATCCAAATGTATAATATAACATAAAATTTAATATTTTAAGTGCTTGATGGCATAGGAGAGGGTACATTTTTTAGTGACATATATGTATCCCCTATTGTAATAATCCAATATGATATGGTCATGGATGGTGTGCCTAGCAAATTCATATCCTTCACTATGTGAGAGAAAATTAGATTCTTTTGACTCCCACTATAAAAAATGAAATATAATGGTTTATCCATATATTTTTTTCTTGTGAATCCTCTAGTGTAGCATATATGGTGATAATCATCACATTTTGTTCAAATTTCATGATTTACTTTCCTCTATTGTCAACTTATGGATGTAGAGGTAATGGTAAAATGGATTTAGAGGGTTGATATTTAGCAAACAGTGATTAAATTTCTTGACACTCCCTCAATTATGAATTTATCTTGTGATATGTTGGATTCTATAAAATTCAACACCCCTATTTTTAACTTCCAAATAACCCATTGGTCTATTGGTCTATAATAAATTTAATCCATTTGTTATAATATTCTATTTGCAATTTTTTTTACATAGTCTTACTTGTTAAACTATATTCCCCTTTAATATTCCCATCCAATAGGAATGTCACATCAACTCCAAGCTTTATTGGTTCACTTGATTCTTCATGTGTAAATTAAAATCTATCCCTTTGTATTATTTAGCATGCCCATATTTAAACTTCGTTCATATCCCCAAATCATCTACCACTTGTATTAATCCATGTATCTCAAGTCAAACTAAGTTGATGATAGTCTTCCTTCACATATGCCCTTGCTTGCAAAATGATATTCCATATAAATCAATCACCTTTTCCTATTTTCCATGGTCCTCATCGATACAATCATTGCAAATTTATCACAACCATAAAAAATCCCATGAATAAATCTCTCCCTTTGACTCTTCAAGTGTCTCTTTGCTTATATGGCATCCAGATCATGATCCACAATCCACATTCACCCTTGTATCACCAATAAATCTAATCCATTAATGTATTCTCTATTGGAAGGTCAATCACTCCATAGTCACCCATAATAAATAAGATAATTTCTCCTCATTTATCCTAATATGAACATATATGTCTTAGATCAAGTCAAATTTAGATCACATATGCCAAAATTTTATTGCATTCACTAGATGATCCACAATGCTCCACATGTTCCCCATCCAAAAAAGCCACCAAAAGTCCTTATCAAGCATAGTCTGTGGTAGAATATCAATGGTCCATATTAATCTAAAGAGTAAATTCATAGTCTACATAATCATACTTGGAACTCTATTAATTGTTAATAATAGTTTTTGTAGTTTGCAATGCTCCACATGTCATCAAATAATGTCATTAACAGTTGACTAAACCATTGAAAAAGATCAATGGTATACATTAGCTCAAAAATATTCATCATTATTCAATATTCATCAGTAAGTCTTTGTAAATTGATTAATTATTTCTTTGACATATCTGATGAACAAGGTTCCTCGAGTCAAGATCCTATAGTCCAAAAATGGCCACATGTAAGAAAAGGTGAATATATTAAATGAACTCAATCCACTTGCTAAATATTTAATAGCCAATATTGGATCTTGAGACATCACGAACAAATAATATTAAATAGGGAATAGAATATGTATAAATATGAACTATTCAATGTCTAGGATTGGTTTTATTGGATCACTCGAATGATTGTGATTGATTGAATACCTTAATAAAAAAATCAGGATAGTTCTAGTGGATTAGATTTAATCATGATAGCACATGAACAATTGAGATAAAATGATAGAAAAGGATAAATATTATATGTAGGGTGTCTATGGCCAATTTTTAATCATAAGGAAACATCAACAGGCAATATTGAATAGGATTACATGACCAAATAAATAAGAAATTTAAGGGATAATATTAAATGCCATATTAACATGAATGACTAAGATTAAACCATATAAAATATAAATATCATAGGCAAAGACTAAGACTCATCAATGGTCAAGATATAATTTTGAGAAGAGATCAACAGTTAGGTTCTATTTGAAAAACTAGAAAGATTCAAAGGAAATCCAAACCATTGACAAACCAGACTATATCCTTAGAATATCACAACGGATGAGGTCATGCCATGAGGTAGGTGATAAACAACAAGATCCCAAACATCCACCTCTAAATTATTGGCTTTAATTCTAAAGCATAATAGACAAAAAATATTCTATATAATAAGGTTGATAATAAAACCCCACATATCAACATAAAAATGATTGATGACTATTGTTGGGATGAAAACACTGGTTAAATTTAGCCTAATTTTGTCACAACCCTCACATTTAAATTGTCAGATCAGGGAGCTCAAACAATTTTGAAGTGCCATGGTTCAGGCCAATCACAATACCATTCTTGAGATGAGTGTGCATTAACCTATCATTTGGGGGTGTTTATAAAATGGCATTGATTCATCCACACCAAAGGAAAACTATGCATAAATGAAAGTACAAGAAATTAAATCAAACCACACTACATTGGAAATTAAACGAAAGCAGTAAACACACCTTGCGTAATTTAAAAGAAACACACTAAAGCAATTAAATAAGCTAAGCTAGAAAATAGTAAAATGTAGGGGAGGAATACTAGCTTGGAGTGGGCCCAAGCTCCAGCAGATCCCGCTCGATTGATCACAAAGACAATACGCTAATGAAGGAACTCTCAAGCTTTTATTAATAGTGCAATGCAATGTTACATATGATAATATTCTCAAAAAAATTGCCTCCCATATTTTAGAGAAGTTCGTGTGTTTATATAGCACACACAGGACTTTTTGTTACAGTGCTGTTAGAATAAAAGGCTTGGTTACAGTCTAAACTGAGATAGTTTAGTTACTGTAATAGGTGCACGATAAACAACTTTTCATATTTTCTTGGTGATAGAATGATCTTTGCATTGTTCACAATTTTCTTTCATTGAGTGGTTACACATTCATCCACTCTAGCTGGGATAGCTCATACATTCAATGGTCTCCCACAGATAGCCTACGTGACGTGGAACTGAAGGTTTATTGTGGTCAATGGGGTCCTTTGCAGCCATCTGATCAACGTGCTTAATCATTGTGTAAGGTGCTTGCTTGGAACCTACTTGAGTAAGGTGCCTTCTTGGAGCCTACTTGAGTAAGGCGCCTTCTTGATACCTACTTGAGTAAGGTGCCTGCTTGGTGCCTAATTGAGTAAGGTGCTTGCTTTAGTAAGGCACCTACTTGAGTAAGGCACCTACTTGAGTAAGGCGCCTGCTTGAGTAAGGTGCCTGCTTGAGTAAGGTGCCTACTTGAGTAAGGCACCTACTTGAGTAAGGTGCCTACTCAATATACCTTAGACTCATGAAGCAGAAGCATGCCAGGTCCATGTAGGACCTCGACTGAGCAAAAGATGACAAAATCAAAAAATATCTACACAAAACACACTTCACACACAAATTAGATAATGCACATAATTTTATTAAATAGATACATAATAATTCATAAAAATATACAACTCGTATTATATTGCCATGCAAAAACCATTGGAACTCATACAAAAATATGAGCATATCTGATGCTCATCATCCCCCCATACCTAATATGTGCCATGCCCTCGTGGCACCTAAAACCGATAGTCACCTCCTCCCATTGGTTGTACCCTTTTACTTTTTATTTTTATTGGTGGCCTTGGCTTTCCCTTCATTCTGAGGCTTTCATTTCTACTGAGGGGCACTGGTTTGTTGTGGGGTATTTTTGGGTTGTGTTGTCCTTCGGCTATGCTAGATTTTGACTATGTTGGGTTGGCTCTCATCCTTCGATTGCTGGCTTCCAATTATGTTGGCTATGCCTCCCTGTCCTACTCGGTCCAACACCTATGCTTGGTACCGTGACCATAGTTTTTTCTCCTCTTTGGAATGCAGCCTCCACTTCCTACCATAGGTCAGCATGTTGAGGGCATAATTCTTCGAAAGGAATATCGGAGTCATCCCTTTGTCGTATGACCATGCTGGCTTTGTATAGCTAAATATCTTCAAGGGTGAGGCCAATTTTTTCTTCTGTGATCACTACCACCTCTACCTCTGGTCCGAATACCCCCCATATTTCCAACCATTTCCTCATTTTGGAGGGCCGACCCTATGACAAACCATATATCTCCTAGAATTGGTCATCCATAGTAGGGTCCACACAAATGCTAGGCCCCCTTTTAGCCTTCTTGGCAGCTTTTCTAGCTACCTTTACCACCTCAAACTCTTTGTGGAGTTTTTCAAATTTTTCTTTTTGCTCAGTAAAAGCCTGCATGCCTTCTACCCATTCTTTGTTCGATTGGGGGTTCGGTTCGGTGAACATAACCTTGGCATTTTTCTTGGCCCTCTTCTATGATGTCTGAGGTGCCTTCCCCTTGGGCCTCTTTGGTATTATGGTAGTCTACATGGGTATATCCTCCTTCCCCATTGGGAGATGCCTCCCTGTTGTTGTTAGAGGGTTCAAGGATCTACCCCTCTGGTCTTAAATCACCCGTAGTTGTCTCCCCTATTTCATGGTCACCCAGTGACTACTCTACGGGTCCTTCGGGTATGGGTCCTTCAATTGTAGATACCTGGTGCTCCTAAGAGTCCTCCTTGGCATATATTTTAGTACCTTACCTCTAGATCTGACCCGAGTGCTCCTCATCATCAATAATATCGATTAAGGGGGTTCTATTTGAAAAATAGAATTCCCCTATTCCTCTGCCATCACTCTATCGGAGGTGAACTATCTCTCTACTTCTTCATTTTAGGCATCCAACTTAACTACCCCAGATGAGACTACCCTCTCTGGTGAGGTTGGAGAGTTCATGGGCACTTCAATTGCCCAATATATTTGGGTGGAGGTATCTCGTATTTCCACCACCCTGGCCTGCAACTACTAATTTTCTACCCTAAGCTACTAAATCAGTTGTTGTAGCTAGGCTATGGTGGCCTCCTACCTCTAAAATTTCCTTGTAGTCATCTCCTTGAATTCATCAAATAGCACCTACATCGTGAAGTTCTCACTCTGCCCAGTGAGGTCCTCTTCTATCGACACATCAAGCTGCTGTTGTAGGCCTATTGAAGACTGCGGGTCCTATGGACTATGAGCAGCCAAATTCTATAAGGTTTGGGCTATGAATCCAACCTCCATGTCTTCTTTTTCTTCCTCACTCAACAAAATTAGTCATCATAGGCATCTTCAGTCATGTATGCACTCTATCCGATGAGCTATCGATTTAGGGCTGGAGGACTCCAGCCTATCCTCTGTATAATCGAGTAGAGGAATCTGCCCTTCTTCCACAACATCTAGTGAGGTTTGGGGTTATTCCCCTTCTTCTTCGACCATTCCTCATAATTCAGCCTCCTGTCATACTCTAGCCATTGCCTGCATCTATGCACCAGAATGTTCAAACCATGCTTCTTCGACCATTTCTTGTAATTCATCTTCCTGCTCTGCTTCAATTGTTGTCTACATATGCACACTAGAATGTTTAGCCCCTACTATTGATGAGCCCCCTTGTGTTCCTCAACATGTCGTATTAGGGCTATAATTAGCCTATGATGGGCTAGGGCAGAGGCTACTCCTCTCTAGTATCATGATACCTCATCCTTCAGGGTGCTTGCTAGATAAAATGGCACATTAATATTTTGCCCATGCACCAAGTGATTCAAGAACTGCATGTGGTTCGTGTTCAGGTGCGAGTACTTCCCTGTGCATGTGAAGTATCTCACAACCTATTTGAAGAGCTTTCATAGGTGCATTGGTAGTCCTTGCTTTGGGAGCCCTCTGTATTCAAGTCATACATTCATTTTCTTGAGCAACAATTTTGTACATTGGACTATCATGTCATCCTTGTATGTGCATTCCCTAGTGAGGGGGAGGCTAGTAACACGAGAGATGTGCTCGAGAGTGACTAGAATTTCTAATCCATGCAATCGAGTGACCTCTCCTCTCACAATGACAACAAACTCCTTTGCTACCTCGATGTCCTGGTTTTGGCTGACCAGGTGACAATAATCCATCCACCTGGCCACCTCAAACCGATTATGGACTTCACCTCTAATTCCCTCAGTGCCACTAGGCTCATGCTTCTTGAGTGCATGGTTCTTTGATCGGCCTCCCATGGTGAATTCTTGGCTTTTTTTTGATTGGTTTGATGCCTTATTCTCATAGTAAGGCACCTTATTATAGATTAAGGTGCCTACCCCCAGTGAATTTCTTCTATGTTGGGGTTGATAGGGTACGCCACCCAAATTGATTTTTGGCATGACGTATTAGGCATGAGGGGCCAATTCAATTCTTGCATCGACATTATTTTTAGAGAAGCATAACTTATGAAAAATTATGTATATATTTAAAAAATCATGCGCATACCTGATTGGTTGTTTCATGCATTGTGGAGCATGCCGATTTGGTAATCCATGGTAATGGTGATAGTGTATTTCCCATGTGTTGATTACGTCACCTTGGTTACTGCAATTTTGGTTCACTCGAGGTCTCATGCTAAAAATGCGGTGGATCCTATTGGTTCAGATTGGGATGCATATTTCCTTCGATGGTTGGCCTTGGGACATGCAAAAATCCTACCCAATGATTTCAAAATATTTTTGGGTGCCTTCGGATTTCCATCACGTGAGGTGATGATGTTGGCTTCAGCCACTCCACGTACTACCAAGTTGTGCATGTGTTTTTGATTAAATCGATGCGCCTCCTTGAAGAGTAAGGCACCCTTGATCAAGGTACCTACTTGAAGGCACCAGAGTAAGGTGCTTGAGTAAGGCACTGGATTAAGGTGCCGAAGTAAGGCACCGAAGTAAGGTGCCTACTTGAACATTTTTTTCCCTTGATGCATAACATCAAGGCACCTCATTTTTTTTAAAGAAATGTAAAGCACCTCCAGAGTAAGGCACCTACCTCCAGAGTAAAGTGCTTCTTTAAGAGTAAGGTGCCTACTTGAACTTTAAAATCCACCTCCAGAGTAAGGCACTTCTTTGAGAGTAAGGCACCAGAGTAAGTCACCAAAGTAAGGCACCAGAGTAAGGCACTGGAGTAAGGCACCTACTTCAAAAATTTTGTTTTTTGAAGACTTTTCAACCATAGTCAAACACCTTCGTTGATTGACATTGAGATGTCTGCTTTGGAGTAAGGTACCTACCTTCATATTAAGGTGTCTCCCTTCATAGTAAGGTGTCTCCCTTCAGAGTAAGTCATATTCCTTTTAGATTAAGGCACCTCCCTTTGGATTCAAGCACCTTCCTCTGGAGTAAGGCGCCTCTCTTCCCGAGTAATATTCCTCCTTTCTAGAGTAAGATACCTCTCTTCTAGATTAATTCACCTCTCTTCTAGAGTAATGTGCCTCCCTTTCGGAGTAAGGCATATCTATTATGGATTAAGGTTCTCTCCCATCATTGCAAAGTTAGCAATAGTTGATGTGTTTGTTGATGCGAGGTTGATCAGGCCTTAAAAAATTTCTCGTGCTATGCTAGCATCTGCCTCGTCCAAGCATGGGGGTGCATAATTTTTTCCTTTACAAGGAATTGGTGCCCACGTCCATGCTTGGATCAGAACTATTTCCTCAAAAATGTGTAGGTTCATGGATGCTGAGCCGATCTAGGTCTTGTTACCTAAGACCCTATTTTTCGTACAATTAGGTCATTCCCCTGCAAAAAAAAAATGTAGTTAAATGCAATTCGTGCTTGTTAGGTCTTGGATCTCAAGATGTCTATAGCTTGCATGTGGGTGTTGTCCCTACAAAATACACCATAAGATAGAAAGTAGGAAAATATGTAGGTCTGATGCAATGTAGGTACTATACCTGCAACACACAAAAATAAGAAACTAAAACTAAGTTTTTGGTGGATGCCTTTGTGTCCATCGTGTTGCTGAGAAGTTGGTAATTTTAATTGGATGGGGTTTCCCCCATGCCTATTCTAGACTCCACCATTAAATTCTTGGACGTGTGGTATGGGCGTAATCGGTGGCCATTAACTATGAGAATGGTGTCATTGTCATCAATTGTCTTAATGTGCACAACACCATTTCTAATTAGCTCTACCACCTCGTATGGTCCCATCCACCTCTGCATCAACTTTCCTTTTCATTCCTGGAACCTGGAATCATACAGTAATACCCAATCCCCTTCCTTGAACTATTTTGTTTTAATGTGGTGGTCATGCCACTACTTCCTTTACCTTTGGATGATTTATGTTCTCTATAGGGCATCCATTCGATATTCATCCAGTTGATTCAACTATCGAATCCATTCTTTCTATGCTTCATCTAGGCTCAGGTCTAGTTCCACTACCATTATAAGTGTTTTAATCTCAAACTCGATGGGCATCATCACATTCTTCCCATATACCAGTCAGAATGGTGTAAAGCTTATGGTCGATTTCCACGTTGTATTGTATACCCACACTACCTTTGGTAACCTTGTAGCCTAGTCCTTCCTATGTTGTTGCACAATTTTCATCAGGATATTCTCTATCTCCCTATTGGTCACTTCTACCTATCCATTTTCCTATGGATGGTAGGGGGTGGTCTTGTTATGCCGAACCTTGTATTGCTTCATTAACTCCTCAATTAATTTAGAGGTAAATTGGGGTCCCTGATCCATTGTAATCTCCCTGGGCACCCCGAACCTCATGAAAATATGAGCAAACAAGAATTCTACCACCATTCCCTCCTTGGAGTCCCTCGGGTCTTGGAATTTGACCCATTTGGTTATGTATTCTATGTAGATGAGAATGTATCTTTTCCCAACTGAAGGTGGGTTGATGGGCCCCATGAAATCCATACCCCATTTTTCAAAGGGCTCTATGTGTACATGAGGTTGGAGGGGTATTTCATCCCTATGGGTTGGCCTACCCATCCTCTGGCATTCATCACATTGGTTGGCATATTTGGCTACATCCTTGAACAACATGGGCCAAAAATACCTAGCCTGTAGGACTTTGTACGTGGTCCTTCATCCTACAAAGTGTCCTCTACATGGCTCGCTATGACAAGCTTTGAGAACTTCCGAAAACTCATGCTCAGCTACACACCTCCTTATAATTTGATCAGGCCCTATTTTAAATAGGAGGTCATCAATCCATAGAAAAGAGGTGCTCTTTTCTATTACCAATTACTGGTGGCAAGATAGTTGGTGATGTCTATGTACCATGATATCTATTCACTGATGAAAAACAAGTGCTCATTCGAGAACTGGTCTTCCACCACTGCATGATCCAATGGTATTAGTCTGGATAAGAAGTCTACGACTATGTTATCCTTCCCAGGCTTGTCTATGATTGTAATGTCGAACTCCTATAGTAGTAAGAGCCATCTGATGATCCTACCATTGATCATTGGTTTACTCATTAAGTACCTGATGGTTGCATGGTCCATATGGACGAACACCTTATAGCCAGTGATATAGTGGTGAAACTTGTTGATGGCATGCACAACTATGAGGAACTCCTTTTCTATCACTATGTAGTTGAGCTCGATCCTTGCTAAATTCTTGTTGACATAATAAATGGCGTAGAACTCCTCACCATCCTTCTACCCAAGGACCACTCCTATTGCATTGTTGGATGCATCACAATAAATATGAAATGGGATGACCCAATTTGGGCCCCATAGGACTGGGGTAGTAATCAACTTTTCCTTCAGTGTTTGGAAGGCCCATTTGTAGTCTTCCATCCAGATAAATTCTACATATTTTGAGAGCAGGGTGTGCAATGGTTTGGCAATTTTGTTGAAGTCGGTGATAAATCACCTGTAGTACCCGGTAGAGCCAAGAAAACTTCTCACGTACCTCTGTGTCTTAGGGCTGGGTAGGTCCTTGATGACCTCAATTTTCTTCTTATCAACTTTAATCCCTTCTGCTGAGAGGTGGTGTCCTAGCACTATGCCTTCATGCATCATCATAAAGCACTTTTTGTTGTTGAGGGATAAGTTGTTCTCTTCACATCTCTGGAGCACTCATTCCAAGTTAGTCATCACCTCTCCAAAATTTTCACCATAAATGGTGAAGTCATCCATGTACACTTCAATTGCTTCCCCCATCATATCCAAGAATATGCTTAGCATCACCCTCTAAAAGGTGGTTGGTGCGTTGCACAACCCGAAGGGCAGCACTCTGTAGGCAAACGTTCCCCATGGGTAGGTAAATGTTGTCTTGTCCTGGTCCTCCTCTCTGATCTGGATTTGGTTGTATCCACTAAACCCATCCAGAAAGGAGAAGTATTTCCTCCCAGATAGTGTATCCAATACCTGATCAATGAAGGGAAGCAGAAAATAATCTTTCTTGGTCACCTTATTCAATGATCTGTAGTCAACACAGATTCACCATTTCCCATTTTTCTTGGGGACCACCACAAGTGGTGATACCCATTCACTATCAGATATGGGGTAGATAAACCCTATAGACAAAAGCTTCTACAACTCAGCTTTGATGATTTCTTTCATGGCGGGGTTCATCCTCCTCTACGGCTATCTGATTGGAGTCACCTACTCTTTGAGGTAGATTCGATGGGTGCATATATTTGAGCTAATTCCTTTCATGTTCGAGTAATCCTAGGAAAATGCTCATTGATGCCTGGTTAAGAGTTCTTTTAATTCTGTCAGTTGTGTGGGTGTCAACCCACTACTGACATTTAATGTTCTACCAGGCTCAATTTTGATTTGCCTGGTGTGGTGATCCTGAGCACCGACCAAGGGTGATTTGGGAATGATGGGGGAGGACTCTCCTTGGAGGAATCCCGTAATGACACCATCTTCATCGACTTCCTCCTCCAACTCCTTCAATGCCATCATCGGCTGGAGCATGGACAATGACCCATCCTCCTGATTGTCCCACGTGGGTTCTCCCAACGTATCCATGGACTGCGTAGGGGGAGATATCATCAACCTTTTGATATTCTAACCATTCGATATGGTCATCTATCCATCACAATAGCTGATGTAGGCATCTATTGTTGCTAGCCATGGCCTCCCTAGGATGAGTGGGTAACCACCCAGTCTCGATTTAGACTATAGAACCAGGAATTCCACTGGGTACTCCCATGCATCGACTATCACGATGATGTCCTTGAGCATTCCCTCTGGTGCTACTATTGACCTATCATCCAGTTGTAGCACCATCTTGGTGGGCTTCATATTTGTGAGTTTTAGTTTCTGCATGGTCTCCTATGGCATCACATTGATGGCTACACCAAGATCAACTAATGTGTTAGTCAAAAAATGCCCTCCTATTTTTATAGTCAAAATCAGATTGCCTAGGTCTACGTATTTGAGATGACACGCATTCCCCATCATCAAGTTGGCCAACTTCCCTATGACATTAATGGTCTGGGCCACTTTTCATCCTGGTTTCCTCAGACAAAGTTCCTTTATTGCCTTGGTGTATATAGGAACATCACGGATAGCTTGGAAGAGTGGAATAGTAACTATCAAGTTTCTCAAGCTAGAAAGGATATCGAACTCTAGTTGTGTCGACTTTCTTTGCTCCTACAACCATTTAGGAAATGGAGCTTCTATCTTCTCAGCAATATTTTCTTCTTCAACCTCTTCTACAAGAGGTGGTTCTCCTACATTTTCCTCCTCTTCTACCAAGGGAGGTGCTTCTACTACTAACTATCTACCTGATCTAAGCTGAATCAGATTACAACTAATATTATACATCGGATACATCTCTCCTTCTAGTTGGTATGCAGGCTGGTTCACCTTGTTATTTGGATTGACCATCATCTGTGATAGTAGCTATGCTGGTCTCACTGTAGGGAGAGCTAGTAGGCTTTGCTATGGTGGAGCCTATGCCATATTCTATGGAGCTGAGTTCCATGAACCATGGTTTCTCCACTGCTTCCTAGATTGTTGGTATGGCATCCATGGTTGTTGGTTAGGAAATGCAGCCCCTGGAGGTATGTTCATCCATGGTGGTGGTCCCCACCACCCCATATTGGATGGTTGAGGCTACCCTTGTGGCATATAAGGTCCTCCTCCATAGGGTGGCATCCCCATTGGCATATTCCCCATAGGGGGTTGCTACCAATTTCTTTGATTGCCCACGAAATAAGCTTCACTGACTTCAGCATCCTCCTTGATATTGGGTAGTTGTGGGCACAGTCGGGTCTTATGATTTTTTTGGAAAATAATGCATACTCTAAATTTGTTCTCCGGGCATGCATTCCTAGCATGCTTCCCTCTATATTTTGGGTAGAAATAGGCTAACACGACTTTGTTCTCTTGCTTCTTCTTCTCTAGCAAGAGCGTGTCTAACTATAATGCTAGAGAGGAGAGCATTTTGCTCTTTAGATCCTCCAGCATGTTGCCTATCTCTATTTTTGTGATCAAAGTGGTTGCTTTCATGGTTCTAGAAGTTGGTTTACCTCTTCTTCGTGAGTAGTTTCGACACAATTATCGGATATCTTCCATTGGATGCTGGTAAACGTCACCTCCAAAGATTAAGTTGAGAGCTTTGAGTGATTCATTGTTAAGTCCCCTCAAAAAAATGCTTTTGAGGGACTTGTCATCGAGCTTCGTATGAGGGGATCACTATAGATTGAAGTTGAATCTCTCCTAGTACTCCTCCAGGGATTCGTCCTCCTTTTGTGTCATGCTTAGAACCTCTTCCCTGGAGTCTCATGCTCTATCAAAGTCCTGGTACTATTCTAGGAAGAGCCTCTTCATTTCTTCCCATGTGGTGATCTACTTGTTCCCTAAACTGATAAACCAACGTAGGGCTAAGTCATCCAATATTGACGGGAAGAGTTTTAGCTTCTATGCATCTGATTTATAATTGATGGACCTGCACAACACATCAAATTTAAATAAAAATAGGTCAGGGTCTTTGGTTGGGTATCCTCTGAAGGTAGGGAGATGGGTAGGGGATATGTTCTTCATTTTGGTTTCCCCTGCACCTTCCTCTATCGGGAAACTGAAACCAATCAAAGTCTCTTCGGCCATTTTTTTAGGAAATGTGGTCTCTAATGTAGATTCTATAGCCTTTCAGTCATTTTAAACCTTTTGTACGAGAGCCTCTAAATCAGCTGGTGTTATAGTTTGATCCTCTATGGCTTTCCACAATAATTCCTCTTCGAAAGGTGTCCTTTTGAACAGAGGATTATGTATAATTTGCTCTTTTCTTGGTCAATGATATGAGGAAGAGCTCTGCACAAAGGTAGGGTGTTTACTCCAGTGTACTATTGGTGGTGATTCAGGAGAATCTAACTCAAATTCTAAATTTTTGGCTGACTCAGATTTTTCCTGTGGGCTCTATTTTATGAAACGATTGTCGGGTCCTCTTTTCCTCAAGGGACTCATACAAAGTTAGGTAGAAGGTTTTACGGTATTGCAATTAATCTATTAGTGGTGCTTCCCCGACAACGATGCCAAAATGTTGGGGCAAAAACACTAGTTAAATTTGGCCTAATTTTGTCACAACCCTCGCATTTAAATTGTCAGACCAGGGAGCTCATAAACTTTTGAAGTGCCATGGTTTAGGCTAATCACAATACCATTCCTGAGATGAGTCCACTAACCTATCATTGGGGGTGTTTATAAAATGGCATTGATTCATCCACACCAAAGGAAAACTATGCATAAATGAAAGTACAGGAAATTAAATCAAACCACACTGCATTGGAAATTAAATGAAAGTAGTAAACACACCTTGCATAATTTAAAAGAAACACACTAAATAAATTAAATAAGCTAAGCTAGAAAATAGTAAAAGGTAGGGGAGGAATACTAGCTTGGAGTGGGCCCAAGCTCCAGCAGATCTTGCCCGACTGATCACGAAGACAATACGCTAATGAAGGAACTCTCGAGATTTTATTAATAGTGCAATGCAATGTTACATATGATAATATTCTCAAAAATATTGCCTCCCCTATTTCAGAGAAGTCCATGTGTTTATATAGCACACACAGGACTTTCTATTATAGTGTTGTTACAACAGAAGGCCTGGTTACAGTCTAAACTGAGATAGTTTAGTTACTATAATAGGCGCACGATAAATAACTTTTCATCTTTTCCTGGTGATAGAATGATCTCTGCATTGTTCGGGTTCTTCTTCATTGAGTGGTTACGTGTTCATCCACTCCGGTTGGGATAGCTCATATGTTCGGTGGTCTCCCAAAGATAGCCTACATGACATGGAACTGAAGGTTTATTGTGGTCAATGGGGTCCTCTGTAGCCATCCGATCAATGCGCTTATCATTGAGTAAGGCACCTTCTTGGCACCTGCTTGAGAAAGATGTCTGCTTAGCACCTTGAGTAAGGTGCCTACTTGAGTAAGGCACCTACTTGAGTAAGGCACCTACTTGGTGCCTACTTGAGTAAGGCACCTGCTTGGCACCTACTTGAGTAAGGCACCGCTGGTGCCTACTTGAGTAAGGTGCTTGCTTGGTGCCTACTTGAGTAAGGTGCATGGTTGGTGCCTACTTGAGTAAGGCGCCTGCTTGAGTAAGGCACCTGCTTGAGTAAGGTGCCTACTTGAGTAAGGTACCTGCTTGAGTAAGGTGCCTACTCAATATGCCTTAGACTCATGAAGCAGAAGCATGCCAAGTCCATGTAGGACCTCGACTAAGCAAAATATGACAAAATCAACAAATATCTACACAAAACACACTTCACACACAAATTAGATAATGCACATAATTTTATTAAATAGATACATAATAATTCATAAAAATATACAACTCGTATTATATTGCCACACAAAAACCATTGGAACTCATACAAAAATATGAGCATATTTGATGCTCATCAACTATGATTCAAAGTAAAAGAAATGTGAACAAATGAGATTGATCAACATATAAGACAAATGTTTCAATAAAGAATTTTTCAAGTGTATAAATGGCCATAAATTTATCTTTAAGCATCTTTGATGGCCAGGATCAAGAGATAGATGGTTGAGTGATTTTATGAGCATATCAATGGCCAAATTTACAATTCGAGGAGTCATGGATGATGCAAATTAAACAATAGAGTAATATGACTACCTAGACTCATTAAGACTCTACTAAAAATATACCAATGTCTAAGATCTCACCTTAACTTGACTCCAACAGCTGAGATCTAATGACTACATCATGATATATTTTGATGCTCAAAATATAATTTTCAAGATGTAATTCTTGAAAGACACCAATAGTCAGGATTAACTTAAAAATATTTGCTCCTAGACACAAAGAATAAAAGAGGGCATGCCAACCAAAATTTATGGAAACATATCAATGGTCAGAATTGATCTATAGCTAGATAATCAGTGGACATGATTAATCTAGAAATTGGCACACAAAATAAAGTTTCTCAAGATGCATTAATGATTTAGGATTGGTATTCATGAATACTTGAAGGTCAATATTAACTTGCAAAGAACCGACACACAAGTTGATAGTTGTGAAGAAAATTTATTATCTAGAGACAATATTGAGTTAATAAATTAACACATAATTCAATATCTCCCAATTAAAATCAACTATTTACACCAAAATGATTATTAATATCGATAGTCTAACGCTAATAACATATAAAGCAACTACTATGCCTTTACAGTTTAAATAATTATAAATAACGAGGTAGCCATAGGGTGGTGAGGGGTGATGATGTAGTTGGAAATATTAATGACTAAACATGTGAAAAAATTGATCCTATTGTTATAAATCCACATACAATGTATAAATTTCCACCTATACTCATAATTCACAAAAAAAAAATCCAGAGAGATTAGTGTCAAATTTGTGCATTTTTAGAGTGTTAATCACTAAGAGTGATTATGGCATCATCAAGCAGTATTGTAGAGATCAAGTGACAAAGGCAAGACCTTATAAAATGGTGCCTAGCATATCAATTACTAGAGATGTGAAAATTGCACAAAAATTTGATGTTGATAATAAGCTTACCCTGAGCAAAAATGGGAGTTAGAGCATACGACAATATTTAGGTTTGATAAAAATGAGGAGAATTATCAACATCATCCAGATATATTAAAAAGGTTATTTAGGAAAGGTTAGAGCACTCAAAATGTGGGTTATCTATTTTGTAACTGATGTAAGTCTTATTTGGGTAAGATAATACACCTAAAATTATACTATTCATCCAAACTTTTATCCTAGTTTGCAGTGTCATATAATCCCAACATAATATCTTTCAAGGATAACGATGGTAGAGTGACTTTCAAAATTATAGTTGATACCTTTAGTAAAATTACCTACTTCCACCCTACAACACTAGCCCTCCACTTGAAAGTTATAGCTAAGCAATCACACCATAAAACACAAATGTCAACTTATAAAAAACTTTTTAGGTATGACCAAACAATGTCTTATGAATTCTTCTAATTAAATATATGTTGCAATCATGGACAATGGACTATGTGGGCATTATAAATATAGCATTAGGGGTCCAAGACTTGACACTAGCTTGTAGGGAAGTTATATATTTTTATTATAGTGCAATAGGGGGGGTCACATACCAATGTATAAATAGGAGAAATTTATTTGCAATAAGATGCATGAAGAATACGTAGAACTAAAAATAGTAGTAAAGGAAGAACTATATCAAATGTCAACCTTCTATTATTATTCAATAATTATCCACCTCCTAATACGACATCTTACTCCATAAAAAATTGAATCCTAGGGGGGGGTACAAGCCCCTGATGTGCAAGATAGACTGCCTTGGATCCATGAATGTGAATCAAACTATGCCCAATTATGTGTTTAGTTTCTATCATCTATTCATCTACACCTCTACGGATACCACCCTATTAGGCTAGGCCCAAGAATAGCAAAATTTTTGCAAGAGGGTCATATAGGTTATTTATTTATTACTGAGGAGTTCATTTACATAAGAATTTATGGCTAGAAAGTGCCTCATAATGCTCCACCAAAATTTTATCTAACATCTATAGCAGCACTAGAGAGAATCAAGCAAATAGAAGAAGCAAAAATTATATTAGTGTTAGAGTATATTACATCATTTGGGTCATGTAAATGTACCACACTTGGTACATAACTATAGTAGTAGATTACTTTAGGGGATAGTTAGTTAGTTGCTTCAAGTAATATAATAAATGCACAAGTGTCTATGTGCAAGTTGTAAATGTGCAAGGTGTCCCCTTGTACAGCTAGGTAGAGTGTTGGCCAAGCAATCCATATTTCTATATAAAAGGCCTCATAGTGAGTGATTATATATCACTGTAGGTAGTAGTAGGTTTACTGTGTGGATCACCATATAGATTGGTGATGGGATACATTGTAGTTCTTTAGTATCTGTTCTGGAGTGTTCACTTCCTCCATATTGCATTGTATCATTTTTGTCACTTTCCATTAATAGCATATTTTCAACATCTTACATTTTTGCATATTTCATATCTTGTGATTGTATTCTCCCTTGGCATACACTATCAAAAGCTAATAGTGGTATCAGAGCTACAGTAGATCAATATAGGAATAGGGAGAGCCACTAGAGACCACCATTACCAATATAGGTTTGAACTCTACTGCGTCTTTGCAAATTGGATCTACCATTGTGCGCCACTACATGCAAACATCATTGTAAGGAATTGCTGAATAGGAAAGTCACAAGAGAGATTGTGAGGAGAAGCAAATCTTAGTTCCAAAATTTTTGAGATTGCATTTGGCTAGAGTCTTTCCATAGAGTTGCAAAAAAACTCGTGAAGACTAGGACTCAACATTCATTCCACTAGATTGACAAATCAACTAGTGAAGATTCATCATTGACAAGATTTATAATCATCTTACTAATATCTTGTTGCAGAAAAAGGAAACTAAAGGAAGCCCTATTGCAGACCTGCACATTGCAGAAGAGAAGGCCACAAAAGCCTCATTGCAGAAGAGAAGGCCACAGAAGCCTCATTTTAGAAGAGAAGGCCACAAAGACTCATTGCAAAAGAGAAGAAGCCTTATTGCAAAAGAGAAGGCCACAGAAGCCTCATTGTAGAAGAGAAGGCCATAGAAGCCTCATTGTAGAAGAGAAGGCCACAAAAGCATCATTGAAGAAGAGAAGGCCACAACAGCCTTATTGAAGAAGAAAAGGCCACAACAACCTTATTGAAGAAGAAAAGACCACAATAGCCTTATTGAAGAAGAAAAGGCCACAACAACCTTATTGAAGAAGAAAATACCACAATAGCCCTATTGAAGAAAAGGCCATAGAAGCCTTGAACCTGAAGAAGACTCTAGAGAAGAGTCCATGAGAAATAGAAGAAAGGAGATTGGTGATCTCCATTGAAGACTATGAATTGCAGATTAGCTAGAGTCTTTCCACAAGACTGTGAAGACCAGGACTCAACACATAACTCATACCACTAGTTTTAAGAATAACTAGTGAAGTTGAAAAGGTCTGAGAAAAGACCCCATTGGAAACAGTAAGCTGAAGATCTGTTCCAGAAGAAGCTGAAGAAGACCCATAAAAGGTCTCATTGAAGAACTTCCAATCTTGGAATATTGAAGAAGGACTAGCAAGGTCCTATACCTGATTTCAGAAGTAGCAGACTTCAGAGATCCAAGAAGAAGATCTCATTGCCAACACTTCCACAATAGAATGTTGAAGGAAAGGTCTCATTGAGAAGACCAAAGAAGCTACAAGATTGAAGACCTTGGAGAGGTCTCAAGGAGAAACAAGGAAAAGGCTTGGAGAGCCTTATTGCAGAATTTATTGAAGCTAGCAAAGAAGTTCCTAGAAGAACTCATTGGAGAAATTCACTACAAATATAGTGAAAGATTTGGGACAATTGTCGCCATCCGATAACAAGCCCAAAAGAAGAAGAATTTGGCAAGGAGTGCCAAATCTTGAAGAAGAATATTGAAGACCTCAAGACCTTCAGATTCTTGAGAAGAAAGATCTATTTGAAGAAGATCTCAGATAGAAGAAATCTACCAAATCCAAGAATATTTGGAGATTGTCCTTCATAGCTAAAGAAGGCACATTTCAAAGAAAGATATTTGCTGGATTCACAACAAAATACTGAAAGGGTTCTAGAAGGACAATATTTTAGTGAATAGATTGACTGCTAGAGAACAACAATCAAGATAGCATTACTAGCTACAAGACTTCAGAGTTCCAGGCCAGATCCTAAAGGAGAAGCTGAAATCATCTACTACAATTTCAGAGCAGCAAACTAGAAGCATTCACAACTGCAAGCAACCACCATTCTAGACAAGATATTTGGTGAATCAATTCATCAAGATATTCATCATCAAAGGTAAGCAACTTAGGTGCAAAAGGTTCATTACTTGAACACTTAATTTGGATTACTACTTAACTTCATTAAGCACCTTATTAGAATTCAAAAAGTTACAAATTAGAAGGTTGCATTTTTAAGTCCTCAAAAGTGCAGAAGATAGTTTCTGTTAAGATTCATTACCTGCACATTAATAGGAGTTAGATACATTCTTCCTATTATCTAATTATTGAGAAAAGGACTACATTAAGAAATTAGTAGTGATCATTAAGTGCATTTGAAACTACTTTGAGAGGTTATTTACAGGAGCAATAAGGTGAGATTATTGTTATCTTTAAAGTGCATTAAGTTGAAAGTATTATTGATTCATTGCACTATACTAGTTGTTCATTAACTAGTTACTCTCAAAGGGTTATTTTGTGTTATTGATTGTTAAGATCAAGGGCACAAAACTAGCATATTATCAAGTGTCTAGAGACACTATTTGGTGCACAAAACCTGTAGCACTTCATGGCCAAAAGAAGCCATCAAAGAGTGGAGAAGGAATCCACCATTAAAATCCTTGAAGGAAGCTTAAAAATCGAGACTTGGTGAGTCTCAAATTCAAGGAATATATAAGGGTTTCATTTAAGAGTAAGTGCAAAAATCCTTACTTCAAAAAGGAGCATATTATGTGCATATTATTAGCTTGGATCTATTCTTACTAAACTATCCAAGCAAAAAGGATTAGTGAAGGCAAGGAGCAGCCTCATCAAAATTAAAAGGCATTTCAGAAAAGGGAGACATTTGGTCCATCATATTGGTGCAAATCTAACCATTACAAGCACCACTTTTGTTCCTTCAAGAAGGGCAAAAGATCTCATATTATAGGAAAATCTCGGCCATCATCCTAGTAGGTATAAGGACATAATTTGAGCAAGAGAAGAGAGCCACCGAAGAGCTCATATTGCTCAAGATTCAAGGTGCCTAAAGACACCATTGCTCCATGTCAAATCAAGCACCCAAAAGCAAACATCCACCTACAATATTACAGCCAATACAAGAAGGCTATCATCTACGAATATCTACATGGAGAAAGGATAACATTAAGGTCTACATTTGAAGGTGCTTATCTACATAAACCAATATCAAGATATACGTCTATCTACATGGATAGGACAACATTATTAAGTCGAGTGTAAGGAGCCATCACAAAGGCATTATCTACATCAAAGAAGTAATGCTCAACCGACACATTGGAAGCATAAGAGAACAAGGGAAAAGGTGCTATACCCAAAGCTATAGCTTGAAGAGAACGTCCACCTAGGAGAAGCACTCAATAGCCATTCAGAGCTCCATAGAACCTCAAAGTATCACAACTAGAGCCACCCATCATCTTCATCAAAACAACGTGCAAAAGAGAGATTGCTTGCTATCCAAGAAATGAAGCAAGCCAACAAATAACTCGAAGGTTATAACATTCATCCTTGGAGCATTAAAGAAAAGGTCTACATGCAAATACCTTGAGTGCCACTTGGCACAAATATTCTAAGCACCATCTCAGTCCTCAACGCTCAAGGAATAATCTAGCGCCTACTTTGTGGAGTTACAAAATCATTAGGGAGGTTACTTATCTAAGTTCTCATCGCACAAAGAAATGAACGTTGAAGGAATCTCAACACCTATCTTCATTGTAACTCCCAGGACACTTGTCCAACATCAAGTGATATCTATTCTATTTAAGGCATCAAAGCTCAAGGAGAACAACGCGTTCATAGCAAGCAATAGAGCGCAACGTGTAAGAGGAGATAAGAGCATTAAAATATCATGGTCAAGGAGAGTCAAAGCAGCATAGATTGAGGCATCTGATATCCAAAATTGTAGTCAAAGCCTACCACCATTATCTACAATAGTGACAATGCCCACTAATTTAAGAGAAGCATTAAAGTCTATTGTCATCACCTACATCCATACATTGAAGAATACAATGCCATACAATGAAGAACACAGCGCCCATACGATTGGAGAATACAACACTCACAATATTCATACATTGAAGAATACAACATCATACAAGTGAAGAACACAACACTCATACGATTGGAGAACACAACGTCCATACATCGGAGATCATAGTGCTCATACATCAAAGACTACAATACCCATTTGCAACATTATAAAGGTAAGGATTTACCTTAATTAAATTTTCTTTCATTAAGGAGTTATAAGGGGTATATTATAAGGTTGAAACCATAGAAAAATCAACCATATTTGAAAGCATTATCTATACACCTAAATAGATCAATATTTACAATTTATAACATAGGAGATATAAGGATTTCCACTTGGAAAATTAAAACTTTATTTGCAAATATTATTGTTTTCTAATATTCCAAAAAGTAGGGAGATATAAGGCATACTACTTCAAACTATATACATATAATTGGAATTTAGAAACTATTGGAAAGAGTAGCAAATCAATTGCCTACACATAGAGTTGGAATTAATTGGTAAAAATTATCTCATACTCATTCTAAGGAGACAAGAAGAAATCCAACTATCAAAGCATACTCCATTGAGAAAGATTAGGCAAAATTAAAAGTTGATTATTCTCAAAATATTACAAAATCAACTTAGAAGGTGAACTAAATATTAGGGAGATATAAGGAAGCCTACAAAACCTAATTCTAAGAAGGTTTTATCAAAATTAGTTCACATCTCTTAACTAGGGAGATATAAGGAATTCTACAAAATCTAAGCCTTGGATAGGATTATCAAATTGGATCATATACTCAGTGTACTTGAGAAAGATATAGTATTCTACAAAGAAATAAAAAGAATACTACACTTCATCTACTAAGGAGACATAAGGTAGTCTACTACAAAATATTCATCAAAATATTTCTAAAATAGGAAAGCTTAGAGAGATGTCTAACTCAAGTAATACAATGAACAATTATTTGAATAACACTATTAGAAAAGAAAGAGCAAGTGTCATAAAAAGTAAAATCAAGAATCTATTTATAAAGTCTAAAGGAAATTTAGACCCTACTTCAAAAGGATACATAGTTAATCTTTAAAATATAATTTTGAAACGATGGAATGTTATCTACATGCTTGAATCGCTAAAGAAATTAATAATGGAAACAATCTTATCTACATTTAAATTCCTTTAGAATATGGAAGTATATTATATATGGTACTACTTTGATTCAACGGTTATAAGGATGAAAATGTAGAACAAAGAGGATCGATAGAATTACTTAAACTAAAAATAGAAATGGATGAATCATCACTAGCAAAGATATTTCAATCCTCATGCAGTATTAGTACTTCAAGTTCTACTAACACAAAATCCTATCATGATGCTCTAAGTGTATATTTAGAAGCTTCTATACATGACATGGAGAATGATAACAAAGAAAAATTTAAAGATAAAATACTCTTTCAAGAATCTAGTGATAGTACATCTACCTATGAAAGTATTGAATCCAATAAAGAAAAAGAAGAGAAACCAATTCATGGAGGTATACAATGAAATGTGAATTAAAGATAATCCAAATGACCATATCAAGCTTAAAAATGTCTAAAGACCAAGAACCATATTGAAGACTAAAGTCTTCAATATCCAAATAATGTAATACAAGGGAGTGTTAGAGTATATTACATCATTTTGGTCATGTAAATGTACCACACTTGGTACATAACTATAGTGTTAGATTACTTTAGGGGATAGTTAGTTGATTCAAGTAATATAATAAATGCACAAGTATCTATGTGCAAGTTGTAAATGTGCAAGGTGTCCCCTTGTACAACTAGGTAGAGTGTTGGCCAAGCAATCCATATTTCTATATAAAGGGCCTCATAGTGAGTGATTAAATATCACTATAGGTAGTAGTAGGTTTATTGTGTGGATCATCATATAGATTGGTGATGGGATACATTGTAGTTCTTTAGTATATGTTCTAGAGTGTTCACTTCCTTCATATTGCATTGTATCATTTTTGTAATTTTCCATATTTCATATCCTATGATTGTGTTCTCCCTTGGCATAGACTACCAAAAGCTAAAAATTACGGAAAATGTAGGGGAAAATCCCTTGGCTTGACATCCCCTACAAAGTAGGACACTATATATACAAGGGTTATTAGAGTATGTTAAAGTCCATATGGAAGATGGATGAATTTTACTTCTCAAAAATCACTTGGAGGCCATATGACCCTAAAGGTTATTATTAGCTACTAATGCAAAAAATGAAGTCACATGTCCCAATCACATACAAATTAGACCTTTTTGAGGATGAACTTAGATATACCCTAAAGAACAAATTTCTAACTAAGCCAGTATGGGCTAATTACCTAGTAAAAATAAGAGAAAGCATATAAATTGAACATATTAGAGACTACCCACCATAGCTAGTATTGTTGAGGAGTGTTACACTTGAATAAGTTGTCCAAATTATTCTAGTAGCATCACCATAGGAGTTTGAAGATCCCTTTTTGAAAATAATTGATCAAGAACCTGCTCAAGTGGAAATTAGAGCAAAGCCTATTAATCTAGATATGGTAGCATTGGGTATTCCCAAGTCCACAAAGTATACCCTTAGAAATATGTCTAAGGCTAGTGCAGGTAAGGATATTGTCCCAACATCCTCTTAGATAGAAAAGCAATTTGTCCAAGTCTCTTATATGGTGAGATCAAGTTGCAATTAGCCTTGCACTGGCCTACATTTATTCCCAAGGTCTTATTCATCAACAATAAATAAATCAAGTTATAAGCATATATGCAAAAGAAAATTTAGGTTGTTGAAGGCATGGTCAATTTATTAATGGATCACCATATCAAACTATCAAACCCCACTACATCCATAGAGCATAAGAAGGTAAAGTTGGAAGAAACCTCTTCAAAAAATTGACTAGTTACACATTAGTGAAGATAGATAAAATAAGAGCTTATGATCCTTAGGATGATAATTAACTTGAGGTAGTTGCTAAAGGGAACAATATTAATATATAGTCACTGAGCTAGACACTTAGGTCTCAGAAGTCCCACCTGCAATAATGTCAATTGTCATACCAGTAGAGAAATATTTAGCTCAAGTTGACCAACAAATAGGGAGAACACATTTGCAAATCACAAAAGACCCATTAGCCTTAGTTAAAATTTCATCTCAAACAATAGTGTAGGTAGTAGAATCCATACACAAGGACAATCAAAATCTAAGGATAAAAAATCAATACCTATTAGAAAGAATAAAAGAGCTTGAAGAATATAAATCAACCCCCCAAACTGTAATTAAAAATGTTGACCCTAAAATCATCGTCCAAAGTATTGTCTGCTCTGACTTTATTATAAAATATAAGAAGTGTATGAGAAGTTCCAGAGTGAGTTGAAATCACTAGGAAAATATTCAAGAATATTAGTACCCTTTTGGTTTTAATAGAAAGTATGAAGATTCTTCTAGAGCAGATAGATAACAGGGTGGCACTGATACATCACATCTTTTATAAATTTGAGAAAATTTATGAAGAGGTGAATGAACAGTAAGTCAGAATTCAAGATGGCACAATTTTTTATTGCTATCAGGTTTTCATGAAAATATTAATGTTCTTGAGAGAAAGGCCAAAATGGAGCAAATTTATTACAAAAATGAAGGCTTGGGAAGAAGATAATGAAGAATTGGGCAAAGTGGGACTATCACTAGAAGAATGGGGGAGTGTCAAATTTTGAATATTTTATTTTTAATAAAATTAAAAGTTTTGATTGTGAAGAAGATAACGAGTTAGAATTAGCAAAGCAACTTAGCAGTCTAACTCACATGATAGACTACATGTACAAATTTTTTCAAGAAAATAGGATTTTGTTAGAGAATCAAAAGAATAAGATCTTACATTCCCTACATGTAATAATGTTTAAAATATATTTTTGTGATGAAACCTGGGTTCATATTAGCAACTTAATAAAGGATGAATAGAATAAACAAAACAAATGGAAAGACAAAAAAAAAGAACCTTAAAGTGTCAAAAGGTAAACTAAATATTTGTATAAAAAATATAATATTTAGAAAAGGAGAAGGGTCAGGGAAGGATGCAATAGAAAAATAATTAAATTCAATGGCTCAAAAATAGCTAGGTGTAAGACCTTGATCCAATATAGTTGTAATCCATAGAAGAAACCAATGGCTAAGAAACAACCAAGTGTGGGGCTCAAAATTCAGCATAGTTATAGCAAACTAGAAAATCTTAAGGTTGGAAAGTAGGGAAGTATCAAATTTATGGTGAGATAACTCAGGACAAATATAATCTAGCTAGAAGCCATAATAGAATCAATGGTACAAATGCAACCAAATGGAAAAATAATATGGAGGTACTTGTAGCAAGATGGACCATCTTCAAATTATAAATAGGATTTGCACCAACCAAATAAAGGATTAAGTTTTGCATTGCCATTTTTCCAAAGGTATTCTTGAGTGCCCTTATCCCATAAATTGTGTTTCCTTGAGTCTTATTTCCCATATCCATCTCTTATTCTTCCTTGTTATTGTGCAAGTATTGCTCAGGAAGCATTCAATATACTGATATCATTTCTAGCAGTTGGATTGAAAGTTAGGAGCCTCTATGTTACCACATTGGAATGGAGAGTTTAAAAATTCTTATTACATTCTTTGAATAAGAATTCAGATTGTATTCATTAAGAGATATTTGAGTCATTGTTTGCCAAACTCCCCCCTTGTAAAGATATTTTATCATTAATACAAATCTTTATTCCTCCTTTGAGCACTTACTTGTCAATAATGTGTGTTTCAAATTTGCATATTACATCATTTGAATGTGTGAATGACGTATTCTCTCATTGGTGAATTTCAATTATGTTTGTTGTATAATTTGAATGAATATAATTGATCCATTTCTTCCTTTCTTTTTCTTTCTATCACATTTAATCATTTAAACCCTTTCTATGATTGATAATGGAAAATGCACCAGTCTATTGATAGGAGTATAATTAATGAGTCTTGTCATTCTTGGTCAAATCTTAAATGAATTTTATTTTATTTTTATTTGGTTGAGCATAAGCATTTAAAATATAGCTCAAATTAGGGTTTCCTTACACAAATCAGTCATTTAGAGGTTTATATCTATTTTCTTGAGTTGAAGAGGTGGATCTACCAAATTCCATAGTGTTGTTTGAAATATGTAAAATTCAGTGGTGTGATAATTTATAAGGATTTCTGATATTTCCCTAACATGATAATCACACCATTTGGAAATCTTGGTCTTCAAAGGATTATTTTCCTGAGAGTATTTTTTATACTTCTAATTTTGATTTTAAGGTTTACCCCCTTTGTGTTAATTCTTTGGAGAATCACTCTTGCCTTTCTTTAGTTGATACTTAGTGTTATGGTTTTGTTATTTGCTCTTCCTCCTTTTCTATTTTTGTTCTTGTGTTTCTACTCTAATTTGACAATAAGTTTGTATGCCTCATCTAATATATTGAATTTGAAGAGGTCCATTCCCTCTCAAATATACAATTATAATCCACTATGGTACTTGAGGATTCAATGTATTTTTAATATTTTGAATACCTAGTTTTGCTACCATGGAATGAAAAGCATTAATATAAACTTGAAAATATTGGTCTTTACCTTGATAATTGTTGCCATTGCGTATACTAGCCTTCATAGGCTCCCATAAGATAATATTCTTCCTTGATAGCCTCCATGAATTAATCCCATGTGAAAACTATTTCATATTCACTCTCTTTCATAACCCTATTACAATATGCTTCCCACCAATTTTGAATAGGTAATAAATATTTTAAGAGTGTAAAAGTGATTTTCTTACTATTGTTGAATTTATTCATAAAGAAGCATGCAAATATAGGATCCAACCATTTTACTATAGAACTGGCATTAAATTTTCCTTCATAAGTAGGATTATCAAAATTCACGTGCGCCTTAAAATGTATGGGAGCACTACATTATTCTAGGGTAGTGAGAGATTGTGCAAAGAAGGTTGTAGAATTTCCAGCAAGGAATAATTGAAGAATTTGGTCAAATTGATCTATCATCTCATTCCTATATTTTATAAGGGCTTAATTTAACATCTCCTTGGAAGGATAATTTATCTCAATGTTGTCCATTTTAGTTCTCACCTAAGATCATTCATAATTATAAGGGAGGTAATCGGATGGATATCACATTTGATACCTAAACTTTTGATATCTTGATATTGTGTTTATGGACATAAGTCAAAATAAATATTGCTATGACACCACTGGTCCAAACCTAAAAATTTTAAGTTAAGGAAGTTCAAGAAAGAGTGCAATTCAAATATAACAAAGTATAACAATGCATAACACAAAAATATAGGAAAATAATATATTGGTTTTCTTGCTCAAAAAATAGATTACAATGCAAGCAATATTTGAGAAGAAATGTGAGGTTATAACATTGCATCTATCACTTATGTCTTTGTAATTAGGGGTGCATTTATCTTTATAAAATATTTTTGGTGTATCAAAAATACACTATCTTGAATTCAGAAGGTCACCCACAATGTGGTGGTTTACCTTCCATGAGTTAGAAGGTCATCTATATAAAAATGTGGTGATTTACCTTTCATAAAGTGCACTTAATTTAAAATTACATACATATGAATTGTCATGTTGTGTTTTGTATTTTACAAATGTGTCAAAATGGCTAGAGATGAATTTTAGCTATGAAATTTTTAAAATAGAAAATTAATATTTTTAGTAAATATTTTATTTTGCATTTTTAGGGCCTTTGGTGCATTTTTTCCACAAAGTTGTTAGCAACCTTGTTCACAACAACATTACCTATTAAAATTTCTATTCTCCATATAATATTTCTAATGCTCCTTAAATGTATCAAAAGGGAGTACCGAGCATAAAGTTATACCTCTAACAGTGTGGTTACCATAAAAATAGATTTTGCACAAGAGTCTCAACAACTTTTTGCTAACCAATCTAGAGTACTAGTTGGGAACAAAATGGCCATTCCCCATGAAGAATTACTCCTCCCCTTACCAAAGTCACTAGAAAGGTCTATTCTCATAAGAAAAAATGATCATTATAATTTAACCTCATGATGTTGAGGGAAGTAATAAAAAATATTATACCTATGCCAGATACTACAATGTGACTGAAACAACTTCAAAATTTACTTCATTATGCTTGAAATCCAGCAACAGGAAGAAAAGTAAAATTTATAATTTTCAAATTCTAATTCTAAAAATTTTCCTCAAAAAACTAGAAGGGGATTTCTTCTCTTTTTTAATTTTTCTTCTCATATTTTTGAACACAAAATCTTCTCTTGCATAATTAGATTATATCACACTGCTTTGGCTTTGATACCATATTGGAATTTCGAAATATTTTGAAAAAATATCTCAAACCATACATTCACCATAAACATATGTAAATGTGTAGAAGAGCAAAATAAAGAGATCATATAAAAATAATAATAAGATGGAAAATCAAAATAAGAAGAGACTAGTACCCATAAGCACCCCCCACCATATCATTTCACATAAGCTAATACAACTGATTAATAATTTGAGGAATTTATAGTGATACATAATCCCTAATTTATTACAAAGCATAAGTCAATATTGTGAAGACAAAAACAAAACACCAAATATAGATAACAGAAAAATGAACAAATAGTAATACAAGAGATTGCACAATAAAATAGATCTTATATTATTAATGTCGGGTGGATCTCAATACAATAAAATGTGTCCCAAATAAGTATTTATACTATTTATTCTTTTGATACAATGAATAGAATATTCTAGGGATCTCCAAAATCCTAGCCAAAAATGCTTGCAATATCTTCAAAGATCATCTTTTCTCCCAAAATAGGTGAGTGGGCTTCAAATATCCATTGATCAAACCACTCCAGCTTAAACATCTTCTCAATACCCATAAATATCTAGATCTACACATAGAATATAGAAAAAGAGGGTTAGTAATAATTGTGAGGGCTCCATTGTGTGAGACCCTTAGAAATCAATAAAAACCCTATTAGAAATATCAAGTTGACATTGATGTCAAAGGTGCATGGTATTCAAGGCAAAAATATTCTTCAAGGGTGATAAGTTTATAAGGTTGGATAATATATCAATAATGTTAAATATGGACTTGATAAATAGCAAACATCATAAAATCATCCAAGGCAAAGATATATTTTAAGAGAACCAAGGAAAGTATATTTTAAAGCAAGGAAAATATATTATAATATTTAAAAGAGGACAAAGGTTTGGACAAAGGCTTGAAATATTATAAAGAGAAGGACCAAGGTTGGGACAAAGGTTTGACATATTTAAATCAAAGGATTTAAATATATAAGAGTCTATAAGTTAAATATTATAATATTTAAATTATAGATTTAAATATTATAACCTAAAGTGTTAGAAAAATAAAATGCACTAAATTTTTTGGAGAAGATATAAATTTGAAAGCAAATAATAAGAGTTGATCTCCTTGATGAAATCAAAGATAATGGGAAACATATAAATATGAGGTATTATTTCACCTTTGTTAATGTGCAATATAATCGATTAATCCATCATGGTGAGTGCGAGCAGTAGACATAGGAGAAGAGCAATGAAAATTTGAGGGCAATAAAAGATAAGGATAAATATTATATTATGCCCCTTTGGTTTCACCTGCTGAGATAGCCCAGTTAGTTGTCTAGCTTGCATGGAGTGTTGATGTGTAGGAGGTTAGAGGGTTGAATCTCTTTGATGTTGTTTTGTTGTGGTTTTGATGTTTTAGGGAGCACAAAGAAAAGGATAAATATTATATCATGCCCCTTTGGTTTCACCTATTGGGATAGCCCAACTGGTTGTCTAGCTTGCGTAGAGCGTTGTTGTGTAGGAGGTTAGAGGGTTGAATATCTTTGAAACTATTTTGCTGAAGAAGTTGAGATATAGCTATAAGGATTCAAATATTTGTGCACCCCTTTTAGGTTTCACCTGCTATGGTAGCATGGCTGGTCATGAGTTCTTGTGAGGGTGCTATGCTTCTAGAGGATAGGGGATCGAATCTCATTATAACTGTGCAAGGAAAAATATTTTATCAATATAGGTTTGGAAAGCTCATGTAAAAGAAGATCATCATCATTGAGGTAGATTTATAGATATGGTTATTTAATTCCTTTCTCAAAATGGTTTTGTTTGAGAAAAATATTTTTGTTGTCATATAGTGGGAGGTATAAGGAATTATTGGATGTGCATTATTTTTTATTGAAATTGGAAGAAAATGTGCAAAGGTTATAGATTAGATTGTATCGTTCCAAATTTTTCGCACCCTTACCTTCAGGCTAAAGGATCCACGCCCAAAAGGAGGATGGGAAAAGGATGGGACAATACCTCGGACTGAGAGGCCCTTTGAAGGTCCCGCCTCTCGAGGGAGGGGTATTAAGGTGATTTTTCGACGGATGGTGGGGTTCACCAGGAAACGTTTAGTGGCAGTTTCCACGCCTAGGTTGGGAATGTGTTTGATGTGTTCAATTTTATCTTTAAACATCCAAGTCCTAGGTTTGGCCAAATGAAACTAAGTTGTTCTATATGAAAATGCAGACTAAAATGAATACAAAAAATAGAATTGAATAGAAAATAGAGAGAATAAGCTAGATTAAAGAACCATACCTGATCCGGATGTCTAATGGAGTTTTTGATTTTTGAAGCAGTCCAGATCATCTGGAATTTGATAGGATCATCTCCTATCTGACAGGATCGTCTGAGATTTGACGAATTCATCAGAGACCTGCAAACAGAGAAATAGATACAAAATACAGAAAATGCAGCTATGCTAACAGAGGAAAATGGTGTAAAATGGCAATATAGATGCTAAGGTGATAATCACAAATAGAAATTCAAGTAAATTATGACGTTCTAATGACAAATTATGACTTCATTGTGCACTTAAGCTATATGGGTGAACTCCAAGATGCAGAACAATAAGGAATAATAATAAATTTAACTAAATGTAGAATAAATCAACAAACAAAGTGAGGAAATGCAAACTCTGGGCACTGATTACCCCCAATGTTGACTGCAGTCGAAATCATCTCGAATTGGATAGGATCATTTGCAATGATTTGAGCTTGCTACGGCTGAAAAACAATGAAGTTTCTACAAACAAACTTGGAAAAATACAAATGCAAATGGTGGTTTAAGATGGTCTAATGCATGTAGAATTCGTGTTATAGGAAATTTCAGCCAGGGGGATGTCAAAGCGGGGGTCCTAAGGTTAAATAGGCTTAGGAGGGAGTTTAGGAGGTTGGATATCATCCTAATTTGGAAGATCTCCAACGGGGGAGGTCTTTAACAATGTAGACATGCTTTTGCCTGGATTAGAGACGACGTTGAAACAAAATCTAATTATGCACAAATCAGTTTGGGACGAGATCGTCTGGATGTTCTTCTCCAGACAAAATCATTCGATCTGAGGTGATATCATCTGATCAATGACGATATCGTCAAATGGACAAAACAAACTTTAAAAATGGCACGAAAAATGAGAAAACGGGCAACAGGCAGTTTGGGAGCGGTTTTGGGGTTAAAATTTGAATTTGAATTATTACTAATGTATTTTTATTTATTTTCTAAGGTTTACTGCACCAATTTTAGGGTGCTACATTTTGCCCCCTCTTTAGCGAATTTTTTGAGGAAAATGCGTTAAAGATGAGTTCTTCTCGATCTATGAGAAAGCAAAAATTATTCCCATTTTTAGGCGACGATTCTTGGTCGAATCATACAACAGCTTACTATGTTTTTACCCAAATAGAAAGTTTGAGGTAAAAACGTGGAAAAGCAAAAAAAAATTAAAATGTTGTTAATTGTTTTTGAATAAAATTAAGAAAATAGGGTAAAACCTTTATTCATTGTTACTGTTCATTTTTATTTTTTCTGGTTTCTGGAGCTCTGCAAAAAAAATGGTCGAGACAGCGCACAGATCGACAGAGGTCCGGCGCGGGCTACGAGTAAGGGTCTAAACTTAGTTTAGAATACTTGAATTTTGATTTTTTATGTTTTTTAGATTAAATTTTGATGATTTTTGAGCATCACGGCCGTTTTTGGGCCATCGACATCGTCGGGATGAAATCGCCTCGATTTCGTTGAAATCGTCTCGATATCGTCGATTTCAGCCAGGGACGAAATCAGCGAAATGGGTACGATTTCGTCAAAGAAGGGACGATTTCAGCTCACAAAATCAAAGACAAATTTGCTCAAATTTAGGACGATATCGTCCAATAGTGGACGATATCATCATTGATGAAATTGAACTTGTTTTACTTGCATTATTAATGATTGTTTTATTAATGAGTTTTGTTGTTTTGTTGTTTATGTTGCAGAGAGGATTACTAAAGAGTAAAGAATGGAAATACGACAGGTTGAGGGATGATTTGGTTGTTCTATCTTAGGCAGAGCGATATCAGCTAGCTCAGGTCGGCTTATAGCATGTGGCAGATATGCCACAGGTTTCTACAGATATGGGGCTATTGACAGCCCTAGTAGAGAGGTGGTATCCGGGTTCTTCCTATTTTTGATTACCGATAGGGGAGATGACTCCCACACTGGAGGATGTATGGAGGATTTTTAGTATCCCCATACAAGGATGGCTGATCACTTTTGCGACCAATTAGGGCCACGCGATGATGCAACTGTGCGGAGATTCGAGCTTCACCTTGGAGAAGGGTAGAGTGAACATCGAGTCACTATGCCAGATGCCTGGGGCATCTAGACTGACATAGGTTTTGGCTGGGGTTGTAGGTGGTTTGCTGCTATGCCATCAGAGTGGATGCAGAGTACCATGGCTACTAATAGATGTGGTCTATGACATGAGAGACCACGGATATAGGTTTGCTTGGGGGAGTTTTGTACTATGTCGATTGTATAGGATCCTGCATGGGGTCATATACAAGGGCGATTGATGTCTGGTTATGACATCTTTACTACAGGTTTGGTGTTGGGAGTACATCGCGGTGCAGAGGCCGATAGGGCTCCCACTTATAGGGATTGATGGGGAGATGCCCCGAGCTTTCTACTGGTGGCTCCGAAGAGGGTCACAGAGATGGATAGATCTGCCTATGTCTCGGAGACTACTTGATGACCTCGTCTTCGACCAGATCACCTGGAGGCCTTGGAGAGATCATCCAGGGTGGGCCGAGGACGGACAGGAGCTGGCTCGCATTAGGCAAACCTGCTAGCTAAGGATGGAGAGGGGAGAGGTGGAGCTCCATCGCTATGACCAAGTTTTGAGGTAGTTCGGTCTACAGTAGGGGATCCCATCTCTTAGAGACTACGAGTTTTCTCGAACTGTTTGGTATAACACTACAGTTAGCGGGGCTCTAGATATGCAGCGCTTTTGGATTCTAGACATAGATGATGCCCCCATTTGGCTAGTGTATGGGGACGACATTGGGGTAGCCGACGACTACAATGCCTGGTGCATAGGCATCCACCCTCCTCGGATGATGAGGGCTCATGGTCCAATTCATGCAGTTGTGCATCGGATGGGGAGGCAGTGCCAAGCAGCCATTGAGGCGGCATAGGGTTGCGAAGGGAGAGAGTAGAGGAGACCACAAGCTCAGTAGAGGCCACAATAGCAGGAGAGGAGGGAGGAGAGACCCCCTTATCCACAGAGAGAGAGAGAGGCCAGCATCGCCCGATAAGGGCAAGGGTGTGGACACAAGAGACAGTAGTGAGATGGCTACTCTCCAAGTGGATACTGTCCATCTCCAGGCACAGGTGTAGACTTTGCAGGATGAGGCTACATGGCATCGAGCGGAGCTACATAGCTTAGAGATGAGGTTGCACACCTCAGAGCACGGAGCGAAGGAGCGAGCACTCAAGAGCTAGCATGGTCGATTGCTTAGACCGTGTTCTATCAGGGTATCTACTTCCAGATGGTCCTAGAGGGCTAGAGGGTACAGCTTCCAGCCGACCTTGCGGATCCGATCGGGATTGGGTCATCGAGGACTGCATCCCGATCGACGACTAGGACTCGCAGTACCACACATACTGCGATGGGGCCACCTCGTCCACCTCAGGGCAGGGGAGGAGATGATGGTGAGAGCTCGAGGGGTTCTCAAGGCTAGGCTACTGCACTGCACAGATTGATTATATGATTGAGAGGATTGAGTATGCCAAGATGTATATTATGGCATACCAATCTAGTGTTGATATGATGTACATATATTGTTGAGATATATATAGATGAGATATTTTTGATCATATGAGTTGTCTTATGTGTTTGTATGATGCTTTAATGTTGTGATGTGATTGATTTGATGATTCATGTAATTATGTCGTTTGGAAATATTATGGTTTAAATGTCATGCTTTTAAAATTTAAATGAAATAATCTGATGTAACAAATTGGTTGTGGTGATGTGATGTGATAAAAGAAAAAAAGGGACTTCTAACAGTAATTTCAAAGGACATTGTCACTATTATAGACCATTTCATGGAGTCACCGCTCACTCGGTCGTCAAGCTAAATCCAGTATAGAAATATTGTTAAAAGTAAAAGAGTGCTTAAGAGACTGTCTTAAGACTTTTGATATGATGATGCAAATGATGATGATGATGATTTTGTTTTCAGATTTCCATGAAAATATTATGCATGAAATATATTAAAGATGATTTTTTTTAGGCATAAATTCCTAAGTGTGATAAATTTTTTTGGATAATTCCCTAGGAATTATACCATCATTGCAAAATTGTAGTTTTGACATAATGACATTAAATAGAATAATTTTTTGTTTGTTTTAAAGCATAATTGTATAACATAATGATTTAAGTCATATGTTTTTATGATTTTAAATAAATGGAAAATAAAATTGGTACAATGGTTTGCGCTAGGCATAGAATATGTAGGTATAAACTTATACCATCATCGTGAAATCCAAAGAAGAAAATAATATAATAGTTTTATTGCATGGTTGATTTTTAATTTTTGAAATAGTCAGAAAAGATGAAGATGAGGACTTGTGCTAGGCATAAAATTCCAATTTTGGTTTTGGAACTATACCATCGTCGCTAAAGTCAAAATTTATATATAAATGTAACTTTATTGCATTTTTTTTAAAATGATTTTGATTTTTGATAATGCATGTAGTTGTCTTTATACTAAACAATTGTTCTTTAAAGAAGAAAATGAATTTATTCCAAACAATTTGCAAAAATATTTCAAAGTATCTTAAAGACAAAAGTTAGATTTATAACGAATCCCATGTCCGTATGTGAGTTCATTACCAATCTTGATTTATCATAATGATACACAAAATCTCTCAAATACAAATGTGTGCAATTGCTTTGTTCATTTACCAGTTTTGAGCAAGATAATTTGATACAAGTGATTTGAATGAACCAAATAGGTGTTCATTAACCATGATTTAGATGCATATAACCATACCAAACTACTATGTAGGTTGGGTTATCAAGAGCTAGCTAATCCATAAGCAGACATAGGTATGTACAAAAGAAGGTCGCTAATGTGACAGACATATCACCACGCTAGGAGTTACCCAAGGCCAAGTGGGTTGGGCACAAACCACCTGTTATGGGGCTTACCTCATAGTTTTCGAATAATTGAGAATTCTAGGGATTCAAGCTCATCAACCCTTCTTTTCTTTTCAAAAGGTAGGGAAAGGGATTTTATTGCTTTTGCTTTTGCTTTCTTTTTTTTTTTTTTGTATTTTTGCATTTTGACTTGATATTTGAGATAATGCTGAAATAACCTTTTTCTTTTTCTTTTTTTCTTGAACTTTTCTTTTCTTCCTATGCTAGGGATACTTGCTCGGATTAGCTGTAGAGAAAGGGATTTTTATTTCGGGTAGGGGTGAGCTTGTCCTTTTTCCAATTCTCAAAGATTCTAGACCATGTGCATGATAGGATATCAGGGGAAACTTTTCGCTCAAGAAACACTTCTACTATGTAGCATAGCATGGAAATTACAAATATAATCATTTTATTGTGAAAAGTTGTGCTTGGTTTAAGTAAATAATAAGATCAATTCTCTATGCTCAAACTTTATTTAATTGAATTTTGTGGACTTTGATATAAGAGATATTAGTAATCATGCCAGATAAAATCAAGATATTTATTTGTGTGTTTGTGATAGTGAGGGATTCCAAATAAATGCTAATTTATCCAAAATAATTTGAAAATATAACTGCAATACTTTAAGAAGAAATATATACAACAAATATTTTTGAGGATTTTGATGATCTTGACTCTCTTTCTTATTATTTTTTTGGTTTCAAAAGAGTTAATAATATTGCTATTTTGAATTTTTATATATTTTTTTCATTTGTTTTTGTTTAAACAATTTTATATATACCATTTTTTTTTTTTTAAGATGAGACAACCTGCAAAATATGTACAAATGATGAAATGACCAAATTTTATGCGTAATATTGCTTAAGATGCATAATATTCATAGGTTCTTTTAAATATTTACCATCTAAGGTAGCTAATTTTTATGCTCCCGATTCAAATTTAGCAGTGATAATATATGGTCCAAGCCATTTGGGCTCAAATTTACCTTTGAGGTCTTTAGTTGCATTAGTATTTTTTTAATTTTCCTTTAAAACAAGGTCACCGATCTCAAAGGATCGATGACGAACTTTCTTGGCATATGATCTTTTAAGCTTGTTTTGGTAGGCACGAAGATGCTCCAAAGCATTGATGCACTTTTCATCTAGGAGTTCCAACTGACTAAGTCTGCCATACTCGATATTCATCTCCTACTTCGGTATCTTGAAGTAGTAGAGCCAAAGAAGGAACTTCTAATTCAAAGGGAAAAATGTCTTCAGCGCCATAAACCAAAACAAAAGGTGAAGTTCTAGTGGGGGTTCGAACACTAGTTCGATAAGCCCACAAAGCTGGATATAATTGAATGTGCCAATCACGGCCAAATTTATTGACCAATATTTTAAGAATTTTGATTAAGGTTTTGTTAGATGCTTCTGCTTGGCCATTACCCTAAGGATAATAGGGAGTGGACCAGCGATGTTAAATCTTATATTTTTGGCATAATTTTTTAACATCTTTATTTTTGAAACAAGTTCCATTGTCTGAGATGAGATTTGCAGGAATTTCGAACCTACAAATAATTTGATTAAAAATGAATTTAGAGACTTGTGTTCCAGTGCAAGAAGCTAAAGGCATAGCTTCAACCCACTTCATGAAATACCGAGTGGCGGTTATGATGGATTTGTGTCCATCAGATGCCATAGGAGTAATTTTTCCAATAATGTCTAAGCCCCATTTGGAAAAGGGCCAAGGAGATGAAATAGCCTGCAGCTCTTGTGCAGGTGCATGGACAAGGTCAGCATGTTTTTGGCACTTTTCGCAATGGTGCACATACTCATGTGCATCCTTTTCCATGGTAGGCCAAAAGGAGCCTATCCTAAGGAGTTTTTTAGCAATGACACTACCACTGAAGTGTCCTCCACAAGATCCATCGTGGGCTTCACTTAAAGCTGATTTGGATTCTTCTAGATTCAAACACCGTAATAGGATACCTTCAAAAGATCTTCTATATAAAGTATTGCCAATTATTAGAAATCGACTTGCTTGTCGATGTAATAACCGACACTGGTTTCTATTAGAATTGGCAGGGAAAGTCCCATTTTGAAGAAAATCAAATATATCTGTATACCAAGGTTTAGGAGTAGTTTCATTGACTAGGAACACATCCAAAGGTTCTAAACATGACTTATTTGAAGCGGGTTCCTAGAGTCGATGAATAATTATGGTGGCATATTCATCATCTAACTCCAAGGGCAGAAGAGATGCAGCTGTGGCCATAGCATCAGCTGCACGGTTGCTAGTTCGAGGAATAGCTTCCAGAGTAACTGTATCAAACAAGGATAACAATTGCAAAACATATGCTTTATATGGGCACAATTTATCATCTCTGGTCTGATAAACTTCATTAATTTGATTTATGACCATTTGAGAATCACCAAAAACTAGCAGGTGTTTGATTTTTAGCGCCAAGGCAGCTCGTAATCCAAGGATTAAAGCCTCATATTTGGCAATATTATTAGTGCAAGCAAATTTTAATTTAAAGTACAAAGGAATGATGTTTTTTTGCAGAGATATTAAAATAATGCCCGCACCAGCCCCACTCATGCATCGGGCTCCATCAAAGTATAAGGACCATTGTTCAATATGGTCTGCCTATAATTGAAGGCATTCATTACGAAACTCAATGATGGAGGGATGGGTAGACTCTAAGGGTGCAGCAGCTAACTGATCTGCTATGATTTGACCCTTAACAGACTTTTGTCCTATGAACGTGAGATCAAACTCGCTTAGAGCAAGAACCCACTTGGCGGTATGACCTGATAAATAAGGTCGAGTCATGAGATACCTTAAGGGATCATATTTAGCAATGACATATGTTTTTTGACTGAGCATATAATGTCGTAGTTTCTACGTAGAAAATATGACTGCTAGACATAATTTCTCTAATGAGGTATAATGAGTTTCATAACTGATGAGGGTTCTGCTAATGTAATAATTAGCATGTTCTTTCTTCTCATCATCAAGCTGAGCTAACATAGCTCCTAAAGCAAAATCTGAAGCTGAAATATATAGGATGAACGGGTGATCAGGTCTAGGTAGTGAAAGCATAGGTGGGTTAAGGATGTATTGTTTGAGAAGTTCAAAAGCTTCCTTACATTCATCATCCCAATTAAAAGGGACATCCCTCTTAAGGAGCTTAAGAAAGGGACTAGTTTTGCCCTCCAGCTTATCGATGAAGCGATGGATGGCTTGAAGCTTACCTTGTAAACTTTGTAACTTAGATATATTAGTAGGTGTGGGCATATTAGTGATAGCCACAATCTTGAGAGGGTCAATTTTGATACCACGTAAAGAAACTAAAACCCCTAATAGTTTATTGGACTTAACGTCGAATATACATTTGGCAGGATTTAATCGAATAAGATATTCTCTTAACCGATTAAAAACTTTTCTCAAATCATCTAAATGATCATCTTCATTAATAGAGCGAGCTATAATATCATCTACATAATCATGTAGGATATCATGCATCATATCATGAAATATATAAGTCATGGCTCGTTGATATGTTGCACCTACATTCTTTAAACCAAATGGCATCACTTTCCAACAAAAGGTACCCCAAGGGATAATAAAGGTTGTTTTAGCCTGATCTTCACAAGCTATCCTGATCTGATTATAGCCAGAAAATTCGTCCATTAGGGACATCATTCCACTCCTGGAAGTAAATTCAATAATTTGATCCATGTTTGGGAGATGAAAATCATCTTTAGGGCATGCAGCATTAATATCTCTAAAGTCTGTGCAGACCCTAACTTTGGTGGCTTCTTTCTTGGTGACTGGAACTACATTCGAGATCCATTCAACATAATCAATAGCCTATATAAAAACAACATTCAGGAGTTTTTCTAACTCCCCTTTGACTAGCAAGGCCACTTTGGGATGCATTTTTCTAAGTTTCTATTTAACAGGTTTAGCATCCGGATGGACTACTATATGATGCATGACTACAGAAGGGTCTAGACCTGGCATATCTTCATATGTCCAAGCGAAGACATCTTCATATTCTTTAAGGAATGCAATGTATTGCTCTTGTTTTTCTTGACTTAATTCTGATCCAATATTGATTATGTGAGGATTATCCTCAGTTCCAATGTTAACTTTAATGACGTTTTCTACTTCCATGTGTAGATTTCTTTCAAAATTAGGTGGGGTGGGTGAAACACCCAATTCTTGTAATTCTTTTAAGGTTAAGTTGGATAATTCATCTTGAGGAGTCGTGGCCTCAAGTTGGGCTATAGTTGGCACATAACCATCAAAATAAAAACCATTGTGTAACAACTGTTCAACGGAGACATCATGGAAAATATCTCCTTCCAACTCATCATCGGATTCAGCAATCAATTCAGGGTAAGCTATGGATAGCATATTACATGTAAATGGCTGATTTTTTAGAGGCAAAGCATCATGCCTATCCAAATAATCTTGATAACATATAATTTGATCATCATCTTCAAAAGGGAAGGGTTGGCCCTTACTAGGAAATAGTCCCACACCACATCGGGCGGGCCATGGTTCTACCTCAATAGGTTCTTTCATACCATTTTGGAAAGGTCCCAAGCCTTTCCCTTTATATCCCATTTTAAGCATTATGGGTTTAGCTTTAATGTATTCATTAGCAAAATAGCATCGGGCATATCCATCATGATGAGTCTTGATATTTCGGGGTATTCTTCCCCAATCATATCCTTTATAAATAAAAGCACAACTCCCAACTTGGTAAGTACTTCCCATAGGTTGTGGGAGGCCCAAAGTACGAGGAGATGGTGGCAAATTATTTAAAAGAATGGAATCTTGCATAGAAGCATTTGTTTTGTCGGATATAAGAATTTGAGACAAATCAGGTAAGAGCTCATCAGAAAGAGCGTAAGATGTAGAAGGATCATTCCCTATATCTTTAGATGTGAAACGTATGATAGATGTAGATAATGTGGAGGTGTTAATGAATGGGTCTATAGGTTTTGAAATTATAGGGATAGAACATGAAGAATTGGTTGTAGATTTAAGATCTTTTTGAGGTTCTAGTGTGGTTTGTTTAAAATATGGTTGAGTTAAATGTATAGGTGTAGTTGATGGGGTAGATGATGTTATGTGTGTGTGTTTCACACGTTTAGATGAAAAATAAGAATTAGGATGTGTGGATGACAGAGCAAGGCAAAATTGCACTCCAATAGGTTCTGCCAAAGCACACATATCAAAGGGTCTAGGGTCACCATGGATAGTGACCAATAGGTTTTTAAATTCAAATTTAACACACTGATGTAAAGTGGAGGGAACTGCTCGCATCGTGTTGATCCAAGGGTGACCCAAAAGTATATTGTACGATGCAGGGCAATGTACAATAAACATGGTTGTATCTAGGGTTTTGGGACCAACTTGTAAGGGTATAGTAATGACTCCACACGTTTCTTGTGTTTCATCATTGAAAGCTTTGATAATCATGTCAGTTTTCTTCATTTCATCACTTCTAAACCCAAATCATTGGTAGAAGTCAAAAGTGCAAATGTTTAGAGATGATCCATTATCAATCAAGACTCGTTTAACAGCTACATCTCCAATTAGAGCAGTAATGTATAAGCGGTTATCCTTATGTAAACTATGATGTGGTATATCTTTATCTCGAAAGTCAATACAATTGACTTCTCGAGTGATGATAGTATTGGACATGGCTTTGGGTTGAATATTTTGAGGTACCATCATTTGGCTTAATGTAAGCATTAACTCATCCCTATGGGTGGGAGAAGATCTTAACAAGTCCAAAAGGGAAATTCTGGCTGTAGTATTGGATAATTGTTCATTAATATTGTAAGGAGGTTTTGGTTGAACATTAGACATATGATTCCCTTTATTGAGATTTTTCAAAATAAATGGGGCTGACCCATAATTCTGAGTTTGATCCTATTGAGATTTTTGAGCTTGTTGTCTGGTAACGACTCCGATGGTACCTACAATGTTATATTGAAGATGCTGAACTGGTCTTGGTTGAGCGTTTATGGCTTGTTCATTAGGAAGGAACTGATTAGAAGAGGGTCAAGTAGTAACTCTTATAGGAAATGGTTCTTCTGGAACTATAGCATTTGTGATAGGTTGAATCATATCTGATTCATTTTCAGAGCTATTCGATTGATTTGAAGTGATGTCTACTTCACTTTTAGTATCCAATTCTACATCACTAGGATCGGGAGTTTGAATATTATGTAGGGGCCTGGTCATGACCATGGATAAAGTTGTGCCAAATATTTGAGGATCCTGAACAGATAATTGTCCGCTAATAGTCCCTACATATCGGGTAGGAGGGGGAACATTATTATGTTCGATTTGATTGGCCACTTCTTTACCATGGTTTGGTAAAGGATGTTGAAATATATCCAATGATTGATTAGCATTTTGATTTTGATTTTGGGGAATGGTCTTTTGAGCGTTATTAGGAGCATTTTGTTTAGGTTGGAAGGCTTACACCTCCATTTCATTATTATCAATCAAGTCTTGTATTTTATGTTTCAATCTTTTGCAAGAATTTGTAGCATGTCCAGGTCCTCTATGAAAGTCACAATGTAAATCAGCTCTGTATCCGGGTATAGTTGGATCAGGTTCCTAGATAGCTGGTAATTGAATCAAACCTCATGCTAGTAATTGAGGAAGAATGGTTGATAAAGGTTGATTCAATCTAGTAAATTCTTGAGGAGGTTTATCAGGAGGTTTTAATATTAATTTTTTTGTTGTCTTCGTTGTATTGATATTAGCAACCTTTCTACTATCAGTGACTCTGTCACCTACAACTTGTTTGTTTTTATACTAATTTCTGGATGTTTTCTCATCATCTTTCTTTTTTATCTGACCTCTTCTAATGAGAGCATCTTCTACCCTTCGAGCTAAGTCTATAGCTTGATCGAAGGTGGTTAAAGTAGCAGTTGATAACTCATAGGATATTTGTTCTTGTAAATTATTAATAAAAATATCCAACATTTCCCTATAAGGTAGCACAAAGTGCAGTTTTCCTGTCAACTGCCTCCATCTAGCTAAGAAATCAGCAAAACATTCATCTTTGTCTTTTTTTAAGTTGTACAAATCTTTAATGGTGACATGCCTCTCAATATAGGCACTAAATTGATGGACAAAATATTTAGCTGTCTCTTCAAAGTTTCTCAAAGAATGAGTGGGCAATTGATAGTACCACTCTAATGCCATTCCTCCTAAACTTTTTGAGAACATTTTTAGTAATAACAAGTCATCATGTGATATATCATGACATGCTATCCTAAGCATGCGAAGATGCTCTATGGGATCTTCAGTTCCTTTATATATAGGCAGAACGGGCATGGGAAAGTGTTTAGGGTATGGTTGTGCTACAACTATGGGATCCAAAGGTTGACTACATATCTCTCAATAATTGTACGAGGGACGGTAGGGATCTATCTGGTCCATGTGCGAAGCTAACTGTTTCACCATGGCTTCCAGATTACTGGTTTGCCCACCATATTGGTTCGGTAGGGTATTAATATGGGATTTGTGAGCATATGACGGAGGGACATGAAGATTAGATGCTATGTTGCTATTGTGTAAATTGTTGGTAGGAAGGGTGTTATGAAGAAGTCTTGAAGTTGTATTATGTTGTATCCTAGATTGTTGAAAATTGGTGTTTGGCTTCATTTTAGGTTTTTGTCGATTTGAAGCATATTGATCAATAGTTTGGTGAAGTAAAGAAGTGAAGGAAGGTTTATTTTGTGTGGGAATGATTTTAGGCTCAATAACAGGTTCCTTAAGGGGTTGGGTAACCTATTGTTTTGGCATGTTCTGAATCCTAGTGACCATATCTCTATTGGATGATCCAGCCTTATCACTTTCTTGATCAACAAAGGACAAGGGATTAGTGTGTATGTTAAACATATCTTCCATAGCTGCTTGAGTGTCACTAATTTGTCCTCTATCAATACGAACTGCCATATTAAGAGCACCAATGTTATTATTAAAAAATTTCCAGAAATGATCTAAGTTATCAAAAGCAATAGTTCCATCTAGAGCTATTCTAGGGGATGAGGATCCTTCCTCTTTAAGATTTTCTTGTTGTTTATTGTCTTCAACCAGGTCATCTTCTATTTGTTCTAGATTTTCTCCTTCTGGAATTGGATCCTCGGGAAGGACATTTGGGTTTTTTTTTTTGTCTCCTAACCAATCTTCTTCTTCTTCTATAGTTTCTTTACCATTCCTAATTTTAGGCATTGTGCTTAGATTTAGATTTCAACAAATATATATATACTTGTATATATATATATATATATGCAACAAGATTAAGAGGTATATATTTTAATTATATACCTACTATAGTATTTCAAATAAAATGTTTTGGTTTTTGTTATGTTTTTTTTTTCTATCTATTTTTTTGTTTTTGTAACAATATTATAAAGATAACAAACAACACAATAAATGCAAGAAATAATAATGAAAGCAATGATCTAATTTTCTATAAACAATTTTTAAATATCATTAATGGGCTCAAGTTCTTCAAGAGTCATGAAGTGTTCTTCTTCAAATTGGAAATTTTCTTTCAAGAATTTAATGAAGAGTGCTATAGTGATATTATCTGTCTCAGACTCTGGTTGGTAGAAATAAAGTTCGTGGCAATACTCTCAATATAACATAGCCCTAGGAATTCTCCTCCATATTTCCCTATCCATAAGAATGACCTCTTGATACTCTACACGACCTAGGAATTGGTGTATAATAACTACGTTCTCGAGGTATTCCTTGAAGGTGAATAATTCTGAAGACACAAGAGCTCTCCTATAAGCTAACCACCTATGGCAGGCTCTCTGAAGTTCATGATAAAATATGATTTGATGAGGATCTAGGATCCTATCTAGGGCAAACCTCTTGATTTGTCTAAGTTGTGCTGACCTAGATGAAATGAGATCTAATCTCCTATTAAGTTATTTCCACAAAAGTTGGTTTCTATTTGTTTCAGGCACACTAAGCATAGAATTAACTTCTATGGTTGCTAATTGGTTTTCAAAATTTATAGTAACTACTAGTATTTTCTTAGGAGCTACCATCTAAACATGACATGCAACTTAGTAGTTTTCTAATGATTTGAAATGCATTTATGTTTTTGTTTTTGTTTTTTTTTTCAAAAGGTTTTAGTTTCACATCGGGTTCACCAAAATGTATTGTTCCAAATTTTTCGCACCCTTACCTTCAGGCTAAAGGATCCATGCCCGAAAGGAGGATGGGAAAAGGATGGGATGGTACCTTGGACTGAGAGGCCCTTTGAAGGTCTCGCCTCTTGGGGGAGGGGTATTAAGGTGATTTCTCGATGGATGGTGGGGTTCACCAAGAAACGTTTAGTGGCAGTTTCCATGCCTAGGTTGGGAATGTGTTTGATGTGTTCAATTTTAGCTTTAAACATCCAAGTCCTAGGTTTGGCCAAATGAAACTAAGTTGTTCTATATGAAAATGCAGACCAAAATGAATAAAGAAAATAGAATTGAACAAAAAATAGAGAGAATAAGCTAGATTAAAGAACCATACCTGATCCGGATGTCTGATGGAGTTTCTGATTTTTGAAGCAGTCCAGATCATCTGGAATTTGATAGAATTGTCTCCTATCTGATAGGATTGTCTGAGATCTGATGAATTCGTCAGACGAATTCGTCAGAGACCTGCAAACAGAGAAATAGATACAAAATACAGAAAATGCAGCTATGCGAACAGAGAAAAATGGTGTAAAATGGCAATATAAATGCTAAGGTGATAATCACAAATATAAATTCAAGTAAATTATGACGTTATAATGAAAAATTATGACTTCATTGTGCACTTAAGCTATATGGGTGAACTCCAAGATGTAGAACAATAAGGAATAATAATAAATTTAACTAAATGCAGAATAAATCAACAAACAAAGTGAGGAAATGCAAACTCTGGGCACTGATTGCCCCCAATGTTGACTGTAGTTGAAATAATCTTGGATTGATATGAAATCGTCTCAAATTGGATAGGATCATCTGCGACGATCTGAGCTTTCTCTGGCTGAAAAACAATGTTCTTACAAACAAACTTGGAAAAATACAAATGCAAATGGTGGTTTAAGATGGTCTAATGCATGTAGAATTTGTGTTACAGGAAATTTTAGCCAGGGGGATGTCAAAGGGGGGGTCCTAAGGTTAAATAGGCTTAGGAGTGAGGTTAGGAGGTTGGAGATCATCCTAATCTGAAATATCTCCAATGGGGGAGGTCTCTAACAGCGCAGACATGCTTCTACCCGGATTAGAGACGTCGTTGAAATAGAAGCTAATTATGCACAAAGCAGCGTGGGACGAGATCGTCTGGACGTTCTTCTCCAAATGAAATCGTCCGATCTGAGGCGATATCATCTGATCGGCGACGATATCGTCAAACGAACAAAACAAACTCTAAAAATGGCACAAAAAATGAGGAAACGGGTAGCAGGCGATTTGGGAGCAGTTTTGGGGTTAAAATTTGAATTTGAATTATTACTAATGTAATTTTAATTATTTGCTAAGGTTTACTCTACCAATTTTAGGGTGCTACATAGATTTATGAGCAAACTTGTGCATTATTTTTTATTAGAATTGGGAGTAAATGTGCAAAGGTTATAGATCAGATTTGTAATCAAACTTGTACATTGATATTGGTTTTGGAGTGCATGTGGAAATAAGCAAAATAGTATAGTATCACACAAATAGAAGGGTTGTTTTAAAACAAGTCAAAGTATCATCTAGTGCAATAATTAGTGTGAAAGTATTCAATTGAAAAGAAGAACATTTTCAGCCATCTACAAAAGGAAGGAAAGGTGAAAATCAACAATTACAAGGTCAGTTATCAAGTGCTATAATAGAGCTACCTTTTATGTGAGACATGTGAAAGTGAAAGACTTAATGAATGTGAAGTGAATTGTCATGTTTGTATTTGGAAATAGATGAACATTATTTGTATGCAATATTTGGGAATATATGAGCATTGTATTTATGCAATATTTTAGTAGAGTTGTGAGCAGGTTTTGGAGCAGGTTTTATAAGTAGATTTTGGAGTAGGTTTGAGCAATTTTTGTGAGTAGGTTTTGGAGTAGAATTAAGCAGGTTTTATGAGTATATTTGGATCAGATTTGAGAAAATAATTGAGTAGGTTTTGTGAGCATATTTGAGCAGGATTTATGAGCAGATTTGAGTAGGATTTATGAGCAAGTTTAGAGTAAGTTTGAGTAGGATTTTAGAGTAGACTTGAGAGAAGACTTAAGGATATTTTGGGCCATATTTGTGAGTAGAGGGGATTGGTATCTCCTATGCATTAGTGTCCATGAACCAGAGTAGAGGGGATTGGTGTCTCCTATGTATTAGTATCCATGAACCAGAGCATAAGGGATTGGTGTCTCCTATGTATTAGTGTCCATAAACCAGTAGAGGGGATTGGTGTATACTATGGATTGGTTTCCTTGAACTTGAGAGGGGATTAGTATATCCTATGGATTGGTTGCCATGAAATATATCAAAGGGTATTGGTGTCTCCTATAGATTGGTGTCCACAAACCAGTAGAGGGGATTGGTGTCTCCTATGGATTGTTGTCCATAAAATTGAGAGAGGATTGGTGTCTCCTATGGATTGGTGTCCATGAACTAGTAGATGGGATTGGTATCTTATGTGGATTGATATTTACAAAATTGATAAGGTATTGGTATATCCTATGGATTGGTTTCCATAAACCAGAGTAGAGAGGATTGATGTCCATGAAACAACAAAGGGGATTGGTGTCTCTTGTGGATGGGTGTCCACAAACTTGATAAGGGATAGATGTACCCTATGGGTTAGAGCCCACAAACTTGTGAGAGGGGATAGGTGTCTCCTATGGATAGGTTCCCATTAAATTATGATAGGGGATAGGTATATCCTATGGATTGATGTCCACAAATATTGTAATAGGGGATTGGTATCTCCTGTGGGTTGGATCCCACAAAATTTATTGAAGAAATTTATAAGCAATATTTCTTTATGGATGTAGCCCATATTGGGTGAACCATGTTAAATATGTGTCTCTTATGTGTTTGGTGATTTGTGCATTGTTTTATTAATGCATTGATATTATTTGAAGTTATTGCTTTGGAAATAAAAGAGAAAAATTTTATCTTATACTGTTCACCCCTATATAAATATAATCTTATGTTCTTCAATTGGTATCAGAGTGGGTTCCTTCATGAAATCCTAATAGCTTAAAGGAATATCCTAGAGTAACACACATGGCTCATTAGGAAGTATTTTCATCAAATAGAGCTCCATTATTTGATAGGACTAACTATGCTTTCTAGAGTGTGAGGATGCAGACTTATTTTTTGGCACATGGTTACGATATATGGTAATCTATTGTGGATGGGTTCACAACACCTACAATTCCTCCCATAGATACAAATGGTAAGAAACCATATGAAAATAATGCTAGGGTAATGAATGCAATCTTAAGTGGGTTATGTGAATCAAATTTTATGAAATTCATGCAATGTATTTCAGCAAAAGAAATATGGGACAGGTTATAGAGAACATATGAATTAGATGACAATATTAAAATGGAAAAACTTCAAATCCATAGGAAGAATTTTTAAGACTTGAATATGAAAGATGAAGAAGATATTTCTAGGTACCTTCTTTGTGTTGATGAGGTTGTTAAAAACATTCGTGGACTTGGAGAAATTATTGAAGACTCTAATACTATTCAAAAAAAATTGATGTCACTTCCCATGAGGTTTGATGCAAAGGTTTCAAAAATTGAAGAAATGGCATTAAAACTTTGAGCATGGATGAGCTACATGGAATTCTCATAGCCTATGAGATGAGGATAGAGAAATATCAACCATCCAAATGAGAGGTAACATTCAAAGATTCAAATAAGGAAAATAATAAAAAACTAGAATCAAGTGAAGAATCAAGCAGTGGAAAAGAAGCTAACTTTGTGCAAAGGAATAAGAAGGGTAAGAAAACACAAAGGTATGCAATCTGTGAAATGTTTTAATTATGGTAACCTTGGTCACTATGCATCTAATTTTCCACAAGATGGAAGTAGTAGCAATGAAGAAGAAAAGGAATACAATAAAAAGAAAGAAAATTTTATCATGAAAATAAAAATAGGCACGATCAAGGCAAGCATGAGAAGAATATATTTCAAAGATACAAGAAGATTTTTTATGTTGAATAAGCAAGAAAATAGTAGTGATGAAAACCTCACTAATAGTAAAATAGAAGAAAATCTATTTTTGGCCATAGAAGATAAAGAAGATGATCTTGTAGTTGAAGACCAATAAGAAGATAAATATTTAGAAAAGGAAGAGGAAGCCACAGTTGACATAGAATAGAAAATTATTGTTTATCTTGAATATTTGAAAAGGGTTAGAAAGAATAACTCAAGATTGAAGGCTCAAGTACAAGAGGATGAGAAAACAAAGGCAAAGCTTCTACAAGATCTCACCAACATAAAAGTAAAGGTTGAAGAGGCAAGGATAATTGAAGAAGATATGGCTGAACAATTAAAGGCAAAATAACTAGAGTGTGAAATACTAGAACATGAAGCTATCATTATAATGAAGGGACTTGAAAATTTTAATGATAAGATATATCAGTTTAGGAAAATCTCAAAAAACTTGGATGATATTATCAAAGCACAAATATCTCCATTTATGAAGATTGGACTTGGTTTTGAAGAATGTCAAGAGAAACAAAAGGGGGAGTCAAGCTCAAAATAAATAGAAGCATCAAAGAAAGTAATTGAAGAAGAGACCAAGACCTATGCTGATATGTTGAAAAGTGGAAGCATCAATGAGAAAGAAAACAATGCACCATCAAGGAACAGGGACCATCATAGAAAAAGAAAAGAAAGAAGCATGTGACCAAATCCTCCAAGGCAAGATGAATATTTTTTCAAGGTTATTGTTTTCATGTAATCATTTTGGTCATGAAGTTATAAATTGCAAAAGAAATTTTAATTCATTTGCACCTTTCATGTACTACAAAATCATTTGTTATAATTGCAACAATTTTGGGCATAGATAAAACTGGTGTAGAATAGTGTTCCCTAAACTCTCAAAATCAAGCAAGAACAAGGATAGTCAAAATGTTCAAAAAGGTATAACCTCAAAAGTTTGGAAAATAAAAAATGAAAAAGAAAAAGAGCATTGTAAGTTGGGAGTAGCTTTACTCCCATATCAAAATTGATCACCTCAAGAAAAGGAGGTGGTAATGGGGTTGTGTTAAGTATATTATTTTTATCCCCAAGGATCTCTCTACCATTGATGTCAAAGGGAGAGAATTTAGTAAGGGGTAGTAGCTTGTCAGGAGGAGCAAATTGTGAATTTAGTTGCAGTAAAATAATTTTTTTTGTAGTGTTGCCATCAATGACAAAGGGGGATATTGTTAGAAATATTGAGTTGTCATTGATGTCAAAGGTGCATGGTATTCAAGGTAGAAATATTCTTCAAGGGTGATAATTTTATAGGGTTGGACAATATATCAATAATGTCAAATATGGACTTGATAAAAGTGGTTCATCGAATGTGGGCTACTCCACGAAGAAAATATTCCTTATAATTTTTTCTCAAATAAATTCTCCTGGGAATCCTTTCCCTATAGTTTTTATGGACCTCTATCCAAAGGAGACACCAATTCCCTAATCAAGTTTTTGGATATCTATCCACAGGAGAACTCTTTCTCCTTAGCTCTAGTGATCTTCTAGAAGAACTGCTACACCCACTGCTCTGGCTAATGGATATCTATCCACTAAAGATACTTATCCTCACTACATTGGCTAATGGATATCTATCCACTGGATATTTTCATCCTCTATACTCTGTCACCTTCAAATTTATATATCAATTTTTTACTAAACATAGTCCTTTGGTCTAGCATAAATCTGCTCAATCTCTATTTCTGGTTTGGCACAAATTTGTCCTCAAATATACACCAAAATCTATCCTCAATCTCTATCCTCAAATATGTCCTCAATATCTATCCTCAAATATATTCTCAATCTCTATTTTCAAATCTATCCTCAATCTCTATCCTCAAATTTGTCCTCAATTTCTATCCTCAAATTTGTATTGTAAGCTTCCACAAAATCTCACACAAATCTATCCACAAGTCTTCTATAATACTTCCCTAAAATATGCTAAACAAGTCCTCACTAGAACTTGTCCAATATCATATAAACATAAATATAATTGTTAGAGACTCAATATGCTTCACATTCACCACAATGCTCAATAACTTTCAATCACTCTTTTTACCATATAAAAATATAGAGAATTGTTAGAGACTCAATATGCTTCATAATCACAAACTCTCAATCACTTTCAATCTCTCTTTTATCATAGAAACATATAGAGAATTTTTAGAGACTCAATATGTTTCACATTCATAAACACTCAATCTCTTTCTCAACTCAATTCAGAATATAGAACAATTTGTTTCATAGAACATTAACACATCCACTTGACTAGGCTCAACCAACTCTACTCAACCAATCACCTAATGAAATAATCCTTGCTCACAAAACCAAGTCCAATCATATGAACACTCACTCAAATGTTTCCAATAATTTTTTTCAACCAATCTCACATAACAATGATACTCATGATATTTGCAAACCCTAGTTCAAGTTCACTCAACTTAATCACTTCAACAACAATGCTTATCAAACAAGGTTTTAACAACAAATGTTTATTCCATAAAATCTTGAAGAATTAATTAAAAAACACACTAAAAAATGCTTACCAAATAATTATTTTCATTCCAAATTTGCATTCACAACATTCAACAATAACTCACTAGGAATATGTGCCCATACCTTTTTGTTTGATGTAGAAGTGGCCTTAGAAAACCTGTCTCAATCACAATTTACTTCTTTCCAATTTCAATGGTTAGATGACAAAATATCACTCTTAACACTTTTTCAAATATTCCTTAGACACAAAAATAATCAAAGCTCAAATACACCTTATTGATCCTTCTTGGAATTAACATCCATCATACATGAAAAATAATCATTTGGATACACCTTATAATCTCCAACTTAAAATAATATCCAACACCATAAAACCTCAAACAATCTTCCTAAAACACCTTATTACCCTTTTCAAACACTAAAACAAATAACACCAAAAATTTATTTTGCATCAAACTTATAATCCCCTTAAAACCTTACAATCCAAATAAAATATGCAAAAATTAATTTTTTAATAGCTCAACTATTTCCTTCGAAAATTTTGATGCTCAACTAATGCATACCTTTGTCATCTCCCCCAAAAAGGGTTTCAGTGTGATTCGAACCATCGTCTATCATAGCACTTTGGTGCCCACGTCATGGGCTATAAGTGCCCACATGAAGTAAGGAAGGATTTCTTCTTCTTGGTGCCTTCGATCACCATCAATGCATTTAAAAACAAAAGGCCACACCCACGGATTCGAACCTCTGCCTCACATTGCCACAGCATCTTGCCTTCGTCGAAGTTGCCAACTGCACTACCAGCGCTTGGTGACCAAGGTGCCTTGAGTGGTGGCTAATCAACTCTCACCTGATGCTTGGTCCTTTAAGCAACAATTAAACCTTTTTCTTTCTCACCAAACAATTTGCATAATTCGCAATAGCATGGAGATTAAAATCGAATGCGTTAATGTTTTTAGTTAAGGTGGAGTCCCCTTTGATTTATTTGCTTCCACATTGGTGCTCGGATTCGAATTCAAAATTTGAATTAATAACCCACCTTAGGGTTATTTAAAATTAACATAAATTAATATATAATTAATATTAAAATTAATTAATAATTAATTTAAATAACATAAAGTTAAGTAAATTAATTTAATAAAATTATATTAATTAATTTAATCTTCCTTGTATAATATTATAAATAATTATTATAATATTATTCACTTGGGCTTCTTCTTTTCACCTTGGACCTTATCTTGACCTCCTAGAATGGACTATCTTTTTACACTGATTGGAGAACCTGAAACTACTACTGCCCACTGAAACTACCACTCAATGGTGTTGAAAGCTTAGCTTGACATCAATGACCACTCACTCTTGACATCAATGACAACTTATCTACTCAAAATATCCAACAATATCCCCCTTTGTCATTGATGGCAACCCAAATTATTTTTACCAAAACTTGACCTTTTTCCTGTTTTGCTCCCCCCTGGGAAACTGCTCCCCCTGACTTAGTGATCTATGCTTAAACCAAATATCTCAAACTTACTCAAATATCTCCCTCTTTGACATCAATGGCAAAGGATCACCTTTGGGGCTTGGGGCTAAGAATGAGTCTCTTAGCTTAGCCCCTCCTCCACCTCCTCTTGAGGTGGTTAATTCTAGGGTGGGAGTATTACTCCCACTTTTTTTGAAGATACTCAAAGGTTTCCTTCGAAAGTGGCTTAGTGAAAATGTCTGCTATCTGATCCTTTGTAGTAACATATTCGAACATGACCTATTTATCTATCACTTGTTCTCTTAGAAAATGATACTTTATCAGAATGTGCTTTGTCTTGGAGTGAATCACTAGATTCTTTGAGATACTTATAGAACTTGTATTATCACATAATATGGGAATACGATGATCATGTTTTATCTTGAAGTCTTCTAGAGTTCGCTTCATCCATAATACCTGTATACAACTGGCTACTACTACAATATATTCTACTTCTATTGTAGATAAGGATACTAAAACATGCTTCTTACTTAGAAAAGAGACTAAATAGTCTCCAATAAAGAATGCTCCTCCACTTGTGCTCTTTCTATCATCGATGTTGCCAGCCCAATTTGCATTTGTATATGTTGTGAGTGTGAAACTGTCACTTTTGGGATACCAGAATCCAAAATCCATAGTCCCTTTTAGATACCTAATAATTCTCTTTACTTCTGCCACATGTGTCTCCTTATGTTCTGCCTGAAACCTTGCCACTAATCCCACTGATTATACTATGTCTGGTCTTGTAGATGTAACATACAACAAGCTGCCAATCATAGATTTGTATATTCTTTGATCTACCTTTGGAGGTTCATCATTCTTACTTAAATTGCATCCTGTGACCATGGGGGTACTTACTGGTTTGCAATATTCTAATCTAAATTTCTTTAGCATCTCTTTTATATACTTGGTTTGTGAAAGAAATTGATTTAACCAAAAAGCGTGTACCCATCTACTGTATTATATTAGATTCAATCATTCAAAGCATAAAAATGACAAGATTGCATAGATTCAACAAAATAAGGGTTTCTTGTATTAATAATTTTAAGGAATATTTATTACAATCATGCCCCTCTTAGAGTCACTCAAATGATGATACAATCAATACAATGCCAAAGCCCTCAATAGGGTAGGCACACTAATGTTGCTTTTCAACTAGTCACAAAATGCTCTAGGGTGGACTTGCCTTCTTCTTCGCGTTGAGGAAGTAACTTGATGGTTGAGTCTCCTTCGAATATGTTCCCTACGGTCAAGAAACAACATAGAAGTGTCAAAAATATAGGCAACCTCTCATGATGAGGCCCTTTTAGGAAAAATGCACAAAGATACCATTAAGCATGTATAATCAAGAAAACGTGAAAATCACTTCTAAACTATGTTAATTGAATCAAGATTTGTAGAATTGCATAAAGGAAGACAAAATCTACACTATGCATGGACCAATTAGGTTAAATAAAGGATGAAAGTGCATAAATAATCCATCAATGTCCTATTTAATGCAAATACAATGAAACTATTCCAAACCTGCTTCTATCGGTCAAAAATATTCTAAACTACAACTGAACCATAGAAATAGCTAAACTAAGCTAATTAGCCAGACATAAGTGAAAAAGGTAAGGTGGTGATACCTCTATTGCAAACCACAACTCTGATGAGTGGTCTGCACTATAAACCATGGTTGAAAGTCGCAGTTAGCAATCTTATAGGTTTGCCCTCAATTTCAAGGGTAGTGGGCTTAACCTCCTTGTCCAATTGATGTTCAAGGGTCACCTTTGGTGTCCTTCTAATAGGTTTGGTGGTTGATTCATTGTGAGGGTCCTTCGCTTGCCCTAATATGTGCTTCTTGGCTCTCCTAGGCTCATAGGGCATCCATAGAAAATCAATATTTAAGTGAATAGCAAAGTGGCCTTCAAATGCATAAACTCAGTATGCAATTCGACGGGGCTTCACTGCTCGCTTGATCAATTTTTTTCTCTCTTGATAATTTGTCAGTGTTTCGCTATACAAATCATCTATATCTTCTCCCAATTTTAAGGGGGTATTTATAACATGTCCCTAGGGCTAGGGGTGGCTTCATGGAGAAGCCAAGATCAAGAAGGGATGCTTAGGACAGTTGGATTAGAATCTTTCATCCTTTAACCGCCCTCTTCTAGAACTTATGGTTGTTCAAACTGATTTGGCTCAGATGAAGGACAACTAAAATTTAGTTAAGACTGTAGGTCACAGCTATGGTCTAGACTGTAAACCATAGGTATCAACTATGGTTCAGACTGTAGACTGTAGGTCTGGGCTACGGTTCAGACTGATTAGGCCAAGGAGCCCAATTGAGTAGTTAAAACCACTGCTTAATCTTGGAGTCTGTCCAAAATATTTCATATGGTCTTCTAGCATGTCCATATGAGTAGTAACCTTTGACATGATGTGTTTTAGGTGTCTACATATGCCCCTTTTGATATGCGTTGTGAGATCAAACAACGCTGAGCAAAAATAGACCTAAAACGATGTCAAAGGTTTTATGATGATCATTATTCAGATCAACATTAGATGCCCCAGGTCTAGCAAAAGGATGCACATCCTGGAATCATTGCTTCCAACTCTTTGGAGGCTTAAATTTGAAAGATTTTGCACTCATCATCAGTCATTCGGGTAGCTTTGGTGCTACAATAGGAGTTAGGCCTATATAACCAAAAGGAGGCAAGATACAAACAAATTATCATGTTTGCTATTTTCCCCAAGAAAAGGGGTAAGCTTATGATAGCTGTTGACAATGATTCATAAGGATGAACGCAATTTTAACAAGATCAAGGAATCTATGATTATTAGGGATCTTTTGTTGATTTTGATTATGATTTGATATTATGACTACCCCCTCAAGCAACGAGTTGATGAGGGTAATGACAATGATTAAAGCGATGATGTCGCTTTACCACCATGGATGATCTGAACAAATTTAGATTTGAGTATATTAATGCCTTGGCTAGGCCTAGTTTATCTTATGATTCCAACTATTAATAGTATTTGCACATTTCTATCCCATGGATCAGTCAGGCTGCAATAGCCGTCTTAAGAAATCGAATTGATACAAATCCAATTAGATTTATGTTGAATAAAATTGTCGATGATTTGCTAAAAATATGTCATAGGAGACATGACATGAAACACCTCATTCCCATGGAGTAGTCCAGCCATGAAGGCCTTATAGGAATTGAAAATAATCATATCAGATCAATGATGACGATTTTACCCCAAATGTCCTTATGGTAATTTACTCATCTTGTCAGATTGCATGGATTGTAAGTCGCTGCAACCGCCAAGTGTATAGGATAAATTACTGAATACGAGGCGCATTTGGTGTTTTTAATTATTTTTTCTTTTTGTTATTAAATTTAATTTTTTGAATTGAGGCTATTTATTTGGCTGGGAGGTGTGTCGCTCCATTAAAGGATTGTCATAGCAACGACCTCGGTTGAATGTACTTTATAATCTCAGCCAGATATTTTATTTTTAATCAAATCTTGGTGCTTGATTATCACCAAATTTTCAAATTGATTGTTTTTATTGAAATTTTATCCCCTAGGATTCATTAATTTATCATTTTGAACCTTCCCATGGTGGGATTTTATTAATTTGCCTACCAGTTGCAAACTGCGACTAGGGTCTGCGGTTCCCATTTGCAATTTTGGGAACTATGGCTAGGGTCTGCGATCCGTGCTAAATAAGAAAATCTTATAAAAGCTCCATTTTCAAATTTCTCTCATTATTCCTTGACAACTACTTGACAATTGGAGAGCTTGATAGTGACAACTGAGAATTGACCTGAAACTATCAAACTCTACACCCACATCCTATACACCGAATGATTGCAGAGCATGGGCAAGCTTCTTCTAGCTAAGGCAGAGGCGAGGGAAAGGTAATCTGAAACTGAGACCTCACATATACTACCAGTAAAATTAACCTCATTAATAAATGGACTAATTTAACCTAATTAAACTGCTAGTAACGAACCCCATGCTAGATTAGGCTAGTTTAGGCTTTATTTTTTTATTTTTATTTTTGCTTTTAGTCACGGACATGATCCGAGAGAAATGTTAGATGGAGACCGTTGGTACCAACTATGGTTCCCAATTGATCAATTGGGGACCATAGCTACCAGCTGCAGTCAACATTTAAAATCCCAACGGTCAATTTTGATCGCACACGGACCACAGGGTTTACCCACGGTTCGCAAACTTTAGGAAACATTTATCAAATTTTTAATTTTCCCAAGGTTTAATAGGAAAATAATGTCCTTTAATGCATTTTTGACCTGTCTAAGTGACATTTTTTATTTTAATGACTGTCTGATGACATATTTTTGCATTTTATCCTTTTTTTAGATGTTTTTATCGATTTTTAGGCCATTTTCAAATGTTTTTTCTTGTTTTTGAGTTATATTTTTCCTTATATTATGATTTTTATTTTAGAGGTTGATCTCTAGAGCTTGTGAGATCGACATCCTTAAGACTCTCTATGGACAGCTTACTCCCAGGGAGTGGAGATGGTTCAGATCCATCATCTTCGGCTACATATTGTATCTACCCACTATCAAGGTAGATCAAGCTTACTTGACTACATTGGCCTGGCACGCTGGAATGCATGGACCAACACATTTCACCTACCTAAATTTTAAATTATGGTGATCCTGGAGGACGTATATAGGATATTCAGGATCCCTATTGATGGTGAGGCTATCATATCTTCTACTTTTGGGGCTAAGGGGCTCGTTTTTGCTTCTATATTTGGCAACCAGAGCTAGGAGGCTCATCGTAGTATCGATCATGGAGGAGTCCATATCATATACTGGAAGAGGAAGAATATATTTTCTATGCAAGAGACCATATTTTTGAACTTGGTGGTGCAAGTTGTTCTTCTAGACTCCTCAGGCATGAGGGTTACTTGGAACCTCCTAGCCACTATTCGTAGAGTGGTTCAGAGCTCAGCGGTTGATCTATTACAATTGACCTAGGGTAGCACCTTGTTGTACCACTTATATAGATATCTATACCAGATCACTGATCAAAGTCACTGGGGCATCAATTGCAGTCTGCTTCTTTAGATTTGGGGTTGGCAGCACATCAGGATAGAGCATCCTAGAGAGCTTCCACTGCACATCTCAGAGGTTGATGATGACCATCAGTGTTATACTACCTACTGGACTCACGAGGAGGGTTTTAGGAGTAGGACCCATGCTGTGACACCCAGCATTACATCACACAGTTTGTAGTACTCATCCCGGATGATACTGAGTGGTGGTCAAACATGGAGTGCCCTGACTAGATTGAGGCTAGTGAGTGGCTTCGATAGGCTTACTGGGATAGGTGGCTACTCAACTGGAAGGCCGAGATTAGAGAGTATCAATTCTATTTCATTCTACGTCAGTTCAGCCTAGAGTAGGATATTATTGAGTTCCCATTTGTCTACAGGCGCTTGGCTTTAGAGATAGATCTATCATGGATCCAGCCTCCAACTCTAGGGGATGAGCTAGATGATTTCTAGGAGTCTAGAGTTGCTAGGGCTGCTACCACTCCAACATATGATGTATGGTGGTCAATGCTATGGTGGTATTTATCAGGGCATCTAGGCAGAGTGGATGACCAGGTAGAGGTGGTGATGGATCTTGATGAGTGCAGGGTGCACCAATGAACAAATAGCTTATGGGGTATAGAGGCCACCATCGATGAGGCTTCTGAGGATGATCCAAATTATGAGGCTCTAAAGGAGGGTGAGGTTCCTCCTGATAGTGCAGAGGGGTTGATCTTAACTCAGGTTGCTGACTTGTAGAGTCATCTTGGGAGATATCAGACTCAACATCGAGAGCGAGACACCACATTCCCCACTCTAGAGGTGAAGCTAGTTGATCAAGATAGGCAGCTAGCTAAGGTGCAAGAGGAGATCACTAGTCTCACAGAGAGAGCTATGATGGTAGAGACTTAGGTTTGGGAGCTCACTAGTGCCCTTAACGTAGCAGTGGCATAGTGAGGTGAGGTTGTTGCAAAGAGGGACCTTCTTAGGCTACAGAGGGAAGACCACCCATCCTCTCAGGTTGTCATGGGATCTCCAGTAGCTCCATTGTTCATGGGTGTAGATTCGATGGCAGAGATCAGGTGGCTCACTTCTCTCATGGAGGAGAGAAATGATTGATTGGATGCGAGGACAACTTGCATCTCTTAGGTAGAAGGTTTCATCAAGCTGAGGGGCTTACAGGTGTTGGAGGATAGGCAGGTTGTAGGGTCATAGAGGACCAGGACCAAGACCACAGGGTAATCTTCGGTGAGTTCCAATCATTGAACTCACATGACCGAGAGGACTCATTCGTCTTCTATTACTCATGGAGCCAACTCTCACAGGAACCACAGGGATGATGGGGTTGATTCATAGGCTGGGGGCGTAGGCCCTCCTTAGTACATATTTTTTGATGTATATGTTGTACCATTTTTCAGTGTAAGATAGAGGACCTACACAGTTATAGCCTACGGGTATTTTTGTACTCCCGATGTACTCTTGAGACATATTTATATATATGATATGACTTGATCATTTATGACTCATTATTGTGTACTCATTTATTTTTTATTTTATGTTTATGTGATGCACATGGATGCAATGCTTGTGTTATGTTGATGTTATATGATGTGATGTATGATGTCATGCACTTAGATATCTATTTAATTTATGATGATGATGTGTGGTGATCTAGGTGCTTAGATGTGCGATTTGATGATAGATGCAAATAGATGCGATTCTTTTTCTTAACACATATTTGATATTACTTTATTGTATGCATTACTTTGTGGAGTTGCTTTATTTACACGGTAATACTCTAATGTAAATGAACTTGTATGCTTTAATCACTTAAAACATAAGGAATGAATGCAATATATGTTTGACAATCTAATGGATGACGCCACAGGATGTGTAAAAAATCATGATTTGTAATTGAGAATCCTTGTAACAAGAATTTAATCAATTAATCACCCATATATGAAATGCAATGGTACGAAGTTGTATGATGCAAATGATATAATATGTCATTCTATTTTATTTCACACTTTGAATGATATGCACGATATAGTCAGTGGTCGTCTAAACATCGTTGTTGATATTCATCCGATATCTATTCTATATCTTGATTGTGCTTTATGTAATGATGTATCACTTATTAGGTACTTTGCACTTTGATGATTTGCAATGACTTTTATCATTTAATGGTTTATGCATTTTAGCATTCATTGCTTTTTAGAGAGATTTTAAGGTTTTCCATGAGACTCAAACACCCTAATTGTCTTATCAAAAGTTGTATACTGACCATACTAGACTTCTGAGATATAAGGCTTTTGCTAGGATAGGCCCTAACTATTCATTATCCCTGTGTGTGCACATGAGTATTTTAATATAAGGCACAAGCATACCCCGATGTCAGACATGATTCTTTTAGCACATTGCTAAGATAGGGGATCCGTAAGTGCCTATCCAATCTTAGGTTTATATTTTAGTTGGACTATACCACTAGGCAATACAAGACACCTAAAGCTATCTCTTCTACATCTAAACATTGGTCTTTTTTAGAATAGAGGTGCTAATGCATTAGACATATCATCATGCGTAAGGTATAGTAGTGCTGTCAATTCCAGGGATTCAAGTTTGCTCCCACTCATTCTTTTTCAATTTTTGGGATACTTGCTCATATATAGTGAAGCAAGGGAGTCGATTCCATTTTTACTTTGACTTTCTTTGTATCTTCGTTTGATCTTCACTGGAATCTATTCTTTGATATTCATTTGATCTAGATTTGAACTTTGATTTATGATCTTCACTCGATCTTGATGTGAAATTTTATTTCTGATCTTCATTCGATCTTCACTTGAGCTTTGATTTTTGATCTTCATTCGATATTCACTTTCTAGAATTTACATTTGATAATTCTCTTCAGAAACTTTTCTTTTGGGTATTTACTTTGGGGGGAAACTATTTTTGCAATATCGATTGAGTGTATCGATCTATGATATCAATATATGATATCAATTTGGGATGTCGATCTATGATATCGATCTAGGGTATTAATATTGGGGATTTATGTGGGATATCACTCTGGGATATTGCTCCTTTTATCATAAGTAAGGGATTTTGATTAGGAAATACACTTGTCCTTTTTCCAACTACCAATATTTCTTGCACCGTCCACATAGGAGGATAAGCAAGAGTAACTCTTTTTGCTTCAGGATACCTGGTCCTACTTCATAGCTTTCATATTTCCCTATTCCTTATTAGGATTGTTTAATTTGTTGATTAGTGATAGAACTCTAATATGATCAGGACTATACTAGCTAGACCATAGCTACAAAAGTAAAGCAAGCTTTCTATCAACTCTTGATAAGACCTCTAGGTATGGTTGAGTGATTGGAAAACCTGAGTATATCTTCATATCAACATTATGGGTTGTGTTGAAAAACACAATTACTCACATGAATGATGGATTATGATAAATGCAGAGGTATATTATTAAAACACAAACGTGGCATCGCTTGTAATACTGACAAACACAATGCTTTCTATTATGGAATACAATGGATAACGTATGCCTATTTGCAATGCAATGGGATGAATGCATGAATGAAAATGCATAATGCAGAATGCAAATGTTTTTAGATTTTTATACTTTACCAATTTTTTTTTGGATTTTATTGATTTTATAATTTTTATGAGTTTTTGAGCCTCATATCTTGACCAAACGGTGAGTACATGTCTTCGGAGCCTTTAGATTGACCAAACGATTCTTAGGAACCCTTGGAGATTTTAGGGTTGACCAAAGGGATTATGGGCACCTTTGGGGCATTTTGGATTGACCAAAGGGATTATGAGTACCTTTGGGGATTTTTGGGATGACCAAGCGATTTTAAGAATCCTTGGAGCTTTTGGGTTGACCAAGCAGTTTTCCAAAAACTCTTGGTAACTTTTGATTGACCAAGTTACTCATAAATGAGCTTGGAGCCTTTTTAGGATGACTGAACAGTATTTAGCGACCCTCGGAGCCTTTGAGGATGACCAAAGGGCTTATAGATGCCTTTGGAGATTTTAATTGACCAAACTACTCATGAAATAGCTTGGAGCCTTTTAGGATGAGCAAGCGGTATTCAGCAACCCTCGAAGCCTTTTTGGATTGACCAAACGATTTTTTAGAAACCCTTGGTACCTTTTACTAACATGACCAAGTGGTTTTAAGAACCCTTGGAGCCTTTTACTATGCTCTCAAGCATAGAATACCTTAATATGGATGATTTTGAGAGGTTTAGGCTCTTCAACACCCCCTAGTGATGTTAGGTGATAAGTACCCAAACCAATATTTTTAGATATGATATAGGACCCCAGCCAATTAGCCACAAATTTGTCCCCCAGATCGGGTGGCAAATTAGAGTTCTATTGATTATTTTTCAAGACAAGATCCCCAACTTCAAAGTATCTCTCATGGACTTTGACATTGTAAGCTTGCTTTAGTCGCTCCTAATAAATGTAGAGATGCTCCAGAGCATTCACATGATGTTCATCGAGCAGCGTCAGTTGATCTAGTCGAGATTACCACACGTCATCATCGATGAACTCTTTCAATGCGACGTGCAGCATTGGAATTTCCAATTCCAATGGCATAATGGCCTTAGCACCATATACTAGTGAGAATGGGGTTGCCATTATGAGCATCTGAATACTAGTCTTGTAAGCCCATAACACAAGGGGCAGCTGGATATGCTAGTCTTTGTTGGTTTTCTTGGACCATATTTTTCAAGATGGCCACCACTGTCTTATTTGAAGCTTCAACTTGTCTGTTTGCTTGCAGCTAGTATGGAGTCACAAAACTATGTTTTATTCTATATTTAGATGTCAAAGATCTCACAGTTTTATTCTTGACTAACGTTCCATTATCCAATATTATTTTGGATGGAATCCCAAAATGACTTATGATATGCTCTAGTATAAACTTTTCTATACGAGCTCCAGTTTTTATTGTTAAGGGTATTGCTTCCACCCACTTTGTAAAATATTTAGTATCCGTGATTATAAATGTATGTTGGCCTGATGACGGGGAAGAGATATTTCCTATAAGATCTAGTCCCCACTGATCAAAATGGCCAAGACGCTTGGATGGGCTATAAGGCCTACAATGGCAAGTGTGTAATATTAGCATGATGATGACATTTGATGCATTTCTTGACATACGCATTGCAATCCTTCTCTAGAGTGGGCTAAAAGTAGCCCATGCGAAGGATGCGCTTGATAATGGCCATGCCACTGAAATGGCCATCGCATGTACCGTCATGAGCTTATGAGATCACCCAATATGACTCTTGGAGCTCTAGACAATGAAGAAGAACTCCATCGTAGCTTTTATGGTACAAAATATCTCCTATTAAGACATATTTTATCACTTTCTATTTAAATGTGCATCTTGTGGCATGCAAAAATATCTTTGGGATTATACTAAGCTTTAGAAAGTCTCTAATTTATGACATCCAATTTTGATAAGTCTCAGCTTCGACCACTAAGATAAATTTATCCCCTTGCATATTTACTTTTACAAATGCAGAATCGGAAACAACCCTATGGTGAATGGTAGTACCATTCCTTGTCGAACTATGAGAGGTTAATGACCCCTAGGGTGCCTTCTCAAGAAAGTCTTCAGCTTTGCAGATGTACTTGGCTTTTGGTTCTACACTAATCATATTGACCAACTCTTTGTTATCATAAGTTGCATGCTCTACTGTCGGATGCAAGAGCATCTTGACATGGATGGTAGTAAAATTTGTAGATGGATTCTAAGGGATTAAAGATCCCAAATATGCCATGGTGTCTGCAAACCTATTTGACGATCGAGGGATTGCCTCGATGTCATACCATTCAAATTTAGCCAAATACATGGCAACAAGATCTTTATAGGCTTTTAATATGGTACATAGATACTGAAAGAGCCCCTTGACTTGATTTACTATGAGCAAGGAGTTTCCAAAGATGTTCAACCTCTTAATATTCATGGTGATAGTTGTGTGGAGGCCTAGTGGTAGGGATTCGTACTCAGCATTGTTGTTGGTGCACGAGAAATCCAACTTGAATAACAAGGGCATGGGAGCTCTTTGTGGTGTGAAAAAAACTATTCTGGAACCATCCCCTTGTTTGCATTTTAAACAGTCGAAGAACAGAGTCATATCAGCATTGTTCTTTGGTTCCTTGGGTTCGGGATATTCAAACATGACAAAGACTGCATCGTCTAAAAGCTCTATGGTTAGAGGCATACTATTTGACAATGGTGCTTCAGCTAATTGATCTGCTATGACCTATCCCTTAATGGACTTTTGGTTTATAAATTCCAAATCAAATTTTGTTAATAGCATGATCCACTTCATAGTACATGTATTGTGATACATCTTACTCATCATGTACTGTAAAGGGTTTTGTTTTGATATAACATATGTTGTATGACTTAGCATATAGTGCCACAATTTCTTTGTAGCAAACACCACTGCTAAACACAATTTCTCAACATATGCATACCCTAGCTCATAACTCACCAAGGTTTGGCTGATGTAATATATGGCTTGTTCCTTGCCTTGCACATTCTTTTAGGCTAACATGGTCCCTAATGCAAATTCAATCATCAATATATATAGTAGAAAAGACTCATTTGGCCTTTGTGGAGCTAGCACTGGTGGCATCACTAGGTATTGCTTTATTTTAGTGAAAGCTACTTGACAATCCTCATCCCAATTGAATGGGATCCACTTGTGTAGCAGTCGATTCATGGGTCGACTCTTAACCGATAGCTGAGCGATGAATCTCTTGATCGAAGCTACTCTGCCCTAAAGGCTTCTCAACTCTTTAATGTTTGAGGGATGTTACATTTCTAAAATAGCCTTGACCTTCGTTGGGTCAACTTCAATGCCTCTCTTTGAGACAATGAATCCTAACAATTTACCAGAAGTTACGCCAAATACGCACTTCTTAGAATTCAACCTAACATTATAATCTATTAGGCGATCAAAGACCTTCCTTAAGACCTCTACATGCTCTGCACATAGTAATGACTTGGCTAGCAAGTCATCCATGTAATATTCCAGGATTTTGTGCATATAGTCATGAAAAATGTATGTCATGGCCCGCTGGTACATCACACCAGCATTTTTGAGGCTGAATGGCATAAATTTGTAGCAAAATGTTCCCCATGGCATTATAAACGTGGTTTTATGTTGGTCTTCGGGTTTAATCCAAATTTTATTGTAACCAAAAAAATCATCCATTAAGGAGAGCATTTCATGACCTGCATTTGCATCCACAAGAGCATCGATATTAGGCAATGAAAATGAATCTTGGGGTGTTGCCTTATTAAGGTCTCTAAAATTCATGCAAATACAGATTCTTTCATCAGGTTTTCCTACGGGTACCATATTGGAAACCCATTCCAGATAGTCGATGGAAATTACAAATTCTACATCCAACAACTTTTGTAGCTCATCTTTCACCATTAAAGCTACTATTGGGTGCATCTTTTTAAGATTTTTCTTGACCAACTTCTTTGTCAAATCTCACGAAAGGTTATGAGTAACCAATTTCGGGTCTAGACCTCACATATCCTTGTACATCCAAGCAAATATATCTGGTATCTCTTTTAGTAGAGGGATGAGGATGGCCCGCTTATCTAGAGTCAGACTCTCTCCAAGTTTAACATTATTCTGGTTTGGTGGGATCATTGCTGATATCCATTTCAAAGGTTTCCTCTATTGACATATGTGACCCTTCCTCAAGCTGGTGAGGCGTAGGGATCAAATGGATGTCATCAACTAGATTTATATGTTTTGCATTAGAATCATTCTTAGCATGATATACATTGTAGGCACAACCTAGCACAAAATGGAAAGGTTTTAGCATTTATTTGTTAGGTAAGAAATCTTCAGGCTCTATTGGCAAATCAACATGATCCCAGTTGATAGCATCTATATTAATATACAACGGTTTAGATAGATCTGTTGGATTTTGAAGTGGAATGTTCAAGGCAATGGAGACCATGTTGATGAAATGGTATTGGCCTCCAAAACCACATGAACAATCCTCTACATAACTGATATAATCTCCACTCCCAAGGTCTAGCTCCACTGGCACAGGTACAAAGGGGTCTTCTCTATGAGGACTATAGACAATCAGATCGTCCATATACACTAACTACATAATAGGATCATTTGGCTCTAGCATATCCATGTAAGTCGATGAAGGAGGATTAACCATCCAATGAATATGATCTAGGGTTAATCATCTCGCTCTTAGACAAGGACCTATACATAACTAATGATAGAATTTGTCTATGTCTATGCATTGGTGACAGTAACGTAAAAATAGGGGACCAAGGTAGGCCCTCTCTAACTCATCTTCTTCGTCACTGTCTGAGAACTAGAACCCTTTATTCACTCATAATCCTATGGGGCATTCTTCCAAATGAGGCCCCATGAATATTACTGCATGCTGTCATCGCTATCTAGAAAAACTGGACAATTATACATTATGTATGATGCGTCTAAGAAAACTATCTCGATTTCTTCCTCTAAATGATCAACGTTGGGAAGAATCTCTTTGATAACATGTACTGAATCTATAGGTAGCAGGTGATGCATGCATAAAGGCCTTACATAAGTACCTTCAAATTCATCTTCAGATCCATCGTCGTTTGAGGATTCCTTGTCTACATCATAGCCTAGTCCACTCATATTGGAGGTGGACTCCTCTCCATCTTCATTACAAATATCTCCTATCTTGAGATCATCTATAGTGATGGGGTTATACCCCTGCATGTCTATGTCATCAACTGAATCATGGGTTTGGTGTCCTAAGTTATCTCTAGGGTTCAGTTTTGCCTCAATTTTCTCAAGGAGCCCTTCACAATGATCTTTGAGTGGCTCAATGGTGATGACAGATATCATAGGGTGATTCCTCTAGAAACTAGAAGAATCAAGATGATATGGATTAAAATCCACATCGTCTGCCAGACTAAGGTATAGACGATCCAAGGATGCTGCTAGTAGATAATCCTACCCTTGTATTTGTAACCTTAAGCCAAACCTATCAGTGACTAATTGATAATACGGTTCTAGCGGAGTCCTACATCCTTTTTCAAAGAGACCAAGGTCATATCCATTCCAATGATATAGCTTGAAAATACGCTTGGCATACTCCAGATTGAATAGATACCCAACGTTTACTGCAAACGGTTCATTGCCATATTCGTCCATGGGCATACACATGGGAAGCTAGTCTAGCCCCATATAGATGAAGTTAGTCTGATTGGGTGGTTCACCTAATGGTACGATTGATCCAATCGGATACCTATGGGCATGCGGTCAGCCTATCTCCTATGCAGTTCCTAAAATTGGCTCGAAGGTCACATTCTGCATAATATACTCACCTAACCCTGTGTTGGCGAGATGAAAAGTCACTCACAGTGTGGATGACCCTACTGAAGATGTAGGCGAGGCAGGCTGAGTGATGCAGGAGCATCCAACAAAATTTGGGAAAGAAAAGCAAAATGCCACAAAGAAGAAAAAGTGTCGCAATATCACGACATGTTGGCAAAGAAAAAAAAGTGTCGTGATATCGCGACATGTTGGCAAAGAATAAAACGTGTCGCGATATCATGACCAAAAGACAAGAGAAGGAACAAGAGAGAAAAAGTGTCACGATATCGTGACATGTCGCATTTTCGCGACCAAAAGACAAGAGAAGGAGCAAGAGGGAAAAAGTTTCATGATATCATGACATGTCGCATTTTCATGACTAAAAGAGAAGAGGAAGAGTAAGAAGGAAAAAGTGTTGCAATATCGCGACATGTCGCATTCTCACGACCAAAAGAGAAAAAGTGTTGCGATATCGCGACAGGTTGCATTCTCGCGACCAAAAGAGAAAAAGTGTCACGATATCATGACATGTCGCATTCTCGCGACCAAAAGAGAAAAAGTGTCACGATATCATGACATGTCGCATTTTCGTGACCAAAAGAGAAGAGAAAGTGCAAGAGGGAAAAAGTGTCATGATATCGTGACATGTCAGATTTTTGCGGTCCAAAGCAAGGAGAAAGAGCAAGAAGTTAAAAGTGTCGCGATATCGTGACATGTTGCATTTTCGCGATGCAAGAAGAAGAACCAAGCTGAGGACACAAAAATGTCATGATTTCGTGACATGTTTTTTTCATGACTCAAAAAGGGCAGGCGGTTACAGGGGCCGTTACAGAGTGAAATCATCGAGCGGTGGTTATACCGAACGTCATCATTGGTTGACAAGCGGACAGAGTCTACAGTGGCAGCACTGAACAACACGTGGCACCAAGGTGCAATGAAAGCAGACGAAGACCAAGAGTTGGAAAGAAAACTATTTTGAAATCCAAAACAATGAAGACGCACAGGAAAGTGAAATGACAGGCTTTGGGAAATGAAACGAAGGGCCACAAAATGGAAACGGAGCATCACACCAGAAATTTTAAAAGGGGAAGCAAAGACATGCATAGGGGTTGGAAAACGATGGAAGCAGAGTTGCATATTTGAAGGTAAGAGGGCATTCTGGACCTGCTTTGGAGTTTTTTTATTCCATTTTTTTTGGTTTAGAGGGGGGCTGGAAAATTCTATAAAAAAAGAAAAAAACTATCTTTCGAAATAAAGAAGTTTATTTGGTAAGAGCAACTCTTCTGCTATTTCTAAAAATATTTCCAAGTTTTTGAATGAGGATTGGTTTTTTTTTAGTTTGCAAATCTTGGCTCTCCATCAAGTGGTATTAGAGCTTAGGGTTCCTGAGTGTGTGAGCAGATCACCAAAAGTGTGGTAGTTTACACCAAGATCTATGGAAGGGTTATGAGAAGAGAGAGCCAGGTTTCCTGAGTGTGTGAGCAGATCGCTGAAAGTGAGGTAGTTTGCACCAGGATCTATGGAAGGGTTGTGAGAAGAGAGAGCTTAGGGTTCCTGAGTGTGTGAGCAGATCGTCAAAAGTGAGGCAGTTTGCACCAGGATCTGTGGAAGGGTTGTGAGAAGAGAGATCCTAGGGTTCTTGAGTGTGTGAGCAGATCACCAAAAGTGGGGCAGTTTGCACCAGGATCTGTGGAAGGGTTGTGAGAAGAGAGCGAGGAAGAATGCCTCCATGAAGAAACCATGGTGGTGGGATAAATGTGGTACCTGAAGGAGATTTCAGAGCTTTGCAAAAGCAAGTGCAAGCCCTGCAAGAGGAGTTGCGAAGAGGGGTTGAGCCAAGGAGAGAAGACCATAGTGAAGATGAAGCTTGGGAGGTTGATGATCCATCAGATGAAGAAAAAGTAATGGATCCTATAGAAGCTAGATTATTTAAGGCCATATCTCAGATCGGGAAGAAGCCAAATTTTGATGTCTCCACGTATTTTGGGAATATTAATCTAGAGGAGTTGATTGATTGGATCAATGATATGGAGGAGAATTTTGAGTATGAGGAGGTTGTAGATCCAGCTCGGATCAAGTTTGAAAAAACGAAGTTGAAAGGCCATGCTAGCATATGGTGGAAAGGAGTGTAGCTAGAAATAAATAGAAGCAGAAAGGAAAATATAACCAGATGGGATCAAATGGTAGATAAGTTGAAGAGACAGTTTATTCCTACAGATTACGAATTGGATCTATTGAGGAAAATGCAAAGTTTGAGACAGTCAAGCAAATTTGTCAAAGAATATACAGAGGAGTTTTACAATATCTTAATCAGAGCTGGCCATTCTGAGGCTAACAAGGAGAAGGTAGCCCGTTACATCAATGGATTGAGAACCAATATTCAAGAAGAGTTGAGTCTGGTTAGGATGAGCACCATTGAGGATGCTTACCAGTTTGCTCTAAAAGTTGAAGAGAAGCTGAACAGACAGTTTGAGGGTAAGAAAAAAGGAAGAGGTCATGGAGAAATAACTGGTGGAAGAACAGATAGAGGACGAGATGAGAAGAAAGAAGCAGCTAGCAACAGTCAAGATTAGAAGGGAAAAAATTATTACAGATCCCGTGGTTAGAACAACTACCCAAGAGGAAGAGGTAGATCTGGTCGAGGAAATGGAGAAAGAGGGTTTCGTGGAACCTACTTCAATTGTGGAGAAGGAGGGCATCAGGCATATGAGTGTCCCCAATACCAAGATAGGATGAATAATAGACCTAAGGGTCATGCCAGAGCTACTGTAGCAGATGAAGGTGTTGAATCAGAACACTCTAAGGAGGCAGAGAGAGGAGAAGTTATGGTCATAAGGAGAACCTTGTTGAATGAGGAGAAGGAACCAGACTAGAGGAAGAGCCTATTCCGCACAAGGTGCAAATTTTTAGGTAAGGTCTGTAATGTTATTATAGATAATGGTAGTACTGATAACTTGGTCTCTAAAGAAATGGTTACTAAGTTACAGCTAGAGAGGAGGAGACATCCGCATCCATATCGGATTGTGTGGTTGCGAAAGGACCATAGGGCATTGGTTATTGAACAGTGCTTAGTCAAGTTTAATATTGGGAGATACCAGGATAAGGTCCTGTGTGATATCTTGCCTATGGATGCTTTCCATATGCTATTAGGAATACCATGGAATTTTGATCATCGTGTAGTCCATGATGGACATGCCAACACTTACTCCCTAACAAAGGAAGGAGTGCGCCATAAACTGAAGCCACTAAAGGAGATGGATGAAAAGAGTTTGCTGACAACAATGAGAGTGGAAGTTGTGGGGTTTGAAGAACTTAAGGGTTTATACCCTGAAGAACCAGATTTTGTTGAAGCTTGGAGAGCTTGTACAGCCCCAGTTACTCTAGAAAAGACTGTCAACAGGAGTAATGGTAAATCACCATTCCAGATTGTATGTGGGAGTAGTCCAAGGAATGCTTCTGAGTTGAGAACGATGGATAAAGGAGAAAAGAGCAGTGTTGAGCCTGAAGATTTTGCAAAGCACATAAAGAGTTTACATGAAGAGGTACAACAACATATCAGTAGGATGAATACTCAGTACAAGGCCAAAATAGATCAGAAGAGGTGTTTCAAGGAGTTTAAGTGGACTACAAAGGCAGGTGCATGTTTTGAGATGTTGAAAAAGAAGGTGACAGAACAGTATAGAAGTGAAGGTCACTTCTCAATCCACCCCGGGTGTCTAATGTAGGAGCATCCAACAAAATTTGGGAAAGAAAAGCAAAATGTCACAAAGAAGAAAAAGTGTCGCGATATCACGACATGTTGTCAAAGAAGAAAAAGTGTCGTGATATCACGACATGTTGGCAAAGAAGAAAACGTGTCGCGATATCACGACATGTCGCATTTTCGTGACCAAAATACAAGATAAGGAGCAAGAGAGAAAACGTGTAGCGATATCACGACATGTCGCATTTTCATGACCAAAATACAAGATAAGGAGCAAGAGAGAAAAAGTGTCACGATATCGCGACATGTCACATTTTTGTGACCAAAAGATAAGAGGAGCAAGAGGGAAAAAGTGTCGCGATATCACGACATGTCGCATTTTTGTGACTAAAATAGAAGAGGAAGAGTAATAAGGAAAAAGTGTCGCAATATCGTGACATGTCGCATTCTCGTGACCAAAAGAGAAAAAGTGTCGCGATATCACGACAGGTTGCATTCTCGCGACCAAAAGAGAAAAAGTGTCGCAATATCGTGACATGTCACATTCTTGCGACCAAAAGAGAAAAAGTGTCACGATATCGCAACATGTCGCATTTTCATGACCAAAAGAGAAGAGAAATAGCAAGAGGGAAAAAGTGTCGCAATATTGCGACATGTCACATTTTTGCGGTCCAAAGCAAGGAGAAAGAGCAAGAAGGGAAAATTTTCACGATATCATGACATGTTGCATTTTTGTGATGCAAGAAGAAGAACCAAGCTGAGGACACAAATGTTGCTATTTCGTGACATGTTTTTTTCGTGACTAAAAGAGGGTAGGCGGTTACAGGGGCCGTTACAGAGTGAAATCATCGAGCGGTGGTTATACCAAACATCATCATTGGTTGATAGGCGGACAGATTCTACAATGGCAGCACTGAACAACACGTGGCACCAAGGTGCAGTGAAAGTAGACGAAGACCAAGATTTGGAAAGAAAACCGTTTCAAAAGCCAAAACAACGAAGAGGCATGAGAAAGCGAAACGACAGGATTTTGGAAACGAAACGAAGGGCCAAAAAATGGAAACGGAGCGTCACACCAAAAATTTTAAAAGGGGAATCAAATACATGCACAGGGGTTGGAAAACAGCAGAAGTAGAGTTGCAGATTTGAAGGCAAGAGGCCATTCTGGACCTACTTTGGAGTGTTTTTCTTCCACTTTTTCTGGTTTAGAGGGGGGCTGGAAAATTTTGTAAAAAAAGAAAAAAACTATCTTTCAAAATAAAGGAGTTTATTTGGCAAGAGCAACTCTTCTGCTATTTTTGTAAATCTTTCCAAGTTTTTGAATGAGAATTGGTTTTTTTTATTTTGCAAATCTTGGATCTCCATCACTGAGGCATCTCCTCGTCTTTGTCTTGGGGTTCCTCAACTTCCATAGGAGTGGGATCCTCCTAGGCGATTTGCTTGGGCTCATGCTCTTTCTCTTTCTCACCCATCTCTGCCTTTAACCTCTTGCTGCATTACTGATATCGATGGTTTTTGGGAAGTGGCAATGGTGTGCTTAAATCTGTGTGACACAGATGGCATTGGTTGGGCACATACTACTATTTTACCTCTTGGTTTCTTTATCAATGATGACGGTCGAACATCCAGGTGCATTGACAGGAGTACAAAACCCCCTAGAAAATTTGTTAGGTTCATGAACTTAAAAGGTTCTTCATCCTATGATACTACGTGAATCTATCCCTCATGAATATATTTCATGCACTGATGCAGTATCGAGGGAACACAACGCATTTCACGAATCCAAGGCCTACCGAGTAGCATGTTATACTGCATGGCCCCTTCTATCACATGACACATCACAGAGATGGTCTTTAAGCCTACTTGCATGGGTAGGGTAATCATGCCAATAGTTGAACATAGTGCGTCATTAAACACTCTCAATGTAAATATATCGGGCATGATATGCGATTTGGGGAGCTTCAAATGAATCAGTGCCTTTGTCATTATTATGTTGATCGATGAGCCAGTATCGATCAAGACCCTTTTAAATGGCATCTGATTAATGCATGCGATTATGTGCAACAACGAATTAGTCATGGTTGTGGAAACCATCTTTATCTCATGATCATAAAATTGGATCATTGGTTCCTAACACTATTGTACATGTACCATGAAATTTGTAAATGCTTGTGCATCTTGGGACTGTACTTCAATGGACATCAAAATATCCATAAGAGTCTCCCTGTGCCTAGGGGACTTTTGTATTAGCTCATATATCGACAACTTTGTAGGAGTTATCTGCATGTTTTGGACCAACCTGCTCTTTATGGTCACCACCAGTATTATTGGTGGGCCTAGGATATTCTGCACTGGCTGCTATTTGGCGTGGCATGTATTTGAATGAGAGTACGAGGTTGATTCAGTTGTTTATACCTCCCATGTCTGTTGACAATTTTCACCATGCCTATGAACCCATGGGTATGTGGTTCGAATTGCACTTGGTTGATCTGGCCAACGTTGTTGCGAGGTGCCACATGATTCAGCAAGGAGTTTTTATAAATACCTATATTCTGATTATTTGGTGCCTGCGGGTTATGTGGCACTGCAAGCTCACCTCTGTCGAGCATATTTTGCATCAAGTGTTTGAAATACCAATACACCTCAATATCATGGCCTTTCACTCGATGAAAAATGCAAAATAGATCCTCTTGGTACCCCTTAGGTTTGGGTTGATTAGGGTCTACCATCTTGACCTCAGGTAATCTAATTGCCTTGGCCTCGCACAATTAATGGAAAATTACCATCAATGATTTCGTCAATGGTGTGAACTGGCAATATGGGCATTGATACTTGTTCTTGACCTTAAAATTGTTGTTGCACTTGTCATATTGCATCGGAGGAGGTTGGACTTGATAACACTATTTCTATTGCCGCTTGTCTCCCCTTTGGAGATTTAGTACCACCTAATTTACATGGGCCTGCTTGACCTGTTACTTTGTGGCACTCTTATTTTGTCCTTCCCTCCTATTCTTGAGCTTCAAGTTTCCTTCTTGTAACTTGATGTCCTTGATCACTTTGGCTTGCACCAAAGCTTCTTCGAATGTAGGATACTACTAGAGTTACAACAGTAACGAGATGTGCTTGGCACAAATCTTCATAAAAATTAGGGTTAACTCTATGGTAGGAATATATAATGGTAACTTTGCCATCAGTATCCTCCATCTCTTCCCATATTGCTCAATCAGCTCGTCATCACATTGAGCTAACGTATCTAGATCAAAAATATTGGTATGTTTCTTGACACCAAAGGAATAGCGTTCAATAAAGGCATCAGCTAATTTCTTGAAACTAGTTATGCTATGTTTCTTTACCACTCCCACACTAGACCATAAAGTGCCATGATGAAATTATGGAGAAATAATGCATCGTTGCTTGCTATCTGAAAACAACCGTCCAGAAAGCTCATGATATGCTCTTGTGCATCTTCATCACCCTTAAAAGTTGTCCAACTTGGGCATATCAAAATGCTTAGGGTAAGCCAAAGTAGGTACCAAAGGATCCAAAGGCTCATTATGAATTTTCCTTAAAGTTGGATTTTGAATAGTTGTGCCTTGTCTTTTGATGGCTTTGACCTTCTCGGCTAAGGCCTTATAGGCCTTTGAAGATAGAAAGTCCTCCCTAAGTTGATGCAAAGGTGGTCTAGGAGGTACTGTATTCCTTGTATGAGGTGGAGGGCATGGCTCTTCCTCTTCCTCAGCTTGGGAGCTCTCAGGATATTCTTGCTCATATCTATCTCCCTCTTCTTCTTCATGTTGTCTTTGCCTCTAATCATCGAGTGGCAGTGGTCACTCCCTTTGTTCGGCATTAGCATGAGTACGAGCGTCTCTAAGATCTCAATGCATACCGACTTGAGGCACAAGTGGGTAGAGCCAAAGGCTTGTAGCCTAACTACTCTAAGACACTACCTAGACCCTCTAGCTATCTATACCACCACCGCTCATGCAAAGGGGTGTCATTATCTCCCACCTTTGATATATCAATGGTGATCTTGCATGGTGGACCACACGCGAGAGTATGGGTAGACCTATGCTCGGCAATGAGCCTGTCTACCTGCCCCTGAATGGATGGATCTCTAGTCCTTCTATACTCATAAGGTGTAGGTATGGACCCTCATGTGGACTTAGTATGTAAGGGTACAAACCTGGTTCCCTGCACAATGAACTCTTATGTCGATCTCATGGATGCGCATGCACTATGATCTTGGTAATGGCTTTCGAGTGGAGTACCCTCATGCTAAGAGGCTCCTTGCTCTAACCTGTGCCTAGAGGAGTGTACTGAAGCTCCTCTAGTAAGGGTATGCTCTATGGAATCCCATCATGTCGAGTTATCCCCTCTAATGCTTGCCAAACAACGTTCAATTTGCTCATGTGGGTGAGGGGTCGACACATGCTACTATGAATTGGTTAGGGGTTGGTTATTGGCATCACGTTTGGACCTTTGTCAACCAACCCGTGTATCCACCATTATGTACCTAACATCCAGATGTATATTTTATTATTAAGCAAACAAGGTATACAAAGATTATTATCTCATATTAAGTTTTGAAAGTCCTAAACTATTTGATGTGTTTTCAAGATGTGTTGTATAAGTATAGAAACTCTTATCATGTTTTGCAAAACTTATTGGATTTTATTTTTATTTTAATGGCTTTCACCTGTACACTCATAGCTCAAAAACTTGGCTATGAACTCCAAGTCGTGTAAATTCCCCATGTGTGGTAATGAAGCCCACACCTAGATAAGGAGCACAGGTCCTGCCAGATCCTCACCCAATCTCACCCAATTATTGTTATACCCTTTGAAGAGGAGTACATGCAAATTTTCCAGGCTATGAATGGTTCTTGGATCCAGTATTGGTCTATATATCAAAGGTTTGTAGAATTTGGGCTAGCGGATGTAAATGACGCCTACCATCGTTGAACCCTACTAGTGGTTGGATATGAAGCCCAACTCACTAGTGTTTAAGTTCCAAGTGTTGTGTGTGGCTCATTTTAATTTGCATAAAAGAGTAATGCATAATACAACATTAAAATGATTCTTCTCTATATGTAATGCAGGAAAAATAGAACGTTTCACATTAAGAGAGTTTACATGATTAATTTCATATGATATTCAGATAATGCATACTGACTATGAAATGGCCACTGATCGATCCTCAAGCAAGCAAAAAGAATACAAAAGACATCCTAGCATGTTGGAGACTAGGGTGGACTACACTTAGAGGTTTGTTGTTCCTAGCAGTGCCTAGTAAAAACCTAAAAATGAAAGACCTAAGGACCTATGCACATATTGCCAATTATGTTGTCTTTCCTAATTAGTCAAGTTCATTTTGTATTCTAGAATTTAATAGACAGTGAAAATAGACACAGAGGGTGACATTGGGACCTACCTCAAGTCCTCATTCGAATGAGTTTTATCCCTCTATTGTTTGTTGTTTCTATTGGAAACCATAGGTTTGATGCACGGTTCTGACTGTTGCCTACAGGTTGCAGTTGCGGTTCAATTATTGGCCCATTGTTGATAGTTGCGGTTTGTACCTACAAGTTCAAAAACATAAAAAATGATATTTAAATCGCTTGAATTGTGGAGTAACACCGTGATCACCTTCTGATCTAACCAAAAAGCGTGCACCCATCTACTGTATTATATCATATTCAATCATTCAAAGCATAAAAATGACAATATTGCATAGATTCAACAAAATAAGTGTTTCTTGTATTAATAATTGCAAAGAATCTTGATTACAATCATGCCCCTCTTAGGGTCACTCAAATGATGATAGAATCGATACAATGCCAAATCCCTCAATAGGGTAGGCGCACTAATGTTGCTTTTCAACTAGTCACAAACTGCTCTAGGGTGGAGTTGCCCTCTTCTTCGCATTGAGAAAGGAACTTGATGGTTGAGTCTCCTTTGAATCTATTCCTTGCGGTCAAGAAACAACATAAAAGTGTCAAAAATATAGGCAACCTCTCATGATGAGGCCCTTTTAGGAAAAATTCACAAAGATACCATTAAGCATGTATAATCAAGAAAATGTGAAAAGCACTTCTAAACTATGTTAATTGAATCAAGATTTGTAGAATTTCATAAAGGAAGACAATAGCTACACTATGCATGGACCAATTACGTGAAATAAAGCATGAAAGCGCATAAAGAATCCATCAATGTCCTATTTAATGCAAATGCAATGAAACTATTCCAAACCTACTTCTATTGGTCAAAAATATTCTAAAATACAACTAAACCATGGAAATAGCTAAACTAAGCTAATTAGCCAGACAAAAGTGAAAAATGTAAGGTGGTGATACCTCTGCTACAAACCGCAACTCTGATGAGTGGTCTACACTGTAAACCATGGCTAAAAGCCATAGTTAGCAATCTGATAGGTTTACCCTCAATTTCAATGGTAGTGGGCTTGACCTCCTTATCCAATTGATGTTCAAGGGTCACCTTCGGTATCCTTCTGAGGAGATACTCCTATGAGTTATCTCTAAATTACTGATGCAGTTTATATTTAATTAACTGATATCCTCCAATGGCAAATAACCCGAACAATAATGCAAGGACTTAGACAAATCAAAATATAATTCAAGTAAATTGTTCGCCACTCCAGGAGGGCATGTCCTTGCTATGAAGGCAATATTGTGATTACGCAGATGAATAATTTAAATGCAAGATGAAAGATAATTAAACCCTACACTTGGATAACTATCTATATATGCAATAAAATGATTTTAAATATTATGGCCGACTGCTCATAATATTTGTATTGTAACATGACTCCCCTCCTCGGAAAGCTTTGTCCTCAAAGCTGGAAATGTCTAGAAAATACTTTCAGGTTCCCATGTGGCATCCTCCTCTGGTAGGTCTTGCCATTTGATGAGAAATTCTTGAATCTGGCGTGACCGTAGTCTTCGTATTTTGTGTTGTAAGATTTCTTCAGGTTGGAGATATATGCGTCCTTCCTCATCAAGCACTGGTAATTCTGATTGACCTTGCACTTTTTGACCAATTACTTTTTTGAGACACGAAACATGAAATACCGGGTGTATTCGTGATGATGAGGGTAGCTCTAACTGATAGGCTACTTCTCCAATGCGGCGCACAATTTTGTAAGGACCATAGAATCGTGGAGCCAACTTTTGACTGGTCTTTATCCTTAACGATGATTGTTTGTAGGGTTGCAACCTTAGGAAAACCCTGTCACCTACATTAAAAGTTCGCTCTGATCGGTGCAAGTCTTGTTGTTGTTTCATACGATTTTGTGCTTGGAATAAATTCTCTTTGAGGATGGTGAGTGTAGACTACCTTTGTTGAAACCAATCATCCACTTTGGCTACTTTGGATGAACTTGGTACGTAATCCGCTACTATTGGAGGCTTGGTTCCATACAATGCTTCAAAGGGAGACATCTTAATTGAGTAATGGTAAGAAGTGTTGTACCACCATTCTGCCAATGCTAGCCATTGGCTCCATTGATATTGTTTATCTTGAACGAAACATCGTAAGTACGTACCCAAACATTTGTTAACTACTTCTGTTTGACCATCTGTCTATGGGTGGTAAGCCGAAGACATATTCAATTTGGTACCACTAAGTCGAAATAATTCCCGCCAAAAGTTACTAGTGAATATGGGGTCTCTATCACTTACAATATTTTTTGGCATACCATGTAATTTGAAGATTGAATCCATAAATACCTTTGCCACCTTGCTTGCGGAAAATGGATGTTGTAAAGCCTGAAAATGAGCATATTTGGATAAGCGATCTACGACTACGAAGATTACTGTCCTGCCTTCTGATTTAGGAAGACCTTCAATAAAATCCATGGATATATGTTCCCACTGACGCTCAGGGATGGGTAATGGTTGTAACAACCCTGGTGATTTGACTGTTTCTCCTTTATTGCACTGGCAAACTTCGCACTCTGCTACCCATTGTTTGACTTCTGCTTTTAATCCTTTCCAACAAAAATATTGTTTGACCCTTAAATAAGTTTTCAAAAATCCTGAATGTCCCACTGATGGGGAAGCATGTGATTCATCGAGAATCTTTGATTTGAGTTCCGAATTGTGTGGAATGTATATGCGGTTTTTCTTTCGTAGGATTTTATCTTCATAAGAGAATAAAGGGTGTTTAGAGGCCCCTATAGATAATTCTTGAATTATCTGAGCAGTTTCGCTAGTGGACAACCATTCATCTTGTAATTGATTCACCCATTGGGAACAAGGACCCGAAATAGCGTTAATGACTACTTCGTCTTCATATTTCCTAGATAACGCATCGGCAGCTACATTTTCCTTCCCTTTCTTATATTCGATAACAAAATCATAACCCAACAGTTTGGTTAACCACTTATTTTGTTCTGGATAGGAAAACCTTTGCTCGAGAAAATGTTTGAGACTACTATGATCTGTCTTTATAATGAAGCGGCTACTGATTAGGTAGTGTCTCCATTTTTCTACTGCGTGAAGAATGGCCAACATTTCTTTTTCGTATGTTGATCTTCCCAAATTTTTTCCCGATAACTGTTTACTTTCAAATGCCAACGGATGACCTTCTTGCATTAATATGGCCCCAATTCCTGTGCCTGATGCATCACATTCGATAATAAATGGTTTGTGAAAATTTGGAGTTGCTAAAACTGGAGTGGTACACATGGCCTCCTTAAGAGCTTCGAAGGCTTGAGTGGCCTCTTCTGACCAACGAAAGGCATCCTTCTTCGTGAGTGCTATGAGAGGTGCTGCAATCTTACCATAATTCCATACAAACTTGCGATAGTAGCCCGTGAGACCCAAAAAACCATGAAGTTTCTTGATGGTTTTAGGTAAAGGCCACTCTTGAATTGCCTTAATCTTATTGGGGTCGACTTTGACGCCTTCGTGTGAAACTATATGACCAAGATACTCGACTTCTTGGACACCAAATGAACATTTGGAATGTTTGACAAATAACTTTTCTCTGTGTAAAATGTGAAGGACCTTATCCACATGATTTAAATGATCCTTCCATGTTTTGCTATATATGAGAATGTCATAAAAAAAAACTAACACAAACTTACGGAGGAGAGGACGAAACACTTGGTTCATGAGACTTTGGAATGTGGATGGTGCATTAGTGAGACCGAAAGGCATGACCAAAAATTTGTAATGACCTTCATGAGTACGAAAAGCAGTTTTGGGAATATCTTCTTCTCTGACACGGATTTGGTGAAATCCCGAGCGAAGGTCCAATTTTGTAAAAAATTTTGCACCATGCAACTCGTCTAGTAAGTCATCTATGACAGGAATAGGAAATTTGTCCTTGATAGTGAGTTTATTGAGGGAACGAAAATCAGGACACATACGCCAAGAGTTATCTTTTCGTCGGGCCAGAACTACAGGTGAAGAATAAGGGCTAGTGCTGTGACGAATGACTCCATGGTCTAGCAGATCCTGAATGATCTGCTCGATTTCTATCTTTTGTGGTTGAGGATAGCGATAAGGACGACTGTTAGGTGGAACACTCCCTGGAATCAAATGGATGGCATGGTCATGAGATCGTTTAGGTGGTAATCCTTTAGGTTCTTGGAAGACCTCTTCGTAATTTGCTACGATGTCTCATAAATCTGGAGCAGTAATATCCGAAGTTGCTCGAGATTGCTTTTCCAAACAATTAATTTGAGCTATGAATCCGTATCCACCCTTTTTTAACATCTTCTCCATACTATGAGAGCTCACCATCTGTGATGGAGGAGTAGTAATGCCTTGTAAGCGAATGACCCATCCGTTTTCCTTCCATTCCACAAATAATTTTTTGAAATTGAAGCTAACCGTGTCTAGTGTTTCCAACCATTCGACTCCCAAAATGACATCAGAGTTCCCTAAATTCATTACGAAGAGAGATCCATACCATGTATAAGTTCCCATTTTAATGGAAACTTGAGATGTTCTCCCAACACATTGAGCGTTCACCCCGTTGGCTACTAGAACCTGGAATTTGTCTTTGTTGGAAGAGTTAATGAATAAGTTCAAAGCTTTTGTTGTTTTGATGTCGATAAAATTGTGGGTACTGCCTGAATCAATTAGCACATTCACCTTTTTCTGGCGGAGAAATCCCGGTACCTTGATTGTATGGTGGGTTGTTAACCCCATGAGGGCATGCATGGAAATAGCCATTGTATCCTCTTCCTTCTCTTCTAGAACACTCGATAGTTCTTCTTGCATAGGTTCTTCCTGGTGGTATGCTTCTTCCTCTTCTCCTTCATATTGATCGCATTCAATATGAAAGTTTTGTTTTTGTGCACATGCTTGTTCCCTGGGATGGTGATTGCGACATTTATAGCAAAAGTATCTTGATGGTTGATCATTTCTATGAAAGGAGTTGTTGCGATACGAAGGACGACTATAAGTTTCACACCGTGTAAACATTTGAACTCTCTTCTCAGCAAGCTTGGCTATTCTTATGCAATCATTCAACGAGGTTGGATTTTGAATGTCCACCTCAACCTTAATATTTTCTTTCAATCCATTGCAAAAAGCTCCTACCACTGTGTCTGGAATGAGGTGTAATGCATACGATAGTAAACTGGTGAATTCCGAGATGAACTCACTAACCGATCCTTCTTGTTTAAGAGATAACAGTCTTACTGTGTATGATGATGTAGCTCCTTCATCAAATATTTCTAAAAAATAGGTAGTGAAATTATCCCAGTAAACAGTAGCTCCTTTCTCGCGTTTAAGCCATACGAACCATTGGTAGGCCTCAGTGCCTAATTTTGATGCAGCGAAAGGGACTTTCTCAGAATCCCTAATTTGGTATAAGTCCAGAATGCCTTCCATCTTTGCTATCCAACCACGAGGATCATGACCTTCAAAAGTGGGCATATCAATGCGTGGAAAATTATTAGGGCCTCTCGGTTGGTGATAACCCATATCCCTATCCTGATCTTGGTTATATCTCTGTCGATGAAAGTGATTCCTGTAATTATCCAGATTGCCTCTTTGCTGCTCCCAATTTTCATCCTGGTCATTATTTTCCTCATTCCTTTGTTCGTGAGAGTGATTTTGGGAATTAGTGTTGGGATTAGGTCAATTTTGTGTGTCCAACAGTTTAGATATGTTGATATTAAGTTGGACCATACCATCTAGTAAGTGTCGAAGAGCTTCATCAGTGGTAATGGCAGAGTTGCTTGATTCTCCTTGTGTGACGTTGTCATGAGTTGGGGGAGGGTTAGCAGCCATGGAGTCAATCAGTGGATGACTCGGATTATAACTACCAATTTTGAAAGGAGAAGGAGAATTTTTTGTACCTTGGCTTCGATGAGGTCTTCTTATGTCTTTGTTGGGTGTATTCGAGCTTGATAGTCGACCGTCAGATCCTTTGGTCCACTTTTTGCTCATGCACTTTCCAGAATCTCCTGCTTAGCAGCTTTTGAACTTTGATTTCTGCAAAATTTGGAAAAAATTTGTATTCTCGCCTGTCACTCCAACTGTGATGCAGATTAGTTGAATCTCCCCTTTTTAGTTACTTTTGAATTTGACACCTTGATTTTAACACCAATTTGACTAATTGACACCTGGCTTGACCAATTGACACACAGATTTGACACCTGCTTGTTAGTATTATTTTGACACTGCTTTGGCCAAATGACACCAGACTCGAAACGAGACACAAGACACAAAACTACGCTAGACTCAAGACTCGAGAACGACATAGACACAACTGACAACTTATTGAGGATAGGAGACTAACGAGACTGACACGAGTGAGAAACGACTATGCTGGACTCAAGACTTGAGAACGAGGATGCAAGGAACAACAACAAACAACCCTACATGGACAACAGTGAACACAAGCGACACGACCTGACAACGAGGGACCCAAAATTGACGTGATAAAGACCCCGATCAAGACACATGGGACCTGACAACGAGGGACCCAAAACTGACATGACGAAGACCTCGATCAAGACACATGGGACACAGATGGAAGCGAGGACAGCTGGAAGACATGACAAAGAACTGACACATGGGACATAGATGGAAGTGAGGACAGCTAGAAGACACAGGATACATGGAGGTAGCTTTGCACGAAAGAGGGGGGTTGGCCGTGTGACCGAAGTCACACCCTAGTACCTTCTCCTTTCGTCTTATAAACCTCTTGTGTCCTATTGCATGCCCAATGTGGGATAAAAATCTTGAAGAAAAAATGAAACAAAAATTATAACCTATCGCACCGTAGGTTAAACGCGTAATATTTGATTTTTCTTGCAATTTAATTGGATGGAAGCAATTTGCGAATACAGGTGACTGTGCATGCAGATTTTATTTTTACTGCGTGTTTTGCTCGATAGATTCTACCTCCTGTGTGTTCATCGTATGTGCTCCCTGGATGGACGTTCTTTAGAATATAAGAAATGATTAGTGTGCCCTATTTGAATTTTTGATTGGTCTATTCTCTTGTGGTGCTTGCGTATCGACGAATTTCTTGGAGAGGAGTTTAATAGCTGCCAATAATTTATATATTACATTTCCAGATTTATAGCTGCCGAAACATCACATAGGGAGTGAATCTCTTGTGGTGATAATGTCTCTGTTGCTAATACTACGAACGCGTGAGATTACACTACCACAACACTGCCCCCGAATCGCTGAATTTGATACCACTTGAGGAGATACTCCTGCAAGTTATATCTGAATTACTGATGCAGTTTATATTTAATTAATTGATATCACCCAATGGCAAATAACCCGAACAATAATGCAAGGACTTAGACAAATCAGAATATAATTCAAGTAAATTGTTTGCCACTCTAGGAGGGCACGTCCTCGCCATGAATGCAATATTGCGATTACGCAGATGAAGAATTTAAATGCAAGACGAAAGATAATTAAACCCTACGCTTGGAAACTATCTATATATGCAATAAAGTGATTTGAAATATTATGGCCGACTACTCATAATATTTGTATTGTAACACATTCTGATAGGTTTGGTGTTTTATTCATTGTGAGGGGCCTTCGTTTGCTCGAATATGCACTTCTTGGCTCTCCTAGGCTCCTAGGGCATCCATAGAAAATCAATATTTAGGTGAATAACAAAGTGGCCTTCAAATGCATAAACTCAGTATACAATTCGACAAGGCTTCACTGCTCACTTGATCAATTTTGCTCTCTCTTGATAATTCATCAACGCTTTGCTATACAAATCATCTATATATTCTCCCCATTTGAAGGGGGTATTTATAGCATGTCCTTAGGGCTAGGGGTGGCTTCATGGAGAAGCCAAGATCAAGAAGGGGTGGTTAGGACAGTTGGATTGGAAGCTTCCATCCTTTAACCACCCTCTTTTAGAACTTATGGTCATTCAAACCGATTTGGCTTGGATGAAGGCCAAATGAACTTTAGTTAAGATCCAAGGTCACAGTTGCGGTCCAGACTGTAAATTGCAAGTTTCAACCATGATTCAGACTGTAGACCATAGGTCTGGGCTGTGGTTCAAATTGATTAGTCCAAGGATCCAAATTGAGTGGTTAAAACCACTGCTCTATCTTGGATTCTATCCAAGATCTTCCATATGGTCTTCTAACATGTCCATATGAGTAGTCGTGAAATCTAAAGTCCAAGAAAGGACAACTCACCAAGCATAGACATATCAAATTCATTCTGCATGTTCTTTACGAATTCCTTAAACATATTATCATTGTTTCTCCCAAAAATAATGTCATCAACATAAACAACCATAATTAGTAGATCATTCCCTTAATTTTTTATGTATAAGTTGTTGTCTGCTATTCCTTTTTCGAATCCCTATTCCTGAAGATACTTATCCAATATTAAGTACCATGCTCTAGGATCCTGATTTAGTCCATACAGTACCTTTTTCAATTTGCATACATGGTTTTGTTTATCTGTTAATATGAATCCCTCTGGTTGTTCAATGTAAAATTCTTCTTCTAGAACACCATTTATAAATGCTAACTTAACATCCATCTTATATACCTTGAAATTTTTAAAACTTGAGAAGGCTAAAAACATTCTTATGGCTTCAAGTCATGCAACTGGAGCAAATTTCTCATCAAAGTAAATTCACTCTACCTGTGCATAACCTTTTACCACTAACCTTGTTTTGTTCCCTACTACTTATCCATCTTCATTTAGCTTGTTTCTAAATACCCATTTTGTGTTGATCATATTTTTATCCTTTGGTCATGGAACAGGTTCCCAAGTATTTCTTTTCTCTATTTGATATAATTCTTCATCCATTGCCTTAATCCATAAATCAACTCCTCTTGCCTGATTGAAGTCATTTGGCTCAATCTTAGATAGCAAAGAAAAATTTGCTTATTGATATGGTGTTATTATCCTTCTCCTTGTCTACCTTTCATTTGGATTTACAATGATTAGATATTTTGGATGATGCTTCTATACATATCTGGATGGAGTTTTAGGAATAATCCTTTGTGTTTCTTCTTCTTCTTCATTTGATTTCTCACGAAACTCTTCTTGACAACTTACATCTTCCTGATACATAGTTTTTTGAACTAGTTCTCTTGAATCTATCTTCTCATCAATTGTTACATTTATACTTTCTACAATAGTGTATGTTCTCTTGTTGAAGCATATATAGGCTTTAATATTAGAGGAATAACCAAGGAAAATTCCCTCATCACATCTTGGGTCAAACTTGCCTAAGTTTTGATCTTCTCGTCTTATGTAGCACTTGCTTCCAAAAAAATTAAAAAAATTTACAGTGGTCGGTCTTCCTTTCCAAAGCTCATATGGATTTTTATTATGGTTTACCCTCATTTGAGCCCTAGTGATTATGTATACTGCTATGTTGACTGCTTCCCTCAAAAATCCATATGAGATTTTAGACTCATTTAACATAGCTCTAGCCATATTCTCAATAGTCCTATTTTTCCTTTGTGTTCTTGTAGGACCATATAGATCAGTATGTATTATACTTATGGCTTAGATGACATATATCCTTTTGATTTAAAGCTTTTTCTAGTTTGCTTTCCATGTTGACAGGGTGCACAAATTGTGTTTTGTGGCCTTTTTAGCTTGGGTAAATCTCTAATAGTTTGCTTATTGCTTATGTTGACTATGTTGTCAAAATTCAAGTGACCCAATATTCTATGCCACAACCAACTCTCATATTCTTGTAATAGAAAGCACTTTTTCCCTTTGATCTCACTAAGCATGTATAGATTGTTTGGAGTTCTTCTTGCATTTGCAATGACTTTTCCAGTTTTTAATTTTCTTATCTCACATCTATCTAGGTGGAATGTAACCATATGCCCTTAATCACAAAGTTGACTTACACTTAGCAGATTATATTTTAACCCCTTAACATACAACATGTTTTCTGTTCTTATTTTCCCATTATCTAAACCCAGAGTTCCTCTTCCACCAATCTTTGATGATCCATTATCACCAAAACTTATTGATACTCTATTGGTTTCTTTTAGTACAATGAATTTGTATTTGTCTCCTGTCATGTGTCTAGAGCAACCACTATCAAGATACCATTTTTCTTCTTTATCCTGAGCATGAAGGGTTGTTTGAACTAACATTGATCTAGCCTTTACATTTTCCCTTTCATCTTTCCTAGTTGTTGAAATTTTTTTTCTTTTACTAGACTTAGGAAGTATCATTTTACACCATCTAGCCTTGTGCCCAAAATTATTGCATTTGTAACATATAATATCATTATCCATAAGAGGTGCAAAAGAATTGAAATTTCTATTTATATTGTTTCCTGCATGACCAATACAGTGTACAACTCTATGATCATATTTGTTATAAGAAAAGTAATGACTATGGAATAAATTATGTAACTTGTTTGGATACCTTTGAGATTGTGGTTGAGTGCTTCTCCTTTTGTGATTAAATATCATCCAAGGTTCTTTTTTTCTTTATTTCTTTTTGATATATTTTGCTTACCTATATTTATTTGAATTTTTTGCTTCTTGAATACTTGACTCCTCTTTCTATTTCTCATACTCTACATCTTGTAGTACCTTGGTCCTTTCAACTTCATTCCTTAGATAAACAATTTTTGCTTCCAATATTTCACATTTTGTTTCTCTTGCTCTTAATAGATCTATCATATCCTACTCAATTTTCTTTCTTTCTTCTATCTTTATCTTGAGTTCTGTGAGATTTTGTAGAAGTTCCATCCTTGCTTCATCATCCTCTTGAATTTGTTCCTTCAAGCTTGAGTTCTCTCTAATTATTTCTAACTTTTTAAGAGCAGCAAAGAATTCCTATTTTATATCAAACATGGTATCTTCTTCATTTTCTAAAGTCATGTGTGTTTCTAATGGATCCTCCTCCAAGTTGTTAGTCTTTTCACGGAGATACTCGCTCTGATACCAATTGAATAACATGTGCTTATACTGAGAGAGAAGGTGAATAGTATAAGATAAAACTTTTTTATTTTTAATCCAATGATAACATAAGAAATATTAAAGTAGTAAACATCACACACATGAGAGACATGATTTAACGTGGTTCACCCAATGTGGGCTACTCCATAAAGAAAATATTCCTTATAAATTTTTCTCAAATAAATTATCTTTGGAATCCTTTCCCTAAAATATTTATGGACCTCTATCCAAAGGAGACACCAATCCCCTAATCAATTTCATGGATATCTATCCACAGGAGAACTCTTTCTCCTTAGCTTTGACTGGTGATCTTCTAGAAGAACTACTACCCCCACTACTTTGGCTAATGAATCTCTATCCACTAAAGACACCTATCCTCACTACCTTGGATAATGTATCTCTATCCACTTGAGACTGTCATCCTCTATACTCTATCACCTTCAAATATTTGTCTCAAATCTGCACTAAAAATAGTCCTATAGTCTAGCACAAGTATGCTCAATCTTTGTGTATCTAGTCTGGCACAAACCTGTCCTCAAATCTGCACCAAACTCTATCCTTAATCACTATCCTCAAATCTATCCTCAATATTTGTCCTTAAATTTATCCTCAGTATCTGTCCTCAAATCTGTCCTCAATCTCTGTCCAAACTTGTATTGTAATATTCCACAAAATCTCACACAAATCTGTCCACAAGTCTTCTCTAAGACTTGCCTCAAATCTGCTCAACAAGTCCTCACTAGAACTTGTCCAATATCATAGAAACATAAATATAATTGTTAGAGACTAAATATACTTCACATTAACCACAATGCTCAATCACTTTCAATCAATATTTTTACCACAAAACATATAGAGAATTGTTAGAGACTCAATATGCTTCACACTCACAAAATATCAATCACTTTCAATCTCTATTTTATCATAGAAACATATAGAGAATTGTTAGAGACTCAATATGTTTCACATTCATCAACACTCAATCTCTTTCTCAACTCAATTCAGAATATAGAACAATTTGTTTCATAGAACATCAACACATCCACTTGACTAGGCTCAACCAACTCTACTCAACCAATCACCTAATGAAATAATCCTTGCTCACAAACCCTAGTCCAAGCATATGAACACTCACTCAAATGTTTCCAATAATGTTTGTCAACAAATATCACATAATAATGATACTCATGATATTTTCAAACCCTAGTTCAAGTTCACTCAACTTAATCATTTCAACAACAATGCTTATCAAACAAGGTTTTAACAACAACTCTTTATTCCAGAAAACCTTGAAGCATTAATTCAAAAACACACTCAACAATGCTTACCAAACAATCCTTTTCACTCTAAATTTGCATTCACAATATTCAACAATCGCTCACTAGGAATATGTGCCCATACATTTTTGTTTGATATAGAAGTGGTCTTAGAAAATCTGTCTCAATCACAATTTCCTTCTTTCCAATTTCAATGGTTAGATGACAAAATACCACTCTTAACACTTTCTCAAATATTCCTTAGACACAAAAATAAAAAAATTTCAAATACACCTTATTGCTTATTCTTGGAATTAACATCCATCAAATCATACATGAAAAATAATTATTTCGATACATATTATAGTCTCCAACTTAAAATAATATCCAACACCACAAAACCTCAAACAATCTTCCTAAAACACCTTATTACCCTTTTCAAACACTAAAGAAAATAACACCAAAAATTTATTTTGCGTCAACCTTATAACTCCCCTTAAAACCTTACAAGCCAAATAAAATATGTAAAAATTAATTTTTTAATAGCTCAACTAATTCCTCCAAAAAAATTTGTGCTCAACTAATGCATACCTTTGTCATCTCTCCAAAAAGGGTTTCGACATGATTCAAACTGCCATCTCCCCAAGCGCCATGTGCCTTAGCGCTTTTTTTTATCGCCATCAATACCTTTATAAACAAAAGGTCACACCCATGGATTCGAACCTCTACCTCACACTACCATAGCATCTTGCCTTCGTCGAAGTTGCCAACTGCGCTACCAGCGCTTGATGACCAAGATGCCTTGAGTGGTGGGTAATCAATTCTCACCTACCGCGTGGTCCTTTAAACAAAAATTAAACCTTTATCTTTCTCATTGAATAATTTGCACAATTCGTAATAGCATGGAGATTAAAATCAAATGTGTTAATGTTTTTGGCTAAGGTGGAGGAGTCCCCTTTATATATACTTTGATTTATTTGCTCCCATGTCGATGCTCAAATTTGAATTCAAAATTTGAATTAATAACCCGCCTTAGGGTTATTTAAAATTAACATAAAATAATATATAATTAATATTAAAATTAATTAATAATTAATTTAAATAACATAAAGTTAAGTAAATTAATTAATAAATTAATTCAATAAAATTCGATAAATCAATTTATAATTTATTTTATTCTTCCTTGTATAATATTATAAAGAATTATTATAATATTATTCACTTGGGCTTCTTCTTTTCACGTTGGACCTTATCTTGACCTCCTAGAATGGACTATATTCTTGCACTAATTAGAGAACCTGAAACTGTTGCTGCCCACTGAAACTGCCACTCAATGGTGCTAAAAGCTTGACATCAATGAACACTCATTCTTGACATCAATGACAACTTATCTACTCAAAATTTCTAACAAAAATCAGCGACAGTAAAATATAAGGATAAATATTATATCGTTCCCCTTTGGTTTGATCTGTTGGGATAGCCCAACTGATTGTCTAGCTTGCGTGGAGCACTGTTGTGTAGGATGTTAGAGGGTTGAATCTCTTCAACACCATTTTTCTGAAAAATTTGAGATAGAACTATAAGGAGTTAAATATTCATGCACCCCTTTAAGGGTTTCACCTACTGTGGTAGCACAACTTGTCATGAGCACTTGTGAGGGCACTCAACTTCTAGAGGATAGGGGATCAAATGCCATCATGGTTATACAAGAAAAATTATTTTTGTCAAGATAGGTTTGGAAAGCTCATGCAAAAGAAGATCATCATCATTGAGATAGATTTAGAGGTATGGTGATTTAATTTCTTTCTCAAAGTGGTTTTGTTTGAGGAAAATATTTTTGTTGTTATAGAGTGGGATGTATAAGGAATTATTGGATGTGCATTATTTTTTATTGAAATTGGAAGAAAATGTGCAAAGGTTATAGATCAGATTTATGAGCAAACTTGTGCATTATTTTTTATTGGAATTGGGAGTCAATGTGCAAATGTTATAGATCATATTTGTAAGTAAACATGTACATTGAGATTGGTTTTGGAGTGCATGTGGAAATAATAAAATTAGTATAGTCTCACACAAATAGAAGGGTTGTTTTAAAATAATTCAAAGTGTCATCTAGTGCAAGAAATAGTGTGAAAGGATTAAATTGAAAAGAAGAACATTTTCAGCCATCTACAAAAGGAAATATGCAAATCATCAATTACAAGGTCAATTATCAAGTGCTAGAATAGAGCTACCTTTTATGTGAGACATGTGAAAGTGAAAGACTTAATGAATGTGAAGTGGATTGTTATGTTTGAATTTAGGAATAGATGAACATTGTTTGAATCCAATATTTAGGAATAGATGAGCATTGTATGTATGCAATATTTGAGAAGAGTTGTGAGCAGATTTTGGAGCAGGTTTGAGTAGGGTTTGTGAGCAGATTTTGGAGCAGGTTTGAGTAGGTTTTGTGAGCAGATTTTGGAGCAGGTTTGAGCAAGTTTTGTGAGCAGGTTTTGGAGCAGAATTGACCAGGTTTTATGAGTATATTTGGAGTATATTTGAGAGTAGAATTGAGCAGGTTTTATGAGCATATTTGAGCAAGATTTGTGAGCATATTTGAGCAGGATTTATGAGCAGGTTTGGAGCAGGTTTAAGCAGGATTTTGGAGTAGATTTGAGAGAAGACTTAAGTAGATTTTGGGCTAGATTTATTAGCAAAGGATATTGGTGTCTCCTGTGGATTGGTGTCCACAAACTAGAGCAGAGGGGATTAGTGTCTCATGTGTATTAGTGTCTACGAACCAATAGAGGGGATTGGTGTCTCCTATGGATTGGTGTCCATGAACTTGAGAGGAGATTGGTGTCTCCTATGGATTGGTGTCCATGAACCAAAGTAGAGGGATTGATGTCCATGAACTAGAGAAAAAGGAATTGGTGTCTCGTGTGGATTGGTATCCATGAATTTTAGAGGGTATTGGTGTCTCTTGTGGATTGGTGTCCATGAACCAGAGTATAGGATATTGGTATATTTTGTGGATTGGTATCCATGAATAAAAAAAGGGGATTGGTGTCTCATGTGGATTGGTGTCCATAAAATTGAGAGGGGATTGGTTTCTCCTATGGATTGGTATCAGTGAACCAAAGCAGAGGGGATTTATGTCTCCTATGGATTGGTGTCTATGAACCAACAAAAGGTATTGGTGTCTCCTATGGATTGATGTCCACAAACATGAGAGGGGATAGGTTTCTCCTATGTGTTGGATACCACAAACTTGTGAGATGTGATAGGTGTCTAATGTGGGTAGGTTCCCATGAACTTATGAGAGGGGATAGGTGTCTCCTATGGATTGGTGTCCATAAACATTGTAATAGGGGATTGGTATCTCTTATGGGTTGGAGCCCACAAAATTTATTGAAGAAATTTACAAGCAATATTTCTTAGTGGATGTAGCCCATATTGGGTGAACCACATTAAATCTATGTCTCTTATGTGTTTGGTGATTTATGCATTCTTTTATTAATGCATTGATATTATTTTAATTTATTTCTTTTGAAAGAAAAGAGAAAATTTTTATCTTATATTGTTCACCCCCCTCTCTCAGCATAAGCTTGTGTTCTTCAAACCCTAGCTATCAAATGATAAAACTGCATGAAAATATGAAAATAATAAAAACAATACAATAACAAAATATTTACCTTATAAACTTATTATTTTTTATGTCATTTTTTCATTGCAAGAAACAGGTGTGCAAATGCCCTAGCAACACCTGAGGGTTTTCTAGTCAACAGAACTAGGGTTTGAGATGCCCACAGGCACTCTGTAATAGCAAGAAGTGTCGAAGGACTCTCAAAGATGGCATAAGGTGCCTATATGTACTTGAAAATAAAGGTAAGGTGCCTAGAGGTGCTCAGAAGTATAGGGAAGTATCTAGATACACTCGATGATGGTAGGATATGCCTAGAGGTTCTTGGAAACTAAAACAAAATCTATAGAAGTAGATTTGATTAAGCAAGATGTGTGGTGGTAGATGTAGAGGCTATGTTGAGCAAGGGATGATGGTGAGAATGCTTGGATGCTTGAGGACTCCAAAAACTTAGGGGAACTCAAAAACTTAGGGTTGAGCCATAAAAATGGCTCCTATTTATAATCTCACCTAGGGCACATTAGGGTTTCGATGACACAATTTGTGCGGTCAATATTAAAATGTGATGAAGGGTGGAGATTAAATCTGGGTATGTGGCATGAATCAAGGTGGATGAATGGCTGGGATTAAAACAAGATGGATGGTTGAGATTAATTTACACATATATACATTTATTAAATATAATATAAAAATATTAATATTAAATATATATTAAACAAATATATATAAATATATGTAAATAATGGGTAAAAATGGTGGGAAGACCTAGATGGATGACAAGTGGCTAGATTTTGGTGTCTACAGATGCCCCTTTTTATACCATGTTACGTGAAACACAATGCGATGCAAAAATACAAGACACCTATTTTGGCTTGATGGTGAAGCAATTTTGTTGAGTTGTGGACATGAGCTTGGAGACAATAATTTTGATTTCATAGCTTACCCCCTCAATTAGCAAATGAGTTTATGGATGAATCTCATGAGCCAACTAAAAAATGAGTGCAAATGATTGTATGGATGAATGGCATGATTGTGAACAATATGAATGATGTAAATGTGATACTATTTTTACCCCAACGATGGAAGGGGGTTGGAATATGCATGTGATTGACTCTATTTTTACCCTAATAGAAAAAGGGCTTTTTGCCAAGTGTAGATGCCATAATCATGTAATATGTATCCCTTTGTGGGAAAATAAAAGTAAAATGTGATTGCCCCAAGTTTGGAATGATTCCATACTTTTGAAGAATGTGTCAATCAATGTCATTGATATGCAAAGATGAAGATGCAAAAGAAAAAGAGTCAATTTTGGAGGGCCTGCTAGTGACTGTTGGATAATTCCCACAATTGGAACCAATAACCCTAGCTAGTGCCTATCTCTGTTATGACTAGCAAAAATAAATGATGAATTTTGATTGTTTTTCGTGTTTCGATCCCCATGAACTAGGCCATCAATGACAACTATTGAGCAAATTGGTCGTGGTATAGTTTCATGCAAAATGTGAAGTACCAAATAATATTGTGACTTCAAACAATGATATATTGGATGATGAAAATGACTAGTATCCTTATGGTAGTTTATTCATCTTACCGTATTACATGGATGCAAATCATTGCAATCACCAAGTGGATATAATAGACCACTAGATATGAGGTTCACTTGAATTTGTAGTCAAACATGGCAAATGTATGAATGCAATGATTGAAAAATAACGTGTTAATGAGTGAAATGATAGAATTGATGATGATAATGATGAAAATTATCATGAGGCTCCAGGAAGAGCTGCTATAGGGGTGTCACAGGTAGAGATATGATGTACATTGCCTTTAGGTTTGAGATGGATATATCTGATTATTGGAGGATTGATTTATGGAGCATGATATTGAGCTTCTAGAATCACCTTCTTTATCCATATTCGATTCTATTATGCCTAGTGATTCTAGGCATAGTTCTAGGTCTAGGGCTCCTTTAGGGTCACAGTGGTCCTCTCATAGGCGTTAGATAGTTCTTAGATGCACTTTTTGGTTTATGAGCCTTGGTGCTCCATTGTATGTAGCCTTTTTGGTCACTCATTGTACATGTGATATTTATATATATACATGGCTTTTACTTTTGTGTTATGCTTTTGTGTGAATGCATATGTATATGTATGATTAATGCAAGTGATAATGTGTTATGGATGATTAATACAAGTTATGGGATACAATTTTTCTAGTGATCATTCATATTTTAGAATTTGCTTGGCTATGTTTTGGCATTTTTGTTTAATCGGGGGCACCAAAATTGGTGGTATGTGGGTTTTTAACTCATGAACAGACACGGATGTTGACATGGAATAAGATATGGATGTTGATATGGAAAACTAACTATTTTGTAGAGACTCAAATATACTAGTGGTATCAAACAAACTCACTAAATACTACCTAATTCCTCTTAGACCAAATATGTGTGCAATGAATTCATTTACCGAATTATGAGAATGTTAATGACTCGAGGAAATAAAGAACCAATGTGCGTGTAAGTGAGTTCATTAACTCATCTTGAGTAAATTTGGTGTGACCTGTTATGGATGAGACCAAGAATCTAGCTTGTTCTTATGTGCAGGCTAGGTCTCTTTAAAAGAGACGTGTCACCATGCATGAGCATACTCCACTGCCATTCAAGCGTCTATAGTTTCGATGGAGGCTAACTCCATAGTCCATGGATTTGATATCTTAAGTTTTGGGGATGATTACCTATTTGTCTAACTAGAAATATAGTATAATCATTACAACCCAATCATCAGTGGTGTGTGATGTGTAAAAGATTTAGAATTTTTAAGGGATTTTCCCCTACTCTTTCTTTTATTTTTGGAATTGTGATAGTGGTGAAAGCCACTATTTTTATGGACTATGTTGCATGATGGGATAGGTGAGTATTACCCTTTTCATTTTGAGATTAAACCCAAGTATGGTGTTATCCCTCTTTGACACAATTTGCTTTTAATATGTGAAATCGTGTTTTGTTCAAGAATGTTTAGGATTTAATTCCCATAACTCAATATTTTCATAGTGAAGATATGTAATGGTCCTAAAAAGAACACAATATGTATTTGTGGTTTGCTTAAAACACTAGGAGTGGCTGAGTGACCAAAAACATCTATGAATTGTGGATATATGGAGGCAAATGACAATTTGACTTGGTGAAATGGTGTGGATGATGTTGTGAAAGTGCCCCTAATTAAGGCAACATGACTTTATTGGATCAATTAAAAACTTGAACTGAATAAATGATCCCTAAGATGAAATGTGGAATGTGGATGGAATGTATGAAATGCAATTTGTGAAATGAAATGTGTGAATGCAATTGTTTTTAAGTTAAATGTGTACAAATAAAATGTAATATTTTGTGTATTAGCCATGTATATATACATATATATAAATCTCATTAAGCATAGTATGCTCTCAATTGTATAACATTAAATGGTTTGAGTTCTTCCTCTTCTTCTGGACTGGCAAGCCTATAAGTACATTTACCTACTTTTTGAGTAACAATGTATGGACCTAACCAATTAGCCATGAATTTATTATGAAGATGTGGTAATGCATTGTTGTTTTGTTGATTCTCTTTAAGTACAAGATCTCCTACTTGGAATTTTCATAGATAAAATTTGGCGTTATAAGCACACTTTAGGTGGTCTTGAGAAACTTGTAAATGCTCTAAAGCATTGACTCACCTCTCATCAAGAAGTGTGAGTTTGTCAAGATGTACTTGTCTAGCAGTGTCATCATTTATGAATTCCTACAAAGAAATTTGCAAGTATGGGATCTCAATATCAAGAGGTATGATTGCTTTGGCTCCATAGACCAATGAAAATGGTGTTTCCCTAGTAGGCGTGTAGATGCTTGTTCGATAAGCCCATAATGCCAAGGGAATTTGTGTATGCCAATCTCTATGATTTTCTTTAATAAGTTTCTTGAGAATAACAATTAAAGTCTTGTTGGTAGTCTTAGCTTGTTCATTTTCTTATGGGTAGTAAGAAGCCAAGAAACTATGTTGGATATTATATTTCTTGCAAAGTGCTTGAACATGCTTGTTCTTGAAAGACTTGCCATTGTCAAAAATTATTTTTTAGGGAATACTAAAATGACAAATAATTTGATGAAGTAAAAACTCCACAATTCTAGGCCCCGTTGTACTGGTTAAAGGAATTGTCTCAACCCACTTTGTGAAGTATTTAGTGGTTGTGATGATAAATGTATGTTGTCCTGAGGAAGGATCTAAGACTATTCTAATTAAATCAAGGCCCCATTATGAAAATTTCCAAAGGCTTTGAATAGGTTGTAAATATTGTGATGGTAAATGAGTTAAATAAGTGTGTTCTTGATATTGCTTACAATGTTTGACATAAGTGCAACAGTCTCGTTCCATGGTGGCCCAATAATAACCCATGCATAGAATACACTTTGTGATGTCCATACCACTAAAATTACCACCACAAGTACCATCATGAGCTTCAGATATGGCCCTTTGTGCCTCAAAAACCTCGAGATATCAAAGGAGGATTCCATCATAACCACGTTTATACAACACATCCCCCAAGAGAAAAAAACAAGCTACTTTTTTCTTGAAAGTGTGCTTAACAGTTTGAGACATACCAAATATGAGTGTTCCAAACTTGATAAAGGCTACTATTTGGCTTGACCAAGGCTCATATGGATCTGATTGGATAAAGCAAACATCCTTTTCATCCTTGGATTTAGCATAGACAAATACAAATTTAGAGATTGTTGTAATAATTAGAGATTGTACCTCTCCTAAGGAGTCTTTTTGAATTAATGATCCAATGGAGGCCATCACATCCACAAATATATTAGTCAAACGTGGTAAACTATTGATTTTATACCAATTAAAATTAGAGAGCAATTTCATTGCTACTTCATGGTAAAGCTTAATGGTAGGTTATTTGCATTGGTATTCTTCATTGATTTGCTTGACAACAAGTTGAGAATCACAAAATATCTTGATATGCTTTATTCCCATAGCTATAGTTGATTGAAGGCCTAATATTAAGACTTCATACTCTATAGTGTTGTTTGTGCATTGGAATTCAAGTTTGAATGATAAGGGGATAGGTACCCCCTAGGGTGTATGAAACATGACTCCAACACCTTGACCTTTCTCACACTTAGAACCATCAAAGAATAGTGTGATATCAATGTATTCCTCTAGAATGACATCTTATTCTTGTTTAGTGACAGTAAATACCAAATTATTTGTGATATTAATAATTAAGGGATGATCACTAGGTAGTGGACCTTTCGCAAGTTGATCAGCTATGACCTGACCTTTAATGGATTTTTGGCTAATTAACTCAAGGTTGAATTTAGTAAGAAGCATTATCCATTTAGTAGTGTGGGTATTATTGTAAGTGTGAGACATCATATAATGTAGAGGATTTTCTCTAGCTATGACATGTTGTGTGACTAAGCATGTAATGTCTGAGTTTCTTAATGAAAAAAACCACTTCTAAGCACAATTTTTCTACATAAGCGTATCTAGTTTCATAGCTTACCAATGTTTGACTAATATAATAGATAGCTTGCTCTCAATTTTCTTCATTCTTTTGTGCAAGCATTGTCCCTAATGCAAATTTTGTTGCTAAAACATAAATATAGAAGGGGACCCTCGAACGAGGAGGAGCTAATACTTGTGGATAAATTAAGTATTTTTTAATGTCATCAAAGGATTTTTGGCACTCATTTGTCAAAAAAATGGCACCCCCTTTTGTAGCAGGTGATTGAATGACCTACATTTATTAAAAATTTATGCAATGAAATAATGGATTGATTGGATATTTCCTTGCAAACTAATTCCTTTAAATTTATTGGGGGAGACATCTCCATGATGGCCTTGAATTGTTTGGATCCACCTCAATGCCTCTTTTAGAGACTATGAACCCTAGTAGTTTACCAGAAGTAACATCAAAGACACACTTTTTGGAGTTTTACCTTACCTTATGTTCTAGAAGTCAATTAAAAACTTTTTCCAATACACCAATGTGCTCATGTCAAGTTTTGGATTTTTCCAAGAGATCATCCACATAATCTTCGATAATATTATGCATATAGTCATGGAAAATTTATTTCATGGCATGTTGAGAAGCGGCACCTACATTTTTAAGGTCAAATGGCATCACCTTGTAACAAAATGTTCCCCAAGCTAGAGTGAATGTTGTTTTGTGTTGGTCATTAGTATTTATTCAAATTTGGTTGTATATTGAAAAAACATACATGAGAGAAAGCATTTCATGGCCAGCATAGGTGTCAACAAGAGTATCAATGTTTGGAAGAGGGAAGTCATCATGCAAACAAGTATTTCCCCATTAGTCTTACGAATGGGTACCATATTTGAGAGCCACTCAGGATAATCAATGGGTACAATGAAACCCACATCTAGTAGTTTTTGGAGTTCTTTGAATAAGAGGGCAATGGTAGGATGCATCCTTCTAAGTTTTTGTTTGATTACCTTAAAATTAGGGTGCAAGGTGAGATTGTGGACAACCAAGTTAGGGTCAAGACCAAGCATATCCTTGTAGTACCGTGCAAAAATATTCTTTTTCTTGTTGAGAGCTATTAATTGCTCTTGTTCATCGATGGATAAACTTTTATCAAGCTTGACAATTTGGGGATTGTCTTTGTCTGAACTAAGGTTCACATCGATGGTATCTTCATTTTAAATATGAGAACCTTACTCAAGTTGATGGATGTTGGGATTAGATGAATGTCATCTATGATGTCATGAAATTATTTTGACTTATCCTCATCTACGTCTTACTAGAAAACCTTGGGATTTGAATATGAATATGAAGGTGAAGATGGATGGGATGGAGGATTTTAGTTGGTTGAAGTCCTTAACAATTCCTCAAATAGTACAAATTTAGAAAAATATGGTGGTGAGTAAATATGATCCATATCAATAAGGCTTATGTCAATTGGAATTGATTTAGCTAGATTGTATGCATTACATAGTGGGGTGAATAAGTCAATAGGATTCATGTTTACTTAAGGGAAAATGGAGGAGGTAAAATGGATGGGATGGATAGAGCCTAAGAACCAATGCTAGGACCTTGGTAAACTTGGATAGAAACAAGCAACACAAATAAATGTACTTAACTAAATTTTGTATACATGAAATGCAGAAAAAGAAAAAAAAAATTGTTTTATGTTTTTTTATATATATACATATGTTACAATTTTGGCTGATGAAATGGATTAATGATATGGATGTGGAGGTTCACCGGTAGGTTCGGCTCACTCTTATGGAAGAATCAAGCAAAATATGGGCTCATGGATGGGAAAAATTCTTAGATAAAACTCATCTTGTTTGGTGTGGAGAATGATGGGCTCTAATACATCATCAAATTCATCAAAGCTATCGATATGAGGTAAAATTCTTCATATATTTCCTTTCCAGAGTCATCAGGGTGGAAGGATTCTTCTTCTAAATTCATATTAAGACTTTGGAAGGCTTGTTCAAAAGAAGATATGGTGCGAAGTGGGTGATAACCTAGACCTAAATGGTCATGCACTTCTTGATATGAGACATCAATAAGTTGAGGCACTCCCTATTCATATCGGCCATATCTTTGCCAATAATGTCTATGAAAATATCAGGATGGAAAACCCATCATTTATTGGATATTGGCAGGTGGTGGCTATTTGGGTTCTTCTGGGGAGTAGGATTAGGCAAATATTATGTCCCCCCATACACAGAATTTATACTATTAGGCATTAAACCCATATTATATACTGCTCCTATAGATAAAGGTGGATCACATGGGTGATTGAAATACTTGGTAATTGAGATATTGAACGGTGTTATTGTGATGTCTTGGACCATATATTCACCAATACTGAGGTTGGTGAGGTGGACCTCAACTTGGTATGATGAGGATGAAGTGGACATGACAGGTGCATGGTTGGATAATGGCTCGAACAATGGGAAAGATGTGGGTATCTCATAATTTAGCACTTCGACTTGTGACACATTGGCTGATGGAGATGGATTTGGTTGTGAAGAAATTTTTGTGACCAATGAATGGGATGATGATGTGGATGGCATGGATTGGGTTCAACCACATGTACATGTATTCAATGATGATGATAATGAAGGTGTAGAAGTGGATGCTTGGTTGGAATTGGTGATGGGAAGCTCCTCAGGAATGGGAGCTCTTGATGAAGAATTGGATGGAGTGATTGATTATGTGGTGGATGACGTGAGGAAAAACATGGCTATAATGAAGCATGGATTCATAAGGATTTGATATGAAGTTGCAATACTTGAATGGCTCAACATCCATTGGTATGCAATGTATTTTTCCTTCGTGTATGTATTTTAGACATTTTTGTAATATGGAAGGAACACATCTCATTTCCCTCATCCAAGGTCTTCTAAGGAGTACATTGTATGCCATGGATCCTTCTAATATGTGGAACAAGGTATGCAAAATTTTTACCCCTACTTTGATGGGAAAAACAATAGTGTCAACTATAGAGCAAAGAGCATCGCTAAATGATTTTAATGTGAAGGTGGATTTGTTATGTAATATGAAGGAAGATTGAGATTATGGAGGGCATATGTGGTGATGATTTTAATGGAGGATACAGAATCAAATAAGACTCTTTTGAATGGCTTCCTATCAATTTGAGACATTATATGCAATGGAGGATCCACCGATTCTGATGATATTGGTTTAATATCAAAGTCATAAAACATGATGGAAGGCTCCATGCATGTTTGAATACTCTCTACAAAGTTATTAAAGGAATTGGAATCTTGAGATTGGAGTTCGATGGATTTTAGAATATCCATTAATGTCTCACAATGTTGGGGATATTGTTGAATTACATCATAAATAGATAGTTTTGATGAAGCTATTTTTAAACTCATGGTTAACTGGCTATTCAGAGAAATGATTGGCCTTTGGGGATGGTTTATGGGATGACTTGATGGATTATAATGGTTGGGAATGTGGATTGGTGGAGAATTATTTATAGAAATTTATATGGGTGGTTATGGAACAGGTTGAGACTCCCTTGCTTGTGATTTCATGGGTTGTTGAATAGGTTGTTGGCTTACATCTTGTTGATTGTTTTATCATTTTTGACCTTGAGTTATCGCATGAATAGCACCTAAAAAACCTTGGTACTGTTGAATATGGTTAACTTGATTGGGAGGAGTCTTGATGTTGGACCCTCCCATTATTGGTTTCACCTCCTCATGATGAGGAAGAAGAGTTTGAAAAATACCGATATTTTGGTTTTTTTAAGCTAGGGGACTATCAATATTGATAGCTCCTAACTCAATAATGTCTTGCACTACATTCTTAAATACATGGCATTTATTGATGTCATGCCCACTTTGCCTATGATAGGGGTAAAACAAATATTCCCTGTAGTTTTTACCATGTTTAGTGGGATCATCTGGTTTAACCTCAAGAAAATTAAGTTGGTTGGTATCATACAACATTCAAAATATGGAGGCATAATATTCATATAGAGGGGTGTATTGATGATTTTGTTAAACAAATTATCGATGTTGGTGATTCTCCATAATTGACATTGTGTTTTTCATAGATTGGGTTACTGAGGGTAGTGCATGATAGGAAATTTGTTGTGGTGGTTGTTGTATTAGTTTTTGTTGAGCCATTATCAGCTGGCTCATGATCACTTTATTGATGTGATTAGATTTATTAGCTAGATTGGCTTGTTTTGATTTTGTTTGACCAAAATAATTGCTTTTGTATTGGCCCTTGTTTTTTCATTCCTTATTTATTTTTTTAATTAAAGGGGTAAAAATTTATTGATAATAATACAAGATTATAGAGTACAGCGAAGCCCCCATCTAGGGATAAAGTAAGCAACAAAATAGGCTAAAACCACCAGATAGGGTGAAAACCCAAAGAAGATAGCAAGAATAAACCACATTAAGTTTGAACATCCTTGTGAATCAACTCCTAGAGGCATTGAGAGTCCTCATATGGGAGACTCTCCTAGTTATCCACAATCCAAGGACTCGAAAGCTTAGAATCCCTTTTGGCCAAATAATTAGCAACCCCATTCTGTTCCCTTGGAATGTGCACAATGGAGATAAATTCAAACTCTTCACTAATTCTGAGAACATGAACGACCACAGATACCAACTACAAATTAAAATCCTTCAACATTTTTCTATTTAAAATATTAACCAAAATTTGAGATTGAAACTCGTAGATGCTCCTACGCTACCCAAGATAAAATCCCTCTACAAGGCCTTGAGAACCATAAGAGCTTAAATAAAATTGTTGGAATGAACACCTTTATAAATGGAAAATAAAAATCTAACCACATCAGTAGAGTCTCTCCCAACATTGCAAATTCCAACATGTCTAGGATTGCCCCTAGATGACCCATCAGTATTAATTTTCAAAACTCCTCTAGGGGACGGATTCCACCTACCATATCTCCTAAATTTTTTTCTAATATGAGAAGCCCTATTAGGGTGAGAATAGTCCACTCCAACCCCAGAGAGACCAAGGGCCTATCGTACCTTCTCCTCCCTAGATTCCAAAAGCAGGTTCACATCACATTTGCTATGGATTGTTTCCTAAACCATACCCAGAATCCTTTTCTAGATCTGTTGAACAACAAAATGAATACCTTGAAATATGCAATGGTTTCATTCAAGAAAAATCTTCTATATGATGCAATAATGACCTAAATTCCAAGACACTTGGATGAAGGGGGCATTGGCCGAAAGTCTACTTAGACTACTCCAAAACTCCACGAGGGAGAGCACATGAAAACAAGGATGGTTCTAGGCACTCCACCTGTTAGTCTTACAATGGTACTGAGAGGGGGGGGTGAATCAGTGTAGCTTTTTAAACTTAAATTTGCAACTCTTAAATATGAAATAATGAAATCTTAAAACCAGAAACAGCAAGTATCACAAGAGAACATCACACAACATAAGATTTAACGAGGTTCACCAATTTGGCTACTCCTCAAAAATTGACTGCTTGGACTACCATCCAAATCCAACCATTGCAAAGCACCAACTTTACAATCAATTTACCAAGACCCACCTGGAAGGAGCACCAACCCCTAATTTATCTGCACCAACAAAAAGGAGCACCAACCCCTGATTTACCAGCACTGACTGGAAGGAGCACCAACCCCTGATTTATCTGCACCAACAGAAAGGAGCACCAACCCATGATTCTAAGCACCAACTTGGAATTCTATTTTGAATCTATTTTGACATAAAAATGCCTTCATTTTTACAAGACCCTCATTGGTCTATTGCTTACCCAACCTCTCTTTTAATTCACAAAACATACCAACTCTTACGGCTTTGCTTACCGCACTCTAACAGCCCTGTCTTACGGCTCACTCTTACGGCTCAATCTTACAGCTCTGCCTACTGCACTCATACAGTCCTACTCTCTCGCAGCCACTCTCTCTTAGCCGTGCTCTCTCAGCTGCACACTCTATGCCCTTTTTCATAGAACTTTTCTTCTATACGACGACACTTTTCAATTATTAGTGGCACTTTAATTCTCCACGCAACACTCCTTTTATAACAATATTTTCATATCGTAACTCCTGGTCTTCTGTAACTTCCATATTCTCACATGCAGCCTATCAATAGTAACTTCTATATGTAACTCCTTTATGACACAATATTCTCACATGCAACCTATTAATAGTTTTGGCTCTTTATTAGGGCTTCAAAGTGTTTCTCTGTTCAACTCTTGGTCTTCTTCAGATGACTTTCAGTATAACCACCGCTTGATGATTTTACTCCGTATCAGGCCCTGTAACTACCGCTCTGACTTCTATTCACTGTTACCCTTTTAGCTGCAAGGATTCTTTCTGTAACGGCCCTTATAACTGTCGTTCGACTTCTGTTAACTGTTCTTATTTTAGCTGCATGATTTTTGTCTACAACTGCCCCTGTAACTGTTGTATGACTTCAGTTAACTGTTACATCTCTTATTTCTGCTGGGTTCTTCTTCTTACATTGTGCCAATGCGACCTATCACAAAATTACGACATTTCTACCTCTTTACCTTCTTCTTGGCTTTTGGTCACGAAAAAACATGTCGTGATATCATGACATTTCTGCCCCTTTGACTTTTTCTTGGTGTTTGACCATGAAAACATAACATGTCGCGATATCACGACACTTTTTGCATCCTTGTCCTCTTCTCATATTGCACCTGCGAAAACACAACATGTCGCGATATCGCGACACTTTCCACCTCCTTGTCCTCTTCTCGGCTTGCACCCGTGAAAACACAATATGTCGCGATATCACGACACTTTCACCTCTGTACTTTCTCTCTCCTCTTTGGGTCGCGAAAATGTGACATGTCATTATATCATGACACTTTTTCTCCTTAGATCTTTTCTTCTCTTTGGGTCACGAAAACGTGACATGTTGCAATATCGTGACACTTTTTCTCCTTAGCTCTTTTCTTCTCTTCAGGTCGCGAAAACCCGACATGTCACGATATCGTGACACTTTTTCTCCTTAGCTCTTTTCTTCTCTTCGGGTCACAAAAACCCGACATGACGCGATATCACAAAATTTTTTCTCTCGAGCTCTTCCTCTTTCAATATGTCATGATATCGCGACACTTTTTCTTACTTACTCTCTCTCTTCCAATATGTCACGATATCGCGACACTTTTTCTCTCTCTTGCAATATGTCGTGATATCGCGACACTTTTTCTTTCTTACTCTCTCTCTTTGAACTTGTCACGATATCGTGACACTTTTTCTCTCTCTTCGAACTTGTCACGATATCGCGACACTTTTTCTCTCTCTTCGAACTTGTCACGATATCGCGACACTTTTTCTTTATTTTTCTCTCTCTTCCAACATGCTGCGAAATCGCGACAATTTTTCCTGCTTGCGCTTTCTCTTCGAACATGTCACGAAATCATGACATTTTTTCCTGCTTGCGCTTTCTCTTCAAAAATGTCATGAAATCGTGATATTTTTTTCACTTGCCTTTTTCTCTTCCAACATGTCACGAAATCGCGACAGCTTTTCCTGCTTGTGCTTTCTCTTCGAACATGTCACGAAATCACGATAGTTTTTCCACTTGCCTTTTTCTCTTCCAACATGTCGCGATATCACGACATTTTTTCTTTCTTCTCAACATGTCACGATATTGTGACAGTTTTTCTTTCTTGCCCAACATGTCGTGATATCACGATAGTTTCTCATGCTTGCTCAACATGTCGCGATATCATGACAGTTTTCTCACTTATCTTTTTATTTGATCTTTTACATATGGGACACTTCGGTCTGCTTGGAAAATCACTATAAATACTTTGAATGACCTCTGAACTCCTGTCCACTGCATCAACCGATCTATTTGCTTGTGTTGACAACAATGACAATACTGTTGCTGCATCTTGCTCAACAATCTCCCCCTTTGGAATTGTTGGCAACACTTGTGCAATTTCCTATAATTCTTCTCCCCCTTTGACAATAATACCAAAGGGCTGCTGCAAACTCCCCCTGATTCCATGCACAACATTTCACAATACAATATGTGTAAGAACATGACTGAACCACTGTCTTCTGAGCATCAACCCTCTGTTGCTCTCAATCCACCCAACCAAAAATACGTCTGCAACATGTTTTGCACCGTTACAACTAAACTTAGCGATCGTCTTCGCCTTTTGCGTTCTCTGTCCACTCTGCTATTTTTGCACACTCACTTCACACACATACACAACACTACCTCAAACCACTGCATAAACTGAAAACACACTTTAACAACTATACGACAATTTTCCAACTGCTTGCCTTTCATCCTCAAATAACCAAACAAATACATAGGAGCATTAAAATAAGACTTTAAGATTGCTCCCCCTGAGGATGTGCCACCTGGAGTGGCTTAGTGCAATAGTGGAGTAGTCTCCTTCAGTCCAAGGAGACACGCTTCCCTTTCTTTTGTCTTTCTCTAGACTTTCTTGAACTTGGGCTTGAGTTTTTCAACTGCATCCTTGTTTTGCACCTTTTCGTGAACTTGAACATTTCTCTTGCGTGGTTGTCTCTTGTGCATCCTTGATGGATGATTATTTTCCTTTCTTTTATGCACATGATATGTTCCCTGTCTATGTTGCACTCTTTGTGTCTGATGAAATCTATGGTCTTGCCTTATATTAGATGCAAAAGTGCTTGGACAAAATCTTGCTATGTGCCCATGACCATTACATTTAAAACATTGTACATGGTGTTCACTCAAAAAAGCAGATGTATTTCTGTGAGCATAACTCTTTGATTTATTATTCAATCCATAATAAATTGCCTCATGACTGTAAATGTTACATCTAAAACAATATCCATTAAAAGCATTATTATGAAAAGAGTGAGAGTGATAGAACCTCTTTTGTTGTGGTTGCTTTGCTATAGATCTTATTTGATATTTTCTTCCTTTTGAATATTCAGCTTCAAAATTTTCTTGCTTTGATCCTTCAACAATGAACTTCTTCTACTTTGCATATTTGGATGATGAAGGTTGTTCAGCTTCATATCCAAGACCAAGCTTAGCCATGGAGCTTCTTTGTTGCTTTATCATTTTATCTAGCAACTCTGTGCTCTTCTCAAATTTGAGATTTGTATTGGCCTCTTCTAGTTGTTTCTTCAATAAAACAATTTCTTCTTCTCGTTTGCAGCAAACAATCTATTTCTCATTGATCTGTGACCAGAGGGTTTCTTCAATCCTTTTGGACTCTTCTACTTGCAGCTTTAGATCAGCAATAACTTTGTTAGATTCCTCTTCACGTTTGCTACATACATCGACTTCATCATCCAGGTGTGTCTTCAAGGCTTCTTCTATTTTCTTGGCCTTTTGAACTTGTAGGAAGAGATCTTCAATCTCATCCCCATATTCTTCCAACTTCTTGGATAGTATTTTGTTCTTTTTCCTCTCTATACTCAACTCTTCAAGTGCAGTGATCAACTCACCTTTTAGATCTACTTCAGCCTCAGCCTCAAGGTTTTCATCACATTCCTGTTCTTCTTCTATTTTTTCTTCTTCGAATGCCATGAAAAGAGCTTCACCTATTTCTTCTTTAGAATCTTCATCGAAATCATCTTCTAATGATTGGACATTCTTGGAGATGAAACTTTTCTTCTTGAAGTTGCCCTTTCTGAAATTTGTCTTTTTCTTCCAGTCACTTCTTTCTCGACGTGATTCTCCATCACTTTCATTCTCCTTATTAAGTGGGCATTTAGCTGCAACATGCCCAATGCCTCCATAGCTTAAACATTTAAATGGTAGCTTTCATCTATATTTTCCTTGTCCCCTTTTTAGTTTTCAAACAAAGTTTGCTTCCATTTCATCTGATGTCTCTTCATCTTTGAATTCTTGTTTTGCTTTCGTATTTTTGTGGGATTTAAAAGCAACTTCTCTATTTGTGTGTTTAGACTTTCCTTTTCTCATATCATACACAGTCAAAGAACCATGCATCTCATCCATACTAAAAGTATTTAGATCTTTAGATTCTTCTATAGTTGATACTTTAGAATCAAATCTTTTGGGAAGAGATCTTAATACCTTTTTTACGATTGCAGAGTCTTCGATTTTCTTGCCAAGTCCTCTAATCGCATTAATGACTTCATTAACTCTCAGCATATATGCCGCTATGTTCTCATCGTCATTCATATTTAATGCTTCATACTGAGTTTGATGTGTTTGCAACTTGGCCTCCTTGATCTTATTGTCTCCTTCATGAATGCTCTTCAATTTGTCTCAAATTTCTTTTGTCATTTTACAGCTCATAATCTTTACCAGTTCACTGTTTGCTACATCACACATGATAGCATTCTTTGCTTTTGAGTCATTCTCAAACTATTTCTTATCGATAGCATCGGTTGGAGGAGTGGTGGGTATTATGTATCCACTTTCTACTGAATCCCAAATGTCGTATCCTAAAGCACAAAGATATGTCTGCATCTTGATTTTCTAAAATGCATAATTAGTTCTGTCAAACAATGGTGCTTTGTTTGATGAGAATCCTTCACCAACTGCCATTGTGTCATTTCCCAGATCACCTTAGCCAATTAAGCTTGTTTAGGAACCTAGCTATGATACCAATTGTTAGTCTTACAATGGTACTGAGAAGGGGGGTGAATCAGTGTAGCTTTTTAAACTTAAATCTGCAACTCTTAAATCTAAAATAATGAAATATTAAAACTAGAAATAGCAAGTATCACAATAGAACATCACACAACACAATATTTAACGAGGTTCACCAATTTGGCTACTCCTCAAAAATTGACTGCGTGGACTACCATCCAAATCCAGCCATTGCAAAGCACCAACTTTACAATCAATTTACCAGCACCCACTGGAAGGAGCACCAACCCCTAATTTATCTACACCAACAAAAAGGAGCACCAACCCCTGATTTACCAACATCGACTAGAAGGAGCACCAACCCCTAATTTATCTACACCAACAGAAAGGAGCACCAACCCCTGATTCCAAGCACCAACTCAAAATTCTATTTTGAATCTATTTTGACATAAAAATGCCTTCACTTTTACAAGACCCTCATTGGTCTATTTCTTACCCAACCTCTATTTTAATTCACAAAACATACCAACTCTTACGGCTCTGCTTATCGCACTCTAACAGCCCTATCTTACGGCTCACTCTTATGGCTCAATCTTACGGCTCTTCCTACTACACTCGTACAGCCCTACTATCTCGCATCCACTCTCTCTCAGCCGTGCTCTCTAAGCCGCACACTCTATGACCTTTTTCATAGCACTTTTCCTCTATACGATGGCACTTTTCAATTATTAGCGGCACTTTAATTCTCCACGCAACACTGCTTTTATAACAATATTTTCATATCGTAACTCCTGGTCTTCTGTAACTTCCATATTCTCACATGCAGCCTATCAATAGTAACTTCTATATGTAACTCCTTTATGACACAATATTCTTACATGCAACCTATTAATAGTTTTGGCTCTTTATTAAGGCTTCGAAGCGTTTCTCTGTTCAACTCTTGGTCTTCATCAGATGACTTTCAGTATAACCATCGCTTGATGATTTTACTCCGTATGAGGCCCTGTAACTACCACTCTGACTTTTGTTCACTGTTACCCTTTTTAGCTGCAAGGATTCTTTCTGTAATGGCCCCTGTAACTGTCGTTCGACTTCTATTAACTGTTCTTATTTTAGCTGCATGATTTTCCTCTACAACTGCCCCTGTAACTATTGTATGACTTCAGTTAACTGTTACATCTCTTATTTTGGCTAGGTTCTTCTTCTTACATTGCGCCAATGCGACCTGTCGTGAAATAGTGACATTTTTGCCTCTTTACCTTCTTCTTGGCTTTTGGTCATGAAAAAACATGTCGCGATATCGTGACATTTCTACCCCTTTGACTTTTTCTTGGTGTTTGACCACGAAAACATAACATGTCATGATATAGTGACACTTTTTGCCTCCTTATCCTCTTCTTGGCTTGCACTCACGAAAACACATGTCACGATATCGCGACACTTTTTGCATCCTTGTCCTCTTCTCGGCTTGCACCCATGAAAATACATGTCGTGATATCGTGACACTTTTGCCTTTGTACTTTCTCTCTCCTCTTTGGGTCACGAAAATGCAACATGTCATGATATTGTGACACTTTTTCTCCTTAGATCTTTTCTTCTCTTCGGGTCATGAAAACGTGACATGTCATGATATCAGGACACTTTTTCTCCTTAGCTCTTTTCTTCTCTTTGGGTCGTGAAAACCCGACATGTCACGATATCGTGACACTTTTTCTCCTTAGCTCTTTTCTTCTCTTCGGGTCACGAAAACCCGACATGTCGTGATATCATGAAACTTTTTCTCTCGAGCTCTTCCTCTTGCAATATGTCGTGATATCGTGACACTTTTTCTTACTTACTCTCTCTCTTCCAATATGTCGCGATATCGCGACACTTTTTCTCTCTCTTGCAATATGTCGCAATATCGTGACACTTTTTCTTTCTTACTCTCTCTCTTCAAACTTGTCGCGATATCGTGACACTTTTTCTTTCTTACTCTCTCTCTTTGAACTTGTCGCGATATCGTGACACTTTTTCTCTCTCTTCGAACTTGTCGCGATATCGCGACACTTTTTCTCTCTCTTCAAACTTGTCACAAAATCATGAGACTTTTTCTTTCTTTTTCTCTCTCTTCCAACATATCGCAAAATCACGACAGTTTTTCCTACTTGCGCTTTCTCTTCGAACATGTCGTGAAATCGTGACAGTTTTTCCTGCTTGCGCTTTCTCTTCGAACATGTTGCGAAATTGTGATAGTTTTTCCACTTGCCTTTTTCTCTTCCAACATGTCACGAAATCACGATATTTTTTCTTGCTTGTGCTTTCTCTTCGAACATGTCATGAAATCACGATAGTTTTTCCACTTGCCTTTTTCCCTTCCAACATGTCGCGATATCACGACAGTTTTTCTTTCTTATCAACATGTCGCGATATCACGACAGTTTTTCTTTCTTGCCCAACATGTCATGATATCGCGACAGTTTCTCATGCTTGCTCAACATGTCGTATTATCGCAATAGTTTTCTTACTTATCTTTTTCTTTGATATTTTGAATATGGGCCACTTCGGTCTTCTTGGAAAATCACTATAAATACTCTGAATGACCTCTGAACTCCTGTCCACTGCATCAACCGATCTATCTATCTGTGTTGACAACAATGACAATACTGTTGTTGCATCTTGCTCAACACCACCAATGGTGCAAAATGTCTCTGGAAAGGGAGCATTGGAAAAGTAAATGAGAAGAGTTATCCTCATTATTACCATAAAGGACACAAATAGAGGGACCCTAAAATCCCCTCTTCCTCAAGTTCTCCCAAGTGAGGTATTTATTATGAGCTACTAGCCAGAGAAAGAAGTTACATTTAGGCCAAGCAAATATGTTCCACACCTTTTTCCACCATGTGATAGGGAGGCTCCAAAATTTTGCATATCAAGAACCTGGTAACCATAGGCTATAGAGTAGGTTCTCTTGGGATCAAGGTTCCAATCCAAACTATCTTTACCCTTCAACAAATAATAGAGCCTTCATATAAGAATAATAGCAAGCACATCTCTATCCTCAGCCAATCCCCCCTAGGGCCATTCCTATGGATATTTCCACTTGTACATATCTAGATTACCAAAATATTGGATTGTTTTAAAGTCCTCCACATGAGACCAACCCACTTCCAAAAAACAAATGCTTAGAGAATGTAGCCTGGGATATTGATTCAATATAGGAGGGTGGCCATCCCAAGAATCCTCCTAGAAAAGAGCATTTGATCCTCGATTGCAAATCCATAAAAAACCCTACTTAATTAAATTAGCCCCTCTTTTTAAAGTGTCCCATATAATTGAACCTTTCCCAACCAAGCTGACTCTATGGATCTCAACCTTAGAAATACCTCTCAAGTACTTACAAGATAATATTTTATCCCAAATCTAGTCTTGAGAAGTACACAATCTCCAATAATTTTTTTCAGCCAAAGCCTACCTAGAAAGAGCCACCTATTGCAACCCAAGGACTCCTTTTTGAACTGGCCTACAAGTAGAATCCCACCTAACAAAACTCCATTTAGATTGAGCAATTTTTCTAGACCATAAAAACTATCTTGATAAAGAATCCATGTCCTTTATGAAATGAGAGGGAGTTGTTTGCACAAAACATCTATAAATGGGTAAAGCTTGAACAACAAATTTTAAAAGAAAAACTCTACCTACAAAGGAGAGCCATCTGACATTCCAGTGATTCACCTTCCTTCTAAACTTATCCAGCATAGACTACCAAGAAGATCTAGGCAAATGGTGAGATGAAATCATAATACCAAGATAAATGAAGGGGGGACTCCCAACCTAAAATCTTAGAATTTGAGTAATCCTGGGTTGAATAAGATGAGGGGTATTGAAGAATAAAATAGAAGACTTTTCGTCATTAATCAACTATCCAGAAGCACCAAGATATATGTCAAGATACCATCTAATGTTGCCAAATTCTCTAATAGTGGAAGCTCCTAGCAAAGTAGTGTCATCAAAAAATTGAAGGTGGGAAAGAGGAAACGAACTATTATCCCACTTTCAACCCTAAATGAAACCATGCATAACCTGAGACTTGAGAAATATTTCCAACCCTTCTACCATAATGATAAACAAATAAGGAGATAGAGTATCTCCTTGCTTCAATCCTCTCGAGGCCTTAAATAACTCTAATGGCTCATTATTAACAAGAACAGAGAATGAGGAAGAAGAAATACAACTCATCACCCATCTAATCCAATCCTCCTCACAACCAAAAGCAACAAGAAATTTTTGAAGAAAGGACCATTTGAATTTATCATAGGCTTTGGCCATGTCCAACTTAATAAATATAGATATATTCTTAGAATTTTCCATCGAGTGAATAGATTTCGTAGCAATAACAACCCCATCCAGTATTAGTCGGCCAATAACAAACCCTAACTTGCTCCATAGAGATGATTTTGCTTAACCATAAATTTAGCCTCTTGGAAATAATTTTTGTAATGATCTCATATACAACATTGCAGAGAGAAATAGTTCTAAACATATACAGGGAATTCACTCCCTCTTTTCTAGGAATAAGTACCACAAAGGTAGCATTTAGGGGCCTTAGCATATGTTTATTCTTTTGGGACTCATGGACCACCTCCAAAAGATAAAATTTTATTAACTCCCAAAACTCCTAATAAAACTTAATCGAGAATCCATCCAGGCCTGGGGCTTTCCCTTTTTTCATCTTGAATATAATATTTTCCAACCTCATCAAGGGAAATCGGATCCATCAAATGCTCATTCATTTTTCTAGAAACAATCGAGGGAATACAATTTAGAATAAGCTTTTTAGCCTCTTCATCTGAGAGGGAGTCCTCCTTAAAGAGAGGAAAAATACCTCCTAGTCTCTTCTAAAATATCCCTAAAAGAAGAGAGAAGGGCACCCTGAGAATTCACAAGAGAGGAAATTAGGTTACAATTACAACAAGCCTTAACTGAGTCAAAAAAGAAGGCCATGTTACTATCCCTTTCTGAAGCCAATCCACTCAAGCTTTTTATTTCCAAAAAAATTCTTCCTTCAACTCCCATTCAGTAAGGTCTTTCATAGCCTTAGATTCTTCAATGAGAAGCTTCTCTATGATTCCATGATCTCTAATATTCCTTGAAGCTTCTTTCACCTTCCTAAGAGCTGCCAACTTAGCCAAGGAAATGTTTCAAAAATTTAGACTATTCCACCTCTTCTATTTATGCTTAACAAATTTTAGTAGCTTCATAAATGAATACATAGCGGTGCCATGATAAGGTTTACCATTGGTCCACTAGCCTCACATGAAATAATAAATCTTAGGATCCCAAAGCCATAAAAGTTGAAACTTAAAGGAATAATTATTATTTAGCCAAAACTCAAGAGCAAATAGTTTGATAGGCCAATGATCAGATACCCTACCCTCCAAAATCACAAAACTAGCGCTTATGTTATTACCAATTCAAAAACTGGAGATCAAAAACCTATCTAGTCTCTCTAATATGGAATATTTTCCACATCTTCTATTATGCCAGTTAAAGATCCAATTATCCATCTTGATGTCAACCAAGTTTAGGGCCCGAATATGAGCACTGAAGATAGAATAAAAAGGCTCAAGATGATCAATCCCACCGTGTTTCTCCTCAATACAAGTGATAGAGTTGAAATCTCTAGCCAAAATCCATGGGTACCAAAATCTCTAGCCAAAATCCATGGGAGCCAAACTTCTCACAAATCCAATGTACTTTCACAAATTCACTTTACTATTGTAATAAATAGGAGCATACACATTTGTAATTAGGATGGTTTCACCAAATTCATTATCATGTCTGATCATTGAAATAGACCATTTTTTGGAAATCCAAGTAAGAGGAGAGATCTTAACCAGATCCCATAAACAAGAAATGCCACCAGCATATCCACATGTACCAATACACTAGCATTGACCCCTTCCCCAAAACTTGGGAGCAATATTAACCATACTATAAATAGTTTATTTAGTCTCATAAATAAACACCACATCTGAAGAATAAACATGAACCAACTCACAAATAGATTTTTGTCTAGGGATGTCGTTCAACCCCCTTACATTCCGTGAAAGGATAATCATCTCTAGGGGTTAGAAAAATGGGAGTCCAATGTTCTTACCAATCCTGACTCCATAAAATTCTCCCACATTAACTTAATTTTATCCTGGTATTTCTTTCGACCCACCTTCATGTTCTTATCTAAAGCACCTTTTTTAATTGTTTTCTTTTGCAATCACAACATCGTAGGAGTTTTGCAGTCCAAGGATGACTACATCAATTTCTAAGTAGGAGAGGGCATAACTAAATTTGTGACACTTTCAAAAGTATTTTCCCCTCCAGGGATAGAGCCATCCATATCACCTATACTCAGAACCAAAGCACTTGGTTCCTCAGTTAAACTCCCTAGATCTAATTCCTTAGGTTCCACCTCAAGTAAAAACATCTGATTTGGCCTTGTTATATCTGCATCAGATAGTAATAGTTCAAGTATATCCATGAACTGATCAAGATCATCTAGTATCTCAAAACAATTGAGTAAAGCATCTGGCTAGCTATCCTTAAGGTTTCTTTTTGCCCTTCTTCCTCTATTTTAGGGTTTTACAGGAACAAAGCCTTCCTTATATTGATCCCCTTCCTTTATTGGGGCTTTTCCTTTGTCTATATTTTGTGTAGATCGAGAGGGCCCAAGATTTGAAGCCACAAGCGATACAAACTTAGGATATTTTCTTTGTAGGTTGTCATATTCATGATAGATCCAATAATGAAATAGAAGACTTTGATAGTCAAGTTGTTGAACCCATGTAGTCGATCCAAAATGTATTTCAATATAATTTGGAATAGGATTGTTTAAATCAATTTCAACATAGATACAGGTAATAGAGATTACCTTTTTATCCATCATCTATTGTGACAATCCAATCGACTTCCCAAGAAGAAGGGCAATCATATGCAAGATGTCTTTTCTCTAGAATTCCAATAGGAGCCATGAGAGTCGAAACCACACTAGAACCCGTAATATCTGCTTCTTTGATGGGTTGAAACCCACATGCCAAGGTTTAAGAAAGAGTCTCGCGTGGTTAAAAAAATATGGACCCCCTTAAAATACTTTGTTATGATCCACAAGACAAGAGAACACCACCATAAAATAGTTATTCGGACTCAGCATCACCTCCACGTCACCTTCAAGATTTCAAGTCTTCCAAATTCAAGCCTCCACAAAGGGAAGAGAAATTTGGATACCCATAAATTTACCAATAAGTGCATGCTTGATTAAATACTCCACATATTCTACCATCGAGTCTAGTTGAACCACTAGAACTGACCTAGCTTCACATTGTTCCAAACATCTATTGTTCTTTAACAAGCGATTCTTGATATACAATGGAAAATCTTGTTCCTTCCAATCATTTTTAGATGAAAAAACATCACTAGCATGCACACTTTATGATGGGCCCGATGACATCACAATATCTCTCCAATTTTTTTAGACCTCCTCCAAAAAATTTTGCCATATCCTCATATTGCTTTTTAATTTTCCTTCTTTCTTGGCTTAAGTATGCTTTCTTGGATTTTTATCTCCTCGATGACACTATCCTAGGCAATAGCTTCCTCAAATGAGTGATATGTTTGCAATTGTAACATCCTAGAAATAGGTTTTAGGTAGCTCTTAGTGAATATTTTAATTAGCTCTTCCATTGGTAGGGTGAATGTCATTTTGGTTAGGGTGAATGGCATTTTGGTTATGATGGCCCTCCAACAATTGCAAAAATCATAGATAGACTCATCATCATGTTGTATCAAAACATAGATATCGAACAATGAGACTTTCTTTCTTGCATTAAGGGTAAATCGTTCAAATAATTGGTCAACCAATTATTTGAAAGTATAAATACTATGATTGGGAAATTGGTTATAGCATTCTATGGTGTCTCCTCCAATGTTTGAGGAAATATACAAAGCATGAGAGCATTATCATTTTAAATTCTAAAGCATGAGTGCATGAATGTGCTCACGTCTCATTAGGATTCTTAGTCCCTTTGAACTTGTCAAACCTTGGTACCGTGAAGTAGGTCGGATATGGTGATGATGGTACTGAAGGATGAATTGATTAATTGATTAACTAACATAAGTTTGGCTTCTAGTTATTGTAACCAGGAGTATGTTGTATTAAATTATCAATCTATTGTTGCATAGCCTTGATTCTAGGATATTCCCCAATAATGTGAAAGCCTTGAATTACTTGATGATTCTATGAAGGAGTGGATGTTAGAATTATTGAGTTTTCATTGATGTCAAAGGCTAACTTAGTTGTTGGTAAACCATGGTGTGCTTGGGCAAATTATTCAAGGAAAATATATTTTCTTCAAGGGTGATTTAAATCAAGGTCGATTTAATATTTAAATATTAATATTAATGATGATTTTGACATTTATATATATAAAAAAAGTGAGATTTCAAAGTTTGAATATCAATGTAAAAAGTATGGGTCGACTAATTGGGTGCAAAAAGCAAGGAGGTGAAATTAGACATATAAATACAAGGTAAAGTTCATTTTGGTAATAATATTTTTTTAATCGAGCATATTCGATAAAAAGGAGCTGACAGATAGTGCAGTGGATAGCAACCGATGATGTCGGGTATGCACAAAAACCACATGCGTGTGTAGAGGGAGATGCCTCGAAGAGGTAGCTTGAGTTTACCAATGGTGAATGCGAGGAGATAAAATAGTGATGACACATCTTTCTTCGATAAATGAATTCACCTTCAATTTGCATGTAAATATACTATTTGAACAATAGTTCATTGAGTGTGGTGAGGCACGATGGAGATGGATACGTTGGATGTCAAACGTTGATATGTGTATAGGAAATATTTGAGGGAAGTTGGGCAGTGCTAATGCAGTGTGGATTCTTGTAGAGGAATGTGCGACTACAGGTGGATGTTAAAGTCAAATTGCACTTGAAATAGCTTTTAGTAATGTTCAAATATGTTATATCGAATCTAAAATTGACTATACAGTGATGCATAGGAGAGAACGACATCAGAGCTATCATATATAGTGCAAAATCTAGCCATTATTGAGAGTAATATTTCATTGTAATTTTATTATTATGGTGTACATTGGTATTGACTAAAGTAAAGCTTTATCTAAATGGATTGGCAGACAGTGTTTAATATTGTTCTTTAATACATCAAGGAGTAATGTTCAAAAAATAAAATAATGTCTCATCGTTACGTTGTTATGCACCAACCCTAGAAGTGATGAGCGAATGGTGCAACTATTTTTTTTAACAAACACAAGGAGTTTTGTTTTTAGCTGCATAGACATGGCAAAGCATTGAGAAGAGAACAGAGTATTTGGGGCACAAATCTTGTGTATAGCAAGAAACTGAATAGAGATGGCAACAAAAGTTTTGCATGATGATGATGAACTCAAAGGGGTGGATAAAAATAATTTAAACTTTATTCATTAAGAGACAACAAAAATGAAATAGCAAGAGGATAATTATGAGAGCCAAACATATTTGAATCTTGTTGTAGAATATATCTTTGATGAAACAAGGTGGGATGCTTTGGTGGATAGTATCTTGTTGCAAAATATATCTCTGATGAAACAAGGTGGAACGCTCCAGTGGAAAATAGCTTGTTGCAAAATATATCATGGAGAAACAAATATTTAAACTAAAAATATTAGAACATCCTTCAGAAGATATTTCAATCACTTTTTATGGATGTAGTGATCGATTATAGGCCTACACATAATTGTGAAGAGAAATCCATGGTAGGCATCAAACTTGTGTAAGTTTGTTAATAATATCATGTGGCCCACTAGATGAAAGAGACTAGCTACATTGAAAACGTGAAGTGTTGGATTTGAAGAGTGGAGGCTAAGCAATAAAATTATGGATGAAGTTGATACCATTTATGATCACATTTGGAGCAGATCTGAGCAAGCTTTATACCAAATTTATGGAGTAGTCTTGTGAAGTTTTCAAATGTTTGTACCTTCATATTTGATGTTGGTACCTCAAGGATATTGGTGTCTCTCATAGGTTGGTGCCTACAAATTTGTATAAGGATATTGGTATCTCCCATAGGTTGGTGCCTATAAATTTGTATAAAGATATTGTTGTCTCTCGTAGGTTGGTGCCTACAAATTTCTACAAGGGGATTGGTGTCTCCTGTGGATTGGTGCTTATAAATTTATTGAAGAAATAATAGCAATATTTTTTCATGGTTTTATCTCAAAAAGGGTCTTTCCTCATAAAATCCTTGTCTCTTATATGTGTGGATTTATGTGCATTAATTCATTATTGTATTCATATTGCAGTTATTGTTTTGTAAAAGAGAATTTTTATCTTATACTGTTCACCCCCCTCTCAGTATAAGCATGTTTTTCTTCAATTGGTATCAAATAAGGTTCCTTCGTGAAAACCTAACCGCTTGAAGGAAGATATTATAGGAACACATATGGCTTACCAAAAAGGTTCTTCATCAAGTAGAGCTCCATTATTCAATGGGACTAACTATGTCTTATGGAGCATGAGGATGCAAACATATTTGATGGCACATGGCTACGATATATGGCAATCTATTGTGGATAGGTTCAAAACATCTACAACCCCTCCCACAGATTGATATAGCAAGAAATCATTTAAAAATAATTTCAAGGCAATGAATGTAATACTAAGTGGTTTATGTGAATTAGAGTTCATTAAATTCATGCAACGCACCTCTACAAAATAAATATGGGACAAGTTACAAATAACATATGAAGGAGAAAATAAGGTTAAAATGGAAAAAATTCAAACCCATAGGAAGGATTTTGAATACTTAAAGATGAAGGATGAGGAAAATATTACCAAATATCTGCTCTATGTTGATGAGATTGTCAACACCACTCGTGGACTTGGAGAAAGTATTGATGACCTTAATATTGTTCATAGTCTTAATTTCACTCCCCATGAGGTTTGATGCGAAGGTCTCGATGATTGAAGAAATGAAGGATCTTAAAACTTTAAGTATGGATGAGCTACATAGAATTATTATAGCCTATGAAATGAGGACTAAAAAATATCAAATATCCAAATGGGAGGCCACATTTAAAGTTTTAAAGAAGACAAAGAATAAGGAACCAAAGTCAAGTGAAGGATCGAGCAGTGAAGAAGAAGCTAACCTTGTGCAAAAGAATAAAAAAGGATCAAGTAAACATAGAGGTAAGTATAATTTGAAATGTTTTAATTATTGTAACATTGGTCACTATGCATCTAAGTGCCCACAAGCTGAAAGTAGTAGTGAAGAAGAAGAGGAATATAGGAAAAAGAAAGAAAGAAAAATTTATCATGAAAATAAAAATAGCCACGATAAAAGCAAGCATGATAAGATCTATCAAAGGCACAAGAAGAGTTTTTATGTTAAAAAAGAAAGCAGTTATTCGAACAACAGTGATGAAAGCCTCTCTGATAGGGAAAGAGAAGAATTCCTATTTATGGCCATGGAATTAAAAGAAGATGCTCCTATTGTTGAAAAACAAGAAGAGGAAAAAGACCCAAAAATGAAGTGGAATCCATAATTGGTATAGAAGAGGAACTTATTTTTGCTCTTGAAGAGGTGAAGAGGCTTAGAAAGAAGAACTCAATATTGAAGACTCAAGTACAAGAGGATGAGAAAACAAAGGCAAAGTTTTCACAAGAACTTATCAACTTAAAAATTAAAATTGAAGAGGCAAATCGGATTGAAGAAGTTATGACTAAACAATTAAAGGCAAAAGTGTTGGAATGTGAAAAATTGTAACATGATATTGTCTCTCTGAGGAAGGAAGTTGAAAAATCTAATGATAAGCTATAGCAAAATATTAGATTTGAGAAAAACACAAAAATATTGGATTATATTATCAAAGCACAAAGATCTTCGATTATAAAGACTGGACTTGATTGTGAAGAAATTCAAAAAAATTAAAGGAGTCAAGCTCAAAAGGAACATAGGCATCAAAGAAAATAATTAAAGAAGAGCCTGAGACATATGTTGATGTTTTGAGAAGTGGAAGCATCAAGAAGGAAGAAAACAAAGCATCATCATGGACCAAGACCCATCATAGAAACAACAATAATAGAACCATACAACCATATCCTCCAAGTAATTCAGACAGGTTTCAATATTTCTTCCACGGTTATTGTTTTTTATATCACCAATTTGGTCATAAAGTTGTAAATTGTAGGGTCCATGCTAAAAATATTTTTGGCTTCACCAAGAAGAATTTCAATTTATTTGCACCTCTCATGGACTACAACATCATTTGTTATAAATGTAATAATTTTGGGCATATAGCTAAATGATGTAGAACATTGTTTCCTGAACTTCCAAAATCAAGTAAGAAGGAAGGTCAAAAGGATATGTCCTCCAAAGTTTGGAAAAATAAAATGGAACAAGAAAAAGAGACATATGATTTGGGAGTATTTTTACTCTCATCTCATCATTGAACGTCTTCGTTAGAGTAGTTAGTAACATGGCATTGTCAAGAGCCTTATCCTTTAGCCCTGATAAGCCTTTGCCATTGATGTCAAAGAGGAAGAATTTTTTAAGGGGGAGCAGCTTGTCAGGGGGAGCAGCTTGTGATCCTATTGTAGTAAAGGACAATTTATTTTCAGGGTTGCCATCAATGACAAAGGGAGAGATTGTTAGAATTATTGAGTTGTCATTGATGTCAAAGGTCGACTTAGTTACTGGCAAACCATGGTGTGCTTGGGCGAATTATTCAAGGCAAATATATTTTCTTCAAGGATTATTTAATATCAAGGTTGATTTAATATTTAAATTAAATATTTAAATATTAATATTAATGTTGATGTCAACCTTTATATATAAATAAAAAGAGAGATTTCAAAGTTTGAATATTAATGTAAAAGTATGGGTCGACTAATTGGGCGTAAAAAGCAAGGAGGTGAAATTGTGCATATAAATACAAGGTAAAGTTCATTTTGGTAATGATGTTTTTTTTAATTGAACATCTTTGATAAAAAGGAGTTGATGGATAGTGCAGTGAATAACAACCTATGACCAAAGCAAAGCTTTATCTAAACAGCTTGGCAGGCAATATTGAAGACTGCACTTTAACACATCAAGGAGTAATGTTTGAAAAAGAAAAATAATGTCTCGTCATTACGTTGTTATGCGCCAACCCTAGGAGTGATGAGCGAATGGTGCAACTATTTCATTTAACAAACTGATGAGTGATTATTTGGTACATATTTTCATAGTAAATTGTTCCATTTTTATATCTAATTTGTGATTATAATGTATTTTAAGTTAGTTGTTTTTGTTTATTTCTGTGAATTATTAGTAAAAATATGAATGCAGTTGAATCTGACAAATGTGTGCATTTTATGTAAAATACGTCCGAGTTATGGGTAATTATGCAGGAAAGTCTTGAAGGATGTTCCACAGATGCATAGCAACGCGAGCTTTAGGATATACCTTGGATGCGAGAAGATGGACGTAAGGACAAAGGATTAAGGAAGCCTTAGGCACGGTGATAGAACAGTGGTGGATTACTATTACAGAAGGTGGTAACTAAAGTATGTTATGGAAGATAGTTACCGAAGCATGTTACAGAAGGTAGCTACTGAAGGTTGTTACCGAAGAAGAATTCTTACCAGCAGTTACCGAAGAGAGTTGACCAACATCGTACGCCACATCAACAACAACATGGCGCTCTCACATGGCAATAAAGGAGTACAATCAGCTTAGATTAAGTTGACTTGTCACATATTCTCCATGAGGATATTGTGATTAATAAAGTTGTTATCACTTTATTTCGTAGACATTGTATAATTGGAATCTTGTTAGGTTGATTAGATTTAGACGCAAGATTGTTATACCTTTTTCGAGAATAAAGGACATGATTATATTGTACATCTTGCAAAATATTTAAATTAGTATAGTTTTGTTAAGTGCATTTATAAAATGCCACTTGGACCACTTAGGATGTTTACTGAGTCCAAGTAGAATTAGGAATTTCATTAGTTTAGATTATTTTGGTTAGTGCATAGTTGTCGCATCATAAGTCCACAAACTCCACATGGCAAAATACGTGGAAGAGTTTATTCAGAATTGTACAAGTCATAATATATATTACATAGGGAGACCTTTGAAAAGGTCTAATGTTGAAATGTCTAATGGAGAAATATATATTGTCTACGAAGATCTGTACAATTTTTGAAGAATTACGCCAACATGTACATTTGAATTTCCAACAATAAAAGTAGCACTTCATTCTTCGCATATGGTAACTGTGTCATTTGTATTTACTATTTAATTTCATTTATGTAGTTGTAACTATACATTCCTGCATTCATAGAATAAAATAATGTTAGGAATAGTTATACATTTTAGTTACTGAGATAAAGTAAACTAGGGGAGAAAGACTTACATTATCTTCTAGGAGGCAGGGCCCACTCCTACAACTAGTCCCTAAGCTCTCACCCCTACAATAGGTTAGAAATAGTTAATTAACCTTAGAATATAAAATAAAGTAAATTGCATTTTCATAAAATATAAAGTCAGAATAGATAAATAAAACTAATTGCACGAGGATCCTCAACAATAGATAAACTCATTAATTAAACTCAACAATAGATAAACTCAACAATAGATAAATTCATCAATAGATTAATTCATTAATAAGTAATTATCATATTTAATACATAAATCATAAATTGCATTTTATTTTCATTCTTACACAATTTAATTTATGTTTATTATATTTTTTGCAAACACCTAAAACTAAAAAGAGATCTGAACTAAGCTTAGCATTGATCCCCATGGTACAATCTATACTAGATTCCTACTCTTTAAATCTAACCTTGATTTACCCTCGGATTGATAAATTAAATGTAAGCTATTACAACCGATCATTTTGGCACCATTGTCGAGGAGAGTAGCATCATAGTGGTTAATCAAAAAAGTTGTTTGGCAGTGCAATTAGGTGAGGCTTACTTATATGTGGAAAGAGGTACGTATGAGTCCTTGGCATGCATATGAGTCAGAGTGGCATGAGATGGTCCCAACAAGCCCCTTTGTACGATGCTACCAGGTTCATTTCTCTTGAGGAATCAATTTTACTGCTTTCTTAATTAGAATTTTATTTCCTACAAATTTCAATTTTTGCAAATTTTATTTCTTACAAATTTCCTACTTTGGGTAATTATTATTGCTTAGTTTGACTTAGGACCTACGAGAAAAATAGGAAGTAGGTATACACTGAAATAGACCTAAAATTGGCTTAGGACCCTATCAGAAGTAGGAAGTAGGTATGGTTGAGTGACACAACCATAGTGAAACCCTCCTAATAATCAAAGAAGCAGTAATAGTTTACCTTTTATTTCAGCAAATTTTATTTCTTACACATTTTCCAGCTTTGGGTGATTATTATTGTTTAGTTTGACTTAGGACCTATGAGAAAAATAGGAAGTAGGTATACACTAAAAAAGACCTAAACATTGGTTTAGGACCCTATCAGAAGCAGGAAGTAGGTAAGGTTGAGTGACACAACCATAGTGAAACCCTCCTAAACAATCAAACAAACAATAATAGTTTAACCTTTTATTTTTAGTAAATTTTACTTTTCCAACAATATTTCATTTTGCTCCTAATGTGCTAAGATTGGTTGTATAAAGATTCGTAGGAATGTGAGTCACATCTAATTTTAGAAAAATATTAGGATTATTGTGAAATTTTATTTCAATTATTCCCTGTTGTATTAAGGATAGTTATAAACTCAATTGTTATGATTTGTATCTAAACTTGATAATAGTGGGATTAAAATAGAAAATCAAAATCAAAACCCAAACAAAACCAAACTAGAGAGAGAAAAAGAAAATAAAAATAAGTTGCTAGATGGTGGAAAATAGTCTGAATCAGTTTGCACTTATAGACCTTAGAGAACTATTAATAAAACAAGAAGTTAACCTTATTTTTGAGCAAGGAAATAGAGCATCTAGTAAGGAGTGGGAGTGTCTGTATGAACGTATTGACATTATTAAAGAAAAATCAGATGAATTGAAGGAAATCAAAAGGATTGACATAGCTAAAACTCTAGGGACAAACTACCATTCATATTACCTAGATCTTAAAAGGAATTGTGAGTATTGGATTTGGGATAGAAGAGCAATAGTAAATCCAACAATTTACCCTTGGAATCAATATTTTGAAGACTCCCTCCTCATTCACAAGTTCCTTAGAGACCTAGAAAAGAAATAAGTAGCCCTAGAATATAGCAAGAAATATCAGAGGATACCTAGAGTTATGCACTTTAGGGAGTTGTGTCAAGATTTATGCTATGAGTTACAATTTGGAAATCTTAACCCCATTCCAACTCAAGCTTTTCTCATTCAATTGATTCAATTGGTGGTAGACCATTTTAATTTTGAAGAAGAACACTTCATGACACCCGAACAACTTGATCCGATCAACGATATTCATAGACTATTCAAGGAAGATTAGACGTGTTGCAAAAACAAGGAAACTTAGAAAATTCATGAGCAGACCTAGAGACTCTAAGGGAAGATTTATAAAGATCAACAAATCAGAAGGAAATTTCCAAAGAGACTTTAGTAGGCAGCCTGGAATTTATAAGTTAGAAGAATTTGAAATAACAACATCAACCAATCAAGCTGAAATCCTAGAACAAGATCCCGACTCATACTTATTACCTAAACCAGAATTTGACAATCACATAGATCCTTCTTCTATTTTTACTGAACCCATACCTGGTCCAATTCTTGAAATCTTACATTCAATCATGGCTGACCAACAAAGTGGGCAAGGAGAAGTAGAAGAGAACCAAAGGGGGAATGAACAAAGATAGAATAGAGACCAAAGAAGAAATGGGCAAAGGAAGACATTTGCCTTCCCAATATTACATACAGATGGGACAACAAGAGAACCTAAGTCAGTCTCTATTTTTGTATTACCCACCTTCCATGGGAAACCACATGAAGATCTAGATGCTTTTCTCTTCAAATTTGAAGTAGTGTGCCAAGCTTACTTTTACACTACCAATGAACAAAAGCTAAGGTTGTTTCCCTCTACTCTTAAATATGTAGCTTTAATATGGTTCATGGGTCTAGGAGAAAATATTTGTAATCAATGGGATGGAGAACATGGATTAAAAGAGTTATTCCTTGAATGATATCAGGATTACTATAGAGTTAGGGATAAGAAAGTTGAGCTATTCTGCATGAATAAAAAAGAAGAAGAATATTTGGAGGATTACCTTGAGAGATTTCTATTTGTTGGGTCTAGAGTAAATATAGACCTTGATGAAGAAATCTTAAAAGAACTCTTTCTAAAAGGACTAAAGGAAGATGTCCTTGAGGTTTTAAACCTCATGGAAAAAGGAGATATCCATATTATGGCATTTGAGGAGATTGTGAACCTTTGCAGAAACTATTCAAGAAACAAACCTCTAAGGAGTAATAAGTATACATCTACAGGAGGAGTGACGAGAGCAAAAATTGGAAACATGTTGGAAGGTTTAAAAATTGATTTGTTAAGTACCTTGACTACATATTTGGATTTAATGGATAAAAATCCAAAGGGACAAGACAATGAAGAGATTTACTATCATAGATGTAGGAAAAAGCATAATCTGAGAGAATGCCCTCTCAACATTACCAACATTTCCAATATTGCTACTTGTAAAATTTGTGATAAAAGTCACAAAACTAAAAACTACAAATACATCTCTATTATTAAAGCTGCCATAAAGGAACCTAAAGTTGAAGAGGTAGAAGATATTTATTTTGTAGCCCAAATATGGAATGGTCCATTCAATGGACCACCAAATTGGTCAAACCCTAGTTATTCCAACTTGCAAAGGCCTAATCAATGGTCTAATGCACCAAACTGGGCAAATTGGAATTCTTATTCAAACAATCAAGACTAGAACATACCTCCATGGGCCCACTTTATGGCCAATACCTATGGAAATCCACCATGGAATCAAGGAATATCCAGTCAAAATAATTGGAATACTAGTGGCCAATATAACCAGGGAGGATCTAGTTGGTCTCAAAATCCATCACAACAACAAAACTTTCAAAACCAATTTAGGGGACAAGCCCCTCAAAATCTGCCTCAAAATAGACTTCTTCCACCTCCAGTTAATAATAATAATCCTCCTAAGCAACCTCCTCTTCCAGCTCAACCGGTCCCTAATCCTAACAACAACAAGAACATTCAACAAGCCTATGAAACTAGTGAGACATGTTCTATATCTATAGTACCTTATCAACAAATTCAATTGAGATCAGGAAAAGTATTGGAAAACAATGTAACTCTCACAGATCTTGAAAACCCCACTACAGATTTGTTCGAAAAGGAGGATAACAATGAAAAGGAAATGGAAAATTCACCAGAAAACATTCCAACAAAACAACAAGAAATCCAAATTCCTCAAAGGAAGGAAGTAGAGGTACCTTTTCCTCAAATATTGGCAATACCAAAAGAACCATCTAAGCCAACCTTTAACTTCCTTCAGGAATTAGAAAATGTTACTATCAAGATCCCTTTGTTACAAGCTATCAGGGATATACCCATCTATTCCAAGCTCATTAAAAACATATGTACAAATTCAGGAAGGAAAAAGAAGAATGAAGCCCAAACTATTCAAGTCATTGGATAATTGTCTGAGATAATAATGGGAGGTAGGTTATTACCAAAATACATAGATCCTGGAATACCTATACTCATGGTACACATTGGTGACATAGCCTTGCAAAATATCTTGGTCAATTTAGGAGCCACTATTAATGTCATGACTAAAGAGACAATAGAATATTTAGGGTTACATAAATTGCAATCAACTTCTATTGTACTCCAACTCACAGATAGGTCTACTATTAAGCCAGAGGGAAAACTAGAAGATATTATAGTCTCCATAAGTTCATGGGAATACCCTATAGACTTTATAGTCTTACAACCTAAGAAAAAGTTAGGGGGACATCCCTTAATTTTAGGGCACCCATGGCTTGCAACAGCTGATGCTTACATTAGTTGTAGAATGGGAAATATGACTATTTTTTATGGTAAAAATACTAAAGACCTTAGCCTATTCCCTGAATCAACAATAGAAGATGAATTTCCAAAGCAATTATGGTATGATTTCCCTCATGATTTTGATGAAATCCAAACCTTATCAATTAATGTTTTGAGTGAACATCTTCAACAAGAGGTCGAGGGACCATTACCATTATTATTAGGAAATCAAAGCAAGGATCAAAGTCAAGACAATGGTTGTTCATCTGAATCTACCATGGCTATTAATGAAGCGAGCACAAGTCAGTCTCAACAAATGATACCATATGACTATTACTTAAATATTCTTGAACATGAGATAATGGGGATAGATGCAAACATAGAAAAATGCAAGCAAATAGATATCACACCAGGAAGGACCTTGAATATCAGTGATGAGCTCACAAGCATACAAGAATCACAATTAATAGATATGCTTAAGGAATATCAATCAACATTTGCATGGAACTACGAGGATATGAAAGGGATACATCCAAATGTTTGTACCCATCATATTTTTATCCAAGAAGGATGTTATCTAGTAAGACAACCCCAAAGAATATTGAATCCAGCTATGAAAGATGTGGTTCAGGAAGAAATCATTAAACTCTTGAAGGCAGGATTTATATATCCAATTTTTGATAGTCAATGGGTGTCACCTCTTGTGATAGTCCCTAAAAATAATGGCAAATGGAGGATTTGTATGGACTATAGGGAATTAAACAAAGTAACGAAAAAATATTATTTTCCCTTGCCATTCATTGATCAAGTTCTTGATACATTGGCTAGAAAGAAATATTTCTGCTTTCTAGATGGGTTTAGTGGCTATAATCAAGTTTCCATAGCTGAGGAAGATCAGGAAAAGATAACCTTCACATGTCCAGTAGGTACCTATGCTTATAAAGTCTTACCTTTTAGATTATGCAATGCACCTACCACTTTTCAAAGAGTAATTTTAGCTATATTTGCTGATTTAATAAATGAGTGTGTAGAAGTCTATATGGATGACTTCACAGTCTATGGTAATACCTTTGAAGAAACCTTGTCAAGCTTACAAAATTTTTGATTAGATGTCAAGAGCAAAACCTCTCTTTGAGTCATGAAAAGTGTTTCATGATGATGAGAGGAGGTATTGTTCTAGGACATTACATATCAAAAGAAGGTGTTAAAGTAGATCCTACAAAAATACAAGTTATTCAAACCCTTCAACCTCCAAAAACACAAACAGAGGTGAGAAGTTTCCTAGGACATGCAGGATACTACCGTAGGTTCATTAAAGACTTCAGTAAAATTGTTGCTCCCATGCTTAAGCTCTTAACTAAAGAAAGTGAATTCAATTGGACTAAAGCATGTCAAGAAGCCTTTGAAGTTATAAAAGATAAATTGATTACTGCTCCAATCCTGAGAGGACCAAATTGGGAATTACCATTCCATATACATTGTGATGCTTTGGGTTACGCAATAGGAGCAATATTGCAATAAGTTGAGAACAAAATACCTTATGCTATCTATTATGTAAGTAAAAATTTGCATGGAGCCGAGCTTAATTACACTATTACTAAAAAATAATTTTTAGTTGTAGTCCATGCCATCAATAAATTTAAACATTACATAATAGGGTATGAAGTATTCATTCACACTGATCACTCTACCATTAAATACTTAATGAACAAAGCAATAGTAGGAGGTAGAGTGGTTAGATGGCTTCTTTTGCTACAAGAGTTCAATGTCATGATCATAGATAAGGTAGGGAAAGATAACATCATCGCAAATCACCTATCTCGTATGCAAATATTTGATGATGATGAGTTAATTCCTGATAATTTCCTAGATGAACATTTGTTTGCTCTTTCTATTTTTACCCCTTGGTATGCTGATATTGTAAATTACTTAGTAACAGGAAAAATGCCTCAAAAATATACATCACATGAGCGTAGAAAATTAATACATCAAAGCACTCCTTATATGTGGATTCATGGAGTCTTGTTTAGAAGATGTCCTGACCAAGTAATTAGGAGATGTGTGCAAGAAGATGATGTATATGACATCATTCGGGAAGCACATGAAGAACCTTATGGAGGCCATTATGCCACCCAAAGGATAGTCAATAAAATACTTCAAATTGGTTACTTTTGGCCTACCATGAATAGAGATGTCCATAAATTTATTGATAGATGTGACGCTTGTCAAAGAGCTAGTAAGCCTACTCCTTCGATGGAGATGCCTTTGGTTCTACAAGTAGTATTTGAACCATTCGAGAAATGGGGAATTGAATTTGTTGGACCAATAGACCCTCCAAGTGAAGGTAATAAACACATACTTGTGTGTACGGATTACGTTACTAAGTGGGCTGAAGTCAAAGCTTTACCATGAGTGCAAGCTGAACCAGTTGTTGATTTCCTTTATGAAAACATTATGCAATGCTTTGGAGCACCTAGAGAGTTAGTTTCAGATCATGGAACCCAATTTCTCTCCAAATTGATTGAACATTTTGTTGACATCTATCAAATAAAACATAAGAAAACCTCACCATATCACCCTCAAGCCAATGGACAAGTAGAAGTTACGAACAGAGAACTTGAAAAGATCATTACAAAAATTATAACTATTAATAGGGGTGATTGGGCTGAGAGATTGAAAGAAGTTGTATGGGCATACAATACAACTTGGAAAACCACCATAGGATTATCACCTTATGAAATGGTCTATGGAAAACAAGCTATCATGCCCATAGAATTTGAGATAGAAACTCTTCGCACAATGGTACAACTTGACATGAATTTGGATAAAGCACAAAAAGCTAGATTGGAAAAGTTAAACATTCTAGATGAAAGGAGACTAGAGGTATTACATAGGACTAAAATAACCCAAAAAAAATGAAATAAATGGCATGATAAACACATTGTACCATGCACATTCGAATCAGGAGATTGGGCTTTGTTGTTTGATTCTCGTTACCAAGACTTTCAAGGTAAATTGAGGACCAGATGGCTAGGACCCTATGAAATCAAAGAGATATTCAGAAATGGTACAATCAAGCTTAAGCCTATAGATGATTCAACAAGGAAACTACTAGTAAATGGCCATAGGCTTAAACTTTATAAGAAGCCATTATCTAAGGAGGAATTCATACACCACCTTAAGCAGCAAGCCGAATTGCAGTGCATTTCTGAACTGCAATCAACCACTATTGAATAATAATTTCTCTCTCACTTAAAAAAAAAAGATTATGCTTCCTTTGTTTCATCATGAAGTTTCTATATTTGCAGTATTTCTATCTTATTCTCATCAATTTTCAGTCTCAATGTTTCAAAAATAGCCCAAGAAGGTATTTCTTTAAATAGGACTATCATATGTTGCATAATACTTTGTTTGCTAGATAAAATCTAGATGTTTTTCAATTACTCAAACAACATTAGTGTTTTGAGAAATTTTCATTGAAATTCAAGCAATATTTTGATGTTGTAAGTTATTCCTAGTCAATCAAAATTTTTCTTGGACTACGCACATTTGAACATATAAAAACATTGTGAGATTTGGAGAGATTAACTCATGTGTTACTATTGCCATAAGTGAATAGTTTCCCTTGCTTATCCATCTATGTGCATGGTCTAGAGTACTAATGAATTGGAAAAAGGACAAGCTCACCCTTCATCCCTAAAAATAAATAAGAAAAGGAGAAGAATAGTAAGGATAGGATCAAATTCCCATCAGGACTTTGATAGAGTGGTTGGGAATCCAACTCCCCAAAGTTCTTACTCCTTCAAAAAAAAATCCCTTGCTCCTCATCTAATCGAGCAAGTATCCCAAAAAGTATCTTCTTGCTTCTCATAAAAATAGGCAAGAACCCCAAAAAGCAATAAAAATCCCTTGCTCCCTCTCAAAATGAGCAAGTATCCCAAGAAAAGTCAAAGAAGGGTAAAAGAGCTTGAATCCCTGGAATTCTTAGTATCTCAAAAACTATGGGGTGATCCTCATTACAACAATGGGTTGAATGAAACCCGCCTAGAAATAAGGTATCCTTACGTAGTAGCACTAAGTCTGGACAAGACCTATGGATGCTCACAGATAAGCTAGCTTATTGGCATAAGTGATCTTTGTTGTTACTCAATCCTCACTCATAATGGGAAATGAATACTCACTGCACACATAGTTGGTCCTTGAAGAAGCTTGAAAACATTAGGATAACTTTAACACCATGTTGATTTGTGAAATGAATAGATGAAGTTGTTTAAAAATCACTAGGATGTTTGAAGTCTTTGAGAAATAACTCTAGAATATCATAAGCAGGCAAAAGTTAGAAGCAAATTCCTATGGTTCATTTTCTCCTACAAAAATATGGCTTCTATCTCTCAAAACCTTGTATCTCTTAACAGAAGCCATCATAATATCAGAATATCTATTCCATTTTTCTAAATGATTGAAAATACTCCAAGTCTTTGATAGATATCTATTTTTGTATACATTGATGACTGATATCAAGCTTTATAATCATTATCTTTCTCTCACTTGGATACTCCTTAATGAAATTCAAGAAGCACAATCACAAAAATTATAATAAACCCCCATAAATAAAACTTATTATTATATTATCCATCAATATAAATAAAACACCCTTCATATTGTTTTGGCTATATAGCCAAAATTACAGTTTTGGGGGGAAGTAAATAGAGGTATACGAAGTTCACAATATAGTTTGGGGGGAGAAATAGGTAAAGTGTTTTCTCAAAGTCTAGCAACTATGGTCCCCTAGACATATTCTGTAGATGTCGTCCATAGGTGTCTTCTATAGATGCCTTCCATAGGTGTATTTCGTAGATGTCTTTCGTAGATGTCTTCAATAAGTGTCTTTCATAGATGTCTTCGGTATAGGTCTTCTATAGAGGTCTTCTGTAGAGGTCTTCTATAACTGTCTTCTATAGAAGCCTTTCGTAGATGTCTTGTAGACATTTTTTGTAAATATTTTTAGTAGTATTCTTCTATAATAATATTATGTAACAATATTCTATAGTAATCTTCTATAAACATCATCCATAGATGATACCCATAAAACATATTAGGAAATATTTCTAAGTGTCAATATTTAAAATTGCCCTTAATATGAAGAAGAGCATGACAGAACATGTCAGCCAAAACTATGGATGAATGCACCAATGTTAAAAATAAAATAATGTGACATAAAATTTTAAAAGGGCATTCATAAAGGTTTGGGGAGGTAAAGTTATACAAATATTTATAACATTTTTATACCTATGGCATATGGACTAAGGTATTAGAAATTAAAAATTAAAATTTTGAAACCCTCCCTTACATTAAGTAAATATACCAAAAGTCATATGGCAAGCACATTCAAGATGGTGCCACGTACCGCCTACCCTTAATGCTCCTTTCAAAGCTCACCATAGATGAGACCCATTGTAAGGTTTCAAAGGTACCAACTACCGGTACATGTGGATGCTAGAAGGTAATAGAAGCTACCATGGACCAGTCTAAGTGGTGACATGATGAAAGGTAATAAAATTAAAAATACACATGGCATGTATACAGGGGAAAATTTAAAACCAACGAATGCATGCCACATGTGGGAAATTTAATAAAATTTTAAGTTACGCCAACCTACGACTACCTTCCAAGGTGGTAAACGACTTAGTGAAAGACGTTGATGATGATCAACATATGGTGCATGCAACCAATAATCAACACTACCATGGATGGAAAGCATCGACCATCGATTAAACTCCGATGAAGGGCTACGATTTTAAGGAAAATTTATGCTAGGGTTAGAAACTTCATCACGACATCGACACGAGTTTTTTCGACCAATTATATGAAGGTGACATGGATTCATGATTTTGACCATCGATTAAAACAAAGATCGAGGGTTGTAATTTTTTAGACTATGATAATATTACCATCATATTTAGGGTAAACAAATGGTCATGATTGTCTACATGGCAAATGCATGACGTAAAGGAAAATAAACCCTAATCCCCTTTCATAGAATGTAGTGAGCACCAAAGGAACCTCTATGACCTAGTCAAAATTCTACCAAAATTTCTTAGTAAGGCCGAATTGAGAGTTTGAAACCAAAATTTAAAAGGGAAAACATCGAATAAAGGTGGAATTATGGAAAAATAAGGGTGAAACAACTTAGAAAGCAATGACGTAGGGTGACAGAATTTGGATGCAATGAAAAAGTGAAAGCGACAGGTAATATTTTACTATTCCATTTTGTTTTTGTCACAGGATTTGATATCTTAAAAAATATGCCCTAATCACTCTACAAGAATGATTAGCGAATAATTTTTAGAAAATTATGCAGAGGATTAGGTTTAGGTTAACATGTTTATTACGGAGTGATTAGTAAATTTTTTTAGGAAATATGTAGAAGATAGGTCATAATCATAGATTATTTATATTGATAATAAAGATAAACTTGTCAAAATTAAGATGATTATTTGCTTAAGTTGAATTGTATGTTTTTGATTAAGTCGGATAATAAATTATCTTCAATAAAATTGTAAAATTTATTTTTGTGTGGATGAAATTGTTGCAGGTTCCTAAATTCTAAAACTTCTACCCTAAGAAGCCATGCCCCGATCTATGTTCCAAAAATGTAGTGAGCCCCCATCCATTGAAATGTAGAATCCGAGTGATTCTATAACAGAACTATTTCAAAGGGCCAGATGGTGGGAAGCCCTCACAAAATTTAGAGGGCATGACCAAGGGGTAGCCCAACAATTTATCTTAAACTGTAATCCCACGAAAATGACTACCCGTGTTGGAGATATTCAATTTGACCTAAATCCAAGCATTATTTTTGAAGTATTAGAATTACTGGAGGTAGGACTACCATACTACAAAAACCCTTCTAAGAGTGTCACCCAGCTAGTGGAAAATTTTAGGGAAAAGTGCACTATTATCCGAGATAAGGAGGGTTGGATTAAGGGTGTTGCCACTATTTCACTTCCTCTCATGTGGTAAGAAGCTATTTTGATTATTAAATTTTTCACCCTAGAAGGATGTATGTCCACCTATGCAACCTACCATATTCGCATGTTGATGAATCTAAAATTCTTGGAGAATAATGATTGTGTTATTAATCTACCATACTTCTTATTTTAGTCTCTAAAGTCTACTGTTATCCATGTGCAGCCTAAAAATCCTCAAGAAAAGCCTAAATTACATCTACTTGCACACTATAGCCTTATTAAATTGATAGTTCTAAAGAAAGCACATGAAGTTAAAATTGCCTAGAATAGGATAGTCATAGAATCAAACCTACCAAAATACTCCGAGTCAACTAAAAATGAGCTTGAGGAAGATAGTCCATCTGAGGAAAACCAAGAGTCAGATAGCCAGGAGGAGGAACCTGAATCCCCAAAATATAAGCGCTAACCTCCCAAATATGTTAAACCAACTCGACCTGCATGAAAGGTTCGACATCAGAAGCATACTCCTGAAACCCCTAAGAAAGGAAAAACACTAGGGCATGAATCTGACTTACCTACACCCGAATCAACTACTGAAACCCTATCTCATCTATGGGCACAAAATACTATTCTACAAATAAAAATTGATAAACTAAGAGAGGATTTTGTAGAACATTCAAAATTAATTCAATGAGCCCTTACCCTTCAGATAGATATGATTAAATAACTCTCAATGGATAAGGTGATGAAACCTATTGATTCCATCAATCGACCACCACCTATCGATGCTTCCCCTAAAAAAAGCTCCACCACCGATAAAAAGTAGAAAAATTTAGTTAACTTCAGCAAAGTGGCCCACACAAATAAGCCCTTTGAATTTTCTAAACTTCTTGAGGAAGAGAGTTCCCAACCGTTCATCAGCCTGACGTAACAAAACCAACCAAGAAAACTGGTTCCTCCCACCAAAAGAGGAACTGCACCTAAGAATATTGTCTTAAATGTTGGGATACCTCCAAAAATTAATGCAGTGATAGATAACATTGTTGCAACAGTCGAGAAACCTCCACCTTCTCAAACGTAGGATGTAGAGCAGAGAGAGGATTCCCATGAAATTGAGCATATCAAGACTATCATGGTTGAGACACTAGTTGGTGACCAGAAAGCCAAAGAGCAGGTACAGAAAGTGAAAAGGGAATGCAAGCTACCACCAACAAGACCCCCATATTCAAGAATCTCCACCCGATGGACACAAGTCGGATGAACTAAATTAAAAAAATTGTTTAATATTTTATGATTTTTAAGACTTCAATATTTGATCTATATATTATTATTTGTAACATGTTTAATATTTTTATTTGTAGATATTTTAGCAATATATATATATATATATATATATATATGAGATAATACTATGAATGGTATTTTTATTTGTGAACTTGTTTTATATAATGCAGTGTTTAATGTCTTATGATCATAGTTTTAGTACATTACTGCAGTAAGATAAATTGGAAAAATCATTTTCTGCTAAGGATTGTTATATTGCTATTACAAACTATTCCCTGAAAAGCAATCATGAACAATATATTTCCTTGAAGATGATCAGATGTTTTGTATGTGATTGATAAAATTATTTCTATTATAAGAAATTTAGAAGTCATCATTTTTTTATCTTCTTTTCTAAGAATTTGTATTGTTTATGACAACCCAAAATATTTCATTTTCAATCTATTTGATAGATTTTGTAATATTTAGGTTGTCATGAAAATGATCTGGAAAAATTTGAAACAATGTATTTTGCTAGATGTATGATTGAAACTGTGTGCTCTATTATAATATGTTGGCTTATGTTTAATTTATTTCTGAAAATGTTTGTCTTTCAATATTATTACCAATGATCTATGGAGATAATATCTGATAACTTATTTGTTGTTTTTGGAACATAATTGTGATGTCTGTTTCATGGTTTTGCAAATGACTTTTCGAGAGAATGTAAATCTTGATTGATGTTAATATTTCATTCATTTTGCAAAAATTTGGATGATGACAGTTGATATATGTGTAAAATTTGTAAGTTTCTATTGTCTCATTTTCTTCCCATGCATGAGGACATGCATATATTTCAGTTTGGGGGAAAATTATGAGTGATTATTTGGTACATATTTTCATAATAAATTGTTCCATTTTTATATCTAATTTGTGATTATAATGTATTTTAAGTTAGTTGTTTTTGTTTATTTCTATGAATTATTAGTAAAAATATGAATGCAGTTGAATCTGACAAATGTGTGCATTTTATGTAAAATACGTCCGAGTTATGGGTAATTATGTAGGAAAGTCTTGAAGGATGTTCCATAGTGCAGTAGTGCAAGCTTCAGGATATACCTTGGATGTGAGAAGATGGACGTAAGGACAAAGGATTAAGGATGCCTTAGGCATGGTGATAGAACAGTGGCAGATTACTATTACAGAAGGTGGTAACTAAAGTATGTTATGAAAGATAGTTACCAAAGCATGTTATAGAAGGTAGCTACTGAAGGCTGTTACCGAAGAAGAATTCTTACCAACAAAAGATGCAAGATTGTTATGCCTTTTTTGAGAATAAAGGACATGATTATATTGTACATCTTGCAAAATATTTAAATTAGTATAGTTTTGTTAAGTGCATTTATAAAATGCCACTTGGACCACTTAGGATGTTTATTGAGTCCAAGTAGAATTAGGAATTTCATTAGTTTAGATTATTTTGGTTAGTGCATAGTTATTGTTGGGCATTGAATTGCACCAATTTTTACTTGATACTATGGTTGTTTATCTTCCTACTTTCTGTTTAGGCTTGCACCCCATAGCTATAGCTCAGCACTCAACATTGGAAGGACCAAAACCAGGGTTTTTGATCCAACCTCCAAAGTAGGCTGGTTCCTTGTCAACTTAGCATATTATTGACATAATTATGCTCAATTAGGGCTTGGAGTTTAGGGTAAGAGAAGGTTAGGGTTAGAGAGATGTAGATATCAATGGACATATAGGTTAACAACATTGCATCACCATAAAAAGTTCCCAAAAAACCATATTAAAGACATACATTCAGATCAACCCTTATCCCAAGATAGCTCATTTTAGATATTAAAGCATAATAGAGAGGTTATAGCAAGCAATTTCAATATCCAAGAAATGATAATCCAAATAGCAGAATTTACCAAAACTATATTTTATAGAAATGTACTTACTAATAACATAGAACACACTTCAAAGCATATTTCAATTACTTATAACAGCTATTAATCCAAGATAGGCACAAACTAACCATCTAAGTATTCATAGAAATGTAACTATGAAATCCGAACCTCTGACATCAAGCATAGAAACCCAGCCTTGATGCGAATATCAATGTATTGATCCTTTCATTCAGCTCTTCAAAAATATTTACAATGGTATAGGCAAACACGCTAGAGCCAACCCTTCAAAATGAGGGTTTGACCTCTACTTATAGTTTTTCATATTACAAATCAAGAAAAAATACATAAAATCTTATTACAATAGCTCAGCAAAGAACTTAGCTGGCATTAGCTCATTGGTCAGACCTCTGGGAAATCTGCTGAAAGGGAAACCACCATGGTAGCACAGGTTCTCTGCAACTTATTGGTCGTTCATTAGAACTATAGTTTAGAACATTCCAAATCATGCACTTTTGTAGATATTTCTTGGGAGTAGAGTGCCACTATTGATCAACAACTGCCTCTGGTTTGATCTTCTTGGAAACTCTCGATGCTTCATCTTTCGGCCAATCTATTACAGTTATGGTGCAGGGACATCCTTTTAAATGGCCTAGATTTAGCAGACTAACCTCCACCATTAATCTTATTTATCCCATGGTCCATATTAGATCTGGTATAAACTAAAATCCCATTTGTTGGATGACATCATTTTAATTAGCAGCAGAACATCCATTCTGGATCTTGGAAATTCAAATCCTGAATCCGCTCCAGGACCATTATCTTCCACTTTATTCTTTCCAATCCATATTAAAATGTTGATGACATCACCTCTTCCTTGTAAATTTTGTAGATTCCATTCTAGATAGAATGAGCGTCTTCCTTAGTCTAGATCCAAATTTAAGTTCTTACATCATTCCACCATTCCGCCTTATCTTCATTCCAGATAGAAAAAGACTCGTTCATTCTCTAGATTGTCAATCCGCACTTTTCCTTTTCTTACATCATCATATCCTTGAGACTTTTGTAGATTTGAGGATAATGCTAATCCGAGGTGGGAAGCAAAAAGAGTTTCCAGAATTGGGTATATGCGCAAGGGCCATTCCGCATTTTTTTCCTATTGATGTCACCACATTTCACAAACTTTTGTGGATTTTACAATTCTTCCTCAGTCCAGACCCGAAATGGAGTTCCCCAAAATCATTTTAAACAAGAAAAATTGCATTACTGTTGAGTGGATTCGTCTTATCAATCTTGTTCCAAAGCGGAATGGCAGTTTTATCACTTAGTAAAAATTATACAAAATTTTACTATGTGGCCATTTTGGACCTACATTTTGGTGCCTCCCGGGTGGATTTGCTCGTAAAGCCAATCGAATCCAAAGTCTTATCCATTGGGCCTTAGGAGTCAAAACAAAATTGATTTTTGAAGATATGTTTGGCCATAGACTTGTGTCCATAATATCAGTACTATTACTATCTTCCAAAACTATACACAAATCTACCTCCTTTATAAGGCTTTATTTCAAAGAATGCCTTCATACAAAAATGTTGTTCTGTAGACTTCATACCTTTATTGCTTATTTTTTATAATTGTCAGGGTAAAAATAGAAATATAAAACTGATGTTATATGTACAAACATAGAATGTCTTAAGCATGAGCCCCTCCCGGTGCTGTAACTGCTCAATATTATTCTTGTTCTTCTACAACCTCTTCCTCTTCATCTTCTCTAGAAGTCTATACTTATTGATTATCTTTTCCAGAGGTGATGCAGAAGCATCCAGTGGCAGCGTAGCAATCTTGCATCAACAAAAGAAAAAAGAAACAAGCAAAAAAATTCTAAGTGTTGAAAAGTGTCGCGATATCGCGACATAAAAGATGTCACGATATCGCGACATCTTTTTAACAAAGGCAAGCGCAAAATAAAGTATTGCGATATCTCAACATAAAATATCTCGCGATATCATGACATGTTTTTAACAAAGTCAAGCGCAAAATAAGGTGTCGCGATATCGCGACATAAAAGGTGTCGCGATATCGTGACATGTTTTTAACAAAGGCATAAGCAAAAGAAAGTGTCACGATATCTTGACATAAAAGGTGTCGCGATATCATGACATGTTTTTAACAAAATACAAGAGCAAAGGAAAGTGTCACAATATCATGACATAAAAGGTGTCGCGATATCACGACGTGTTTTTACCAAAAGCAAGAGCAAAAGAAAGTGTCGCGATATCACGACATAAAAGGTGTCGCGATATCGTGATAGGTTTTAAAAAAAATCCAAGGGCAAAGGAAAGTGTCGCGATATCATGAAACATTAGCAAAGCAAAACAAAAGCTAAAAAAGTGTCACGATATCGCGACATATTGGCAAAGAAGGACAAAAGCCAAAAAAGTGTCGCGATATCGCGACATGTTGACTAAGGAGAAAAAGTGTCACGTTTTTGCGACCCAAAGAGGAGAGAGAAGAGCGGGATGAAGAGATGTCGTAATATCGTGACATGTTACTTTTTCATGGACCGTTATAGAATGACATTTGACAGTTATCAGAAGTCGGTACAGCAGTTACCAGAAGTCGGTACAGTAGTTCCAGGGGATCGTTACAGTGGTTACAGGGATCGTGGCGAATGGTTGCTGCAACGAGAAACTATCATTATAAAAGGAGATTGCTCGGAAGATCTCGAGAGGCTGGAAAGACAAAGACTGCGGCTTCTTTTAATTTTTTGTACTTTGTAAATCTTTCCATGTTTCATGAATAAAATTGGGTTTTCTCTTTGTGTTAAAATTTGGCTCCCCATCAAGTGGTATCAGAGCGAGAGTTCCTGAGTGTGTAAACAGATCATCGAACGTGAGGCAGTTTACACCAGGATCTATGGAAGGGTGTGAGCAGAGAAGAAGCTTAGAGTTCTTGAGTGTGTGAAATAGACCGTCGAACGTGAGGTAGTTTTACACCAGGTTCTGTTAAGTTTGTGAGAAGAAAGCAAAGAAGAATGCCTCCATGAAGAAATCGTGGTGGTGGAAGAAATGTGGTACCTAAAGGAGACTTCAGAGCATTGCAGAGGCAAGTACAGGCCCTGTAAGAGGAGTTGAGAAGAGGAGTTGAGCCAAGAGGAGAAGACCATAGCGATGATGAAGCTTGCGGGGTTGATGACCCATCAGAAGAAGAAGAAGAAGCAATGAGTTCTGTGGAAACTTGATTGTTTAGAGCCATATCTCAAATTGGGAAGAGGCCAAAGTTGGACGTCTCCACATATTCTGGGAATCTCAATCTAGAAGAGTTGATTGACTGGATCAACGATATGGAGGAGTATTTTGAATATGAGGAGGTTGTAGATCCAAACCGGATCAAATTTGCAAAAACAAAGTTAAAAGGCCATGCTAGTATATGGTGGAAAGGAGTGCAACTAGAGCGAAACAGAAGAGGAAAGGAAAGGATCACTAGATGGGATCGAATGGTAGAAAAGCTAAAGAGGTAGTTTATCCCAACAGATTACGAATTGGATCTTTTGTGAAAGATGCAAAGTTTAAGACAATCAAGTAAGTCTGTTAAAGAATATACAAGAGTTTTTCAAAATCTCAATCAGAACTGGCCATTCAGAGGCTAACAAGGAGAAGGTAGCTCGTTACATCAATGGATTGAGAACTAGTGTGCAAGAAGAGTTGAGTCTGGTTTGAATGAGTACCATTGAGGATGCTTACCAGTTTGCTCTGAAGTTTGAAGAGAAACTGAACAAAAGATTTGAAAGCAAACAACGAGGAAGAGGTCGTGGTGGAAGAACTGGTGGAAGGACCAGTGGAGGTAAATATGATGACCAGAAGAAGACTGGTGAAACAAGTAACCAGGAATAGAAGGAGGAGAATACCTACCATCCCCATACTCAGAACAATGATTACCAAAGGGGAAGAGGTAGAGGTGGACGTGGATATGGAAGAGGAAGATTTCAAGGAACCTACTTCAATTGTGGGGAAGAAGGACATTGATCATTCGAGTGTCCACAACACCAAGAAAGGACGACTAGGAGGCCTGAAGGTAATGCCCGAGCTATGGTCATTGATGACGGTGTTGAATCGAAGCACTCTGAAGAAGTAGAGAGAGGAGAAGTGATGGTCACAAGGAGAACCTTGTTGAACGAAGAGAAGGAACCTGACCAGAGAAAAAGCCTATTTTGCACAAGGTGCAAATGTTCAGGTAAGGTCTGTAATGTAATTATAGATAATGGTAGTACTGATAACTTGGTCTCTAAAGACATGGTGACTAAGTTACGGCTAGAGAGAAGGCAGCACCCGCATCCATACCGGATTGTGTGGTTGCAGAAGGACCATAGGGCATTGGTCAGTGAACAATGCTTGGTCAAGTTTAAAATTGGAAGATACCAGGATGAGGTCCTGTGTGATATTTTGCCTATGGATGCTTGCCATTTGTTGTTGGGAAGACCTTGGCAATTTGACAGATGTGCAGCGCATGATGGGCATGCAAATACCTACTCCCTGGCAAAGATGGAGTGCGCCACAAACTGAAGCCATTGAAGGAAGTAGAGGAAAATGTATGCAATAATGCTAGAATTTGTTTAGTAGATGGTAGAAAATTTTTGGATGGTCTGAAGAGGGATTCTATGTGTTATGCATTAATTCCTACTATAAAGAAGGAAGAAAATACAAATATTCCAGTAGAATTTGAACATCTGTTAGCAGAGTTTCCTGATATTATATCAGATAATGTGCCTGAGGGTTTGCCACCATTAAGGAAGATTAGTCATCAGATTGACTTAATGCCAGGAGCTAGCTTACCCAATAAGGCCACCCATAGAATGACTCCTGTAGAGAATTAATAGTTGAACTGCTAGGTTCATGAGTTATGGAAGAAGGGATTGATTAGAGAAAGTTTGAGTCCCTGTGCAGTACATGCAGTACTAGCACCAAAGAAGGGTGGAGAATGGGGAGGCGACGCCAGGCTATAAACAAGATTACCATTAAGTATCGATTTCCATTACCTAGAATGGATGATATAATGGACTATTTGAGTGGAGATAAATACTTCACTAAGATTGATTTAAAGAGTGGATATCATCAGATACGCGTCAGAGAGGGTGACGAGTGGAAGATAACATTCAAAACCAAATAGGGTTTGTATGAGTGGTTAGTTATGCCATTTGGGTTAACTAATGCACCTAGTAAATTCATGAGACTGATGAATGAGGTATTGCGAGACTTCCTAAAAATTTTGTGATTTTTTATCTAGATGATATTCTAATTTTTAGAAAGATATTGGACGAACATTTGATGCATGTTCGAACAGTTTTTGAAAAGCTGCGAGAGGAGCAGTTGTTGATTAATTTAAAGAAGTGTAGTTTTGTACAGAAGGAGTTGGTGTACCTAGGATTTGTCATCTTAGAGGAGGGTCTAAAAATGGATCCAGAGAAGGTGAAGGCTATCATTGAATGGCCTACCCCAAGGAATGTAACAGAGGTAAGATCATTTCATTGTATTGCAAGTTTCTATTGAAATTTTATTAGAAACTTTAGTAGTATTTGTGCACCCCTGACAGAAACCATGAGAGGGGATAAGAAATAATTTAAGTGGACTACAAAGGCAGGTACCAGTATGGAGATATTGAAAAATAAAGTGACCAAACAACCCATTTTGGTACTTCCAAATTTTAATAAAGTGTTTCAGGTTGATTGTGATGCTAGTGGCAGTGCTATTGGAGCTGTGTTGAGCCAAGAAGGTAAACCTATTGCATACTTTAGTGAGAAATTAAATGATGCTAGAAAGAAATACTCTATTTATGATCAAGAATTCTATGCTATAATTCAGGCTCTTAAGAAATGGAGACACTATTTTCTAGCCAAAGATTTTGTTTTATATACTGACCATCAAGCTTTGCAGTATATAAATAGTCAAGGTAAACTTAACTAGAGACATTTGAAGTGGGTTGAATTCCTACAGAGTTATACCTTTGTCCTGAAGCATAGAAGTGGAAAATCTAATAGAGTTGTAGATGCCTTGAGTAGAAGGCATAATTGGTAACCAGATACCCGCTGGCATGCCGGTCAAAAAGGTATTATGATCAAATGGAATTTTGGAAGAACTGGCCCCAATCCAAAAACGTTAAAGACCATTCCCAAACCCCGGGGGACCCGACGTTGCGCCGGGACACAAATGCAGAAATGACACCATTTTTGTTGTAGTTGACAGGTTTTCAAAGATGGCTCATTTCATTCCATGTCAGAAGACAAGTGATGCAGTTCATGTTGCAGGCTTGTTTTTCAAGGAGGTAGTATGCCTTCATGGTCTACCCCAAAGCATAGTCTTAGACAGAGATACCAAATTTGTGGGTTATTTCTGGAGGACTCTATGGAAGAAGCTAAAAATAGAGTTGAAGTTCTATTCTGCATACCACCCATAGACTGATGGACAGACAGAGGTGGTCAATAGAAGTTTGGGTAATCTTCTACGATGTTTGGTAGGAGATAAACCTAAGGGATGGGATTTGATTTTACCATAGGCAGAGTTTGCTTACAATAATTTTGTCAATAGAAGTACTGGTAAATCCCCATTCCAGATAGTGTATGGCAACAGCCCGAGAATCGCTTTTGAGTTGAGGTCAATGGATAAAGGAGAAAAGCACAGTGCTGAGGCTGAAGACTTTGCAGCACACATTAAGAATTTACATGAAGAGGTACAACAGCATATCAGTAAAATGAATGCTCAGTACAAATCTAGAATAGATCAGAAGCGACATTTCAAGGAATTCTAGGTAGGAGATGAATTCATGGTTCACTTGCGCAAGGAAAGGTTTCCTAGCAAAACCTACAACAAATTGAAGATGAAGAGGTTTGGACCATGTAGAATCATAGGTAAAAGAGATTCAAGAAATGCCTATGAAGTAGATCTACCAAGTGAGCTAAATATATCGCCTATTTTTAATATTTCAGACTTGGTCGAATATCATGAAGGAAGTAGCAATGAGACACCAAGTACGACTTTATGGAGTATTCCAGCATCTACTCCAGCCAAAGAGGAAATTGAAGACATACTCGACACTCACGAAGGTAGAAGTACCCAGAATAGACAATATTTTGAGTATTTGGTCAAGTGGAAGGGCTGACCTATCGAAGATGCAACTTGGTTGTCCAAAACAGAGGTTGATCGCCTGGGTTTTCCTCTGACCTTACAGAAGTGAAGATCACTTCTCAATCTACCATGGGTGTCTGATGCAGGAGCATCCAATGGCAGCACAACAATCTTGCATCAACAAAAAAAAAAGAAACAAGAAAAAAATTCTAAGTGTTGAAAAGTGTCACGATATCACGACATAAAAGGTGTCGCGATATCGCGACATGTTTTTAACAAAGTCAAGCGCAAAAGAAAGTGTCACGATATCGTGACATAAAATATGTCGCGATATCGCGACATGTTTTTAACAAAGGCAAGCGCAAAAGAAAGTGTCGCGATATCGCGACATAAAAGATGTTGCAATATCACGACATGTTTTTAAAAAATGCAAGCACAAAAGAAAGTGTCGCGATATTCGCGACATGTTTTTAACAAAGGTATGAGCAAAAGAAAGTGTCGCGATATCGCGACATAAAAGGTGTCACGATATCACGACATGTTTTTAACAAAATCCAAGAGCAAAGGAAAGTGTCACAATATCACGACATAAAAGGTGTCGCGATATCGCGACGTGTTTTTTACCAAAAGCAAGAGCAAAAGAAAGTGTCGCGATATCACGACATAAAAGGTGTCACGATATCGCGACAAGTTTTAAACAAAAGCCGAGGGCAAAGGAAAGTGTCGCGACACATTGGCAAAGAAAAACAAAAGCCAAAAAAGTGTCGTGATATCGCGACATGTTGGCAAAGAAGGACCAAAGCCAAAAAAGTGTCGCGATATCATGACATTTTGACTAAGGAGAAAAAGTGTCGCATTTTCACGACCCAAAGAGGAGAGAGAAGAGCGGGATGAAGAGATGTCATGATATCGCGACATGTTACTTTTTTGTGGACCATTATAGAACGACATTTGACAGTTATCAAAAGTCGGTATAGTAGTTCCAGGGGATCGTTACAGCGGTTACAGGGATCGTGGCGAACGGTTGTTGCAACGAGAAACTATTGTTATAAAAGGAGATTGCTCGAAAGATCTCGGGAGGCTGGAAAGACGAAGACTATAGATTCTTTCAATTTTTTTTAATTTGTAAATCTTTCCATATTTCATGAATAAAATTGGGTTTTCTATTTATGTTAAAATTTGGCTCCCCATCAAGAGGTGTCTCCAAACACTTGAATAATTAATTCTAAATATTGAAGAGTCTACTTCCAGGCTTGCTCAAAAGGATTTGATGTTTATTTAAGCTGCTTATAAACGTATTGTAATTCTTCCACATCCTCATAATCAATAGAATTTTCTCTAATCACTAGATCTTCCATGAGATCTCTTAGTCATGCATAGCTCATAATTAGCTTAGCAGCTTGTTCTTGAGATAGTGGCTCTTCTAATGAACCGATTCCAGCCTCATCCTGTAAGCTATCTTTAATGCCTTGTTGGACTTCTTCCATAGATAACAAGTTGTGATCTTCCTTCCAAAGTCCTCTAAAACTGACCTTAATCATTTCCTCATTTAATTCAATGATCTCTTTAATCCCCTTGTCTATTATGTCAAACAACAACAAAGCTTTCTGAGCTGCCCTGTGCTTTTTTACTACTATCATGGAGGCTACCCTGGCTATATTCCATTCCTTACTAGGAATTGGTTTAGTGGCATCACTGAGCCTACTACCAACCAATCTATACATTCATTCTGATGGAATCACCATAGGCTGTAACTCTCCAGTGATCTGATCTAAGTCCTTCTGAATGGCAGATAGCAATTGGCTGGCATCTTTCAAGTAGTCAATAATAAGTTGAAGGCCTAAAAATTTTCTTGAATTTCAAAAAGCAATTCCTCCTTGATACTTTTTAAACTATCTTTAGAAAATCCGGTGGGCTTGGCCTTCTCAATCTAAAGCTGATATTTTAAATTTTGAATTTTTTTCGCTTGATGCTCATTCAGCTTATTTTGTTCCTCCAGCTGGTTTTTCAACTCATTAGCTTTCTAGAACCTTTCCTGCCAACTTTTAAGCTCCTTCCTCAGAACTTTCTCCGCTTATTTTTTATCATGGAGGCCCTTTTTAAGCTTTTCAACTTGTTGTTTCAACTTTTCTACCTTATATTTTTCTATATCAGTCTTTACATAAAAGGTATCCAAGTGAGCCTTGGTCATCCCTAACCCATCTTTAGCAAGAAGCTTGTCGATTTCTTCTATGATTTCCTCTGCTTTATAATCTTAAGCAGTCATTTCATTTTTAGGTTTGCTTACTTGTGGAATCAAAGATCTTGAAATCCTTTGCCTAGTGATAGGGTTAACATACATACTTTTCCTTATCATGACCATTCTTCTGGAAGGCCTGGTAAGCTTCTCTGCCCAATAGTCATTTATACTCTGAGTAGTTGTCTATTCTTTTGATATAGCAATAGACCTTGAAATATCAACAGCCAAAGGAGATAACGACATTAAAAAAATAAGGGCAAACTAATTTTCTATTGATGGGGGTGGAGATACATTGACAGTAGCCTTTGTTACAATGGTAGATTATGTGACTACTATTGCTATGGACATAGGTAAATTCGAAGAAACAGGAACAATACTAACAATAGAAGGGATGGATGAACCTGGAACGTAGTGTCCCATGGATTGTGGTAGAGAAAATGGGGGCACAGTGATAGTGTATACTTAAGTGGATGCATCAGAAGTGGAAAGTGGGTTTGAGAAAGATTGTGACATAAAAAAATTGACTGGTACCTCCATAGATACTGATGGAACGAGAGAAAAATTGGGAGATGGAGGAGGTAAATTTGCCACATTTTCTTGCTTAGAAAGGGAGGGAAATTCTTTTGGGGATTCATGGAGATGAGAAGGATAAGAGGGATTAGAAACCATACCTTCACCTACAAATGTAGGGTGTTCTTTCTCAGCTCCTTTTTTAAGTTGTTGTTCTTGTTCAACTAATCCTTTTGTATCAAAAATAGCTACTTCTTCCGCAATTTCCTCCATACTCATCTTTCAGCTTTTGGAAAACTCTCTTCCTTCTCTTAGCCCTTTTATGAACTAATCAAAAAGCATCCATCTCATCTCCAGAATCTTCTTCTGATAATTCTCCTTGCACTCCTTTGAAAGGTAAAGATTGTTCAGTAATAGATTGTGGCTTTTCTAACACCGTAGGAGTAAAATAAAGTGGCTTGATTCCAATGCTCTTACCCTTCCTTTTTTTATCAACAAATTTGTCTCGAGGTTGTGCTCCTAGAGCTAAACATTTAGGCCTAGATCTTGCTTCAATAATTGGGGTAATAACAGCCTTTTCTTTAGAACATTTCATTTTGCTCATCATCGTAGCTCTTTTAGGGAATATCTCCGCCTACTCAGAAGTAGGACTGAAAATCCTCAATGCTTCAGTATTTTTTAAAGAAGTCCTTTGATCTATAGAATATTGGAGGGATTCAAAATCAACCTGGGGTTTTTCAACCATCAATACAATGTGCCTTACATCCTTGAGTTCCCAAGTATCAATATTTTCATCATATCTTTTTGAAATCTCTTTATCAAATTTTATTCCAAATTTAGATTCAGCTTTTCCAATTTCAACTCTCATACGCCACCAATCCATGATCTTGGAATCCTCCCACGGTCCCTTGAAATCGTTCTCTTCTACTTCTTCTGAAGCTTCCTTCTTAGATTGCATGTCCTTTTTCTTTGCCGAATTTGACTTGGAAGAGGGCCTATTTTTATTTGTAGTTTCGGCTTTAATTTTGTCAATCATTTCTTTAGTAATCTGATGACTGGGCTGGTGGTCGGGATCAAAATCTTCAATCTAATCATAAAAATCCAACCATGGAGGTAACTGATCCATATTGGAAAAATTCCACTCTAATAGGGTAGTCTCATCATTGTTTCTTCCCTGTTCAAAATGAGCCCTGGGTCTTTTCTCAAATTTGTAGGCCTTGTCTTCGTTTAGAGTTTTGTTTTTCATAGTTAAAATACCATTGGGATCATAATTCCACTTTTGCAGGATATAAAATAGACCTAACCTATCCAGGTATTGGTAAATTTGTTTAATTTGCCCATTTTTAGTAATGGTGATGTCACTTAAAGTGCGATGGGAAAGCAAAGACTTCCTTTTTCTCCCTGAACCATATCTCAAGTCAATGTATTATGCCTACCTTAAATATTCTAAGGCAAAGAGTCTCTCTATGACAAAATGGGGCAAAAGAAAAGGTTTACCCATGAAACCATATAATCTAATGACTGTTCCCTTAGTTAAAAGATATCAGTCCCCTTCTTCTGCATCTTTATTCCTCAGAACCTCTTCAGCTAGGGGTAGTCATCTGGGGAAATTTCTATCAATTATTTTGAGGGCCGGTCCAAGAAATTCCAAATTGAACCTATAGTAAGACTCACTACTTCTTAAGTGATTTTTCCAATAATAGACTGGCATAGGTTCTCCTTTATTGGTTTTATATTTGACTGGGATCCACGACATTCTATCTTTCACAGTGGCATAAAACATCCATACTAATCTTGAGCAATGCCTAAAGCTATGAGTTTCGGAGCCCCTCTTTAAGCTTACTAACTGTTCATGAATTCTTTGGGTGAGAAACATTGGCCAGTCAAAATAAATCACCCTTATTCCTCTTTTTGTTGCCTCCTTTTCATACATCCTTTCATTAGAGATACAATATGCAGTGGAAATTTGCCAACCATGAACCTCTTCATTAGAGTCCAAACCCTCCATGCAGGCCAACATAGAGAACATAACAGGAGTTACAAACTTTTTGATAGAAATGGGAACTTCAGGCAACTCGTCCTGGGGTTTGGTATCCAGTTGCTTATAGACCCGATTCCTAAATGACTTGTCATCATTCGCCCGCTTCTTTTTGGAATAAAACCCCATTTGCTCAATAATTTTAAAGGGTTTTGGTGGTATCGACGGGTCAGACCCTAAGGCAAAAAGCTCATGACAAAAAGAGGCAGTGATGCTAAAAAGGGTTTCTCCCTCGCTGGTTTTTACTGCCTTAGCCAGCGGGTCATAGTATTTCACTATCATAGCTATCAATTCATGACATGAATGGACATAATCACAAATATAAAAGGACAAATAAGAGAGAATGAAGCATCTACCTTCTATAGATAGAGTAGCATTATTTTTGTATTTATCATTCACACTCCTTAATTTTATCCTTTCAGAGATGGTCATTTTTGTATCTGCTACCGCCTTGGCTTTGTCTAGATAATGCATAGATGTTCTTTCATCCAGAGTTTCAAATTCTGAGACATCTTCTGCAGCTTCTGCGAAAGACTTCTTAGGAGCCATTTTGTAATAGTAAGATTTTGCGCACTGAGTAAGCAAGGAGGACTTCGGAATACTTCTAAGCTTCTCTACAATATAGTGGTTGCAAAATGAATCTTGCACAGTACTTCTTCACTTTTATCATCTGGAATAAGAAAATCATCCATCATAAATGCAGTAGTTATGCGACATCTTTTTGGAACACTTCACCATCCTTTCCTTTATTTATTTTTAAAAAGTGGTGTCCTCCCTTCTCATTGGCCAAATTTTAAAATCATGTTGCCAACTCGTCGCATCCCTTTGGCTACTCTTCAATCCCCATGTGAGTTTGTTAGAATTGAATGCACGAGCAATCTTTAGCCTCCATGTGTCAACTTAGAACTTGTTGTTCAACTTTGAACTGATTTTGCTCTGGCTATCTCTAGCTTTGAGAGGTTCCCGAATTAGTGTTATTCTTTTTTCTCTTTTGATGGACCATTCTTGTAGAATCACCAATCCAGATCTGACCATGCGGGTTTGAGGGCGAAATGTCATTTCGAAGGATTTATTACAATACTATGTGCGAAATGGAACATCACCATGTATTCGGCTAACACTTAGTCATTTTTTTGCAAATTTTCTTCTCTTACTCTTTTTTTTTTTTTAGCATTTTCCTTGAATTTCAGAACTAATTACAAAGTGCAGAAAGAAAATGAAATAGAAAGTGCAGAAAGGAGAGGGAAATTTTTGTACAATGTATATACATATGTTACAATGAGCTTATTTCTTACATATAGTAAAGCTTAAGGTGGAAACCATTCACCGGAATTTGTTGTATGTTTCCTTCTAAGTCTTTCAATTGAAATACATTAGACTCCTTTTCTTCCACAATTTTGAAAGGACCATCCCAAAAGGAATCAAAATTTTCATGCTTACCCGACTTTGCTTTGTCCACATTCCACCTGAGAACTGAGTCTCCTACTTGAAGTTTTTTTAACCTGGCCTTTTTATCAAACCATGCTTTAATGTCTGATGAAGGCTTCTAAAAACGATCATATGCTTGAGTTCTACTCTCTTCCATTTTTAGCAAGTGTGTCAACCTAATTTTTACTGGATCATCCTCCAATTATTTTGTTGTACTAACAAGCTTAAGTGCTAGAATTTCTAAGTGAATCGGCAATACTACCTCTTTTCCATATACCAGTGCATAAGGAGAAGTTTTGATAGACTTTTTAATAGTAATCTTGTCTACCCATAGAGAAAGGTCGAGCAATAGGTGCCAACTCATCTTGTTACCTTCCAGAGACTTTCTCAAAATCCTTAATAGGTTCTTGTTGGTAGATTCTGCAAGTCCATTATCTTATGGGTAATAGTTTGAAGTATTTTTAAGAGTGATGCCATACTTGCTGGCGAACTCAATTTACTTAGCTCCTATAAAATCAGGGCCATTATCACTCACCAAATCTTTCGAAACTCCAAGTCTAGAAATAAAACTCTCCATAAAGTTGATCACAACTTCCTGGTCTACCTTCTTTGTAGGAATAGCCTCTACCCATCTGGTAAGATAATCTATAGCTGTCAAGATAAACTTGTGCTCTACTAAAGAATTAGGATTTATGACTCCTATGAAATCTAATCCCCATTGTTTAAAAGGCTCCTCAACTTGAATAGGCTTCATGGGGGATGCAACATTTTTAATATTTCCAACATACTTTTGACACTTATCACAGAACTAGGTAACTTTAAAAGTATCATTGAACACAGTAGGCCAATAATAGTCTGCTCTTATTATTTTCAAAGTTGTAGTCCTACCTGAGCTATGGCCACCTACTGACCCTCCATGGAATTCTTCAATGACTCTTTTTTGTTGGTCCTCCTTCAAAAATTTTAGGAGAATACCATCCAAGTTTCTTTTGAACAACCCTTCAGGAAGTAATACATATTTTAGAGCGTGAATTCTATACCTCATTATTTGAGAAGGATTTAGACCAGGTGGTAAAATTCATGTTTGGAAATACCTGGTCATTTGTTTGATCCAATCAAAATTTGGAGTGTGGACAATATCTACATGATCCTTTTCTATTATATGACAAGCTGTCACTCCAGTAAATGAAGAAGTATCTGTCAATCCTTGACACAAGGCCCTACCTCTTACCAGCTTGATGGGGTGTATTTCCATGTCGTACTCCTAGATCTTAGTAATCCAACTAGCCCTTTTATCTCCTAGGTCACCTTGTAAGATAAAACTTCTCACATATGGATGAACCACATAAAAATTTTGATTAGTAGGCAATGGAATAGCTAGAATTGCTCTAATTCTATCTAGCTCTATGGCCATACCTCCCTTTGAGACCACATGTCCTAGTAGTTTTCCCTCATGTACTGCAAAGAACGATTTCTTAGGATTAGTGAAATACGAAATTCCTTGTATTTTTGAAAAACTAGTTCCAAATGAGATAGATGATCATTTATATCATGAGAAAATACAGTCATGTTGTCTAGGTAAATTAGAATAACTTTATTTATAAGTATACCAAAGGCATAATCCATGGCCCTCTGAAATGTATCTTCTACATTAGACAGACCAAAGGGCATCCTCTGATACGCAAACGTACCCCATTTTGTAGTAAATTTTGTTATGTATTGATCTTGATCTTTTACCCAAATTTGGTTATATCCAGAATAACCATCCAATAGAGAGAATCTCTCTGCTCCAGGTACCACTTGTAAGATCTAGTGAATCTGAGGAAGGGGATAGTGATCCTTAAGGGAAGATTGATTCAAATTTCTAAAATCCACACATAGGCGTATATCTCCATTCTTCTTTCTTACAGGTACCAAATTGGCTACCCAAGTGGAATGTTTTATAGGATATATTATCCTAGCTTTTAGCAGCTTTAAAAGTTCTTCTCTCATAATGGCTTCTATCCTTGGATTGACAGGCCTCTATTTTTATCGAAATGGTTTAGCATCAGTTTCTAACTCAATAGTATGCTAGATAATCCTTTTTTCATAAACTTTAAGGTCCTCATATGACCAATCCACAGTGTCTTGGTATTTTACGCACAAAGCTTTGATTTCTTCTACTTCCTCAGGAGAACATTGGATCCCAATATTTAGCCTCTTTACTATTCCAACTTCTACCTCCTTATAGATCTTCTCACCAACCTTCATAGCTCCAACCTTCTTCCTATCTTCATTATAAAATATACTTTTAAGGGTGACCAATCCCCTCAGGATATGATTATTTCTCAACTGGATGAAGTCTTGATGATCTATCTCCTCCAAGTCTTCCTCTTGGACAGTTGTGAGGTATGCTTCTTTTATCATAAAGTCTAGAATTTTTTCATCACTTTCAAAAACCTGCCAGAATATTTGCTTATCCGGAACTGCAGGTCTGAAAACCATTTTAATTCCCTTGGTCTTCCTAGTCCCAAAATCCATAGGAGGATTAAAATTAGCTCCCTTTGTTTCCAATGCATCTGCCAGGTGATTCTCTTCTCTAGGCACAAAAGTTAGGTTCAAGGCATCAAATGAATCCATTAGGTCCCATACTCTGTTCCTATAAGCCTTTAAGTAATGCTACTTATTGCTACACTTATTCCTTACCTGGTGTACTATTAACTCATAATCACCATATATGTTCAAAATATTGATGCCCATGCTTTCAGCTTGCATTAATCCAAGGCACAAAGCCTCGTATTTTGTAGCATTGTTGGTACATGACCATGTCAGTCTATAAGAAAAATTATTCGTTCCTTCGGACTATGATTGTAAAACCACACCAGCCCTTGCACCATTTCTACATTTAGCACCGTCAAAGTGCATAACCCATGTTTCATTATTTCTTAAGGATTGATTAGAAATAGCAAAGATTTTATTTTCCAATTCATTTGTGATGTTGTATGTACCCATACTAGTTGCAAATTGACTGTAATATTCTTTAAAAGGTAACTCATCTTCAATGTCTAGTTCCTCAATGTTTTCTACTAGCTCAAATTCCTCCAAAGGGTTAATGTTGCACATATCTTCTTAATTTTTTTAATATGATAAGCAACTGGTTTTTCAGGAGTTATCCTTATCCTCTTTCCCTTGAAAGGTATTACCATGCTAGAATAATCCATATACATACATCCTCCTAGCTTTGCAATAAATTCTCTTGAGAGACATAACCTAAAATAGGGTTCTAAATCCACCACCACTATTTCTTGTACTATTGTCACCTCAAGGGCTCTGTGCAACCTCATCAGTACTTCTTTAATAACCCCAAATGTCTTGACAGGTGTTCCATATAATTGTAACACTCCAAGATAATACCGGGTATATTCCATACCCATTTCTTCACAGACTACCTTAGGCATAACTGTGGTTGATGCTTTTGAATCAATCATACAATTACGGACTACCCATACCTCCATTCTTAGGGATATATAAAAATGGGGAGGTTTGTTATTTACAACAATAGGTGTCATTTCTTTCTTTTTTGATGGTATACTGAGGATGGTAGTGGTTGGTCTATTTTGTGGATTTTTGCTGAGGGAAGCTTTAAGCAGGTCAATCTAGCCCGGGATGAAAATGGTATCATATAGGCTAGTTTTTTATGGAATCCTTTTCATCTCTTCCACAATGTTATACTCATACTTGGTTAGGAATAGTCTTTCCAGTCCTCTATCTAGCTCACCATACCTCATTTTATATTTTTGGGTTGTCTTTAACCTTTATATTTTGGTAATAGAGGGGAACCTGAGCCTTTTTTTTTCTTCACCCTTGGATTTCATTCTGTCTCCTTCCATTATTCTTTTCATATTTTTAGGGAAATTATCAGTTTTCTCCTTTCCCTTGGCTCTAGGAATAGGAAAAGTGTCACTGTTCTGAGGAGGAAAGTCAACCTTCTTTTGAGAAGGGACCTGGAATTGTCCCATATTCTAAGGGTCTACTTGTAAAGCTTTGTTTCCAGACCTTGTCATAACAACAATTGGGCTTTCTTCCTCCAACTCTTTTCCAACCATGATCTGATCAGGGTGTCATAACATATTAACTCTCCCTTTCTAATTTCTTTTAGCTTGATCCATTGTTTGTTAAACATGGTGTTGATACATCACACAAGACTATGAGTCATGGGGATCATCGCATATTAAACACCAGATATTTACAAGAGTGGTATCTGCAAAACATTTTAGATATTCATATGTTGCATTCACCCTAACCTTGATATTGTTACTAGGGCCAAGACTTTGATCTTTGTTTACATATGAGAATATCCTCTGTTGTGACCTTTCTTGATCTCTCTTCTCCATTGAATTCATTCTGTTACTCATATTTTTCATGGTATTTTGTATGTCCAGAATAGCAGACAATTCTTGAGAATGTTGAGAAGATAGGGGGGAAGAGGGTATGGAGGACATAGGTTTAGGTCCAAAAATTGAATTTATCTTAGGATATGGAGATGGTAAAGAAAGGGGGTCCATGTACAAATATTTTACGAATTGCTCATGGCTACTACTAGTTTCTGAGTTTTAGGGCAACACGGTCTTTGCGGGAATTCTTCCTACATTGATCAGGATATTCTCGGCATGGACGAATGCATTATAAACTTGAGGGAAAGTTTCAATTCCATATTGTTGTGTTTGCAAACCTAGCTCTGATTCCAGGGCACGAATGTAATACATATAATCCAAACAAGCAACTGGTCTAGCAGTGGGGGCAATTCTCTTCCATGTTCTGCTAAATCTCAAATTAAAGTCTAATACAGTTTCTTGCTAAGTTTTTTGCATTGTTGTAAACTGATTCAATAGAGAACATAGATCAATAGATTCATTAAATTCTTCTATGAATGGCTCAGCCAAAGATTGACATGAAGTGATAGAATTATCTTCTAGAGTTTTGAACCAATGCAATATCTTTCCACAAAAGGACAGGGCAAGAATTCTGACAATAACATTTTCTTCTTTTATGTTGTGGATTACTGCTAGATTCAGGATATCTTGGCAGTGCTTGTAAGTTGTTTTCCCAAATCCATCATATGTGGGGGTTGCCTTAGACACAGCCTAAGGAATAGCATCTATTTGTGCTAATATAAGGGGCCCAGTTGAATCCCAATTAGGGTACTTTTGTAGTGGCTGATTAGGAGCCACATTTTATGCCATATTTTTGGCTATAATTCTTCTTGGGGGAATTTTGGGTTTTCTTCTAGAAGCTCTTCTTCTTTAATAAATCTTTATCTAAACTTTTGATAACAGCAACCCCTCTCTGAGGTAACTCACAATGAAAGGAAGAATCAGGGTTGTTCCTCTTATAAGACCTATTATACATGAAAGGATATTGGTCTACAATACTTTTTCAGGGTCTTCTGACCAGGGAGTCGCTAGGTGAACTTTTTGTTCTCCGCTAATAAGGTCAAGACAATTCACCAAATCTTGATTCCTTCAGGATGAGATAATATTAACTCTTCTATATGGGTTTTTTATTCCTTGTGAATCGTCCCTCTGGGCGTTCCAAAAACTGTTCGGCACTGAATTACACCAAGTTTTACTCGATACTATGGTTGTTTATATTTCTACTTTTTGTTTAGGCTTACACCCTATAGCTGCAGCTCAGCACTAAACGTTGGAAGGACCAAAATCAGAGTTTTCGATCCAACCTCCAGAGTATGTTGGTTCCTTATCGACTTAGCATATTGTTGACACAATTATGCTCAATTAGGGCTTGGATTTTAGGGTAATAGAAAGTTAGGGTTAGAGAGATGTAGATATCAGTGGACGGATAGGTTAACAGCATTGCATCACCATAAAAAGCTCCTAAAAAACCATATTAAAGACATACATTCATATCAACCCTTATCCCAAGATAGCTCATTTTAGATATTAAAGCATAATAGATAAAGGTTATAGCAAGCAATTTCAATATCCAGGAAATGATAATCCAAATAGCAGAATTTACCAAAACTAGATTTTATAGAAATGTACTTACTAATAACACAGAACAAACTTCAAAGTAGATTTCAATTACTTATAACAACTAGTAATCCAAGATAGGCACAAACTAACGATCTAAGTATTCACAGAAATGCAACTATGAAATCTGAACCTCTGACATCAAGCATGGAAACGTAGCCTTGAGGCGAAGATCAATGTATTGCTCCTTTCATTTAGCTCTTCAAAAATATTTACAATGGTACAGACAAACACGTTAGAGCTGACCCTTCAAAACGAGGGTTCAACTTCTACTTATAATTTTTCATATTACAAATCAAGAAACAATACATCAAATCTTGTTACAAAAGCTCAACAAAGAACTTAGCTAGCATTAGCTCATTGGTCAGACCTCTAGGAAATTCGTTGAAAGGGAAACCGCCATGGCAACATAGGTTCTCTGCAACTTGTTGGTCGCTCATTAGAACTACAGTTTAGAACATTCTAAATCATGCACTTTTGTAGATCTTTCTTGGGATTAGAGTGCCACCGTCGATCAACAACTACCTCTGGTTTGATCTTCTTGGAAACTCTCAATGCTTCATCTTTTGGCCAATCTATTACAGTTTTTGTGTGTAGGGACATCCTCTTAAATGGCCTATATTTAGCAGACTAACCTCCATCGTTGATCTTCTTTATCCCATGGTCCATATTAGATCTAGTATAAGCTAAAATCCCATTCGCTGGATGACATCATTTTAATTAGCAGCAGAACATCCAATCTGGATCTTGGAAATTCGAATCCTGAATCCGCTCTAGGACCCTTATCTTCTGCTTTTTTATTTTCAATTCGCATTAAAATGGTGATGACATCACCTCTTCCTTGTAACTTTTATGGATTCCATTTCGGATAGAATGAGCGTCTTCCTCAGTCTGGATTCGGAGTTAAGTTCTTACATCATTCCACCATTCCGTCTTATCTTCATTTTAGATAGAAAAAGACTCGTTCATTCTCCAGATTGTCAATCCACACTTTTCCTCTACTTACATCATCATCTCCTTAAGACTGTTATGGATTTGAGGATAACGCTAATCCAAGGTGGGAAGCAAAAAGAGTTTTTGGAATTGGGTATATTTGCAAGGGTCATTCCGCACTTTTTTCTTGGTGATGTCACCACCTTTCACAAACTTTTATGAATTTTACAATCCTTCCTCAATCCAGACCCGAAATGGAGTTCCCCATAATCATTTTAAACAAGCAAAATTGCATGACTGTTGAGCGAATTCATCTTATCAACCTTGTTCTAGAGTGGAATGGCAGTTTTATCACTTAGTAAAAATTATACAAAATTTTACTATGTGGCCATTTTGGGCCTACATTCTTAGGGCCATTTTGGGAAACCATGTTCACTATTGATGTCACCATTTTGGGTTGGTGTGGCCATTTTGGGCCTACAGTTATCGTATCATAAGTCCACAAACTCCACATGGCAAAATACATGGAAGATTTTATTTAAAATTGTACAAGTCATAATATAAATTACATAGGAAGACCCTTGAAAAGGTCTAATGAAGAAATGGCTAATGGAAAAATGTCTATTGTCTAGTCTAAAGCTAAATAATCTATGAAGAACTATACAATTTTTGAAGAACTACGCCAACATGTACATTTGAATTTTCAGCAATAAAAGTAGCACTTCATTCTTCACATATGGTAATTGTGTCATTTGTATTTATTGTTTAATTTCATTTATGTAGTTGTAACTGTACATTCCTGCATTCATAGAATAAAATAATGTTAGTAATAGTTATGCATTTTAGTTATTGAGATAAAGTAAACTAGGGGAGAAAGACTTACACTGTCTTCTAGGAGGTAGGACCCACTCACACAGCCAATCCCTAAGCTCATGCCTCTACAACAGGTTAGAAATAGTTAATTAACCTTAGAATATAAAATAAAGTAAATTGCATTTTTATAAAATATAAAGTTAGAATATATAAATAAAACTAATTACATGAGGATCCTCATCAGTAGGCAATTAGTATTAGTTATCCTCAACAATAGGTAAACTCAACAATAGATAAAGTCATCAATATATTAAATTATTAATAAATAATTATCATATTTACTGCATAAATCATAAATTGCATTATGTTTATATTCCTACATAATTTAATTTTTGTTTATTATATTTTTTGTAAACACCTGAAACTAAAAAGAGATCTGAATTAATCTTAGCATTGATCCCCATGATACAATCTATACTGGATTTCTACTCTTTAAATCTAACCTTGATTTACCCTCAAATTGATAAATTAAATGTAAGCTATTACAATCAATCAAAAACACAAGGAGTTTATTTTCCAGCAATGAAGACATGGCAAAGCATTGAGAAGAGCACAGAGTACTCAAGGCAAAAATCTTGCGTATAACAAACAACTAAACGAAGGTGGTGACAATAGTTTTGTATGACGATGATGAACTCAAAGGGGTGGATAAAAATAATTTAAAATGATATTCATTAGGAGGTAGTGGCAATGAAATAGCGAGAGGATAATTCTGAGAGCCAAACATATTTGAAGCTTGTTGTAGAATATATATTCGATGAAACAAGGTGGGATGCTTCGGTGGACAGTAGCTTGTTGTAGAATATATCTCTAGTGAAACAAGATGGGATGCTACTATGGACAATAGCTTGTTTCAAAACATATCAAGGAGAAACAAATATTTAAACTAAAACATTAGAACATCCTTTAGAAGATATTTCAAAGTTATCGATGATGGATGTAGGGATCAATTATAGGCCAACACATAATTGTGAAGAGAAATGCATGATGAGCATCAGACCCATGTAAGTTTATTAATAATCTCACGTGGCCCACCAAACAAAAGAGACTAGCTGCATTGAAAAGGTGAAGTGTTGGAGTTGAAGAGTGGAGGCTGAGCAGCAACATTATGAATGAAGTTGATACCATTTATGATCAGATTTTGGAGCAGATCTAAGAAAGCATTATACCAGATTTATGGAGTAGTCTTGTGAAGTTTTCAAAGGTTGGTGCCTTCATATTTGAGGTTGGTGCCTCCAGGATATTGATGTCTCCCATAGGTTGGTGCCTACAAATTTGTATAAGGATATTGGTATCTCTCGTAGGTTGGTGCCTATGAATTTGTATAAAGAGATTGGTGTCTCCCATAGGTTGGTACCTATGAATTTGTACAAGGGGATTGGTGTCTCCTATGGGTTGGTGCGTACAAATTTATTGAAGAAATAATAGCAATATTTTGTTGTGGTTTTCTCCCAAAAAGGGTGTTTTCTCGTAAAATTCTTATCTCTTATGTGTGTGGATTTTTGTGCATTGATTCATTATTGTATTCATATTATAGTTATTATTTTGGAAAATAAAATTGTTATATTATATTTTTTACTTCCCCTCTCAATATAAGTGTGTGTTTCTTTAGTGGAAATATGTTGTGGAGTGACAATATAATGATGAATATGCAGAGTGGATTGAAATTGATGATGATGAGATTGATTGATAAATTATGGAGATTGGTGAAAAGAGGATAATGCATGAGGGCTATGGCTAGGTGGCCTATGGGAATGGAATGGGTATGATTTATGGGAATGGAATGGGTATGGGTGGATGGAGGTGTTGAAATGGAAACCACAGAATATTGTGGTACCCAAGATGGACTTTGGCTAATAAATATGGACTGAGTGGAAATTGGTTGAGGCATAGAGTTCACTTGAACTTACTATTGAGCGGTCTACCGCTTCTTTAGAAGGTATGGATGAATATGGAACAGATGATGTGGAATGGGGACAAGTGGAAATGGGAATTACAACTTGATTGGGTTAAATGGGTACTTGTAAAGCAACATTGACTTGTGCTTCATACAAGGGGTTGGTATAGGTGGATACATATGAAGTGCTAGGAGCACATGATGGTTGGGAAATGGATAAATGGGATGAAGGTGCAACTGATGCCTCAAAAGAGGGTTAGTGTACACCTGGGTGAATCTGGATGGTTGGGAAGGAACAAGTTCCTATAGTGAAAAAGGATCTTGATTCAAGACATTATGGATAGGCTTCAAGACATAATTAGCTGATTTGTATAAAGCCTCTACTTTGGCCATGTCTATGTGGGTGATGGCATGGTCAATTGTGGGTGAAGATGATTTATTTTGCAGAAGATATGTGGAGGTGTATTTGTATGAGATATCATTAGCCTCCACAGCATGTGATGGACCCACAGACAAATATGTACAATCTTTCTAAACCACACTGATGGGATTTAGCATAGAAGTGGTAGGAAATGAAGATGAATAGTCCATAGATATATTGTTTTGGTTTAAAGATTTTTTGATTTCTTGTTAATACCATAATCTACTAAACCAAATGTAAATTGTGCTATAAAATAAAATACATAAATGGAAATTCATATAAATCAAATGAAGACAATCAATGCTATGTTTAAAAATTGTCTTACCTAATTCATTAATTATCTCCTTTTAATGTTTTTCCATTTTTTTTATTTTTTTGTGATTTTGTGTGTTTGAATACACTAATCTGAAATTATAATGGGTGAATACTATGACTAGGAATGGGAAACGATATTCTTACTAGTTATGAAATCCAGTAAGTTTGCTCGGGGGTAACCTATGGTGTCTAGGGGCAGAGATTGATGGATGGACATGAAACCCACCATCACCAAATCTCAAGCAATGGTTGGTGATGAAATCCAAACATTACTGTTAAAAATGAATCATGCAGTGTGTGATTCCTTTTAAAAAATTCAGCTTTCTATTGTGCTCTTACAATGTCATAAAATAATTGCTTTCATCAATCTAAATCAGAATCAATATCAAAATATCAAATTTTCCAAAGGAGGTAGAGTACAACGCTTAAGACTGCTCTCTGAATAGAGGGTTCGTCTACTCCTCTACATTGAATCACCAAATGCAGAGCTAATTTTGTTATTTTAAATGTTTTTCCTACTTATATTAATAAAAATATAATTTTCTAATCCTAGGATGCACACTACTTCATGCTTTTAATATTTCATATGCAAACAAAAGATGCAATACACCAGAAAGCATGAATTCTTTTTAAATGGAAATGTGTTATGTGTAAATGTAACTATATGCAAAAACTACTTTAATGTATAAATGCACACTAGAATGATTGTTTATAATAGATATATTATTATGTTCTTTTTAATCAAATATCTAAAAGAAAATAGAAATCGTAAAATATAAAAATACATAAAACAGAGATTAGGGTTTCAAATTAAGCTTACAAAGAAGCCTGCCTATTTTTTCTCTTCTCTGTGAAATGCACCTGGGCACTTGTGAAACATACCTGGGTGTTTCTTGAATATCCCATGAAATCCACAAGGCTTCTATACACCTTCTGCAACTTTTGTGTTGTTCCAAAAATCTAGATTCTGTGAAAATCGCACGATCCGTGCTTCTAAAATCCTGCAAGATGAAACAAAAAACAACAAGTTAGATCACAAGATAAATCAAAGTAAGAAACCATTATGGGGTCCCACAGTGATCACCATTTGTGAAGACAAAAATGAAATACCAAATATAGATAACAAAAAAATGAACAAACAGTGATACAAGAGATTGCACAATAAAACATATCTTATATTATTAATGTCATGTGGATCTCAATACAATCAAATGTTCCCCAAATAGGGGTTTATACTATTTATTATTTTGATACAATGAATACAATATACTAGGGTTCTTTGAAACCCTATCCAATAATGCTTGTGATATCTTCAAAGATCATCTTTGCTCCCAACAGAGGTGAGTGGGCTTCAAATATCCATTGATCGGACCACTCCAAATTAAATAGTTGCTTAATACTTGTATATCTCCATATCTGCATATAGAAGATAAAAAAATAGGGTTAGTAATAACTTTGAGGGTTCTACTGTGTAAGACCTTAAGAAATCAATAAAAACCCTAGCTATCAAATGATAAAACTACATACAAATATGGAAATAATAAAATCAATACAATAACAGAAGATTTACCTTGTAAACTTATCACTTTCTAATGTTTCATTGTCATCATTGTAAGAAACAAGTGTGCAGATGCCTTAGCAACAATCGAGGGTTCACTATTTAAATGAACTAGGTTTTGAGATGCCTACAGGCGCTCTATAATAGTAGGAAGCACCCAAGGACATTTAGGGATGATAGAAAGCATCCAAAGGCACTTGATAATGGAGGGAAGACAACTAGAGGTGCTCAAGAGTGTAGGGAAGCACCCATAGGCACTCAAAAATTATAGGAGATGCCAAGAGGCACTCAAGAACTAAAACAAAATCTGCAAAAGCATATTTGATTAAGCGAAATGTATGACAATGAATGTAGAGGCTACGACGAGCGAGGGGTGATGGTAGGAATGCTTGGATGCTTGAGGATTCCAAAAACTTGAGGGAAATAAAAAACTTAGGGGTTGAGCCATAAAAATGGCTCCTATTTATAATCTCACCTAGGGTACATTAGGGTTTTGACGATATAATTTATGCGATCAATATTAAAACATGATAGTGGGTGGAGATTAAATCTGGGCATGTGGCATGGATCAAGACGGATGAATGGTTGGGATTAAAACAAGATGTATGGCTAAGATTAATTTACATATATATACATATATATATATATATATATATATATATATATATATATATAATATAATATAATATAAAAATATTAATATTAAATATATATTAAACAAATATATATGTGTGTGTGTGTGTGTGTGTGTAAATAATGGGTAAAAATGGTAGGAAGACCTGGATGGATGACAAGTGGTTAGATTTTGGTATTTACAAATATACCTAACTCAAAGGTTAAATTAAAATATATTAAATATATTAAATTCTTAACTGAGTTATCAAGGAATTAATAGATTATAGGCCTAATTTTAATTTAATACAAGTAAAAAATTTAGTAGTGAGGAATGTAAGGATGATTTTTAAAATATTTGGAAGATGAGGGGTTGCCTATTTCTTGTATAAGAGCTTTAGGTAGTATTGCAAAAATATGGGACAAATGCAAATGGTATGGATAAATGTTAGAAGCACAATGTAATTGGGTTGTTGGACTATTTTGCAATAAAGATAAAAACATTAAAGTTGGGGGTTTAAATGCATATGCTCCAACCATGGTTACTCCTCTTGAAAGATGTTGGAAGGACTGTAGAATATTTGTGTTGAACACAATGATGATTCATAATTGTGATCTATGGATTCTTGGGGGTGACTTCAACACAATTCTATCTCCTTTGGAAAATAAGGGTGGTACTCCTATATGGTCTCAATCACTACAATATTTTACTTCATTTATCTATTTAAATAGATTTTGGGATCTTATTCCTTCACGTTTCCAATATACATGGGATAATAGATGGACTAGGCAAACTCATATACAAACAATATTGAATAGATTCTTGTTATCCAAAACTTTATTTCACATAGAGTATACAATCTCTTTACATATTTTATTGCAAACAGGATCAAATCACAAACCCATTCTATTGATATGTGATTTACCCAATAATAGTCATCCAAAACCATTTCACTTCTAGTCTATGTAGCTTCAAGACCTTAATTTATTTTAGATGGTTATATTATGGTAGAATCATATTATTGACTCTCTTATAGAATGTTTACAAATATGGTGCTCAGCATAGGAAGCCTCAATTATGGAAAAAGAGATGTAACCACTTGGTTACATGATTTGAAATTACATGGAAGAATCATCTATGATAATAATATTAAAACAAAGGATCTACTTCAATAAATGGTAATATAGAAATGTCCAAAAATTGGTTTTATCAAAATTAATTTTGATAGTATCAAATGGCATTAACTCAACTAGTTAGATTCCTCAACTTTCAAGAGGGAGACCCAAGTTCAAATATTGTTAGGCGATATATGCTTAAAAGCCAAGTTGTAATAATACTATGTGGTCATGATGTAATATGGGTAGGGCTCATTTGAATTCCATATAATCAATTAAATAAATAATAATTTTGATGGTGCTTCCAAAAAATTTGGGAAAAAATCGATGGAGGTGGTGTTTTTAAAAATAATTAATGCAACTCACTTAGAATCATATGAAATTTCAACCAACAAATATGCAAAGGTTAGGGCACTTCTTACAAGGATTAAAATTGTAATTGAAACATAAATATATTTTATTTAAGGGGGATTCACAAATTAACATTAATTTTATCAACAAACATATGTGGAGATAAGATTAAAAATATTTTTTTTATCGGTTAAAGAAATTATATTACACACGGGTTTTAACAGGGACCTAAAACCTGATTACAAATAGGCTATAGAATCCAAGAGCCCAAAAGAGAACAAAACAGGACATAGTCCTTCAAAATAAAAATACCACTGAGGTTGTCTTTACGACACAAAAAATAGTCCTTTAAAATCAAAATACCGCCAATGCTGTCCCCACGACACAACCAAAACAAAATAGCAAAAACAAAGGGTAACCTTATGTAGAAAATAAAACTACTAGAAAAAAAGACGTTTCAGGCCATAAAGGTGAAGCCTCCAACCGACACACATAGAAATGATATCCTTAGGCTTCTTCATTAGGATTAGCACCCACCTCCTAAATCTCATCATTCAATGTACCCATGTCATCATCCTTGTCCTCGCCTTGGTCATTCATAGGAGTGACAACAACCTTGACGTCCTTAGCAGGGACTTTAACAACATCTTCAAAGAAGGACTTCCTGAAGAAAAATATATTTAGTGCATTGCACAAGTCATCCAGTTGAGATATGCAATTGAAGATAGAATCGATGGTAAACTGTTGCATGCACTGGTCAGGTGTATCCTTTGCATCATCCTCTAAATCAATGATTAGTGATTCCTTTTTTGGACCAAATTCTTTAGATGGACGAAGGAGCAAAAAATGTTTGGCTCACGGGATTCACTCTTGGGTCTTTTCCTCAGCCTATGGATAGTTTCAATCACCTTTTGCTTATTGGCAGAAAGCATAGGAGTGCAAGAGGATTGAGGAGTTTTTTGAGAAGAATTAGGCTTTATGGGGTTAGGCTTAGACTTAGGAGTAGGAGACAAGATGATACCCTAGGGGTAGTGGATGAGCTAGTTCTTATACAGAACAATAAATAGTCCACGGTGAGCAAGCAATTCAGAACCATTTTTCTTTTTCTAATGATTGATGGTATAACTGATGGAATTAAACAATAAGTACGGGATGTTGACTAAATTAACTTCACAAAAATGGTTGAAAAATACAAAATGGAAACTACATAAAACCTTATCAAGGTTGTCAATAGTGACAAACTCCATGATAGGTTTTAACACACTACTCCATGGGAAAGGGATCTCCTTGCGATGAATCCCCATTCAGGATTTTCTACATAGCTCCTTGTATTTAATCTCCTTTAACTCAGCATCCCAATTATATTTTTCTCTGTGTATGGATCTCCCTTTGGCTTGCTGACCAATAAGCTCAACCAAAACTTTAATGTCAACATCATACGTCCTGTTATGAATGGTAACCCTACCATTATCCCACAAACTCAGGAATGTCACAGTAATTTATGGGTCCTCCCCTTCAAATTTCTAGAAAAATGGGAGGAAACCCTTGGTAGAAAGGATACCTTCAACAATTGAGTCCATGCAACATTGGAAGGCTCAATGAAGTTCATGGTTACAACACAGTAACACCTTTGGAGAAGTAGTTGGAGAGGGTAGAGATGGAAAGAGACTGGAGTAGGGCAGGAATAAAAAGAAATAGTCAGGAGTGCAAAAAATGAAACAATCCAACAAATTTCTTGATAGGAATTCCAAATGGGTCAAGGATGGGGAAGTCTACACGAATCGAGGTACTCGTGATAGAAAATGCAATTAAAATTATGAAAATAAAGCATGTGGGAATCCAAACCAAGCACCCACATGATGGAAATAACAGACAAGGGAAATAAATTATAGGGAAGGACACGATGGAAGGAGCCGACATGGATAGAGAAAAGAGGTTGTTGGAAAGGTATAATGAGAGGACAGGGAGACATGGTGGCACAAAATCAAAAGGGAAAAAGGACCATGGGAATGGGAGGGATTAAAATATGGAATGGTGGATGCCAACAAGACGAGGATGGGAAAAGAAATAAACGAGTGGGGAAAAATTACAAAAATTAAAACATAGAAATGCATACAACCGAGGATCAAGGTTGACAAAACCAAAAACATCAAGAAAACAATGAACCAAGGTTGCATTGGAAACAATAGAGAAAGGAATAATTTCAATGGATATGTGTCCTGTTTGAAAAAGGGCTAACTTGCTCCATGTCAACATTGGTTCTACTTGATGATAAAATGTCCTGCTTTATAATAGCCTCCAAAGCCTAAGGAAGACTATTGGTTCAAGTCATCAGATTTTAATAGCGATATTAGCCAAAGTGTCAATTGCTTTATTAATTTCTCTAAAGGTGTGCTAAAAAATTATTTCTTGAAAATTTTTATTAGATATGGGATCTCCTTGAAGAATACCTCTATTACTTAGAAAATAACCTGTAGTAGATCCATTGACAAGCATAGAAAACCATAGAGTGGAGATGCACCCTTTGATTAACTCAACCCATTCAGGATGAAACCCAAACTTCAAAAGGATGGCAACTAAGAAATCCCAATTAAGTCTGTCATAGGCCTTATTCATGTCCAAATTTAACACAAAAGTAGATTTTTGAGCCAGATGAACAGAGTGAAGGGCTTCATGAATAGTAGTGATGATGGACCTACCTTGGATAGAGCTTCCTTGTCTAGAATCAATTATGGTAGGAAGAATATCCCTCAATTTGGATGTGATGGCCTTAGTGAGAATTTTATAAACCATGTTACACAGACTAATAGGTTGAAAGTCGGTCATGGATTTGGCATTAGGGCTTTTGGGAATGAGAGAAACGAAATTCAAATTGAAACCATGAGGGAAATATTTTGATGTCTGAAACTCCCTAATAGAGGAGTAGACATCAGGGCCCACAATGTCCCAAAAAGTTTGAAAAAACTGAGGTAAACCATCAGGGCCAGGAGCCTTATCAAGATACATGGAAAATAAGGTCTGATGGATCTGCTCATCAGAAAAATGGGCTAGGATATTGGAATTTGCATCTTTTGAAACTAGCTAAGGAATGTGGTAGAGCATGAAATTCAGGGTGAGGTTTGAGGGTGGCATGTTCTCACCAAGAATATTGGTGAATAAATTACTTCTCTAATTTCCAGGATATCGGACGTAATGGATCCATTATTTTTAGCCAACTCCTTTATTCTATTGTGACTTATGTTTCTCATAGTGGAAGCATGAAAAAAATTAGTGTTTGAATCCCCTTATTTGAGCCACAAAGCCCTGGATTTCTATTTCCAAAAGGTTTCTTCACAAGCCAGTATATTATGGTATTCTGCTAGGATGCCTCTTTCCTCAGCTCGAATTTGCTCATCACACTGACCTGCCTGAATTTTATTCTCTATGGAAATAAGCCTATCCTCAATAGATTGTTTGATTTCAAAAAAAAATCCAAAATCTTATTTGTTCCATATTTTAAGATTTTCTTTAACATGCTTTAATTTCTAGGCAAGACAGAAAGAAGGGCATCCTTGGCCAGCCTATTGCCACCATTGTGATCTTTTGTGTCTAAGGTCAGGATGTTGAATCCACATCACTTCGAATCTGACAAGTGGCGCATCTTCTTTTGTGTGCAGAGGTGTCTCCAATGTCCTTATAACCCTTATCTTACCAACAAGTGCAAGTTATTTCCAATTTGTTCCAACACTCTCGAATGCTTCTTCCTTCTTGCCAACGAGTTCAAACTGTGATATCCAAACACTACCTCTAGTAGGCATTGCAGTGGTGTTTCTATGGGACTCCAAGGGTGGATTTAGATGCTCCTTCTTGACAGACGATTCATGATTCCTCCAAGCTTGATCTTGGGTATTGCACCTTATACCTTACCCTTTTATGCTTTTAATATTCTATCTAGAGCACTACCTTTGCAATGTGTAGTAGATAATAGCTAACGTGGATAAACGATAACTTCTTTGTGATATCTTTCTTGTGTTATGCAATAGATAACAACTCTTATATAATTATCTTGTGCTTTAGGTTTCTTGCTATGGATGCTCTACTTCATGGCCAATGGGAATGTCTTTGGACACCGTATTGTGAGCCCTTTGTTAGCTCTTCTTCCTTGCTCAAATAGTGCCCTTCTATTGGCTGCTTTGTGACAAGTCTTGTTGGCATTGATGTATCCTTAAGACCTCAAAATTTTGTCCTCTTTTGTTACGTAGGACAAGAGATTATGGTGTAAGGAATTAATGTAAATAGATTTACAATAGTTAGAATAGAATACCTTGATTTTGCACCTCTGTTTGAGATCTTCAAATCTCTTCTTGCAATATTTCTTTTTTTATTATTCTGATGGTGGCTTCTTTGTACTATTCCTTCTAGGCAAAGGATGATTTTATGGTGTCTTCTTTACTAGACAACTCTCTCATTTTATTGGTTAATCTAACAATGAATCCAAGCTAATAACCATCCAACTAATATGCTCTTAGAATGACTTAATATTGCACTAATTTTTACTTTCACTGAAAAAACCTTAGTGCACTTCTAATAAGCTTTAAGAGTAACTAATATAGTGCAACTAGAATCTTATTATTATTTCTTTAAGAGTAACTTGTAATATGCACTAATGATAACTCAAATATTTCACAAATGCTCTATAATCTCTGCAATATAATCTCATCTTATTTGTTGTAACTAGATAATAGGAAGATATTTTTCTTTTTGTTGAAATATATCCAACTCCTATTTTAATGTGCAGGTAATAACCTTAAAAGAATCTTTATGCACTCTCTTGAAGACTATAATATGAGATCTTCTCCTTATAAATTTTATTCTAATAAGGTGCTTAATTAAACTAAGTATCAATCTGAATATGAGTGTTCAATTAATGAACCCTTTGCACCTAAGTTGATTACCTTTAACTATCTTTGAAGATGATGTAGATATTGATGAATATATTCACCAATTTGTTGTTTAGAATGGTAGTAAATAGCAGCTATGAAACCTTTAGTATTTTGTTGTAGATTTAGCAAACCCGTATCTTCAAAATATTCCTTCTTAGTTATAAAAGGTAATCTCTAAATCTCTTGGATTTGGTAGTCTTATTATGTCTATGTTCTCCTTCAACCTCCTTGTCGAATTTTGACTTCGAACAAGACCTTCTCAAGAATCTAAAAGTCTTGAGGTCTTCACTAGTCTCCTATGAAATTCGATAAACTTGTCAAATTCTTCTCCTTTGGGCTTGTTGTTGGATGATGACAATTGTCCCAATTCCTTCATAGGATCTCCTTGATAATGAATTTCTCCAATGATTTCTTCTAGGAACTCCTTTAAGAAGGTTCACCAAGCATTTTCCTTGTTTCTCCTTGAGACCTCTCCAAGGTCTTTCAATCTCGTAGCTTCTTTTATCTTCTCAATGAGACTTTTTCTTCAAACTTCTATTGTGGAAGTTTGGCAATGAGATCTCCCTCTCACATCTATGAAATTCGCTACTTCAAGAACATGACTTCTGCTAGTCTTTCTCTATGTCTTCCAAAACTGGAAGTTCTTCAATGGTATCTCTTTAGCTTCTCAAGCTAATTTCTTCTTCTCCTTTAGTATGAAGTATTCAATCTTCAACGGAGATCACCAACCTCCTCTCTTCACTAGGACTCTTCTCTAGAGTCTCTTCAATATGCTACTTGCATTTTTTCAATGGAGATGACCAACCTCCAATCTTCTCTTGGGCTCTTCTCTAGAATCTCTTCAATCTTGTAATTTTTCAATGGAGATCACCAACCTCCAATATTTGATAACTGGGAGTTCTTTAACGGGACCTTCTATGGGTCTCTTTAGCTTCTTCAGGCTTATTTCTTCAATTTTTTATTTTTAGTCTTCGATGGAGATCACCAACCTCCTATATTTTTTTAGACTCTTCTTTGGAGTCTCTTGAATCAACAATATGACTACTATGGCCTTTTATCCTTCTGCAATGCATAGGTCTGCAACAGGACTTTCCTTAGGTTCCTAGAATCTCCTCTTCTTATATTTGTTGCTTCTGGCACTGGATTGATTCTAAAGATGTTATTCTTCCTATATCTTTGTAGGAAGCTTTCCAACTTTATTCGAATCTCTTTTTTCCCGCAACAAAATATTAGGATTGTAATGGAAGAAATTCTAAATGATGAATCTTCACTAGTTGATTTATCAATATAGTGGAATGAATGCTAAGTCATAGTCTTCATAAGTTTTTCTGCAACTTTGTGGAAAGACTCTAGCCAAATGCAATCTCATAAATTTTGGAACTAAGATTTGCTTCTCTCCTCTCAATCTCTCCTATGGCTCTCCCTATTTTTATTTGATCTACTGTGGCTCTAATACCACTATTAGCTTTTGATAATGTATGATATGAGAGAAACTAATCACAAGATGTAAGATATGCAGAAAAATAAGATAATAGAATTCCACAAGAATGCTAAAATATGCTATTAATGGAAAGTTGCGAAAATAGTACCATGCAATGTAATGGAAGGAAATGAGCACTCAAAAACTCTAATGGAAACTACATTGTACCTAATCTCTACTATATTTTTATATACACTCTCTTCTATGGGACCTATATATAAGAAGATAAGTTACTTGACCCTTACTCTTTCTATCTTTCTTGTGACTCATGTACAAGTGGACTCGTATATTTACATCATTGCACATTGACACTTGTGCATTTATTACTTCTTCCTCAAGTAACTACTTAACCTAAGATAAACCCCTTATCTAAAATGTACCCAAGGTGGTACATTGACATGTACCCTAATAATGTATTATACTCCAGTAAGAGTTTATTTTCCCTTTAGAAAATGAAATACTAAAACAAGAGATAGGGGAATCGATAACAGTCTTCATCATATTATCTCAACTAACACGGTTCATAGGTAGAAAGCTTTCTCCGTCATATTATCTCCGCTACCACGGTTCATAGGTAGAAAAATTTGCTCTTCAATATCCAAGAGAAAAATAACTTAAACATAATTATGAAAATCAAAATTGACATGAAAATAGCAAAAATGATTATAAAAATAGAAAAAGTTTTCTTTTCATACATATTACAATGAATTAACATTATGCAAATTAAATATTAATACTCAAATAAAACACATCTCAAATAAAAGTATTTTAATGCATTCAAAATTCAAATATTATGGTATTGCTTGTAATATAACAAAATTACAAACAAAAAAATGTCATTAAAAATCATTCTTCTAATAGGAAACTTTAAAAGATATTAAGCGTTTTCTTATAACAAAGGGCGATAACCTAAGCCCAATTTGAGGACAAAAAGCTAGAACAGGGTATTTAATACTAGTCTTGTTGTGCTATATATGTATAAATATATTTAGAAATTTGGGGTTGTGCTAAGATGACCCAACTATTGAATGTATTGGTCCAAAAAGTGCAGAAATTAATTGTTCTGTGCTTTAGCCCGAAATATGGGGAAAATATACAGACATTCTCGGTATTTAACCTCATCATCAAAATTAAATGTGTACCATCTATGCTTTAAGCTTGTTAACTGCATAAGTTATGATCTAAGTTCGAATTTATTAAATTTTATCATGCAACAAATTTAATTGATCTCAGTCCAAATAAAATCATATAAAATCAATAAAAATAAAGTAAAATTAATTAAAATATAATATTTTGTCGATATTTTTTTTTTTTTTTTTTTTCATTTCGATGTCATTTGTTGTTGTGCTGGTAGCATTTTTGCATTATTTTATTATTTTTAATTATAAGTTATTTTTTATTTTTTTCTTTTTTGCTTATGAATAAGGGATTGTGCTTAGGTCTTCGCCTTTGATAAATTATAATTCTCTTCTTTAGAGTTTGAAAGTTTACAAACAAACTCAATTCTCATTTCAAGTGAGTTGTTATAATAGTTAGATACTTGCATCAATTTTCAAAAAATGTTTGAATTTTTGAATTTAATTTAATTTAATTTAATTTTTTTATATTTTTTTCAATTTTTTGTGTGAATACAAATATTTCAAAATTCAACATCCTTCTTTTTGACATTTTTTTACAACATCCTTCTTTTTGACATTTTTTTACAACACCCTTCACAATATCAAATTTTCACCTCTTTCAATTTTTTGAGTGAATACACATATTTCAGAATTCAACATCCTTCTTTTGACATTTTCTTACAACACCCTTCACAAACTTTGTAGAGTAATATTTTTGAAACTTTGCACTATTATTGTCTATTTTACCAGATCTAGATTGCTACTTTCCTTTTTGAAGCATAGTTGCAACCACAAAAGTTGTAATAAATTTATATGAAAGCACATTACTGTTATAAAATAAAACAAATATTACAAATGGAAAACATTACAATAAATCTTAATTGTTGTTTGATTCAAGCAATCAACATTTTCTTGTTAGCTTCAGCTAAACTTACTCTAACCAATGAAAAGATAATTTAACTTCACAATCCTCAATTAAAACTCCTCTATTGGCTAGCCTATCTGCACATTTGTTGCATTACCTTAATATATGTGAAAACTTGATTTCTTCAAACTCTAGACCAAGGTCTTGTATTTCCACAATTATCTCTTATATGTTCCATGGAACCTTTGATTTTATTAAAATTGAATATATTACTATTAATTAATCACCTCCCATTCATATTTTATTCCATTTCATTTGTTTGCATATTTTTAACCCTTCCAAAGTCTCCCAAGCTTCAACTTTATTATTTTTCTTAAATCCTCTATTGAAAAAGTAATAAAGGAAAATATTTCCTATATTATTTCTAATTATTCTTCCTCTTACTTGTCTTGGATTTTCTTTAGATGCTCCATCGAAATTCAATTTGACCAACTCCACATCTCGTGGTTTCCACTTCATATTTTATCTTTTTATTTTTGTTTCTCTCATACTCAACGTCATAACTCCATTTGATGACTTGAATCCATCAATGAAGGCTCTCTGCTTCTAGATTAGAGATTGGATGAGTTGATAGGGTTGATTTATAATCCTCTGTAGCTAAACAAATCTTCATTTTCATTACCTCTAAACTGCATTTCTTTCCTTTAAATATTCTTCTACTCCTTTCGAGCCAAATAGGCCAAAGTATTGTATCTTTTGATATATCTCAAATTGTCTTTAAAGCCTTGCTTTTAAAAGTGCTTTGCCATTGCTTTAACCATTCTTCAATTCTTCCATTCATCCCATGCATTTACCAAACATATTAAGAATCCATTGCCATAATTTTTGGATAATTGAGTAGTGTCCCAAGAGATGGTCTAAACTCTTCTTCTTTTTACAAAGAACACATTTTGAGGGGTCATGAAAACCCCTTTTCATAAGGTTATCCCAGGATAATTTTTTTTGACTTGTTAGGCAAACAAACATTTTGACTTTAAGAATGCTCGGGTTATTTCAAATATCTCTCCATATTCTTGTGATATTCCTATTTTGCTAGTGCTTTACATTATATCCACTTCTTGTTGTGTATTCTCATGAGCTATTCAATTTCTAAATCAAATTATCCTTGACTCCCCTCATAATAATAATTGTAGTTATCTTTCTCCTCAATTGTCTCCTAACGTCAATGTCTTGTGTGTTGGAAATTTTGAGTAGTTGTGTTGTCATTGATGTCAAGATTCAATGCTAGTGATTTCAAAAGTCAGTGCAAGGAATTGGTAAAAGGAGGGTTAAAATATTTATATTTTAACCCCAAGATATTTGATTTAAAGTCTCACATGATTGGTCAAAAGGTTGGCTAAATACCCCTAAAGGAAGAATATACCTAGGCCCAAAGGAAATAATATTATAATATTTTTTATTATAATACTAAAGATGGTCAGATAAGGTCTAAGGGTGAAAAAGGAAAATACCTAGGCCTAAAGGAAATAATATTATAATATTAAAGGTGGTCAGATAAGGTCTAAGGGTGAAAGAGGAAAATACCTAGGCCCAAAGAAAATAATATTATAATATTTATTATTATAATATTAAGTGTTAAAATAATGCCTAAGGTTATTTATAAATTATTTATAATATTTATATTATAAATTAATTTATAAAATAAATTAATTAAACCCTAAGTTAAGTTTGGGTGCAAAAACATTTAAATAAATTTTTCCATGCTGACGTCGAGCAAAAATAAGATATGGTATTTATACCATATGGTTTGGATGCAATAAGGTAAGTCTCCAAATTATTGCATGTGCGAATATTGGTTGAGGTTTTGATGTGAATTCATGAGCGCATAAGGCAAGAGGTTTTTTATTTTTTAAAACCAACAAAAACATGGAAGGATAAAAGGACTAAGTCTCAAAGCCTTATCACCAACTACGTGTTTGGGCTAGTGGCAAGGCGTGGCTATGTAAAGCATTGGGCAAGCGAAGGTCTCATGTTTGCGTCTTGACGATAGCAAAAGGGATAAAGCATTTTGTTTTGGTTTTGGCACAAAGCAGAGGAATAAAGCACACAAGGTGCTTTAGTGTTTCGAGTGAGTGCCTAGCTCACATGACGGTTAGGCCGTGGTTAGGGTGCTGGCGGTAGCGCGATAGGGGATTGAATCCAACCGAGGCAACCCACACAAAAGGTTTTGAAGACATATCTCCATCAAAAAAAAAGGTATGGGTACATCATCCTTTGATTAGAGTGCAGTTGAATTGAATATTGTGAAATGCAAAGGTGGAGTGAAAATGATTTTTTGATAAGCATTGTTGGAAATGTTTGAGTGCGTTTTATATGTATGATTGGTGAATGTTTAGAGAACATTTGAGATAGAGATTGAATATTATTGAGTAGGGTTTGAGACCCATATTGTGTGTTGTTGGATGTAGTGTGAAACACTTGGCTAGGATTTGTGAGCAAGTTGTGTTTCATTGGTTGAATGATTGAGTGAAATTCTTGAGCATTGGTTTTGAGTGATATTAAAAGTGAATGTGCAAACATTAGAAATCATATTTGTAAAAGCGACTGACATAATTATTGAGTAGAACATATTGAGTCCTTGATAGAATACATTATTCTCTATATGTTCCAGAGGTTAAATGAATTTTGAATAGAATATGTCTAAACTACTTCAAGCTAAAAGGAATTAATTTGAAGATTAGACAAAGCCATTGATAGAATTGTGTGCATGATTTGAGATTGATTGAGCATATCTTGTGAGCTATTTTGAGCATGTGTTTGAACATATTTGAGTAAACTTTTGTGAAAGCTTAAGGATAGATTTGAGGTAAGTCTTTATGAATACTTGTAGGCAGATTTGAGGTAAGTCTTAGTGAAGACTTGAGAGCAGAGTTTATTTGTGATAGGATCAACCTTTGTGTTAAGGCTTGAGGATATATTTGAGGACAGAGTTTATGTAGATTTAAGAGCAAATTTGTGCTAGACTTGAGACAGAGTTAGAGCAAATTTGTACTAGATCAAGGATAGTTTTTGGTGTATATTTAAGACAAAGTTGAGAGCAAGCTTTGGAGGTGACAAAGGAGAGGAGAGTAGTCTCCAGTGAATAGAGATCTATTAGTCAAGGTAGTGAATACAAAGGTCTTCTGAGTGAGGACAAAGGTCTTCTATGGAGAGAGATCCACAAGCCAATACAGTGGGGACAATAGTATTATATAAAGTCATCAGCCAAAGCAGATGAGGAGTTGTATTATGGATAGAGATCCACGAACCAGAGCAAGGGGAAAGAGTTCTCCTATGGAGTGTGATCTACAAAGTAGCTGGGAAGATAGAGTTCTTCTGTGGAGAGATATCCATGAACCAGTTGAGGAGAAAGAGTTCTTCTAGGTCAAGTTCCACAAACTAGAGAAAAGAAGAAAGATTTCTCTTATGGATAGAGATCCACAAATCAGAGCATTAAGAGATTGGTGTCTTCTTTGGACAAAGTTCCATAAACATTGTAATAGGAAAGTGATTCCCAAGAGATTTGTTGAGAAAATTTAGTAGAAATATTTTCTCCATGAGTAGCCCACATTGGGTAAACCACGTTAAATTGGTGTCTCTATTATGTGTGATTATTTGTGTATTGCTTTGATTACTGTTGTTGATATTGACATTGATATATTGGATAATATTGTTTGAGAAAGAAAAGTAAAAGTTGGTCTTATACTATTCACCCCCCCTCTCAATATAAGCTTATGTTCTTTAATTGGTATCAAACCAAGTTCCTTCAAAAGAGTTTAATAGCTTGAAATAAAATCTTACAGGAACACAGATGGATTATCAGAGTGGATCTTTAAGAAATAAGGCACCATTGTTTGATGGAAATAATTATGCATTATAGAGTGTAAGAATGAAGATTTATCTAATGACATAAGGAAATAACATATGGCAAGAAATTGAGGATGGGTACACACCACCAGCTACTCCTCCTACAGATAAATATGGTAAGCTCCTACATCTAAATAATTCAAAAGCAATGAATGTAATCTTAAGTGGTTTACGTCAATCAGAGTTTGTAAAAGTTATACATTGCACATAAACAAAAAATATTTGGGAAAATTTGAAGAAAACATATGAGGGAGACAAAAAGGTCAAGATGGTAAAATTGCAAAATCACAAAAAAACATTTGAATATTTGAAGATGAAGGATGAGGAAGACATTGCTACATACTTACTTCATGGGGATGAGGTTGTTAACTCCATGCAAGGACTTGGGTTTAAAGTTCAAGAATCAGATGTCTATAAAAATATTTTAATGTCACTTCCTAAGAGGTATAGTGAAAAGGTTTCAACCATAAAAGAAACAAAATATATTGAGACTTTGACTAGGGATGAGTTACATGGAACTCTCATAGCTTTTGAGATGATAATAGGAAAGGATCATATTCCCCATAAATAAGCAATATTTAAAGTAGCAAAGAAGACAAATGATAAGAAGACAGATTCAAGTGATGAGTTATCCAATGATGAAGAAGCAAACTATGGTAGAAGGAACAAGGACACAAGAAAGCACAAAGGTACAAAATCAATTAATTGTTTCAAATGTGGTAAATATGGTCACTATGCATCTGATTGTCCAAAATTTGAAAGTAGCAGTGGTGAAGAGAAACAGGATCATAAGAATAGGGAAGCAGAAAAATACAATTATCAAAAGAAAAACAGGGATGGATAAGTCAAGCAAGGAAAGAAGTTTTTTCAAAGGCATAAGAAGAGTTTTTATGTTGATAAGATAGAAAATATTTCAAGTGATAGTGATGGAACATCCTCAGATAATGAAGAGGAAATTCTATTTCTAATAGTAGAAAAAGAAGATGCTATAAAAGAAGCAAAAAGGAGACCAATAATATTCAAGTGTTTCAATTATGGTAACTTTGGTCATCTTGAAGATCGATGTACAAGAAATGGGTTCAGTTTTAGTGAAGATGAATATGAAGATGCTCTTGAAGATCTAGAAGAAGAAAGTCTCTTTTTGGAAATAGAAGAAGAAATAAGTGCTTCTATTGAATATAAATCAAGAAATAATGAAGATGCTCTTGAAGATAAAAAGGTAGAGGAAGAATAAAAAATGAAGAGGAAGAAGAAGTTGATCTTGAAGGTGAGCTTATTTTTGCTCTTAAGGAATTAAGAAAGGTAAGAAAGTAGAACTCAAAAATCAAGATTCAATTTTAGGAATGTGATGAAGAGAAAGGAAAGCTTATACAAGATCTGATAGATTCAATATCTAAGACAATAAGACTTAAAAAGAAGTTAAAGGCAAAAGTCTTAGAATGTGAAATATTAGAGCATGAGGTAGCTTCACTAAGGAAGAAAGTGTAAGAGTCTAAAGACAAGCTACACAAGTTTGGGAGAAGCTCAAATACCTTGGATAATATCATCAAGGTACAAAAATCTTCATCAAACAATACAGGACTTGGTTTTGAAAAAAACAAAGAGAATGAGGAGAGGAGTCAATCTCAAGCTCCAAAGAAGAATAAGCTTCAAATGAAGAGAGTGGAAGAGAAAGTGAGACTTATGAGGATAAGTTGGAAAATAGAAAATTCAACAAGGAAAGGAACAATCCACAAATAAGGAACAAATAAAACATAAAACATCATAGGGAAGAAAGGACTAAGAGACCAATGGGTTCAAGGCAATATTTCTTCAATGGATGTTGCTTCTCATGTCACAGGTTTGGTCACAAGGCTATGCAATGCAGGACACATGAAAGACAGGGGCATGGTTTCACTAATAGAAATTTTAGAAATGGGCATCTCTTTCAAGGGTATTGTCACTCTTGTAATTAGTTTGGTCATAAAGCAATTAATTACAAGGTTCATGATAGGAATGGATATGGCTTCACCAAGAGGAACTTCAAGACATTTGCACCTTCAAGGAACCACAACATTAAGTGTTATAAGTGCAATAATATTGGGCATATGTCTAAGTGTTTTGGAGCAAATTTTTTAGATACAAGCAGGAACACTCAAAGGAATCAGAAGGATCAGTTGAGGAAGAAGGTGGACAAAGGAAAAGAGCAGTGTATGTTGGGAGTAAAGATACTCTCACCCCAAAATTAACCGCCTCAAGGAGAGGAGGTAAGGATGGGACTGAGCTAAGAGTCTTATATTTAGCCCCAAAGGTGGCCCTTTACCATTAATGACAAAGGGGGAGAGATTTGATTTAGGGGGAGAGCATTTAGTCAGGGGGAGCAGAATTGAAAAAAGAAAAAAATGGTTAAGGAAAAAGGGTTGCCATCAATGACAAATGGGAAGATTGTTGGAAATTTTGAGTAGTTTTGTTGTCATTGATGTCAATATTTAGTGTTAGTGATGTCAAAAGTCAGTGCAAGGAATTGGCAAAATGAGGGTTAAAATATTTATATTTTAAACCCAAGATATTTGGTTTAAAGCCTCACATGATTGGTCAAAAGGTTGGCTAAATACCCTTGAAGGAAGAAGATACCTAGGCCCAAAGGAAATAATATTATAATATTTTTTATTATAATATTAAAGGTGGTCAGATAATGAAAAAGGAAAATACCTAGGCCTAAAGGAAATAATATTATAATATTTTTTTATTATAATATTAAAGGTGGTCAGATAAGGTCTAAGGGTGAAAAAGGAAAATACCTAGGCCTAAAGGATTAGAATATTTATTATTACAATATTAAGTGTTAAAATAATGCCTAAGGTTATTTATAAATTATATATAATATTTATATTATAAATTAATTTATAAAATAAATCAATTAAACCCTAAGTTAGGGTTGGGCGCAAAAACATTTAAATAAATTTCTCCCATCGGCGTCGAGCAAAAATAATATATGGTATTTATACCATATGGTTTGGATGCAACAAGGTAAGTCTCCGAATTATTGCATGTGCGAATATTGGCTAAGGTTTTGATGTGAATTCGTGAGCGCATAAGGCAAGAGGTTTTTAATTTTTAAAACCAGCAAAAACGTGGAAGGATAAAAGGACTAAGGCTCAAAGCCTTATCACCAACTACGTGGTTGGGCTAGTGGCAAGGCGTGGCTATGTAAAGCATTGGGCAAGCGGAGGTCTCACATTCGAGTCCCGATGGTAGCAGAAGGGACAAAGCTTTTTGTTTTGGTTTTGGTTCCAAGTGGAGGAATAAAGTGCACAAGGCGCTTTAGTGTTTCAAGTGAGCATCTAGCTCACACAGTAGTTAGACCGCAGCTAGGGCGCTAGCGATAGTGCAACAGGGGATCGAATCCCATCGAGGCAAGGCGTGCAAAAGGTTTGAAGACATATCTCCATCAAAACCAAATGTATAGGCACATCATCTTTTGATTAGAGTGTGGTTGAATTGAATATTTTGAAATGCAAAGGTGGAGTGAAAAGGATTGTTTGATAAGCATTTTTGGAAATATTTGAGTGAGTTTTTATATGCATGATTGGTGAATGTTTAGAGAACATTTGAGATAGAGATTGAAGATTATTGAGTTAGGGTTTGAGATCCATATTATGTGTTTTTGGATGTAGTGTGAAACACCTAGCTAGGGTTTGTGAGCAAGTTGTGTTTCATTGGTTAAATGATTGAGTGAAATTCTTGAGCATTGGTTTTGAGTGATATTGAAAGTGGATGTGCAAACATTAGAAATCAGATTTGTGAAAGCGACTGACTTAATGATTGAGTAGAACATATTGAATTCTTGATAGAATACATCATTCTCTATTTGTTCCAAAGGTTAAATAAATTCTGAATAGAATATGTCTAAATTACTTCAAGTTAAAGGAATTACTTTGAAGATTAGACAAAGCCATTGATAGCATTGTGTGCAAGATTTGAGATTGATTGAGCATATCTTGTGAGCTATTTTGAGCATGTATTTGAACAAATTTGAGTAAGCTCTTGTTAAATCTTAAGACCAGATTTGAGTAAGCTGTTGTGAAAGCTTAAGAACAAATTTAAGCTAAGTCTTTGTGAAGACTTGTAGGCAGATTTGAGGTAAGTATTAGTAAAGACTTGAAAGTAGATTTGAGGTAAGTCTTAGTGAAGACTTGAGGGTATATTTGAGGCAATTATTTGTGAAGACTTGAGAGCATATTTGAGGCAAGTCTTAGTGAAGACTTAAGAGCATATTTGAGATAAGTATTTATGAAGAATTGAGAGTAGATTGAGCAAGTTCTTGAGAGGACTTGAGAGCAGATTTAAGGCAAGTCTTGGTGAAGACTTGTAAGAAGATTTGAGGCAAGTCTTGGTGAAGACTTGAGACAACATTGAGTAGAGTTGATTGATTAATTTGTTCAAGCTTTGTGTTAAGGCTTGGGGAAAATCTAAGCAGAGTTTATTTGTGATAGGATCAAGTTTTGTGTTAAGGCTTGAGAACATATTTGAGGATAGATTTTAGTTCATATTTGAGAGTGGATTTGTGCTTAGACCTGAGATAGAGTTAGAGCAAATTTGTACTAGATCGAGGATAGTGTTTGGTGCATATTTGAGACAGAGTTGAGAGCAAGCTTTGGAGGTGATAGAGCAGAGGAAAGTAGTCTCTAGTGGATAGAGATCCATTAGCCAGGGATAGTGAAGACAGAGGTCTTTTGAGTGAGAACAGAGGTCTTCTATGGAGAGAGATCCACAAGCCAGTGCAGTGGAGACAGTAATCTTCTAGAAGGTCATTAACCAAAGCAAAGGAGAAGGAGTTCTCCTGTGGATAGAGATATATGAACCAGAGCATGGAAAAAGAGTTCTCATATGGAGTGTGATCCAGCTAGGAAGATATAGTTCTTTTGTGGAGAGAGATCCACGAACCAGTTGAGGAGAAAGAGTTCTCCTGGATCAAGTTCTACAAACCACATAAAATGAGAAAGAGTTCTCCTATGGATAAAGATCCACAAATCAGAGCATTAGGGGATTGGTGTCTCCTTTAGATAGAGGTCCATAAATATTGTAATAGGGAAGTGATTCCCAAGAGATTTATTGAGAAAATTTAGTAGAAATATTTTCTCTGTGGAGTAGCCCACATTGGATGAACCACATTAAATTGGTGTCTCTATTGTATGTGATGATTTGTGCATTGCTTTGATTACTGATGTTGATATTGTCATTGATTTATTGGATAATATTGTTTGAGAAAGAAAAGTAAAAGTTGGTCTTATATTGTTCACCCCCCATCTCAGTATAAGCTTGTGTTCTTCATTGTGTACTTGGGAAAAAAAATCTTCCTTCCATTTGTATCTTCCTTCCCAATCCTTGTACAAAATGTTTGAAATTCTATCACCATATTTGTCTTGAAGTAATCTCATCCATGGTTTCAAAATTAGATCTAGATTGAGTGGTTTTTTATCACACCAAGTATCTAGCCAAATAGAATTTTTTCCTCCAATTTCTACCACTCATATTAGACCTTTAATTCCATAGAGCAAAATCGTTTGGTAGTGAGAATGCCATAAATATTAAACTTGGGTCACTGGGCTCAACATATTTACTTAGAAGAATTATTGCCTATTAAGCTTGGGTCATTGGACTCAACATAATTTTTTGTTTGTTTGTGGAAAACATCCTTTTTAGGGTGCCACTTTCGGGTAAGACCCAAGGAGGCAGGGGTATCTATTTTACCAAAATTGCCCAGGGCTTGCACTTGGCCTACCCCCTTTGGCACACTCAAGGAGCATGCCTAAAACAACAAAAACAAACAAACACAAACAAACATAAAAATACAAACAAATACATAAACACAAACACACAAAAACAACAAAAAACCAACAAACAACAACAAAACACAAAAACAACAAACCATACAAAACACAAAAAAACAAAAACACAAAAAACAACAAAAACAACAAAAAGACAACACAAAAACAAAACACAATAAAAAACAATAGAAAAACAAAAAACAACACAAACACACACATCGAAAATTTAAATTGATGGAAAAAACAGATTACATCTTCGACCTTTTTAGGCCACCATGCCTTTTAACCAAGAATCACCACAAAACATAAGAATGATCTTTCTGAGCTGGGGAGCTGAAATACTGACTGAACCAAAGAGAAGCTAATACAAAGTAAAAAGGAACTAGGTACCTCTAGTACAAGAGCCATCCAGATAAAGGATAGAAAGAAGAGCATCACTGATTTGCAAAGCCCACCATTTGGGAGGTTGGTCGTAGAAAGTAAGATCACCTTTGTCCAACGCCCAATTAGCTAAAGCATCAACAATCCTATTCTATTCTCTGACCACAGGATTGTATTCAACTTTCAGAAAGTCCATTTGGATTAATTGAATCTTCTCAACAATTATTTGTATTCTTCAATCCGCGTTATGATTCTTAGGAGTCTTCAACAAATTTAATTATGACTTAGGAGTCAGATTCAACCAGCACCTTTTGCCATCCAACCTTGGTAGTCTCACGAAGGCCTGTAAGGATATCATACCCCTCAGCAAGGTTATTGGAAAGGATATCCAAATTCTCAGAAAAAGTGAAAACCAAGAAACCATTTGAAAGAAAGGTTATTGGAAAGGATACCCAAATTCTCAGCAAAAGTGAAAACCAGAGAACCATATAAAAGTTTGTCAATTCCTTCCGCACTAGCTTTTCCAGTGTTCCTCCTCGAGGCTCCATCTGTATTAACTTTTCCAAAATCCTTAGGAGGAGGTTGTCAATTCCTTGTTCTATCCATCTTTCGATTATTCACATTCTCTTTAAATTGGTTTCTAATAGTAGAGTGAATCTTCAATCTTTGCGTAACTTGATCCCATCATTGGTGGGAGTTCTGAATGATTAAGGAGTTGTTAAACTGATTCAATTAAGTTGGCAATGATCTTTTGCCAAATGTAACGAATATTATTTTCTTTTTTATTTGAAAATCTGATTGTTTCTTTCCTTCTAAATATTAAATATTCCAATAAATAAAAATAACACATATTTACATTTAACAAAATTATATGAACAAGTATAAACCTTACCTTCAAAGTTCTTGCTCCGATGAAGAAATTCCAAGAACGAAGGATTCTTATAAGAAAAGGCCGGGTAGCAATTAAAATTTTTAAGGAAAAGCCCTTGTTGAAAGTAATACAAAGAACATCCTAGGAAATTTTCTGTTTGGGAATGTCTTCCGCATATCCTGATGACATTGGTCCTTGCATAGTGATTGCTGATGTTATCATCTTTCACCTAATATCAGTCCTACTCATGGTTTCTCATTTAGCATTCCAGGGTATTTGAGCTTTTGATGGACAAAATTTGTAACAAATTGCTGCTATATTTGTAACACGTGTTATATGAAACTATATTGACAATGTAGTTATTGGATTTTTCAAGTCCGTATGTACCTGTACCACAAATATTGCTGCTCTATTTGTAGCGCATGTGTGTTATATGAAACTATATTCCCAATGTAGTCATTGGTTTTTTCAAGTCTGTATGTACCTGTACCACATGGTTCATTCCACTTTTACTTTTATGGTTTTTTAGTTGTGATATGGAATTGAAATCGGTTTTATTAGTATTATATTACATTATAACCATGTTACCATGGTATTTCAACAAACCACAGTGATATTTGACAATTTTGCATATATTAATAAAATTTGAACCTAAGTCTCCACTTTTTAACCACCTGAATTCATGTTACTTAATTCAATATTAAAATTCATCCATAAAATTGAAATATTAATTTATAATGCAAAATTGCTTTGTCTCTAACTGCTAGCTTCAAAGCCATTGGGCTTATGCCTCAAACCCCCGTGCTGCTTGCCTTAAATCCCATGGGCTGTAATTTTGTATTTTAACTTTAGATCATTTGTATAATTCTTCCATAATATTGTTGCTAGGTGTACACTACCTAGTTCCATATTAATGTATAATTATAATGTTATCTCATAAAGGTGGTTATTGATGATTTGATTTATCATTATGATACAATCTTCGTGTTCCTGAGGCATCATGCAGCATGAAAAAAATTGTTCTTGTCTTAATCCGTCGAGGAAATTTTTAGAGAATAGTTCCAGCTAGAGAGACATCTTAACCTGATAATGGTTCATTCGTAAATGAGTTCTTCAATAGATATATATGCCAGTGCACTCTGCAATGTATAGAGTAATCTATTGTTCTGTCAGTCTATTTTGTTGCTATGTTCCTTGACGTTTTTGGGACGGGCACGGCAGGAGATGTTGGGATGTATTATCAAAACAGCAGTCCTCGAAGCCTAGGATGTGTAACCATGGAACAAAGTTTTATTAGTATTGGAATTTACCTGCTATATTGTCACTGTATAGAGTCTTTCCTCTTGAAACTTCCTCTCCAGATTAATGAGTTAGGAAACAAAATAAATTTTATTAAGTGGAAATTAGCTGAAAAGCAATTCAATGCTACATAATTTGCATACGACTACACAAATAAATCAAAATATTCTTTCCTAACGTTCGGGAGGCCAAGGTCAACTGGTTCCTCCAAACCTTATAAGGGGTGGAGGTCCAAGGTTCAAATTTGGGGTTTCGTCTTTGTCTTTTTCATATGTGGTGTAAAAGGTTAAAATTGATCGTGGCATGGTGGTTATAGGGGTGGATTGCGCAGAGATCTGTGTGGCGTGACTTCCGGACAGACAGCTATGTGGTGGCCATAAAAAAAACTGCTTCTTCGTTGAATAATTTTTTTCCTGCTGCAGCATTGTGTCTTTTTTCTTTTTCTTGGGTATTGTGATTGGACTTAAATCTCTTAGAATTTTCTGTCTGCCTTGTTCTGTTGTTATAGTAACTAAGATGAAGAGTCTAGTTGCCAATTTGCTTTCTCCCCTTTCTTAAATTGTAGCAAACATCTTTTGGCATAGCATTAATCTCCCCACCCCTTTCCAAAAGTTGAAGTCTTTTTTTTGTTTACCATTTGATTATGCCTGTAAGATTGAATGTTTTTATGATGATGATGATAATAAAAAAACTTCCACTGCAATAATCTCTTATTTATTTTTTCAATAAGCAGAGCATTGAAGAACTTCTCATGTACCTTGTGAGTTTAGAAATGATTCACATATGCCTCCTACTCTATTTGAGTAGATGAATGTTAATTGCCAATTTGCCTTCTTCCATTTCTTAAAATTGTAGCTAACGTCTTCTGACATAGCATTAACCTCCTCACCTCTTTCCAAAAGTTGGAGCCATTTTTGTTTAGCATTTGATTATGCCTGTAAGATTGAATGTTTTTATGATGATAATAAATTAACTTCCACTGCAATTATCTCTTATGTATCTTTTTAATAAGCAGAGCACTGAAGATCTTCTCATGTACCTTGTGAGTTTAGATATGATTCACATATGCCTCTTACTCTACTTCAGTAGATGAATGTTAATATCTATATCCTAGTTAAACTGACTAGAAAGTGGAATGACTTATTTTTTCAGGAAAGCTCGTTTTGTTTGGTTAAATTTGAGAATTCTACAAACTATTTTGGCTTTCCACTTACAGCAAAGCCTAGAAATTTCTTTATGGATTGCCATTGTGTTATACAATAAATATCTTAAGAAGCTAGTTAACTTGTAGTTTTTAACTCAATGCATATTATATTTGTTGAGTTTTGGATGGTCTTGTCTAGGATTCTTGTGTTTGGTCAGTGCTGTACAAGAAAGACATCATTTAGATCATTTTAAAACTTTTTATGGTGTCTTCTTGTTGAGTATGTTATCTGTTGAGCTCAATCCTCCAAACTGAGACCATTTTCACCTGCACCCTCTTGAATTTATAATTTCCTTAAATATAAAGAAAACAATCCCCCTGTTGATAAAGAGCATTTGCCCTCATCTTAATAGCATTTTATACAGTCAGTTTGAAATTCTTTTAGTTGTTCTTACATGGGTCTTATTTTTGCTGATAGTTGATCCTAATTCTTATAGGAGTGATGCAGTTATTTTTTCCACTTTTTATGTTGTTTTGTTACCGTTCTTTTAAGCATTTGTTACCTTCCTCCTGTATGGACTTAATCTTATAGGAGTGATGCAGTTATTTTTTCCACTTCTTATAATGTTTTGTTGCCCTTTCTTTTAAGCATATGTTACCTTCCTCCTGTATGGACTTATTCATTAAGCTAAATAGTTGCTCTTTGACTTTGCAAGACTTTGAGTTGCAAGTTTCATTGACAAATCCATGAAATAATTGCTCCCAACTTTTTTTTTTTTTTTCATAAAAAGATACATAGGAATTGTTAGCCTTTGATAATGTATGATATGGGAGAAAGCAATCACAAGATGTAAGATATGCAGAAAAGTAAGATAATCGAATTCTGCAAAAATGCTGAAATATGTTATTGATGTGAAGTTGCAAAAATAGTACAATGCTATGTAATGGAGGAAATGAGCACTCTAAACCTTTAAGGGAAACTACATTGTATGAATTCTTTGCAAGAATGTTGAAATATATTATTGATGTGAAGTTGCAAAAATAGTACAATGCTATGTAATGTAAGAAATGAGCACTCTAAAACTCTAATGGAAACTACATTGTATCTACTCACTACTTCATAGTAATCTTTACTATATTTTTCTATATGTTGTCTTCTATGGGGCCTATATATAAGAAGCTAAGTTACTTGGCCCTTACTCTTCTTAACTATCTTACCTATGACTCATGTGCACGTGGACTCTCTGTACATTTACATCATTGCATATTGATACTTGTGCATTTATTATTTTTTCTCGAGTAACTACTTTACCAAGATAAACCTTTAATTTAATAATGTACCCAAGGTGGTACATTGACAACACCTTAAATAATTACATCAACACCTCAAGGTGGTACATTGACAACACCTTAAATAATTACATCAACACCCTCTTGTATTACATTATTTGGGTATATGGATCTTCCTCTTTTGAATAGTTTTCTGCTTGATTAGGTCCTTCTGCAATTTGTAGATGATCAAGTAGAGCATAGTGTTGTTCACCTCTCATCATTTTAACTTTGAATCTTCTATTTTCCTATTTGCTTTTATGATATACAAGTTTTTGTTTTCTGCAACTTTTTCCTCGAGCAATATATTAGTATTGTTTTGAAATGCAACAATGCCTTGTGAGTTCTTAATAAAGTTTAGAGTACATGTATTTGCATGGATATATTAGTATTGTTTTGAAATGCAACAATGCCTTGTGAGTTCTTAATCGAGTTTATAGTATATGTATTTCCTTGGATATTAGTATTGTTTTGAAATGCAACAATGCCTTGTGAGTTTTTAATTGAGTCTAGAGTATATGTATTTCTATGGATTGATCAAGTAGCTTCTATCTCATTTTGATTCATGATGAGACATTGATTCCATTTATGTATTTGAAATCAACCATCCTATTGCTCTCCACTAACTTTCTTACTGAAATAAGATTGAATGTTAATCCAGGAACATACATCACTTTTTGTAGCATAAAGTTTGGAAATGATTTACTAGGTGTTACACACCCATATCCATGTATAGGATAAATAATTTACTAGGTGTTACACACCCATATCTATGTATAAGGTAAATCTTGTATAGGAACATACATCACTTTTTGTAGCATAAAGTTTGGAAATGATTTACTAGGTGTTACACACCCACATCCATGTATAGGATAAATGATTTACTAGGTATTACGCACCCATATCCATGTATAGGATAAATCTTGCTATCTGAAATGATTTACTGGTGTTACACACCCATATGCATGTATAGGAAAAATCTTGCTATCTACAATTCTCAACATGTAACCATTAGTAATTTCAAGGAATCAAACCATTGTAGATTTCATGTCATGTGATGACTAACACCTGAGTCAATATACCAAATGTTCTTCTACTTTGTAGAATTGTTTATGCTAGAACTAATTTTACATTTGTGACATGATGTATTGTGTGTATCTTGTTCTTGCATTCTTTTGTGATAATATGTTCTTCTTTCCATTGTAGTATGGAGCTCTTTTAGTATTTTGAAAATACTTTTAATAGAACCTTTGTAGTAGTCTACCTTATGACTCCCTAGTTTAAAGTGTGTGAACAAATTTGATAAAATATTTCTTAGATTTAGGTTTTGTAGGCTTCCATATATCTCCTAGTAAATTAGAATATGCTATAGGCTTTGATAAAAATCTTAGCAATAATTAATTCACTTTTGGGTTGATTTTGTAATATTTTGAGAATAATCAACTTTCAATTTTACCTTATCTCTCCTAATGAAGTATGCTCTAATGGAGTTCTTATAGTTAGATTTTTTTTTGTCTCCCAGATGTAACCAATTAATTTCAACTTTGTATGTAAGCAATAGATTTGCTTCTCTATTCAATAATTTAATTTTATAATTTTGGTGTAGTATGCCTTACTCTCTACTTTGGAATATTAAAAAATAATGATAATAATATTTGTAAACTGATTTTAATTCAAGGTTGACCTTATATCTCCTACTTGATTATTGCAAATATTGTAATTTGTATGTGCACTTCAAATATTATATCTTGATTTATCACTTGCATTATATCTTACTAGTGCTTGGTTAATTTGTGTTACTCCAATATAATAGTAAATTCAATCCTTATATGGTTCACCTTATAACTCCTAACGTTAATAAAAAGCAAGTAATCAGTTTGATATTGCCTTTATAATGTTGCATACGAGTTACTCCAATGTAATAGTAAATTCAAGCCTTATATGGTTCACCTTATAAATCCTAACCTTAATAAAAAGCAAGTAATCAGTTTGATATTATCTTTATAATGTTGTGCGAGATATTTCTTGATCGTCGCTTCTCTATATATTTCAAGCTTTGTATTTGTTGGTTAATGTTGAGCATTCAAAACTCCTTCTTTAATGAACGTCTCGTCAAAATTTTCAACCTCCTTGAATAGACTTTGATCTCGCTGCATATCAATGCTTCGGTGTTGCAACTGTGTGCTTCTTCCTTCGCATCTACGTGTATTGAATATGTTTGGTGCCGCTCCTCCAACGAATTTTTCAAGCTTTATTCACCTTATATGGTTCACCTTATAACTCCTAATATTAATAAAAAGACAAGTAATCAGTTTGATATTACCTTTATAATGTAGCACCCTAAAATTGGCGCAATAAAATTAGAATAATTACATTCACCTTAGTAAATAAATTTAAAATCAAATTTAACCTCCCAAACCGCCCGTTAACCGTCGAGAAACCCGTTTCCCCTTTTTCCGTGCCATTTTTAGAGGTTGTTTTGACCGTTTGACGATATCGTCGCCGATCAGACGATATCGCCCCAGATTTGACGATTTCGTCTGGACTAGAACGTCCAGACGATTTTGTCGCAAAACTGAATTTGCATAGATAGAATCCGTTCCAACGGGTCTCCAATCCGGCGAGAGCGTGTCCGCACCGTTGGGACCCTTCCCCCGTTGGAGATCTCCCAAATTGGGATGATCTCCAACCTCCCAACAACTCCCCCTATGCCTATTTAAACTCTAGGACATTCCCTCCCCAACCCCTGGCTGAATTTTATCTCGCAAGTTGAATCCCTCTGCACTAAAACACCTTAATCTTATTTTTGCACTAGTCCTATAGCAGTTTTTATGCAGGTACACCACTGATTTTCAACCGGAGCCAGCACCCATCATCGCCGACGAACCTGTCAAGATCGGAGGCGATCCTGTCAAATTCGAGACGATTTCGTATTGATGCGAGACGATCTCGACTGCAGTCTACATCGAGGCAATCAATGCTTGGAGTTTGCTTTTCTTAACTTTGCCTCAGTTATTTTGTTTTACAAATTAGATAATCTATTTAGTTTTTATCCTATTTTGCATCTGGAGTTCACCCATCTAGTCTAGATTGCATGTTAAGCTCATAATCTGCCATTAAAGTACAGCAATTTACTTTAATTTCTATTTTTAAACTTTGTTCAGTATTCAGTTTATTATTTGGCATATTTTGCCTCTGTTTGCACAGAAGGAATTCTTGTATTTTGCATCTGTTCTCTGTTTTGCAGGTCTCTGACGAATTCGTCGTATTTCAGATGATTCTGTCAGTCTCAGACGAATCTGTCGATTCGGACGATTCTGTCAGATTACAGGCGATTACGTCGAATTCCAGATGATCCAGACTGCTTCAAGCATCAGAAACTTCTTCAGACTTCTGGATCAGGTAATCTCCATTGGCCTCCTGCAAATTCTCTATTTTTTGCTTTCTACTATGTTTGTTGTATTCATTTAAATTGCATTTTCATATAGATTAAGTTAGATTCATTCGGCCAAACCTAGGATGAATGCTTAAAGGATAAAACGAACTCATCTAAACACATTCCAAAACCTAGGCGTGGAAACTGCCGCCAAATGTTTCTCGGTGAACCCACCATCCGTCGAAAAATCACCAAAACACACCTCCCTTGAGAGGCGGGACCTTCGTGAAGTCCTCTCGTCCGAGGTACCGCACCATCCTTTTCCCATCCTCCTTTCGGGCGTGGATCCAATAGCCTGAAGGTAGGGATGCGAAAAATTTGGAGCGATACATTTTGGTGAACCCGACGTGAATGCATCATAACCTTTTGAAAACAAAAACAAAAAAAAAAAAATATATATGTATACAAGAAAAACAAAAACAAAATCATCATTTCAAGTTTGTATGTTTTAGATTCAATTCTAAATAGTAGATGCTAAATATTACTTTTAGAAGTACTAAAGAAACCATGAGTTTTTACTCAAATCAATATGAGCCCATTAGTAATGTTGGAAGAATTCAGCCAAATACATTTGTTGATTATGATCAACCTTATCCCTATTCAACATCACCTCCATCACACTTCTCTCATTTTTCATCCTTACCCCAACAAGACAATCCCTTTGCCAATCCTCTTCATAATGATATTATCTATTCTCCCATATATCCATATTATGTCTATCAATCCACATATAATCCTCCTCCACCTTTTCAATACTCTTCTTTCAATACAACACATCCATTTCAACAAGAAAATACTTATTCTTCCAATTCTACCATGCACTCACCTCCTACATCGCAATCTTCCTGTCATCATTCTACCCATAATAAAGAAAGTAGAGGTGAGAAACCATTAGGCCCTTTTATGACAAAATTCCTAAGGCATTTATCAAAAACCTCTCAAAAACCTTCATCACGTAAATTTACTAAGCTCAATCAACCAATGGATATAATTCTCAAGTATTTACTTGACACAAATAAGATTGAACTCCCTTCCATAAGACAACCTGATACCACAACAGATTGGTTTAAACCCGAGCTACATTGTGAATATCATAGAGTAGATGGACATATGACACAAAATTGTAAAGATTTAAGATGTGCAATTCAAGATTTGATTGATAAGGGTCTTTTTAATATAAAGGAATTACAATCTACAACTGATGATAAATCTCCAGTAAACAATCAAACTCCTACACAACAAATACCAATAATCAATCAAGACATGGGGATCTCCCAAGAACCCCTATTCAATTATCAACAACAAGAAACCAATCAAATATTGCATGTTAATGTGTCCCATCATGATGATATTATTAATATTGTAACAAAAACTACAAATGAGCAACCTCAAGTTCAATCAACTCAATCCGATATTCAAGATATGGATTCCTCATTTGACCAACCTTCAAAACTATCTTTGACTCTAGAGAATGATCCAAAATGGAATGTAAGCATAGAAAGCTCATCTTTAGAATCAAAATCTCAATCTGAAATCCACTTTGATAACCAACAACAAGTGATTAATCCTCAAGCAAAGATATCCCTTTTAGAAGTATTACAAATTTATCACAAGGAAATTTTGTTCAAAATACCTAGCCAACAATTTGTTCCTCATCATATTTTCTCTAAGAACATAATTAATGGTGTAAACCCTCTTGAGGTTAACCATATTTCATTCTATGATGAGGATATTCCTTCCTCTACTCCACAAGAAGACTCCTATCTTTACATTATCGGATCTAGTAAAGAAACACTTGTTAGAACTATCATGGTAGATAATGACTCCTCTCTTAATTTATGCACTTATCAATTATTCCAAAAGCTCAAATCAAAGGAAGAAGATATTAATGAATCAAATGTTATTATAAAATATTTTAACAATGAAATTCAAGAACCTCAAGGTACTATAATTATTCCCCTTAATATTGGATCCAAGATCCTGGATACTTTATTCTATGTAGGATATTGTCCTTCACCTTACAACCTACTTCTCCAGAGTCCTTGGATTCATACGATGAGGGTTTTCCCTTCCACTCTTCACCAATGTTTGAAGTTTGAACTTACAAATAAAATTGTTACCATACATGGTGACCCAAAACCATTTGAAGAATATTTAACGGTTGAAACATCAAGTTCTATACATTCTCTATTGTCACAATTATCTTCTATCCATCACTTTTCTTCATCCATATATGATCATCCTTGTTTACCAAATAACATCCATGCATATCTTTCACATATACTTTCTCCATCTTATCAAGACTTGGAATATAATAATAAGAATGAAGAACCTTCTTATCCTTCTGACATTTTATTTTGTAACATGATCAATTTTCCACATATAAAAGTCAAATCTTTTGCTACATTATTCTACATTATAACAAAGCTTTTGTTATCACTACCTTTTATTCATCACCTTCTATTCTTACCTTCACCTCAACCAGATTATCCTTCAAAACCTCCTTTGATTTTGAAGCAACCTTAGACATGCTATACTCAAATAAACCTTGTATAGTGTATATAGATCATCTTGTATATACCACCAATTTCAATTCATAAATTAAAATCAAAATACAAAAAAATCAAAATCCTCAAAATCTTCAAAAAAATACTAATGCAACTAAGGACCTTAAAGGTAAATTTGAGCCCAACTGGCTTGGACCATACATTATTACTGCAAAATTTGAATCAGGAGCATATAAATTATCTACCTTAGATGGTAAAGAACTTAAAGAACCCATGAATATTTTGCATCTCAAACGTTACTATGCATAAATTTGGTCATTTCATCCATGTTATATTTGTTCAAAATTACTATCTTATATTTCTTTCAATTTATAAAAAAAATCAAAAACACCAAAAACATTCATAAATCTCCAAAAATCTTCAAAAACTATCTATTGCATTTATTTAAAGCACTTGTTAAAGTTCTTTTTGCTCAAAAACAAAAATCTAAATAAAAATCTAAAAATAGCTATATGCTTGACTCTTTCGAAACCAAAACAATATACAGAAGAAAGAGAGAGTCAACATTCTCCCAACTTCTAAAAAAATCATGTATATATATTTTCTTACAATTATTGCAGTTATATGTTTCAACTTATTTTGGATACAATTAGCATTTATTTGGCATCCCTCACTTGCACACTCACAAAAAAATAAATATCTTGCTTTTATCTGGCATGATTACTAATCTCTCTTATATCAAAGTTCACAAAATTCAAATTAAATAAAGTTTGAGCATAGAGAATTGATCTTGTTATTTACTTAAACCAAGCACATCTTTTCACAATAAAATGATTATATTTGTAATTTCCATGTTTTGCTACATAGTAGAACTGATTTCTTGGGTGAAAAGTTTCCCCTGCTATCCTATCATGCACATGGTCTAGAATCTTTGAGAATTGGCAAAAGGACAAGCTCACCCCTACCCAGAATAAAAATCCCTTGCTCTACAGCTAATCCGAGCAAGTATCCCTAGCACAAAAAAAAAAAAAAAAATTCAAGAAAGAAAAAAGAGAAAAGAAAAATGTTATTTCAGCAATGTTCCAAGCATTATCAAGCAAAAGAAATACAAAAGAAAAAGAAGCAAAGTTCAAAAGAAAGCAAGAAAGCAATAAAATCCCTTTCCCTACCCTTTGAAAAGAAAAGAAGGGTTGATGAGCTTGAATCCCTGGAATTCTCAATTATTCGAAAACTGTGAGGTAAGCCCCATAACAGGTGGTTTGTGCCCAACCTCGCTTGGCCTTGGGTAACTCCTAGCGTGGCGATATGTCCGTCACATTAGCGACCTTCTTTTGTACAGACCTATGTCTCGCTTATGGATTAGCTAGCTCTTGATAATCCGATCTACATAGTAGTCTAATATGGTTATATGCATCTACATCATGGTTAATGAACACTTATTTGGTTTCTTCAAATCACTTGTATCATAGTATCTTGCTCAAACCTGGTAAATGAACAATACAATTGCACACACATTTGTATTTGAGAGATTTTGTCTATCATTATGATAAATCAAGATTGGAAATGAATTCACATATGCACATGGGATTCCTTATAAATCTAATTTTTGTCTTCAAAATACTTTGAAATATTATTTTTGCAACTTGTTTGGAATAATCAAGTACAATTATTTTTCATAAAGACAACTATATAATAGAAAAATCACAAATTTCTTTCAAAACATATCATATATATCATATCGACTTTCGCGACGATGGTATAGTTCCAAAACCAAAATTGAAATTATATGCCTAGCGCAAGTCCTCATTTTCATATTTTTTGTTCATCAAAAATCAACCATGCAATAAAACTATCTATTTTCTTTGATTTTCGCGATGATGGTATAAGTCTATACCTACATATTCTATGCCTAGCGCAAACCATTGTAACAATTTTTATTCCCCCATTTATCAAAAATCATAAAAACCATATGACTTCATTTTATTACACAAATTATGCTTTTCAAAAGCAAACACATTTTCATTATTTCATGTCATTATGTCAACCTTCAACTTTGCAATGATGGTATAATTCCTAAGGAATTATTCACAAATTTTATCACACTTAGGAATTTATGCCTAGCAAAAATCATTTTAAAAATCATTTCATGCATAATATTTTTCATGAAAATCTGAAAACAAACCATCATCATAATCATCATTTTGCACCATTGCACCAAAGTCTTAAGACAGTCTCTTAAGCACTCTTTTACTTTTCACAATATTTCTATACTGGGACTAGCTTGACGACCGAGTGAGCAGCGACTCCATGAAATGGTCTATAATAGCGACAATGTCCTTTGAAATTATTGTTAGAAGTCTCTTTTTATTTTTATCACATTTTCATTACAAACAACCAATTTGTTACATCAGATTATTTCATTTAAAATATTACTAGCATGACATTCAAATTATAATATTTCCAACGACATAATTACATGAATCATATCCAATTATCAAATCAATCAATCAAACATAAAAGCATCATAAACATACACATAACACAAGTCATATGATCAAAAACATATCATATATCAAACATAATTTCATTCAAAAATAATTCAAATTAATTTTTGCTTTTCGCGTTTTTACCTCAAACGTTCGATTTGGGTAAAAACACGGAGGGGGCACCATAGTAAGCTGTCGTACGATTCGACCAAGAATCGTCGCCTAAAAATGGGTATAATTTTTTGCTTTCTCGTAGATCGAGAAGAACTCATCTTTAACGCATTTTCTTCGGAAAATTCGCTAAAGAGGGGGCAAAATGTAGCACCCTAAAATTGGCGCAATAAAATTGGAATAATTACATTCACCTTAGTAAATAAATTTAAATTCAAATTTAACCTCCCAAACCGCCCGTTAACCGCCGAGAAACCCGTTTCCCCTTTTTTCGTGCCATTTTTAGAGGTTGTTTTGACCGTTTGACGATATCGTCGCCGATCAGACGATATCGCCCCAGATTTGATGATTTCGTCTGGACTAGAACGTCCAGACGATTTTGTCGCAAAACTGAATTTGCATAGATAGAATCTGTTCCAACGGGTCTCCAATCCGGGCAGAAGCGTGTCTGCGCCGTTGGGACCCTTCCCCCGTTGGAGATCTCCCAAATTGGGATGATCTCCAACCTCCCAACAACTCTCCCTAAGCCTATTTAAACTCTAGGACATTCCCTCCCCAACCCCTGGCTGAATTTTATCTGCAAGTTGAATCCCTCTGCACTAAAACACCTTAATCTTATTTTTGCACTAGTCCTATAGCAGTTTTTATGCAGGTACACCACTGATTTTCAACCGGAGCCAGCACCCATCGCCGTCGATGAACCTGTCAAGATCGGAGGCGATCCTGTCAAATTCGAGACGATTTCGTATTGATGCGAGACGATCTCGATTGCAGTCCACATCGAGGCAATCAGTGCCTGGAGTTTGCTTTTCTTAACTTTGCCTCAGTTATTTTGTTTTACAAATTAGATAATCTATTTAGTTTTTATCCTATTTTGCATCCGGAGTTCACCCATCTAGTCTAGATTGCATGTTAAGCTCATAATCTGCCATTAAAGTACAACAATTTACTTTAATTTCTATTTTTAAACTTTGTTCAGTATTCAGTTTATTATTTGGCATATTTTGCCTCTGTTTGCATAGTAGGAATTCTTGTATTTTGCATCTGTTCTCTGTTTTGCAGGTCTCTGACGAATTCGTCAGATTTTAGACGATTCTGTCAGTCTCAGACGAATCTGTCAGATTCGGACGATTCTGTCAGATTACGAGCGATTACATCGAATTCCAGACGATCCAGACTGCTTCAAGCATCAAAAACTTCTTCAGACTTCCGGATCAGGTAATCTCCATTGGCCTCCTGCAAATTCTCTATTTTTTGCTTTCTACTCTGTTTGCTGTATTCATTTAAATTGCATTTTCATATAGATTAAGTTAGATTCATTCGGCCAAACCTAGGATGAATGCTTAAAGGATAAAACGAACTCATCTAAACACATTCCAAAAACCTAGGCGTGGAAACTGCCACCAAATGTTTCCTGGTGAACCCACCATCCGTCGAAAAATCACCAAAACACACCTCCCTTGAGAGGCGGGACCTTCGTGAAGTCCTCTCGTCCGAGGTACCGCACCATCCTTTTCCCATCCTCCTTTCGGGCGCGGATCCAATAGCCTGAAGGTAGGGATGCGAAAAATTTGGAGCGATACAATAATGTTGCATGTAATATTCCTTTATCGTCGCTCCTCCAACATATTTTTCAAGCTTTGTATTCATTGGTCAATGTTGAGCATTCAATGCTCCTCTTTTAATGGATGTCTCATCAAAGTTTTCAACCTCCTTGAATAGACTTTGACCTCATTGCATATCAATGCTTCGGTGTTGCAACTTCATGCTTCTTCCTTCGCGTCTGCATATATTGAATATGTTTGGCATTGCTCCTCCAACGTATTTTTCAAGCTTTGTGTTCGTTGGTCAATGTTGAGCATTCAATGCTCCTCCTTTAATGGATGTCTTGTCAAATTTTTCAACCTCCTTGAATAGACTTTGACCTCGTTGCGTATCAATGCTTTGGTGTATCAAATTTTTCAACCTCTTTGAATAGACTTTGACCTCGTTGTGTATCAATGCTTCAATGTTGCAATTGTGTGCTTCTTCCTTCGCATTCGCATGTATTGAATATGTTTGGTGCACCTTTCTATGTTGCCTATTAATAGTTTTATCTCTTTGTGGAATGTTGGGCGTGTTACTATTCCTCTTTGATGCTTTCGACACTTGGTGAAATCGTTACTTAGGCATGTAGGTGGCGGACAATCATTGTAGTCTCTTTATGAGTGTTAATCTTTGTAACTACATGCATATTTTTTCGCATCTGCGTGTATTGAATATGTTTGCCACACCTTTCAATGTTGTCTATTAATAGTTTTATCTCTCAGTGGAATGTTGGGCACGTTACTATTCCTCCTTGATACTTTTAACACTTGGTGAAATCGTTACTTAGGTGTGTAGGTGTGAGACAACCATCACAGTCTCTTTATGAGTGTTAATTTGTAATGCTTTTCATTTGAAATGAATGCAATCCCTTTGTCATTTGAATGATGCTTTTTAACGCTTCCAAGATGAGTGTTATTTCATCTTGAGTGTTACCTTATAGGACAAGCATTAGGGATAATAATAGGCACCTTAGTGTGACAAGTGGTGGATCTTCTTTTGCATGTAGAGGTGTCTCCAATGTCCTTATAACCCTTATCTTGCCAGCAAGTGCAAGTTATTTCCATTTTGTTCCAATGCTTTCGAACTCTTCTTCCTTCTTGCCAACAAGTACAAGTTGTGCTATTCAAACACTGTCTCCAGTAGGTGTTGCAATGGTGTTTCTATAGGACTCCAAGGGTAGATTTGGATGCTCCTCGGTAGATGATTCATGATTCCTCCAAGCTTGGTCCTGGGTATTGCACCTTATACCTTACCTTTTTATGCTTTTAATATGCTATCTTAAGCACTGCCTTTGCAATGTGTAGTAGATGATAGCTAACGTAGATAAATGATAACTTCTTTGTGATATCTTGCTTATGCTATGCAGTAGATCACGATTCTTATGTGGTTGCCTTGTGCTTCAGGTTGCTTTCTATGGATGCTCAATTTTGTGTCTTATGGGGGTGTCTTTAGACACCATAATGTGAGCCCTTTGTTAGCTCTTCTTCCTTGCCCAAATAGTGCCCTTCTATTGGCTGCTTTGTGACAAGTCTAGCTAGCGTTGATGTGTCCTTGAGACACTCAAAATTTTGTCCTCTTTTTCTACGTAGGACAAGAGATTATGGTGCAAGGAACTAATGTAAATAGATTTACAATAGTTAGAATAGAATACCTTGGATTTGCACCTCTATTTGAGATCTTCAAATCTCTTCTTGCAAGCTTTCTTTCTACTAATTTTGATGGTGGCTTCTTTGTACTATTCCTTGTAGGCAAGGGATGATTCGATGTTGTCTTCTTTACTAGACAACTCTCTCCTTTGTCTGGCTAATATAACAATGAATCCAAGATAATAAACATGCAACTAATATGCTCTTAGAATAGCTTAATCTTGCACTAATTTTCACTTTCACTAAAAAAACTTAGTGCACTTATAATAAGCTTTAAGAGAAACTAATATAGTGCAACTTCAATATTCTTATTATTTCTTTAAGAGTGACTTGTAATATGCACTAATGATAAATCTTAAAGAATTCACAAATGCTCTATAATCTTTGCATTCTAATCTACTCTTATTTATTGTAACTAAATAATAGGAAGATTATATTTTTCTTTCTGTTGAAATATATCCAGCTCCTATCAGGGTTATGCATAAGGGGTCGGCCCTAAAATCTATTTATAAAATCAAGGTGAATTGTCTTGGAATCCCGACGAAATTTGTAGAAGTATACATGGCGAATTGCATTTATTTATCTTCAAAAAATTTCAAACCGTGGCAAATTTCATTAATTTATCTCCAAAAAATTTCAAACCGTGGCAAATTTTTCTATGTTGGGGGCTATGAATATCGGTTTGTAAAATCTAAAAATGTATGACATACTTAAAATCTTTAGGTCGATATGAAATACTTTAGGCCGACATGATGATCGATAGCATGATGATCGGCTACAGGCATGATGATCGGCTACAGGAATACCGATCGGTTGTCGGCATGATGATCGACTACAGGCATGACGATATGTTGTAGGAATGTCGATCGACTACAAGCATGTCGATCGACTGCAGGTATGATGATCGACTGTAGGCATGACAGTTGGCTTCAGGCATGACGATCAACTATAGGAGTGCCAATCAATTGTAGGTATGACGATTGGCTACAGGTATGGCAATCGGATGTAGGCATGACGAGCGGTTGTAGGCATGTCGATCGGCTCTAGACATGACGATCGACTGCAAGCATGACGATCGGCTACAGGTATGACTATCGACTATAGGAATGTCGATCGACTACAGGAATGATGAGCAGCTACAGGCATGACAATCGATTATAGGGTTAACTGATCATCTCTACAATCGATCGGCTTATACCGATAGACATGACTCTATAACCGATCGGCTTATATCGACAGATATAGCTTCGCAATCGATTAGCTTACACCAATAGACATGACTCTGCAATCAATCGGCTTATACCGACAAACATGACTCTGCAACTTATTGGCTTATATCGATCATCTTGTGCTGATCGACACTCCTCTGCAACCGATCAACTTATTTCGACAAACACTCCTCTACAACCTTCTCAAGTTTTTTATTGTTTTAGAGCTATTTTTGAGTTAGAGTATTTTCGGTGTATGTTTATCGGTACCTAGTACAGTATATATACGGGTAGTATATGAGGCAATTTGGGCGAAAAAATAAAATCATTTATAATTTGAAGGTAATTTGGACGGGAAATATAAAATCATTTATAATTTGAAGGTGAATTGGGCAAGAAAATCAAAATCATATGTAATTTGAGGTTGGCAAATTAAAATAAAATTAGGTTCATGATTATCAACGACGGACAAATTTACCCCAAAAAAACTTCCACCCCGTAAATTTCGGGTGAATGGCCCCAGTGAAAGGATCCAAAATTAGCCTTTTCAAAATTTTAAAAATCCTAAATAGAGCCAATTTACGATATTTCGCGCTTATGCATAACCTTGGCTCCTATTTTAATATGCATGTAATAAACTTAAAAGAATATTTGTGTACTCTCTTGAAGACTATAATATGAGTCACTCTTTTTGAAACTTTAATTCTAATAATATGATTAATGAAGCTAAGTATCAATCTGAATATGAGTGTTCAAGTAATGAACCGTTTGCACCTAAGTTGCTTACCTTTAATGATATATGAAGATGATATAGATTTTTATGAGTAGATTCACCAATTTACTGTTTGGAATGGTAGTAAATTGTAACTATGAAATCTTCAGTATTTTGTTGTAGATTCAGCAAACTCATATCTCTGAAATGTGCCTTTTTAGTTATGAAAGGCAATATCCAAATCTCTTGAATTTGGTAGGCTTATTTTGTTTGTGTTCTCGGTCAACCTCCTTGTTGAATTCTGAATTCTAACAAGACCTTCTCAAGAATATGAAAGTCTTGAGGTTTTCACAAGTCTCCTATGAAATTTGACAAACTTACCAAATTATTCTCCTTTGGGCTTGTTGTCGAATGATGATAATTGTTCCAATTCCTTCACAGGAGCTTCTCCTTGGTAGTGGATTTTTCCAATGAGTTCTTCTAGGAACTCCTTTAATGAGGTTCAATAAGCCTTTTCCTTGTTTCTCCTTGAGAACTCTCTAAGGTCTTCAATCTCACAACTTCTTTGGTCTTCTCAATGAGACATTTTATTCAATCTTCTATTGTGGAAGTTTGGAAATGATATCTCCCTCTCAGATATTTGAAATTTGCTACTTTAGGAACAAGACTTTTGCTAGTCTTTCTCTATATCTTCCAAAATTGGAAGTTCTTCAATGGTATCTCTTCAGCGTTTCATGCTGATTTCTTCTTCTCCTTCAGGGTGAAGCCTTCAATATTCATGGAGATCACCAACCTCCTATCTTCATAAGGACTCTTCTCTAGAGTCTCTTCAATCTACTACTTGCAGTTTTTCAATGGAGATCACCAACCTCAAATCTTCTCTTGGACTTCTTTGGAGTCTCTTTAATCTACTATTTGCAGTTTTTCAATGGATATCACCAACCTCCAATCTTTGAGAACTAGGAGTTCTTTAATGGGGCCTTCTATGGGTCTCTTCAGCTTCTTTAGGCTGATTTCTTCAATATGTTGTGTGCAGTCTTCAATGGAGATCACCAATCTCCTATATTTTTTTGAAATCTTCTCTGGAGTCTCTTGAATCAATAATAAGACTACTATGGTCTTTTCTCCTTCTGCAATGTGTAGGTTTGCAACAGGACTTCCCTCAGGTTCCTGGAATCTCCTCTTCTTCCATTTGTTGCTTCTAGAGCTAGATTGATTTTGAAGATGTTATTCTTCCTATCTCTTTGTAGGAAGCTTCCTAACTTTCTTCGAATCTCATTTTTTCCACAATAAAGTATTAGGACTGTAATGGAAAAAATTCTAAATGATGGATCTTCACTAGTTGATTTATCAACCTAATGAAATGAATGCTAAGTCCTAGTCTTCATGAGTTTTTCTGCAACTCTATGGAAAGACTGTAGCCAAATACAATCTCATAAATTCTAAAACCGAGATTTGCTTCTCTCCTCTCAATCTCTATTGTGGCTCTCCCTATTTCTATATGATCTACCATGGCTCTGATACCACTGTTAGATTTTGATAATGTATGATATGAGAGAAAGCAATCACAAGATATAAGATATGCAAAAAAGTAAGATAATGAAATTCTACAAGAATATTGAAATATGTTATTAATGGAAAGTTGCAAAAATAGTACAATGCAATGTAATGGAAGAAATGAGCACTCCAAAACTCTAATGGAAACTATATTGTACCTACTCACTACTCCATAATTATATCTACTATACTTTTCTATATGCTCTCTTCTATGGGACCTATATGTAAGAAGATAAGTTACTTGGCCCTTACTCTTTCTAAATAATTTTCCTATGACTCATATATAAGTGGACTTTTTATATATTTACATCATTGCACATTGACATTTATTACTTCTTCTTTAAGTAACTACTTAACTTAAGATAAACCCCTAATCTAATAATGTACCAAGGTGGTACATTGACGTACGTTAATAATGTATTATACTCCAACAAGAATTTATTTTCTTTTTAGAAAATGAAATACTAAAACAAGAGATAGAGGAATTGGTAACAATTTTCATCGTATTATTTCGGCTACCACGGTTCATAGGTAAAAATCTTTGTGCTTCAATATCCAAGAAAAAAATAACTTGAATATAATTATAAAAATCAAAATTAACATGAAAAAAAATTAACAAATAATTATAAAATAATAAAAAAAAATTCATGCATATTACAATGAATTAACATTATACAAATTATTAATATTGAAAGACATACAAGCTTAAAGCCTTGTTACATCTCAAATAAAAGTATTTTAATGCATTCAAAATTCAAATGTTTTGGTATTGTGTATAATATAACAAAATTACAAACAAAAATGTCATTAAAAATCATTCTTCTCACAGGTAACTTTAAAAGATACTAAGTGTTTTTTTAAAACAAAGGGCGATATTCTAAGCCCAATTTAAGGACAAAAAGCTAGGACATGGTATTTAATATTAGTCTTGCTATGCTATATATGTATACACATATATTTACAAATTTGGTGATGGGCTAAGATGACCCAACTATTGAATGTATTGGTCCAAAAAGTGGAGAAATTAATTGTTCCGTGCTTTAGCCTGAAATATGGGGAAAAGATACAAACATTCTCAGTATATTAACCTTAAAAATGGTGAAAATATACATTCTCAGTATATTAACCTCATCAACTAAATTAAATGTGTACCACCTATGCTTTAAGCTTGTTACCTACATCTAAGTTATAAATGAAGTTCGAATTTTATTAAATTTTAACATGCAACAAATTTAATTGATCTCAATCCAAATAAAATTATATCAAAGAAATATATGTTAAAATCAATAAAAATAAAGTAAAATTAATTAAAATATCATATTTTTTTTATTGAAAAGCTACTTATATTAAATAGAAGAAACAGTCCTTTATAGCCAAAAAAGGAGTGGGTGGAGAAAGGAATCACACCCCAAAAGCTACAAACTTATCCTAATAGCGGATAAGGAAAACCAAGAGCACAAAAACAAAAACACCTAACACCCCACAAAGCTTAGAAACCCTTTACAGCTGGCAAGACCTTAAGGACAGAGGTCTTTGGTACGCCAAATATTATCCTCAGTAGTGGAGGGTCTTCCCCATCCATCAAGTTGATCCACACCCCACCCAGAAACATGAGTGGTGGGGGAAGAGGGTTGAGACCAGTCGAAATGGTGATCATGACTACCCGAGGCCCCCCAACCATCGGAAGGCCCGAGCATGGGCTATTGAGTGAACACCGATTAGACCAAGATGAGAAGTGCCCAGAACTAGCTGCTACAACGTCCCACCATGATCCCGAGACCTGCTCCGTGGAGCCTGTCACCATGCACGTTCCAAGCGTCAACATAAGCGGGAGCAGGTAGGGTGAGGAGGTGAGTGCTTAGAGGCCTCCCTACTAACAACACAAGGGGCATCACCCCAATACTTTAGCAGCGCCTGCAAATGGTCCAACTCCATCGCTACTTTTTTTCTTGATCACAAATCTAAAACCAAACATCATGAAACACTTCAAGTTTGTCAGAAAAAAAAAAGTTGAGACGGATCCACCTACTGGAAGACAATCTTATTTTTGGCTTTCCAAATGTGAAACAGAAGGCTAACTCTAAAAATGTGCCACACCTCCCTCAATAGGAGAGAGAACTGGATAGAATCCCCTAGCAAAACATGATGCTAAGGGGTAGAGACATGAAGGGAGCAAAGAAGGAGCCAACCCAACTCCAAGCAAGAGTAGCCCGCATACAAGCCCAAAATAAATGCAGACAAGATTCAAGCTCATGACATAAGGCACAACAAGGATCAGGAACCCCCATATAAGAGATCATGTTACCAAGGGGTAAGCCTTGATACAACAAGATCTAAGAAAAAAGGCTCTCTTTGGCTCTAGATATGATGCCTAAGCAACCTGAAACCGATTTTTCCACTGAGAGGGAGTGGAGATCAGATCCCATTTAATATTGAGCTTAGGCACTGTGGGAGTAGTTGGTGAAAGCCACTGATAGCCTTGCTTGGCAGAGTAATTATGTAGTGGGGTGATTTTATACCAGGCCCAGTCTTTCCACTAGGGCTTCTGAGACCTGACTCCAAGTTTCTACCATAAGGAAAAGGCAGTATGTTTGAGAACAATGTCATAAGTAGCCTTATCAGTGATGTTTAAATCGAAAAACCTTTTGAACTCATGCCAAGGAATTTAGTCCCTGCTCTCTCTAGAATAGAAGTTAGAAATGGACGCAATGCCCCACTTATAAAATTTTTGAGCATGAACCCAGGGAATTTATGCTAATGGCTTACCCTGGAGCTTGAAAATAGGGGACCACCAAATATTAAGCCAATTAATGGAAAGGCTAGAGCGAGCACGAACCCCTTTTCAAACAATCCATGGATTTAGTTGTTGCCAGACCTTCCATATACTTTTAAGAACAAAAGAACCAGATATCTTAATAAAAACAGGGGCCAACACCAGAGAGGGTAGATCTAAGCTATTCCAAGCACGCCGATTCAAATGGAGCCCAACTAAAATGCAATGGCAGATAAGGACTTTCCACACCTCAGACCCTTTGAGTTCCTGCACAATCCACTTGGCACACAAAGCTGCACCTTGATGTTGACAGTCAAGCAAGCCCATGCCCCCTGTTGACTGTGGGAGATAGCAAAAATCCCATTGAACTCTATGAAAACCCTTCCTTTCAGACCCAAAATACCATAGAAAATCCCACAGTAATTTTTTAAGCCGACTGTAACAAGCCTTGGAGGGGACCCAACAAGAAGAGTAAAAAACATTAGTAGAAGCCAACACTTTCGAGCAAATTTGAAATTTTCCAGCCAAAGACAGCTTCTTGGTAGTCCAGTAATCCAACTTACATTTGACTTTGCGAATGACATAAGCCCACAGTTGAGACAGAGAGCCTTGAAAAGCAAAAGGAATGCCCAAAAATTTAAAAACCTCTCTAGGCTGAATCCAGTTCCACTGCACATGCTGCAACCATTGAGGAAGAGGCAGCAGAGATTGCCTAAAATAAGATGTTTTCCTCCATTGAATACTAGACCCTAAGGCTTGGCAAATGATGTCAAGGCAATACAAGACCACCGACAGGGATTTCTCATCCTCATTCAACATGACAAAGGATTCATCAGCAAAATGGCCATTTAAAAGTTGCCCAACATTCTCAAGGAGGAAAATACCTCGAATCATCCCAAGAGAAGCACGACTAGCCAACAAGTATCCAAAAGCTTCTGCTGCTAAAATAAAAAGTGAGGGGGCAAGAGGACACCCCTATCGAACAGATCTATGCAGAACAATAGCATCCGTTTGAAGCTGATTGAGGGATAGCACAGCTGATGCATCCTAAAAAAGCATTTTGACAAAAGAGATGAACTAAGGACCAAAGCCCAAAGCAGCAAGCATGGAAAGGATAAACACCCACTCAATGCGATCATAAGCCTTTTCAAAATCAATCTTGAGGAAGAGAGAATGTTGACCAAAATTGTGAGCCCACTCCATCCCTTCCCACACAGCTAGAACATTATCCAAAATATAATGATTCTGAATGAACCTAGTTTGCTCTAGACGCACAATGACTGGGAGGATGGGCCTGAGCCGCAGCGTCAAAGCTTTGGCAATGATCTTGTAGCTAACATTGAGCAGCATAATTGGCCTTCAATTCGTGATGATTTTAGGGTCCCCAACTTTAGGTATGAATTTGATAAGGCCCTTATTAATCAGAGCATCAAGAGAGCCAGTTTGTAGGGATTCCAAATACACTTTATGCAAATTAGGGCCAACAAGATCCCAATAGGTCTTATAACACTCATAGGGGAATCCATCAAGAACTTGGGCATTAGCATCCACAATTTAGAATAAGGTATACCTAAGGTCTTGAATTGATAATGGACGCTCACAGTTGTCATGCTGCCCTAGAGAGAGACATCAGGGGATAACTACTTTGAAATCCTGAAAGGCCTGCTCTCTTTCGGGAGTAAATGGTTGAGCAGCAAAAACCTAAGAATAATGCCTAAAAAATTCCTCAACAATCTTAGGGAAAGATGAGCTTCGAACCCCATTAATCATGAGAGCTTGAAATTGGGTAGAGGCTTGAGATGGCCTGAGTTTCTTAAAAAAATCCTAAGAGACACGGTCACCCACTTTAAGCCAATGTAACCATGTGAAAATATGATCCTCTATGTCCTCATAAGCTTCAGCAACCTTAAGCTCATGTCGGATCTGAGCAACATGTGCCTGAATGGAAGTATCGAATGGGGAAGCCTCAAGATAGAGGGAGGCCTGAGTAAGCTCATTATGCAGAGCGATATTGGAACGATGACGCAGCTATACCACCTTCTTCCCCAGACTTCGAAGCAAATAAGTGGTGCAAAAAAGGCATCATTCCACCACTCAATCCAACCCGAATCGCCACTAGGTCTGGGGACAAGGTTCCAAATCTTATGGATGTGACAGATAGTGGTAGAATACTGTAGGAAAGAGGTATTCATAAATAATCGAGCATGGATAGACCACTGGCAGGTGGCAGAAGCATAAATAGAAAACAAAATGGGTGAATGGTCAGACGAAACTAAACCAAGAAGGGTTTCAACAAAGGGGACTGAGGGGAGCTGGAAAAAAAATAAAAAATCACCCAGATCTGACAACATTGCTTGGTCCATTTTTTTTAAAACCCTAGCATAATCGGACTAAAAATTAGACCACATGAATCACAAGTGTTCAAGAAAATGACTCGCAAAAAAGTAACTATTGGGGTCGAAAACCCCCAACTTATTCTTCATAAAGTACCACGCCTAACGCTCCCTCGAGGCCCACCTATTAGGGGACTGGCCCACCTTGTCATAAGCCTTCTCAACCATGTTGAAGTCACCACATATCAACTAGACCACAGTGGGTAGAGACAAGGCACACCATCTCCATAGGGCACATCTGTCTTGGACCTCATTTGAGGCATAGACGTTTAAAATCCCAAAGGAGAGACCACTAAATTTGAGCAAGACCCACACTGCACGATGAGAAGGGTTAGAACCCCATGTGACTAAATTGTGAGTCCACCTAGGACTAAGCAAAATGACAGCGCCACCACTGCCTTGACTGTGACTGGTATTATACATCTGACTACCAGGCCATAATAAAGAGCAAGCATACTGCAGATTGAAGCCTGCCACCTTGACCTCTTGCAAGCAAACAAAATTTGAACAACCATAAAGACTGGAGCAAGTATTTAGCTCATCTCGAATCATGTATTTTATCATTTTCTTTTTTACCTTTTCTTCATTTCGATGTCATTTGTTGTGTTGGTAAATAAAGCATTTTTGCATTATTTTACTACTTTCAATTATATGTTGAATTTTATTCCAGGCTTTAATTTTTTCTTTTTTGCTTGAGAACAAGGGCTTGTACTTAAGTCCTTCACCTTTGATAAATCACAATTCTCTTCTTTAGATCTTGAGAGTTTACAAACAAACTAAATTCTCATTTCAAGTGATTTGTTATAATAGTTAGATACCTACATCAATTTTCATAAAATGCCTGAATTCTTGATTTTTATTTTTTGGATCTATTTCAATTTTATATGTTAATACAAATATTTCAGAATTCAACATCCTTCTTTTTTAACATTTTCTTACAACACCTTTCATAATATAGAAATTTTACCTCTTTCAATTTTTGAGTGAATACAAATATTTCAGAATTCAACATCCTTCTTTTGGCATTTTCTTACAACACCCTTCACAAACTTTGTAGAGTAATATTTTTTAAACTTTGCACTATTATTGTTCTACCATATCTAGATTGCTAGTTTCCTTATTGAAGCATAGGTACAACCACAAAAGTTGTAATAAATTTATATGAAAGCACATTAATGTCATAAAATAAAACAAATATTACCAATGGAAAACTTTAAAATAAATCTTAATTATTGTTTGATTCAAGCCATCAACATTTTCTTGTTAGCTTTAGCTAAACTTACTCTAACCAATGAAAAGAAAATTTAACTTCACAATCCTCGATTAACACTCTTCTATTGGCTAGCCTATCTGCACATTTATTGCCTTACCTTAATATGTGTGAAAACTTAATTTCTTCGATCTCTAAACCAAGGTCTTGTATTTCCATGATTATCTCTTATATATTCCATGGAACCTTTGATTTCCTCAAAATTGAATATATTACTATTAATGAATCACCTCTCATTCATACTTTATTCCATTTCATTTGTGTGCATATTTGTAACCCTTCCAAAGTCTCCCAAGCTTCAACTTTATTATTTGTCTTAAATCCTCTATTGAAAAAGTAACGAGGCAAAATATCTCCAATATTTTTTCTAATTATTCTTCCTCTTACTTGTATTGGATTTTCTTTAGATGATCCATCAAAATTCAATTTGACCAACTCCACATCTAGTGGTTTCCACTTTATATTTTATCTTTATTTTTTTGGTTTCTCTCATACCTAACATCATAACTCCATTTGATGAATTGACTCCATCTATGAAGGCTCTCTACTTCCATATTAGGGACTGCATGAGTTGATAGGGTTGGTTTAAAATCCTCTGTAGCTAAACAAATCTTCCTTTTCATTACCCCTAAACTACATTTCTTTCCTTTAAATTTTCTTCTACTCCTTTCTAGCCAAATAGGCCAAAGTATTGTATCTTTTGATATATCCCAAATTGTCTTTAAAGCTCGCTTTTAAAAGTGCTTTTCCATTGCTTTAACCATTCTTCAGTTTTGTCATTCATCACCATGCATTTCCAAAAATATTAAGAATCCATTGCCATAATTTCCATAAAATTGAGTAGTTTCCCAAGAGATGGTCTAAACTCTCCTCCTTTTTACAAAGAACACATTTTGAATGGCCATGAAAACCCCTTTTCATAAGGTTATCCCAAGATAATATTTTTTTGACTTGTTAGGAAAATAAACATTTTGACATTAAGAATGTTCGATTATTCCAAATTTCTCTCCATATTCTTGCAATATTCCTATTTTGCTAGTGCTTTACATTATATCCACTTCTTGTTGTGTATTCTCATGAGCTATTCAACTCCCAAATCAACTTATCCTTGACTCCCCTCATAATAATCATTGTAGTTATCTTTCTCCTCAATTGTCTCCTAGCATCAATGTCTTGTATACTTGGAAAAAAATCTTCTTTCCATTTGTATCTTCCTTCCTAATCCTTATACAAAATGTTTGAAATTCTATCACCATATTTGTCTTGAAGTAATCTCATCCATGATTTCAAAATTAGATCTAAATTGAGTGGTTTTTTATCACACCAAGTATCTAGCCAAATAGAATTTTTTTCTTTAGTTTCCAACACCCATATTAGACCTTTAATTCCATAGAGCAAAACCATTTGGTAGTGAGAATGCCATAAATATTAATCTTGGGTCATTGGGCTCAACATATTTACTTAGAATAATTCTTGCCTATTAAGCTTGGGTCATTGGGCTCAACATATTTTTTTGTTTGTTTGTGGAAAACACCCCTTTTAAGGTGCCATTTTTGGGTAAGACCCAAGGAGGCAGGGGTATCTATTTTACCAAAATCTCCCAGGGCTTGCACTTGGCCTGCCCCCTTTGGCACACTCAAGGAGCATGCCTAAAACAACAAAAACACAAAAACAAACAAACACAAACAAACATAAAAATACAAACAAATACACAAACACACAAAAATAACAAAAAAGAACAAAGAAAACACAAAAACTATTAGATTAGGTAAAGCATCTCACAAGCATTGATAATAATCATATAAATACAATGAACTATGGCTAATATTAGCCATAGATAGGGAAGAATTTTTAATAGATAATATCCCCCCTTAATAGTTGCTAACAACTAACTAAATATAGCTAACAATATAATATTCGTTAAATAGAATTTATCGAATATTATTTGTTAGCTATATTTAGTTAGTTGTTAGCAACTATTAAGGGGGGATATTATCTGTTAAATATTCTCCCCTATCTATGGCTAATATTAGCCATAGTTCATTATAAAATTTATCGAATATCTAACCTAGGTAAAATAAACTAATCTACCTAGGAGTATTGACTAATTACCAAATGATGTAATAATTATAGTTACTAACATAGTAACTCTAGCATCCCCTCTTATTACATTATTTGGGTAATGTATATAACTACCCCAATACAGTGAAGAAGAGAAATAAAATGAAATATGTTGATATGTTGGCTCATGTTCTGGTTTGGGATCTAGCTAATGGCTCTGGCTCTGGCTCTAAGTACACCTCTATATTTGTACCTTTGGGTCTATCTCTAGATCTACCTATAAACCTATCTCTGGATCATCCTGTAGATATGCCTCTGAAACTTTATCACTGGATCTATCTTTAGGTCTATCTCTGGGTCATTGCCTCTGGGACTGCCACTTGTTCTATCACTGGATCTACCTTTGGGTCCACCATAGGTTTTACCTTTTCGGTAGAAGCCATATAATATTGCTTTCATATTGGTCCATTGTGTGAAATATGTCCATCCACAATCAATATGAACCTTGCTGGTCATTTTCACTTTGTACCAGCAATTGGCAGAGGAGTGATTTTTACATCCACATGAATCACAAGGATGTAGTTTTCAACACCTAGCTGCCACATGTCATGTTCTACCCACAATGACTACAACAATGCTTTGTAGGAGTTGTAGGAGATTTAGGTTTTACAAACATGGTCTTACTGGTACTTGTTTGTCCATCATAGCCAAGGCCTTCATTATTTGGCCTGATATTTGGCATTATAGGAGTTTTAATGCTTTGCCCATGTTTACCTAATATTTCACCATTGAATCCCATTTTCTTCATTAGTTTAGATCCAATGCCTTTGGTGTGTTTTTCAAAACACCCAAGTTCTTCATCTTCATCAATGTTTTTAACAATATGGCATTTGTCACTATTGATGAGATTATGGAGCTCTTTTTTAGGAGGTTCAGTTTTTAAGTCATTGGTGTCGTAAGGAAAAATTTTTGTTGTGATGAGATCACATGTTACAACTGATATCTACCTTTAAAGGTAAGAGGTCGCTTGTATCCCAACAAGCATTGGCCATAGTGGGCTTTAGGTCACTTGTGTCACAACAAGCATCAACCATTAGAAGCTTGACCTTTGGTTCCTCACTAATGTCCCTTTTTGTTTTACTTTGGGCAATGTCAAGTGCAACCAATGACATGTATATTTCCCTTACAACACCAATATGGATTAGAGCACCATTGATATGAAGGTCTTTAGAAGTTTCAGAATCATTGAGAATGGATCTTACACCACTACATAGTGTGAGAAATTTTCCATCCTCATAAAAATCTATCCCTTCCATATTTATTGGAAAGTAAGGACTTTTAACTGATTTTTCACATTAAATTTGTTTTGGGGCTTGCTTTTTCTTTGATTTGCTCATATTCTTAAAGTGTCGGTCTCTACCGAAAACACACTTTTTATAATGATATTTTACAAAATTAGTGATAAGGAAGCAAAGGTATCGGTCACTACCAAAAATGCACCCTTATAAGCTTATCCTTTCTTTTTACAAAATGTGTCTCCCCCCTTGTGGCAATATAAATCATCTAAGGCTTTTGTATTACAAATCTTGCCTCTCAGGCAACTTTTGAAGTTTTCCCCCTGTTGGACATTTTGAGTCCTCTAAGTCAAAGTTGTCATTGATGTCACCTGATAAAGTTATCACTCTTATGAAGGAATTTGTCAAGAAATAAAGTTGTCATTGATGTCTAGGAATAAGCCACTGATGATGTCAAAGGTCAAGAGGAACAATGCAGAAGGTAAAAGGGCATATTATGTGAAAGCATAAGTTAAGAGGTGTTTTATTTAAAACCATGGATGAGCAAAAAATATAAGGTTTTATAAAAACCAAAGAGGCCCTTTTTAGTTTGGTTAAGAAGGCCCAAGTATTATTTAAATTATTTAATTTATAATATTTAAAGGCCAATGTCTTTTGGTGCCTTATAAAACTCCTCATATTTAGGTTCCAAGAAGGTCAATAGTGCAGCTGGATGAGGCGCCTGGGTTGTGAAGCAGAGATTCGTGGGTCGAATCCTACAAAGTAACCTTTTGGCAGAGCAAGTTTTCAAGTGACGTGTTGCGTGGTCTTTAAAAGTGCACCGATTTCTCACGATACTATAACCTTCGAGCCATGTTGAGGTAAGCAAATGTTTTGCTTAAAGTTTTGCTCTTTAAAGGAGATATAAGGTAGTGAGAAAGTTATATTAAGAATAAAAGGATTGAATATTTGAGTGGGGGACTAAAGAGTTGAAGCAACCTAATATTTTTGTGGATAGTTTGATTGGGAGTCATAAGAAGTTTTGTTTTGAATTTAAAATGTTCATTTGATATATAAATGCTATGGTGGTAATTCTTGAGAGGTGGTTATTGCTTTTATGTGCTTATGAGCTTCCTTCTTGAGATTGGAGTTGATAAGGTGTATGAGGAACATGCTTTGTATTGTTGAGATATTTCAAGGGAATATTATTGTGAACATTTGTGCAATATTCTTTGTCTACTAACCCTTTCTAGTTTGGCAAAGAAGTGGTTATGATCTTGACAGATTTGAGAGATCTTCTTCATCATCATAAAAGGTATGGGCACATTCTCCTATTGATTTTTTATGGTGGTTGATTTTTGAAATATCATTGGAGAGAAAATGATTGATTGTGGTTTCATTTTCAAAAGTGGTTGGTTTAATGCTTCAAGGTTTTCTGGTTTGAGAGTTGTGATTAAAACTTGTTTTATAAGCATTGTTTTTGAAGCCCATTGGTTGTGAAATGAACTTGAACTTGAGTTAGAGAAGAACATGAGTATCTTTATTATGTGAGATTTGTGATTGAGTATTGTTGGAAATATTTTGAGTTGGTTGATACATGCTTGGACTAGGGTTTTTGAGAAAGGGTTGTTCATTAAGGTGATTGGTTGAGTAGAGTTGATTGAGCCTAGTCAAGTGATTGTGTGAAGTGGTTGTTCAAGTTCCATGAAATAAACTATTCTATATTTTGAATTGAGTTGAGATTGAGATTTGAGGATAGAACATATAGAGTGTCTAACAATTCTCTCTATGCTTCTATGAGATTGCTTTGAGTTGAGATTGATATTTGAGGATAGAACATATAGAGTCTCTAAAAATTCTCTTTATGCTTCTATGAGATTGATTTGAGTTGAGATTGGGATTTGAGTATAGAACATATTGAGTCTCTAACAATTCTCTTTATGCTTCTATGAGATTGATTTGAGTTGAGATTGGGATTTAAGTATAGAACATATTGAGTCTTTAACAATTCTCTTTATGATTCTATGATATTGGACAAGTTCTATGTGAGCTTGTTAAGTTGATTTGAGGTAAGTCTTTGAGAAGGCTTGTGGACTGATTTTGTGTCATCTTTTGTGAAAGTTTGCTATGCAAATTTGAGCAAGTCCTAGAGGGGACTTATTGAGAAAATTTGGACAGGTTCTGTGTGGACCTGTTGAGCATATTTGAGCAGGTTTTGAGTGAGCCTATTGAGCATATTTGAGCAGGTTTTGAGTGAGCCTATTGAGCATATTTGAGCAGGTTCTGAGTGAACCTATTGAGAATATTTGAGAAGGTTCTGAGTGAGCCTATTGACAAAGCTTTGGAGGTGACAAAGGACATAAGACAGAGTCTCAGTGGATAGAGATCTAGTATCTAGGACAATTGAAGATAGACCTGAGTGATGAGTCTTCAAGTGGAGAGAGATCCACCAGTCAGTATAGCAGAGAGACATAGTCTTCTAGAAGATCACTAGCCAGAGCAGAAGGGGGAAAGAGTTCTCCTATGTAAGAGATCTAAAAACTTGAGATTAGGTGGTCAACATCTCCTTTGGACAGAGGTCCATAAACATTGTAATTGGGAAGGATTCCCAAAGAGATTGATTGAGAAAGTTTTAGTAAAATATTTTCTCCATGGAGTAGCCCGCATTGGGTGAACCACATAAATTGTGGTGTCTCTATTGTGTGTGATGATTTGTGCATTTCTTTGGTTATTGCTATTGATATTGCCATTGATTATATTGATTAATATTATTTGGGAAAGAAAATTAAAAAGTGGTATTATACTGTTCACCCCACCTCTCAGTATAAGCTTGTGTTCTTCACCCCCCTTAGTGCAAAAGATACATGGATGGAAGAACTAATTTATTCCCCCTATAGTGCAAAAGTGCAACTTGGAAGCCTCAAACGCTTTTACAATGTATTTTACTCCAAAACAAAATTGCAAAAAGAAATGCAATTTTTATGTTGGCAAACAATTTTTAGCAAAAATGATCAGCAAAGTTTGGCAAAAAATTGTCAAGAAAAAATTACAGCAAATTTTTAACAATAACAATTTTGTTTTTATTTAATGTCAAAAATTGTCAGCAATGTTTCTTTTTTAAATCAACAACTTTGAGAAAAAAAATACTATGGAGAAAAATTGACCTTCAAGCTATGTTGGCACTGAGAATTGAACCCTTGACCTCTATCAGGTTTGCGCCTTAGCATCTGCCTAAGCTATCGATCGAGCTACCACCATTGATGAAATAGAAAAGGATACAACGATCCTTTTATTGCAAAGTAACCTTCACTCAATGATTTTAGCTACAAATCTCCTGGTTGGCAATAATAGAGAATTTTGCTTTAGGTTCTCATCACAAATATTGGTTTGAGGAAAACAGCATTGGAACACGGTCAAAATATGTCTTCACCAAGTGCGATCTAGCATAACCGTCTCCAAGCAATTTTTGGAATACAAACCTTGAGAAGTAAACCGACAATAGAGTGAATATCTACTGCCCCAAAAACTCTTCCATTAACTGCGCCACGATCAAACCACCATCTGAAAACAAATTATATATTGGAAGCCATCCATGAATGCAGTTGGGGAATCCTGTAGTGTTTGTTCTCCTTCGATGCTACGTAAATCGCCTACTAATTGATAAATGGATTGTTCAAATATACACTGCAGTCGTCTACAAGGTCGATATCTGCCTGCATAGAATATGTTTAAACAGTTTTTAAAAACACAAAAAACTACAATTCTTCTTGGAATTAAGCTAGACCTCTGCAATGTGTGCCTATGTTGTCATCGTCTATTCTGAAGAAAAAAATATGATCTAAAAATTATTGAGCTACAAAAAATCATAAAGCAGCCCGTAGAGAGGATTTGGCTTGTTGGGAGGTCAAGATTAGTTGTCTCTGTATTCAAGACTTTTTCAAAATTCTTACAGGTGTAGGCAATGGAAGCAAGGTCGTCGTAACACCAAAATATTGCATTATGCCATAGGTTATTGAGACCCACAAATATTGGAGCATAAAACTATGATTTGCTTTTGTGACATTAGTCCCACATGTAGCATGTGAGGCCTATGAAGATGATTTAAAAGGAGGAACCTACAATTTATTAAATGACCACCTATGGGTGGTCTCTCCTTACTTGCCACCTTTTATCGCTCACCTCACCTGCCTGAGCAATCTATCAATTGTACATGCTTAATGATATCACCATGTAATCCTCATTCGATCTACCATGAGTACCCACATCAGTGTTACATCCATGTATCACCAGCTATCAGTTCCCACGTCACTTTCCACCTTAGGTGTGCTTCAGTTATCACGGTTTGTTTGATCACCAGGGCCTTATCCACTGCTTAGGTTGCCACGTAGGTGCCTGTTACGGTTTGTCTAGTCTAGGTCTGAGTAGTTGTCTACCATGTGTCCTCGCTTCTAGTACCTAGTTCGAGTTAAATTCTCCATTTCACCCAGCTCTATAGCTCATCCACGTCAGTGTCCACCTACTGTCCATGATGTTGTGTTAGTGCGATATTCCACATCTATTAAGGTCCCATCATGCTTGAGAAAGGATTTCGCCCTAGATCTAAGGGGTCTACTGTTGTCAGTGAGCAACCGATAGTCCAAAATGACAGTGGATTCCCACAAATGTTCCAGGAAAAATTTTGTGTCAAATATGATGGTCAGTAGGGTGCTACCATATAGACCTAAAATTTCATGTTGTATCCCAAAAGTGAATGCCCATGATATGCAACAGATACTGATCAAACCAGTCAAAATCCAGAATATCGATGTGATTCCATGATTCCATAATGTTACCTCAAGAATTGAGTCATAGATGCCCAAGTTGACCGTCAGAGATGCCCAAGTTGACCGACCTCAGGAAGCATACCCATATCAGCCCTCGCTTTGTCGAGGCTCTAAAACCATATTAGATTAGGTAAAGCATCTCACAATATTGCATTGATAATAATCATATAAATACAATGAACTATGGCTAATATTAGCCATAGATAGGTGAGAATATTTAATAGATAATATCCCCCCTTAACAGTTGCTAACAACTAATTAAATAAAGCTATCGATAAATAGAAAGATTTATCGAATATCTAACCTAGGTAAAATAAACTAATCCACCTAGGAGTATTAACTAATTACCAAATGAGGTAATAATTATAGTTACTAACATAGTAACTCTAACAAAAACAACAAAAAACACAAAAAAAATGATAAACAACAACAAAACACAAAAACAACAAAATCATACAAAACACAAAATACAACAAAAACAACAAAAAAACTCAAAAATAAAACACAACAAAAATAATAGAAAATCAAAAAACAACACAAACACACACACCAAAAATTTAAATTGATGGAAAAACAGATTACATCTTCGACCTTTCTAGGCCAACATGTCTTTTAACCAAGAATCAACACAAGAAACATAAGAATGATCTTTCTGAGTTGGGGAACTGAAATATTGACTAAACCAAAGAGAAGTTAATACAAAGTAAAAGGGAACTAGGTACCTGTAGTACTAGAGCCATCTAGAGAAAGGATAGAAATAAGAGCATCACTGATATGCGAAGCCCACCAGCTAGGAGGGTGGTCATAGCAAGTAATATCACTTTTGTCCAACGCACAATTAGCTAAAGCATCAACAATCCTATTCTATTCTCTAACCAGAGGATTGTATTCAACTTTCAAAAAGCCCATTTGGATTAGTTGAATCTTTTCAATAATTCTTTTTATTCTTCATCTGCCTTATGATTCTTAGGAGTCTTCAACAAATTAATCATGACATGGGAGTCAGATTCAACCAACACCTTTTGCCATCCAACCTTAGCAGCCTCACGAAGGCCTCTAAGGATACCATACCCCTTAGCAAGGTTATTGGAAAGGATATCCAAATTCTCAATAAAAGTGAAAACCAAGGAACCATCTAAAAGAAAGGTTATTGGAAAGGATACCAAATTCTCAGAAAAAGTGAAAACCAAGGAACCATATGAAAGAAAGGTTATTGGAAAGGATACCAAATTCTCAGAAAAAGTGAAAACCAGGGAACCATATGAAAGTTTTTCAATTCCTCCCGCACTAGCTTTTCCAGGTTCCTCCTAGAGGTTCCATCTATAATGAATTTTCCAAAATCCTTAGGAGGAGGTTGTCAATTCCTTGTTGTATACATCTTTAAATTACTTGCATTCCCTTTAATTTGGTGTTGTTGGATTGATTTAGTTAAGTTGGCAATGGTATTTTGCCAAATGTAATGAATATTTTTTCTTTTTTGTTTGGAAATATGGTTGTTTCTTTCCTTCTAAATATTCTAATAAATGAAAAAACTATCTTTTTTGAAAATTCTAAAGGAGCGAGCAGGCGGGAAGCGATGAACTAGGGTTTCTGGAGCCAGGGAAAATCCAGGGCATCAGGTGGGTTGCCGAAGTGTTTTCTGGTTACTGTGGATCTGAAGGCAAGTTTGCTGCCCCAGGAGGGTCCAATGGGGACTCCTCCGGATCCTCTTACAGGGAGAAATAGCTCTTATGCAGATTTGTTAAAAGATAAATCTCCATCCAATACTGATGAAGCACAAAGAACTGCATTTAAAATGCTCTTTACGGATGCTGGAAAGAGATCAACAGCTCATCGAGTTAATGGATGCCTACCGCAATCCGAATCAAGGCCCAAGATTGTCATTGAGCCAAGGATGGTCGAAGAAATAGTCTTATACAGAGCCAATCACGATCTGATCTGTAAATTCATGGGTATTCACCCTACCCTGAATTTTTTGCATTCCTGGGTTCGACAAAACTAGGAGCCTCATGGTGAGTACTCTTTATGGTTTATTAGCAATGGGTATTTTATTGTTAGTTTTTCTTCTCTGGCCGATAGAAATAGGGCTTTCGAATCAAAAAAGAGGAATCATGGTCCGGTAGGATTATTTGTTCAACCCTGGAGAGTGGGATTCGATCCTCGAATTGAACCCACTGCTATCCCGGTTTGGATCCGTTTGTATGCACTTCCAATGGAGTTTTGGAGTGAGCAAGTTTTGGAAATTATCGATAATTCCCTTGGAAGACATTTGGGTGTCTCCAAAGACACAATAGAAGGAAACATAATTGTTTATGCAAGAATATGTGTGGAAATGGATCTTAGCCAGCCTCTACCGGCAGAGGTGGAACTTGAACTAGCAGGACTATCTTGGATTCAACAGCTGGATTATGAGGCTCTGCCCTTCAGATGCAGAGTTTGCCACAAATACGGGCATTTGGCCCGATTTTGCCCAAATAATATGAACACAAAAATGGAGGCTCCGCTAGGAATGTCAAATCTTCCTAAGGAGGGTAAGTCAACAATAAACAAAGAACCAACCAATACTTCTCAGGGTAAAGAAGCTCAGAGAGATGGTTTTGAACAGCCCAAAAGAAGGAGAAGGCAAAAGAAAAAATATGGTAAAGAGCAAACCCAACTCAAGCCCGCCAATAGGTATGAGATATTTAAGACACTAGTGGACCAAGAGGAACAATTCATGGAAGGAGTGGATGGGAATAGTGAAAATAATAACATCCACGTTCAAGCTCCTCTTTCATCTCCCCCCGTCATAGAACAGGTAATTGAGCACAGTGAGTTACCGCAGAGTGCAGGGGCATTGATAGTGCATAACCAAGAGCGACCAATAATTAAGGATGTCGGCATGGGAATAGCGAGAAAAGAACAGAGAAAGGCCAACTTTAGGGATAACTCGGGTGGAAAAGAGATCAAAAAATAGCAACTCTCAAGGAGTGGGTAGAAAATCAAATAAGGAATTGCTAGCGGTTCAAGGAGACAAGCCGATCACTTGGAGGATCGGTGAGGCCAATAGATTCTTACTGCTCTCAAGGTAACCAATGATTATACAATCATGGAATGTTAGGGGTTTAAACAGTGGAACCCATCAATCTGCTATTCGAAGACTCTTAGAAAAATGTAAAACAGATTTTTTGCTTATTCAGGAGACAAAAATGTCATTAGATATTATGTGTAAAACAGTTAACAGAATTTGGAGGGGTGCTTGGTCATATGGAAGTGGCTGCCCAAGGTGCCTCAGGGGGGATTGTTACTCTTTGGAACTCTCTTGAATGGACTGCAATAGAACATATAGCTTGGAGGGGTGTTCTCACATCACATTTTAGGAATAATGTCACAGCTGAACATGTTTTAATCACAAATTTTTATGGGGCTCAAAACCTTGATGGTCAGAGGCTTCAATGGAAAGTTGTGCATAACATGAGAATCTCAAGGGAAGATTTAGACTGGATTATTGTTGGGGATTTTAATGCTAAATTATCCTCTAGAGATTAGGAAGGGGGAACCCCAATTTTGGACCCAGGGGATCGACTTATGATTGCCCAAGTCCAGGCTTTACACTTAGTGGATATTAAATGCCCTGGAACCAACTATACTTGGACTAATAAGAGGAGGGAGCCACATAGCAGGAAGGTAAAGTTAGACCATTTTTTGGTTTCAGAGGAGGCATTTGTAAAATGGAATACAAAATTTCAGATTTTGGAGGGTCCAATTTCAGATCACTTTCCCATTTTGTTGGAAGGAGGGATTAAGACAGGGCAGCATCACAAACCATTTAAATTTGAGAATTTTTGGTTACAAAAAGAGGAACTTCGAAAGAAAATTCCACAGTGGTGGGAAGAAGGTCGCCTGACATATGGGACAACAATGTTTAGATTCCACAAACAACTTCATTATGTCAAAGCTCAACTAAAACATTGGAGGCGAGCTAACAAGACAGACTTCCAAGTCCAAAGAGCTCCTTTGGTGGCCAGATGGGATGAGGTTCAAAAACACTTTAGGGAAGGAACAATTACTGAGCAGCTCAAAGCCGAGGATGATGCCTTGCGTAAAGCGGTTGAGGACATTGACAACCAAGAGGAGACCTACTGGAAACAGAGAGCAAGAACCACTTGGTTATTAGAAGGTGATAGAAATACCAAATTTTTCCATCGGACTGCTGTGCTAGGAGACAGATGAATAACATGGAAGCTCTTCAAGATGAGAACGGACACTCCTTTGATACACTTCCTGGTATGCATTCCCATTCAATGGATTATTTTTCTAAACTATTTAAGGAAAGTATGGTGCAAGATGAAGAGGCTCAAAACGACGTTATTGTTGTCATACCTTCCGTTATCTCTGAAGAAGAAAATCAGACCCTTCTTAAACCCATTGATAGAGAGGAACTGAAGAATGTGGTCTTTGGAATGAGCACCGAAAAAACTCCAGGTCCAGATGGCTTTCCAATTGAGTTTTTTCAGGCCTTTTGGGATAACTTGGAGGAGGATGTAATGGCTGTTATAGAGGAGTCCAGAGGTAGTAAAAGAATGCTTAAAGCATTAAATCATACTTTCATTACTTTAATTCCAAAAGGGGAGGAGGGGGTACATATTTCAGATTATAGACCTATTGCCTTATGCAATGTGATATATAAAATAATCACAAAGGTAATGGCTGAGCGGCTAAAACCTCTTTTACATAACATTATCTCCTCAGAGCAAGGGGGTTTTGTAGAGGGTAGGCAGATCTTGGATGGGGTGGTTCTAGCTCAGGAGGCAATCCATACAATGCAAACATCTGGTAATAAAGGAATGTTCATAAAATTAGATATGTCAAAGGCTTATGATAGGGTGGAGTGGAGTTTCTTGTCAAAGATGATGGCAGCCTTTGGTTTCTCTCGGGATTGGATAGAATGGGTCATGAGTTGTGTTTCTACTCTGACTTACTCAGTGTTAATCAAGGGTCTTCCCTCGCAACCATTTGGAGCCACTCGAGGCCTTCGTCAAGGGGATCCTTGCTCTCCCTATATTTTTCTCATTTTGGCTGAAGGATTAGGTAGAATTTTCTTGAGGAGAAGACAACAAGGTTTGCTAATAGGTATCAAGGTGGGTGAGGAAGTTTTGACTCACCTACAGTTTGTGGATGATACAGGATTGGTGGGAGTGGCCAGCTTCGGGGAAGCAAGAATGATCAGAGATACTCTTAATGTCTACCTTAGGGCTTCAAACCAAGTCATCAATGATAAAAAATCCAAAGTGGTCTTTCTCAATCTTGATCAAAGGCTTCAGGACAGAGTTCTAGAGATCTTGGGATTCACAAGGACTTCTCTCCCGAGTGGTTTACTTGGGGGTCCCTTTGCATTTTAAAAAACTAAAAATAGATATCCGGAGGAATCTTTTGGATTGTATCAAGGATAGAATGAATCATTGGTCTCACAAATGGTTAAGCTATGGGGGTAGATTAAATTTTTTACAGTCAGTCATCCAGGCCATGCCAATTTATAAATTCTCTATCCTGGCTGCCCCACATACTATATGGAAAGAGTTGGACAAGATGGCTAGAAAATTTTTATGGGAAGGAGTAAAAGGAGAGAGGAAATGGGCCTTAGTTGGTTGGGACAAAGTAACCTGACCCAAGGTAAAAGGAGGTTTGGGACTGAGAAGATCCAAGATAAATAATAAAGCTTTGGTTGGAAAGCTTTACTTGGAGGTGGATTTCCCAACCAACTTCCTTATTCGGTAGAATCCTAACTAGTAAATATTTGGGACATGTTAACCCAAATGAGGTGGGCCATTTCCCTTTGGATGGTACTTGGATCCTTAGTGTGGCAGGCTCTCAAGTTAGGATCTCAGGTAGTAAAAGATCGATTATTTTGGAAAGTGGGGAGAGGGGAGAAGGCACGATTTTGGATAGATTCATGGGATCAATACCCACCTATCATTGTTGAATTTCCTGAATTGCAACCAATAAAAACAGCCATAGAAACCAAGGGATGGGTCCAAATTGAAAGTTATTTCACCACTAGTCAGCTAGGGGAGTATAAGTTTAAGCAGTTTAAGAAGTTGGATGAGTGGCCAATTTCAATCCCTCCGGATTTGGCACCCATCATGACTAAAATCTTGACAGAAATATTTCTCACAGGTAGAGACGAGGAGGATGAATTAGCTTGGGGCTATGGGAGCCTTGGTGTCTACATAGTGAAGGATGGATATGACAAGATCCTTCCAGAGCCTCCCCCTCATACATATCAGGTTGAGGATTGGAGAAAGATTTGGCACTCCAAGGGTTGGCTGAAAGTAAACTTTTTTGCCTGGCAGTTCATGCACAATGGAATTCTCACTTTTGATAATCTCAGATGTAAAGGAATCATCGGTCCATATCAATGTGTCTTATGCTACAAGAGCGAGGAAACAACTGATCACTTGATGTTTGAGTGCCCTTTCATGTGCCAGATTTGGAAGAGATGGTTTTTATATTATAAAATTCAAGTTAATGGTGACTTGAATCGGATTAATATCTAGGAAAGATGGAAGAGGGGTAGATTTAAATCTAAAGCTCTTCGTATTGGTTGGGAGCTTGGATTAAACTTTATTTGGTGGCAAGTGTGGTTGGAGAGAAATGCTAGAATTTTTAGAGAAACTTTTTCCTCGTTAGATGGAGTTTGGCAGGTCATCTGGAGCAAAGTCATAGAAACTATGGCCGTCTATGCTAAAGAGGAAACTCAGGTTGTTATTGGGGCAATGGAAGAGGGAGTTGAAGTGCAAGAGGGATAGGACAGAGCTAGTTGGAAACCACCCCTAGAAGGTTGGATTAAAATTAATACTGATGGAGCTACAAAAGGCAATCCGGGTAGAGCCAAAATTGGAGTGGTTTGCCGGAATCATGTTGGAACAGTGCTCTATTGGGAACTGCAAGGCTTGGGAAGAGCCACAAACAATGAAGCAGAAGCCATAGCTATCAAATATGCTTCTATTTGGGTAGTTAAACAGGGCCACAGGAGGATAATACTTGAATCAGATTCTCAAATAATGGTTGGAGCTCTAGATTGCATGAGGAACTTTGCCTTGAAAGCATGGAGGTTGAGGATTCTTGTCACTCAAATTAAGGAATTATGGAGGGAATTAGATGATGTGATTCCAGTTTATGTGAGTAGAGATTTAAACAAAGCGGCCGACTTCCTGGCTAAGATGGGTGCTGAGAAGGAGGTAGGGGTTCAGTTGCACGGTGACATGGCTATTGAGGATGAGGCGATTAGGCAGGGTCTTGAAAGGTCCCTGAGCTAATGATCAAAGAAAAATCTAAGGGAGGGAAGGTGTCGCGATATCATGACATGTTGCTTCATCACGGCCATGGGAGGAAAGGTGTCACGATTTCGTGACATGTTGCACCATCGCGGCCAAGGGTGGAAAGGTGTCACGATTTCGTGACATGTTGCACCATCGCGGTCACTGGAGGTAAGGTGTCGCGATATCGTGACATGTTGCTTCATCACGGCCAAGGGAGGAAAGGTGTCACGATATCGCGACATGTTGCACCATCGTGGCCAAGGGAGGAAAGGTGTCATGATTTCGTGACATGTTGCTTCATCGCGGCCAAGGGAGGAAAGGTGTCACGATTTCACGACATGTTGCTTTGTCACGGCCAAGGGAGGAAAGGTGTCGTGATTTCATGACATGTTGCTTCGTCACGGCCAAGGGAGGAAAGGTGTCGTGATTTCGTGACATGTTGCTTCATCGCGGTCAATGGAGGAAAGATGTCATGATTTCGTGACATGTTGCATCGTCGCGGCCAAGGGAGGAAAGGTGTCACGATATCGCGACATGTTGCATCGTCGCGGCCAAAGGAGAAAAGTGTCGCGATATCGTGACATGTTGCATCATCGCGGCCAAAGGAGAAAAAGTGTCGCGATATCGTGACATGTTGCTTCATCGCGGCCAAAGGAGAAAAGTGTCACGATATCGCGACATGTTGCATCGTCGCGACCAAGAGAGAAAAAGTGTCACGATATCGCGACATGTTTCATCATCGTGGCCAAGAGAGAAAAGTGTCACGATATCGTGACATGTTTCATCGTCACGGCCAAAGGAGAAAAAGTGTCGCGATTTCGTGACAAGTTGCTTCGTCGCGGCCAAAGGAGGAAAATGTCGCGATATCGCGACATGTTGCTTCATCGCGGCCGAAAGAGAAAAAGTGTCACGATTTCGCGACATGTTGCAACATCGCGGCCAAGAGAGGAAAAGTGTCGCGATATCGCGACATGTTGCTTTGTCGCGGCCGAAAGAGAAAAAGTGTCACGATTTCGCGACATGTTGCTTCGTCGTGGCCGAAAGAGAAAAAGTGTCACGATTTCGTGACATGTTGCAATATCGCGGCCAAGTGAGAAAAAGTGTCGCGATATCGCGACATGTTGCTTCATCGCGGCCAAAGGAGGAAAAGGTGTCGCGATTTCGTGACATGTTGCAACGTCACTGCCCAAGGAGAAAAAGTGTCGCGATATCGCGACATGTTGCTTCGTCGCGGCCAAAGGAGGAAAAAGTGTCACGATATCGCGACAGGATGCAACGTCACGGCCAGAAGAGGAAAAAGTGTCGCGATATCGCGACATGTTGCATTTTCACGGCCAAAGGAGAAGAAGGAAAGAGTGTCGCGATATCGCGACAAGTTGCATCAACAGACCAAACCATTCCCCCTGTTAGCTAGTTAATGGTTCAAGAGATTTGGCTCCATTGCAAATCTTCTTTTACTATTGTAAGCATGTGTTCTCTCTGATTTCGGCTGGGAAGTGTCTCTTCCCAAATTGTAATTGATCTTTGTTTTAATACAAGTTTTTTCAAATTTTTCAAAAAAAAAATATTCTAATAAACAAAAATAACATATATTTACATTTAACAAAATTATATGAACAAGTGCAAGCCTTACCTTTAAATTTATTTCTTCGGAGAAGAAATTCCAAGAATGAAGAATTCTTGTAAAAAAAGGTCGGGTAGCAATTAAAATTTATCATTGAAGGAAAAGCCCTTGTTGAAAGTAATGCAAGGAACATCCAGGAAAATTTTCTATTTGGGAATGTCTTGTGCATGTCCTGATGGCATTGGTCCTTGCATAGTGATTATTGATGTTATCATATTTCACCTAATATCAGTCATACTCATGATTTCTCATTAACATTCCAAGTTGTTTGAGCTTTTGATGGACAAAATTTGTAACATATTGTTGCTATATTTGTAACACATGTTATTTGAAACTATATTAATAATGTAGTTATTGGATTTTTCAAGTTCATATGTACCTGTACCACAAATATTTCTGCTCTATTTTTAACACATGTGTGTTATATGAAACTATATTTCCAATGTAGTTATTTGATTTTTCAAGTATGTATGTCCCTGTACCACACCACATGGGTCATTCCACTTTCAAGGTTTCTTATTTGTTATATAGGATTGAAATAGGTTTTATTGGAATTACATTACATCATGATCATGTTACTATGATATTTCAACAAACTACAATGATATTTGACAATTTTGCATATATCGGTTGACAAGATTTGAATCTAAGTCTCCACCTTTTTAACCACCTTAGCTCATGTCACTTGATTCAACGTTAAGGTTCATCCATGAGATTGAAATATTGGTATATTATGCGAAATTTCTTATATCTAATTGCTTGCACCAAAGCTATTGAGCTTATGTCTGAAACCCCCCTGCTACTTGCCTTAAATCCCATGGGCTGTAATTTTATATTTTAGCTTTAGATCATTTATAATTCTTCCATAATATTGTTGTTAAGTGTACATTACCTAATTCTATATTAATGTATAATTGTAATGTATATAATGTTATCTCATAAAGGTGATTATTGAGGATTTGATTTATCATTATGATACAATATTCATGTTCCTTAGAGTCTAGTTACTTTAGCTTGCTAGTTTTTCCTCAAGTTAGTGGCATCATGTAGCATGAAAAACATTGTTCTTGTCTTAGTCCTTTGAGAAATTTTTTAGAGAATGATTCCAACTAGAGAGACATCTTAACCTTAGAATGGTTCATTCATAAATGAGTTCTTCAATAGATATATATGCCAGTGTACTTTGCAAGGTATAGAGTAATCTATTATTCTGTCAGTCTATTTTGTTGCTATGTTCCATGACATTTTTGGGATGGGGATGTTGGGATGTATTATCAAAACAGTAGTCCTCGAAGCCTAGGATGTGTAACCATGGAACCAACTTTTATTAGTATTGGAATTTACTTACTATATTGTCACTGTAGTCTTCCCTCTTGAAACTTTCTCTGCAGATTAATGAGTTAGGAAACAAAATTAAATTTTATTAAGTGGAGTAAATTAGCTGAAAAGTAATTCAATGTTACATAATTTGCATAGGAATCCACAAATAAATCAAAATATTCTTTCCTAACATCCAAGAGACCAACAATTCATAGTTCTACATTAGCCATTCCTTGATATTTATGTTGATATATCATAAGCCAAAAATGCTTAAATGTAAAATTTCCTTTTCGTGATGGTAAAACAATATTTAAATTTTTGAGGCCCCTGTCTTGCATGTTGACCTGAGCCTGAGCATTATGGTATTCTATCCCAGTAGTTTCTCAAACAATTTGTCATACTTCCAAATACTAGAAACATTTTTTCTTTTAATTATATAGGAGAGTTGGTCACAACCACACTATTTTTAGTAACTGTCAAGTGTAGGGTTCAAACCACATGGGCTTCTTTCACCAAACCTATTTTTCTTCGTTATTGTTGAACCGGAATGAAGGGGACCTACCTTCTCATACTCAAGTTCTAGGTCTCAACAAGGGGTTATCCTTACAGGACCCATATCACTTGGAATGGTGGACGCATATTTTCCCCGTCTCGTAGCATGGAGGACTTAGATATATGACCCTATTTTTGTCCTAGTGGTCTACTGACCTAATTTTTAAAAACCTCTTAGGTCCATGCTAGAGATAGCGTAGCTATGCCAATGCCTGATTATTGAACTTCATCTAAGGTATCATCAGGGTCCACCAATACTCTGGTTTCTGGACCAGGTGTCTCGGATCATACCTCGATTGATGATAATGTTGCTCATACCATCTACTGCTAGACCTTCCAACCCCAAGGACTAGCTCTCTAGTCTTGAGTTCTATTGACAATTTCGCAACTGATTTATGATTCATGGGAACCCTCACGTACTACTTCATACAACAACCTAGAACGATATCCCATACCATCGTTCATTACTCTCAATAGCATGGAATCTACTAATCATCTTGATAATGCTAGAGAACGGTTGTCTCCAATTCACAATATTTGCCTCTGCAAACTATCGGAGTTGGGTGGATAATATTCTACTCAATATCATCATTCTCATGGATAGTCATCCTCCTCAACGACTTCATTTTTAGTCAGATAATTCAATGCACACTCATAGGATTCAGATCAGACTACTACCTTTGCAAACAGGCTGCCCCCGAGGTTTGAACCTGGGTGTCTTCTTGGTAAATGCCTGGCCAAACAAACACTTACCAAATGGGACTGCATACCAAAACATTGCTACTAACCCAATTAAATAAATTTTGTATAAGTTTGGTCTTAAGTGCTGAAAAGCCTATCAACTTTGTTGCACCATATATGCATTAAGTATATTTTGATATGACGGTAACTTGGTCAATGCCTTGCCTAGTGAAACTTTACTCAATAAGTGCAATGTAAAAAGCTACAGTCTAATCTTTCTTTCCAACACCGAAGTTTTAAAAGAAGTAAAATTTTGTCAAGTGAGAATAATTTAATGCACACATGGATTTCTAAGTAGTAGTCATATTCATATCACATATAGGATGTTGAGTCTCAAACCTGGAGAGTATAAATTAGAAAGTTCATTGTTTGAAAGTAACCATTGGCTTACACAAGCGTATCGATTTCATTTGGGTCCATGTTTAATGACACAAAGAAAAATAGCAATGCTTAACATATGGAGGATATTATGGTGGGCTCACATTGGATTGCTCTTCACAAGAGCTGTAGTAATGAAAAATCCAATACCATAAACCTAAGAGTCAAGTAAGATTTTCATCTCTATTTACAAGAGCTGATATTTTGTAAACTGGTTTATGCATTATTGACAAACTTAAATTTGTTCTTTTCCCTTATTTTTATAGAGGTTGTTATTGCTAAACATAGGTATTTCATTACTTTTGGCAATTTTACAATTTTATGTTAAAGATCTTGTTTAATGTGGTTGACCCTTACAGCTGATATTACTTGAGGAAATCTAGATAGGCAGCATTGAATTCCTTTTTTTTTTCTCTAGAAATGTAAAATGTAATGTAGGTACTGTTTTAATGGCAAATCTTCAGGGTTTTACGTGGACGCAGATGCTCCATTTTAAAGTAAATAAATTCAACCATCTGTTTTAGTAGTTGGTTGATATTGCTTGCATTTATGCTGAAGTGGAATCTCTAATATATGAATGTGTGGAAAAAAAAAAATTGGGTTGAACGATTACAATCTGGTGTAAATTTAATTTCAAAATTTGGCTAAAATGATTTCCTTGCCTTTGGGTGTTTTCATTGTGAGCCACAATTAGTTGTATACTATTAAAATGGTTTTACTTGTACTATATCATAAACACATAGTGGTATTAAAATATCTTGACAATTATGCATGTATCACTCAACAATATTGAAACCTAGGTCTCCTCCTTGAAAGCGAGGGATTTAAGATTGAGCTCATTGCATTTGATTAAATACACAAACTAATGTATAACTATAACATTTGTTCTTCTTTTTGGTGAACTTAAAAAAAAAATAGCTAAAGATATAAAATACACAAGTTACCCATTTAATTGCATATAACTTACTTAGAGATAGGTTTGGTAGTTACCAATTTCTCTATGTTTAGAAAAGAAAATAAAAAAGGAAAAAGAGTTAGTTGCATCACATGTTGGCTATTTCATAACTCCAATATATATTATGATATTAGGGTCCTACATACATGATATTTTTTTCCATTAAAATATATTGTTCCACTCTCTTTAACACGTTTTGCCCTAAAATAAATGGTGCCATACATCATAGTTTCCTCTCCTTTTAACATGTTTTGCCTTACAAAAAATTTAAGAAACAAAATAATATATTTTTTAATTATTACAAACAATGAATACTGAGGCTTGCAACCTATTCATCCATATGAGGTATATCTTCTTCTTTGATGGCGCTACACATCATAGTTTCTTCTCTTTTATGGTGCTACACATCATAGTTTCTTCTCCTTTGATGGTGCCACACATCATAGTTTCTTCTCCTTTGATGGTACCACACATCATAGTTTCTTCTCCTTCGATGGTGACACACATCATAGTTTCTTATCCTTCAATTTTGAGCATGCACATAGGTGTTGCTTTGTTGATGTTGTGTATTATTGGTTGTTAGTCGGATTCAATGCATTATCCCTAGTGGTTATTCCTTTGATGTCAAATATACCAATAATTATTGCTTCTTTGATGCTCCACATAGTGCTTTCATGGTGGTTGTGTTGATTATTTGACCTTTTTTTTAGTCTTGAGTAGGTGAAGATCTTAAGCTTGCACCTAAGTGTGAAATCTTTAGTTTTACACAACACAATTTTTTTGTTAAGCCAAACACACATGGTGCACTCATTACAATATTTATTTTTTTTGTGAATATGCATAGCTACAATGCTTTCATGATTGTTGTCTTTCATGGTGGTTGTGTTGATTCTTCAACCTTTTATTTCTTTGAGTCTTGAGTAGGTGAAGAGCTTAAGCTTCACAAGCACCTGAGTGTGAAATCTGCACTTTTACACAACACAAAATTTTTCGTTAAGTCAAACACACATATTTTCGATTTCAAATTCCACTAACTGACTGACATGACACAAAATATGCTTAGTTGTAGTTTTTACTTCCCTTTAGTTACAACTGCTTATACCTGACTAACATGATAGATATTATGCACAACTACAACTTTTATTTCCCTTGATATGACAATTTTTGCTCAGCATCACATTTCCAACATTCTCCCCCTTAACGTTGAGAGGTCTCACTAGACTATCTTTAAGTTTTAAGAATTGAGCTTTGGCAAGTCCTTGTGTAATTACATCTACAAGCTGCAGTTAAGTGCTACAATACTTCAAATCTATTATTTTTTTTGTAGCATATCTTTGATAAAATGATACTTCAAATTAAGGTGTTTAGGCTTCCTATGATGGATGGGATTTTTTACCAATTGAATTGTATCCATATTTTCACAAAAAATGATTGTAGGATGACATTGCTTCTCACAAATCTCCTGTGATACCTTCCTAGGCCATCAGGCTTGTGCACTAGCTGAAGTGATGACAATATACTCAGCTTTTATGGAGGAAAGAGCAACTGATCCTTGCTTCTTTGAGCTCCATGTGATTAGTCCAAAACCAAAAGAAAAATAATATCCAAGTTATCGCCTCAATTAGAATCAATAAAACCAACAAGCTTCATATTCTTACTTGCATAATAATGAATGCCAAAATCAAGAGTACCTTTCCTATACCTCAAGATTCTATTGGCAACCTTCAAATGAATATGAGATGGTTCATTCATGTACCTTGAAACAAGAGAACCAACATAAGCAATTTATGGTCTAGTATTAGTGAGAAACACCAAACTTCCCGCAATGTTCTTATAAATTATCACATTTACTTCCTTAGCTCCATCCTTCTTGCACAATCCATGAGGAATTGAAGTGAGAACTTGTTTACATATATCCATATAAAAAAATTTCAATATATCTTTAGTATACTTTGTTTGACAACTAAAATTTTTATCCTCATATTGATGAACCTAAATTCCAAGTAAGTAATATATCAACCCCAAATATTTCATTTTAAATTCATTCATTGAAGCATTTTTTAATTCATCTTTAATTTTTCAGTTGTTGCCCATATAAATTAGATCATCTACACATTGTTGGCTTTTTAAGCCTTACTATAACAAAATATCACAAGTACCAATATAAAATAGACATAATATTAAAGGTCAAAATAAGCATATAATGAGTAGAATAATATATGAGCAAATTAATATGTATATCAAGGCCTATATAATACTAAAATAAATATTCACTTATATAATCAAATATGAATATAAATTGCTCAAAATTTGTATCCAAGCTTTATTCCAAGCTTAATTGCTTTTATTCCTATTACAACCTTTATGAAGAAAAACTTAGAATATTAATTGCTCAAAATTTGTATGAAGAAAAACTTAGAATATTAATTGCTCAAAATTTGTATCCAAGCTTTATTCCTTTTATTCCTATTACAACCTATTACAACTCTTTGTAATATGATATTCAGATTACATTCTCATGAAGTATTTATCCCCATAATATAGCCATAGTAATATGACTCTTCAAGTACTTGACTATTGCTCTCCATATGACAAGTCCCATGACCTTTGGCTTATCATTTGACCATTGGCAGACTAGACTCTTCACTTTCTTCTTACATGGATACTTGACTCTAGGACACTTGCACACATCATACACAACTCTTACACTTCTACATGCACTCCTAATCTAAGACACTTGTGCATATCCTCACATTACATATTTGCACTCTTACATACAAGACACTTGTGCACATTCTCTCAATCTACACTTGCACTCTAACTTACATGATACTTGTGTATTTCTTGCACATTACACTCTTACATGAAAATTGTACATTTTTTGCACATTGATACTTACATAAAATGGTAAATGTAAATCACACATCTAAACTAAAGACTTAAGCTTAATATATTACATATTTACAATGGTACCATGAATGTACCATGGGGGTACATTAACATATACTAAATAATGTAATATTCCTCAACACCCCCTACATTACATTATTTGGTTATTAAAGAATTAGTCTTCAATCTTATTCATATTTATCTTCAATATTCATGTGACATTGCATTGTTCATGAACCTTTGTTTGAGATTTATCTTTGGCTTATGCTCCGAGTTCTTCTTCACATTTATTCTTGTTTGTAGCTTCATGATATGGGTTATGAAATGCTTGAGCTTCTTCTTCATTGGATTTAGATTCATGTGCATGAATAACTTTTTCTTTATCTTTGACCTCTAGACCATGTGGTTCATTCGATCTAGTTTTCTTACAATCTTGATATTGTCCTTTGAACATTCATTTAAAGCATCATAATAATCTCCTGAATTAGATGAATTTTAAATGTCAATATTACATGAATAATGAAACACTATTTTTAGAGATGATTCACTTGATTTAGTTGTATCAATCTCTACTTTCCTTTTTATATTTTCAATCAACTCCTTTTGTTTCAAATTTTCATCTTTATGAATTTCAAGTGAAAGCAATGCCATATACATTATACTACCTATATCAATAGGTATTTTTGGAGGTTTTTTTTGCATCCTTGGGATATGTAGTCACACTACAAGAAAAACCAATTACCAAAGAGCAATTACAGGCTCTGGTCAAACTGCCTCTTTAACCTAGGAATAGAGTTCTTTATGTTTTCTAGACAGACTAGGTATGGTAAGGAAACCCTAGAGGTGAACTTAAAGTTTTAATATTTTATGTTCATACTCTTCCATATTTATGATGGCGAGTTAATATTTTTAAAAATTGACCAATGCTTCAATAATAAAAGTTCAATTATACCTTATGTATGACCGGTGCCTTAATCCTTTAGGCTATTGTAGTAAGATTTAATAACAACTCAGTGAAATAGAAAGAACGAGGAAAATAAATTATTGGTGTAATTACATTCATTTGAATATCGTAATAAACATAATATTTGACCAATGGAAGAAACATTTATTATACGTTCAGATAATGTAACCTATAATGAAGACACAAAATTTAATAAAATATATGACAGAAAATAAGCCCAAAATTATATTAATATTGAATGATTACATGAATATTTGGTTTGAATTTGCCATTGAATTCTTGAAATATATATACAATAAAAATCATCGTTCGAATATTATAACAAGGACTTTCACCCTCCAGTTCCAATCTGGTAACAGTTGAGTCTTTAGACCTCTGGTTCAATAATTTAGAAATAATCTTAGCTTCTTGGGAACTTTCCTATCAAAACTTTCACAACAATAGGAATGATAAGGGATGTAAAAGAAGAAAGACATATAAGTAAATACAATAGCAAATAATGAGGCACTCAAGTATACTTCTTAGAAAAAATATGCTATGTCAAAAGCCTGGTCCTTATTTCTGGCTATGGACGTCCTTTTTATAGCTATGGTGGCTCTATAACTATCAAAATTCCTTCAATCTAGACTCTCCACTTGTCACCATCCCTTGCTCTGTTGTTAGCTGGGTGTATTACAATTTGCTACTAGTTGTCCCAAAAATTAATTGTTAATATATCAAAATTGGTCCAGTTGTCATCCACTTGGTGTTATTGCTTAGCTCTATATCTTCCCTTCTTTTGATGCTTCTTCCTTATCCTGAAGTGATATCCCCCGTGACTGAGTGCAAGTAATTTTATCTTAAAATACTTCATGGTTTCTACCTTGAGTGTTATCATGCATATGAGAACATCATTATGGCTTGGTGCTTGCAGTTGATTATGTTGACCTCTTCGACTAAAAATATTATTGAAATCGACCATGTTGTCTAAGATTTGGTGTATTCTTTAAGTAAATGGGGATTTAACAGGCATAGTCGGTAGGAAGCAAGGGGTCATTACAAAAATTGAAAATACGATATTCTTATAAGCGAATGCAAAGAAACAACACCACCACGTGAAGGGTGGAGGTAGATAAAAAGAGAGAATTGGAGGTACACAAACTAATAAATTAGATAATAACATAGTAACTTCATAACTATATTCCATTGGGGTGATATTTTTATAACTATATTTCATTGGGATACGATGACCTTTTCGAGGTGATCGTCTATCTGGTTTACGTTTCTAAATTTTTATAACACTGGTGAATGAGCACCCTTCGAGTTGTCTACCTCTTTTTCTGCAACCTCTCGCTAGCATGCTTTGATTCATCTTTAACATTGAATGCTCTATTTCAATATTTAGAATGGGTGTCTTCCCATATATAAAGATGATCTAAGAGAGAATATTTCAACTGACAAGCATAAAATTAGGTTCCATTGATCTAAAGTGTATTTAAGTTTGCTTTGAATGGTAATCTTTCATTAGGTTGATTCTCCGTTTACACCATTTGTCTCACGGGTTAAATTCATCATGTACAGTCTGTGATGATTCACTTCACTTGGTCAATCTATGTGATGTGCATAATCCCTTGGCTTTGGTTTAGCCTAATGTTTTTTGGCTCTCTATTACTTAAGCGTGGCTACTTTTTGGTTCATCATACTTGATCAGGTCATTATTGTGTTTGCCTTACTCATCTCTCTATCTCACTCTTTATAGTTGATTACCCTATCATAGATTTCTTTTCTTTTTTAGTTGTTTTATGTAATTAGTCGTTGGATTAAGTCATGTTATCCCACAACATGTTCTCATAGTTGACCTGTGTATTTGTAACTTCCTAATTGGTTCTTAGCCGATTGAGTGAGATATTCATGATTCCAAGTGCCTTACTGGATTTCTCGAATGGAGGGATCCACAAGATCTTTGATTTTAATGCAATGCCACTCCAAGTGTGTCATCAGCCAATTAATGTGTGCCATGGATTTTATGTCACGCGTGCATCTATGACCATTTATAGTTGTTCGATCGATCAGTGCTTTAATTGCCTTCATTGTGAATATTTTTGATTGATGGTCTCTTATGAGTTGATCGAAATTTTCTCATTCATTTATTTGAGACTCGATCGATGGACCCTCATTGTCCATTGGTTTTCGATCAATGGCCCCTTTGTGGTTTTATATGAATCATGATTTCAATCGATTGGCATTAACTTTTGATCGAGTGGCCTAGAGTACTCTTGTACTTCTTTGCATTAAATCCATGCTAGCCTTTAAGGAGTTCAACATAAGAATACTGGTGTTAGTTAAATCAAATTTTATGCGAAAATTAACTTTATGTGTACCTTAAATTTTACTCGGTTGAATTATGCCTCGTCTGATCGACCTCGATCATCCATATAATTTGATCAAAAATTTTCAATAGCTCAGATCCACTCGATCGATGAATTTGTATCTTTATCTCGTTTCGGTCAACTGGCCTTTCATTTTTCATGCGGGTCTTAGGTTATGAATCATAAAACCTCTTCGAGCCGAAACTTGTTAACTATGTCTTTATAGCATGAAAAATTTGGTTAGGTTTAATGAAAATCTCAGCCTAAAAAAAGGGGTGAATGTGTTAAGGACCCTCGAGATATATCATTAAGAAGAATTATGTACTTTAGGCAACAAGGGTTTATTCATGTTTTTCGCTTAACTCTCTTTTTTCTTCTTTTTGATCGATGAATATTGAACGTTGATCTCCATTGACTGAAAATATTTTGATCGCTCTAAATATTCCATGTTATATCCTTGCTCAGTTGAGCAGTCTTATCTTCATTAACTTGGTCGGCCGATCAATGTCGCTTTTTGACCAAACAGGTTTCCTTTGAAATTCTCGTAAAACAATTAAAAAGACTTTAGGGGAGGGGGAAATGTTACCATAACCCTTATGACTAAACCCAACATAGGGTAATGATTTTCCTTTATTTGGTTTAAGTTTAAAGCTTCAAGTATTTTACGCACATATGAGCCTCTTCAATCAAAATCTCAATTAATTAGAAGCAGACCCTAAGTTTGTAATTTCATATTTAAATAGGGCCTAGGGCTATGGCTTAGGTTGATTTATTGAAACATTAATTGCACTTGTGAAGGTAACTTTAAGATATAAAGTTTGTAATATCTTGAGTACCACATCGGCTTTGATCAAGGGGTTTGACAAAATTTTAGTTGATGGGCTTCGGGTCGATGCTTTCTAAACGTTGATCTTTGTTGGGTTTTGAACGATTTATTTGAGCTCTTGATATGTTTTCGGTTGATAGACCCTTTCACACCAAGTATATCGATCGATCACTTCTTCTTTTTAACCGAATACTTATTTACCTTTTGACTTTAGGGGTTCAATTTTGACCAAGACAACCAAAATGGGGTTTTGACCAATTGACTTTGAAAAAGATACTCCACTAGCCATTGAATCAATTTTGACTGATCATTCTGAGATGTTGATCCGTGCTCGATCGATTAGATCCTTTCCTTTGATCAAAAACTGCCATGTTCGACCATCGGCTTTGACTGGAGTCTTATAGCTTCATTTCAACTGCTCATTTTTGGTTGTGAATATCAGGTCGGATGGCTCTTGATCGTTGATATCAATTTTTATTGATGGCCTTTTGTCGTGACCTCACTTCTTGATAAATTGATCAATTTATTTTAGGTAGGATTGTTCTGTTTTGATCGATAGCTTTCTGATTTTTGATCGATCAGATAGATTACTTTTGTTGCGCTTTCAACCTTCCATCGATCACTATATACTTGTATACTTAGGTAAAAGTGAGCAATGGACCTCTTAGTATTTAGGTTAAGCTCTATATAAAAGGACTTTTATTTTTCTTGGGGGTGATTTTTAATCTTATAACCTTAATAAAATTTGACAAATGATTTTTAATGGCTTAAGAGACCAAGTGTTGGCTTATGGAAAGGTGTGGGCTAAGTTTATAGATCTTTGCAAGACACAATTACATGAAGGATGGTTAATATGATAACAAGAATCCATGGAAATGAGTGACTTAGGAATTTGAATAATTATTAAAATGGGGCCACAAAGTCCATTGGGTTATTTTGAAATGCTTTACTCCCTCGAACTTCGAGGTTAACCTTGTTTCATTAAAACATCACAAAATATAGGGACCATCTGATGACCTTCAAAATTTGAGATTAGGGGTACTTTCATGTTGGATCATTTTGGGCTACAACAGGTATCGTAGTATCATCCATTGAATTATCAATTGCTTCAACAAGTTTTGAATGTATATAGTATTCAAATGTATCAAAAATTTCATCCATAGCTTCTCTATAGATGAATTTTAATGCCATATCTAGCTTACCCTTAGATTTTTCAATAAATTTTCCAATACTAGATTTTATAACTTTTAATATTTCCTTTATGATTATGGATTCCATATTTCCTTTCATAATGATCAAAGTTTGCAATTCAGTACTTCTTGAAGTAGTAAACATTATAACTCCTAAATTAAAAAATAATCCAAATATGAAATTTGCAAAATTTCAATTCTAACCTTTGATATAGAAACCTTTTATTTCCCTATTAAATTTACAAATTTCATATTTTCAAATAAATAAAATATCTTCAAAAAAATTCTAATTTAAAAAAAACTTCAAACCTTATAACACCTTTAAAAAATCAAATCTTCAAAAACCAACTAAATAACTTTAAGTCTTCAAAAATAATTTCAAGAACAAAAGATAAAAAAACTTTAACTCCTTCAATAAGAATTCGAGTCATTAAACAAACCTTATTACACCATATATTTCAATAATTAAAAAATAAAATAGTGCATGAAACCTTATAAATCCTCTTTGCTATTTTTAAAACTAAGTGAAGACCGAGTAAGCAGGATTGGAGAAGCAAACTACCACCCAATCAATCCACCTATCCTCGAACCCAAAATTTTGTAAAACCTTAATAAATAACTCTAATCAACTCGGTCATAGGCTTGTAGACACCTAAAAAATATCACATTGTCCCTCATCCCATCATAGCGATAGATTAAATTGCAAAACCCTTTAATTTTTCAATATTTACCTAAAAACACTATTCATCACCCTAAGCCCCCTTGGCCACTTAATTTCTTTCATACGCTTAACGCCAGGTCATAACACGACCATCGCTCTAGCCTAATCTAGGGACACCTCACATAGTCTACCCTTTTGACTAGTCTAGCCTCCACCTAAGCCTAGCTTACCCTAGCCTAACCTTGGGTAAACTTTACATCATAGTCATACTTTGACCCATGGTCAACCTCACCTTAGTTTGGCTTCCACCAAAGCCTAGCCTCCACCTCACATTGGTAAACCTTAAACCCATGGTTAGACTAACTATGATCAAATATTGACCCTCACTCCACATATGTTCCTATGCACATTCAATTTCATAATAGGGGTAAGACTTTCATGCCTCACCCATACCCATTTATTGCATGTGGATGGGTAAGGATTTCTCTCACCCATATCTCTTTATGAGGTATGGCACCCCATGCCACCTCAAGGGACACCTCAGCCCCAACTAGCCTTGGCATATTTTATAAATAGAATATCATTTTATCTATTCTTATAATTTACACATTCACATACCCAAAATTTGCAAAAATAACTCTAGAGGCCACTTAATCCCTCACTTTCCACCAACCACCATGGATGCCCACATATGCTAGTTGACACCCTCCTTTTTGTCTTGTAAGCAGCTCTCAAATTACAAGTTCAAAAGGCCACCAAATATGAATAGGAGCTCCAGAAGCACTAGAGGAACCTTTGCAACACAATAAATCTCTATATGGATAACACATTCGAATTCATACCCAGGGGTATGAACCAAAGATTCACCCCCAAAGGTACAAACCAACAACTAGTTCCAACTAGACCCACCCTCATTGTTTTGGTCATAACTTGCACTTTCAGATTTGGACTACCATAAAATTTTGAGGGCAACTTCCTAACAACTAGAGGAAGGTGCCCACCAATTTTTAGCCCAAATTGGAGCAATATAACTTTGATCCCAAATCGTATGGAGGGGTATGAACCTTAGATTTGCACTCAAGGGTACAAATCCCTCCAAGGGTATATTTCAATTTCAAAACCCTACAACAGACCACTAAGCCAGGTAAATATCACTACTTTACTATTTTAAATCATTTTCCAACACTATAATTATGCATTAGACTAGAGTTTTTAGTATTTTAGTTTGTTATCACAAGGGGTTTTATTGAGATAGGCCCCCAAACTTTTCTAATCATTTTTGTAGGGTTGTGCAATTTTAGAGGACTTATATGACCAATAGTGGCTCATGAGCAATAATCCCATTCCCTTTGAGGATCTTGTGGAAGACCTTTGGTTTTGTTAAAACAGTTCGCTAGAAGAGGGTTTTCACCGAAAAATACATATTGTAGCCCATTGGGTAAATTTGTAAAAAATATTGGTTTTGTAAACCCCTCTTTATAATCAATGCAAACATCAAGTTTTCCACTAGTTCAAGGCTTTGGACATATCTAGTTTAATAAACATATTACCTTTCTTATTAAGTCTCATGAAATGAGTAACTTCATATGCCAATATAATCTGATCCATGATTTGTCTTCCTTGCATAAATCCACCCTGTTCTTTAGATATAATGGCCAGTAAAGCCACCTTCAAATGCTCTACCAACACCTTAGAAATAATATTATATAATTACAGAGGAAAATAGTCCAAAAATCATTTAATGAGGAGGCCCCATACTTTTTTAGAATAAGAGCAATAAGAGTACAGTTCATAGCTCTTAAGATAAATTTAGACCCTCTGGCCTCTTCAACTACTTATAGGATTTCCCCCCAACTCATCCCACATAAATTGAAATAATTCAATTAGAAAATAATTTGGTCCCAAAGTTTTACCTTTTTCATCTCAAAGACTACCCTTTGCACTTCCACCAAATACACCTCTATGACTAGGAACAAATTCTACTCGATTGAGATACATGGAGGAATCAACTCCAAGATCTCCTACTATGCCTCATCATCCAAAGGAACCTTAAAAAAAAATAGATAAGTACCTCCTTGCTTCCCCCTACATATCACACCACGTTCTATGACCTACCATGTTCCATAGGTTAGAGACTTAATAAAATTAAACTCCCTTCTAGTCATGGTTAATTGATAGGAAAAAATTGTATTTCTATCCCCCTTCCTCAGCTAGGTGATTCTAGACTTTTGCTTCTAGAACACCTCCTTTCGCTCCCATTCTTCCACCTTCATCACTGCCTATATCCTTTATCAAGAGATCCCAAGAAATACCTTCTAAACTAATCATGTTAGTCACCTAATTAACAGCCCACACCACCTCTCAGGACTCTCACTCAATATTTCCAAAAACTCGATGATTCCATTCTTTTAGCCTCTCTTTCACATACTGTAGTCTTATAAAAAATATAAAATGTGTAGTTCCAAATCTTGGGTGTCCCTTCATCCACCATCTAAGGATAAAATCCTTGAAACCCTCATGGTCAAGCCAGACAAGTTGAAATAGAAAAGGATTGTTCCCTAGTTTAATCCAACTCAAGATGTTAAGAGAGATTAGTCAATGATCAGATCCTATAAAAGAAAGAATATCTGAGCACAACATTATTCCTCCAGCTACCAAGGAGTCATCAACTAAAAAATTATATAATATTTCTTGGATATGGTTCAAGTTTAGTCTCCTATTACTCTAGGTTAACAAGAAACCTTTCAAAACCGCATCTCTAAGATCTAACCTATCAATTTGATCAATGAATAAATGAATCCCTGCATCTAGGACTTTGGAGCCTCCCTACTTTTTCTCCAATGAATCAATAGCATTATATTTCCCTCCAACTATTTGAAATATCTCCTTCCATTACCTTCATTGCCCTCCACTGTTCTACCTTTTCTTTTATATTAATTGAAGCATAAAAGTTAACTACCTGAAAGGGAGCCACATTTGAAAGCATAGACCTTCTTATCTCTAAAATTCTTGTAGCTACCATTGCATCCACAACCTATATCTTCCTAGGATCCCACATACAAATAAATCCTCTAGAATTATCCTTGGCAACAACCGTTAAACTCAAATATTCCCTTCAAATTCTCTTGCAAGCTGGTGAGCTTCCTTCTAAACTCAATTTGGATTCCTAAATCAACATCAAATAAAGGTGATATTGTCTAATCAAAAACTTCAAAATATTATGCTTGGGTTTTATTTCCAAGCCCCTCACATTCCAATAAAAAATCTTTATTTGGAGAAAGAATTGAAATGAGAATCAATAGTTCGCATAACCCCCACTTCCACCAAATGCTTCCCTTCCTTATCTCTCTTGTTCTTGTTCAATTTTCTTCCAGCTACATGTTATTTTTCTCCTCGATACTTCCTCGAGGCACTTGATGTAATTCCTAAGGGATTACTTCTTGTTCCTCTCCTCCCATACTACTCAATATTGACAACTCTTTCCTCCCTTTTGTATCATCCTCAACTGCATCCCTAGCCTTCACTAGAATTGACTCCTCTAAAGGCCCAACATCCTTCTTTTGAGTTCCAAAGCCTTTTTGAGTGCACATCTATGTTGGTGCCTCACCTCCCCTATAAGGGAACGATACCAAATCATCCTGAACAACCTGCTCATGAGAGGGATAATCCCCCCTCAACATCCACATCCACCTCACTAGACCTGGATCCCAAGACATCAAACTAATTTTTGAAAGAAACTTCCAAACATTCCTTACCCTTCTAGCCACCAACCTTCGAATTTTTCTATTTATAAACACATAAAAACCATCCTACTCCCCACTTCCACACCTTTCCTTGATGAAGTTCCTCCTCTTAATTCATCTCAATATTCTTGGGGCAATCCCTTACCAAGTGACCATAAATATGATAATGTTTGCACTTGAAGGAGATTACCTCATAGTTAAGAGCCTGAACCTATACCACATCCCTAATTTGGATGTCAATAGAATCCAAGAGAGGATTGCATATATCCAACTCCACATAAATTCTAGCATAAGTAGTCAACTTCCTTCTCTTTGTAAGATCAGAGACCGAAACAAAGGTTTCTATTGCCTCATCAATATCTCTAAAAAATTATTCCTTCCAAAGCTCCAAAGGTAAACAATGAAGTCTCGTCCACATCGGTATAATTGAAGGCAGTTCCTTCATTGGATTAAACCCTGCATGCCACAGTTTCATGTATAGTCTCGCTTTCCCTTTGAAATAGGGATCATCCTAAATTTTTATTCTAATCCTCCTCATCAAAAATAGCTTAAAAATACCCATTTATAAAGAGTACAATGTCATACTTGCCTTCAGTTTTCCAGTATCGCATTGTCCATTCCTCAATCCTTTTCAGGTTCATCCTAATTCCAATGAATCTGCAAATGAGGGCCTTTATAAGAAAAATATCTCATTAGCCACCACTTCAGGCTACACCTTCATCCATGGTTGCTCCTCCTTGTGACGAAGGCAATCGTTCACCTTTCCATCACCACCCATCAACGCTAAACCCCTTACACCAACCCAAGCCTTCTTCAGATCTAACTCTATCAGGGCTACATCCTAAAGAACCCACAACCACCCCCTTAAAGTTCAAAATAGGGTGGACTTGGCCTTAGAGGGCCACCCCCTCTCCCTCCATCAATAGTCTTTACAAAAAAATTAAAAATTTTCTCCTATCTTCGTTTTTTAAAATTTTAAACGAGTCACCTTCATTTCTTCTTTATTCATCATCACCTTTAAATCTTCATCTCACAATACAGATCCTGCTAAGATCCTACTTATATCCCACTCCTTTGCTAATATCTCGCTCAGATCCTACTTCTCTACTTAGATCATGCTTAGATCCCACTCCTTTGCTCAAATCCCACTCAAATCCTGCTCCTCTGCTCAAATCCCACTTAAATCCCGCTCCTTTGCTCAGATCCCACTCTTGAAACCTCTTTAAGAATTATAATAATCAAACTAACTCTTTCGCAAAAGACAACATAAGTAAATCATATTTATTAATGGAATGGAATTTCTAATTTAAAACAATTCACAATTTACTTGCCTAGCGTGCGTATAGAGTTTCTTGAGGAGATAGGATAAATTTGAGGAATAAGTTTTTTATATGTGTTTCAAATCCATTTGAGTGAAATTGGGCTTTTCCATAACCATGAGATAAAATTAGGCTTTTCACGGTTACATTGCATTTTGGAGTAGATTCGGACCTTTTTTTAGGTTATTTATATTTTTGAATAGATCTACGATCCAATGTTACTTTAAATGTTATACTAAACTGAGCTTCTCTAAGGTATAGTTTTTTATCTTATGAGAAGCAATTAGGTTATTTATATTTTTGAATAGAGCTAGGATCCAATGTTACTTTAAATATTATAGTAAACTGAGCTTCTCTAAGGTATAGTTTTTTATCTTATGAGAAGCAAGGAAGATATAGGTAATAAAACAAATTCTTAAGTTAAAAATACATCATTTAAGTATGCATTTAATTATGCTTGGTGACATGGTAGTCTATAAAACTTAGTTGTGTTGTTGGACTTGGAGGGATGATAGGTAGTAAAACCCTCTTTCTTTTGGTTGATTTCCTTCAATATTACATTTAAGATGTTTTAATATTTTAAAAAAATATATATTATAAAAAACATTATTCAAGATGAGTATTTTTTAAATGTTGAATATAACCTTATATTGTATACCATAAAACAATTGTATTATTGCTCTCATGTAATTCTGTATATAATATTGAGATATTTTTTTGAAATTATTGTTCATATTTATCATTGACATTTAAATGTTGTTTTCTTTCATATTATAAAACATATTTTTTTATATAAATTTTAATTTTACAAAATTTTGTTAGTTTTGAGCTTTTCATCTAAAAATAATTAAGTATGTTTTAAAGAGAAAAAAAGAGTATGATGATTTACAATATTAAAGAATATGATACGTCTTTGAGTTTAGATAAAAAATTTAAAAATATATAATTTTATTTTTTTATATTAACATTAAATTTTTAATTTTATTTAATTTTTTAAATTATAATTAAATATATATGTATATATATAAAAAAATAATACTTCTTATACACATTTATCATGGAGCTTGAACCCGGGTTACATTATGGATAATGAGTGACATCCTTGCAGATAAACTACACAAGTAACGTTTGCCAAATGCTTAGACACTCAAATCGTGTAATGATTTAAATGTTGAAAATAAGTAACGTTTGCCAAATGCTTAGACACTCAAATCATGTTATGATTTAAATGTTGCTTTGTTTTTAAGAAAGTCAAAGTATTTCTTGCCTCCAATCATTCACAATATGTAGAGGAGTGTTCTCTTCGTTAGTAGACCTAAAACCTTTATAATAATAAATAATTTAAATTTATTTTAGTGGCAATGATATTAATAAATATTATTGGTAGATAAATATGGAGATTTAAGGTTTAAACTATGGTGTGGGTGAGTGTATGAGGAGTGGGTGTGGTGAATGTGTATTAAATTCCCTATTGATAAGCATAGCTCTTCGGTGTAGGAGGGATCATGGTTGGAGGGAGCACCCTATACATTGATCGTATAAATATCTCACACTAGCCAAATAAAAAAATAAAAAAATAAAACCTTTGAGTATAGTGTTAAATGTACAATTTATTAGGAAATATATTAAAATCTTATTTAAACAAAAAGATAATATCACTATTTTAAATTGTTCCATGGGGAGCCCAATTGTTCGGGCTTTGGCTCTTGTTCAGGAGGTCCAAGTTTCAAACCCCGGCGTGACTGAGTGTGTGCGCGAGGGTGGGTGTATGGTGGTTGTGTTAAATTCCCTATTGATAAGCATAGCTTTGGGCTTTAGGAAGGGTCATAATTGGTTGGGGGAAGCCACCCTAAGTTGGTCGTAGAGGTTTCTCACACTAAATATTATTATTTTAAATTAAGCTATTAAATATAACTAGAGAAAATGTTTTACATGTATAGTTTATTAAAAAATAAATTAAAATTTCAAAACAATGAATTATTTAAACAAGAATATAATATTGTTAGGTTTTTCACATTAAATATTATCATTTTAAATTAAGCTATTAAATATGATTAGAGTAAATGTTTTACATGTATAGTTTATTAACAAATAAATTAAACTTCAAACAATGAATTATTTAAATAAGAATATAATATTGTTATTTGAAAGAATAGTTAACTTTATTGTTTATAAATCGATTGGATATTTTGATATGTTTTCAATTTTTAAAATAGATTTATTGTTAATTATAATAATATTTATTTTTTGCTTGAGAAAAAGTGGTTGTACTCGGTTCTTTACTTTTAAATAATCACAACTCTCTTCCTTAGAACTTAAGAGTTTAAATCACAACTCTCTTCCTTAGAGCTTAAGAGTTTACAAACATATTCAATTTTCATCCCAATTGAGTTGCTATAGCTTGATACCTACATATTTTTTCATAAAAAGTATGAATTCTTGAGTTTCATTTTTTGTATCTTCAATTTTCTTTTTAAATACAAATATTCTAGAATTGAATATAGAATTCAATATCCTTCTTCTTGACATTTTCCTAGAGCAGCCTTCATAATACCAAGAATCCATCTCTACTGTGTATGAATTTCATCTTAGTAGAGGAATATTTTCAAAACTTCACATTATCGTAGTCCGCTTTACCAGCTTTAGACTGTTAGTTTCCTTCCTGAACCACAAGTGCAACCACAAGAATTGTAATAAATAGTTTAGTAATCTAAAAAAGTTGAAAGTTCATAATTAAATAAATCTTATCAAGAAATATATGCATATTAACTAAACTATAGGTCATTGCATAATACAAGTGAAATCATATTAATCTCATATAACTAATTAAAAAACATTTTATCATTCTAATGAATTATGAAATGAATCTCATTCATATTATAATGACATTTTGACAAATTATAATAATACTATTTAATAAATAATTTAGTAGTAATTAAAAGTTGAAAGTTCCAATCCATACTCTATCCCATAATCCAATAACCAACAACTCAAATATTCATTCAACCATGAAGTCCATCTAATATCAACTTCTTTTGCATCAGCATACAAAACTTTTGCTTGCTTCACAAAATCATAATTTGCTTTACCAAATTCCGACTGCTAGTTTCCTTCAATGCATTGATCTATAAATGGATCCCATGAAATATTTTGTAATCCTCTAGAACATTATTTTGAATTTGTTTCTTTCATATTTTTATTGCTAGCTTCAGTTAAAGTTACTACTTCCTCTAACCATGGAAAAGAGAATTTAACTTCATGATCCTCTATAAAAACCCCTTTATTGGCTAGCCTATCTGTATATTTGTTTCCTTATTTGAACGTATGCATAAACCTAATTTCTTCAAACTCTGTAGTAAGGTCTTGTATTTCCACAATGATATCTTGTAGGTTCCATGGAGACATTGTTTTCCTCAAAATTGTATTTATCATTATTAGTGAATCCTCTTCAATCCATACTTTATCCATTTCATTTGTCTACATATTGTTAATACTTTCAAAATCACCCAAGCTTCAACTTTATTATTTGTCTTAAATACACAATTGAAAGTGTAATGTGATAAAATATTACCCTATTATTTTTTATTATTCCTCCTCCTCTTGGTCCTAGATTTCCTTTAAAAGTTCCATCAAAATTCAATTGGGCCAACTTTGCTTTTAGTGGTTTCCACTTTATAATTTTGTTGTTCCTTTTGTTTCGCTTATACCCACCTTCATAATTCCAATTGATGTCTTAACTCCATCTATCAAGACTCTCTACTTCAAGATTAGGGATTGGCTGAGTTGATAAGGTTGGTGTAGACTACTCTATGGCTAAATAAATCTTCCATTTCATCACTTCTAAACTACTTTCCTTTCCTTTAAATATTATTTTATTCCTTTCTAACCATATAGTCCAAAGTATTTTATCTTTTTATGTATCCAATATTATCTACAATACCTCACGTTTAATAGTGCTTTACCATTACTTTAATCATTCTTCAATTCTACCATTCATCACCATGCATGTACCAATCATATTATGATTCCATTGACATTGTTCCCAAACTATTGAGAAACATCCCAAGAGATGGTCTATACTCTCCTCCTTTTAACATAGAACACTTTGTGAGGGGCCATTAAAATCCCTTTTCATTAGGTTATCCCAAGATAAGATTTTCCTATGGCCTAGTAGCCATACAAACATTTTGAATTTTGGAATGCTTGGGCTATACCAAACATCTCTCTATCTTATTATGGTATTCCTATTTTGTTCGTGCTTTTACATTATATCCTCTTATTTTTATGTATTCTCCTGAGCTATTCAACTCCTAATCAACTTGTCCTTGAATCCCATTGGAATAATCACTGTTATCTTTCTGCTTGACTGCCTCCTAGCAAAAATTCCTTTTATCATGTAACCCTAACCACAAAAATGACTATATAATGTAGATTAAACTTTTTTCTACCGATTTTGGCATAATATACAAGAACATATAGTATGTTGAAATGACTTGTAAGATTGATTTATTTTGCTACATTCTTCCTGCTAATGATAACCATCTACCTTTCCATGCTAGTAGTTTATTTTAAACTTTACTTATAATTGAATTCCATAATTTTATCCTCATTCTCCCCTCAAATAAGGGCATCCCTAGATATGTTGTTGGTAAATTTACCTCCATTTGAAGTAACCTACATATCATTGATTTAATCCTAGTTTAAGTGTTTAGAAAATAAAATTTGGATTTTGTCCTATTAACTTTTTTCCAGATGCTCTTAATATTCCTTTAATAAGTTATTCAAAGCCATGGCATTGTTTTTCTCTACCCTCCTCAGAAAGGTTGTATCATATACAAACTGTTGATGGGTGTTGTCAATATCATTACTAGCCTTAAGTTTGCTTAGTAGCCCATTTTTTATGCCTTCTTCAGGTTCCTTCCTAATACTTCTACCATAACAATAAATAAATATGGTGATAGAGGATCTTTCTATGTAAGACCCCTCTTGGTTTTAAATTATCTTGTTATTACCCCATTGACCAACACTGAATATGATACTGTAGAGATACAAGCTTTAATCCATCTAATCCATTTGTTCCTAAATCTAAAATTTTCTAATATAGCAAAAGAAAAATCCCATTTAACCCTATCATAGGCTTTATTCATATCAATTTTTAATATCATTGCTCTCTTTTCTCGAAGCTATTGAATGTATTACTTTATGAGCTACTATAATCCCATACAAAACCTTTCTTTCACTAATCCTCCTTGCTATTCTGAAATAATTTTGTCTAATAATGGTTCTAACCTGTTTTCCATTACCTTAGATATGATTTTATATGCCATATTACTTAGAGTTATGCGTATGAATAAGTCAAACAATTATGCATCTTTATTTTTTGGAATTATGGTAAGATATATTGTATTTATTTTATAAGCTATATAGTATTTTACCCTAGACTATTCCACTACTACCAATAAAGAATCCTCACTATTTCCCAATTATGCTAATAAAATATTGTAGAGAGACCATTTGGACTTGAGGATTTACCCTTATCAAAAGAGAAGAGTTGAATAAACTTCTTCTAGAGTAATAAACTCCATCAATTTGTTATTGTCTTATTTTATTATAACTGATGGTACTTTTGCAATAACTTATCATTAAGAACTTCAATCTCCTTTGATCCTAGAATATTCTAGTAGAAAAGCCTTGTCTCCTTTCTAATTTCACTCTACTCTTCAATCCAAATTTCTTCTACTGATTTAATTCTACTAATTCTAGATGCTAATATTTGTACTATTATCATCCTATGAAAAATTGTGTTTTTATCTCTTTCTTTTAACCAAGTTTGTCTCAACTTTAGTCTCTAAAATTTCTCTTCCTTAATCAAAATATTATGATATTCACTAAGCAACTCCCTTTCCTTAAAGCTTGGATTATTGTTCTCATCTGTTTAGAATTTTGACAATTCCTCTTTGAAGGAAATTTACACAACTTATTGATGCATCATGGCATGTTTAACATATGCAAATATCATCCCTCTCGGGACATCACAATGGTAAATATATTGGGATCTCCTAGTGGAGACCCAAGTTCCATTTACGGGGAGGGTGGTCCCTAATGTGCCCTCGTTTGTATGCTTTTGTTATTACTATATATTTCTAATAAAATAATAGAATACATACATGATTTAGACAAGTTTTTTAAATAAAGAAAAAAAAGAAAAAGAAAAACAACCTATTAAAAAAATATGCAAATATCATTACGATCAATGATTGTTACAACCATACTCAAATATTTTAATGAAAAAATAATGTAATAAATGTGCCTAACATCCCCCTTATTACATTATTTGGTATACAAAGAGAATTATGAAATAATTCAAACTTGACATATGCAAGTGCCTTTATAAAAATATTTGCAATTTATTTGTGAGTGGTAATGTACAGAAGTTGAATCTGGTGATTCTAAACTTGTTCTATAATTAAGTGGCATTAAGTTTCAATGTGCTTTATTCTTTCATGAAACACTAGATTCTTAAAATAATAGTGTTGGTATATTTCTTTGTAAACCCATATCTCATAGAAAATGTTATAACCATATCATTAAATATACAACTCCTCATGTAGCATGATATTCTACCTCTATGGATGATAATGCTACTACCTATTGTTTCTTATTGGACCATAAGATAGATCCAGATCCTAGATGAAACACATATCTAGATTTTGACTTTCTATCATCTAGAGATATGATATAATCAGAGTTTGTGTATCTTTGTAAGAAGAATGTATCATTCTTCTTATATTCTAAGCCATATTATTTTGTACCACAAACATAAAGCAATATCCTGTTTATTTCTTTTCAATGTCTTTCTTTAGGATCCTACATGAATTTTCAAATATAACTTACAACAAAATTGATATCAGGCCTATTGTTCATCAAGTATACAAGAATCTCAATCATCTGATGATAAAGTGTACCAGATACTAGAGGAGACTTGTCATATCAGGACAATTGTAACCCTTGCTCCATTGATGTTGCCTTAGTTTTACAATCTATCATCCAATATTTTTCTAATAGTATCTTGACATATTTTATTTGTAAGATCATAATGTGATTTTCCCCTACCAAACCTCCAAACCAAGACAATATTATAGAATTAACAATCTATCATATCAAAAGACTTTTTCAAGTCATTCTTCACAACATCCACCAATTCATTTAAATTACCTATGATTAGATCATTGACATATAACACAAGTTATCTCAAATCCAAATTTATTGAGATAGATATTTATGTCTAAATGAATTTTGGTGAATCCATGTTGTAATAGATGCTTGTCAATTTTGATGTATTAGGCTCTAGGATCATGCTTCAACTCATACAAAGAGTTGATAATTATGAATACCTTTTGTTCTTACATATTAACAAAAACTCCTTTGGGTTGAGTCATATACACCTCTTCTTAAAGATAACCATTAAGGAAGGTACTTTTGACATCCATTTGATGCAACTTACAACTGAACGACATTGCCATAACAAAGAGAATACAAATGGTTGTCATATTTGATGTGGGTGCAAAATTTTCTTCATAGTCAATTCCTTCCTTTTGTGCATATCCCTTAACAAGTCATACCTTGTATTTTTCAATTGACCTATATACCTTGTATTTGATCTTGAAGATCCACTTGCAACCTATGGACTTCTTTTTTTACACAAATCAACAAGCTCCCATGTTTTGTTTTCATCAAATATTTATACTTTGCTTCAACAGTTACCTTCCACTTGGGTGAGCTAAGTGCATCCTTCACTAATGTTGGTTTTGAATTCTCTATTACTAAATACATCAATCCAATATTTACTTCTTGAAGTAACATACTACAAGTACGTAGATGAGTGGAAATGATATCAGGAGGTGCATCAAGTTTGGCATATCGGATGGTACTTGTGAATCATTTTAGATTTTTACATTGTAAGGAGCAACCACTCTTGGGTTATCGACAACAACTAGACCATATTCTTGGACTTCATCATCAAAATATAAGCTCACAACAGGAGATGTATCATCTCAATATTCCTTAGAGGCATCAATATCTGATTTAGGTTTGACTACTTCATCAAATACTACATCTTGTACAATTTCTTGGTTATGGGGTCTATCAATTGATACCCTTTTGATTCACTATCGTATCTAAGAAATATGCATGGCAAGGATCTCACATCTAGCTTGGTCCTCTTTTTATTTGACACATGCATGTATGATTTGCTATCGAAGAATTTGAGATGTGATATTGAAGGCCTCCTTCTAGAATAGGCTTCTTTAGGTGTAACTCCTTGTAGTGACTTTGTGGGCACTATGTTTAGAAGATACACTGTAGTGGTAACAACTTCAACCCTATATTTCTACTCTAGATTGGATCTTGTAAGCATACAATAAACCATTTCCATGATAGAATAGTTTCTTCGTTCAACAACCTCATTTTGTTGTAGAGTGTAGGCTATAGTAACTTTCACTTGATCCTATTATGTGCAAGAAATCTTGAATATTCATTGTACGTATATTCCACCATTGATTTTTGTGGAGGACTTTAATGAACATCCAATTTTATTTTTTACATGTTTCTTAAAATGCTAAAATTGTTGGAAGACTCCATACTTCAATTGCAAGACACCCACATCTTCTTAGATTAGTCATCGATAAACAACTACAAGTATATTTTACCACAAAAATTAGCTATCATGGGATCTCACAAATCGATGTGTGTGACATCCAAAAATATTTTAGCTTTGTGAGTGCTCAATCCAATGGTACTCAATATTGCTTCCCTACTAAACAACCCAAGCAAATTTGCAATATGGATGAAATATTGGGTAGACTAATCACCATTTGATGCTAACTGAGTTGAAGTATTATCTTGAAATGATATGCCCATATCTCCTATGCTAAAAGGAGGTTGCATCTATTATGGTTACTGATAGTGCTACATTAAGAGAAAAGAGGACATCTAAGGAAAAAAAGTCATTTTTGTAGGAATCGGTTGCTACATTCTCACCATTTTTTATGATGAAATACTTCTTATGACCATTATCAACTATGAATTCAACCACCATATTTCAATCCAAGATTTATGATAGACAACAAGTTGTTTGCCAAGCCTCGTACATATAGTACCTTTGCAATTTTACATTTCCTATCTGGAAGTTTAAGCGAGACATCATCTACTCCTTTGACCCTAAGCTTTTATCATTGGCAATAGTCACTATTTTCCCTTATTTGGCTTCTAAGGAATTAAACCACTCTTTATCCCCTATCATGTGCTTGCTAGCACCAAAATCAATGTACCAAAAATCATCATTGAGTTTGGTTATGGCCTTTATCATTAGCACCTTATGTGCATGTTCAAAATTGGAATCTGATTCTTCAATTGCAACATACCATTTTTATTGCTTTTATTTATGATGTGGCTTGTATTGTTTCTTCTTCTTCTTCTAAGGTTGATGAAATTTATCACCTTGAATTGATAAATTATACCAACAATGCTTGGTATCATGTCCTTTTTCATAGATATGATAGTACCTATTTTGGTTTCGAGGTTTCTTATATGATGATGAGAAGGAGGATGAAGGACCTTTATGTGAACAACCCTTTTATGGTTTCTTGTTGCCATATTTATTAGTGATGAGTGCACTATTGGATGATTGATCCCTCAATTTATTGGTTGCTTCTTGTTGTTACAAAGAATTGACCAATTCTTCAAAGGAAATCATCCTATTTAACACTTGTAAGGAGGTTACTAGCACTCTAGATGAATCTAGTAAAGCTCAAAGTATAATTAGTACTAAGAGCTTATCTTCCACTTTTCACCCATGACACTCAGTCTTACCTTCAACTCTATGAATTTGCATATACTTTTTTTCATTTGCCACTATCAATGTGTAAATTTATGATTGAAGGGAATGAATAGTAGATTGATTCTTCCCTTCATAGATGGTAGTGTGTCTCATGATTGCTAGGATGTCTCTACTTTACAAATATGTGGCTAGATTACATCAATTGTAGCAAGAGCAATGAGAATTAGTGTTTTTGGATTTGAATCATCAATTTTTTTTCTTGGTGAAAGTCTTAGGTCACACAACTTTTCTAGTCATAATAGCCTAGAGTTTTTCAACTTGCAAGATGGTTCTCATATTTGTCTTTCATGGTCCAAATTTGGGACCTATCGGGAGCTATGAATCTATAAAAAAGACTTTTGAGGTGGATATGGTGAGGGTTCCTTACTTCTTCAAATGATCCCCCTTTCAATATACCTCCAGTCCAATATGCTAAACCTTTCGATATACCTGCTCTTTTGATATACCCATCGATATATGAAAGAAACTAGTATTTTTTATATATGTGGTTATACGTGAGAGAGATCTTGAGGTACATGAAATATCATGAGATATGGTACTTAAACAATACAAAAATGATTTATCCTATCTATGAAACCTACTTAAAAATAGTTCCTCATATGTAAGGAATAGCCTCCATGATATACTTAGAGAATCTTAATTTTAAATTTTATGTCGAGCGACAATGGTGAATAGGGTGAGTGATGGAATGAGTATAAAAATTAGATTTGCTTTTATGAAGATAGGTCCCAGATGTCGTTGTTGCAACTATTTTAGGTATAAAGTGCATTAACTAGTCATGACAACATTATCTGTAAACAACTAAAAAGACACTATATATACCAAACATTGCTTCAAACCTGAAGGTTTGATAAAGGATTGTTTGTTTGTAAATATATTTTAAAAAAATACAAGTTTTAAAGCATGAAAATTTGAATAAAAGAGCAAAATGTCAGATTCCATTGAAAATACACCTTGTTACAAATAATTTACTATATTTTATAAGTTTACAAATTATTCACTACGCTTAATATATTTGCAAAAAATTAAAAGGTCCTCTAAGATGGCAAAATAAAATATGTGTTCTAAATTTTGATGGAGCCTCTAAAGGCAATTCAGGGAAGGTTGGAGGGGAGGGGTTTTAAGATCTAGCTCAGAGGTAGTGATATATTATTACATGGTAAACTTTAGCTATATACCAAACCATGTAGCAGACGTGAGAGCCATGATTACAAGAGTAAGGCTTGCAAAAAAGATGAATGTTAATAATCTTATAGTGGAAGGAGTTTCATGAATATCATTAACAATTTGAATACCACGCAAACTACTAGCTAGAGAATTAAAATTAATATTTAGGATACAATGAATATACTATAAGGCATGGAGTCATTTGTGATCCAACACCTCTACATGGAAGGTAATGTTGCGACTGATGTTATGGCAAACATGGGAGTTCAAATGGATGGATCCAAGGTATGTAATGATGTTTTCTTGGAGGATTTGATGATTATAACTCTGGAAGAGGATTTTGAGTTAGAAGTTTCAAAGCCTTAGGGGAATTGATCACTACAAAAGATCTAGTAGCATGGGGCTAGTTTTCAAGGAAACTAAACTGAGATTCATGAGCTGATTAAAAAGGTTGCATATTGAATGAAGACTAGGTGGAACCTTTCAAAGTTCTTAGGAAATATCAAATTGGGATCTGAAGCTAATAGAGAATTGATTAATTCTTCTGAAGATAACCGAATGGATTGAATTTAAGTATTGAACTTAAGAAATATTAAATCCTCATGGGATAGAGTTAAATCAAAATTGTTATATCTAAGTATGTAGCATGCTTGTTTTAGTCCAAAATTTATAATATGTAAGTGTTGGAAGTGATAAATCTCTTTGAAAATGTAAAATATTGTGACCCTTTCAAAACCCCTTCATTTACTATAATAAAAATAATAATTATAATAATACATATTTGTGTCTTTCCTTGTATGGATTAAGCTCTCCTACTTGGATGCATATGCATTCTTGCCTTGAGCCCCTATTTTATGCATTAACAATGGACAATATTTCTTTCCTTCCATGGATTAAGGAGCTCTCCTCCTTGTATGCATATGCATTCTTGATTTGAGCTCCTTTTTGTGCATTAATGGAAAAGACAACCACTTTGCAATGCAATTTTCTTGAGAATGGAACCTACAACCTCCTCTTTTGAGACCTAGGATGCATATGCATTGTTGCCTTGAGCCCTTATTTTATGCATTAACAATGGAAAAGACAACCACTTTGCAATACAATTTTGAAGAAAATTTGAGATCTCAAAGTATGGTGCATTGCCAACCCATATATGTATGCTTATAAAATCGGATTTACGGTTCTATTTCTCCTATGTTACATTCTCATCGTGGCTCTTGTCCACGTAGACCTCTCTTTGGATTATTTCCTAAACAACTCTATGCTCAGGGTCATGCCATTGTCAGAGAGCTTCGATTGTAGCTCCTTTGAAGCTGATGTTTATCTCTTTCTTTGACGAATCAGGCTACCTCCACCTTGTCAATGCGGCCACGTATTGCTGGCGATGATAAAAATGTTTGACAGGTGATCTAGGCAAGGTCAATGATTTCCATAACCTGAGTGCCTATAGGAAATTAATAATATTTATTTATGTGCATGCGATTAAGGTTTTGGGCCAACTTTTGAAAAACCTAGTATAAGTAAACTTGTGTAAAAACAATCTTATACATACAAATACTATTACAATTAACAGTCGTAAATCTTACAACCAATGAGATCGTTACAATCGAAAATATTATAACCAATGAGATAGTTATAATCGAGATATTTTAATGACAAACATGTAATAAATGTATCTAACACTTTTTTTAGTTCTTTGTTTTCAAAGCTTTTTTAAGATTTGGGTGAGTGTGGTTTACCGATAAGGATGTCATTAGGGTTAAAATTTAAAAAAAAAAAATTATTTGTCAATAGGAATTTTTACGACTATTAAAATTTTTGTATTGACTTTTAAGTTACGGTTTAAGATTTTATTTGCCTTTCAATTTTTTTGAAATATGATAGCGGCTTCATATTTTTCGTATTTGTTTTATAGAGAAAGATGTAGGATTAAGTTTGTTATGAAAGAGTTATCTATTCATAAAATTACGGAGTGAAAGAAGGTTAAGCCAAAAGTAGTTGTGTCAACAAATATTTGTCGTTTTAGTATCATATAACCAATTAACAAATACAGTTTAAATAAAAGTTTGTTGAAATAAAACAATAAAACATTGTTGTAACTTGTAATTCTTTTCCTGATAATGCATTCTACCAAACATTAACACCAACCAGTCAGATTTATTTTTATGCCCACATTTATTAGTTCCTTTCTGCTATGACAATTATGCTGACTGTCTTAGATTAATATTGAAGAGCACAATATCTTTACATAAAATGATTTTAAGCTTGCTCGTCTTGATTGTTTTAAAGTGACTCCATTAGTCCCTGGCAACCTAACATTCCAAAACTAGTAGCCATTTGCTTGCTCGACAAACCAATGCATGGTTTAATACTTTAATACCCACTTCTCCCACCACTCCTCTATTTGAGGAACATATTGCCAAAGTTCACTACCTCCTCTAAATTTGGAAAAAACACAACTAAACCGCCACTACATTCATCCATTCACAAACACATCACCAACATGCCAAATATCAATTACAAGTTTCTTGGTGTGGAAGTTTGTTGCCAATACAAATGACAAGTTCAAAAAATGACATATTCCCAACAAGATACCCATTCTAAAATAATAGTTTCCCTTGACCCATACAAAATTCCAAAGAAAAATATCAATTAGTTGTATATTTAAGAAAAAACTCACCTTTAATGTGTGGATGTGCAAACTGAAACCTATATGCAAAGACAATGCTCCAACAGAGCTAGTCTTCTTTTTTTAATTTGTAACTGACAAACTAAATGAACCAGATAAAGTTGTAGATGGATGAAAGTAAACCGTGCAAGAATGTAGAGATGCCATAAATTTAAAATTATCCATTGATACAATTATTATTCACCGATCACAGTACCCCGTCCTGTCCTCTTCTTTTTTGTTTTAGTTTTTTCCCTCTTTTTTCTTGTCGTGGACTTGTTCCAACTGTAAAATACCCGATTATTTTTACACCCTTTAGACAACATGTAAAATTTAATCGGTCAATATTCCCCTATAAATACTTCTATCTTATCACATTTACTCACCCTACCGCATGCGTTATTGCAATTCTTCTCCCCGATGACAATCCGCATGAGTTTTTCATTAATAACCCATGGCATGTCTAAAATATAATGCAACCCAATAAATACACATATATCCCGCATACAAGCATGCATACTTTACAAAAGTGTACCCTACACTTCCTTAGAGAGGGAGTTGGAGGATCTTATGTCACCCTAATGCAAATCCTAAAGGCATGGAGAGTGGAGATTTACAATAAAAATAAAATATAATTAAATTTAATGTTTGCTAATAGTTAATGTATTCATATACCATGACTTCGTACATCTAATGTATATACTTATATTATAAGTAAAATCTACGGTTTTTTTATATTTTTACTTATGAAATTTATGATTTATAAAAAAATAGCAAGTAAAAATTTACGGTCAGTAAAAAATTAAAACCGTAATTTATGGTTATAAATATGAAATACGGTCATATGCCTGTCAAATTCCAGGCTTGGATGGCACTTTCATTATTGGTGATGTGATCCAAGTTCACTCCTCACAACGAATGTGTATAAGAAGTATTACTAAAAAAAAATTCTAAAAATGTTTTTTGTTTCATTATTTTAATCTTTAGTTTAATGTTATTTATTTAATTTGCTTTATAAGTGTATACAATCCACTGTTTTTTTTAAGAACTTAAGGTTTGCATTAACATATCAATAAATTGAGGATGGTTCTTTCACATTTTTATATTTAAAATATTATTTGTTCTTGAATTTATTTACCACCATTTTAATTCTTATTAGTCAATGATTTGAACCAACCTTATGGAAATATTAGTTTTAGCTCAAGCCCTTTCATCTAACCAATAATATGAGAGTATGCATCTATATAATTTTTATGTCATCATGTTCTAGTCTACCTGTTATTAGTCTATATATAGTTGTCCTCTTCAAACTCAACTTTTCATAAATTATTGTTTTGAATAAAAGTTGAGAAATCTCTAATACTTTGAGTTATTTTCCTAGTTTCCCAAAAAAAAATCATCCACCTTGGTTATGGGATTGAACCAATCCTTATCGAGATATTAATTTTACCACAAACTCCTCCCCTTCATCTAGCTATAATCTGAGAGTATGCATCTATATAATTTTTATGTTATCATATTCTAGACTATCCTATTATTAGTCCATGTATAGTTGTCCTCTTCAAACTCAAATTTTCATAAATTGTTGTTTTGAATAAAAGTTGAAAAATCTCTAATACTTTGGGTTATTCCTAGTTCCTCAAAAATTTCATCCACCTTGGTTATGGCATTGAAATATTTTATAATCATGAATTGGGTTTCTTGGTCTTTACTTCTCATAAAAGATTCAATACCACTCCATAATTTTGATATGTATGACTGAGTTGTAGGTCCATAGACATTGATAAAGATGAAACGAATATCTACAAATTAACATTGATTAATGAGACTATCGAGTGCCTAGTTTTATGATTGGTTTCACAAGAGGTTCTAATTGGATTCCAATTAATTATAATAATACTTAAAAGGACTTATTTAATATTTATTTAAAAATTTTCTTAAAGAAAAAACATAGATTTCCTACAACTCCTTTGAAAAATATATAACCATTTCAAAAATGATGAGAAAATATTAACTTAATTTAATTGGTTAAACTATTGAATTTTATATATATATATATATATATAATCATAAAAAATTTAAATAAAATCATTTCAATCTCTTATGACCAATTAAAATTAAAAAAAACACTTATCATATTTGCTTTCAATTTTCTAGGCAAGTGGTTGTCTCTCGTTTCTTCTCTATATAGAAGTTGGGTTTGAGGAGCACATAATAGAACTTAATGACAATAAGCTTCTCCAATCAACACTATTTTGTCAATAGTCTTCTCCCATAAATATTAATTCACAATATGTAGAGGAGAAACATGAGTGTTCTGTTCGTCAGTAAACTTAAAACCTTTATAATAATAAATAATTTAAATCTATTTTACTAGTAAGGATATTAATAAGTATTATTGGATGGTAGATAAATACGAAGGTTCAAGGTTCAAACCGTGGTGTGGATGAGTGTACGAAAAGTGGATATGTGGTGAATGTGTATTAAATTCCCATTGATAAGTATAGCTCTCAGATGTAGGAGGGATGATGGTTGGAGGGAGCACCCTATGTGTTAGTGGTATGAATTTCTCACGCTAACCAAATAAAAAATGAAAAAAATAAAACCTTTGGGTATAGTGTTATATTTACAATTTATTAGAAAACATATTAATTTCTTATTTAAACAAGAAGATAGTACTACTATTTTAAATTGTTCCAGGGGGGAAGCTGCCCTACGTTGTTGGTCGTAGAGGTTTCTCACACTAAATATTACTAGCTTAGATATATAAAAAATATATATATTTATAAACGCCGAGAGTTATCAATCTCGAGGCGCCTATCTCCATTACATCAAAGTAACTCTTAATGTCTGCGGATAATTTTCTTAATGTCGGTTTTTTTAATAAAATATTAATATTGTTTACGGCGTGGTTGACCTTCCTGACTGCCATTGTAGGACGCCTATCGGCGTAATTATTTTAAATTAAGTTATTAAATATGATTAGAAGCAATTAAATATGATTAGAGCAAATGTTTTACATGTATAGTTTATTAAAAAATAAATTAAAATTTCAAAACAATAAATCATTTAAGCAACAATATAATATTGTTAGGTTTTTCACATTAAATATTATTATTTTAAATTAAGCTATTAAATATGATTAGAGGAAATATTTTACATGTATAGTTTATTAACAAATAAATTAAAACTTCAAACAATAAATTATTTAAATAAGAATATAATATTGTTATTTGAAAGAATAGTTAACTTTATTGTTTATAAATCGATTGGATATTTTTATATGTTTTTAATTGTCAAAATAGATTTATTGTTAATTATAATAATATTTATTTTTTGCTTGAGAAAAAGTGGTTGTACTCGGTTCTTTACCTTTAAAAAAATCACAACTCTCTTTCTTAGAGTTTAAGAGTTTATAAAGAGATTCAATTTTTATCCCAATTGAGTTGTTATAGCTTGATACCTACATATTTTTCATAAAAAGTATGAATTCTTGATTTTCATTTTTTGTATCTTCAATTTTCTTTGTAAATATAAATATTGTAGAATTCAATATCTTTCTTCTTGACATTTTCCTGGAGCAGCCTTCATAATACCAAGAATCCATCTCTACTATATATGAATTGCATTTTAATAGAGCAATATTTCTAAAACTTCAAATTATCATAGTTCGCTTTACTTCCTAACCACAAGTGCAACCACAAGAACTGTAATAAATAGTTTAGTAATCTAAAGAAGTTGAAAGTTCATAATTAAATCTTATCAAGGAATATATGCATAATAACTAAACTATAGGTCATTGCATAATACAAGTGAAATTCATTTTAATCTCATATAACCAATTACAAAACATTTTATCATTCTAATGAATTATGAAATGAATTTCATATTATAATGACATTTTGACAAATCATAATAATATTATTTAATAAATAATTTAGTAGTAATTAAAATTTGAAAGTTCCAATCTATACTTTGTCCCATAATCCAATAACCAACCACTCAAATATTCATTCAGCCATGAAGTCCATCTAATATCAACTTCTTCTGCTTCAACATACAAAACTTATGCTTGCTTCACGAAATCATAGTTTGCTTTACCAAATCTAGACTGCTAGTTTCCTCCAATGCATTGATCTTTAAATGGATCCCATGAAACATTTTGTAATCCTCTAGAACATTATTTTGAATTTGTTTCTTTCATATTTTTATTGATAGCTTCAATTAAACTTACTACTTCCTCTAACCATGGAAAAGAGAATTTAACTTCATGATCCTCTTTAAAAACCCCTTTATTGGCTAACCTATCTGCATATTTATTCCCTTCTTTGAACATATGCATAAACCTGATTTCTTCAAACTCTGTAGTAAGGTCTTGTATTTCCACAATGATATCTTGTAGGTTCCATGGAGCCATTGTTTTCCTCAAAAATTGCATTTATCATTATTAGTGAATCCCCTTCAATCCATACTTTATTACATTTCATTTGTCTGCATATTGTTAACACTTTCAAAATCACCCAAGCTTCAACTTTATTATTTGTCTTAAATACACAATTGAAAGTGTAATGTGATAAAATATTACCCCTATTATTTTTTATTATTCCTCCTCCTCTTGGTCCTAGATTTCCTTTCAAAGTTCTATCAAAATTCAATTGGGCCAACTTTGCTTCTAGTGGTTTCCACTTTATATTTTTGTTGTTCCTTTTGTTTCTCTTATACCCACCATCATAATTTCAATTGATGTCTTAACTCCATCTATCAAGACTCTCTACTTCAATATTAGGTATTGGGTGAGTTGATAAGATTGGTGTAGACTACTCTATGGCTAAATAAATCTTCCATTTCATTACTTCTAAACTACTTTCCTTTCCTTTAAATGTTATTTTGTTCCTTTCTAACCATATAGTCCAAAGTATTGTATCTTTTTATGTATCCTATATTATCTACAATACCTCACGTTTTATAGTGCTTTACCATTACTTTAACCATTCTTCAATTCTACTATTCATCACCATGCATGTACCATTCATATTAAGAATCCATTGCCATTGTTACCAAACTATTGAAAAACATCCCAAGAGATGGTCTATACTCTCCTCCTTTTAACATAGAACACTTTGTGACGGGCCATTAAAATCCCTTTTCATTAGGTTATCCCAAGAAAATATTTTCCTATGGCCTACTAGCTATACAAACATTTTGAATTTTGGAATGTTTGGGCTATTCCAAACATCTCTCTATATTCTTATGGTATTCATATTTTGTTGGTGCTTTACATTATATCCACTTCTTTTATGTATTCTCCTGAGCTATTCAACTCCTAAATCAACTTGTCCTTGAATCCCATTGGAATAATCATTGTTATCTTTATGCTTGATTGCCTCCTAGCAACAATGTGTGGTATACTTGTAAAAATATCTTTCCATTTGTATCTTCCTTATTGATACTTGTACATAATGTTTGAAACCCTATCACCATATTTGTATTTGAAGTAATCTTATCCATGGTTTCAAAAAAAAATCTAGATTGAGTGGTATTTTTATCACACCAAGTATCCATCCAAATAGAATTTTTTTCTCCAATTCCCACCAACCATATTAGACCTTTAGTCACTAGATCAATTGAATTTTTAAAATTATTCCATAATGTAAAACCATCTAGTAGTGTGAATGTAGTAAAGATAATCTTGGGCCATTGGGTTCAATGTGCCCATTGTCTTTGACTCTCTTTGTACAATCCCCAAATGAATTTTCCCTTGGATCTAAGTTTACATCCATAACAATTCTTAAATTGAGACCTCCCCTAGTTTTACCATCACACACCTTGCTCCATTTCACCAAAAATAATTCCTTTTATCATGTAATCCTGACCACAAAAATGACTATATAATGTAAATTAAACTTTTTTCTACCGATGTTGGCATATTATACAAGGATATATAGTATGTTGAAATGACTTGTAAGATTGATTTAATTAGCTACACTCTTCCTGCTAATGATAACCATCTACCTTTCCATGCTAGTAGTTTATTCTAAAATTTACTTATAATTGGATTCCACAATTTTATCCTCATTCTCCCCTTAAATAAGGGCATCCCTAGATATGTTGTCGGTAAATTTACCTCCATTTGAAGTAACCTACATATCCTTGCTTTAATCCTAGTTGAAGTGTTTAGAAAATAAAATTTGGATTTTGTCCTATTAACTTTTTTTCCAGATGCTCTTTCATATTTCTTTATAAGTTATTCAAAGCTATGGCATTATTTTTCTCTACCCTCCCCAAAAAGGTTGTATCATCTAAAAATTGTTGATGGGTGTTTTCAATGTCATTACTAGCCTTAAGTTTGGTTAGTAGCCCATTTTTTATGCCTTCTTCAGGTTCCTTCCCAATACTTCTACCATAACAATAAAAAAATATGGTGATAGAGGATCTTCCTATGTAAGACCCCTATTGGCTTTAAATGATCTTGTTATTACCCCATTGACCAAAACTGAATATGATATTGTAGAGATACAAGCTTTAATTCATCTAACCCATTTGTTCCTAAATCTAAACTTTTCTAATATAGCAAAAGAAAAATTCCATTTAACCCTATCATAGGCTTTATTCATATCAAGTTTTAAGATCATTGCTCTCTTTTCTAGAAGCTATTGAATGTATTACTTTATGAACTACTATAATCCCATACGAAAGCTTTATTTCACAAATCCTCCTTGCTATTATGAAATAATTTTGTCTAATAATGGTCCTAACTTATTTGTCATTACTTTAAAGATGATCTTATATGCCATATTACTTAGATTTATGGGTATGAAATAGTCAAACAATTATGCATCTTTATTTTTTGGAATTATGATAAGATATATTGCATTTATTGTATAAGCTATATAGTATTTTACCCTAGACTATTCCACTACTACCAATAAAGAATCCTCACTACTTCCCAATTATGCTAATAAAATGTTGTAGAGAGTCCATTTGGACTTGAGGATTTACCCTTATCAAAAGAGAAGAGTTGAATAAACTTATTCCAGAGTAATAAACTCCATAAATTTGTTATTGTCTTCTTTTATTATAACTGATGGTACTTCTGCAATAACTTATCATTAAGAACTTCAATCTCCTCTGATCCTAGAATATTCTAGTAGAAAATCCTCACCTCCTTTCTAATTTCACTCTACTCTTCAATCCAAACTGCTTCTACTGATTTAATTCTACTAATTCTAGATGCTAATATTTGTACTATTATTATCCTATGAAAAATTGTGTTTTTATCTCTTTCTTTTAACCAAGTCTGTCTCAACTTTAATCTCTAAAATTTCTCTTCCTTACTCAATATTATGATATTCACTAAGTAAACTCCTTTCCTTCAAGCTTGGATTATTGTACTCATCTGTTTAGAATTTTGAAAGTATCTCTTTGATTTACACAACTTATTGATTCATCATGGCATGTTTAATATATGCAAATATCATCCCTCTCGAGACATCACAATGGTAAAGATATTGGGATCTCCTAGTGGATACCCAAGTTCCATTCATGGGGAGGGTGGTCCCCAATGTGCCTTCGACTGTATGCTTCTTTTATTACTATATATTTCCAATAAAATAATAGAATACATACATGATTTAGAAAAGTTTTTTTAATAAAGAAAAAAGAAAAAGAAAAACAACCTATTAAAAAATATGCAAATATCATTACAATCATTGATTGTTACAACCGATGCTCAAATATTTTAAGAAAAAAATAATATAATAAATGTGCCTAACATCCCCCTAATTACATTATTTGGTATACAAAGAGAATTATAAAATAATTCAAACTTGACATATGCAAGTACCTTCATAAAAATATTTGCAACTTATTTATGAGTGGTAATGTATAGAAGCTAAATCTGGTGATTCTAAACTTGTTCTATAATGAAGTGGCATTAAGTTTCAATGTGCTTTATTCTTTCATGAAACACTAGATTCTTAACCAATTTCACAACACCTTGATTATCGTAAAATAATAGTGTTGGTATATTTCTTTGTAAACCCATATCTCATAGAAAATGTTATAACCATATTGTTAAGCATACAACTCCTCATATAGCATGATATTCTACCTCTATGGATGGTAATGCTACTACTTATTGTTTCTTCTTATACCACAAGATAGATCCAGATCCTATATGAAACACATATCTAGATTTTGACTTTATATCATCTAGATATGACATATTCATATTTTGTGTATCTTTGTAAGAAGAATGTATCATTCTTCTTATATTCTAAGCCATATTTTGTTGTACCACAAACTTAAAGCATTATCCTCTTTGTTTCTTTCCAATATCTTTCTTTAGGATCCTGCATGAATCTTGAAATATAACTTACAATAAAATTGATGTCAAGCCTATTGTTCGTCAGGTATACAAGAATCCCAATCATCTGATGATAAAGAGTACCAGATACTAGAGGAGACTTGTCATATCAAGACAATTGTAACCCTTTCTCCATTGGTGTTTCCTTAGTTTTACAATCTATCATCCAAAAATTTTCTAATAGTATCTTGACATATTTTATTTGTATGATCATAATGTGATTTTCCTCTGCCAAACCTCCAAACCAAGACAATATTATAGAATTAACAATCTATCATATCAAAAGACTTTTTCAAGTCATTCTTCACAACATCCACCAATTCATCTAAAGTACCTATATGATTAGATCATTGACATATAACACAAGTTATCTCAAATCCAAATTTATTGAGGTAGATATTTATGTCTAAAGGAATTTTGGTGAATACATGCTGCAATAAATGCTTGTCAATTTTGATGTATTATGATCTAGGATCTTGCTTCAAATCATACAATGAGTTGATAATTATGCATACATTTTGTTCTTATATATTAACAAAAAAATCTTTGGGTTGAGTCATATACACCTCTTCTTAAATATCACCATTAAGGAAGGCACTTTTGACATCCATTTGATGCAACTTACAACTAAACAACATTACCATAACAAAGAGAACACAAATGGTTGTCATATTTGTTGTGGGTGCAAAAGTTTCTTCATATTCAATTCCTTCCTTTTGTGAATATCCCTTAACAATTCATGTCTTGTATTTTTCAATTTACCTATATACCTTGTATTTGATCTTGAAGATCCACATGCAACCTACGGACTTCTTTTCTTTACACATATCAACAAGTTGCCATGTTTTGTTTTCATCAAATATTTATGCTTTGCTTCAATAGTTGCCTTCCTCTTGGGTGAGCTAAGTGCATCCTTCACTAATGTTGGTTTTGAATTCTCTATTACTAAAGACATCAATCCTAGATTTACTTCCTGAATTAACATACTACAAGTACGTAGATGAGTGTAAATGAGATCAAGAGGTGCATCAAGTTTGGCATATCGGATGGTACTTGTGAATCATTTTAGAGTTTTGCATTATAAGAAGCAACCACTCTTGGGTTATCAAAAACAACTAGACTGTCTTCTTGGACTTCATCATCAAAATCTAAGCTCACAACAGGAGATGTATCGTCTCAATATTCCTTAGAGATATCAATATCTGATTTAGGTTTGACTACTTCATCAAATACTACATCTTGTACAATTTCTTGGTTATGGGGTCTATAAATTAATACCCTTTTGATTCACCATCATATCTAAGAAATATGCATAGCAAGGATCTCACATCTATCTTGGTCCTCTTTTTCTTTGGCACATGCATGTATGTTTTGCTATCGAAGACTTTGAGATGTGAGATTGAAGGCCTCCTCCTAGAATAGCCTTATTTAGATGTAGCTCCTTGTAGTCCCTTTGTGGGCACTCTATTTAGAATATACACTGTAGTGGTAACAACTTTAGTCCTATATTGCTACTCTAGATTGGATCTTGTAAGCATACAACAAACCATTTCCATGATAGAATAGTTTCTTCATTCAACAACCTCATTTTGTTTTAGAGTATAGGATATAGTAAGCTTTCACTTGATCCCATTATGTGCAAGAAATATTGAAGATTCATTGGATGTATATTCCTCCATTGATTTGTGTGGAGGACTTTAATGAACATCTAATTTTATTTTTTACATGTTGCTTAAAATGCTAAAATTGTTAGAAGGCTTCAAAATTCAATTTCAAGGACACCCACATCTTCTTAGATTAGTCATCAATAAACAACTAGAAGTATTTTTTACCACAAAAATTAGCTATCATGGGGTTGCACAAATTGATGTGTGTGACATACAATAATATTTTAGCTTTGTGAGTGCTCAATTCAAATGGTACTTAGTGTTGCTTCCCTACTAAAAAACCCAAGCAAATTGGCAATGTGGGTGAAAGGTTGGGTAGACTAATCACTATTTTATGCTAACTGAGTTGAAGTATTATCTTGAACCGATATACCCATATCTCCTATGCTAAAATGAGGTTGCATCTATTATGGCTACTAACTGTGCTACATTAAGAGAAGAGATGACATCTAAGGAAAACAAGTCATTTTTGTAGGAATCAGTTGCTATATTCTCATCATTTTTTGTGATGAAAAACTTCTTATGATGATTATCAACTATGAATTCAACCACCATATTTCAATCCAAGATTTACAACAAACAACAAGTTGTTTTCCAAGCCTAGTTTATATAGTACCTTTGTAATTTTACATTTTCTATATGGAATATTAAGCGAGACATTGTATACTCCTTTGACCCTAAGCTTTTATCATTGGCAATAATCAATAGTTTCCCATATTTGGCTTCTAAGGAATTAAACCACTCTTTATCCCCTATCATGTGCTTCCTAGCACCAAAATCAATGTACCAAAAATCATCCTTGGGTTTGGTTATGGCCTTTATCATTAGCACCTTATATGCATGTTCAAAAATAGAATTTGATTCTTCAATTGCAACATGCCATTTTATTGGTTTTATTTGGGACGTGGCTTCTATTTTATTTTATCCTTATTCTAAGGTTGATGGAATTTATCACCTTGAGTTGATGAAATATACCAAAAATGCTTGGTATAATGTCCTTTTTCATAGATATGGTAGTACCTCTTTTAGTTTTGAGGTTTCTTATATGATGATGAGAAGGAGGATGAAGGACCTTTATGTGAATAACCCATTTATGGTTTCTTTTTGCCATATTTCTTAGTGATGAGTGCACTATTGGATGATTGATCCTTCAATTTATTGGTTGCTTCTTCTTGTTACAACAAATTGACCAATTCTTAAAAGAAAATCATCCTATTTAACACTTGTAAGGAGGTTACTAGAACTCTAAATGAATCTAGTAAAGCTCAAAGTATAATTAGTACTAAGAGCTTGTCTTTCACTTTTTCACCCATGACATTCAGTCTTACCTTCAACTCTATGAATCTGCATATACTTTTTCCATTTGCCACTATCAATATGTAAAGTTATGATTGAAAGGAAAGAATGGTAGATTGATTCTTCCATTCATATATGGTAGTGTGTCTCATGATTGCTAGGATGTCTCTACTTTACATATATGTGGCTATATCACATCATTTGTAGCAAGAGTTATGAGAATTAGTGTTTTTGGATTTGCATCATCAATTTTTTTTGCTTGGTCAAAGTCTTAGGTCACACAACTTTTCTAGTCATAATAGCCTAGAGTTTTTCAACTTGCAAGATGGTTCTCATCTTTTTCTTCCATTGTCCAAAGTTGGGACCTATCAGGTGCTATGAATCTCAAGAAATACTTTTGAGGTGGATATGGTGAGAGTTTCTTGCTTCTTCAAATGGTCCCCCTTTCAATATACCTCTAGTCCAATATACTAAACCTTTCGATATACCTGCTCTTCTGATATACCCATCGATATGTGAAAGAAACTAGTATTCTCGATATATGTGGTTATACGTGAGAGAGACCTTGAGGTACATGAAAGATCATGAGATACGGTACTTAGACAATACAAAAATGATTTATCCTATCTATGACACCTGCTTAAAAATATCTCCTCATATGAAAGGAATAGCTTCCATGATATACTTAGAGAATCTTAATTCTAAATTTTATGTCGAGCGACAATGGTGAATAGGGTGAGTGATGGAATGGGTATAAAATTTGGATTTGCCTTATTAATTTATGAAGATAGGTCCTAGACGTCGTTGTTGCAACTATTTTAGGTATTAAGTGCATTAACTAGTCATGACAACATTATCTATAAACAACTACCAAAGACACTATATATACTAAACGTTGCTTCAAACTTGAAGGTTTGATAAAGGATTGCTTGTTTGTAAATATATGTTAAAAACATGCAAGTTTTAAAGCATAAAAATTTGAATGAAAGAGCAAGATGTCAGATTCCTCTGAAGATACACCTTGTTACAAATAATTTTACTATTTTTTATAAGTTTGCAAATTATTCACTAGGCTTAATAAATTTATAAAAAATTAAAACGTTCTCTAAGATAGCAAAATAAAATATTTTTTCTAAATTTTTATTGAGCCTCTAAAGGCAATTCAGGGAAGGTTGGAGGGGGAGGTGTTCTAAGATCTAGCTCAAGGATAGTCATATCTTATTACGTGGTAAAATTTGGTCATACACGAAACCATGTAGTAGAGGTGATAGCCATGATTACAAGAGTAAGGCTTGCAAAACAATGAATGTTAAGAAGCTTATAGTGGAAGGGATTTCATGAATATCATTAACAATTTGAATACCAAGCAAACTGCTAGCTAAAGGATTAAAAGTATTATTTAGGATGCAATGAATATACTATAAGGCATGGAGTCATTTGTAATCCAACACATCTACATGGAAGGTAATGTTTTGACTGATGGTATGGCAAAAATGGGAGTTCAAATGGATGGATCCAAGGTATGTAATGATATTTTCTTTGAGGCTTTGATGCTTATATCTCTGACAGAGGCTGTTGAGTTAGAAGTTTCAAAACCTTAGGGGAATTGATCACTACAAAAGATCTAGTAGCATGGGGCTAGTTTTCAAGGAAACTAAACTGAGATTCATGAGCTGATTAAAAAGGTTGCATATTGAATGAAGACTAGGTGGAACCTTTCAAAGTTCTTAGGAAAGGTCAATTTGAGATCTGAAGCTAATAGAGAATTGATTAATGTTTTTTAAGATAACCAAATAGATTAAATTTAAGTATTGAACTTAAGAAATACTAAATCCTCATGGGGATAGAGTTAAATCAAAATTGTTATATCTAAGTATGTAGCATGCTTGTTTTTAGTCCAAATTTTATAATATATAAGTGTTGGAAGTGATAAATCTCTTTGAAAATGTAAAATATTGTGACCCTTTCAAAACCCCTTCATTTACTATAATAAAAATAATAATTATAATAATATATATTTGTTTCTTTCCTTGTATGGATTAAGCTCTCCTACTTGGATGCATATGCATTCTTGCCTTGAGTCCCTATTTTATTCATTAAAAATGGAAAATATTTATTTCCTTCCATGGATTAAGGAGCTCTCCTCCTTGTATGCATATGCATTCTTTATTTGAGCCCTTTTTTGTGCATTAATGGAAAAGACAACCACTTTGCAATGCAATTTTCTTGAGAATGGAACCTACAACCTCCTCTTTTGAGACCTAGGATGCATATGCATTGTTGCCTTGAGCCATTATTTTATGCATTAACAATGGAAAAGACAACCACTTTGCAATGCAATTCTGAAGAAAATTTGAGATCTCAAAGTATGGTGCATTGCCAACCCATATATGTACGCTTATAAAATCAGATTTATAGTTCTATTTCTCCTATTTTACATTATCGTCGTGGCTCTTGTCCACGTAGACCTCTCTTTGGATTCTTGCCTAAACAACTCTATGCTCAGGGTCATGCAATTGTCAGAGAGCTTCGATTGTAGCTCATTTGAAGCTAATGGTTATCTCTTTCTCCGACGAATCAGGCTACCTCCACCTTGTCCATGCGGCCAAGTATTGCTAGCAATGATAAAAATGTTTGACAGGCAATCGAGGCAAGGTCAATGATTTCCATAACCTGAGTGCCTATAGGAAATTAATAATCTTTATTTATGTGCATGCGATTAAGGTTTTGGGCTAACTTTTGAAAAACCTAGTATAAGTAAACTTGTGTAAAAAACAATCTTATACATGCAAATATTGTTACAATTAATGGTCGTAAATCTTACAGCCAATGAGATCATTACAATCAAAAATCTTACAACCAATGAGATAGTTATAATCGAGATCTTTTAATGACAAACATGTAATAAATGTATCTAACACTTTTTTTAGTTCTTTGTTTTTCAAAGCTTTTTTAAGATTTGGGTGAGTGTGGTTTACCGGTAAGGATGTCATTAGGGTTGAAATTTAAAAAAAAAAAATTATCTGTCAATAGGAATTTTTACGACTGTTAAAATTTTTGTATTGACTTTTAAGTTACGGTTTAAAATTTTATTTGCCTTTCAATTTTTTTTAAAGATGATAGCGGCTTCATATTTTTCGTAACTTTTTAATAGAGAAAGATGTAGGATTAAGTTTGTTATGAAAGAGTTATCTATTCATAAAATTATGGAGTGAAAGAAGGTTAAGCCAAAAGTAGTTGTGTCAACAAATATTTGTCGTTTTAATATAATATAACCAATTAAAAAATACAATTTAAATAAAAGTTTGTTGAAATAAAATAATCTAATACACAAAATATTGTTGTAACTTGTAAGTAGTTTCCTGATAATGCATTCTACCAAACATTAACACCAACCAGTCAGATTTGTTTTTATGCCCACATTTATTAGTTTCTTTCTATTGTGACAATTATGTTGACTGCCTTAGATTAATATTGAAGAGCACATCATCTTTACATAAAATGATTTTAAGCTTGCTCGTCTTGATTGTTTTAAAGTGACTCCATTAGTCCTGGAAACCCAACATTCCAAAACTGGTAGCCATTTGCTTGCTCGACAAACCAATGCATGGTTTAATACTTTAATACTCACTTCTCCACCGTTCCTCTATTTGAGGAACATATTGCCAAAGTTCACTACCTCTTCTAAATCTGGCAAAAACACAACTACATTCATCCATTCACAAACTCATCACCAATGTGCCAAATATCAATTACAAGTTTCTTGGTGTGGAAGTTTGTTGCCAATACAGATGACAAGTTCATAAAATGACATATTCCCAACAAGATACCCATTCTAAAATAATAGTTTCCCTCGACCCATTCAAAATTCCAAAGAAAAATATCAATTAGTTGTAGATTTAAGAAAAAACTCACCTTTAAATTTGTGGTTGTGCAAATTGAAACCTTTATGTTGTAGCAGAGCTAATCTTCTTTTTTTATTTGTAACTAACAAACTAAATGAACCAAATAAAGTTGTAGATGGATGAAAGTAAACCGTGCAAGAATGCAAAGATGCCATAAATTTACAATTATCCGTTAATACAATTATTATTTACAATTATCCATTAATACAATTATTACTCACCGATCACAGTACCCCATCCCATCCTCTTCTTTTTGGTTTTAGTTTTTTCCCTCTTTTCTCTCGTCGTGGACTTGTTCCAACTGTAAAAGACCCGACGATTTTCACACCCCTTAAACAACATGTAAAATTTAATCCATCAATATTCCCCTATAAATACCTCTATCTTGTCACATTTACTCACCCCACCGCATGCGTTATTGCAATTCTTGTCCCCGTTGGCAATCCGCGTGAGTTTTTCATTAATGACCCATGGCATGTCTAAAAAATAAAGCAACCCAATAAATACACATCTATCTCACATACAAGCATGCATACATTACAAAAGTGTATCCCACACTGCCCTGTATGCTTCGATTATTAGAGAGGGAGTTGGAGGATCTTCTGTCGTCCTAATGCAAACCCCAAAGGCATGGAGAGTGGAGATTTGCAATAAAAATAAAATATAATTAAATTTAATGTTTGTTAATAGTTAATGCATTCATATTGTTTTTTAGTTCGCACGTCTAATGTATGTACTTATATTATAAGAAAAATCTACGATTTTTTAATATTTTTACCTATGAAATTTATGATTTGTAAAGAAATAGCAAGTAAAAATCTGCGGTCAATATAAAAAATGAAAACTGTAATTTATGTTTCAAATGCAAAATACGGTCATATGCCTATCAAATTTCAAGCTTGGATGTCACTTTCATTATCGGTGATGTGATCCAGTTCAATCCTCACAATGGATATGTATAAGAAGTATTACTTCAAAAAACTTTTCTAAGAATGTTTTTTGTTTCATTATTTTAATCTTTAGTTTAATGTTATTTATTTAATTTGCTTTAAAAGTGTATACAATCCACTGTTTTTTTTAATAACTTATGGTTTGCATTAACATATCAATAAATTGAGGATGGTTTTTTCACATTTATTTATATTTAAAATATTATTTTTTCTTGAATTTATTTACCAGCATTTAAATTCTTATTAGTTAATGATTTGAACCAATCCTTATCGAAATATTAGTTTTAGCTCAAGCCCTTTCATCTAACCAATAATATGAGCGTATGCATCTATATAATTTTTATGTTATAATGTTCAATTCTATCCTGTTATTATAGTTGTCCTCTTCAAACCCAACTTTTCATAAATTATTGTTTTGAATAAAAGTTGAGAAATCTCTAATACTTTGAGTTATTTTCGTAGTTGCCCAAAAAAATTCATCCACCTTAATTATGGCATTGAACCAATCCTTATCGAGATATTAATTTTAACACAAACCCCTCCCCTTCATCTAGTTATAATTTGAGAGTATGCATCTATATAATTTTTATGTTTTCATGTTCTAGACTATCCTATTATTAGTCCATGTATAGTTGTCATCTTCAAACTCAACTTTTCATAAATTATTGTTTTGAATAAAAGTTGAGAAATCTCTAATACTTTGGAGGGTTATTTTCCTAGTTCCTCAAAAATTTCGTCCACTTTGGTTATGGCATTGAAATATTTTATGATCATGAATTAGGTTTCTTGGTCTTTACTTCTCATAAAAGATTCAATCCCACTCCATACTTTTGATATGTATGACTGAGTTGTAGGTCTATAGACATTGATAAAGATGAAACAAATATCTACAAAGTAACATTGATTAATGAGACTATTGAATGCCTAGTTTTATGAATGGTTTCACAAGAGGTTCTAACTGGATTCCAATTAATTATAATAATACTTAAAAAGACTTATTTAATACTTATTTAAAAATTTGCTTAAAAAAACATAGATTTCCTACAACTCCTTTGAAAAATATATAACCATTTCAAAAATGATGAGAAAATATTAACTTAATTTAATTGATTAAAATTGTTGGTCACAAATCTGCCACAGGAAAGGATTTTGTACATGTACGTGCCCTAGACTTGGCCAACATTGAAATGTCGAGAGAAAGAGAAGTCTCCCGGGCCAATCTCCAGAGAGGGCTGGCTCCCAAACTAATCTAAATTGGTTTCAAGATAAGGATGCAGGAAAGAAATGGGAAAATGCGGAAAGAAATGGAAAATAACAGAAAGAAAGGGAAATAACAAGAAAGAGATGGAAATATGGCCAAAGTCGATAGTTGATGGGGAGAACAACCTCAAACAACAAATAACCTCAACAAGATCCTAAAGCTAAGTAGCAACCGACTCTTAGAATGCATATACAGAAACTGGATCAAGCATTAGCCATAAGTTCACTTCCAATTGTACTCCAAACGTTCAAATGCAAATACAGCCAAATCCAAAACAGCAGAATTTAACTTATATTAACACTAGACTAATAGAAGTGACTCAGACAGAAAGCAAAACATGGACAACAATTTGGATCACCAACTCTAGAAGACACTAAGAATAGAGCAAAATGCATCTAGGATTTCTATTTTAATTTTTGCAAAAAGATCCTCCTCCTTTTGCTTGAGATTTTACATTGGTATTTATAGAGGCCTTCCCTCTTCCTTTCGAATTACAACATTTAATACATAAAATAGATTTCAAAGAAGAGGTCCACAAAATAGGCACTTGAAAAGAGAAACAATCCCCCTTAATCTGCCTCGGACAAATCACACTTTTTTCTTCACAAAAATCATTAAATGACCATTATCGGGGCATGCTTGAAGTTGTTAGGAGATCACGAATAAGAGCTTTTAATACTGGAGGCGTCTTTAATTTTGGTGGCATCGAAAACTGCCTCATGTTCTTCCATCTTGTGCACATCGGTAATCAGCAACATTTAATCTTTGTGCCTCTTTGACCATGATCTCAAAATCAGTTGGAGAGATTTTATAAGATTACTACATTTGATCCTTATCTTCTCCTCACGTTCTCCTATGCAATTTTGAAGAAAAATGCAGACAGAACTGTATCGGGCCTTTGTTGTTTCTTCTATCGCAAAAATGAGACAGGTCACAAAAATGCGACATGTCGCGAAATCGTGACACTTTTACCTTACTGCTTTTTCTTGTCACCACCAGTCACGAAAATGCGACATGTCACGATATCGTGACGTCTTCTCTTAGTTTAGCTTTGTCTTCATGACATGTCACGAAATCGTGACATTCTCCTTTGTCTGGCTTTGTTCGCTGCTCCAAGTCACGAAAACTCACCATGTCGTGAAATCGCGACATGTCACGAAATCGTGACATCTTCTTCCTTCTGTGTCCTTTTCTTTTGTATACCCACGAAACTGCAACATGTCACGAAATCGTGACATCTTTCTCTTCCTTGGCCTTCATCTTCTTGCAAGTAGCGAAAATGGGACATGTCACGAAATCGCGATATTCCGTACTTGGCATTGTCTTTTGGGCTCCTTCATCATGAAAACGTGACATGTCGTGATATCGCGACAATTTTTTTCTGCCTTGTACTTGTCAGCCTTCGTTCCACGAAAACGTGACAGGTCGCGAAAATGTGACATGTCGCGATATCGTGACGTTTTCTCCATTTGGTTCTTTCATCTTCAACAAGTCACAAAAAATTCGCATCTCCTCTCCTTGTACTTTGCTACTTTTCGACCAAAAATTTGTCATGTCATGAAATCGTGACATTCCATACTATCTGGCTGCTTCTTTGCTTCCTCCTCACGAAAACGTGACATGTCGCGAAATCATGACATTTCTCTACGCTTTGCCCTTCCGCCCAAACATGTCACAAAATCGCGACAATTTCTTGCCTTCTCTATCGTTGTCGCTTCCTGTCACGATATCGCGACAAGTTCCTCTTGCTTGGCTTCGTCCTCAAAAATGTCATGAAATCATGACATCTTTCTCCACCTTGTGTTTATCTTTTAGCCCTTCCACGATAATGCGACATGTCACGATATCATGCCATTTCGTACCATCTGCTCCTTTCTTGTTTTTCTGTCGTGATATCGCGACATTTTTCATTACTCTACTCTATGACCACTGCAAGTCGCGAAAATGCGACATGTCGCGATATCATGACAACTTTTCATTTTAATGCTCCCTCATCGCAACAAGTCACGAAAATCCAACATGTCACGATATCACGACAGTTTGACTTCCTTGCTTCCTTTGGCTACTTTGAGCCGTGAAAACGCGATAGGTCATGAAAATGCGACATGTCGCAATATCGCGACATTTTCTTTACTTAGTTCTTTTCTGGTATGGACACCGCGAAAACGCAACAGGTCATGAAAATGTGACATGTCGCGATATCGCGACACCTTTGCTTTAGCACAAAACTTAGTTATTTTGCATGAATAGTAACAACAAAAATAATGTGGCAAAAATGCCAACATTCTTGGCGGCTCGCGGGGTATACAGTTCTATTGTATGCACGAACCTCAGGCCTTTATCCATTGGGCAATAGAGTCAAGAAGCTGGAGGGGCAGAAAAAGTGAGTGTTGGTTGATGTTGGACGTCTCTGCAGGCTGCTGCAACAAGCTCTTGCTGGCACTCGGCACTCAAAAATAGGACCTTCAGTAAAAATTTATGGAAGAGCAGAACTTCCTTTATTTCTTTAGAACTACTGCACTTTGCCTAGCTCGGTTGAGCTGGGTAATCACCAGGTGCTGTGCAAGGATCTCCATGGCAGTAGTGAAAAGCACCTGAGTTGCAAAAATGGAAATGAATGGAATGATGACCAATGGATGCGCAGGCCATGGAATGGGAATGGTGAATGATGGAATGGTGGAAAATGGTAGAGCAGAAGTGGTAGATACAACAACTGAAGAGGGTGCTACTGTGCTACCAGCTGCTATGAAAATAGATAATGAAATGGAAGTGGATGGAATGGAGAAGGTGGTAGGAACTATGGAGAAGTGCTCAAAAGACAAAGAATTAGAAGAAAGGGAAAGAAGAAATGGGAACATCAGAGAGGGGAGTAGAAACAACAGCAGTGGCTTGATTATTTGCAGAAGGAGTAAGAGGGGAAGGGAATGAAAATGAGGAAGTGGAAGAAAGAAGTAGAGGGGAAGCCACTATCTGCTGGGAAGGAAAAGAAAAAGAAAGAGAAATAAACATACCTGCGGGCTCGTGTGCAAAAGGAGCCGAAGTTAAAGAATTTTTTTCTTTTTTTTTTTTACTATGTACACGGTAACCCCCGAATTTAGCTATGAACTCTCGGGAGAGACACATACCATAACATGGCTCTATGATCTCCAGGATCCTAGACCTTGAACAGACACTTATTGGTCTCCTGATTGATAATCAGCTCGGAGTCACCAAAGATTTGCAACTGTCGCGCTCCAAGTATCTCAGCCTTCTTAAGACCTAGGCATAAAGCCTCATACTCAGCAGTATTGTTAGTATAACTCCAGGTCAACTGGTATGAATAATATCATTGAATTCTAGAAGGGAATATTAGAACAATCCCAGCTCCAAGCATCATTTTTGTATCTTGCTCCATCAAAATAGAGTTGGTCTGGCACAGAGTCTTGACCAACTTGATCAAGAGGCAACTCTACTTCAACCTCTTCAGGCTTTGTAATGGAGTAACAACCAATTTTAGTTTCCATCATGGCATTAAAATTGAGCATTGAAAACTCATCCTCTAAGTGAAGCTCATCCAGGACTTCATCCATCAAATCAAGATTTTCCAATTCTTCAGTTATCATGTTGACAGAATGTGTGGACTTTTCTTCTTCTCCCATCTTCTCTATATGAAAATTAGAAGGCTTCTCATTGTAAATACGGATTCTTCTTCCTTTGAAAGGAATCTCCAAGTGAGAATAATCCAGAGAAAGGTAGCCTCCCATCTTGGCAGTGAATTCTCTCGACAAACACATACTAAAATATGGTTCCAAATCGACCACAACTATCTCCTGAATTACTGTAATTTGAGGCATACTATGTAGAACAATAGGAACATCCTTGATTACACCCACTATTTTCATGGGAGTCCCATCCAACTGCAAGACACCAGGGCTACTTCTTGTATACTCCATACCCATGACTTCACAAACTACCTTTGGCATGACAGTTGTCGCAACACCAGAATCAATCATGTAGTTGTGCACTATCCAACCCTCCATCCTGAGTGACAAATAAAATGGGGGTGGTCTATTTTTTCCAGTGGCTGAAGTAGTTAATGTTTGAGCAAAAATCGTCTGGGTAGGATTCTTCTCATTATCTTTCATAGACTTCAATGATTCTTGTAACAAATCAACTTGCCCAGGTAATTGTAATGCATCATAGAGACTAACCTTGGCTGGAATCTTCTTCAATTCTTCAACAATATTGTATGCAGATGCACCAGACTCCCTCTTTTCAATAGTGTCTTCATATTTGCTCCGATATTGCTGAGTGGCTTCTACCCTCAGTATTTTAGTCAAATATGGGTACTTGAGCTTTTCTCTGGCTCGGTCCTCTATTTCAGCTCTTGCCTACGAAGCTGAGGCTTTTTCTTGCAATCTTTCCTTTGCTCGTGGTGGCAAAAGATCTTTCAATAGAACAGGTGAATCTAGCTTTGGTATTGAAACAGGAGCTTTCACTTGTACTTGTTTCTTCTCATTTTGCATCTTTGGATCAGCCGGTACCCTTAATGGTTCCATCTCTACTGGATCTACAGTGACTGGCTTCTTCCCAGTTCTCATGAGAACTGAGACTTGTTCTTCAGATGGAACCATAAAATTATGATCTACCTCAGTAATCATATTAACTTGTCCTCCAGAAGAGCTTGCGGCCAATGTTTGTACATAGTTCAAATGAACCATACAAGTCTCTTCACCGTGTGGATCATTACATGTAGAGCACCAATATGTTCTTTCTGCAGGGCCAGCTTCCTCATTCGTCAACACAGTCGGGTTATTTTTAGGCACTTTGCTTGTTGAAGCCACTTGTTCTCTAGTGATCGACGGAGGTTGAAATCTCCTGGGTTGGAAATCTCTCTCGACCTGCTTTCTTTCAATAATTGTGATTTTATTTCCCATCGCTCTTATAGCTGAATTAGTAGATTTTACCTCTTGTAATAGCATTGTGTAAGGATCAGGATTTGAGGGCGCAGGAGGTGCCGGTATAGGTAGAGGTGCTGGCGGTGCAGGCAATGTTGGGAATGAAGTGGGAGCTGGTAATTGCGGAATGCTTGGTGCAGGCAATTATGGAATAGTTGGAGCAGGGAGCTGAGGAACTGGAATGGGTGCGATCTGAGGCGCACTTGAGCTCCATGATGGAATAGGATACATGGAAGGCATAGGCTATGAAAATGAACCAGAATACAAATGCTTAGGAAGATCAGGTAAGATAGGCATTGTTACCTTTGGAGGAAGCCTACCTATGGCAATCAAGTCAGCTTTCACCTTTTACGCTTGTTCAAACAAGCTCTGGGAATGTAGTCACGTTGGACTACCGGATAGCCAAACCGATGTCTGTGTTAAAAGCTCAAAGATAATAGAATGCAGCTAGCTCATGAGTGGGCCGAAGACCATCAAGAATTCTCTGCCAGCTTTTGGTAAATCTGACATTGAAGTCGGCTATCTCCTCCTACGGGTGCCTTTGAATTGCATTAAATTGATGCAACAAGGAGTATGGATCAGCTTGTTCATGAAAATTTTTGACTAACAGTTCTCCTAATTGATCCCATGATGCAATAGTGCCTGGTTGCAATGTTCGGTACCAATACAACAATTTCCCTCTCAATGACAACACCAACAACTTTATCATTACGTCTTCGTCCATTATGTCATGGATAGCCGCCAAAGAGGCTACATCATTAATATGCTCATAAGCAGTTTTACCAGTACCATCATAGGTCGGCAAAGCTTTCAAAGCAGCTTGAGGGACTGGATTTTGTGCCAATAAATTCAAGGCTCCCAAACTATTCCATGTCGAGAACTTCCTTGGTGGAGGATGCTGGGCCATTTGGGCTATTGGATCTGGATGTAGCAAGCTCGTAGCAGTACTGGGAGGAGTTGGAGATGGCACAAACTGACCTATAGCCTACGATGAGATAGCAAATGATGGGTTCATAGGACTTACCAATCTTGAGCGCTCCCTCCAGTTCTGAACATCAATCTCGAAGAATTCAACTGGATCTTCTGATTCTTTGGCACTTGATCTCGTGATCATGAAGCAAATATTTTCACCAGCTTCACGATTAGAAATTTCTAGGTACTATACAATCACCTTCAACAGAGTCACCAGATGAACTTACAATCTCCGCTTTGAGGTCAAGACAGTTCATCAAAATCTTGATTCCTCCGGGTGTCAAAATATGGGACTTGTGAGTCCCACCGATTATGGATCTTTCTGAGACAGAAATAGTCTGTCCCACCGAGCGTGCCAAAAACTGTTGGTCACAAATCTGCCATAGGAAAGGATTTTGTACATGTACGCGCCCTAGACTTGGCCAACATTGAAAGGCCGAGAGAAAGAGAAGTCTCCCGGGCCAATCTCCAGAGAGGGCTGGCTCCCAAACTAATCTAAACTGGTTTCAAGATAAGGATGCAGGAAAGAAATGGGAAAATGCAGAAAGAAATGGGAAATAATAGAAAGAAATGGAAATAACAGAAAGAGATGGAAATATGGCCGAAGTCGATAGTTAATGGGGAGAACAACCTCAAACAGCAAATAACCTCAACTAGATCCTGAAGCTAAGCAACAACCAACTCTTAGAATGCATATACAGAAACTGGATCAAGCATTAGCCATAAGTTCGCTTCCAATTGTACTCCAAACGTTCAAATGCAAATACAACCAAATCCAGAACAGCAGAATTTAACTTATATTAACACTGGACTAACAGAAGTGACTCAGATAGAAAGCAAAACATGGACAACAGTTTGGATCACCAACTCCAGAAGACACTAAGAATAGAGCAAAATGCATCTAGGATTTCTATTTTAATTTCTGCAAAAAGGTCCTCCTCCTTTTGCTTGAGATTTTACATTGGTATTTATAGAGGCCTTCCCTCTTCCTTTCGAATTACAACATTTAATACATAAAACAAATTTTGAAGAAACAATCCCCCTTAATCTGCCTCGGAGAAATGACACTAAAAATTTCTTCATTAAATGACCGTTATCAGAGCAAGCTTGAAGTTGTTAGGAGATCATGAACAGGAGCTTTTAATACTGGAGGCGTCTTTAATTTTGGTGGCATCGAAAACCGCCTCATGTTCTTCCATCTTGCACACATCGGTAATCAACAACATTTAATCTTGGCGCCTCTTTGACCACGATCTCAAAATCAGTTGGAGAGCTTTTAAAACATTACTGTGTTTGATCTTATCTTCTCCTCACGTTCTCCTATGCAATTTTGAAGAAAAATGTAGACAGAACTGTATCGGGCCTTTGTTTTTGCTTCTATCGCAAAAATGAGACAGGTCGCGAAAATGCGACATGTCACGAAATCATGACACTTTTACCTTACTGCTTTCTCTTCTGCCACCAGTCATGAAAATGCGACATGTCACGATATCGCGACGTCTTCTCTTAGTTTAGCTTTGTCTTCATGACATGTCACGAAATCATGACATTCTCCTTTGTCTGGCTTTGTTCGCTGCTCCAAGTCGCGAAAACTCACCATGTCGTGAAATCGCGACATGTCACGAAATCATGACATCTTCTTCCTTCTGTGTCCTTTTATTTTGTATACCCGCAAAATCGCAACATGTCACGAAATCGTGACATCTTTCTCTTCCTTGGCCTTCATCTTCTTGCAAGTAGCGAAAATGGGACATGTCACGAAATCATGACATTCCATACTTGGCATTGTCCTTTGGGCTCCTTCATCGTGAAAACGTGACATGTCGCGATATCGCGACAATTTCTTTCTGCCTTGTACTTGTTAGCTTTCATTCTGCAAAAACGCGATAGGTCACGAAAATGTGACATGTCGCGATATCGCGACGTTTTCTCCATTTTGTTCTTTCATCTTCAACAAGTCACGAAATCATGACATTTTCGTGGTTTATCAGTAGAACATCATTTTTTGTCTCCTTGTACTTTGTTGCTTTTCGACCATGAAAATCGTCATGTCACAAAATTGCGACATTTCGTACAATCTGGCTGCCTCCTTGCTTTCCCCTCACGAAATCGTGACATGTCACGAAATCATGACAATTCTCTACACTTTGTCCTTTCGCCCCAATATGTCACAAAATCATGACAATTTCTTGCCTTCTCTATCGTTGTCGCTTCCTGTCGCGATATCGTGACAAGTTCCTCCTGCTTGGCTTCGTCCTCAAAAATGTCACGAAATCGTGACATCTTTCTCCGCCTTGTGTTTATCCTTCAGCCCTTCCGCGATAACGCGACATGTCGCGATATCGCGCCATTTCGTACCATCTGCTCCTTTCTTGCTTTTCTGTCGTGATATCGCAACATTTTCCATTACTCTGCTCTGTGACCACTGCAAGTCGCGAAAACGCAACATGTCGCGATCGTGACAATTTTTCATTTTAATGCTCCCTCATCGCAACAAGTTGTGAAACTCCAACACGTCGCGATATCGAGACAGTTTGACTTCCTTGCTTCCTTTGGCTGTGTTGACCGCGAAAACACGATAGGTCATGAAAATGTGACATGTCACGAAATTGTGACATTTTCTTTACTTAGCTCTTTTCTGGTACGGACGTTGCGAAAACGCGACAGGTCACAAAAATGTGACATGTCGCCTTTTGCTTTGGCACAAAACTTAGTTATTTTGCATGATTAGTAACAACAAAAACAATGTGGCAAAAATGCCAACAAAACTATTGAATTATATATATATAGTTAAACTATTACACTACTATTAAATAATCATAAAAAATATTAAATAAAATCATTTCAATCCCTTATGACCAATTAAATTTAAAAAAAAAACACTTATCATATTTGCTTTCAATTTTCTAGGCAAGTGGTTGTCTCTCCTTGCTTCTCTATATAGAAGTTGGGTTTGAGGAGCATAATAGATATTAATGACAATAAGCATCTCCAATCAATACTATTTTGTCAATAGTCTTCTCCCATAAATATTAATTCACAACAAAGTTAGGTAAAAATATAAATGGCAAAGTTTAAAGAGAAACGAGTTGAGGCCATGGAACTGTAAAGATATATAAGTAATATTTTTATTGAATAGGTTGAAAATTCAGGGGCACATCAAGGGCCACCCTTCCCAAGAATTGAACTTGGGTCTTCGTTAGGAGAAAAAAATACCTTTTGCCATTGCGGTGTCCCTGTTAGGATTATAAAACATTAACTTTTTTTATTAGGGTAAAAAGGGTTTTAGGGTCCCCAAACTTGTACATCAAGTTGTGTAAGATAGTACAATATGTTGCAACAACCTTACAAAATACTATCATCCACTTACTACTATGGTTGAACCTTAGAATACCGCATATCGACAAAACAACTTCCAAAACATGACATATTAGTAGACCACTTCCAAAACAAAAACTTAAAAAAAAACTATAGCTACCACCCAATCATAATAAAAACAATAGTCCATAACCATTGGGGTTGTTATAGAGTTTGTAGCCAATGGGTCTTTTGATTTTTTTTCTTCTGTAGCATAGGTTCTTCATCCTTCAAAGTGATAAGCTCTGAGAAAGCATTTTTGTACTTCAAGCTTCTAAGGCAATATCTAGTTGTAACACATTCTGTATGATCTTCATTTTTAGAAAAGTAATTGTCATTGATTGTTTCATAATTAGCTCCAAGAATACTTTTTGAGGTGCTAATATTTTCCATGGAATTGAATGGATGGTATTTAGTAACTATTTGGCTTTTATCAATGATCTGATTCGAATTCTTCTTTCGAGGTCGAGTCTTATGTTGCTCGCTTAATTATTTTTGGACAATTGGCGCAAAATGGCACAATTGGAGGATGAGCTTCTTCCTTGTGAATTGGGACATTTGAAGGTCAGAATCATTCGTATGCAGGGCCTTCAAGTGGCCATATTGTTAACAACCATAACATTTCAAAGAAGTTTTCATATTAAATATTTTGGTTCCATTCCCCTTTGCTTGAGGAGATAATAATGGATTGAGGCCAAGGAACTGAAACATCCATCCAAATAGTCAATCTTGATTTTCTCATATTAATTTTATTAGATAAATTTTCCTCTGTTTGAGCATCCAAATACTAAAATTCACCAATGACGTTACCAATTTTGGTGAATATCTTCTCTCCCCAAAACTCCATAGGGAGAGCATATAGATTCATCCAAATTGGGAATCCATCAACTTCTTCTGTAAGGGGGTTAAAATCGGGAGTCCAAGGTCATATATAAACACCCCTTTGTTCGAAAAACCAATTGTATCTATGATAGATTACCCTATCTCTATCCACTTAATCAGAAAAGGAAACAAAAGAAAAATTTTGGGTATCAAAGTTACTTGGAATTTACCGGACCACCAAAGTTTGATGTATCCTTTGAGCTCCTCTAGGCTTGGTCTTTTGTCCTTGAGTTTGCAAATAACTGTTCGAGCTTCATGATAAATCAGATCCAACCCAAATTCATCCTCTAAAATTCTAATAGAGGGTAGAGGTTCATCAGAAAGCTCCACCCACGAAGCCAAAGGTCCTTAAGAGATTTTTTGATCGAAAAAGCTTTCTTACGGACTAAAGAGTGACTAATATCCTCCTGAGTACGGCAAGAGGGCTACGAACAACTTTTTTTGTGCAATGTTTGATCGCACCTAGGGTTTGTACCCCTTTCGCTTTGTTCCATTTTCATGTCCTTCTAAGTACAACAAGTGGACTGCAAACAACCTTCTTCTTGCAACGCTTGACAACACCTAAAATTTGCACCTTTTTTACTCTGTTCCATCCTTAAGATATATAAGTAATATTAATTTTTATGAATTTAATTGATTAAATTTTTTATTTTTTAAAAATTAAAAAATATAATATAATAAAAAATACATTTATAATTATAAGTTACTATAAAATCATTATAATTATAGTGATGATAGAATACAAATAAAATCAACCGAAACTTCATAAACAATTTATATATATATATATATATATATATATATATATATATATATATATATATATATATATATATATAATGCCAAGAACATTGTGAAATGCAAAAATCCATGGTAGATGTCAATAATGGCATTGTGTCCCCAAAGGATATATATATATATATATATATATATATATATATATATATAATGCCAAGAACATTGTGAAATGCAAAAATCCATGGTAGATGTCAATAATGGCATTGTGTCCCCAAAGGCTAGGTGGATTGGTAAAGGTTTGATTGGTCCACTTTAGCAAAGGTAGTAGTCTGTGTTGAATCTTTTGAATACGCGTTAGATCGATAACGATGGTACAAACCCCGAGCAATAGGTGTTCTCCATCTCACACCAGGTTAACAACAACGAAATAAATAAACTATTGGAAGCAGTCCCTCTTGTTTGAACCCTATAGTTACCACTTACTAAAATAGTGATTATAACCAACTCTTCTATATAACCAAAAAAAAAAAACAATGATAACATTGTATTGTTATTTCTTCTATAAGACCAAATTTAGAAATTATGATGTAACATGCCAATAACGTTGTGAAATGCAAATCTCCATGGTAGATGACAATGACGACATTGTAATCTTAATATGTCCTAAGATCAGCTTAAATTTGACAGGCATCATATAAAAAAAAAATTATTGGATAGGAAGAGGAGTTTTGGAAGGGACTTTACCATTTTTTACAAAGCAAAACTGAACTATCAGAGATAATGGACACCTTTGAAACTCTGGTGTGAAACAAACAAATCTAGAGATCAAACCCACCACAAGAAGGCAACATAGCCTAAAAACAAAGAGAAAACAGAGAACGGAAACAAAACCGTCTCCCTAAAGGGCAGATATAACAAATCACGCCATCCCTCACAAACATCTTCAATAAAAGTTTGAATCGTTTGCCAGTGAAAAATATGATAGCAAGCAGAGCAGGCCAGAAGCACTCCGAAAACACCCATGAAAAACGAGACTGACCTCAAAAAGTAGACACCCAACAAGTCGGACTCCAGGAATTGACCAGAAAAACAACCATAAAATAGTTAAAGGTGGTCTTTTTCAAAACTTCATTTGTAATAGGATCTTTTTAAAAATTCTTTCTACTACCTATCAAAAAAAACTGGTTCCCTTTTAAAAAACTAACCTTATTTTTTTTAAATAATATAAAATTCATATTATTTTAAATAAAAATATCTTATAAATAAATAAGTATTAAAATATTAAAAATTAAGGTGGCTTGCGAGCTCTGGCGATTTGGCGGGAAATCTTCTGAACTGTCGGAGGCCGAAGCTCTAGGGTTCTGGCAAGCGGCTTCTACCAGGGTCTCTGTCGGTTTGACATCGTTCCCCTCTGAAGGCTCGTCCGTTACCCCGGGAGGGCCCTATGGGGTCTCCTCCAGGTTCTCTAGACGGGAAGAAGAGCTCTTATGCCGAGATTCTAAAAGAAAATTTTGCGTCTTCTTCTGATGAAGCCCAGCGGGGTGCTTACCAAGCGCTTCTCAAGAATGCTGGCAAGGGTTCTTCTGCAAACAGAGTTAATGGATGCCTCCCGCAATCTGCTTCCAGACCTAAGATAGTCATAGAACCAAAGATGGTTGAGGATACGATCACCTACCGTGCTAACCATGACTTGATCTGCAAATTCATGGGTATCAGGCCCACTCTGCACTTCTCGCACACCGGGTTAGACAGAGCGGGAACCTATCGGTGAGTACTCCTTATGGCCTATAAGCAACGGGTATTTCATTATTAGTTTCTCTTCTTTAGTAGATAGAAACAGAGCATTTGAATCAGAGAAGAGGACCCATGGCCCGGCAGGGTTATTTGTCCAACCATGGAGAGTGGGTTTCGATCCTCGCATTGAGCCCACGGCTGTTCCAGTGTGGATCCGGCTGTACGCTCTCCCGATGGAGTTTTGGGGCGAGCAGATTCTTGAGATGATTGGTAACTCTCTAGGTAGATTTATGGGAGTTTCCAAAGATACCATAGAGGGAAACACTGCTTGTCTTTGCTAGAATACGTGTTGAAATGGATATCGACCGACCACTACCAGCTGAGGTGGAACTGGAGTTAGCAGGACAATCCTGGATACAGCAGTTAGACTACGAAGCCCTACCTTTTAGATGCAGGGTCTGCCATAAGCATGGCCATTTGGCTAGGTTCTGTCCGAATACCTTGAGCACAAAAGCGGAGGCCCCGCTAGGAATCTCAAATCGACCCAGAGAGGGTAAGTTCACCCCGGTCAAAGAATCACAAAACACCCCCCAAGGTTCTGAAGCCCAGAAAGATGGCTTTGAACAGCAGAAACGAAGGAGAAACAAAAAGAGAAATGGCAAGGACCAAGCTCCACTCAAGCCAACCAACCGGTATGAAATCTTTAAATCCCTGGTGGATCAGGAAGACCAAGTCATGGAAGGAGTGGATGGGAACACTGAGGATATTAACATCCACTCTCATGCTTCTCCCTCTTCAACTCCTGCCCGAGAGCAGGTGTTTGAACCCTCTGAGATTTTACAGCCAGAGAACCCAGGGGCATTGGTAATCCACTCCTCAGCACAGCCAGTTATTAAGGATGTCATCATGGGAAGTGCAGAAAAGAATAGAGAAAGGCCAGCCCTGGGGATTACCCAGGTGGAAAAACGGTCCAAGAATAACAATTCTCAAGGTGCAGGCAGGAAGTCTAATAAGGACCTAATAGCATCGCAAGGAGACAAGCTGGTCACTGATGGATCAGTGAGAACAATTGACTCTTATTGCTCTCAAGGTTTCCAATGATTATTCAATCTTGGAATGTTAGGGGTTTAAACAATAGAACCCATCAATATGTTGTTCAAAGACTCATAGGAAAGGGTAAAACAGACTTTTTGCTCATCCAAGAGACAAAAATGTCTTTAGATCTTATGTGTAGAACAGTTAGTAAAATATGGAGGGGAGCTGGATATATGGATGTGGCAGCTCAAGGTGCCTCAGGAGGAATTGTTACTTTTTGGAACCCCCTGGAATGGTGCGCTTTAGAACATATAGCTTGGAGGGGTGTTCTCACATCTCTTTTTAGGAATAATGTCACAGCTGAGCAAGTTTTAATTACAAATTTTTATGGGGCTCAAAGCCATGATGGCCAGAGGCTTCAATGGAAAGCAGTTCACAACATGAGGTCCTCAAGACAAGCTTTTGACTGGATCATTGCTGGAGATTTTAATGCCAAATTATCTGCTCGGGATCAGGAAGGTGGTTCCCCTATTTTGGACCCGGGGGACCGGCTTCTGATTGCCCAGGTTCAGGCTTTTCACTTAGTTGATGTCCAAGGTCCTGGAACTTTTTTCACTTGGACTAACAAACGGAGGGAACCACACTGTTGTAAGGTAAAGTTGGATCGCTTTCTGGTCTCAGAGGAGGCTTTTGTTAAGTGGAATGTGCAATTACAGATTTTGGACGGTCCTATTTCCGATCACTCTCCCATCATGCTGAAGGGTGGGACTCAGACAGGGCAGTTCCACAAACCGTTTAGATTTGAGAATTTCTGGCTTCAGAAGGAGGACCTTCATGAGGTAATTCCGCAATGGTGGGAAGAAGGTCGTCCACCTTTTGGGACAGCAATGTTTAAATTTCACAAACAACTTCTTTTTGTCAAATTTAAATTGAAACAGTGGAGGCACGCCAATAAATCGGATTTCCAGCTGCAAAGAGCCCCCTTGTTGGCCCGCTGGGAGGAGGTGCAGAAACAATTCAGGGAAGGTTTAATTTCTGAACAGCTTAAAACTGAAGATGATGCCTTGCGCAAAGCTGTTGAGGACATTGATAACCAAGAGGAAATTTACTGGAAGCAGCGGGCTAGAAATTCTTGGCTATTGGAAGGAGATAGAAATACAAAATTTTTTCATCGTTCAGCATGTGCTAGAAGACAGATGAATAATATGGCAATTTTAAAAGATGAGAATGGTCACTCCTTTGATACTCTTCCAGGCATGCACTCCCACTCAGTGGATTACTTCTCCAAGCTTTTTGCAGAAAATAGGGACCAAGATGTGGGGGCTCAAAATGAAGTTCTTGATGTTATTCCCCCTATTATCACTCCAACAGAAAATCAGGCTCTCCTCAGACCTATTGACCGAGATGAATTGAAAACTGTGGTCTTTGGAATGAGCACTGGCAAATCTCCCGGTCCAGATGGTTTTCCTATTGAGTTCTTCCAAGCCTTTTGGGATACCTTGGAGGAAGATGTTTCGGCTGTTATTGAGGAGTCCAGATCTAATAAGAGAATGCTCAAGGCTCTAAATCATACCTTTATCACGTTAATTCCAAAGGGGGAGGAAGGAGTTCATATCTTTGACTTCAGACCTATTGCTTTATGTAATGTGATTTATAAAATTATCACAAAAATTATAGCTGAACGTCTTAAACCTCTCCTTCATAACATCATTTCCTCAGAACAGGGGGGATTTGTAGAGGGTAGACAGATCTTGGATGGAGTGGTTCTTGCTCAGGAGGCTATTCATTCAATGCAAAACTCTGGTAACAAAGGAATGTTCATCAAAGCTGGATATGTCTAAGGCTTACGATCGAGTGGAGTGGGGTTTCTGTCAAGGATGTTGGCTGCCTTTGGCTTTTCCCAGGAATGGATAGACTGGGTTATGAGCTGTGTTTCCACGCCTTCTTATTCGGTTCTCATCAAGGGGATTCCCTCGCCTCCCTTTGGAGCCTCTCGTGGTCTCCGACAAGGGGACCCTTGCTCGCCCTATCTATTCCTTATCTTAGCTGAAGGATTAGGTCGACTCTTCTTGAGAAGAAGACTTCAAGGCCTGATAACAGGTATTAAGGTCGGTGATGAAGTCTTGACTCATTTACAATTTGTGGATGATACTGGCTTGGTTGGAGTGGCTAGTCTCAGGGAAGCTAGGGGAATCAGAGACTCTCTTTCTGTTTACCTTAGGGCCTCCAATCAAGTTATCAATGACAAAAAATCTAAAGTGGTCTTTTTCAACCTTGACCAACGGCTGCAGGACAGAATTATAGAGATTTTGGGCTTCACTAGATCATCTCTTCCTATAGTCTACTTGGGGGTTCCTTTGCACTTCAAGAAATTGAAAAATGATATTTGGAAAGATCTTCTGGATGGCATCAAAGATAGAATGAACCATTGGTCTCACAAATGGTTAAGCTACGGTGGCCGTTTAACTTTCTTATAGTCGATAATTCAGGCCATGCCTATCTATAAATTTTCAATCTTGGCTGCTCCTCTTTCTATTTGGAAAGAGTTGGACAAACTGGCTAGGCGATTCTTATGGGAAGGAGCAAAAGGTGGGAGGAAATGGGCCTTGGTTGGCTGGGATAAAGTTACTCAGCCCAAAGAAAAAGGAGGGCTGGGTTTGAGAAGCTCTAAACTCAACAACAAAGCCCTAGCAGGTAAATTGTATTGGAGATGGATCTCCCAGCCATCATCTTTATTCAGTAGAATCTTGACCAGCAAATATTTGGGTAACGTCCACCCCTTTGAAGTTTGCCGTTTCCCTCTGGATGGTAATGGTTCCCTAGTTTGGCAAGCTCTCAAGTTGGGCTCTCAAGTAATTAAAGATCAATTGTTCTGGAAAGTGGGAAGAGGGGAGAAAGCACGTTTCTGGACTGACTCATGGGACCAGTTTCCACCCATCATTGCGGAGTATCCTGAACTGCTTCCAATTAAAACTGCCATAGAATCCAAGGGCTGGGTCACTATTGAGAACTATTTCATCACTAGTCAATTGGGTGAGTATAAATTCAAGAAATTTAAGCGACTTGAGGAGTGGCCTGTCACTATCCCTCCGGAGTTGGCAATCACTCTGACCAACATCTTGACAGCAAGATTTCTCACGGGCAGAGATGAAGAAGACGAGTTAGCTTGGGGCCATGGGAATCTTGGAATTTACACTGTGAAGGCTGGTTATGATCAGATTCTCCCAGAGCCTCCCCCGCATTTATTTTCGGTTCATGATTGGAAGAAAATCTGGCATTCCAAGTGCTGGCCGAAAGTGAACTTCTTTGTCTGGCAGTTTATGCATAATGGCATCCTCACCTATGATAACCTCAGAAGCAGAGGAATTATTGGTCCTTCTCAGTGTATTTTGTGTCGTAAGCATGAAGAGACTGCTGACCATTTGATGTTCGAGTGTTCTTTCACAGGTCAGATCTAGAATCGATGGTTCTCTCATTTTAAACTCCGGGGTAATGGTGCTATGACTCGGAATAATATCTGGCAAAGATGGAAGAAAGCTAGATTTAAATCAAAAGCCCTTCGATTGGGGTGGGAGCTTGGTCTCTTCTTCATCTGGTGGCAAGTGTGGCTGGAAAGAAACGCTCGAATCTTCAGAGAGACCTTCTCCTCCCTTGATGGAATTTGGCAGGTTATCTGGAGCAAAGTCACTGAGACGGTTGCCTTACATGCTTGAAGAAGATATTATGGTTGAGTTGGGTCCACAGGAAGAGAGAGTTGTTGCTCAAGTTAGAGAAAACATGGTTAGTTGGAAACCCCCCCCGGTTGGCTGGATTAAAATTAACACGGACGGAGCTGCAAAGGGCAATCCGGGCAATGCTGGAATCGGTGTTGTGTGTCGTGATCATACTGGAACTGTTCTTTATTGGGAACCTACAGGGCATGGGAAGAGCCACCAATAATGAAGCCGAAGCTTTTGCCATCAAAGTTGCTTCTTTACGAGGCTGTCACTCGGGGATACAGAAAGATAATCCTTGAGACTGATTCTCAAATTTTGGTTGGCGCTCTTGATTGTATGAGAAATTTTGCTTTGAAAGCGTGGAAGATTCAGATCTTAGTCTCTCAAATCAAGGTCCTTTGGAGGGAATTAGAGGATGTGATCCCTATCCATGTGAATCGGGATTCAAATTCGGCGGCCGATTTCCTTGCCAAGTTGGGTGCGGAAAAGGAGGTTGGAGTTCAGCTGCACAGTAACATGCCTGTGGAAGATGCTGTGATTAGACAAGGTCTTGCAAAATTTTTGAGCAAATGAGAAAATTCTGTGTCAAGGGAGTTTTTCGTCGCGTTTTCGCGACCTGCTGTGTTGTCGCGACCCTCGGTGGCAACCTGTCGCGATATCGCGACAGGTTTCGTCGCCACGGCCTTTGGAGACTTCCTGTCGCGATATCGCGACATTCCGAGATGTCATGTTCTTTGGCTAGTTGCTGTCGCGATTTCGCGACCGGTTGTGTGGTCGCGACTAACGGGTGGAAGATGTCTCTTTTTCGTGCCATGTTATGTCGCTGGGACCATTGGCTCGAAGTTGCTTCGTTTTCGCGATGCTTTGGCTGCAGGGGCAACACGGAGGACAACAGTCACGATTTCGTGACTTTTATGATGATTGGTCGCCGAGTGGTCAACCTGTCGCGTTTTCGCGACACTTGGGAGGTTTGGATGCAGAAGGGTCTTCTTGTCGCGATTTCGTGACACTTCTGGCGCAATGGTGGCAATTGGAAAATGCGTCGCGATATCGCGACAATTCTGAGGACTGACTGCTTTGTGATGTTTCCGTCGCGATATCGCGACATCTTTCGTGGTCGGGAGCTGCTGGACTTGGCCGTCGCGATTTTGCGACATGTCGCGAAATCGTGACACTTTTGGTGCAAAGGTGGCAACTGGAAAATGCGTCGCGATATCGCGACAATTCTGAGGAATGACTGCTTTGTGATGTTTTCGTCGTGATATCGCGACATCTTTCGTGGTCGGGGGCTGCTGGCTTTGGCCGTCGCGATTTTGCGACATGTCGCGAAATCGCGACATGTCGCCAAATCGTGACACTTCTGGCGCAAAGGTGGCAATTGGAAGATGCGTCGCGATATCGCGACAATTCTGTGGACTGACTGCTTTGTGATGGTTCCGTCGCGATATCGCGACATCTTTTGTGGTCGGGGGCTGCTGGCTTTGGCCGTCGCGATTTCGCGACATGTCGCGATTTCGCGACATGTCGCGATTTCGCGACCGGTTGTGCGGTTGTGACCTCGGTCGGCTTGTCTGTCGCGATATCGCGCCTTGTTTTTCTCTAGTGCTTAGTGTTGGTTTGTGCTGCCCTCTCGCTCTTTGCTGAGGTCTTTTGTCTCTGGGTTCTTGGTAGGGATGTTTTTGCTCCCTCTTGTACTTGCTCTTTGTTTTAATACAAGATTTTCAATTTTTTCAAAAAAAATATTAAAAATTAATTAATTTAAATATTTTTATTAAAAATAAATTGATTAAAATATTTTACATTATTTTAAATTTTAATTAATTATTGATGAAAAATTTAAAGTCTCTCCTTTGAAATAAAAAGTTTAGATTCATTGTTTTTAAAGTTTAGATTTATTTTCTTTGTAGCTACATTAAGCACACCCGCTGTTTTGTATATGTCTTACTCTATAGTCCTATTGACCGATGGACATTAATACAAAATTAATTAAAATTAACTCATCCACGTGAGTGTGGTCTACCCACAAGGAGTGTTGTATAAGAAGTATTACTTTAAAATAAATAAATATTTCTTAACTCAAACGTAGTAGACAAACGTGTAATGAAAAATCTAACCAATGGGAGATGCATAGCTGTTTTACAATCTATTTCAATCAAAATGTGAAATAATAAAAATTATAAATCTAAATAATAATTGTAATTTATACTTTATTTTTCAATTAATTATATATTTATTTATTTATTTTTATCAATTTAAATATTTTAAATATTTATGATATATTTTGTAAGATAATTATTAATTTCATTATAAGTTTAAGATTTATCTTAAATCTTAAGTTATTTATATATAGTTAAAAAATTTATTTAGTTTGTTAATGCTTAGTTTTGAACTTATATATATAAGCCATCCATGAATTTTATTTAACAATACATTATATTTTTATAAGGTTAATTAAATTAAAATATTATATTTTTATAAGGTTAATTAAATTATAGGGAACTTGTATTTTTAGTAAAGATATTTTTTATTTGTCTTTCCTTCAAATATATTTTTCATCTTGTGTGGTCATTTCACAACTTCTCTTAAATTTGGGGACCCACCTTAAATTTTGGATTTTGTGGGAATTTTTGTCTTATTTAAGTATTATTTTGATAGGCTTGTGTGTTACGAGTGTTCCCTTTCCGTTTAATTTTAAGATGCTTAGTGTTTTGGTTTACTTTCTTGTTTTTATTGGTTAGGTGTGTAGTGGTTTTGATTAATTTCAATGTTTGAATGAGATTAGTTCAAACACTTGAGATTAATTAAATTTAAAAACAACATTATATATATATATATATATAATTAATGGTTTTTTGGTTTTTATAAAATTAAAAAAATAAAATTTAAAATATATATATATATATAATTTAAATCAAAATAAAGTAGTCAATTTGGAAAATTTTATTTATTGATGGCCTTTAATATTGATACATTACCTCTAATGTTAATCACTTTTTACCAAAGTGCAAAAAAGTTATTGGGATGCAACGAAGATAACTTGGACCAGTAGGGTGGGCAAACAACGGCAACATGCAGGTGACGTGGATAGTTTGACCCATACATAGACACGTAGACCAAGACAGAGAACTTGGACCATATGGGGGTTGACATGATGACAGGTATGACTCGACGAACGATGACAGGACCCGCGACATGGAGTGTCGAGTGGGATAAAATCGTGGTTATGTAGGGCTATGTGGCATGACATTGGATTGCTGATGGAACAGGCAAAGGAAAAACTATAATCATGTACACAGTAACAGCAAATCGAGACCCACGTACACCTCCCAAACTCGTCGGATCTTAGAACATTGTTGAAATTGTGTCCTAGAACGAGAATTTCCCTATAGCAAATCTAGAAATCTGGATATCACGAGGTCACCCCATTCTGCATGGATGGTATTTTATGTCTTTGTCTTGTTGCAGGTTTGAAACGATAAGCGTATGAGAATGGAGTCGAATTAGAAAACGCAGCACGATGCCATCTACGTCAAAGCATATGGAAATTATATTTAGTAATGGACAACGACAATCATGGTTGAAGGTGGTGTTTCGAAGCCAACGTGGATGACGGGTCCCAAGACCGACCCAAAAATGACATCTCGATGTATTACGGATGGTAGAGCACTAACATAAATATGGACGAGTGGGCTTTATTTTGTGGTGATAAATCATGATATCTCCAATTGTTTGATGAGTACAAGCGAAAGGGCAACGACACTAAGATTCCATGGTGGAAACGATGGCAACTGATGGATAATAGTTACCCATGAAGGATGCTCTCTTGAAGGATGAACTGGCCAAATTTTGTACTTTGTGGGGAAATTCTATAGCATGCTAGGCTGAACTCACTAGGGTCGAACAATAACATACAAATTGGCTTATATTCATCATAAGGAGGGAAGTACGCAAACCATGGAGAGAGTTTCATGCAAAATATGGATATGGGAAAAGGTGGTCTATGACGTAAAATCAATTGTAGTCGATTTCACATTTCTAGATTTGACTGTAATTCATTTAGTTGCCTACAAATATGTCGAATAAGGGGACGAAATGGTGTACATGGCTGCATTCGACAACTATCACAGGGAGACAGCAATCTTGGCACTATCGACAACAATGAATCAGAGTTTGTGAACGTTTTGGAGTTCTATTGTTCTGCAAAAAATAAAGAAAAAAAAAAGAAAATGGATGCAATATTGGTGATGGTGGTTGAACAAACTACCATTGGCATTTCATTCTAATGGGGGCTATGAAAATTTTTTTTGTTCATTTCGTGGTCCGCAGTTGTGGCAAAACCATATTTAGCCATTGTAGCATCATCGATGTGCATCGACGTCACATGGGCCATGAGAGCCCACATGCTATGCTGACACCATTGAAGCAGCGACGAGGTAGAACGTGGTGGTTGGGATAGGCATCGCTACTGATCAAAGCAACCCAAGAAATGGATAGGCATGATTATCTTATTTTTTGTTAGAAAGTTATCACAGTTGATTGTGACTTGCAATGGTTAACCGCAGGTCGTATGGTTTGAGAATGTGTTACTTTTTTTTTTCCACAAAAAAATAGAATCCGTAGAGTATTCAGAATAAAATATATTTTTTGGTAGTCACATTAATTGGAAAGATAATGGAGTGCATCGCGGTCAAAGGTCATGTGAAAAATATTCGTTTTATCACGATAAGCCTTCTTGCCTATTATACAAACCCACGAGAGGAAATAATGATGAAAGGCATCATGAATAATGAAACGCAAGATATAGGCATTACAAAATGAAGGAAAGTGAATCTAAAATTAGGTGGAGGGAAATGAAAATGAACAGACGCATAAGGAAGAAGAAATGAAGTGTTTCAGAAGTTTTAAATATGGTGTTGGAGCTCAGAAACAAGGTCAAAATTTTTACAGGAATGGGATGTTGGAAACCAGGTTTGTTGTGGAAGACAGTTCTCCTCCCAAGTTGTTGGACTGCCCCATTTCACCATTGATACCATTGGAAGTTGGTATTCTACATTTGTACTGGATTTTTATTGCAAATGTTCATTGTCAATATATTGGAAATTAAATGAGTTTATATGCATGCTAATGGTAGACTCATATCTGATTTTTAATATGTTGCACATTTTCCTTAAAATATTGCACCGCATTGAATGTAGGATTGCGTACTCATCTCTGATTTTTAATATGTTGCACATTTTCCTTAAAATATTGCATCACGTTGAATGTAGGATTGCGTGAACATGGTTACATTGATGATGGTTTTATGCAGGATACTGATGTTTGCAGGGTCTATGTGAAGTTTTAGAGTTTCAGTGACTTGTTTTCATTTTATTTTTCTTTATGTTTCTAACCCTATCTTTTTCATTTTTTTTAACTTTTGCAAATAAAATATAAAATATAAAATAAAATAAAATCCAAAAAAGAGATGCACGGATTCCAAGAATAAGCTTTAAAGTTTCATTTAGAGCAGTTTTGATTTTATTTTGAAGCAAATTCAAAATTCCAAAATTATATAAAGTTCACATTTTAAAAGGAATTTTGTAATTTCAAAGTTTAGCATGATTTCACATTTTAAAGAAAGGTTAAATTTCAAGCTTTGCACTTTTATTTTCAAAGCAATAAATTAACTTCCCTTTATGAAAATTACAATTTCATCAAAAAGGGGTAATTTATATGGCATATCAAAGGCTATTACATTTCAAAGTTAGTCATTTAGTTATTTTCTTTCATGCTTAAATTTTAACAAAGCAAGATAAAATCCATCCACAAATAAAGATAAAAATGAATCCACTCATCATTTTACAGATAGGTTTTTTTCTTCTGTTTCATACTTAAATCAAATTTTAGCAAATAAAATTTGTTAAAATCTGCTTAACAAAAGAAGATAAAATCTACCTAAAACACTCCAAGATAAAATGAATTAAATCACCTTTACATTGTGGTCATATGAGGGCCAATCACATTTACATTTTTTTTTCTTTTAAGTTTCATGAACAATCAATAGCATAGCATAATAAAGTAATACCAACACAAGCCCCTTGTTAACAGTTGCTTGCAAATCACTAAGGTATTCTAGCACTTATTTGACACATTTTTACAAGCATACAAGCACACATTAAGTAAAAGGAACCTTGAAGAAATTTCTATTTCTTTGCAAGAGAGGGTTTTCTAATCAAAATCCTAACTATGAGTGTGGTTTTGCAATTGGGAAAAATTACCACTCAATATTTTGGTGCTAGAAGGAGGGCCTGAATTGGTTATTTTATTGCTACTTAAATGCTAAATTTTTCATTGTTATTTGAAAGGTTATTTGAAGGCATTGGTCTTGACTAACAAGGTTTTGTTTACATGTGATCACTTTCATTGATTGGAAAGTATTTTAATTGATGATGCATTGATGCTAACCTTTTGCAAATTGGAGAATGTTATTTATTGCTATGGTTTAATTCATGCATTACAATGGATGAACATGATGATTTATTCATTTAACTATTTGAAAATTGTTAGTCATTTCACACATCTTTGCAAGATATATTTCTTTGACTAACAAAATTGGTACTAAAGTTATATTCTTTAAGGTCCACTAATGGCAATGTTTACTCCAATGATGATAGGCAGTCCTTTAAACATACTTGGGCCTTCACATCATGTGCCTATAGATATTATGTGTTATCTACCTCAGTTTAGGCATGATGGAATGGAATCGGTTGAGGAACATATTCAGGCATACAAGAACATTTTAATTCATTTGCAAATTATGCATGAAGATGTTATTTGTAGGATGTTTCCATACACATTAGATGAATTTGCTTATGATTGGTATATCAGTTTACCTGCAGGTTCTATCACTTCTTGGGTTCAACTAGAAGCAATATTTCTTGAACATTTTGGAAAATTGGTTGACCCGGATATGATATTAAATCAGTTTGTCTCTATCTTTAAATAACCTAATGAATCCATGAGCCAATTTAATGATAGGTTCCATAGGTTGTATATCAATATGAGGACACATTACATCATTTCAGAAGAAGAAGCCACTCAAATATACTTGGAAGCCTTAGACCCCTTAACTTCTACATTTCTAGGAAGAATTCTTAAATATCCATCCTTGCCTAGAGCTTATAGTGAGGCAATAATAGTAGAATGGTGGATTTTGAAAGGGGTTGATGTGGATCAATTATCATTACTTAACCCTAAGGCTCAAAATCAGATACCACCCATGAGTCAGGTTGAGGCACAACCTTCTCCCATGATAAACTATTTTTCAGGAGTTATGGATTCCAACCAATACCAACCATCCAATCTAGCACCCTTGAATCAAATGATGTCTAATGTGAGCAATCAATGGGATAAATTTAAATTTCTAAATGTTACAACCACCTTAGATATTGTTCAAGAGGAGGTGCAAGTTTCAAAGCCAATGTCCACCAATGAGTATTGTGGTAAACAGGCCTATCAAAATGTAGATATTGGTTCATTTTTAGAAATGTATGAGTATTCATACAATGGAGGAGTCCTAGATCTAACTAATATTGAAATATGTGATAGGATCAGGACCTTCCATAGAGTTGAATGAAGTAGTTAAAGCGGATGATCAGGAAATCCAACATGTTTCAAATAATGATCAACTAGAAATGAAAGGCTTAGAGTTATTGTTTACAAGGGAGGATTGGGATAATTATAGAAAGTTGAATACAAGAATTGATCCCACTATAGAAACCCTTGAGCCATCAAAAGTGGTTGAAAGTGAATTTAAAGAGGAATCAATAGATGAATCTAAAGATTATGTAGAAAGCATGATAGAATTTCATCCCTTGATTTTAGAAGATGATTATTATAATGGTTGGGAAAGATATGAGGAATTATTCATTTCTCACACTCCTATTGATGAAATTTCTATTTCACTTGATATGCAAGATGCTGAAATCACCATCTCACATGAAGATCTTGCAATTCATGTACAATCAAAAAATGGCACACCACTTGCAAAAATAGAGAAGGTTCCAATATTCAATCATTTTGAATATGATTTTATTGAATACCTTGATGAAATAGAAAAGGAACAAATGGTAAATTTTTCTTATGATTCATTTGTTATGGATGAGAAAGAGGTAAAATCGTCTCTTTCATTCTTGACTATGAAAAATTTGGATACAAATTCACCTGATTGTCTTGGAAATTCAAATAAAGAAATACCATTTGTGGTTAACAAGGAATTAGAATTTTCTATTCATCCAAAAGAAAATATTACTTTATTTGACTTACAAGAGTTATGGTTTGAAAAGGATGGACATATTTTTGATTGGGTTCCTAATTTTGTTATTTTTAAAAAATAGGTAATGGAGGAAGGTCTACAATATGATGATGATGATGGAGATCATGAGGGAAAAGAGGAAATTACAAAGCCTTATCAAGTCCTGGTAAATGAAAGTGTACAAAAGGTAGAATCTCATCCTTTGTGTCCAACCATCCAAAATCTAGGTAAAGGTTTGCATAATTGTCAGTTGGATTTGAATGTTATTAATGATGAAATGTCATTTGAGGTTAGTAAAGAACTAGAGTGGATTTCTACTCACACCGCTAATAATATTACCTTGTTGAATGAAACAAAAGTAGATGTGCTTGAATTTTTGAATCAAGTTCATCAACAATTAACAAATGAATCTAGGATACAAACTTATAATGATCCTCATTTAGTAGATATCCTAGGTGCTTGCAAATTCTTGTGGAAGTATGATTGGCCTAAAGACATAGATGATGACTTCATCTTAAAATTTTTAGAAATAGCCTCCTATTTTTAGAATTGGGTTCTTCATTTGAAATGCTCAGGAGCATTTCCCAGCATAGTCATTATTTGTTGTGCCTATTCCACAACTTTCCCCAAATTTAGGGAACCACCTTAAATTTTTGGTTTTATGGAATTTTTTGTCTTATTTGAGTGTTATTTTGATAGGCTTGTGTGTTGCTGGTGTTTCCTTTCTATTTAGTTTAAGATGCTTAGTTTTTTGGTTTACTTTCTTGTTTTTATTGGTTAGGTGTGTAGTGGTTTTGATTAATTTCAATGTTTGAATGAGATTAGTTCAGACACTTGAGATTAATTAAATTTAAATATATATGTATATATAAAATATTTTTTGTTTTTATAAAATTAAAAATTAAAAATAAAATAAATAAATAAATAATATAGTCCAAGGTTCAAATTGTGGCGTGGGTGAGTGTGTGAAGGGGTGGGTGTGTGTCTCCCTGGTGGAGTTGTTGTAACAGGTTGGGGGATTCCTGGTCAAAACCCTCATCTCTTAATATTACCAATATATATATATAATTTAAATCAAAATAAAGTAGTCGATTTGGCAAATTTCATTTATTGATGGCCTTTAATATTGGTATATTAACTCTAATGTTAATCACTTTCTACCAAAGTGTAGAATAGTTATTGGGATATAGCGAAGATAACTTGGACCAGCGGGGTGGACGAACAATGGCAACACTCAGGTGACATTGACAGTATGACCCAAAAATAGATACGTAGATCAAGACAGAGGACTTGGACCATATAAAGGTTAACGTGGTGATGGGTATGACTCGATGGATGATGACAGGACCCATGACGTGGACTATCGAGTGGGATTGGATCACGGTTACATAGGGCTATATGGTGTGGTATTGGATTGTTGATGGAACAAACAGAGGAAAAACTACAATCACATACATAGTAACAGCAAAGCGAGGCTTACATACACCTCCTAAACTCATCAGATTCGATAACACTACTAAAATTATGAGTGTCCTGGAATGGGAATTTCCCTATAGCAAAGCTAGAATGCTAGATATCACGAGGTCACCCCATTATGCATGAAATGTATTTTCTATATTCGTCCTGCTGCAAGTTTGAAATGATAAAGTTGGGTACACGGTAATGGAGTCGAATTAGAAAATGCATCACGATGTTGTCTATGCCAAAGCATATGGAAATTATATTTAGTAATGGATAACGACAATCATGGTTGAAGATAATGTTTTAAAGCTGATGCGAATGACGGGTCCCAAGGCCGACCCAGTGGTGACATCTTGGTGGATTGTGGATGGCAAAAAACTGACATAAAGCTGGATGAGTGGGCTTTATTCCATGGTGATAAATTGCATGATCTCTAATTTTTTGATGAGTACAAGCGAAAGGGCAATGATAATAGTATTCCACGATGGAAATGATGGCAACTGATAGATAATAGATTCTCATAAAGGATGCTCTCTTGAAGGATGAGCTGGCTAGAGTTCGTGCTTTATGGGGAAATTCTATGGCATGCTAGACTGAACTCACTAGGGTCAAACAATAACATACAGATTGGCTTATATTCATCACAAGGAGGGAATCACAGTCGTACACAAATCATGGAGAGAGTGTCGTGCAAAATTTGGATATGGGGAAAGGTGGTCTATGATGTAAAATCAATCATAGCTAATTTCACATTTCCATATTTTATTGTAATTCATTCAGTTACCTATAAATATGTCGAATAAGGGGATGAAATGGTGTATAGGGCTGCATTCGATAGCTATCATAGGGAGACATAGCGATATTGGTACTATCGACGATGATGAATCAAAGTTCATGAACGTTTTGGAGTTCTATTCTTCCACAAAAAAAAAAAAATGCATGATTGGTAATGGCGGTTGAACAAACTGCCATTGGCATTTCATTCTGACGGGAGCTATGAAAGTTTTTTTTTGTTCACAACGTGGTCCATAGTTGTGGAAAACCATAATTAGCCATCATGGCATCATCGAGGTTGATATGTGTATCAACGTAACATGGGCCATAAGAGCCCACGTGCTATGTTGATGTCATTGAAGCAGCAACGAGGCATAACGTGGTGGTTGGGACTGGCATCGCTACTGATCAAAGCATCCCTCAAAAAATATAGGCATGACTACCTTATTTTCCATTAGAAATTTGTCACTATTGACGGTGACTTGCAATGGTTAACCATAGGTCGCATGGCTTGAGAATGTGTTACTGTTGTTTTCCATATAAAAATACAATTCGTAGAGTATTCAGAATGAAATATGTTTTTGGTAGTCACATTAATTGGAAAGATAATGGAGTGCGTCGCAGTCAAAGATCATGTGGAAAATATTCATTTTATCATTGATAAGCCTTTTTTCCTATTATAGAAACCCATAGGAGGAAATAATGATGAAAGATGTTACCAATTATGAAATGCAAGATATATACATTACGAAATGAAGGAAAGCAAATCTAAAATCAGGTGGAGGGAAATGAAAATTAACAGATGCATAAGGGAGAAGAAACGAAGTATTTCAAAAAGTTTTATTTATGGCGTTGGAACTCAGAAACAAGGTCGAAGAATTTTTGCCGAAATGGAATGTTGGAAACCAGGTTTGCAGTGGAAGACAGTTCTCCTCCCAAGTTGCTAGACTATCCCATTTCACCATTGATGCCATTGGAAGTTGGTATTCTGTATTTGTACTAGAGTTTTATTGTAAATATTTATTATCAATATATTGGAAATTAAATGAGTTTTTATGCATGTTAATGGTAGACTCATCTCTTATTTTTAATATGTTGCACCTTTTCCTTAGAATATTGCATCGCATTGAATGTTGGATTGCATGAATATGGATCACATTAATGTTGGTTTTATGCAGTATACTGATGTTTGCAAGGTTTGTGTGAAGTTTCAGAGTTTTAGTGGCTTGTTTTATTTCATATTATTTTCCTTTATTTTTCTAAACCTATCTTTTTCATTCTTTTAACTTCTACAAATAAAATACAAAATATAAAAATAAAAATAAATAAAATCCAAAAAAGATATGCACGGATTCCAAGAATAAATCTTAAAGTTTCATTTAGAGTAGTTTCGATTTTATTTTGAAGCAAATTTGAAATTCCAAAAATTATATAAAGTTCACATTTTAAAAGGAATTTTGTAATTTCAAGTTTAGCATGATTTCACATTTTAAAGAAAGGTCAAATTTCAAGCTTTGCACTTTTGTTTTCAAAGCAATAAATTAACTTTCCTTTATGAAAATTACAATTTCATCAAAGAGGGGTAATTTATATGGCATATCAAAGGCTATTACATTTCAAAGTTAGTCATTTACTTATTTTCTTTCATGCTTAAAGTTTAACAAAACAATATAAAATTCATCGACGTATCAAGATAAAAATGAATCCACTCATCATTTCAAATTCATATTTTAGAGATAGATTTTAATCTTTCCTTTCATGCTTAAAGCAAAGTTTAGCAAATAAAATTTGTTAAAATCTGCTTAACAAAAGAAGATAAAATCTACCTAAAATACTTCAAGATAAAAAAAATTAAATCACCTTTTCATCATGGTCATATGAGGGCCAATCACATTTACATTTTGTTTTCTTTTAAGTTTCATGAACGATCGATAGCATAGCATAGTAAAGTAATACCAACACAGGCCCCTTGTTACTAATTACTTGCAAATCACTAAGGTATTCTAGCACTTATTTGACACATTTTCATAAGCATACAAGCACACATTAAGTAAAAGGAACCTTGGAGAAAATTTATATTTCTTTGCAAAAGAGGATTTTCTAATCAAAATCCTAACTGTGATTGTGGTTTTGCAATTAGGTAAAATTATCACTAACACATATTTCTCATAGTGTTAAGTTTTTGCAATTAACTCCTTAATATTAAGAGAAAATTTCATTCATCTAATTGCTTTCTAAAATTTTAAGTTTATCAAGATGAAAATCAACAATGGATATGGCTAAAATATTTGTAATATGATTTTCATTTCTATAAATACGTTGTCGATAACAAAAACCTGTTAATTTCATTTTACCTCTTTTTTTAGGAGTCTCATTCATACCCCTAATATTCCAAAATATCTTGTTAACACTTACTTGATTTTTTCCATATCAATATCCCTTTGAGTTTCTTTTTCTCTTTGTTTTTTTCAATGAGTTTACACAGGTTTTTATGAGGAGTATTGATCCCATCATACTGAGTGGGGTTTGAACCTTGGACCTCCCAAAGAGAGGTGAAATCCCTTACCACTGCAGTAAGCTTGCGTCTACTTTTGCTCTATGTTTTTGCTTCTTAGATCTTCCTCTCTTTTTTTATTTCCACCAACACTTTCATCTTTATCGGTCTCTTCAATATTTTCACACTACTCATAGTGAGGCTTATCATCTATAGTTTGTTGTACTCTAAAGGATTTTAAGTACAATAAATAACCTCAAAAGCACTTTCTTCTTTATGTTACCATGGAAACCTTAAATTGCAAGGATATTTTTCTATAGCAATTACCTTCTTATACTGCCCATAAACCTCTACACTACTTTCATTCTATTACTAGGAGAGAAATCTATACTACTTGATGAAAATAAAGATAATTTACTTAGAATAAATTTGACCTCTTTTGTCATTGTTACTTTAAAAATTTCCTCCACATCTTCCTTTGCACCTTTAATTCCTTTTGAATTTAAATTTGAACATTGTCCTTTCTCATCCCTTGTTTCCTTCTTCTTTTTCTTCTTTATTTACCTCTTAGTTTGGAGTGTAATGTCCTTGATCTAGTACAACTTATACTATAGTATTATCCTTATTTTATCTTGAAGTTTGTCTCATGATCAAAATATTCTTTCTTCATCATTTTCATTTTTCAATCTCTTGAAATGTATCCATTCTCATTATAATTGTAGCATCAGAATGCAATGTTTCCATAATCCAGTTGTTGATACCATTCTCTTGATTTAGATTCAATCTTAATGGATTGTGGCAAAGAATTTAAAACATCCATAGAAACACATATCCAAGTATATATAACATGTTTTTTCTCCTTAGTAGTTGGTCCTTCCTTGATGAATTTCCCTAGGGCATTTCCAATATTCTTTAAAATATCCTTATTGATAAGCTAATATGGAAGTCCAAAAGCCTAACCCACACTTGAAGCTTTTTAATAGTTATTATCTCAACAAAAAAATGTCACTCCACAATTTTAAATAAAGAGCATCTCTCCCTCTAAATCATGATCCACCACCCATCATTTTATCTCTCATTTTCAAACTAGAAAAAATGATAAGGAAAAAACCTTTATGAAGAAAAATCATAGTGGAATTTTGAATTCAATCCCCATTTACACTTGATCAAAATCTGAATTTCCAAACACCCTAGCCAGTATCCATGGAACTTATATATTAAACCTTTAGTTTTAAGAAGAATTATATCATGCTTGGTCATCTCATTTTAAATGATCACTTTTGGTATAACATTTGTTCCCTCGATCAAGCTTGCCATATATTTATTATTACTCTTATCTCTAACTTGGGCATCCATACTTCTAGGTAGGGCATCTTGACTTTCTGTCAAAAAAAATCAAATATAACTTTCCTTCCATGCTCCCTAGTGGGGATCACTCCTGGTTGACACTCACTTCCAACCTTGAACTCCCAACTCGTACTCAATTTTGAATTAATATTTAACTCTATTGTAATTATGGGTTTTCACTTGATGTTATATAATGATTTGAATTTGGTGTTTTGATAACCATAAGGTATGAGTTTCATTTAAGGTTTAGTGTTGTACTTTATAGCATATTCATTAAAACATTCTAATTAAATCGATGCATAATTCATTGGAGTATATTGTGGCTTATAATAATTTTAACTTCTATACATCATAGTATGCCTTATAGAAATTAACATGAATCACTAACAATTTTAATTGTAGTTGCATTTTTTGAATAATTACTAATTTGACTTAATTCCACTAAGCATTTCTTTTAAAAAGCTACGTGTGGTTTCTATTGGGCACTACTCCCATCAAAATAATGAAATATTACGTTTGTTGTCTAGTCAATTAAACCATATCCAATTTACCTTTTTATCAAAGATAATATTCATTTCATTTTCTATCTATTGTTTCCACAATCAACTCCTTGACATCACTTTCATTAAGAGATAAAATCTCATTGGGTCAATTGCTTTCTAAAGGAGGATCAACATCGTTGTTGACTAAATTATCTACTATCTGGTTTCCTTCTCTATAGATATGCTCATATTTTTAATAGATTTCCTCCAATAGTAGTTTATGAATGTCAACAATAATGTTATTTTTATCCAATCCCTATTAGAATAATAAATTATATCCTAAGTTGTTACTAGTATAACTTGTGTGGCTAAGATTAGATCAATTAGTTATGATCCAATGGATCAGATTGTACATCTTTGCTATTTAAGCAAGGTCTTTGTCATTGAATAATATCAAATATTTCATTATTCCAACATGGTATCGGAGCGGGCTTTCCCTGCCCTGTGAGCCTGAGGAGATTTTCCTAATCCCCCCTCATTTTTATTTTTCACCATTTTCTTTAAAACTGAAGGAGTATGCTCTCCATATTTTTGATGGATCAAAAATATGGAGAGAATACATCAAAAACTAGACGTTTAACGGATAAATCCCTGGCTATTTTTTTTAGTTAAGTTTTTTAGGTTTGTGTGTAGATCGAAGATTGAAGCAGATAAACATCCTACAACAAAGTGTTTCAGATTTTTGTTGCTCTGTTGGCAATTTTGGGTACTTTGGGTACATTGCCTTTGCTCAAGTGTATAAGTTGTCATTGATGTCAAAAATCTCTTGAAGGAATTTGATTTGATGTCAAAAAATTTGTTTTGATGAAGGTTACGGCATGACAGTTTCACAGGTCTTTTATAAACCCCAAGTTGGCAGGTTTAAATATTACAGGTGGATGCATTAGTTTAATGCATTTGGGTCCAGGAGGAAGTATTTATTTAAATAATTAAAAACCTTGTTAAGGTTCCTTTTAATTATTTTTAAATAAATATTTGTTTGCATTGGGTTCTCCTAACCCATGGCACAAATGTCTTAACTTTGATGGCACTATGTTCTAAGTTTGTGGGCGCTAGCCAAGACCTCCGCCGTCGTGTTAAACTCCTCCGCCGATGTGTTAAACTCCTCGCCAACGTCAAGAGTTTATGGGAAATATGCATATAAAACTCCCACGATGAAGATCAAAGTTTATCCCATTCGCATTTTTTGAAAAGTGTTGCTCACTGTGCATTCGCGATCTGGTGTTCATTTTCTTTGTTGTGATTTCGGATATCCGTCGTTCATTTTTTGTATCCGCCATTCATTTTATGTATCCACCGTAAGGTTTCGTCATCGTCGTTCACGTCAGAAGATAGGGAGGCATGTTGTTTACTTTAGCCCTGGCACAGAAAGTACAAGGGAAACAGAGTGAGGTTCAAACTTCACCAGACGCCTTTGGCGCACCGGTAGCGGCTAGGTTGTTGGTGTGCTACCCAAACGAGAGGTTCCGCGTTCGAATAACGCGAAAGGGTTTTTCTTTGTTGAGGTGGACGTAGCGGGTGGTGTTAGAGTTCGTGCGCAATTTCTCCATAGCATGATTTTTGGTGTTGGCCAAGGTATTTTCGAAATTGATTTTTGCTAGTATATTTTGCAGATGGAGGAAGTTTATTAGAAAGAAAATCAGCTTAGGAGTTATAAGGAGTTTGATGCTTGCTTTATTTTGATAAAAGATTCTTTTGAAAGTGTTGGTTGCATTATCTTATTGCATTCTTATGAGAGTTAAATTTTATTTTTGATAAGACTATAAGGGAGAAATAAGGTGTATAAGGGATAAATATTTCTTGTAATGTTGAGAGTGTTTTTGGTTGATTATGGAAATGAAAGCATGATGTTTTAAGGTTAGAATTGCTTCTTGTGTGAAGTTGTGAAACCCTAAGTGGGCAGCTTTGAGATTGACATTAGCTTTCATTAAATTAGTTATAATCAAGCTATTCTTTACTTGGTTAAAGTGTTGAGCTTACTTCTTTGTTGATGATTTGAAAAGTTGTTTTGTGCTATTGAGATTTGAGTTGGTGGATGCTTTTTGTTCAAACAATATTGGAGAGAAAATGAGTTCTACTTGTTTCCTTTTCTCGATGTTGATTGTGAAATGCTTCAAGGTTGTGTTTTGAGTTGAATGGTGTTGACTAAACCTTGTTTGATGAGCATTGTTGTTGAAACCCTAATTGATGGTGAAAAGAACATGAGTATCATTGTTATGTGATTCTTTGCATAGTTGGCAATTGTTAGGGTTTCATGTTCTTGAAAGAAAGCATTCTATCCTATCCATTTCAGATATTGAGTTGAGTTTTCAGATTTGAGATTGATATTGAGTTGAGTTTTGAGATTGGGATTTGAGTATAGAACATATTGAGTCTCTAACAATTCTCTTTATGCTTCTATGAGTTTGACAAATCACATTGGGTCTCTAACAATTCACTTTGTGATTTCCTACTAAGAAAGTTTTTCTTGGTGAGCTTGCTGAGTTTTTTTGGACGAGTTCCAGTGGGGACTTGTGAGCAGTTTTTGGACAGGTTCCGGTGGGGACTTGTGAGCAGTTTTTGGACAAGTTCCGGTGGGGAATTGAGAGCAGTTTTTGGACAGGTTCCGGTGGGGACTTGTGAGCAGTTTTTGGACAGGTTCCGGTGGGGACTTGTGAGTAGTTTTGGACAGGTTCCGATGGGGACTTGTGAGCAGATTTGGACAAGTCCTAGCAGAGGATTTGTGAGCTGAGTTTGATAGTTCTATCAGAGAACTTGAGGACATAAGTGCATTGGTTCTATGAGAAGAACCTGAGGACAGATTTGGCAAGTCTTTGAGAAGGCTTGTATGCAGAGGATTGATTTGTTCAAGAGTTGGACAAATCTAACAGACAGAGGAAGACTTGTACTAGACCGACTGACTATGTTTGGTACAAAGTTGCTGAGCTATTGTGGACGTGATCATAGAAGGCAGAGGTCTCTTAGGCTAAGCATTGAGGATAGGAGGTCTTCGGTGGAAAGGAGTTCCACATGTTGGCAAGAGGTAGAGGCAATTGATCTTTTGAGGGATCATTTCCAGAGCAGAGGGGAAGGTATCTCCTTTGAGCAGAGGCTCATAAATTCTGATTGGGGGAAGGTATCTCCTTTGAGTAGAGGCTCATAAATTTTGATTGGGGGAAGGTATCTCCTTTGAGCAGAGGCTCATAAATTCTGATTGGGGGAAGGTATCTCCTTTGGGCCGAGGCTCATAAACATTGTAATTGGGAAAGATTCCCAAAGAACTTTGAGATAACTTTTAGAGAAAAGTTTTGTGGACGTAGCCCAGCCATTTTGGGTGAACCACGTTAAAATTGGTGTCACTTTGTGGATGATATTATGCATTGCTTTGTTATTGCTTTGGGTATATTGCTTTACTGTTTTGAAGTATAAAGGAAAAAGTAAAAAGAGGTCTTATACTGTTCACCCCCCTCTCAGTATAAGCTTGTGTTCTTCATGCTCTTCCTGGTTATGGTTTCCCAGATCTATTTTAAGTGATGATTCCAAGGCCTCTATATGCTGCTTGATCTTATTTTTTCCAACATGGGCGGCAACGCTGAAGACACTAATGTGATGGCTTGTTTTCAGGTACTGTTATTTTTAGTGTGATGCACTTTTTTTAGTGACTCTGTGTCACTATTTGTGATGCAGACTAGATCTAGCTGAATCTCCCACTAAACACTGCAGTGGCCACGATGAGATTTTCTCTGTGCAACGAGCCACAAAATAATTATGCGAGCATTTTTTGAAATGGTTTTTCTGGGATTGTCGCTCATGGTCGACCATGACCGTGGCGGAGCAGGAAAACTGGGCAACCACAGACGCAACCGTTCTCTCGTTTGAGCACAATTTTTTTTTGTTGGCTCCGTGGATTTGCTCTTACACAAATTGGGTACCACGATCTTTTGATCTGCATATAGCTTGAGTTTGATGGTCGATATCCACACGACTCCAAAAAGTCTATTGTTCTATTTTTCCAAATAGCATGGTGTCTTAATGGCACTGATTTGTCTAGATTCACAACACTGTTGGTAGTGCGTAGTGGAGCGTGGATTTTTTTTTCATTCGGAGGTCTGACGTGGGAAAAACGCAATATCTGTTGATGCGAGATTTGATCCCTTACCCGACAATCTGTTATTTTTAACCGTTGTGTAGCCGCAGGCAAAAGAACATGATTGTCGTTGGCTTCTGGTTTGATATGTTGTCTTACATGCTCACTGTGCTGGTTTTCGACGGGAGTATGATAAAAATGGACATGCAGATAGAGATATTTGGTGCCCATACAATCTCATATCTCCTTTTGTTCCTAACATCTAGTTTCAACGATGTTTACTCTGCACTCGTCGAACGCCGCCGACATGGCTCTCTATGTGTGATAGCACTTACTGTGACATTGTACATCACGAGAATGCTCACACAAGAAAAGCATGATCACAATTTATGCGCCATACGATGAAGCGTGGATCAGCGAGAAAGAAGATCATGGTGAAGCGCATATCGTGGCATAAATTTCCCTGATGGGGAAACATTGTCCTCCATGTGGTGATAAATTTCCCTGATGTTCACTATATTTTGGCAGTTTTAATATTGAAGATATGAATGATTTTTGATATGAGGGTTTTGCACCCGATATTGCCGCTCTCCCCCGCGACAGAGAAGAAGTTCTCCAAGCCCGAGAAAACTAGTCGTATACCGTGATCTAGCTCATTTTTGTCATTGTGTTGATCGCGTCTACCCTCATTTTTTTCTCAACGGATGCAGTGTCAACGATGCATCCCATCATTTTTTGTTTAGTTTGGTGTATCCTTCTCTAATTTTACTTGTTCGCCTTCTTTTTGGATATCAATGGAGATCAATTCAAAAGTGTTATATAAACCTCCAGATAGGCCAGGAAACAAAATCGAGGCATCCCAATGTAATTAAAGCATTATCGCATAGGGCACGTAAGGAACGCAAGATCTGATGGTGATTATTTTCATAGGGATGCGATGAAAATTTAATTTTTTTTCTCTACGCTAGAGGCAAGGGAACAACCGTAGGAGTCACGACACCAAGAGTCGACGCGGTCACAGATTTGGCGCTACCATAGGCCATCTATTTTTTCCTACAAATTATTTTTTTTTAAACATTCATGGAGTTGGCGGGCAGCGACGGTTCCATCAATATTGTAGTTGGAACACAAGAAAAAGATTTTTTTGGCTATTCATGGTGATTGGGGCATGTCCATTCGGTGCCAGGTGGAGGAGTAGCTAAAGACGTCATGTAAGGAGCTACAAAATTGGAGGGATTCACCCAAGATAACCAGAAGCTCATGAAGCGTGACCAGATAATGTTTGTTTACCTATTTACCACCAGTTTCAGTATTTATGGTGGGCTGAGCAAATCACACACTATCCATTAAAAATACTGGAAGCACCTATTATTTGGTGCATTTTTCTTAATGCAAAGCGATGGAGTGGCCATCTGTCTCTACAATGAGAGCGGTCTTTTTTTTAGCAGTTCGAACCCACAGTGACAGTGTTTAGAATCTCGACGAAGGCGAAAGTTTTTTTCATGCATGTTACAAAATCTTGATGTTGCAAATGATTGAAACGCTTCATTTCTTTGCATTGTAGGTATATTTTTTTGCCTTCTCTATGGATTAGACGATGAGATCCCCTATACCAAATGGGAGTAAGGTGCAGTGGAGGGCCCACCCAAATGCAGCCACAATCTGTTGCTGCTAAATATGGCAGATCCAAATTTCAAGACCGCAACAACATTTCTTATGCAACAGAAGATCGTGCACTTTGGAAGCTCAATCCACCTAGCTGATTTTTTTTGGATACATGGTGGATATGACAAGGTTCTCTTTCAGTACACAGTTTAATCACGATATGAAGTGCTAGAGTGTGTGTTGGAGTTCGTGGAATCCAACAAGTATAAAATATAGGCTCAAGGACTGGGTAATGCGGCAAGCACAACTCACTCGTGCATTGCCATAGGTCACGCATCCATGAAGAAGTATGGAGGACAAGAGGAGATTGGCACTACGCCTGAAAAAAATCATGGCCATATGGCACTCGACACCGTCGCCAAGCTCCCGAGCGATATTCGAATGGACCTGGCTCACCGCCCTGTTTGCTTGTTGGTGGGAGCAGTGTTAAAGAGCCCTTTAATAAGTAGCCAAAGGTTACATTTTTTAAACACATGCTAAAAATAATATTATTTTTTCTAAAAATTGTTGGCATGCCCCCAATGACTTTGGAGAAGTTGAAAAACATTTGAGCTAGTTCTTGGAATGGACGGATGATATGCCATAGTAGATTGTGATTTTGTGAAGAGGCACCAAATACGGATTGTAAATGACGATGACGATGAAATATTGTTGGATTTGAATACTTTGAACAATGATGAGCTATGGGAACTACATGACCTTGTGAGCACGTTTATAGAAAATCGTGATTCTAGTACCCATTCAAGACCCTTGTCTTTCACTAGTGTAATAGAAGTAAACTAACAATCGAGATGTTGTTGTCATTCACTACTATAGCAGAAGGAAACTAATAGTCTAGATTTGACAAAGTAAACTATGATAACATGAAGTTTTAGAAATATTATTAGTGTGTAAATAGTAGGTGTGGAGTTTTGGTATTGTAGAGGTGGATTTTTGGTATTGTGAAGGTTGTTGTAAGAAAATATCAAGAAGAGAGATGCTGAATTTTGGAATATTTGTACTTACAAAGAAAATTGAAGAATACCCATAAAATGAAAATCAAGAATTCATTCTTTTTATGAAAAATATATAGGTATCTAGTTATAGCAACTCAATTGATATGATAATTAAATTTGTAAACTCTCAAGCTCTAAAAGAGAGATTTGTGATGTGTCAAGGGTGGGGGACCCAAGTACAACCTCTTTCTCCAACAAAAAAAAATATATATTGTAAATATAGGTCAATGTTAATGAAAAAGATATAAGATTTCTAGTATTAACCAACCAACAAACTTTTCATAGCATGATAATATTGATTTAAATTTCATGGTCTCAATGACTAAGGGATGGCCTAAAATAAAAGTATCATCAACAAATTGGAGACAAGATTTAGAGGGACCATTTGTTGCAAATAGAAAACCTTTGATTTTCCTTCCATTTTTTCCATTGAGAAAGCTCTCCCTAATGTTTTTGCAATAATAATAAATAGATAAGGATATAGTAGGTCACCTTGGTGAAGTTCATGGGATGACTCAAATTATCCAATAGAGGTTACATTGATCAAAATAAAATATTTTGGAGTGGTATAATGTCTAATCTATTCATATCAACCTTCATCAAAACCATTTTTTGAGATTATCATATAGAAAACTCCTGCAAACCTTAACAAATGCTTTATTTATATCTAATTTCATAAGCATACATGGATTTTTCATGTATGAATATAACATATGGTCTCCTATGCAATTATTACACCATAAAGAATTTGTTTACCATAAACAAAATCACCTTTATTTTCTAAGATAACATCATATAGAAGTATTTTTAAATATTTCGCCATAATTTTTAAAATAATATTATAAAACATATTAGAAAGGCTTACTGAACAAAATATCAAAATATTTTGTTTTACCTTTTTTGGAAACCAATGTTATAAACGTAGTGTTTATCTCACTTATTATAGCCTTATTTTTTGGGTCTCTTTAGTTGTAGTCAACATTTCACTCCTCAACAAATCCTAAATTTTATGAAAGAAATTACAAGAAATCCATCAGGGACAAGTACCTTGTTAGGATGGAAAGAGAAAACAGCCTCATGTAGCTTCTTCATAGAGATGTTCCTCACTAAGCTTTCATTTTGTCCTTGTGTGATAATTAATGGAATATTTTATAAAATCTTACTTGAGCCTCCTCATCTTTTCCAACACCTAACATAATATCTTTAAAAAATTAATTGCTTCCTAATATATTCTTCTTCCTTAATATTTCTTACATCCCAAGTTGAATTATTTTTTATGCAACGAAAACAAAACTTATTTCAATTATCACATAAAAGAATTGTGTTTCTATCCTTCCTTAAACCATCTCTCCTTAAATTTTTAATATCAATACAAATTTTCCTTTTTCAAAATATTATGATAACCAAAAAGTAAATTTTTTTACATAAGTATCTTGGTCCATTCCAATAATTTCTCCTATCTCTTGTAAATTTTTGGGCTTGGATTCAATTTTCTCCTTTTGTTTAACATGTTACCAAAATATTTAGCATTCCAAATATTTATTTTTAGATATTTCATATTTTGAACAAACTTGTACGTACATTATCCTTCAAAACTTCTTGTCCCACCATAACATAACCATAGCCATTTGGAATAAACTAGAGTCTTAAAGCCAGATATATTGAAAGCAAAATGGCTTTGGATGACCATTATTGAGTAAATCACATCTCAAGAGAACAGGTTTGTGAATTGATATTACTTGCAATAAAATATCTAAAAATATTGTATACTTTATTTGGTACCATGTTTGGATAACAAAAATCTATCCAATATTTTTGCTATATGATTTTTCCCAATGTGCCTATTATCTCATGTATATTAAAAGATTGAAGGAATAACATCCCAAAGGCCCTAGATTGATAATTGAAGCAAAATATTGTATTTTTTTTTACATCCAAGAGTAACACCATTATTTTTCAAAGGAGATAAAACTATGTTGAAGTCCTCCCAAGAATCCATAGATGTCAATTATAAATTATCATTGTTTTAAAAAATATATACTAAGGTCCTTTTAACATCTTTCACAAGGAGTAACTACAGTTGGAGTGCATACATTTATAACTCCAACTTTAATGTTTTCCTCTTTCTTGTAATATAGACCAACAACCTAGTTACTTTTTGCTTCTATCAATTGCCCATCCCATTTGTGTTTGTTCTATATTGTTATAATATCTTGAGAATCTCTTATAGAAGAAACTGCTAGACAATACCCATATTCCAAATCTTTTTAAACACATCCTTGCATTCCTCACTAATTAATTTAATTTTTGCTTTAAAATAAACTCAAGACTATGACAATATATTCATTCCTCAATAAATCATTTTTAGGATGGGTCTTATTCACACCTCTAGTATTCCATGACACCATGTTCACAATCACTTCTAATTTTTATTTATAGGATTAGCTCCACTTGTTAAAACCTACAATATTTATTTTTGGTTTCCCAAATTAATATCCATTTCTATTTTATTTTCTCTTTATTCTTGCTTTGAAGGTATTCCTCTCCTTTTTCCATTTCCACAAACACTTTTATGTTCATCAATCTCTTTTATTTTTCCATATTGTTCAAATGAGACTTATCTTCAAAAGGTTTATGCTACCCTAGAGAACCTAAAATGCAATAAATAGTCTCATAAACATTATCTTCTTTATGTTCCCTCAAAAATCCTAAAGTACAAGAATTATCCTCTATACTAATTACTTGTTTATGTTGCTTTGAAAACCTTAAATGTTGCATTGGAAACCCTAAAGTGCGAGAATTATCCTCTTAAATAATTACTTTCTTATACCATCCTAGAAATCCTAAATTTCCATGGATATTCTTCATACTCATTTTTTTATTATTTTGCTCTTGAAAACCTAAAGTGCAAGGGATACATTATATACTACTTTCATTTTTTGCATGGAGATGATTTTATACTATTTGAGAAAAACGAAGATGATTTACTTGGATTAAACTTAACCTTTTTTGCCTCCTTTGTTTTAAATTTCGCCTCTACATCTTTCTTGGCATCTTTAATTCCTTTTGAATTTAAACTTGTGCATTGTATTTCCTCCTCCTTTGTATCCTTTACATCTAATAGATGACCTAAGTAAACCATAACAACCTTTACCATCTAATTATGTATAGGGGCTTTCTTTTCCACTTTCTTAGGAGTAGAAAATCCTTTACCTAATCCAACTTCTACTAAGATATGATATTTTTTCTTTATATTGTAGTTTATATTATGCCCAAAATTTTCTCTTTCTTTATCTTTTTCACTATGTAATCCCTTGCCATGTGTCCAGTCTTATAACATTTATGACATCATAATGCAATATTTTTATAATTCCCTTATTGAGCCAATCTCTTGATTTATATATCCTAATGAATTGCGATAACGGTTTTGAAATATCCATGACAACACATATCTAGGTGTATATAAGGTTCCTTCACTTCTTAGCAATTGGTCCCACTTGGATGAATTCCCATAATAAATTTCAATATTCTTGAATACTTCCTTATTGATAAGTTGATATGGAACTCCAAAAAGCCTAATCCATACATGAAGCCTTTTAATGGTTTCTGTCTCCACAAAAATATTCTCGCTCTATGGTCTTAATTATAATGCATCTTTACCCTTAAACCATGATCCATCAACCATTATTTTATCCTTGATTACCAAAATGGAGATGGTGATGAGGAAAATATATTTTGAAAGAAAATTTATGAAGTAATTTAAATTTAATCCTCACTTTTACTTGATCCAATTTTGAATCTCCAAAATTGATCAATTGAATTGAATTGAATTGAGGAAATTGAGTCCAATATTGTTAGTCTTAGTACTAAACAAGACTAGTTACAATGTCCATTATCATAGTTACCACTACCAGGATGATCCTATTCAAGATAGGGAAAAGCTTTAGGTTCAGGATAAGGATAGCTTTAGGTCCAAGATATGGACACACTTTAGGGCTTGACAAGCCTACATTTCAACCACCCCACCAATGACCAAATAAGTTGGACTTTCCTCGCTTTGATGGAGGTAAACCTGTTAGTTGGATTTACATGGCCAAAAAATATTTCTCCTTAAATCACACCCAATTTGGCAAAAGGTATCAATTACTTCTTTTTATTTGGAACATGAAGTCATTCAATGGTATGAGTGGTTTGAGAAAACCTTGAGCAAACCTAATTGAAAGGAATAATATAGGAATGTGCTTGTTTGTTTTGGGCCCAGTGTGTATGAAGATTTCATGGGCACATTAACCAAACTTCGATGAACTGGGTTAGTCCACAACTATCAAACCCAATTTAAAAATTTGGCAAATAAGACAGAATACCTAGATGACATGTTCTTTCATAGTTGCTTTATTAGTGGATTAAAGGAAGGCATCGGGGAAAAAGTAAAAATGTTCAAACCTTAAGCTATGATTTTTGCTATTGGCTTAGCTAAATTTACTAAAGATAAATTTTCTACTCAATAACATACCTAAAAATCACCACTAGTTAGAAATCTACCACTTGGTTGTGCACCCAATCAAAATGTGTACATGACACTTATCAAGCATTTGAACAAGTTTGATATGAAGGCTTGTCATGATAAGAGATTATGTTATAATTGTGATGAAAAGTACTCCCCTAGACATAAATGTGTAGAACAAAAAATCTCTTAGATATGGGGTCAACTCTTCCTTCTAAATATTTTGGTCCACTAAAATATCAATATTATGAGGACATTAAGGAGGAGCAAGACATCTAAGAGGACACAACACTAAAATATTTTGTGCATATCTTAGCAATAATTACTACACCTCAAATAACGAAGATTCGAGGGTACTTCAAGAAGCATCCCCTCATTATTCCTATACATAATGGCAATACTCATAACTTCTTAAATCCTCTAATTGCCAAAAAAGTAGGTTGTTATGTGTATCCAAGCTTTAGCTTTGAATTCATGATCACCAATAGGAGAACCCTACCTTATAAGGGTAAATGTAGGAATGTTTGACTCTCAATAGGGGACTATAACTTATAGTTAAATATGTTTATTCTACCTTTGTATGGTTGTGATGTGGCTTTGGGTTCCCAATGGTTACACATCATAGGACCTATCTTATGGGACTTTGTTATAATATGAATGCAATTTATAGAGAATGACCATAAATATACTCTTATAGGCCTTCAATCAGGGTCATTGAGCATCATAATATCCCACCACATGGATAAGCCTCTAAAAATATATTCTCATTACATTGTGGCTCAACTTTGTACCATAAAGCTTACAAAGTTTATCAACTCAGGATAATCTATTGAATTGACTAGACTATTGGATTTCCATACCCCAATATTCAATTATTTGCATGAGCTCCCCCCTTCTTGTTCACATGACCATGCCATTAAGTTTTTTGTAGGAAGTATGCCCCCTCATATTTGGCCCTACAACTATCCTTATATGCAAAAAATAGAGATTGAAAATATGGTGCAAGAATAACTTCAAGTAGGGATTATTTGACCAAAAGTTAGTCCTTATTCTTCACTAGTCCTCTTAGTCAAAAAGAAAGATGGTTCATGGAGTCTATTTGTGGATTTTAGGGAGTTAAATAAGATCATAGTCAAGGATAAGTTTTTAACTCTAGTCAACGATGAACTTCTTGATGAATTGCATGAGACCTATTTCTTTTCAAAGTTAGACCTACAAATAGGATATCACCAAATTTATCTCTGATAAGAACACATCCCTAAGAATAATTTTCACACCCATGAAGGTCATAATGAATTTATTATAATACCATTTGGTCTTACAACTCACGTGGTATTTTTGTAAGTTTATGAAGGAATATGGTAATATTGTAGCCCCTCTAACCCCTTTCTCCAAAAGAATCCATTCGTATGGACCAAGGTAACTATAACAAATTTTAATGCTATTAAGAAAGCTATGTGTATGACATCCATATTAGCCATGCTATATTTCTCTAAACCTATTACAATCAAGAGTAATGCCTCTAGAATTGGCATTGGAGCAGTTTTGATACAACAAGGACAACCTTTGGCCTTTACTAGCAAATTTTTTACAAGAAAGAATATGGGTCAACTTATGAGAAGGAGATGCTTATCATACTTCATGTGGTGACTAAATGGTTTTCTTATCTTGTGGGTCAATACTTTTATATTAATATCAATCATCATAGCCTTAAATAGTTCTTGGAATAGTGTGTGTCCTTTTTGGAACAATAAAAGTGGATCTCCAAACTATTAGGCTATGATTACAAGATTACAAATAATAAAGGTAAGGATAATGCAAATGTCGATACTCTCTCCCACAAATTTGAAGCTCCAAAATCATTGTGTTCTTTATCATTTCCAATACCCAAATGGTTATAGGAGATTCAATAGGAATGGTATCTATATGTTTTGGTTTAGCAAATCACTTTTGAATAGAGTAGCAAACTTGATAACTCTTGGGATAGAAATTATTTATGCTATAAATGACATTATGTTAATTTCTAATTCATATAATCATGATTGAATATTGTAGGAAATTCATGCTTCTTCATCCGCTAGGCATTCTATATTTCTCAAGACCTATGAAAGAGTTCATCAAAAAAAAAATTGGACAAAGATGAAACTAGGTATCAAATGCTTTGATGAAGAATGTGATACATATCAATGTCACAAGAGATAAATAGTCAATATCCCAAGATTGTTGCAACTCCTACAAATTCCAATGAGATTTTGGACCAATATATCCATGGATTTAATTGAAGGAATGCCCACATTTGGATGAAAATCAATCATTTTTGTGGTGGTGGACCATCTCTCCAAATATGCTCACTTTTGTCTACCTTCCTAGCCATATAAAGCCTCCACTATCACCCAAACATTCCTTGATTAAATATTCCACATCCATAGAATTCCAACTTCTATAGTATATTATTGAGACCTAACATTCACTAGCACCTTTTGGAAGAAACTTTTAAGATCTAGGGAATACTTAACAATAATCACTAGTATACGAGCAATCACCACCCTCATTCATTTCCTATATTCTACGTAGTTCTAAGGTACAATATATGGATTTATCTCTCTACATTTGTGAGAGCATTATTCAAGTTCTCAAGGATAACTTGATAATGACCCATAATCAAATTAAGCAACAAGCTTATCAACACTACTCCAAGTAGTCCTTCACTAAAGGTGATATGGTGTTGTCGAATTTGTATCCCTATAAGCAAACATCCCTAAAAATAAAATGCCACCACAAATTAGCTCCCAAATTCTATGGGCTTTATTGCATTTTGAAATGCATTAGATCATTGGATTATAAATTGGATCTTCCATCCACCTCAAGATCCACCCAATATAGCACGTCTCCTTTTTTAAGGTGGTTGGTCAACATGTTCAGTTGTAAACAACCTTGCATGATTTTGACAGTGAAATGTCAATTCGTATCAAACTAGAAACAATATTGGACTATTAGTCCTTGCAAATTTACAACTACACTCTCATTGAATTATTGGTGCACTGGAGGGATTTATAGTTAGAATATGCAACATGGGAGCCACTCCATCAGTTTCAACAATAGTTTTTGCATTTTAAGCTTTGAGGAAAAATATTTTGAAGTGGGAAGGCATGTTAATACCCTTATGTCCTAACTATTTAATTATTATAATTAGTAATGGTATTAGTAATAGTTAGAGTTGTGACTAGTTAGTGGGGCCCAAAGTCTATTTGGGGTTAGAGTTAGGAATTCTAGATATTGTATAATATCTTGTTATATATTAGATTATAATGATATAAGAGAAAGAGAAATTTTGCATTTTTGTATTAGAAGTTCTGAAGGAGTTAGCCCCCTTAAATTGGCATGTGATAGTGTAATATTTCAAGCAATGAACAAAATTCATGCTTCATTTTCCATTTTGGTACATATTTTTATGTTAATTTTATTGTTGTAGGTAGATTAATTTCAAGAACTTACATATTAACCCTCTACTTTTAAAAATAATTTTATCATGCTTAATCATCTCATATGTGATAGTCATTTCTTGTATAATATTTTCTACCTCAATATAGTTTTCTATAGATACTCTCTTCCTCTTGTCCCCAACTAAGGCATCCATACTTCTAGTTAGGACTTTCAAAAATGACTTTCCTATCATGCTATTTATATTTTCTTCATAAGAATACTCTAGTTTTTTAATTTCCCAAGGATCCAGAGTAAGAAAAGGTGACGCTCACACTTGCTTCCTGTTCATACTAGCAACACTTGCTTTCTAAAATAAGATAAGGCAAGGCTCGTTCATAGCTCATTAAATTGAGCATTCTTGGTAACAACATTTTGCAACTTTAACTTAAATATATTTTACAATATTTATTAGAAAGAACTCAATTGTATTTATACATCATCGATGGAGGCTTGATGAAAACTTTAAATATAAATCATTGTCTCCTAAATTGGTGATATTAACAAATTATTATGTGTCCTTTACTATTGGAATATTTAGAGCTTTATTATAAAATTAATTTTCTCTTTATATATATATATACCTTATTATACATAGTTGGTAGATAATTATTAATGTTTCTTTGATCATCCTTTAATTCTTATATAAGATATATTTGCTTAATGGAAAGTTCCTTGATATTATTTATGGATAAAGTTATAGTGCATAAGAACTACCATATTTATTTAATATATTAATTTTTATTGATGACATTCATATGAGATATCTTTTATTCTTATATAAGAGATGTTTTTTATCACAAGCACCTTTATTTAAAATCTATGAAAGTATTTTAGTTGTTTAGAGAGTTGAAAATAAAAATAATTTTTTTATCCTTCTTTTTAATTATCGCTTGTTGGTCTTTCTTCACATGGTGTGACTTTGCATGTGCTTGTCCTAATTCTCTATTTGCACCATTATGCTCCATTTTTAATTCATGGACTACTTATTTATACCCATTATTTTGGGAGTTGTCATTAGGAGGAGTATAAAGTAATGACACCTAATTTCTATTTTTTATTTACATCTATGTTGTAAGTCTCCATCCCAAATTGAGGACCATTTTAGTATTTGATATATACATATTGTTGAATTCACGTATATCAATGTTCATCATAACTCCCAAATAAATATTAAGGGGGATTGTGAGTGAAGTTAATACTTATTTATCCTTTGGTTAGATATAGGAATTAAATAATTACTTATTATTTTCATTTATAATAACATTAATTATAGAAAAAAAAATCTTCTACACTCTTCACAGGAAGTGTCACTCATTCATAGATAGGAAAGTTATATTTTGTAACTCTCTAGATGTGTTATGTGAATATTTTAGAATAACAAAGCATATGTAACTCTAACATAGATGTCATATGAGAGTGACACATATTATCTTACTCCAAGTTACATGTCGCTAAGGATTCCCTTATGTAGAGAATTTTAGGACACTTGGACACACACAATTGGGAAGTAAGAAGCCATGATGTAAAGCTTCTAATTACTTTAATCCATATGCTCATATACAAATAGTTTTAATATACATATAAGAGTCACTAATATTATGAAATATTCATTCTTTGATATTTGTGAGGATTTTATTATTATTTTGTTAAAACCTTGCATAATAATGATTTGGGTATTTTGTCTACCGTATAATTCATGGAGCTACTTTTTCTTTATGGATTCCTTGAAATTTGTGGGATTATTTCTTGTATCTGCATTATTCCTTTCTAATAGGTTATATGGGATTGAAATGAGCCTCATCCATATTTCATCATGACCACACAATAACATACAATAACTTGGAAATTATGCATGTATCATGTGGTAATATTCTAACCTTAATCTCCTCCTTGAAAGTCAAGAATGTAACCAATTAAGCTAATGCCATTTGATTAAATGTAAATTCCATTTGAAATTTGGTCTGTGATATGAAATTATCACTCTCAACCAATTGCCTTAGACCCTATGGGAAAAATGTTAAGGTTCACCTGTGGGATTTGAACCTTGTTTTATGGTATGAATTTCTTCACACCTAACCAATTGCTCTAAAACCCATGGGCATAAGGCCTGTTTATGTTGTTATTTAAATTAATGTTAAGGTTCACCCATGGGATTTGAATCTTGCTCTCTGGTATGATATTATCATTCTCAACCAATTTTCCTAAACTCCATAGGCATGTATATGCAATATTTATTTTTCAATGGGTTACATAGGATTGAAACGAGCCCCACCCAAATTACATCATGATCATATAATGGTATTACAATATCTTGGCAATTATGCATGTATTGTTTGGAAAGATTCAAACATTGGTCTCCTCCTTGAAAATCAAGGAATCTAACCAATTGAGCTAATGCCATTTGATACACACACACACACACCCCCAATAAATACAAGAGAATTTATTTGATGGATGTCTTGAAACTTACTTCTCTAGAGTACTAGAAAAACTATATCCTTGAACCATGTATTATGAGTGTGTTTTAATACCTTCAAAATTTTATGTTTTTCTATCAATAAAACCAATTGTATTATGTGGTTATTGTGATTAATTATAAAGGGATTTCCATTACTATAAAATGCTAGGTTTCTATGACAATAACTCTAAACATAAATGTAGAGATAATTCATGTTATTGCTCCTTTCAATAAAATTTTATTGGGATTCTTGATGATAAAAATCAACTCTTTATAGTTGAAATATATCAAATTTTAAAGTTTTATGACTATGTATTGATCCTTGTGAGTATTGCAAACAACACATTAGTTTTGGAAATTGTTGACATTAAATTAATTAAATTGATCTTTAGGATAACTTAATCAACGTTGTATATGATTTTACATGTTTTAAACCCAATTAATATATTTTATCTAAAAATTGAGTTAACCTTATGTTTCTTAGGCAATTCTACTTTATATTTGCATACTATTAAACTTCCAAAAAATCATGGTGCCCTTGATCTTCTTTGTAAGTTTATTGTCATTAATGATTTTTTTGTGCAATTTATGATCAAGATTTATAATTCAATTGACAATTGATGAATTTGGAGTTGTAATTCTTGTAGACAAAAAAATTTGAACCACCAAAATGGTTTAAATCTTCCTTAGATCCTTATCTAGCCACCCAAACTTGCTAAGTGTAAATTTTGGACATTTTTGCCTTCTCCTTTGCCCTTTTTTCCTAGCTTTATCAAATCCATGATTTTTCCATATAGGGCGTGTATTTGGCTTACCAAATCCACGCCCTATAATTACTGGGCATGGATTTGGATTTTCAGGAAGTTTTATCACTAAAATCCCTCATCCCATCGACCCATTTTGGGGTCAGCCTTGCCCAAAGTGAAATTTCTCTTTCCTCCATTTTTGCCCTCCAAACCTCTTATAAATAAGGGTTTGGATCCCCTCATTTGCAAGATCAAGTTCTTTGAGATTCTAATTGTTGTCTTGCTCATTTTCTCATGCTTTCAAGTGATTTTCTACTGCAACTTATTGTTTTGGCTATTTTGGTGCTTAGTAATTGCTACCCTTGGGGATTGAGTGAAGAAGTCTTGATGATTAGATAGATAAACTATTTTGGAGTGTTTTTTCCACCTCTTCATTACTTCTTGCTTTATCTATTAACTCATTAGGTTTTATACTTATTATATTAGCATTTTAGCTCTATTTTCTACCATTTCTCACCCTTTTTTTATTGTTTAGGTCCCAAAAAGCGCATTTGAACCAAATCCATGTCCCACCCATACAAGTTGTAGATTTGGTTATTGTTAAGATCCCATCCTAACCCTTAATGTAATAACTTCCATTATGTAATAATTCCTAAATAACGTGGTTAGTACCCATGATTAATATTTTGTAATGTTCTAAGTTTTAGCTTATATAGTGCCTATGACAAATGGCACCCTTTTTATGTAACACATGGTAGATAGGTTATGTAAGGTGGCCTTGTGCATGTAATTTGAGTGGCATTGTGCATGTAATTTGAGTGGCACTATGCATGTAATTCGGGTGGCATTATGCATGTAATCCAGGTGGCATTTTGCATGTAAGCCAACCATGGAAGGGAACTCTTTAAATACCCAAGAAGGCGCTAATGTATTCATATTTTTTGTAAATTAATGAAGTGTTGAAGGAGGTTGCCCCCTCGAAGAGGCTTGTGATTCTATCTTATTATGAGATTGTTCCTTTATGCAAATTTTTTTTATAATGTGTATTTTGTTTCGAATATTAATATGATGTTTATGTGAGTTTATTTCCAAGCAATTGTGTGAGAGTGTGTTTATTTGAGTTTATTTTATAGTAGGATCCTAAAAAGTGGTATCAGAGCACTTTCCAAGGCCAATTTATGTTGCAACAATAATGATTCTTTCATGTTAGGTATAATCCTCTATTATTTTCGTGTAATTTTTTTTTTTTTACTATAATCAAAAAAAAAAAGATAAATACCAGTAAAAAAAATAGTCCTTTTTAGTTGAGTAGGTAGAAACCCTGTGTCAGGGGTTTTTTAATATTACGAAGGATCTATAATTATTGGCTAAGCTAGATAGACCATACAGCGTCTAGTGAAGTGAGGGGTGATCAGGCTCCAATACCCAGGCCTCAGACAGAACTCGTGCATGGACTTGAGCTCCCACGCATCTTCGGGTGTATTGGGAGACCATTCTAGGGTTAACAAAATTTTATCCAATAGAAAGCTTATTGACATTGTATCATCCATAGTCCATGGGACACAGGATCCTAGATGATTACCCTCCCGTACTGTCAGAGAGGCAGATAGTGTGCTCAAGGGTATGTGTGGAATCCTCCTTGGGTAGTGGCCTGAAATATTGGTCCGAGCACTATTGTTCATCACTGCGGTATAACAGAGGGCCTATGGGTGTTACATACTCCTTTACTTAGCATACCCTGGTTTTGTTAAAACTTCAACCTGCAACAAAATCACAAACCAAAACTCCTTGTTTGTAAACCTGCATTCCAAATTCCCAAAAGTGAGCATATGAGAAAGGAATCCTCTACCCAAAAATAGCATAATTTGCATGAATTCGAGATAGAATATGAGGGTGACAGTTAAGTTGATAGTCTAGAGAATAACAATCAAATTTACAATGGTAGTAACATTCAGGGCAGTCAGGTCAGCACAGTTAGGTCAAAAATTGCAGTTTTCAGTGTCATAACAGAACTGTCATAACAGTAACCTACACAATACAGAGAATCTTTAGACTAGTGAGGTAAGCAGTGTTAGAGAGATTTTTCGAGTTGAGCAAAATATTGAGTGAGTGACCAGAGACCAATTATAGATAGTGCTCCAATACCCAACTTTTGCACTGTAGCTCAAAATCAAAAACTGTAAACACCATTAGACTCGGCAAAACAGGAGATAAAAAAAAGTTTGGGGTGCCAAAAGTAGTGTTATGGGATATAGCTCATTGTGACCACCTCTTTGATTTGATTGTTTTGATATATAGCACCCAAGCACTTTTTTGGACACTAAAAATAGTAAGTCTTGAAACCCAATTCTAATTTTAGTAACTGGTCACAAAAGGTTCCAAAATGACCCAGGGTACCCGTGGACATCAAAAAGAGCTAGAACAGATGGACTCCTTAACAAAAGCCATTGATAATTTGAACTTGGTAATTTTCTCCATAATGGAAGAGGTCCAAGGTCTTCATCTCGATCATGAGGCCACTAGAGCTCGCTTAGAAGAAACACTGATAGATGTGGGTAGCAAGTTACATAAGGGACCACTCAAAATAGAACACCAAGCTGAAAACTCTACAAGGAATGACCATGACCCATCCTTTAAAACGCCAAAATTGGACTTCCCTCGATTTAATGGGAAGGATGTTGATGGGTGTGGTTATGTAGGGTTGATCAATTTTTTAGACTTCATAATTTTCCCATATATCATCGAGTTCAGATGGCTTCCTTCAATTTGGAATCTGAGGACCTACACTGGTTCCAGTGGTTACGTAATTCCAACCCAAATCTCTCTTGGGAGGACTTTGAGTCCCAACTACTGACCCAATTTGGGCCTAGTGAGTATGAGGACTTCATAGGGGCCTTGACCAAACTGCAACAAACATCCTCAATCCATGACTACCAAACTCAATTTGAAAAATTGGCCAATAAGACAAGAGGATTGACGGAAGGGTTCTTCACGAGTTTTTTTATCAGTGGGTTAAAAGGGGATCTCCAAGTTGAAGTAAAGATGTTGAAACCGCATTCCATGATGGAAGCTATCAGTTTGGCCCGTCTGGCCGAATCTAAACTCTCAAACCAAAGGTGCCCCCCACGGTTTCCTAAAAACTGATCTTCATTTCCTTTTTGAACCCAAAATTCAATGGATAGTAAACCTACTACACCCAAGCGACTGACTACAGAGGATATGGATGCACATCGTGTCCAAGGATTATGATATAATTATAATGAAAAGTTTTTTAAAGGACATAAGTGTGCAAACAAAAAATAGTTCTTGATAGATGTTGAGGAACCTGCTAACACTGACCAGAGTGATGAGGATGAGGACCCCCCTGAAACACCTTCTCCATAGAAATAAGATACACAGGGGTCTGAGGCAGAGATTTTAGTCCATGCTCTTGCAGGCATTACCACTCCACAAACCATGAAAGTTATGGGAATTTTCAAGGGCCAACTTCTTACCATCCTTATTGATTCATGCAGCACACACAACTTCATTGATCCTCGAGTTGCTAACCAGGAAAATTGCTATATCCACACTTGTAATTAATTCAAGGTCATGGTAGCCAATGGGGAACATTACCTTGTAAAGTAAAATGTCACAATGTCAAGATCAGGATATGGGACTATGAACTCAAGAAGGACATGTTTACCCTCCAGTTGGGATGATGTGATATGGTTTTGGGATCTCAATGGTTGAGTACATTGGGCACTATCAGTTGGAACTTTGCAGAACTCTAGATGCAATTCTCCCAAAATTGAAAAACACACTTACTCAAGGGCTCCCTTGCAGGAACACCTCACCTTATTAGTTCCAATCGTATGGAGAAAGTGCTAAAGAAATCAAAACATGGGGTCATTGCACAACTCTTCTCCATCCAACCAACCACTTCACTAATGGCTGAAATTCCATCAGACCTACAACTAGTTCTACACAAACATGATGTTGTATTTGCAGAACCAACTACACTACCACCATGTCACTCTCACAACCATGTTATCCCATTGCTCTCGGGTAGCGCACCACCAAATATCAGGCCATACAGGTACCCTCATGCCATAAAATCAGAACTAGAAAAATTGGTACAGGAATTACTCAAGTCTGGTGTCATCCGGCCTAGTACTAGCCCCTATTCCTTGCCTGTCCTACTTGTTCCCAAGAAAGATGGCTCATGGCACCTATGTATTTACTACCAAGAACTCAACAAGTCTACAGTCAAGGATAAATTTCCTATTTCAGTGGTTGATGAATTACTCGATGAACTACACGGGACCATGTATTTCACCAAGCTTGATCTTCGCTTTGGGTACCATCAGATCCGACTCAAGGATGAGGACATCCCCAAAACTACTTTTTGCACTCATGAAGGTCATTATGAATTCTTGGTAATGCCATTTGGTCTCACAAATGCTCCTTCTACATTCCAAAGTCTTATGAACAACATCTTTCGACCCTTTCTACGGAATTTCATCCTTGTGTTCTTCGATGACAGCTTGATTTACAACCACACATGGGAAAAGCACCTCAATCATGTGGATCATATTTTACAGTTGTTGGTCACTCATCACCTTTTTTCCAAAAGGTCCAAGTGTTCCTTTGGTCTAATTGAAGTAAAGTATCTGGGACACATTGTCTCACAGGATGGTGTCAAGGTTGACCCTAAGAAGATTCAAGCAGTTCAAGAGTTGCTGAAACCTCGTACCATCAAGGGACTTCAAGGATTTTTAGGGCTTACAGGATATTATCGCAAATTTGTCTATAATTATGGGAAGATAGCTGCCCCCCTCACCTCCATGTTGAAAAAATATTCCTTCACTTGGACAAGGCCTGCTGACCAAGCCTTCATTGAACTCAAGCATGCTATGACCACCACTCTCGTCTTAGCCATGCCAAATTTCTCTAAACCATTTGTCATTGAAAGTGATGCTTCTGGTCGTGGTATTGGGGCAGTATTGATGCAAGAAGGATGACCTATGGCTTTTACTAGCAAGGCACTCTCTGATCATAATCTGGGGAAATCCACATGTGCTAAGGAAATGTTAGCCATATTACATGCAGTCACAAATTGGTGACCTTACCTCATTGGCCATCACTTCTCCATCAAAACTTACCATCAAAGTCTCAAATATTTTCTGGAACAAAGAGTTGCCATGCCTGACCAACAAAAGTGGGTGTCTAAACTCATGGGCTATGATTATGATATCACCTACAAAAATGGAAAGGCGAATATTATGGTTGATGATCTTTCTTGCCAAATGGATATCGTAAGTATTTTGTGTGCCATCTCAATACCACTTCCCCAATGGATTGATTCCTTGCGTCAAGAAGCACATCAAGATGCAGATTTGCAAGCTTTGATAGCCTCACTAATGGATGATCTAGATTATACACCAGGGTATAATTGGAATGGCCATGATCTACGCTACCATCAATGCTTGGTTCTACCTCATAAGTCCCCACTTTGAGAGTTCCTCATGAAGGAATTGCATGCCACTCCCTCTGCAGGCCATTCAGGGTTCCTTAAAACATATGAGCGACTCAAGCGCACCTTCTTTTGGAAAGGAATGAAACGTGGCATCTTCTCTTTTGTTGTTGCCTGTGACACATGTCAAAGGATGAAATGTGAAACAATGCGCTCTCCAGGCACTCTTCAGCCATTGCCTATCCCGGATTAGGTTTGTATTGACATTTCCATGGACTTTATAGAAGGGCTCCCTAAATCTGGAGGCAAGTCAGTTATTTTTGTGGTAGTGGACCGCCTTTCAAATTATGCTCACTTTTGTGCCCTTGCCCATCCTTATACAGAATCCATTGTTGCACAAATATTTCTTGAGTCCATATTTCATCTTCATGGCATGCCCACCTCCATTGTATCTGATCGTGATCCCACCTTCACTAGTCATTTCTGGTAAGAGTTGTTTAAGTTGCAGGGGACTCAACTCAAAATGATTTCATCCTACCATCCGCAAACGGATGGTCAAATAGAAGTTGTTAATAAATGCTTGGAAACCTACCTTCGCTACTTTGTCTCAGATCATCCCACTCAATGGGCCAAATGGCTATCCTTGGCCGAATGGTGGTACAACACTTCCTATCATACCGCAACCAAACTCACACCATTTGAAGCAGTCTACAGGAGCCTTCCACCTATGCCTTCCTCTTACATTCTTGGCAGCTCCAAGGTCCAGGTCATCGACAACACTCTGAGTCAACACACCGAGGTCCTTCGCCAACTTAAGCATAATTTAAACATGGCCCAGATTCAGATGCGCCAACAAGCTGATCAGCATCGTTCCAAACGTAGTTTTGATGTAGGTGATATGGTCTTCCTTCGCTTGCAGTCTTACAAACAATCATCCCTACAACTTTGCAGGTGCCAGAAGCTTGCTGCAAAATTCTATGGTCCTTACCAGGTTCTACAAAGGATTGACCCCACAGCTTACAAATTGGCGCTCCCACCTACTTCCAAGCTTCATCGTATTTTTCATGTTTTTTCTCTCAAGAAAGTTGTGGGCACACAGGTACAGGTTCAATCCACACTTCTTGAATTGGATGAATAAGGCTCCATATTACTTGAACCTGAGCAGTTTTTGGATCGTCAAACTCACACTCTTCACAACCGTCCAATTACAAATATCCTGGTTCAATGGCGTGGGCTTCAACCTGAAGATGCTACATGGGAATCTCTCCACCAACTCCAGGAACAGTTTCCTCATTTCAGCTTTGAGGACAAAGCTTCTTCAAGGGTAAGGATATGTTAGGATCCCATCCTAACCCTTAATGTAATAACTTCCATGATGTAATAATTTCTAAATAATGTGGGTAGTATCCATGATAAATATTTTGTAATGTTCTAAGTTTTAGCTTATATAGTGTCTATGACAAATGGCACCCTTTTTATGTAACACATGGTAGATAGGTTATGTAAGGTGGCCTTGTGCATGTAATTCGAGTGGAATTGTACATGTAATTCGAGTGGCACTATGCATGTAATTTGGGTGGCATTATGCATGTAATCCAGGTGGCATTTTGCATGTAATCCAGGTGGCATTTTGCATGTAATCCAACCATGGAAGGAAACTCTTTAAATACCCGAGAAGGCACCAATGTATTCATCTTTTTTGCAAATTAATGAAGTGTTGAAGGAGGTTTCCCCCTCGAAGAGGCTTGTGATTCTATCTTATTGTGAGATTTTTCCTTTATGCAAATTTTTGTTATAATGTGTATTTTGTTCTGAATATTAATATGATGTTTATGTGAGTTTATTTCCAAGCAATTGTGTGTGTTTATTTGATTTTATTTTATAGTAGGATCCTAACAGTTATCAATATCTATGCCCCCTAATTACAAGGTATGGATATGGTTAAATTAGGGTTTTTAGGTCAAGTTTTGCACTTTAAAACCCTAATTTGCACCTTGAATTTTAGATTTTTGTTGTGTCCATCTTAATTGCATTTCATTTCACTATTGTATATCTGTTTTACTTTGTTTGTGCATGCTCCAAAGGTCAAATAATATTTTTGTGAGACAAGCAAAGTCTCCCTAAGATCGAAGAATGCTCCATAAGATCAATCACATGCAAAAGAGGAAAACCCACAACACCAATATTAAGTGGTAAAACCCTACTTCAAATGAAGAAGGGAAACATCCACTATGAAGCTCACTATATTACTCATTTGATTCAACAATACAAGAATGCTTCAATGTTATACAATAATATGCATCAACATGATATTACAACATAAGTCAATATGACAAGATATGTTAAGATGTAGTAGACAACACCCCTATTTAAAGAGAATCTTTTCTACTACAACCCTAAATCTTATCACAATCTAATCTTGAGATGTGTGACAAGTGGCATCTATCAAATATTAGAAAGTGCTTAGTTACTTTCTAATCTTATCACAATCTAATCTTTGAGATGTGTGATAAGTGGCACCTATAAAATATTAGAAAGTGATTAGTTACTTTCTAATATTTGCTAGAAAAGGGGAAATAACTTTTTTCCAGAAATTAAATATTCCTAGCACCCTTATTTTATTTATTAATTGTGTGGAAATATTTTTACATAAAATAGAATTATTTTCTAATCCAAATATTATTATTTAGACTATATTTTAGTCTAAGAATAATTTACACAATGTTGCATTACATATTCCAATACTCCCCCTTAATGCAATATTGGGGAAAAAAATTATGAAACAAAGAAACATTCTCCCCCTAAAGATACAAATGAGGATGAGAATCAAATTATTAATATAGTTACAATGAGCTTTTATGACCAAGAATGGTCTACAATAAGGCACCAATACAAAATGGGCCAAAATGAGACTGCAAGCCCCAATGGAGTAGCTTCATATACAAGCAGCTTACAAAGCCATCCATCAACCACAAGTGGTTGCAAATGACAAGAATAAAGCATCACAAGAGTGTCTTCAGTAAGCCTGTAAAACCCCAAACGAAAGTACCTGCAAGCTACAAGCAGCTCAACATAAGATCAGTTAGATACATCATCATAAATATATTCACCACAACATATATGAATATCCAAATATGATAACAAAACTGATCTAACAAATAGTGAACTATAATTCATCACAAAAATATGCCAAGCCATACTTATAGTCACATGCTATATAGTTGATCAAAAAATATCATAATCAAATTTACATAAAGCAAACAAGGAGTACCATGATAATTCAAACTCTAAAGTACCATGTACAAAAGTAGCATAAGGTATATGAAAATAATAAAGTGTGCACACCGGTTGCATAAAGCCAACCATAAAATATCATGTACAAAAGTAGCATAAATTCTAACAAGAAAGTACAATGATAAACCAATTGCATAATGCCAACTACATAAAAACATGTACAAAGTTGCACAAGGCAACAAGAAAGTACCATGTAAAAGAGTCGCATAAAGCAATTGTGGCCCTTTTTGACTTGTCCTTTGTAAACTTTTGTTTGCTTATCTTGCCTAAGATGCATGTTTCACACAAACCATGAATAGGTGAAATGTTAGGCAAGCCTTCAACCAAATTTTTGGACTTCATAATTTGAATATTTTGATAGTTTGTATGGCCTAACCTTAAGTGCCAAAGCTTGCTTACTAGGAGAAACATTAGTTGCTAAACACACTTTAGGAGAAGCATCACCTAACACATAAATATTATTCTTCAACTCATTCATACAGATATTATGGGTCCATTACATGTTAGATCACTTGGTGGTGCATCCTATATTCTCACCTTTATAGATGATTATTCAAGAATTATCTTTGGGTATCTACTTAAGAATAAATCATATTGTTTTGAGACATTCAAGGAGTTCAAATATTTGGTATAAAATAAAAATGGAGCAAAGATCAAAATGATTAGAAGTGACAATGGAGGGGAGTACAATAGCAATTATTTCAATGAGTTTTGTTCTTCTCATGGGATCAAAAGATAGTGTACTTTTCCATACACTCCTCAACAAAATGGTGTTACAGAGAGGAAAAATAGGACAATCATGGAGATGGTAAGATGCATGCTTGGTGACCACTTACCTCAATTTCTTTGGTGTGAAACAACCAGTATAACAATCTACATTCTTAACAGGTGTCCTTCAAAATCATTTGAGGGGAAGACTCCTTATGAGGTTTGGAATGGTAAGAATCCGAATTTGTCACACTTAAGAGTGTTTGGATGTGATGCATTTTTATATATTCCTTCATAAAAGAGGAAGAAATTGGACAAGAAGTCTCAAAAATGCATCTTTGTTGGCTATGATGCAGAACATAGGGGCTACAGGTTATACTCACCTTCTTCACGCATTGTATTTGTTTAAAGAGATGTCAAATTCAATGAAGACCTTCTGGAGTTAGAAAAGGGTGGGCCTTGTTTCAAAAGTACCAAGTGGTTGGATAATTCTAGGGTTCCTAAAGAGCATAATTCAGTTAGCCAAAGGATAACTAGAAGTATGACCCTTAACATATCTCTTATAGCTAAGATAGAGAATGGTCAGGAGCCTACTTCTTACCAAGAAAATTCACAACACTCTTGTTGGGTTGATGCCATGAAGGTTGAGATGGATTCTCTTCTAAAGAATAAAACTTGGGATCTAGTACCTTATCCTAATAAGAGAAATGTTATTGGGAACAAGTGGGTCTATAGAATCAAGTACAATTCTAATGGAGAGATAGAAAAGTATAAGGCTATATTTGTTGCTAAGGATTATGCTCAAAAACATGGCATTTACTATAATGAAACCTTTGCACCAGTTGCCAAAATGCCCACCATTCGACTTTTTATTGTTATTGTTGTTGCTCAAGGTTAGCAAATTTTTCAGCTTGATGTGAAAAGTGCCTTTCTAAATGGTGATTTGGATGTGGATATCTACATGAGTCAACCACAAGGATTTGTTGTACAAGGTAAGGAAACACTTGTGTGTAAACTAAAGAAAACCTTGTACGGTCTAAAGCAAGCACCTAGAGCATGGTACATGAAGATTTTAGGTTACTTCTTATCTCTTGGTTTTGATAAATGCTATTCAGATACAGATCTCTATGTGCTTAGGAAGGATAACTTGGTCATTTTAATTGCTCTATTTGTTGATGACCTTGTTGCGACTGGAAATGAGAATGAGGCCATTTTTGATTTCATCTCCAAATTAAATTCAGAGTATGAAATGACTGACCTTGGTCTTCTACACTACTATCTTGGCATGCAATTTTATCAGCATGAGGATTGTACCTTGTTGAGTCAATCCAAGTATATTGGAGATCTTCTTAAGAGGTTTTTGAGTCAATGGAGTAGAGGGCACAACAAAGGCATTTTTATTAGAATTCTGCTTTACATTGTTGTTCTTTTTCTTTCTCTTACCAAACCATTTCTTAGGTCCTTGTCCCTTAGCCTTTTCTTTCTCTTCCTTTTTTGCAATCTTCTTCTTCTTGAAATAATTTTATTCCTTGTGGCCTTTCTTACCACAAAAGTTGCAAGTGAAATCAACTCTAGGCTTGTTGGGTTGGAAATTTTAATTTGTCCTTCCCTTGTATTTCTTCTTGAAGGAAGCCTTAGTGGCACTCAAGACAACATACTTCTCCTTGACAACTTGACCATTCACTTTGTCTCTATTAATATACTCTTCATGTTGAATCAATAATTGTGAAAGAGTGTTGAGAGGAATACCATCCTCTTCTTGCTCTAGCCTAGTCCCAATAATGGTGAAAAAATTCTTGAACTTGCTTGACAAGTTCCTCAAAATGATAAATCTTAAGAGCTTCTCACTTATCCAATCACATTTACAAGCCAATAGTTGAGTTCTTGTGTCTTTCATCTTTGATAGGAATATCAAGGCACCTTCTTCTTCACCTTGCATAGTGCTAAGAATTTTGGACAATAAAGTGAATTTCCTTTATGTGTTGGACCCTAGATGGACTTGTTTTAGCAAATCCCATGCATCTTTAGCATGCTCACAATGGCTTATAGTGAGCAATATCTCATCACTCACACTATTGATAATCATGGAAAGTGCAAGGTGACTCTTGTTATTGTATGTCTCAAGTGCCCTTGCCTGGGTTGGGATTGCTTCATCTCCATTCATGATGGGCCATAACTTTCTTGCTTGAAATTTAGACCTCATCCTTGGTTCCCATATTCCAAAATTTGATCCATCAAGGATGTGCTTAGGTGTGAAGGAGATTCCATGATCAGCCATTCTAGAAAGTGAACATAATCAAAACATAAGATGCATTGACAAAGGAAATAAATGATGCAATAAGAAAGTAGATAAACATACTTGCATATATATAAAAAAAAAAAACATAACTTTCAAGTAATCTACTTTTCAATCATCAAAGATAATCATCATGAAAGATAAACATCATGAAATATAATTAAAATTAACCATCATCAAGAGAGATAAGCATCATCATGAAATATAATCAATAGTATCATGAACTACTATAACCATCTTGCAATAAACAACTATAACCATATTGCAATTTGATAAAGGAAATAAACCAAGATCAACTTGCAATAGATTAACTTGCAATAAGAAGGTAACTAATCATAACAACCATCTTGCAACAAAATAAACTAACTTGAATTGAACCATAAAACATTTGTTAAATGTTAGATAGTCGATAAGTTAGTAAGTTAGTGTTCATTTTAAGGTTTTGCTATAGCCTAATGAATTGCCAATTCATCTCACCCAAGGTCAACCAAGGTACCCAAAAGGATACGGGTACGAGGACCCGAAAAGTACTTGCTATCGATAGAGCGGATTCTTTTGGATTCAATAGGTGTTTAGCAAATATAAACTATGTTGCAAGATTAAGTAAATTTTAATCAAATACTAGAGTTGTGGTTAGTAAGTTGATTCATTTTTAACCTTCTTGATTAATATGAAAAATAGTAAATTGCAAGTTAGTTGGTTAGTATATTTTTTAGTAGCAAGTTAGTAAATTAGTAGTTAGATTAGTTGAGATGCAAAATGCAAAAAATGCAAAAAAAAATGTAAGAAAGATGAACAAGAGATAGTGGAGACACAAAGCAAAATACAAATACACACTCTCTCTCTCTCTCTCTCTCTCTCTCTCTCTCTCTCTCTCTCTCTCTCTCTCTCTCTCTCTCATTCTCTTTTACTTTCATTATGAGAGATACAAGTTACATTAATTTACATTATGCTTCAAGCAAATGCTTGAGAGAGATTAGAATAAATTAATAAAAATAGGGGAAGAGAGTGAAAAAGTTGATCCGAAATTGCCTTGTATACTCCAAAACATACTTAGATAACCTTGCAAAACAAGCAAACTCACAAACAACCATTGTCAATGTGAGACAAAAAAATATTGCATTTTAAGGAAAATAATAATAATTTTTTAATACAAAAATTGCAAAAAAAAAATGTAATTAATTAATAAAATTTATTTTATTAAATAATTAATAAAAAAAATCGCATGAAAAAGTTTAAATATTTTTATAAAGAAAAATTTAAAAAAAAAAAAATTAGAAGTTTTTCAGACTATATAGCCGACTATTTTTTTTATATAGCTAACTGTTTTTATATATATATATAGCCGACTGTTTTTTTTTATATATATAGCCGACTGTTTTTTTTATATATAGCCAACTATTTTTTTATTTATATATATATATAGCCGACTATTTTTTTTATTTAAAAAAAAAAAACTATATATAGAAATAGGGGTTTTGGGGTCTTTTGGATGCAACCATAGGGTCCGTTTGGATCCAAAACCCTTCCAGCAAAATCTCAATGCCAAAAAAAACTTATAGATTTAAAATGAAAATACTATTTGCAAAAGATCTAACAACTAGATCTAAAAACATAATAAATCTATAAACCCTAATGGCAGATTTGCAAAATAAGTTTGCATAAAATATCCAAATATCAAATGCATGCAAAAAACAATATATACCTTAATGGGTTTTTCACCTCAAAGGATTGAAGACACTTGATGGAGATCCCAACCGCTTTGATACCAAAAGCAAAGTCTCCCCAAGATCGAAGAATGCTCCACAAGATCAATCACACACAAAAGAGGAAAACCCACAACACCAATATTAAGTGGTAAAACCCTACTTCAAATGAAGAAGGAAAACATCCACTATGAAGCTCACTATATTACTCATTTTATTCAACAATACAATAATGCTTCAATGTTATGCAACAATATGCATCAACATGATATTACAACACAATTCAATATGACAAGATATGTTAAGATGGAGTAGACAACACCCCCTATTTAAAGAGAAGCTTTTCTACTACAACCCTAAATCTTATCATAATCTAATCTTGACATGTGTGACAAGTGGCATCTATCAAATATTAGAAAGTGCTTAGTTACTTTCTAATCTTATCATAATCTAATCTTTGAGATGTGTGATAAGTGGCATCTATCAAATATTAGAAAGTGATTAGTTACTTTCTAATATTTGTTAGAAAAGGGGAAATAACTTTTTCCCACAAATTAAATATTCCTAGCACCCTTATTTTATTTATTAATTGGGTGGAAATATTTTTACATAAAATAGAATTATTTTCTAATTCAAATATTATTCTTTAGACTTTATATTTTAGTCTAAGAATAATTTACACAATGTTGCATTACATATTCCAACAATTTTACTTTCAAACGGTCAACTAAAATGACCAAGGTGGCTTGACTGCTTCACCTCTAAGATCAGCTATATAGCGGCCTAAGCAGGTCCCCAAACGTTGATCAATTTTTCTAGGGTTTGTGAAGTTATTTTGTAGATTTGAAGCTATTGGATATTTTGGATGCAAGATAAAGCTTGGATCAACCACCGGATAAGATAAGTGCCCTAATAGATCTTTAGGTTGTTTGTTGTTTGTTGTTTTCTTTCTATCCACTTTTGTGAAAAAACCTAGATCATAAATAAAGGAAAAATATTTGATTAAATTTTAGGCATTTGAATGAATAAGAGTATTAGTATGCATCTAGGTTTTTTTGTGCATTCCCTTGGACCCTTGTTCAAAAACTTCATTTTTCAATCTAGGGAAAGATATCATTGAATCAAAGAATCATTCTAGAGTTAGCTCTTGTCTTCTTGCATATTGTGTGTTTTTGCATTGTTCTTTCATTTTCATAGCTAAGTTTAGAAATGCCAAACATAGGTGTATGCTTAATTGGCATATTTAAATATATTCCACCCTGGACTTGGAGCGAGACCTAAAACCATTCTTGGTGAACCCTTCCTCCTTACACTAAGTGTAAAGTTATAATGGCCACAACAGTCACCTCGGCTCCTAGCAGATCTAGCCAAGAATCATATATTATGTATGTTTTTCCCCCTTTACACTTCTTAATGAAGCATGATCTTAAGCTCATAATAACATTGAAGCCATTTTTTTGGTAAATATAAAAATAGAGAGTTAAAATACCACTTAAGGCTATGTGTGGTCTCAATCTATGGAACAAAGCAATCATTTGTCATGAAACTATTATCGCAAGATAAAATCAACAATAAGGAACCCCTAGTTATACTTAAAATAAAATCAAAAATCATTGACCATACTAGTTTCTCAACTTCATAAACAATAGGATCATTCCTCTATTTATCAGAGCAAGCGCACGAAAATGGGTAGTAGCAACAGGAGATAAGATAGTAGGAGTAGCGACGCAAGAAGAGAGAATGGCTACGATGGACGAAAATCAGGATCCCAACAAGGGTGAACCCTGTAGAGACAATAAAGGTCTCTTGGACCACAACAACAAGGAAAATAGCATCCAGGGCAAGAGCAGGGGCATAGTAATTAGCTTGAACAAATAAAAATCATCCCACAATGTGAAGAGTAGATTTCTTGCTCAGACCTCTCAGATCAGCTGGAGCGACATTTACGCAGAGCAACCAAAGGACCTAGGACTATCAATTGTGTCTGCTACAAAACCCCGATACCAAGGACCAAAATCTGATCCCAAATATTAGGCCCTCAAACCTCCTATTCAAAAAGAGAGTCTCAAGAGTGGTGGTTAGATCATCAAAATCCTCCTGATCCTTCATGGAGATAGTGAGCCCTAACCCTAGTCCAACGACTACACCTATAATCGAGTTGCTCCCTTCCAACAGCAACCTCAAGATCTCATGCAAAATCATGTCTATCATGATCGGATAGAACTCAAACTTGTTGATCGATAAATTCCTTAGCTCCTAGCCTGATATGGAATCCATCCATCAAGTGGGCCAATAACTCGTGGTGCCCGACTGGGTCCTTGGAGCTGATTGCCCTAACTAGAGGCTTCTTCCTAATCCGGCTGAGTAATCCTATAGACTCTCAATGGATTCTTACTGGAGGGCCTTGGTTCTTTGGTCGAAGGGGCCTCTTCATCCATAGGTGGGGGTAGACTTCAACCCAACAACCTAGAGCATTAACTTTGCTCCGATCTGGGTCTGCCTCCCCGACCTTCCAGTCCAATTTTGGCATGAGGACATCCTTCATGGCATAGCGAGAAGCATTGGAGAGCTGATTTCCTTTGACCCTCCAACACGCTCTAGGACCCGAATGACCCAGGCTCGCATGTGCGTTAATGCCAACTTGGACGCAGATCTCCCATATTCGATCAACCTCATTTCCAAGGTTTGTACCTTTACTCAAACTATTGAATATGAAAACAAACCTACATTTTGTAGTCTTTGTTGCAGTCAAGGTCATCTTAACTCCTAGTGCCCATCTTAACCCCTTGTTACCTCCTCCCAAAGGCATCATCGTGCTTCCAACACCAATCATCCCTAAGGCCCCAACCCCATCCCAAACCCTTCTAGCTCCTCGTCGAAGGCCCCTCATAGTGGACAAGACCCTTTGGAACCCCCCAGTAATATCCCTCCCCCTATAGCCCATTCATCCCAGTTTCAAACCACTTCTCCCCCTATCCTCCGATGACCCTCCCTCTAACCCCACCGAACTGGCCTTCAACTATCCATTGTGCCCACCTCCCTCCCCCCTCCCTCGCTCAAGCCTCAACATCCCCATCCATCCCCCTCCTTGAACACCTACCCTACCAATCCTCCTCCTTCCCACTCCCTCAAGAAACCTATGGCATATGTGGGCTCAATTAAGAAGAGGGGTCGTCCCTCGGCTCAGGACATTAGAAACAGGGAAGCCTTTGACGATGTCGCAAACGACACCCAACTCACCCTCAGAGAGTCCTCCCAGATTTCGGAGACCCAAGATCATCTCAGAACCAATATTCCCTCCCACCAGGGAGAGGGAAGCGCTCATCATCTAGAATTACCAAATGAAGATCCTCTCATGGAACGTGAGAGGCCTCAATGGATGAAACAAGCAACGCTTGGTCAAGTCCATGAGGAAAGAACACAGACCCACAATTCTTCTTCTCCAAGAAACAAAGTTGGATTCTCAAAATGTTTCTTCTATTTCAAACTACATCTGGAAGGACTCTGCTCCTGCTTCAGTTCAGCCAACGGAGCTTCAGGGGGCCTTCTATGTTTATGGGACCCACTCAAGGTCGAGGGGATAGTGTTGTCAATGGTTGAGAACTACATCAACATCTTGTTCTTCAACAAGAATGACGGGTTTTGTTGGGTCCTATCGAACGTGTATGCACCAAATTCTCCCTCCTAGAGAAACTCATTATGGAATTTCCTCAGTCAACTGAGAGATATTTTCTCTATAGAGGCCTAGATGTTGGTCGGGGACTTCAACTCCCCACTCTTTCCTTTCGACAAGAGAGGAGGGACTCCAATAATAGAGAGGTTCTATGAGCGGTTTGTGAGCTTCATAGACAACAATGAACTGATGGACATCAATATTAGAGGGCCAAAGTTCACCTGGACCAACCACTAGAAGGGTGATCAACTGATCCAGATGTGCCTAGACCGTGTCCTCATTTCTGTTAATGCCATCCCAAATTTTGGTGATGCTACTATATGCTCTCTCCCGAATATTGGATATGACCACAATCCCCTCCTTCTAGAGTGTCATCTGCATGCCTCATCCTTCAAATCCCCCTTTATATTTGAAGCCATGTGGCTCCATGATCCAAATCTTAGATATTTTATTTCTCAATGGTGGGCCCAACCCTTCCACGGGTCCAAAATTTTCCAGGTGAGCAACAAACTCCGGCATGTAAAATACAACCTTAAAAGGTGGAACAAAGAAGTGTTCAAGAATATTTTTTAGAAAAAGTAGCAAATCCAATCCTAGCTCTAGGATATTGAAATCACTCTCCAGGATGGTGTCCTTGAACCCACCCTCCAAGACTCTGAAAGAATCCTCCTCTTTGATTATCACAATATTCTAAGAAGTGAGGAAGTTTTTTGGAAACAAAAATCTAGAGTAACATGGCTCAAAGAAGGTGATTTGAATACCAAGTTCTTCCATGCCACAATGGTGAGGCACAGGGGAAGCAACAGGATCAGGGAACTAGTTCAACAGGATGGCCAGGTGGTATCCGACATCCAAGAAATTAGATCAATGGTAGTTCTCTTCTTCGAGGAGCTTCTTGGTCCCTCTCCAAAGTGTGACTTCCATACTTCTAAGGGCCTCCTACAACACATCCCAAGGTTAGTCACTACCGACCAGAATTGAATGCTTCTTGAAACCCTTTCTGCTAATGAAATTAGATCTGCTATTTTTTCCATGCAAGGGGGAAAAGCTCCAGGCTCAAATGGCTTCCCTCCATATTTTTCCAACACTTTTGGGATATTCTAGGCCCATATGTGGTCTCGGCCATCCAATAGATGCAGGAATATAGGGTGATCCTAGGAGACATCAACTCCACCTTCCTAGCCCTCATCCCCAAAGTCAACCAGGCCCACACCCTCTCTGACTTTCACCCCATCAGCCTATGTAATGTCCTGTATAAGATCCTCACCAAAGCCCTGGCCACCAAGCTCAAGCTCATCCTCCCCTGCATCATTTCCCCTAATCAAGGCAGTTCTATCCATGAGAGGCAAATCACCGATAACATCATCATCATCCATGAGCTCATCCATTCTATCTCCTTGAGTGGCCAAGCGGGCTTCCTCCTAAAGCTCGACATGAACAAAGCCTTCGATAGAGTCTCCTAGGACTTCCTATTGGTTGTCCTCTAGATATTTGGCTTCCACTTAGATTGGATTGATTTGATCAAAGGTTGTGTCACCTCGAAAAACTTTTTTATCCTGGTCAATGGATCCCTAACAGGCTACTTCAAAAAATTTAAAGGACTCAGACAAGGAGACCCCATCTCCCCCTTTCTCTTCATCATTGTTGCAGAAGCTCTTGGAAGGGCTCTAACCCATGCTTTCCTTGAAAGGTCCATCTTTGGAATTAAACCGACTTCCTCCCTTTAGGTTGTGTCCCACCAATAGTCTATTGATAATACTATCCTGGCTACTCGGGCCTTGGTTCCCCAAGCTCAGTGCATCAAGTCCATCCTCCTTTCATTTGAGGATGCGGCTGGATAGAAGGTAAATTTTGACAAGAGCAAGATCTACTTTTTCAACACTCCGGTGAGACGCCAAGCCCGCATTGCTACCACCCTTGGATGCTCCATTGGTGCCCTCCCTGCCACTTACCTCAAATTCCCTCTCTTCGAAGGCCAGTCCAGGAAATCCCTTTGGAATCCCATCATCGAACGCATCCAAAAAAATTTGGCTAGCTAGAAAGGTAGCCTCCTTAGTCAAGCTGACAAGGCCACCCTTGTCAAAGCCACCCTGTAGAGCATTCCCATCTTCTTCATGTTTGTCTTCCAGATTCCTGTCAAAGTATGTAATCGCATTGAGCAACTCCAAAGGAACTTCCTTTGGTCAAGATCAGAAAACAAACAGTGAATACATCTAGTGGCTTGGAACTAGGTATGCTCTGGGAAGGAGCATGGTGGCATTGGGCTCCGAAAGGTCCACAATATGAACCTGGCACTCATCGCCAAGCATGGATGGTGAATCCTCACCAATGAGAACTCTCTGTGGGTCTCCATCATCAAGGCAAAATACCTATGGTACAACCCAAACTTTTTAGATGATCCTAACCCCATTAGGGGATCTACGGTGTGGAATTCTATCCTCAATATAAAGCATATTCTCAAAAAGGATATCATATGGAAGCTACGAAATATAGCCATGATCAACATCTGGAGTGACCGTTGGCTGGGAAGCTACTCGCTCTAGGAACAGGAGGACTTGGTGTGTCTCAAACTAGTGATAGATACCCTGTTTGGGTAGAAGGTAAGCAATTTCCTCATCTTGGAGGGCTCCTCTTGGAAGCCCCTCTCGACTGATGGTCTCTCAATAGATCAAAAACTTACCTCTTATGCTCTTTCTGATCTTCTCTACCTTTGTGTCATCCCCTCATCCCCAGTGGAGGATTCCATCCTTTGGGCTCCCTCCTCTTCTGTCCTCTTCTCTATCAAGTCAACCTATGCCCTATTTGAGAACCCTGGCCCCCTAGTTTTTGTCGAAGCTCATATGGAAGCCCCATCTGATTCTTAAGGTTATTTTTTTTCTATGGTTGTCCATCTAGGATAATATTTTCACCATCCCCAACCTCCATCATTGTGGCCTGTCTCTCTCCAATCATTGCTACCTGTTCCTCTCAGATTGTGATTTCACCTAACACATTTTCACTTCCTGCCCTTTCTTCCAATCCATCCTCTCCTCCATGTTCTCCTCGGTCGGCATCTCCTGGACCCCACCTCGTTGGCTCAGTGATCTTTGTGTTCAGTGGTCGAACCCATTCAAAGGGAATCACTTAAAGACTTTTTGGTCCTTTTGCCTCCCTCACTTCCTATGGGAGATATGGCGAGAATGCAATGCCCGTGCCTTCAATGATTCATCTCACAAGGAGAGCCACATCCTAGCCAGGATCATTGATGTGGCTACCAAAAATGTGTCGATCACCCAGAGTAAAGGCAACCCAGAGCCTCATCTCGAAGGAATCCTGGCATCTACTCTCAGTATCCTAGGATGCATCCATAGGTAGACCTCTCCCAAGGTTGATCGCTCCCTTTTCAGATGGTCTCCCCCACCTCCAGGCTTCCTCAAACTCAATTTTGATGGGGCAACCAAAGGAAACCCAGGAGTCGTAGGTGTAGGAGGCATCATCCGGGACCACAAGGGTAACATCATCCTAGCCTACATCGAGAACCTGGGTTTCAACTCCAGTCACTTTGTTGAAGCCAGGGCTCTCTACCAAGGTGTCATCCTCATCCACAGTCTACAAGTTCCCAACATCATGGTGGAAGGCGATTCCAAAAATATTATCACCAGTATTTCTTTTGAATCCTCCATCACATCGTGGAACGTTTCTAGTATGATCGATGAAGTCAAACATCTATTACGCTCCTTCTCAAACTCAAGGGTGACCCACACCTACAGGGAGGGAAACTGAGCGACTGACCAGTTAGAAAACATCAAAATCTTAGATTCTGGCCTCAGGGTGTGGAAAGACTCCTTCCCCCAAATGATCATCGATGCCAATGTTGTTGATATCATCGATCAGTGAGTTGATGTGGGCCAGAGTGGGAAACCTACTCCATAGGTTTCAAGCCCGCATCCACCTAAGCAGTTTGAAGTTTTAGTCCAACACCATCGTGGCAAGTCTCCATCATGGCACCATGAGCCCTGATTTCGAGCACATCTCTCGTGTAGGTTTTTCTTGAGTCAGCCTTCCCCAAGTGGATATCTTCAACCATTGCATGAGCAGGTTTCTTTGTAGTAACAACCAACTATCATCCCAAAATTGGGGGCCTATACACGAGTTTGGGTTCACATGGAATCGAGAGAATTACAACATTGAAAATTGTCGCATTGGAAAGAGCATCACCCCCTTTTCTAGTGTCGACAAGTATGCCTAGCCTTTGGGAATGTTGGCCTCCTACACCCATGTCCTCGATCGAGCCACTATAGCGGTCCCCATGCTCTCTAGTCTTTTTGCTTGTTTCCTCAGTTTCAACCGACCTTTTTGACTTACCATGACCTCTCTAGTGTCTTTTCAAAAATGTGCGTTGTCAGCATTCGAATGGTTTCATATCTTCAGCTTATCTTCCTCGTGGCAGTTGCTTTCATCACCCCCCTTGCGTATTTCTGCCATATTCACCCTTGGATTGGATGCCATCTCCATTTTCATCCACCCGGACCTTCTCATTGGTTGGTGTGTCATTTCTCCCATACCCATTGATTTTCGTCTGATTTGATTTCAAGAACAAGCCACTTTGGGTGGGGAACTCTTCTAGAGGATTGTTGTTGCTTTATTTACATCTCCACCACCTTTCCTCCTCATCTCTTTTGCCACCCTCTCATATTTTGTCTGTCTTTGCACCCTTGCGTCCTCACCATGGCTAAAATCAAACCTGCATCCCTTCAACTAACTCCTTTGGTTGAAGACATCTTCAGGGACCATGGCCTCCTTAACTTTTTGCAGCAATTTAGTGGGGCCAAGCCAGACTTGTCCATGGACTTTGTCCACTCATGGAACGGGGGGTATGTCATTGTTCATGGAATGGGCTTCATAGTTACGACGGACCTCCTAGCGGAGGTAATTGGCCTCCCCAATGACGGAGAAAATATCAACAAGGAGAAACACTCCCTCTAGGGGGAATTGGCCCTGTTCAGATACAAAGGTGAATCCCTTGGCAAGGATAAGGGCAGCATAGTCAAGAAGATGATGTCAAAACTGTGGTACACAGTGATGATAACAGTGATGCAGTATTTTACTCTCTACAATCTGGCTGCTATTCTGCGGTGCTTTCACCTTGCATTCTTGAATCACCTCGGAGGAAATAAAACCATAAATATTTCTGAATACATGATATGATCGATGGAGAGATCGATGTTGAATGTAAACAGAGGGGTCTCCTCCTCCCCCTCCATCAAGGCCTCCAATGTGTTTTTTCAAGTTTGTGGTGGCAGAGCAACGGTGCCTACCAGACCTCCCCTCATTATCGAAGGGTCAACCAACGTTGGATATGAATCTGGGGGAAATACACTGGTCTCCTCCCTACCCAATGGCACTCCAAGCTCTACAACCAGGTCGGATGATACCCCGAGATCTCAGAAGTCGGGACCCCATCGGTACCCCATTCGTGCCAAGGTAGGAAGTAGTAAGAGGAAGACCTCGCTTTTCATTAATGACCTCTCAAATGACTAGTTTTCCTTCCATGCCAAAAAAGACAAGCTGGCAAGAAAATTGATTCACAATGAAGGGACCTCTACGCAGGCTCCCCTTTTAGTCTCCTGTGTGATGCACTTCCTGAATCTCTCTAAACGCGGGTATAACTAGGAGATCTAGGACATGCTCAAGGTGCTTGGTTGAGCGGCCAGGACCATCTCCTCCCTCCTGACTAAAGCAGAATCCCTCCTCAAGGAGTGTGAGGACCAGTTCGAGATCCTTGAGGAATTCAAGAGTTTGGTGGGGGAGAATCCTACTGGTAATGGCTCTGACCTGAATATTTTTCTTGTGGTGTAGGTGGTTTCTTGGTGGTAGGGGCCTCCCACTAATGATCCTTTGTTGGTTTTTTACTGGTTTTTGTTTGGTCTTTTGTTTGCCCCTACGTGGGCTTTTTCTATTTTCAAGCCTTGCCCGTGCATGGGCATTTTTGGTAGTATGATGTTGCCCCTGCGCGGGATTTGTTCAATCTCTAGCTCACCCTCAGGATGGGCCTTGGGTTTATTTGTGTACCACAACTGTAATTTCTCTAGAATTATGGTAGGATGGCCCATCTGGTGGCTGATAGACTCTTCGAAGCTTTTGGGTTTTCTTCAAGCATTGTAAAAGGTTACGGGACCCTTTCAAAACCCCTTTTCACCAATCAAAAAAAAAACTTCATAAACAATAATTTCAAAGCTAACTTTGACATGAGGGAATAATAGTAGAACACAAGATATAATCCTATGAACTTCATCATGGAGGCACACGTTCTTCACAAATTAAGATAGTGTACAATTATTTGTCACGATTACTCATATACAATTCTCATAATTATTTGATAATGTTGCTTTGTCCTCTTAAGGCTTGCAAACTTCCACTATCACCTTTGGAACCTCCACTCATATGGCTTGGGTGATAAGAAAAAGTGTCTCGCTATGAGATGCAAAAATCCCTTGCTAAATTATGAAGCAAACTCCTTTTATTCTAAACAACTATCACAAAGCTTCCACAAATATAAGGCCATAGCATGGTGATCGTTGTTCAAATATTATGTGCTTCCACTCATGTTCCTCATGCCTCAACCATCGTATGGAAGAGATATTCCTCAATGTTCACATGTTGGTTGTTGCTTATGTTCAACTACATCATCTTACCTAATTATTTACCAATGGATACCTCTTAGTCCTTTGTTTTGTTCAAGATTTTGCTTAGAAAAAGTCCCCCATCCCCACATGCATAATAAACATTCACCTCAAAATAATTTACAAAGGTCAACTTTTCATTACTCTTCCCAAGCTTAGCCTACCAATGAAACTAAATAGTACAAGGGTTGTTAAGAATTCCAAGATTCGCATCATCATATCACACACTAAACCTTTTAAATCCTCTTTAGGGCCCATTGACGACTATATTTGTCTCTGACATTCAATATTTAACACTATGAAGCTCATAATTTAGATGTCCTTAGCAAGGATCAACTCTCTAAAATTAGTTTATTCATTGTCCCACTCAATATCTTGCACAATACTATTTACAGAGTTCACTAATTTAGACCATGTAGCCAATGGAGCCACTCAATGTCTATAGTATTCTTGATGTTTATCTCTGAAAGCAAGCCATCAATAGGATCATATTCTAAGACTTGAATCAACCTCTTGTCTAAAATATTTTCACTACCTTCCAATAGGTAAGACTATCAATCATGTATGTTCCCATATATTTTTTGTGATAAATTACAAGATTGGCATCCAAATAGAAAATAGATTGCCTTAAATTCAAAGCAACTATACAATGTATAATTGTTATGTTGGATACATGTAATTTCTTGCCTTTTTAAAATGAAACTCATCTCCTTATCATAACAAACAAATATAGAGGCATGATGGTAATCCTAGAAGATTGTTGTAAGCAAGTGATAAGGTTAAATTCAAGTAAGAAAAGAGTTATAATTATATAATGTATAGTTATTTATGCAGTTAGGAATTTTGTAATTTTGAGTAGTCAATTGCTTTTTGACTAGTCAATACACTAAGAAGTGCATGATAGGTACAATCATCCCTCCAACACTTGAAACATATATACAAAAAAGATAGGCTTTTCTAGCATAACTCCTACAAATCAAAACAAGCTCGTGAACTCTATTGCTTCATTGCCATTAACATGATAAAACATGCTTTTAGTGTTTTGTCTTTGCAAGAACCTCCAAATTCTTGTTGTCATTGATTATAATTTATCAAATAATTAAAAAATAATATATCTCAAAATTAATTGAATATATGTTCATCAAATTAAAAAATAAGAATGTATAACTAAATTTAATATTCTTTAATAACGATGCTTGAATCAATGTTAAAGTGTCATATGTTTTCTTATCCACTACCAATTGAGTAGGGTTGAAGAGATCTAATTCTCTTTGGTTAGGATATCTTTCTGGTATGAGGTGGACTTCATTTTTTCAAGATGACTTGATGCTCAAATATGGGAATAAAAGCTTTGATAAAAGGATACAATAGATAGTTATGTTAAGTTCATATGTATTGTATTTGATGTACTAAGGCAAACATTAATGTGTCTTTACATAGTACTATTAGATTGAACTAAAGAAGTTATTTCAAACTTGGGGGATTTGTGTTATGGTATTTTATGCTTGACTAATGCAATTTACTAACAATTGAAATTCCCAGGCAACATGCAACTAATATTTTATGATTAACTTACATTGAGTCAGAGGAATAAATTGATATCATTCTTAATATGTGTACTTTCATACCATATAAAAAATAATGTGTAGAAAGTGTTTTCTTTCATGCTTACGATAAAGTTGGGAAGTAAGACATGACTTATAACTTATTAGGAGATGTCATATATATCTTAATGTTTGTATTACACTTTTAGTTCATTGCTTATTTAGACATGATTCTTAATATGTTGAAATTTTGATCACAATACTTATAAAATGGTTGATTTGAGAATTTAATCATGTGATTAAGTGTCATTCAGCTTCGATTAACTAAAGAATATCACTTATTCAAATGTCAAGTCATTAGAGTTGGAGTCTTGTAAAGTAGAGGTACATTGTTCAAAGGTAACTTGTTATTGAGTAGAGCTCCTCCAGGCCAGTGAGATAAATATTAAAGCAAGAAAAATTCACAACCTTATTTTTTATATTAGATTAATAATATAAAAATTTATCAACATAGAAAGGTAGACATGATTTTCTACCTTCCTTTATGTTCTTACATATTATAATTTTTACAAATTTGGTCCCTTTGTTTTTTTTTTTTTTTTGAATTTACATGGTGGAATCGGTAGCCGCCACGAATCCGAGCAGGCTGTCCAGCTTTTATGGCCGCCACAGTATTCTGCGTTGTCCGCCCTAGAAGCTGTGCTTTTATGGCCGCCACAGTATTCTGCGTTGTCCGCCCTAGAAGCCGCCACACAGATCTTCGCGCAGTCCGCCCCTATAACCACCATGCCACAATCATTTTAAACCTTTTACGTTGCTGAAAGCACCAGGAAAGGGACAAGCGTTCGGTCCGGCGAGAAAGTTAAAATTTGAATCTTTTTAGTTTCAAAATCTAATTTTTTTTTTTTTTTTAAATATACTCTTTTGATGGTTATGATTTTATTCTTTTTATTAAAAAAAACTCTAGGGTTTCAATTTCAAATTATACAAAAATATATATAATAATAATCATTGTATTTTATCAAATGATATGAACTTGATCGATTAAACATCTCAACTTTCAAGGAGACCGAAGTTCAAAAAATATATAAATAATTGCCAAAAAAAAAATGGAATATCATATGGGTGAGACTCATTTTAATCCCATGCCAATTAAAAATAATAATCATCTTTTAATGATTGCTTGATATTAAAAGTAGCTACAAATATTCACACATAAAAAATCTTCAATTTAAAATAAAATGCCTTTAATCTTAAGACTAAAGTATCATACATTAAATATGTATATTGAATATTCAATTAATAATATAAAATCCTCACTTCCTTAAACAAATATTCACATTAATTTTTTTATGATGCTTATAATTAAACAACCTCGATTAAATACTGAATATATACCATTAATAAGATAAAATCCTCACTTCCTTTCCTATAAAAATATTCACATTATTTTTAAAATGCTTATTATTGGACAACCCTATAGGATTTGAATTCTCTTCCATATGTTTTGTTTAAAATTATTTTCCCACATCTTGAAAGATAAGATTCTATAAGATTATAATTTATTATTAATAAACTTAGTTTCAATAAGATTCTATAAGATTATAATTTATTATTAATAAACTTAGTTTCAATGTCAATCTTTATATACAAGTTAAGTGTGTGTCTAATAGTAAAGATTTTAGAATTCTAAATAGGAGGTTTAATATTCGAATCTTGATGGAGATAAGAATTTACACCTATTGTAGAGCACATCGTAATAGAGGAGTTTTCCATATAACCTTATGACCTATTGCCTTATGGACACGAAAATTTACTTTCCTTTCTATTTTCTTCCTTGTCAATTTCATCAAACAAATAATACTATCTCTTTCCTAATGCTCTCAAATGCTTCATCCAAAATATTTATACAAGGACGAAGGGGCAACTTTCAAAAGTCCTATTTGCTTTATATTACTTCTTCATATCCTAATAGATTTTACAAAATTATCCTTCAAAAATAATTATTAGATAAACTTGCTTGCAACATTTGTCCTTTTTATGGGTTGCTAGTATTTTTTTTCATTGTGTCACCTTTCATCAAGTTTGATCAAACAAATCTCAAGCTCATATTCCTAATGCTCTAAATTATTGTCCAAAATATTCAAGGGGTAAATTTAACCATGGATTTTTAAAGACTTAGGTATAAAACACCAAACACTTTAAAAGCATATCAATGTCATTATCAATAGTTAGATGAAAGGCAACAACTTTAGTCTACTCTTTCATTACTATGCCATTGTTTTTTCATTCACAATGCTTTGTTCTAAGCAATAGTGGGCATTTAAGGAGTGCTAGTGAACAAGCTTGCAAAGTTACGGTATGAGGGGACCGCAAGAATGACAAGGATGTTGCATTCGTAATGTTTTGTTCTAAGTAATAATGGACATTTGAGAAGTGCTAATGAACCTTGAAAAGTTATGATGTAAGAGAACCACAAGAATAACAAGGATGGAAAAACACATACCTTGTGAGATGTGATGATACTCTAAAACAAAGATAACATGGCATAGAAAGGAGAAAATAAACAAAAATAAAATTGTACAAAACCCCTCCAAAGAACACTTCATCAATCTTCAAAAATGTGCATTCTACCTTAATATAATGCACTATACTTGTACATTCTATCTCATGTTTTTCTTAAGAGATTCTTGGTGCTTCACACTCTCCAAATCTAGGTAAGAATATTTCTTTATCCATTTCTATTAATGTTCAATTGCAATTTTGATTCTGTCCTATTTTAATTTTTAATTGTATTCTTGTCCTGTTCCAATTTTTGTCTCATTCACTATCAATTTCCAACATTCTCCCCCTTGAGACTAAATGAGGAAACTTATTCTATCTCTAAGTGAAATAAAGATTCTTTGCCACCATCTTTGTAAAAATGATTGCATACTGATCTTTTGAATTGTAGTGTTTCAATCACCTTTCTTTTCTTGAACTAAGTCTCTAATAAAATGATGCTTCAAATCAATGTGCTTTGATTTTTCATGAAAAAAAATATTTTTTAGTCATTTTAATTACATTCATGTTCTCACAAGAAATAATAGTTAGTCTTTCTTGCTTTTCACCAAGGTCTTCTAGGATTTGCCTCAACCATATTGCTTGTGTGTTTGTTGATGTAGTTGTTATATACTCTACCTCAACTGTTAAGAGTGCAGACACTACTTGTTTCTTCAAATTTCAAGATATCAATTCATTCCCTAATGAAAAACAATTCCCTTATGTAGATTTCTATCATCAATTGAGCCTCCCCAGCCTAAACCATTGTATCCATCCAACTCAATTTTACTGACTAAGTGTAATGGATTCCATGATTTAAAATTTCTTTCACATACCTCAAAATTATTTTTGCTACTCTTGTATGATTTTCTAATTGTTCGCTCATGAATCTTGAAACCAAAGAGATTGTATATACATTATATATTCTTGTTATTATCAAGTACATAATTCTGCGAGTCAAACTTCTATACTTACTCTTATCCACTCCTCCATTTCCATCATCTTTGCACATTCTTTCACTCTTATCCACTCCTCCATTTCCATCATCTTTGCACATTCTTTCACCCTGTGCAAGTAGGGAATTAACAACTTTTCAACTTTCCATGCAAAATTTTTACATCATATGAATATTTAGTTTAACAGCAGACCCATCTTATGTTTGATGTATCTCCATGCCAAGAAAAAAATGCATCAAACCCAAATTACCCATTTTAAATTCTTTTGTCAAGGCTTTCTTGAACTCTCTCTTCATTCTTGAAGAACTTCCTATGAAAATTAGCTAATCAACATACAAGCAAACAATCAAAAATATCATCACCTTCTCTTTTGTAGTGCAATGAGAGTTTATTTAAGCTTCTCACAAATCCACACTTTGAGAAGTATGCATCTATTATTGAATACCATACCCTTGGTGCTTGTTTTAACCCATATAATGTTTTTTCGTAACTTGTAGACATGTCCTTTACCTTTCACTTTAAGTCCTTGTAGTTGTTCCACATACATTTCTTTAATCTTGCTATTTAAGATGCACTCTTTCAAACAAGTTGATGTGCAATCCATATTTTTTAGGCTGCCAAGACTAAAGACTATTTTTATTGTATCTTGCCTTGCAACATGAGCATGTCTCATCAAAATCAATGTCAACTTGTTGCATCACTATTGTGCCTTTCAATTGATTTATCGCTATTGTACTTGGTCTTGAACACCCACTTCACTCCAATTGGCTCCTTGTTATTTGGAAGTTCACACACCTCTCAAGTATCATTCTTTTCAATTGCATTCAACTCCTTTTCCATGGCTTTGGTAAATACCTTGCTTTGGATTGTCTCTTAAAGAACTTAGGTTTCCACTTCATTCTTGGCCAACAATGCATAGTTCACCATATTATCTTCTTGTTCCTTTTGCTTTTGTCCTTGGGCTTGTGCTTGGTCTCTTGTGAACCTCCTATTAAAATATTGATCCAATATTTAGCAACTTTGATGTTATTGTAATGTCCTCTTCCCTTTTGTGCTAGTCTTTGGAGAAAAGATTATGTTTCCGATGCTTATGGCACACCAACATCTTCAAATATGATTGTTTTTTAGTTTTTTTTTGCTTTTTGTCCATGTACTCCTCTTTCATCAAAAATCGCATCTCTAGGCACAATGTATTATCTATATTTGGGGTCATAACATCTATATGCCTTACTTTCTTCATAATTACCAACAAAAACACATGTTTGACTCTTTAGATATAAGCTCTTCCTTTTCTTATCTTCAACATGAACATAAGCCAAACAACAAAACACAAAGTCTGTTACCAAAGGCTTCTTTCCATACCATCCCTCATGAGTTACTCTTTATTGCAATTGTAAGACTTGTATTGAGTAAGTATAATATTATTGCAAATATTTTAGCCCACAAATGATTGCCCAAACCTTTTGCTAATTAATAGCATGCTTCTTGTCATCTCCATGATTACCTATTCTTCCTTTCTATAATTCATTTTGCTAATGTGCATAGGATGTTGTGAATTGTCTTTTTATTCTATGCTCATCATAAAATTAATAAAAAATGTGACAACAATACTCACCCAAGTTTTTATAGTATTTTCTACAATTACCAATGAAAGTGATAGAAATTTGAATGAATCAATCACAATGGATATGATGCTTTCCATGCTCTTCCCTTTGATGTTTTCCCATCATGCAACCTTCACATACTTTACTTTTTGCTTCTACAAAAGGTAGCATCATTTCTTTAGCATTTAAAAATACAAGCTTCAAAAATTTGATTGACCATATCTATGATGTCATAACCAACTATTTTTCTCAATGGTTGTATAACACAAATTGCTCTCTTCTCCTCCAAGCTTTAAAGAAAATGTTTTGTTCGTTGTCATATGTATCAATGCTTCGTTCCCATTGGCCTTAGATGATCCACTCATTATTCTCAAACACCTTTGTAGTTTTCTCTAAGTTGCTCCACACTCAAAAATTTATGCTTTGACCCTGGTATGAAGAAAGTATCTTGAATACTTTTTTTCTGTATTTTGTGTCAATTTGTAAAATTTATTTTCCTTCAACCTCTAATGCTTTGTTATCTCCAGATTTCACCTTGCTCTTGTATGGGCCATCCAATTCCACAACAAGAATCCATCCGAGCTATCGAAGCTGACCAAAAAGAAGGGATCTAGGCAGCAAAACAAGAATCCTCCCTGCTGAATATGTGAGAAGGCACAAAACGGAACTGCATGAGATTCATTTCTTCTGGCTGCACACATAGTGAGGTGAGCTCTTCCCAATTACCGGTAAGATGCAGCCCAAGGCAGGCTTCTCGAAGTCAGTGTCTTTCAGATGGGGCTCCGTCCAAATAATAAAGAGGTAAAGCATTTTTTGGTGAATATGAAATCAGAAAGTTAGTATGGCATCCAACAAATTTTGATATAAAATAGTGATAATATTATCAACCATTATGCATTTAACTTCACAAAGAGTCAAAAGGAAGTACATAATTTTTCTGCTGAAATACAAATCAGATTTTTGTTTCAAACTACAAAATATATATATATATATATATATATATATATATAAGATTAAAAAAATTAAATTAAATTAAATTTGTAACAGTTAAAAAGGATGGTAAAACACAATGATAGACCATTCAATTATGACTATTTCCCAATTGAGATGTGAAGCCATGTGAGATTTTATCGACATGGATGGATTGTTCATATACGATTTCTTCTCCATAATGTAATCACTTATTCAATTTACAATGATCCTACTGTACCATTCCTCATTTTATATTGTATTTATACTTGGTGGTTATAACCACCAAAGCTAGCTTAAAATAGTTTTTTTTTTAATTGCTAATTAACAGATCTTGTTGGTATATCTCATAGCAACTATCTTCAAGTATAAGGTAATTTATACTTGAAAATAAGTCTCACACCCCTACAGATTAATATTATATTGAAACCTAGGAACATCGATTACCTTGTCATACGCTTGAAAGGAGGGCAAGGGGGCAAACGCTTTTGACAAAAGTGTACAACAAAGGTGGACTATTATAATCCATCCTTTCTAGTAAAAAGTTATCTTCGAAGTTGTCCAAGTTATAGATACATGTTAGAACAAAAGTGCACATCTTAAACTCTGAATTGAATTTTACAAATTCAGTATTATTATCTTACCAGTAAATTGTGCCCACGTCCATTAGCCACTTGTAATATTCTGTCAAAAAATACATTAACTTGACCAATGCTAAAAACAATTTCTTCTTTCATCCAATCTGGAGCTATTTTTTGCAACGTTCCTAGAGAGACAGAGCTATAGAGTAGCTCTCCATTTTCCTTAAGTTTTGGATCATCTTCAGCAGATAAATACTTCAATTTAAATGAGAACCCTGCAAAAATATTGACACATTTGATGAGTTAAAATGTCTATCTATCTATCTATCTATATATATAATGAGAACTCTGCAAAACAATGGACACATTCGGTCAGCTAAAACAACTAGCTATCTATCTATCTATAAGCAAATGAATTTAAAATATAGATATTAAATAACAATATCCTAAACAGAATACTTTCAGCATAAGGTGTGAGAAATCATATGCCAAACAGTTATATTTTACAAGAAAATGTTAGAGCAAAGTTTTAAACGGTGGGGAACATAAATTTTTTCATTGTGAAACATAAGATTTTCTTTCCTATAAAATTTCAATTACCAAACAGTGGCTCCTTTGCCTAAAAAGAGGGTGCCAAGATCAATCATTCTGTAGGACTATGTGAAAAAAAAAGCCAGGCAAAAAGAATCTTTGAATGCATATTGAAGTGGACCAAAGAAAAGTAGTTTCGTTCTAATGTCCACAAGGCCAGAGGCCATATGGGATGATACTCATGCAGGATATCTAATGTGTGTTAACCCAGCCAGACTGCGATTACTGGAGCATGGTGTACAACCCTACCGCCTGCCAGATTCGAACCTCGGACCTTCTAAATTTGGAGTTCTTATTCATGACACTTTCATACAACACTTTCATACAAGAAACACTCTTGCTCCTCCACAAGAAGCTGTAAGTGATCAAAAAATATAAACATCCTTCTGACATAGTAAATTGAACTGCTCAATAAAGTGCAATGCTTGAGAATTGTAATCGTTACAAATTATTGACCAATATGACTAATGCCCACAAAGAGACTGTACCCAACCTAGTATATGACTTTAATGTTTATCCCTTGTACACAAATGTCTGCAACCTAAGGGCAAAAGTCAAAACATACCAGAATGTTCTAATAACATAAACTCATTATTGCTATAGTCAAATTCATTCTCATTCGCAGTCGTCACGAGTTTGCTTATTAGAAGAAAATTCTCCATCTTGATGTTTTATGTATGTTGAATCCAAGATTTACATTCCCCTTAAGGAATAGTTCAAAAGCAAACAAAAATGACTTCGTTTTGGATATTATATACCTTGCTGATAATGTTTCGCAATTTAAGATTTCAAAGAGCAAAAATAATTTACAGCATTTTCCAAAACATGCACCAAAATTTAACCTACTTGATAACCTATTGATGCTGTAAGTTAAAAATCACTAGAATTTTAAGAAAACGTTGCATTTAAATTTGCACTTTGACATGACTGCAGGAAACACTAAATTGTTTTGCAGAAATACGAAGGCAACTAATTAAAGCATCTGCTGCAATAGCGCGCACACTTCATGTAAAAAGAAGACCTTACATCCAACAAGATAGAAAAGTTTCAGGAAGAAACAATTAAGGTGTGGGAATCGATTCAGCTTGTCATAAGCTTCAGACAGATCAACATTTTTTAAACTATTATTTCCTTCTACGTTTTTCTCTTGCCAAGACTGCATCCAACAAGATAGAAAAGTTTCAGGAAGAAACAATTAAGGTGTGGGAATCGATTCAGCTTGTCATAAGCTTCAGACAGATCAACATTTTTTAAACTATTATTTCCTTCTACGTTTTTCTCTTGCCAAGACTGCATCTTAAACCAACATGTTATTTATACAAAGAATTTTCAAAAGGAATTTCACTTCATTCCTATCTTAAGATTGTGGATGAGCTTCCCTTCAGTTTTCTCCGTGACATAATTTCTAATTTGTAGCAATAATTGCATACACAAATAAGTTAATAACCCCAGTTTCATCTCAATTTTTTTAGACAGATACTTGGTTGATCAGAACTAGAAATATTACATTCATTCTTCCAAAGAGTTTCTGCCTTTTTCTTGACCTGTTTACCATGATAAGAAGACCATCCTCACTGACAGCCTACACATGATGGTAGAACTCAATTAAAAAGCCTCTTATCCCTCAATCATGAGAATTGTGTAATAGCAAGTAGCAAATTTTACCACAATAGATCTTGTAATTTTTTCTTGAATGTGTAGATAGACTTGGTCTATGCTATAATCTAACCATTATGATAAGAAGACCATCCTTGATGATAGCCTACACAAGATGGTATAACTCAACTAGAAAGCCTCTGATCCTTCAATCGCAAGAGTTTTGTAATAGCAAGAAGCAAAATTGATCGCAATAGAGGTCGTAATTTTCTGTACATGAATACTGTATCCAAATGTATCGAGAGGTACACCCCTATTTGGTCAGTATCTAATACATCCAGATATGGCCTAGGTATATCTAGAGTTATATCCATGACATGAGATTTATAAGAAAAATACACATTAAAAATAATATTATTAAAATTGAAGAAACAACGACAATCCTCATCTTAATTAATGAAAATATCCTATTTAAAACCTACATTTGTGTTCTATGTTTTCTTTTATTTAATTATATAAAGTATATATGTTTTTTGCAAGGTTCCACAAGCCTGGGGGACGGGATTCGGGGGACGGCGAGGGATGGCAGGCCGATTTTAGGGGACGGCTTGGGGACGGCTGGTATAATACTATGAAAATTGAAATTTTTTAGAAATTTAGAATAATCTACACATTCAGAATTCTACACACAAAAAAAATGATATTAGGATATTCATATTGATATTAGTTACTAAGTGCACCATTTAATTGGTTCAACAAATATAACTTGAAGGTTCAGCCAAGGATATCATGTGCAATCTGCCAATCTCTAATAGTTAACCAAATTAGTTGTTATTGCTAATGTAATGAATGCCACATTATTCAGCTTTTACAAGTCATCATTTTCAACAATGTACTAAAGAACATAAAGAACAGATTAAAGCAAAAGTTACAGTATTCTATGAAGATTAAAGCAAAAGTTACAGTATTCTAATATTACAGTATTCTAAAATAAGCGGATTTGTCATTGAAGTCAATGTCCTAAAGCAAAAGTTACAATTTTCTCATTGAAGTCAATGTCCTAAACTCAATGGGATTTGTCTCTTTGTAAGAATAAGACAAGTTGATGCCAAGCATTCCTCATTTGTATTTTCTCAATGGAAGTGTATGAAAAGCAAACAATTTAGGTCACTTTGCAGCAAATCAATAACCATTTATAGCAACAAAGGAACACACGTAAAAGCAAAACAGTGAACATGAATCTAATTGGATGTTAACTGTTTTACAACATCTTCATTCTTGAACATTAGATAAATCAGCAATAGAAGCATTTTGGACCAGAGTCTTTTCTCCACCAAATAAAGTGCCATTCCAATAAGAGTTATCATGCCACTTTTACTAGCCAAAAACTTCATCATGTTTTTACCTTACATGATTTTCTGAATTATGGACCTGAATTAAGACATGCAAAGCCATGATCTAAAAATGTTTTCAAAAATGCAGTCAAGAGGCACGCAGTTCTGAGTCCTGTAAAACTTGTTTGTTTCACTTTTTAACATCCTACAATTTAACTATTTTTTTCCTTGTCAGCTTCCTTCTCAAAAGATTTTGATTAACCTTGTTTAAAGGGATTTTGTAAATTTATGCTTATTAATTTTGTATTCCTGGTTTTTTTTTAAACACTATTTCCAGCTCTCTCGAGACTGTTGTTACACAATGTAGTATTTGAGTCCAAATACCTGCTTTGATCATCTGCGGACATTAAGAAACTTCCTTTCTTTCCAAGTAATTTTCACTAGTATGAGTAGTATGAGTAGGGTCTCTCTTTGTTACTCTTTATGTTATTCAGTGATCTCCACTTATTATATCAACAATCTTTATCCCTCACTTGTAATTTTAGAATACTGTAACTTTTGCTTTAATCTTCATAGAACAGATTGGCTGAGGACTTGCTTTAGAATACTGTAATTTTAGAATACTGTAACTTTTGCTTTAATCTTCATTTGTGGAAAGTCATCATTTTCAACAATGTACTAAAGAACAGATTGAAGAACACAAATGTCATACAATGTACTAAAGAACAGATTAAATTTTCATTTTTTTTTTTTAGTTTTTCTTTTCGCTGAGGACACCCAGCCATGGGGGACGGCTGGGTCCCTTTGGGAAAACTGGTTTTTCGTAAGAATGTATCCAGCCGTATTCATATTAGGGTCACTTCCAAATTTGCCATATCCATATCCCATACCGTATCCATATGAGATACTGTATCCGTTTCCATGCAACAAAGGTCATAAACCTAAACAAGTCAAAGGAAAGTACATTAGTCTAATGGTTTTGAACTTCCTAAATCCTGCTAGGGTTAGAGGGTCTGATTATCATATACAAGCAGCTTTATACAACAGTAATGTATGCAGATCTCTAAAACTATAGCAGGGGCCATCTTTGAAATGTACAACATGCAATTATGGTCAATGATGCAGTCACTGATTTGTTTTCCACAGCTGGTGGCCTTGCTTTCAACATTATTCATTCTTGTTTTCACAAAGAGCATACTAAACAAATGAAATCATACCTAGAAATTTGTGAGGTACACAGTAGGAAAACTTGTTGATTACTCGCATGTTATCGTTTTTCTCACGAGAAATTCAGAAAGTAGTTTTTTTTTTTTAATAATTTCTCAGCATCAAGAAATAGGCAATTTTCTCACCAAAAGCTTGGCAAAACTCATCTAAGCTGGCAGACACAGAAAACGATTTTGAAAAGCCAGAAACCCCCGCTCGCTTATTTTTTCCTTTTCCTGCTCAGAGTAGAATTTTTCTAGAGGCCAACCAGTCACCAGAAACAGCATTTGGAGATTGATTTCATGGATTTGACACCATTTAAAAAAGATTTCATTCCTTCACAAGATTTCAGAGATAATTGTTCTTCTAAGCAATTTCTAGGGATTTTTCTGCGTTTTTTTCCTATGTTTTCACTCTTCTCTGTTGTTCTAAAGCCTCTTAGGGTTTGTTTAGTCCTTATCTTTATTTTGTTTTCCCTTTCCCCTTGGAAAATAGATGGCTTCTTCAGATGAGGGCCAAGGAACCAACACTACAACCAATGAGCGAAATCCATCAGCCCCAACTCCAAGTCCAAGGAAGGACCCAATGTGGAAGCATAGCACTAAAGGGATCTTGCCAAATCAAGTGTTCTGCAAGAACTGATGCAAGAACATGATGTGGACCACTGCACAACAGCAGATGATACAATAAAAAATGACGTCAAAGCTTGGTTGTGCACGAAACTGGCAAAGAAAATAGAGGCAACACAAACAAAAGTTGCAGTTGGACATGGGGTAGGGTCTTCTACCTCTTTTTATCAGGATGAGACCAAATTAGAGGATGTTGTAGCCACTGCCAAAGAGTCCGTCCTTACACCCACATCCAATGAGCTTCGAGGAAGAGTTCGGGCACTGCCTATGGCTCAAACACAAAGCAGACAACCGTCGGACTACCACATGGAGGAATGAGAAGCTGAAGGAAGCACGAACAGCGGCAGCAACTTTTTTATACTATTGCAGGGAGGGGGGAAGAAAAAACAAAGAGTAGTTTAAAACCGCTTTATATTTTGTATGCTGTATTTCGTTGGTTTTGATGATCAAGAATTGTACTTGAACCCTTTTTTTATGAAAATCTAATAAACAAATCTGCTTTCTGGTTCTCCAATATGAGATTTATACGGGCTTTCCACCCCTATTACATCATCACCACATAATGGTATTACAACAGCCTGGCTATTATACATGTATCGCTTGGCAAGATTCGAAGCTGGTCTCCTCCTTGAAAGTTGAGGAATTGAACCCATTGAGCTAATGCCATTAGATTCCTGGCTCTCCAATTTTTGTTTTAAATGTTTCTCTTTTTTAAATTAAATTATTTTCTTTGTTTTATTGTGCTGAGTTTTCCCAAATTGCCAAGAAACTCTCTGAAATTTGAGTGTCAATCTTTTGCCAAGTCGCAAGTTTTCCTCCTATGATAGTGTATGCAGTTCTGTAAACCATAGCAAGGGCCATCTTAGAAATGTACAACATGCAACTCCATTGCAGGGGCAATGAAGCAGTTGCTGATTTTTTCCATCGTTGGTGGCCTTGCTGCTGTCAACATTATTCATACTCATCTTCACTATGAAACTACTAAACAAATGAAAACCAATCCTAGAAAAACAATATTAAACAAAAAGATCTCAAAGATTGTTTTGCAAATGCTTGACATAGAATAGATACTGAAATAGCCCAAGACACAATATTGTTGTAGATAAGTAAACAGATATTTGCCAAAACCTCCTAATCAACATCATTGCTTCTTCAATAGCAGGTCTTTTCTTCCTCTGAGCACTACATTTTAGTGCAAACCTAAAGGATGCACCTTGCCAATTCAAGCTTCTTCAGAATACAAGCACAGTCAGGCTCTCCAATGTGCAGCTGGTTATAGATGCAGCCCATATTTGTCATGCAATTGGATTAATGGTGCAACAAAGTGACAAACACATATATTGGATTTCATGTTGTATGCACTATGCATGTACTCAACAATGCACTAAAGGGCATAAGTCAATTTCCTTGGATCTCTCAATTGTTTTCAAAAACTATATATGTGTTCATGTTTATGTTCAGTCACCAAACTCATCAAACAAGTTACTTTACTGGAGAGGACGATGGAGGTTCAGTATGACTTGTAGACTATAGTAGTGTGCATTTGGGCCAAATGGAAATATTGAAAGTGAAATGAAGTTAAGCAGATAAAGTTCAGAATACTGGATGATAATTGGTGGGCTCGCGTGGAGTATTTAATTGCATTCACCAGTCCATAAGAGGAGGTTACTCACTTTGTATTCAGACTCCCCTAATCTTGGGGAGTTACTTGAAATATTTGATAGCATGCCAGTCTGTATTTAAGATATTCCCTGTGAGGGATCCCACTGGCACTTTATAACCAACTACAAGTAATCATACAAAATAGGTGAAACAAGCTGAACACTCCTCTCCACATGGCCCCTTATGCATCAAATCCAAAGTGGCATATATGTAGGCTTGATAGACTGGTTCCCATTAATAACCAAGAGGTGAAGGAGAACTTTTGTGTTCAATTTGCATAGATCTTTACAGTTTGAAATGCCAGTCCAGATCTCGTAAAGCAGACTATGACAGCGCGAAGTTTGAAAAAATTACTCTACTAAGATGCAATGCGTAGACAGTAGAGGTGGAGTTTTGGTATTGTTAAGGCTGCTGCAGGAAAACGTCAAGAAGAAGGATGCTAAATATTGGAATATTTATATTGCAAAGAAAATTGAATAAGATTCAGAAAATGAAAATCAAGAATTCAAACTTTTTATGAAAAATGTTGTAGGTATCTAGCTATAGCAACTCAATTGAGATGAGAATTGAATTTGTTTGTAAACTCTCGAGATCTAAAGGAGAGAGTTGTGATTTGTTAAGGGGAGGAGGGGACCCAAGTACAATCCCTTTTTCTCCAGCAAATAAATAAATAAAATGCCAGTTAGATTCAACAGCAACTCTTAAGATTTCCAGAACTTAGCAGCTTTTTCAGCATATTAATGCAGAGCACAATATACTAAAAATAGCATAGAAAAACCTTCTGGATAATGGAAGATGAATGAGGATGGCATTCTAGAGCCTAGGAAGCTTCTTATTCACCTTGTGTCACATGTTGCAAAGAGAAATAGACTTGCATATAAAACAAGCTATACACGAGGATGCATGAGCTTGTTTGGATTGCCATTAGGTGGCTCTTGATAGTGACAATGATAACATTGATGGGGCCAAAGACTTGTTAGACAGTCAAGAGGCAGGATCAAGCATAAGCCCAATTGAAATTTGAAACCATGTCAACACACATTTATTAGTTTTTTTTTTTTTACTGTTTTGTGATGTAGTGACTCTAAAACCTGAAATGTCCCTAACCTGCTCTCTCATCTTCATCCCTTTGGAAACGTGGGAAATGTTCTAGAAGGGATGCATCCTCATGGAAAATAGCCTAAAAGAAACACATCAATTTTTTTTGTTTAAAGCATAACAAATTACAAATTAAATATAATACAAGACATGTATGCCAACAAAAAAATGAACAATTAAAATAGAACACCAAATTATTTGTAAGTCATTTTCTCACTAATCCTAAAGGGAAATTTGCTTTCCCATCAAATGGATTGCTAGATATTCAGGTCCAAATGTATAACAAAAGATGAAGGGTGGTCCCCCCAACTTCAATACTTATTTTTGGTCTTCTATAGTTGTGGTGAAGACAGATATGGAGATTGTTGTCTATGCAAACATTCAATACTTAAGGAAATCAAGATATAATAAACATTATAACAAAAGGTAATATATAGTAAAGTTAATTATAAACATCTCAATGCCACACGAAGCTACAACCTGAAATTTTCTTTAGAGCAAGCCACATTAACAATAGTAAGAAAAACCATATTTCACTAGATGCCTTCTTTAAAGCATTGCATAAGATTAATGACAGTTTGAGTATACTAGAGAATCCAATTAGCAAATACAATGAGAATGTTTTAACTTTTTGAACACAAGTTACTTTCACTGTCACATTTCTATCAAATCTTTAACCATCTTAAAGCTAAAACCAATTTGATGTTTTAGGTCTTCCATGCCAAAATAAAATACAAATTTGCTCAAAACATGCACTTTCCATTCATGCATTTAACACATTTGAGCCCAAGAGGAAATGTTAGCTAAGTTGAAACTGACCTACAATGACAAATATTAAAATAGTTGGTTAACAACTGTCAAGCAAGATGGTTATAGATACACATATATCAAAGTCAGCATTTTTTAATTCATTAAATACGTGATAATCTCTGTTAATGATTGAATATACAATAAATTGTGCACGGAAAGACCATTTCAATCATTCGTTAAATCAAATGAAGTTTATTTGTTGTTTATCATTTATCATTGAGGGGACTAACATAAGTTCGTTCTAAATAGGTTGAGTAACTTTGTTTATTGATCAAATGTTGCATTCATGCAATTAACACATTTGAGCCCAACAAGAAATGTTAACTAAGTTGAAACTGACCTACAATGACAAATATTAAAATAACCGGGTAACAACTGTGAAGCAAAATGAATATAGACACACATATATCAAAATCAATATTTTTTAATTCATTAAATATGTGACAATCCTTGCTAATGATTGAATATGCAAAAAAGTGTGCATGGAAAGACCCTTTCAATCATTCATTAAATCAAATGAAGTTTGTTTGTTGTTTATCATTTATCATTTACGGGACTAACATAAGTTTGTTCTAAATAGGTTGAGTAATTCTGTTTACTAATCTATGATAAGATACCCTCCACTCCTCAAGAATATTTTCTTAATTTTCAATGAAAAAACATGGACCAGCTAGCACTCAAACCAAAGACATCCTAGCAGCACCGTAAGTACTCTAGCACTAAGTTACCGCCCTTATTTGGGTCAAGTAGTGAGTGTATTGATAAGCTCCAATACCCCTCGAGCCACACTCAAGGAGTTTACCATCTACCTTGGCTATAATAACATGTTAGAAGGTATGGACCAATAATGAGTGTGATAGAAGGGCCATGTAATTTGTGTGACTGATAAGTTCCTGCACCTATCAAGCCCCACAACATTATGGGTGTGAAAACATTGGGAGTGGTGCCTATCAGAGCATGCAAGACCTAAGTTTAGGTAAGTTTGTTGCAGCTAACTAAACAATTTTATGCATCACTAACTGGTCCCAAACTTCCAAAGCCATCCACATATCTTGCTTGATCCGCGACAAGCCATCATGGGGGATAAGCCATCCTCTGACCAAAGGACAGACAATTTTCTTGAGGATTTTGGGAATCCCATGACACCACATACCCTTCTTAAGAAAGCAAGTGTTTGTTTATTTAATAACTAAGAAGTGAAGTAGCAAAAAAATGCAGTTATTTATTTTTACTTCTAGCTGAAGGATATTTCACATGGTAATCAAGAGTTATATATTAATGCATTTCACATGGTAATCATGAGTTAAAAAACCACACTTAACAACAATAAAGAGATTCTCTGAATGTCAATTTCAAAAGAAAGAGGTGAGAGTTATACCACTTGATCCATGCACTACCAAAAAGTTTAATTCATTTCCTTCATTAACAATAGAGAACTGCAGACCAAGCATGCACTGCAACAGTGTTTGAAATAAGATATTTGCCCTCGCACAACCAACACTACTTGTATCTCCTGAGGTAAGATTTCAACAGAACATACAAAGACAGTTATTGTTTGTAAAAGTGAAATAGGATACTTCTAATGACCAACATTATCCATTTAAATATGCATATGAATGTGCTTAAGATGCTTACCTTTATGAGTGTCCTCTGAAGATGGTTCATCCCTCTGAGTTAGATAATATACCAAGTCAGAGTTTGAACAGGCAAGTGCACCAAACATGAGTTAAATAATACACCAAGTCAGTTTGAACAGGCAAGTGTACAAAACATGATTTATTAAATATGAAAAAGCTTACAAAAGGCAGAAAATACAGCTTAACAAGATTCTATAATTACCCATTCTCACCTGGTTAAAGACAGTAGCTACTTCCCTAACTGCTTCATTGCAGAAAAATGTATTTTCTTGATCCTCAAGTGTGATTTTGCTCTCTGGGTGAGAATTATCACATATATTTTGAATTGCTTCTGTTTGCACCATAGCTTCTTTGAACATTGAAGGGCAATTCTTTGTTAAATCTTCTTTCCCAATGCAGGAAAGATCCAAAGTGGCCTCATCCCTTTCAGGCTGCAAAACAACTGACTTTTCAGAAAATGAAAGGTTTTGAGTACCAGCATCCTGGCATAACAAATTTGCATTCTGAACCTGCTTGTTCGTATTCTCGTGCTTAGACAACAACTGCTGAAGCATTTTCACCTCTTTTAACAGGGCCAAATCTGCAAAATCATTGAAGTTTTCACCAACTAAATTCTTAAGTTTACAGTCAGCTTAAAAACTCAAAAAATACAACATACTAAAGCAAGCAACGGATTCATTGTCTGATTCACTCATGGCCATATTACCAATGAATATTAATTAGCTGAAAAATTAAGGATAATAAAAACATAGACATGATAAGAATTGTACAACAGTTACACTGACTTGTGAAACAAGAAAACTTAAAGGCAAATTGTAAAACAAAATTAGGCAACCAATAGACACACTCATTTATGAAAACAATAACATCTTCAAAAGATAACCCAGTGATATTGCTTTTGAATCAGGTCTGTAAAGAGTGAGTAGTTAGCCTTGAGCCAAATAAATAAATACACTTTAAAAACATGACTTAAAACTGCAGCTCTAAATAGCTTATCCATATCTTTAGCTCCTTTAAGCACCATAAACAATTAGAGAATGGTATATACATGTTTCACGTGATTAAAAATGTAAGACTGCTAGAGGACATGATTGAATTCTTCTTCTGAACATTTAATTGGTAGATGATACTATACCCAAAAGGGGTCTTCTGAGCAGTGTCTACTCTGGGTGAACTGTTACATTATTGGAGCTTGACTTACTCCATGGCTAAAGTTATTGGAGGTTGACCTTGTTTAACTATACAACATTGTGAAAGGCAAATATATCTGTGATTCCCAAAATCATATTTCTTTTTTCTCCAGCTTGAAGATTGCAGTAAGCCTAAGAGTCTGTCGACAAGCCATCATGGGCGATAAGCCTGTGAAGCAACTAAAAGACAGATCTAAATATTGTGTATCATCAGAACTTTGTAAGACTACACAGTTACCTTCTCTGTATAAAGGAAAATGAATGATACAGGGCAGGAATGATACAAACTGAATCAAAATGTTTCAACTACTCTGAAACTAACACACACACACAAGAAAAAGAAAAAGAAAAAGAAAAAAAGTTCAGCTAACAGGAATAAAATCAATTGTCATGATCCAATACAATTAAAATCCGTTCTTGCAACCATGGAAAAATGACAATGTAAAGAGCAGTGTTTAAGAAATGAAGAAATGACAGCCAAAACATCTCCATGTTGCAAAAATAATAAGCTAACTCATCAAGTTGGGTCACAGCTTATAGAAACACACATTGATAATTTAAGATACTCCATAGAATAGAGGTGAAGAGCTTTTGAACATTTGAACACTAAGCACCAAGCAGTTTGTGGGAAAAGAAGAAAAACAGAAGGCATAGTCAAACATTCAATAGATTACAATAATATGAAATGTTGTAGACAGCAGAGAAACCATTTGAATGAAATAAGCACTTAAAGCCATAGTTGGAAAACACGCAATTCGCAATAAACTGGCACCCCAATTTTGGAGATTTTATCAGCAACTTGAGAAAACTCAGGAAAAACTCAGCCAAAATATAAACCGAAGAAAATTTTTCAATTTTAAACAACAATTGCAGAGCCATAAAGCTAATATTATATTAGATATTCATAAAAAGAGAGCACAATCATAATTCATGATCATCAAATTCAACCAAATACATCATTAGTATCATACAAATGCAATGATTCAAAAATATAAAGCAGTTTTTCAAAATGCCTTTTTGTTTTCCCCTCCTCCCCTTGAACTAGATGGTTGGCCTTGGCTCTGAACGGGTGGTCGAATTGGAGGTTCCTCAAGTGCAGGATCATCATGGTATATCTCCTCCAATCCTCTCAAATGTTCTGCTTCCTCATCAAGTGCCTCAAAAAATGAACAAGCTTTCAATGAAACTTACTACCACTTTTAGCTTCATCGTTGTTCATTTTCCCAAATTTAAATTCAAATAGTATTATTTTAGGAAGAGGTGACAAGTAGAATCTTTTGGTATAATAATAAAAGAATGAGGATCAGCATTCAACATACTAGATTTTTAGTCAGATGCAGTTACAACTATTTTGCCTATTACATCAATTAGTCTCTTTCCCCAAGGGTACATGTAACTATTAAGAGATCTCTATATTTCTATTGCATTTAAGAACTTAAGCTTACCATAAATACCATGGTCACTTTCTTAGAGATTTATGTGGATGTAGTTGAAATTTTGAAACTCCTCTAAATATAGAAAACACATTATTTTCAAAATTATTAATAATGAAACTCTATAAAAAATCTCCATAGCCAAAGAAGAAAAAATGCAAAAATAAAGCCAAATGACCTTTTAAAATTTTATTTTTCCCGCCATTTTTTGCTAACTGCCTGAGGCTTGCTGAGTTTCTTGCGAGAAAACAACGAGAAATATGACCACAAGTTAGTGATTTTCTCGACCCAATAAAATATTAAAAAAAACTCGCTGCCCACAATTTCTCGAGAGCTTCGCAACAAGCAAGAAACTGGCGATTTTTCTAACTATGGTTAAAGCAATAGAGTATCACTTTGACAATTTGCAGAAGACAACACAAGGAACTACCCTGCAAGCACAAGTCTCAACACTCAAGCAACTCCAAGAGTGCAATAAGTTACAGCAATGATACACAAGTAGCCATGCTACCATAAAAGAATTATGTAATTAAAGTTTTAGTTAGCTATAGGCTAACATATTCAAGAAAAATTATGGGCATAGTTATCAGGTTTGGCCCAATCCGGACTTTTCCTGCAGTCCAACTGGTTCAATTTGACTCACAGTTAAAAATAAAATTAAAAATAAAATGCAATGTAATAAAGAACCCTGTAGATCAAATGGCATTAGCTCAACAGGTTAGATTCCTCAACATTCAAGGAGGAGACCCAGGTTCGAATCTTTCCCAATGATACATGGATAATATCCAAGTTGTTGTAATACAACTACATGGTGCTGATATAATAAGGATGGTGCTCGTTTCAATCCCATATAACCAATTGAAGAAAAAAATAAAGAACCCTATAGGATTTTAAATGCAGCTGATGGAATTTGGAAACAAACCTCAAGCAGCAATCTGCCTACTTTTGTTTTTTAATTGGTTATAGGAGATTAAAATGGGCCCCACCCATATTACATCGTGACCACATAATGGCATTACAACAGCTTGGCAATTATGCATGTATTACTTAGTGAAAGTCGAACCTAGATCTCTACCTTGGAAGTTGAAGAATTTAACCAATTGAGCTAATGCCATTGATAGTAATCTGCCTCCTTGGATAAGGCTGCATATAGGAATCATGGCATGGAGAGGAATTGTGGCTGTCATGCACAAAGTCAGCCGCCACCATTGTGTTTTTATATTTCAATAGAATATATATGTATATAGTGGTGATTGTTTGAAGTTCAAATTTTCATTTTTGATGTATATTTTGTAATTTATAAAATATCTTTCTATAATGTTTTTTAATTTCTAATTTATAATGGTATTTTATTAGTGTTTTAACTATTATTTTTTAATTCCCCACTCACTGCTTTTATAAAATAAGGTATATATGGCTTCTATAGAGGTCATACCCATTAAAAACACAAACCGTTACATCTGATATTAGGTCAAGTAGACCATATGCAAAAACAATTTCAATGAATCATTTTTGGGTTGATTGAACATTTTTATTACTTAATTATAATTTACAAATTGATTTAAAATTTGAATAGTTTATATGGATACTTATTTTAAACAATTTTCATGTCGGATATTAGGAAATTTTCATTTATAAAAAATTTTATATTTGTTAATTCTAACAAATTTAAAGAAAAGTTATAAATATATTTAAAATTGATTTATATTTATCAAATGGCATTAGTTCAATAGGTTATATTCCTTAACTTTCAAAGAGGAGACTGAGGTTTATATCTTGCCAAGTGATACATGCATAATTGCCAAGCTATTGTAATCCCACTAAGTGGGCATGGTGTAATACAAGTGGGGCCTTTTTCAACCCCATATAACCCATTGAAAAAAAAAGAATTGATTTATATTTTAAATTATTTTAATATAATTTGTACGATGTACTTTGCTATGATTAAACGTATCTTAGCCCTAGTAGCATTGGTTAAACTGCTATTATGGTTAACCTTGTAACATGCAGTTAACCTAAAGCCTTATGTCAGCTTGAGTTACATTATTATTAATGTTGACGCTTTGGTATAAATACCCCTCAACCACTCAATCCAATATATCAGTGTGACATCAATGTGATCTTTTCTCTATTGCTCTTTTATTCCGCTTCTATTAACAATAAGCTTGGACATAGGTACAATGGGTACGCACAATTCCATGTCTAAAAATTCAACGGTGACACTATCCACTCTTTAAGAGACAATTTGACCGTTCATCTTAACTTAGGGTTTTGGGCACCACGTTGGAAACCCTAACATGTTAAACATTTGGGGTTGACACAACATGTCACCTTGACCAACAGTTACGATTATATAGCCTTAAAAAGGTGTAACCCGACCATAGATTAAAAGGCAAAGTTTATAAATACCCCAAAACCATTCCTCATTTTACAGATTACAAAAAGGTCTAATCAGAAAAAGAGCAAAAACTAGTCATACATCCAATTAATAACTTTTTTGTTTCCATCTCAATCTTTCTATCCTTGCAAGCTTTCCCTCTTTCCTTCCACAACTACACTTCAACCATACAACTCCCTTAGCCCTTGTAGGCACCTTCAAGCTTGTTGACTGTTGGTTTGGTATTGTCCAACAAAGAAGGACAAGATACTTCCCCAAGGTTTTGCAGCCAAAGGTCATGCTCTCCATCAAAAAATCTGCTTCCTCGGCTTCTCAACCCTTTGAGGGATGCTCAATGATATCTCCCCTTTTTCTTTGGTTCAATGCAGGCCAAGGTTTGTTGTTAGGAGTAGTTTTGTTGATCTAATTTATTTGTTGTTTTTGATCTACTTCACTAGTCCTTCAAAGACAAAACTTAGAGGGATAGGGTTGTATGCTTTTGTTTACTTTCTGAATTCATTTACTTTTTGGCTGAACCCCTGAAGACAGGAAATACATGACTCAACTAAAAACAACACACCAAGGACAGGCCAACTGCCTGCTAACTCCTCCTCAACGCTACTAGGACTCCTCCTTGTCCTCCTTCTTGGCAACATCTTTCCGGTCTGAAGCGAGAAGGTCCCTGATCGTAGTCGGAAGTTCCTAGATATTTCTCATTTGGAACTAATGGACAATTTTTTGCCCCCTTTGCCTTGTTGTGCAAGAGGTTTGGATCTCTTTGTTTCTTCCCTATTGGACATTCCCAGTTCCTGGAAGAGAGTTCGTTGGGTGCCATTGGCTATGTCTTCTGTTGTGTCTCTGCTCCTTAGGTCTGCACCAGAGGGTCTACCCTTCTTCTTGTCGCCTCCAACATCTATTTGGGATTTTTTGAAGCTCTTGGTCTGTTTAGGGCTCCATGCTACTGGGGATTCGTGGGAGGAATCGGCACTATCAGCCTCGACGTCATGGAATTCGGATGGGGAGTGGGGCGATCCAGTCCCAATGAGTGGGGAAGATCTGGGGAGAGGTTTAGGTGACTGGGGGGGTTTGGGTGGTGGGCCCTGGGACTCGGGGCCACCATCCGATGGGGAATTAGGGCACGGGGATGGGGATGAAGAGTGGGATTGTTGGGGAGGGTTTGCCTTTGGAAGGGGTTGATCTGGTTGGTTTGAAACAAGAATTTCCTCTCGAGGGTGCTCCTCATCATTGTTTTTAGCATTGAGACCAAATTTACTGAGCAAACTGATCTTATTGGAGACAGACTACTTGCCTTACTCGTGTCGCTGATTGGAGAAGAGGGGGCATGTTACTTGCCTTTGTGGTTCTGGGGCGGTCCTGCTTTGGTTTTGTTCTTATGGGCTTCTCTGTGGGGCGAGCGAAGCAATTTCTAGACGTCGATCGGCACACTTTTTAGGGTCGGGCACTGGGTTGGGAGATACCCCTAGGAGTGGCATTCGGTGCAGAACGTAGGTTTATTTTCATACTCCACTGGTTGGCAACGACAGTAGGACTCGTAAATCAGATTAACATGGTCCAGGAGCTAGGTCTCCACATTGACATTAACACATATGCAAGCCTACATCAATCGTGATCGGGTGTGCGTGACCGTATTGCTAGCAACAAGTTCCCCAATCGCTTGGGCTATCCCTTGAAACACATCCTCATGACAGAAGTGAGAGGGAAGGTTTGGGAGCCGGACCCAAATGGGAGCACAGTTGATGTTCTGGGATTTCGGATCGAAGTCCGCTCCCCACTTTCGAAGGAACAAGCTCCTTCTTCCAAAGAACCATGGGCCCCCCAATAGAATACTATATGCATCTTCTTGCGTGTTGAGACGTATCATGAAGAATACTCTGGACATGGCTATCAGTTCCAGGCAGCCCCTGGTTTTCCACTTAATCGCTGCCCATCGACGGAGAAAGTCCATATCGGGCCTTCCGCCTATGAATTTCCCTACTAGGGAAAAGGAGTCGAGGGTAATGTACTCCTCCATTACTTCTTCCGGCAAAATAACATCACAGCCCTGGGGGATGGTGTGTGGTGCAACAGGGAAGAGTTTGGGTTTTCCATTGAGCGCTTCTGCGAATGTTGTCGAAATAGTTTTGTTGTCTCCCGCCCATGCTTTGTCCGAAGGGTCTTTCCCCCAATGAACTCCGTTCACCTCTTCCGACGCCCCCAAATCAATTTTGGCCGTTGTTTCAATCCCTCTCTTGGCCGGCAGATCCGTTGTTGGTGTTGTTTGCGCGGACTTGTGATCCACTCCCTGGTACCTTACTCCCACCTCTCTGCTTCCCGCTTGCCGCATATTCGGATTTCGGAAGTTCGCTCGCTATCACTCCGAAGAACCCTCGCTTCATATTTGCTCACCTTCCTTTCCTTTGTTTTTTTTTAATCTGCTTCAATAATTTGCATTTTGTGTAGACAATAGATTCAAAATTGACAACAATTTTGCTTTTTGAGACAAAACTTCATTTCTGTTGTTTTTGCTCTCTCCTATTGCTCTTATTCTTTCTGTTCCTAAGGACTCGTGTCTTGTTATCTCGTACCAAGCCACGCATGGTCCTTAGGAAGGGGCAACATGTAATTGGTAAAAGAGCTCTAAGAGCTAACTTATAGTTGGTGGAGAGCTCCATCCTCCCTTATAATTATTACATAACTCGGCGAGCTTCTAAAAAACTTGATGAGTTTGCATCTGAGTCGGCCTCCTCAAGTCACTCAAGTTCAACTTGGCGAATTTTTTTCCAAGTTTTTTTTGCATTTTTTTCCCTTCTTTTTTGTCGAGTCCGAGTTTCTCTACTATTCTCCTAATTATGGGATGAGTGGACGAACTTTGTTAGTCCTTAGGTAGGATGATCACAAATCAGTTGGCCAAAAAGCATTCTTAAGGACCATGTCCCCTATAACATGATCACATGTTATTTTTCCTAGTCATTGTGCACCCAAACGATCCCCTAGACACTAATTTTAGACATAGACATGATGCATACGCACAATTCCACATGTTGCCCAACACAATGGTCTAAAAAATCAACAATGCCACTATCCCCTCTTTAAGAGACACATTTGGTCGTTGATCTTAACTTAGGGTTTTGGACACAATTTTATAGCCTTGAAAAGGATATAATCCAACTGTCAATTAAAAGGAAAACCGTTCCTGGTCCTGAGGTAGCTTAGAAGTGATTTACTAACCCTCTCCACTATAAATACCCAAAAGCATTCCTCATTTTACAAATTGGAAAATGTCAAATAAAAATCAGAGCAAAAGTCAATAATCCATCCTATTGATAACTTTTCCATTTCCATCTAAATTCTTTTGTTGTCATAGCCTTTCCCTCTTTCCCTTTGCAACTACACCCTAACCATACAGCTCTCTTAGCCCTTGTACGCACCTCCAAGCTTGTTGATCATCGGTTCAATGTCATCCAACAGAGAAGGATAGGGCGATCCACCAAGACTTTGCAGCCAATGGCCATGCTCGCCACCAACGAATTTACTTCCTTGTCTTCTCAACCCTATGCAATATTCTTAGTGATATCTCCCCCTTTACTTTGGTTCAACGCAAGCTCAAGTTTGTTGTTAGGAGTAGTTTTTATCTAACCACTACTTCACTAGTCCCTCAAGGATAAAACTTAGAGGGCTAGAGATGTATGTTTTTACTTTAAGCTTTATGATTTGATTTTCAAGTTGATTGTTGCTTCCCTAGTTTGTCAAAGACGAAACTTAGAGCGCTAGTGTTGTATTATATTTGGTATTAGTTTTTAGTGTTTTGATTCACATTGCAAGCTAGTGTAGAAAGTTTTCTCCATTTTTTGTTTCCTTCTAAGCTAGAGTAGTGTTAATTTAAATACTTATTGTTACCTAGTATAGATGTGCTTGCTTTTCTTGCATTTGATTTTTTTAGACTAATCTAGTTGAGAAAATCGGAAACGGGTAGTAAATCGGCTGGTTTAAAAATTGGCAAAGAATCGGAATCGAGGAAAAATTCGACAAAACATCGGCATTTTTTATTGAAAAAACCGAAGAAAATGTAATTTTTTATTGAAAAAAAAAAAACTTTTTTCATGCATATCAGAATTTTTTTGGAACAAATCGGTAAAATCGGCAAAATCGGGATTTTTGCAGATTTTCTCAACTACTCATCATGAAATCACTATGTAAGCCTGCAACAAAATACTATGCGATGCACTTTGTTATGATTCGATATATCTAGGCTGTAGCAGCATTGGATAAACCACTATCATGGTTATCCTTGTAATTTGTGATTAACCCTAAAGCCTTATGTTATGTCAGCTTGGGTTATATAATTAATAATGTTGAGGATTTGGTATAAAAGACCCATCAACCATTGGATCCATTCCATCAGTCTAACATCAATATGGTCTTTCGTGTATTGATCTTTTATTTTGCTTCTCTCTATTCTCTTGCATAATGCTTGTGATGAATGTTATGCTTCTATTCGTTTCTGAAAAAGTATTTTGAAATTTGACAATTTGAACCCTATATAACTGATAAGTCCAAGGCAATGTGAAATAACAGTATATTGAATGGTAATCAAATTAGTGCAACCCAAGTTCAAATCTCCTCGTTGTGATAAATACTCCCGTGATAATATGGTTGATAACTTGATTGTAATGCCACGTTGTGGTATGTTGAAATAATGTCATGTAGATGGGGCCCATTCTATTGAAATATCTATAACCTGACCTTATTAGACCAATGCCAACAATGATGTGGTAATAATGTCATGTAGATGGGGCCCATTCTATTGAAATATCTATAACCTGACCTTATTAGACCAATGCCAACAATGATGTGGTGCCTACGAGCCCACCCGATGTTAGCCTACAAGCAAGTGCAATGTAAGCCTACGAGCACATTTATGTAAGCCTACAGGTAATTTGTATGTATTCAATTTTAGCGATATAGGTTAAACCACCTCTATGGTTAACCTTGATTAAAGGGTTTAATACATTTAATATATTGTAATTTAACCTTCAAGTTAGGTTATGTTGGCTTAAGGTTAGCATTTAATTAGGGATTAGGTATCACTATAAATACCCCCCAATGACTGATCCATTGTATCAGTTTGTGATATGTGAGATCATGGGGTGCTTACGAGCAACCACACTTTATTCTTGTTTGCCTGTCTTCTCTCTATATTTCGTCGATTTGCTATCTTTATAACGTTCTTCTATTATTTTGCATATGATTGTGGTGAATGTATGTTTCGAAATATTTCTGGAAAATATTGTAAATTCCAACACGTCCCAATTCCATGTGTGTGTGTGTGTGAGAGAGAGAGAGAGAGAGATTGAAAAAAAAAACACCTCCAAAAAAATTTCACCTCCCAATTGAACAAAACCTCCTCACCATGATAATTATGGTTGTGGCATAGAAAGAGAATGCAATACTTGGTCAGAGTTTGGCCAATATTTTGAAGGTAAATAAATTGTAATGACATTGTTCAGTTTGTGAAACCAAGGATCAGTAACTGCCAACATGATGTTTTGCCCAACACTAGACCATAGAAAATGGATTCTTGAAATTTTCTGTTGAAAGAATGACTAAATCACTTAATAAATTTATCAGATGCACATATTTTATGATGTCACAATTGTAAATTTGAACTGCTCCAAGGAAAAATATTTGTTTGTGCCAAAATAATTGTAAATGGTTAAGATCTACCAATAAATAAAAGCATTACTCAAGTGAGGCCACCCTCCTTATGATCATTGAAAAAATTAGATGTTCTAAGAAGATTTCTCTTCTCAAAACCTCATTTAGGAGTATTGCTTGCTAGAAAATATGTTGGAGACCAAGCGACTCTGTAAGCTATTAAGCCATTTGCTCTAGCACAAAATCTAAGCATTGGAAATTCTTTATGATAGCAATTTTCATTATTTGGGTAATTGTTCCTGAACATCTTTCTTGTCCAAAAGGTAAAGCAATTAAGATTTGCAATCTAGAAATGATAGTTTACTTAAATATTAATGCATTTTGTATCTTATATATTTATGATAGTGTACTTTCTACTCACGTAGATTATTTAAATTTTTATGCATTTTGTATCTTTGATTATTTTTAAATTTTATCGTTGTGCATTTGGTATGTTTTTAGTTTCAAAAATTTTAATTACTAATTTTGGCACTTCCGAGTTCCTGCATACTTGTTTGAAGCACATCCCCATCCCCATCCCCATACCTGTCCCATGTACCCGTACCAATATTCGTCTCATGGTGACTATACAAAATACCCAATCTAATGAACAACATTATTTCTTAGGCAAGCTGCTGCCAAATTCTATTCTTTTGATTTGAAAAAAAAGGACATATATAGAACTCATGTTTTTTTTGAGATAATTTCCCAAAATTCAAAAATGCAATACCGCTTGATGCATATCAATTGGCCATAATTAGAAAATAAAAAGTCACACACTAATTTTCAACAAAAAAAATTATTTATTTTTCATCCAATACCTTCTGTTTAAGAGCCATTGTTTATTAAGGTATGATATTCAGGCCTAACTTATCAGTTCAGCGTACTCTGCAACTTTGAATCTTTCAAAAATAGTAGCTGTGGGTGAAGCCAGTTAACCAAACTTGGATGCTCTCAACACAGTGCTACACGAGGATCATTACAACTCAACAAAGCAAAGACCGTCCCTATCAATACCCTGGTGAAGGAATGGAATTCCCCACATACACTGAAGCATGGCATTACTCAGGTAGTTACTGATTTAACCAGATTAACTTTAAAAGAATCAGGTTCTGAAAACTCAAGCACTCCCCTAGAACTCTTTATTGTTGTATAATATTGAAGTTTCCATCTTGGGAAGAGGTTTCTTCCTTGTCACGTTTCCGTCATCCAACAATAGACAAGATTTTTGAAGTTGGTACCTGGGTTTTTCTGGACATAGCTGATTTGAAATTTTGGACCCCAGCATTAGATCAATACCCTGGAGATGGAATGGAATTCCCCACCTACACTGAAGCTTGGCATTACTCAGGTAGCTGCTGATTTAACCAGATTAACTTTAAAAGAATCAGGTTCTGAAAAATCAAGCACTCCCCTAGAACTCTTATATTGGGTTAATAAAAAGGAAGCGTAATTTTGAAGTTTCCAGCTTGAGAAGAGGTTTCTTCCTTGTCGTATTTCCGTCATCCAACAATAGATAAGATTTTTAAAGTTGGTCCCTGGGTTTTTCTGGACAAAGCTGCATATATATGAAATTTTGGATCCCGGCATTAGATCGTACAGTGGGTGTCTACTGGGAAGTCCACTTTGACTATGGTGGCTAATCCTTCTTCAGCATCTCTGGAAGATTTACACTGCAGAAAATTGTCAACCGTTATGCCAATTACTATTTGTATCAAAAACTCACCGTGGGCAGAGAAATGTAATTGTACACAACAATTCGAGTCAAGGCAAAAGCCCTACCAGGATCATTAAACTTCAACAATAGCAGACTGGTAATTCAACCAGCCTCTTCATTACCAACAGTCTCCCTATAAATGCTCAAATTAGCATGAATATGGTCATTGGTTCACATATATCCTCACAATGCAGTGAAGGAAGACAACATGAATGTGTCCTCAGAACAGCAAAACTATGGAATAAGATACTTCTTCAAGTGATTCAGGATATGCAAATATCCTAAGTAGAATTTTAAAAATCAATCGAAGTTCACATATTCACTGACCTATATGCCACAGCCCTGGATGTAAAGCTCTTTAAATAGCTTAACAGTGGTGTTTTCTAGAACTAGAAGGCATGCAGGTTTTCAACTTTTCAAACAGGTTTTCAGACAACAGACCCTATCCTCACTCTTTGTCCTTTTACTGAGAAGGCTTGAGGAGGTTTCCTAAAGTCTTCTGTGGTATTGTGGAATTTAGAAAGGCCTTTGATACACTGTCCAAAACCTGTGATTTGTAAGCCTATGGGGCATGCACCTCTCATATCTCCCATCACAGCTGTCATTCAGCTTTATGAGACAGTAGTTGGTCATTTTCAAACAGCCCGTGGATTCTTCAATTAGATCAGGAGTGCTAACAAGGTTAAATAGAGATATCATTTATTGCTGAGTTTCCCTGGGGTGTGTTTGTGTGTATTGATGGGTTTTACATCATGTCTTGATGGTTATATTACTGTTTGTCGATGATAAGGTTCTCTTTGCTAACTCTCCCAAGGATTTGCAAAGGCAATTCAATGCTCTTACTCTGTTCCATGACCTAAACAGCTTAAGGTCAACCATTACTAAAACTAAAGTTATGATCTTGAACACCTTCAAGAATGACCTCTCCAGTTCCTATATATTTATAAGGGGAAAAATTTGACATCACAGCATCTTACACTTAATTGGGATTCAAAAATCAAGTTTATCCCTTAACCTTCAACCTGCTTGCCAGTCACAACTTTGCAAGGGCTATATGCTCACTCTTTTCTTGAATGACAATGTTTTCAAACACATTTCCATAATATCCGCTTGAAGGTGCAGCTTTTTTACTATATAATAAAACACAGCTCGTTATGGATCTGAGGTCTAGGGGCCAAATCCAGGGCCTATTGATTGGGAACCCATAGAAGAGTTCAGAGTAGTTTGTTTCAGTGTATGATCTATCATAAGCATACAGCTCCTTGATGCTTTGTACAGGTCAAGTTCCCTGCACACCTACTTCATCCTGCGAACATCTTTAGACTCACGAGTGGCGGTCACATCAAAAAAAAATACCCATTCCTGGAAATTTGCTCCACAATGAGAGTTGTCTCTATAAATCTCCCTGGTTAAAGTAAAGGCTATGAAAAAATGCAGGATTATCAAAGAAGAGTCAAGGACCACATTATCTTGGATTGGATTTGGGACTCAATAATGAAAGAAAGTAACCAACTGGACATACCAGTGACATTCGATATTTTTTGAGCACTGATTGACTTCCAGCACCTCCTGCCTGACTGCAAGGACACCCAAACAAGCTAAAAGGTGCAGCTTTTTTACAGTATCATCAAAAGCAGCTCTTTATGAATCTGACATCTAAGGGGCCAAGCCTGGGGCCCATTGATTGGGCACCCATAGAAGAGTTCAGCATATTTTGTTTCAATGTATGATCTGTCACAAGCATACAGCTCCTCGGTGTTTTGTAAAGGTCAAGTTCACTGCCCACCCACTTCATCCTGAGAACAACTATAGACTTACTTCCCATCTTCGTCAAATGCAAAGCACAAGTGATGGTGTCTCACATCAGAAGAAATACACATTCCTCATAAGAATTTCCCTGGTCAAAGTAGAGGCCCTGGCAAAAAGCAGGATTGTCAAAGTAGATTCAAGGACCACATGAAAGAAGTCACCAACTGGACATACCAGTGAGATAGGATACTTTAAAATATCTAATTGACTTCCAGCTCCTCCCTCCTAACTGCAAGGACACCCAGACCAGCTAAAAATGTTCAGATAGCCGCAAAAGAACTAGTCATTTAGTTTCTCGATGCAAGACTATGTGAGGCTTCAAAGGTGAAACTGGCAATGAATAGAAAATCTGTGACTTGTGCCTAAATTCTTTTTAATAAGGTGCATGGTGCTGGAAAAAAAAAACGGTGTTTTTTGGTTCATGCATTGGGAATAAAAATGAAGGTAGCACTCCCAATGGCTAGCTAAGTCCTTTGCATTCTCACTTTTTGTTAAATCCTGTTCTAACTACTACAGTTCCTTTTGTCATTATTTACAGGTCACTTGTTATACTTTTGGTTTGTAATGTGCATCAGAGGAGCAGTCCTGAATGTGTTAGTTGGCATCCCCCGATTGAGTATTGTCATAGTTATGGTCCATAACAGTAGTTGCAACTTTGTTTGAGGGAATTGAATAATCATTTACTATCATTGCAGTTTTCTTCTGAATAGATCAAATAATCATTCATCTTCTTTGTCCCCTTGTTTTGGTATCGTAATTGGACAGTGATAACAAATACAATGTCCCCAGTAAATTGATGAAATTGATTATGATTTGCAGTTGTTTGTTAAGCACTTCCAATGATGTATCTGTTTAAGCTCTTTTACTGACCAAAAAGCCCCATGATGATTTCTATAATTGAGAAAAAAAAATTAAATAAAAAGGAAAGGAAAGATAACTTGAACCTTTGATAACCAAGTCATTTCCATTTATGGATCTGATAATTAGATAAATGTTATTGAATGAAAATGGCTACTAAACAGGAAGTTTGATCGTTTAACTTTAAATTCCTTTTGGTCCAAATGATAGGATATGTGAACATGATAGAAGAACAGTGATCTGAAATCCCTTCTCATCCAAACTCGTTGACTGGTTTAGAAAGGAAATTCAATAGAGGCAAGAAAATACTTAAGCAGTGGAATGTTCAAAACTAGATAGAGGCCAAGAAAAAAATTCAAAAGGAAAAAACAATAGATGGTACAAGAAGGTCTAATACCCAGCAAACTAAGATTTAAAGAGCAAATCTTCACTCATACACCTTGAAGGTTACACTCAACATACAAAAGGAAAGATGGCTTGAAGCTTTGACAATCAAGTCATTTCCATTTATGGCTCTGATAACCAGACAGATATTATTGAATTAAAATGAAATTCACTACTAAACAGGAAGGTCAATCATTTAACTTTAATTTCCTTTGGCCCCAAATGATAGGACATTTTAAAAAGATAGAATAACACTGGTTTGAAATTCCTTCTCATTCCACACTCATTCATTGATTAACTTAGGACATTCAATGAAGTCTAGAAAACACGTAAGCAATGAATTCTTCAAAACTAGATGGAGCCCAAGCAAATAAAAATTTTAAAGGAAAAAAAAATAGACAGTATACACAGGTTTGATTTCGAGTTTAACCAGTAAACTAAGATTTAGAGAGCAATCTTCACACATACTCTAGAAAATCACACTCAAAGCAGCTCCGAAAGGGGGAAACTCAAAAATTATATTATTAAACAATTTTAAAAATAAAAATTCACAATCTGCTAAATCAAAATTATATACAGCAATCCAAAAAGAAAGGGATATTGTCATGGACAAAAATATTTTTTTTTTTTTTTAAAAGAAGAAAACTTGTAACTAGTTTGAAAATGTACTAAAAGACCTACTCATTACCTCGGATACGACCCATCAAATGGCATGAGCTCAACAGGTTAAATTCCTCAACTTTTAACAAGGAGACCCAGGCTAGAATCTTGCCAAGCAATATATACATAATTGTCAAGCTGTTGTGATACCACTATGTAGTCACAATGTAATACGGGTGGTGCACATTTCAATCCCATATTACCAATTGAAAAAATAAAATAAAAACTATGATGCCACCAAAAAAAGACATAAAAACAACCTATTCACTTATCAGAAATTACAAAATAGAGAGCTCTATGACAGTGAGTGGATACAGTATTTGACGTTCAGAAAGTAAATCACCTGAATCTAATGAATAACAATCCAACTCAGTTTGAGCTGCCCAAAAATTCATTTATAAAGACCTACAAGCTGCAACGGAAGAATCCAAACAGCTGCAACAAAATGCCACCTTTATTGCCATGTTTCCAGAGGGCAATTCACTACTCAGACTCTGTACAATTTATCCTATTTGTTTATATGATACAGCTTGTAAATTACTTCCAAGATTATTAGAAATCATATAAAGGGCATTCTTTTAGATATCATATTGGAAAAGCAGGGTGGATTTTCAGGGAAAGCTTCTGGGGTAATATTCTTTTAACCCAAAATTCTATCCATGATGCTCAAGAATGGACCTACAAAACGAATATAAGGCTGGGTATAGAAGTTCTGTTTAAAAGTTACCTACTTAAGGCTGGGCTGCATTTTGCTTGAGTACCTATCGTGTGCCCCACTAATCAACAGAATATCTACCAAGTTTTTCACTACTTCAAGGGATATAAGGCAGGAATATCCCAACTCTTCTTCCCCCAGCTCTATGATTTTAAATAGCAAAAAGTAAAATTTTGAGAGTTCTCACAATAGAACAGTCAAAATATAGCTCAAGTAAAAATAAAATATTATCACAATCATTTGATAAAAGAGTCAAATATTCAAATTACTATCACAATCATTTGATAAAAGAGTCGAATGTTCAAATTACTATCACAATTATATAACAAAATTGTCAAATATTAAAATTGTTATGGCAATAATTTATTAGTAATGTTTGTTTATTATTTTCTAACTATCCATAAGCACACACATATACAAAGATTCAAGGCATCTGTAAGATACATAAATAATGGTTTAATAAATTACTAGTATTATTTCATCTTGAGAAGGTCATGGGCTTATTATTTCTTCTTGAGAAGGCCATGGGCTTATTATTTCATCTTGAGAAGGCCATGGGTATACCATAACAACTTACTCTTTGACCGTTCTTCAAGTAGTTCACTTTGGCACTCAGCATTTTGACGCTCCAGTAGTCTTGCTCTGTATAGTCAATCCCATAATATAAAAGGTATTATGATTTGCAAAAATAAGTAAAAACGAACTTGAATCCAAGAGACATATAGCAAGCAATTGCAACTGACAAGCAATCATATGAGAAATTAAATAACACATGGAATGCACCTGTTCAAAGCCAATGATTCATTGGCTTCTAAGCGCAGCCGGTCATTATCCTTTCTAAGGTGTTCAAGCAATTTCTCTGCAACTGCTAAACAAAAATCCATTTCAATACCAGTTGTATACAGAATCTGTATTGCTCTTCAACTGTAATACTTATCAAGACGGGTAAACTAAAAACAATTCATTGACGGCTATCACTTTCTATGACATCATATAAGCCTTCATTATGTTACAATCAAATGCTGCAGATATTTGCTTATCTTCTTCACCTTGTTTCAAGATGGTATTACCGACCAAATTAATCAAGCAACAAACAACAGATCTGCATTTGAAAGTTTTGAAGATCAACGAAAAACAAATATTCCTAATAGCATCAAACTCACTCTATACTATGAACCCATTTACAACAATATGAATAATGATCAAACATGGTAAAGCATGTTTGATCAGAGTACACCACAATCATGTCAGAGTTTGAAGACAATACAAAACTAAACCATATATTTGAAATAATAAACTCCCAACAGGATATCTATCCTAAAAAATCTATCAAAATAAAATCGGAATGTCACACCGGTCATGGAAGAGCCCCTTCAATCATCATCAGTCACCAATCCTTCACCTCCTAAGGACCTAATGATATTTAGTTGAACTCCCACTTTCTATATTTTGACAGCTTGACAGCAGATGTGACAGTGTTACATAACTTCAATAATGTGAATCTTTTCCCTAGTTAGCCTACATTACTCTGAGAGTTCTGCTTCTCGATTATTCAGCTTTTAGAAATTGCTGATTTCTGACTTTCCTGCAAGACTTGTGGCGATCAACAAAGTTTTTTAGCTTCATGGAATCTTAGGCTTGGTTGCCAGGTTACCTGACTTCACAATACAGAATGTGCAGGAGGTTGGTTCTGATATTTGCATCCCTCAGCAACCATACTATCAACATATTATTTCCTTCTCTCAGTGAAATTTCCTCCTTTAGACATCACTACTTGATAAGAGTCATAACCACCGTTCAACTATCAGACAGCCCCATGCACAACAAAGATACATTGCACTCAGTTAAATTTTGGATAGGATTAATCATTAACCTTAGGCTCTATCGAGCAGATCAGCACTTCACTGATCCAGTGAACTGCTCTGGTGTCACCAACCTCCTATATTCTTTAATTCTTGGGTATGTATTCACTTGGCCAGATGTCAACCCAATCGATGACATCAAGCTTTAATAACTCTCAACCACCACAATGTTGTAGATGCCATGCGCTCCCTGTGACTTGTGGATGCATAAATCAAACTTTGATTATTTACCTTTTGTTAGTCTAGCATCACATTTGAAAAGTATTTCTTCTTCAGCTTGTAGGGTGTGCAAGTACAGAAATTTTCAGATTTACTAGTATTTTTTGATGATTGAAAATGCAGAAGCCTAAGTAGATAAACACGTACCAGAGCCCCCTAGCTACACTCAAACTGACCGTTAAGCTTGGTACCCACAATACTCCACTGAAAATGACCCTCTACATTCAAACCATAGATTGCCCTTCACAATATACCTTCACTAGAAACTAGCCAAAGCCACAAAGCCCAAAAAGATCATAAATAAGAATATATTGAATAGAACTATTCCTTCTTTGGTATCTTCAGTGTGCAAGTACAAAAATGTCTGTATAATTTCAGATTTATTAGTACACTTTGTTGTTTAAGAGCACAGATGTCTAAGTAGGTAAACAGCCACCCCAGCCCTCCATCTCTGCTCAAACTAGCATTCCTCTGAATTCTAACCTTAGATTGCCATTCACAATCCATGACATCAAACTTTGATGCAACAATAAACAATTTTAATAACTCTCGACCACCACAATGTTGTAAATGCCAAGAGCTCCATGTGACTTGTGGATGCATATATCATTCTTTGATAATTTACTTTTTGTTAGTATAGCAACACATTTAAAAAATATTTCTTCTTCAGCTTGTATGGTGTGCAAGTACAGAAATTTTCAGATTCAATAGTATTTTTTGATGATTAAGAATGCAGAGACCTAAGTAGATAAACAGGTAGCAGGGCCCTCTAGCTATACTCAAACTGACCGTTAAGCTTGGTTCCCACAATACTCCACTGAAAATGACCCTCCACATTCAAACCATAGATTGCCCTTCACAATATACCTTTACTAGCAACTAGCCAAAGCCACAAAGCCCAAAAAGATCTTAAATAAGGATATATTGAATGCAACTATTCCTTCCTCAGTATCTTCAGTGTGCAAATATGGAAATGACTTTATAATTTCAGATTTATGAGTATGCTGTGTTGTTTAAGAGCACAGATGTCTAAGTAGGTAAACAGCCACCCCAGCCCTCTAGCTCTGCTCAAACTAGAATTCCTCTGAATTCCAACCTTAGATTGTCATTCACAATCCATGACATCAAACTTTGATGCAACAATAAGCAACTTTGATAACTCTTGACCACCACAATGTTGTAGATGCCATGCGCTCCGTGTGACTTGTGGATGCATATATCATTCTTTGATATTTTACCTTCTGTTAGTCTAGCATCACATTTGAAAAGTATTTCTTCTTCAGCTTGTATGGTGTGCAAGTACAGACATTTCAGAATTATTAGTACGCTGTGTTGTTTAAGACCACAGAGTCTAAGTAGGTAAACAGCCACCCCAGCCCTCTAGCTCTGCTCAAACTAGCATTCCTCTGAATTCCAACCTTAGATTGTCATTCACAATCCATGACATCAAACTTTGATGCAACAATAAGCAACTTTACTAACTCTTGACCACCACAATGTTGTAGATGCCATGCGCTCCATGTGACTTGTGGATGCATATATCATTCTTTGATAATTTACCTTCTGTTAGTCTAGCATCACATTTGAAAAGTATTTCTTCTTCAGCTTGTATGGTGTGCAAGTACAGACATTTTCAGATTCACTAGTATTTTTTGATGATTAAGAATGCAGAGACCTAGGTAGATAAACAGATACCAGGTCCCTCTAGCTACACTCAAACTGACCGTTAAGCTTGGTACCCACAATACTCCACTGAAAATGACCCTCTACATTCAAACCATAGATTGGCCTTCACAATATACCTTCACTAGCAACTAGCCAAAGCCACAAAGCCCAAAAAGATCATAGATAAGGATATATTGAATACAACTATTCCTTCTTCAGTATCTTCAGTGTACAAGTATGGAAATGTCTGTATAATTTCAGATATATTAGTAAACTTCATTGTTTAAGAGCACAGATGTCTAAGTAGGTAAACAGCCATCCCAGCCCTCTAGCTCTGCTCAAACTAACATTCCTCTGAATTCCAACCTTAGATTGTCATTCACAATCCATGACATCAAACTTTGATGCAACAATAAGCAACTTTGATAACTTTAGACCACCACAATGTTGTAGACGCCAAGAGCTCCATGTGACTTGTGGATGCCTATATCATTCTTTGATAATTTACATTTTGTTAGCCTAGCATCACATTTCAAAAGTATTTCTTCTTCAGCTTGTATGGTGTGCAAGTACAGAAATTTTCAGATTTACTAGTATTTTTTGATGATTAAGAATGCACATACCTTAGTAGATAAACAGGTACCAGGGCCCAATAGCTACACTCAAACTGACCGTTAAGCTTGGTATCCACATTACTCCACTGAAAATGACCCTCTACATTCAAACCTGAGATTGCCCTTGACAATATACCTTCAATAGAAACTAGCCAAAGCCAAACAGCCCAAAAAGATTATAAATAAAGATATATTGAATGCAATTATTCCTTCTTCGGTATCTTCGGTGTGCAAGTATGGAAATGTCTGTATAATTTCAGATTTATTAGTACTCTTTGTTGTTTAAGAGCACATATGTCTAAGTAGCTAAACAGCCACCCCAGCCCTCTAGCTCTGCTCAAACTAACATTCCTCTGAATTCCAACCTTAGATTGCCATTTACAATCTATGACATCAAACTTTGATGCAATAATAAGCAACTTTGATAACTCTCGACCACCACAATGTTGCAGATGCCAAGAGCTCCGTGTGACATGTGGAAGCATATAACACTCTTTGATAATTTACCTTTTGTTAGTCTAGCATCACCTTTGAAAAGCATTTTTTCTTCAGCTTGTATGGTGTGCAAGTACAGAAATTTTCAAATTCCCTCATATTTTTTGATGATTAAGAATGCACAGACCTACGTAGATAAACAGCTACCAGGGCCCTCTAGCTACACTCAAACTGACAGTTAAGCTTGGTGCCCACAATACACTGAAAATGACCCTCTACATTCAAACCATAGATTGCCCTTCACAATATACCTTCACTGGCAACTAGCCAAAGCCACAAAGCCCACAAAAACTTAAATAAGGATATATTGAATACAACTATTCCTTCTTCAGTATCTTCAGTGTGCAGGTATGGAATAATTTCAGATTTATTAGTCACTTTGTTGTTTAAAAGCACATATGTCTAAGACTCTAAGTAGGTAAACAGCCACCCCAGCCCTCTAGCTCAGCTCAGACTAACATTCCTCTGAATTCCAAACTTAGATTACCATTCACAATCCATGACATCAAAATTTGATGCAACAATAAGCAACTGTGATAACTCTCGACCCCCACAATGTTGTAGATGCCAAGAGCTCCGTGCGACTTGTGGATGCATGTATCATTCTTTGATAATTTACTTTTTGTTAGTAAAGCAACACATTTAAAAAATATTTCTTCTTCATCTTGTATGGTGTGCAAGTAGAGAAATTTTCAGATTCAACAGTATTTTTTGATGATTAAGAATGCAGAGACTTAAGTAGATAAACAGGTACCAGAGCCCTCTAGCTATACATACCGTTAAGCTTGGTTCCCACAATACTTCACTGAAAATGACCCTCCACATTCAAACCATAGATTGCCCTTCACCATATACCTTCACTAGCAACTAGCCAAAGGCACAAAACCCAAAGAGATCATAAATAAGTATACGTTGAATAGAACTATTCCTTCTTCAGTATCTTCAGTGTGCAAGTATGGAAATGTCTGTATAATTTCAGATTTATTAGTACACTTTGTTGTTTAAGAGCACAGATGTCTAAGTGGGTAAACAGCCACCCCAGCCCTCTAGCTCTGCTCAAACTAACCCTTAAGCTTGGTACCCATACTATGCTACAGAAAACATTCCTCTGAATTCCAACCTTAGATTGCCATTCACAATTCATTTTGACTACCAATTAACCAAAAAAGCTCAAAACAAAACCCAAAGGCTCATAGAAAGGGATATATTACCTCACATACAAACTCATCACCATGAATTCTATGAAATTATAAAAGGCAAGATTAGACATTTACAATACCAATTATGGATAAGCCCTTACACCTGATTCTCTTAGTAGCTTTTCACTGCTTTCTCTCTCTTCCTTCTATTTGGTTGTGGGGCCAGCTCATTGTAAATGGTCACCTCGAATACCTATCTTTAATTCATTTTTCTACAAATTGAAAATACAATTCATTGTTAGGCATCTTATATGTAACATATATATTATCAACGTGGAGGTTGCCCACTGAAACTGGCATGATAATACACAAACTATGTCTGTTCTCTGGGTGCAAGTTGTGGCTTATTCGTGTTGAGAAGTTTGCAATTACAACTGCATCCAATTGATATTGTTTCTTTGTTTTTGTTATCAGAAATAGCCTTAAATGTCCCTCAAAGTAGTACCAAAATGACAATCTGAGCAAACATGTGTCACAGGAACAAAAGCATTCAGAAAGAACATCACATGAAAAGATAATCTCAAAATTCAAATAGGCGGAGATGTCCAGCTTCAATAGATGTATGTTCAAATACCTGTGTTCATTCATGCCAGTAATTTCTTAAAAAATTACAACAGGTCCACAAGGGCAACAACAGTTGTTTTTAACCCAGCTCATTTCATCATAACAATTTAGCATTGTAGTTTAAGGAATAATTCAATTATCACTTGCACAGGAATGAAATCAAAAACCAAATCTATTATAACATATAAAGCTCAAGAAAAATCAAAACATTTATGGAAACACTTTATACTGAGAGGACAAAGCAACGTAGATGGGTCATTTTTTGTCTTTGAATCAGATCCAAAGGAACTTGTGCAATGATCTGAAATGAATACAGACTACTCATCATAAAATCTGAATATAGAGTTCAATCAGATGGTATAAACTATCATTATTTTTCTTGATACACATCATTCTAACAAATATCTAATTGCCTACTTCACTTTTACACATCATAGTTTTATCATAAAACTATACATTAAAATTTTGGAGATATAAATATAGAAAAAATAAAATATTAAGTAATAAAATATCTCTAACAGTAGTTATGGAAGAGACATATGCCACTGGATTGCAAGTTAATTGCAACGATATAGGATGCTATTAATATCCTTGATAGCAGCCATACATAAGAGAACCTTACCCATTTCATCCATCTTGCAACGTAACAGGTGAACCTCTACATTCTCATGCTAACCTTGAACATGAAACCTTAATGGCAAAACCCTGAAGCCTAAAGTCAAAACACTAAACACCCAGTCCAAGACCACAAAAACATATCCTTATATTGAAATCCTAACTAAACCCTACACTATCATGCAAATGTCATCAGGTTACATCCTTCAATTACCATCGATATTGATGGAAAATATCACAATGGCAAGGTAGTGGAAATATCAAATAAATGGAATTGCAAAGAGATGATAGGAACAGTCTTATAATCCTTTTCAATGGATTCAAAGTTTTATAACATAAATCATGCAGCATATCACAAAGCAATTCCATGAATCTTCTTATCAAATGGCAATTGCTCAACCAGTTATATTCCTCAACTTTAAAGGAGGAAACCAGGGTTCGAATCTTGCCAGGCGATACATGCATAACTGCCAAACTGTTGTAATACCACTATGCGGTCATAATGTAATACAGGTGAGGCCTGTTTCAATCCCATATAACCAATTTAAAAAAAAAACATGAATCTTCTCAAGCATCTCAATTTTTCAAGGCCAGATTCAGCATTCTGAGAAAGTTTTCTAGTTATTAACATTATTTATTAAGGTTCTAAGATATATCAGTCATTTCAAAAACTCATATCACATTTCCGGATAAGATTTTTCTACTCCTACAAGGAGGAATTATTACCACATGACAAAACAGAGTTAGAAGATCCTGTTGCAGCGCAAAGAATATGTAATATGAGGTTTTCCTCACACAACCATACAAAGTTTTCCCTATTGAATACTGCATAATCATTAAGAAGCTTCACCATTATCAACCATTCAAGCAAAAAGATATAAAAAATGTCAACTTGCAATCTCCCCTACAGCAAGTACATAAAAGCAAACAGCAATAAACAAAAATTCCATACATGCAAAGTAAGTACCATTGATGTATGCACAGAAATTCTTGTTTTGCTCTCCAATATAAGACTCGACCGCATCAAGCTTTCTTGCCTATTTAAAAATGCAGAAATAAGATTAATATATAGATATAACTAAAGTAAGGGAACATTCATGTATCATTTTAGAAAAAGAAATATAGGTACAAATAATATAATGTGGCACTGCTTTACCTTTAATTTCTGATATTTTCCATGTAATTTTGAGTACAACTTCTGCATCTGTAGAAAAATCCAGTAGGGAAAAAAACAAAACATCAGTATGAAGTAGAGCAGAAGTCCCTTAAAATGACATAAATCCGACATCAAGTTGAGGAAAAAATCAACTTAATAAAGGAGGTCTTTACATTTCAAGCAACAAATCACTGACATGTGATGAAACCAGAAATTTTATCCTAACTAAATCTTACCTATTTAATTCTTTGGCTAATACTTAAGTTATTTGAAAGTAAAAAAAAAAAAGTGGGCAAATGAAGTAAAATCCTTCGAGATCAGAAATCGCAGAACAAAAAGAATCTAATATAGATAAGGAAAAAGTAACCTCTGCCATAGCGACAGTAGTTGAACGGTCGTCGTCATTATCATCTTCATTCTGAGCATCCTGCAACGATGTATCTTTCATATCCAACCGATTTGGACCTCCATCGTCATCAGAAATCACGTGCACATCCGCGGCAACTTGACCAGGAATGTCAAGAGAATTGCTGCCCGTTTCAACGGCATCAGCTCCGGTCCCCGGGGAGAGGGGCCTTTGGGAACAAGAATCATTTGCACATTGTTCGACCTGCAATGTTTCACTAAGCCGTTTCCTCACGCAAGCCCCAGCCTTGTCATCTTTGTCAGCAATGCTCTTCACTGCAGAGGAAGATCCAGCACCAGCACCAGCGCTACTTTGAACACGATTCCGCTTGCTTCTTCTCGCTTGACCGCCTTCTGGATCCGACCTTTTGGCCGCTCGTTTCCGCTTTGAGCGCGGTGGCTGCGTTGCAGAAAGATCGTTTCCATAAGTGGCATCGTCTTCCACAACCACAACCTCAGCGGAATTCACATTTTCCTCATTCTCCCCCAGATTTTGAGATTGATTTCTCCTGCTTCTTCGTTTCGAGAGATTCTCGCCATTAGCCACATTTTCCACACCGTTACCCCTCGTGTCCTTGCCTGATGTGTTGTCCCTGTTTCTCAGCCTTGTCGAAATGTCGTCCAAGGCGGTGGTGACATTCTCTTTAACGGCGGCGGTTTTGCGAGACCTGTTACGCGTCCTGCGCTCGGTACCCTCACACACGGGAGACGGGACCAAAAAACGTTCTCAACGGGCCTATTACTGTTACAATTAGTTTTACCAGCTGAATCAGAATTCAATATGTCTGTAAGATTCGGCTCCGTTCTAGAAGTTTTTTTATTTTTCCTCTGGCCCATTTCTCAAAATAACAATGTATTCAAGGTCCAGTGCAGCTGGATCACCTTCCATATCCTAGAGTAAAACCCTTCAGCCCGGCCAAAATCCCTGAATATTCGTTCGGAAAAAAAAAAGGGCACAATGTCAAGTTTATTCCACCTTTCATAGAGCTTCAATGACAACATTACTTTTCTATGACAGCTTTGATGCAGCATTTACTGCATATAGTCAGTAAAACCAGTGTATAACCACATAACCCTAATTTCCATGCCCTTCACGATTTTTTGGGAACCCTTGCTAAAAAGCCCCGAACATATTTAAGTTAGTGTGTACAAAACAGTCACCTGATTTTCATTTGGCTGGAACAAAATTGACAGGATATTGACTCTAGAAGAGGAATAATAATAAGGCCGGAAAACCACTTACCGTCCAACGGCGGGCAGCCATGCAAGAGAGAGAAACGAGATTTACGGATCTGCAAAGGCGCAGCGAAGCTGTTAATTCGACGACAAACCGCTTGAGAGAGTGTGAGGAAGTCGGGTAGTTTCAATTCAACTGTGAATGGAGTAGAAAATCTGAGAAGACCAACGAAAAGAAGGAAAAGCCGACAGGGAGCGTAGAAGAGCCTTCAAATGAATTAGCAAGGGCTGTATTGAATGCTGGAATAAAGGTTACCTTGGTTCCGAGCCGTTGGAGAAAGAGGATGACATTGGATTTTAAAATTTTGGAGGCTCCTCTTTCCCTCTTTGCCACGCCTGTTTGCACGAATATAAAAACCTCAAACATGTTATCCATTTTTTTTATTTAAAGAGGTGGTGCACCCAAGTTCATGCATCCTCTAGCAATCATCTTTTTCTTGGTCTCCAAGGGACTATTGATCAATGAAAATTGTTAATTGTTTTAGTTTTTGGTTATCGTTTTTTTATTAGATTTTTCAAAAGAATAGGTTTTGGTTTTTTTTGGGAGGTCTAAGGTTTATGGTGTATAAGAGGGTGGCTGTGTGATAGTTGTGTTAAATTTTTAATTGATAAGTGTAGCTTTCGGGCTTTACAAGGGGTTATGGTTGGGAGGAGACTACTCAACCCTATACGACACCTAGGAATTTATTACACTACCTAAATAAATAAATAATAATTAGACATGTTTCTAAATTTTAAAATATCGCATCCAAATTTAAAATATCGTGTTCCCAAGGGTTAGGTGGATTGGTAAGTGCTTGTTTGGCTAGGCATTTACTAAGAAGACACCCAGGTTCAAACCTCAAGAGCAATTTATTTGTAAAGGTAGTAATCTGATCTGAATCCTCTGAGTGTGCGTTAGACCGATGATGACATCATGAATATCGAGCAACCAGTGATTTTCTTCACTTTGAGTGTGCGTTAGACTGATGATGATGGTACAAATATCGACCAACCAATGATTCCCTTGACTTTGGATCAACAATAATAAGGTGGATTAGGTTTGGTAGGAGCAACCCCTATGGTTTGAACCCTGCTTGCCAGTTACTATAAATAGTGTGGTTGTGACCAACTCTCCTATGTAACAAAAAAAAAATTAAAATATCATTTATTATATGGTAAGTTTTTGGGTTTTTATTTTAGGAGATTTAAGGTCAAACCCTTATACGAGGATACTAAGGTTCCTCATAAAAACTCATGCAAACTCAATTTTTAAAGTCTTGGGAGGGATACCATAGTACTAAGTCCTTGAGTTTTCATCCAAAGACCCAAGTTTAAAGCCTAGGGGATAAAGATCCCTTAGAAAAAATTGTGCTTTGTTTTACCTTGACCCTTATGGGCACATGAGGGATATCGTAGTGGTAAGTCCTTAGGTTTTCATCTAGGAGATCCAAGTTCAAACTTTGGTATGAGGGGATTGAAACCCCTCATAAAAATTCATGTAAACTCAATTTTTTAAGTCTTGGGAGGAAGGATATTGTAGTGGTTAAGTCCTTGGGTTTTCTTTTAGGATACTCAAGTTCAAACCCCGATATAAAGAGATTAGGACCTCCTCCTTGTAAAAACCATCACTTTACCTTAACACTTTAGGACCTGTGAAGGATACCGTAATGGTAAGTCCTTGGATTTTAATCTAAGAGTCCCAAGTCCAAACCCCAATGGTAAGTCCTTGGGTTTTCATCTAGGAACCCCAAGTTCAAACTCTAGTACAAAGGGGTCGAGACCTCAAATAAAAACTCATGTAAACTCAATTTTTAACACATGAGGGATATTATAGTAGTAAGTCCTTGGACTTTCATTCAGGAAATCCAAGTTCAAACTCGGATATGAGGGGACCAAGACCCCTTATAAAAACTCATGTAAACTTAAATTTTTTATCTATGAGGGATACCATAGTGGTAAGTTCTTGGGTTTTCATCCAATAGACCCAAGTTCAAACCCCAGTACAAGGGGACCAAGACCCCTCATAAAAGCCCATGTAAACTCAATTTTTAAGTTCGATAAAGACAATGCAATGGTTAGGGCCTTAGTCTCTCTTTGGAGAGGTCTAATGTTCAAACCACAACATACCTATAAGGGGATAGATTGGATGGTAGTAGCCAAGTGTTTGTCGGACGACTACCTCAGTTTGATCCCTTCTAGGGTCGAGGGTCCCGTTGATTTTTTCTAACCCGATGGGTAGGATTTATGGCAACAACATCCAATGGTGTTACCGACTCCCCTATGTATTATATAATAAATAAAATATTTATTATTTTTATTTTTATTAGTGTAGTGGTAGGGCTTTGGCCTCTCTTTGGGGAGGTCCAAGGTTCAAACCATGACGTACCCAAAAGGGGATAGGCTAGATGGTAGCATCCAAGTGTTTGTCAATTGGCTACCCTAGTTTGATGCCTTAGAGGATCAAGGGTCTCATTCACTTCATCTAACCCAGTGGGCTAGGGTTTATAGAAACAACATCCAATGGTGTTATTGATTCCCCTATGTATTAAAAAATAAAAATATCATTTATTTATGTTTTGATCAACAAAGTGAACTTTAACTAAATGTAAACAAAAATGATTTTGCATATGTCCTAGGGAAAACGCAACGGTTTGGGCTTTGCCTCTTCTTCGAGAGGTCCAAAGTTCAAATTGCGGCATGTGTGTTAAATTCCCTAGTGATAATCTCAACTCTCCTCCTTATGAGAGGTCATGGTGGGATGGGGATGCCTAGATCTAAGCGTTAGTAGTGGGGGTTTCTCACACTAACCAAATCCAAAAAATAAAAAATAATAATGATTTTGTATGTTAATTTGAAAATTAATTAATTAATTAAACGAGAGTAATATCAAGTTTAGATCTCTTCCTTTTTTAAGAGACCAAGATTCAAATCATATAGGCAATAGATGCCTAATTATAAAGCTTGTTACAATACCACTATGTATCATATGTAACATTGGTAAGTCTTTTCAATGTTATATAACTCATTTAAAAAAATGAAGGTAATATTTAAATGGTGGATTTATACTCATTGAAAAAAATGGTGGATTGTTAGAAAATGTAGAGGAGCATAGGCTCGACATAGGTGGAACGAAGGTGGAGGCACAAAACATACTACAAGGAACCAAGGTATAGAGCAGACTAGAGGGAACTAGTATCAAAGCCACAAATCTTTAGTCATGGCAAAAGAGTAGTGGGTTCATTCAGAGTGCATCAATACTTCAAACCCTTACTACAAAAGCCTTGATAATTATTTCCAAAAAATCGCCAAAGCAAAGAAACATTGGGAGAAATAAGAGACAAGAGCTAGAGTGAACCGAGAGGAAGTGCAAGATAAAAAGAAGTGCAAGTTGGGAGCGAGTGCGAACCAAAAGGGAGTGCAAGCCACGAGAAAGCCCCACTAGCTAGTATGGAAGAAAAGTCATTTTTAAAAGCTCTAATGGGAAGTCAGGATGCCCTAGCTAAAATTTGATATACCTTAACTAAAAATATGGAGGCCCAAGTTAGAGATAAATGAAAGAGCGAATACATGGCAAGTTCAAAATAGGTAGCAAGCGTTACACTAGAAGTGTCTATCATGGAAGAGATGACTAAACATGATATAATGGTTCTTAAAAGTATAGGGTTAATATGTAAGTTACATAGATCCTCACCAAGGTTTTTAGAGATTAAATATTGGATCAAGTGGAAGTGGGGATTGAATTCAAATTACTCAGTGACTTTATTCCTAAAGGTTTTATCCTCATCGTCTTTTCCAGTTCACAATTTAGGGATCAAATAATGGGTGGTGGCCTATGGTTTAGGGGGAGAGATACCCTTTATTTAAGACCATGGAATGTTTTTTTTTGTTTAGACAAAAACTATTAATAAGCTTTCGATATGGGTTAGGCTTTTTGGACTTCCGTACGAGTTTATTAATAAGGATGTGTTGAAGAATATTGGAAATATCATAGTAGAATTCATCAAGGAAGGACTAGTTATTTAGGCGTAAAAGCATACTACATATACTTGAATATGTGTTGCTAGATAATTCAAAACCTTTACCACTATCCATTAAGATTAAATCTGAATCAAGAGAATGAAATTAACAAGTGGATTATAAAAATATTTTATTTCAATGCCATGATTGTTATGAGATTAGACACATGGAAAAGTTTACAAAGCAAAAACTATGAAGAAAAGTTAGAAAGTTTTGGTCATGAGATAAACTTCAAGATGAAGCAAGGAAATCATATAGTAATAAAAGCTTATATTAGATCAAGGATATTCCACTCCAAAAGAAGAGGCAAAGAAAGTCTATTTGTAACATTATATGGCAATGGCCACCATAGCTCACTTGGATCAACCACTAGAAGAAACAGAGAAGGATATAAGGGACGAGAAAATACAGTGTGTAAGTTCAAGTTTAAAGGAATTAAAAGGTGAAAAGGAAGATTTGGAGCTAAATCCTAAGACAAATACTACAGAAGAGGTAAAGTTTATTCAAGATAAATCATCTTCATTTTCCTCAAGTAGTATAGAATCCTCTTATGGTAATAAAAGTGAAAGTGGTGTAGAGGTTATCCCTTGCACTTTAGGGTTTTAAGAGCAACATAATAAATAAATAAGGATGGAGGAAATCCATAGCAATTTAGGGTTTTAGGGCATAATAAGAAGGGCTATGGAAAAGCATCATTGCAATTTAGGATTTTTAAGGCAACAAAAAGAAGAACGAGATTTTGAGGTTATTCCTTGCACTTCAAATTCTTTAGAGCAAGACAAGCCTAAAGATGATAAATCTTACAATGAGTAGTGTTAGAAGTGAGAAGATGACAAATCTAAAAATGATAAGTCTGACGACAAGCAATGTGAGAAGATTGAAGAGATTGATGAAGACTAAAGTATTGATGGAAATGAAAAAAAGATAAGAAGACCCAATTATAAAAAACAAAGCGAAAAAAGAAACATATAGGGATATTGATATAGGAAAACAAGAGCAAATATCACAATGTTAACCAATAAGGGCTAAACCCACAAATAAAAATAAAAATTAATAATGATCTTGGAATATTAGGGGTATGAATAAGAACCTTAAAAAAGGGTTTTATAAAATTGTCAAATTGTTATAGAAGAGATATTTATATTTATAGATATAAAAACAAGGCAACAAATATTTTAGCCTTTTGCGGTGTTGGATTTTATCTTGACAAAATTTAAATTTCGAAAGGCATCTATGTGAGTGAGAATTTATCTCTTAATAAAAATGATATAAAGGTGTTGAATGAGGAAACTTAGTAGTATGAGGAAGATAACAAATATATTTGATAGAAATAGAAATGAAGAATATCTTTGATAGAAAACAAGTTTGATATGGTTTAATAACTTGATAAAAATGTAATGAGAGCAATATAGTTTTATTTTTGTAATGAGACTCACCCTCAATAAAAGCCACACATAACTTATTTATGTTTAAAAAAAATGGATTTGTATTCCTTCTTTGTATAAAATAATAACATCTTTATCAACCATTGTTTTTTTGCTAGAGGACAACAGGTTGTACTCGGGTCCCCACCCTTGACAAATCACAAATCTCTTCTTTAAAGCTTGAGATTTTACAAATAAATTAAATTATTGTTATAATTGAGTTGCTATAGCTATATACCTATACTATTTTTCATAAAATGTTTGAATTTTTTATTTTCATTTCTTGGATATTCTTCAATTTTCTATTAGATTACAAATATTCCAGAATTTAGCATCCTTCTTGACATTTTTCTATAGTAGCCTTCAAAATATCAAAACTCCACCTCTACTATCTATGCATTGCATCTTAGTAGAGTAATATTTTCGAAACATCGCACTATCATAGTCCGCTTTACTAGATCTTGATAGTTAGTTTCCTTTCTGTAGCATAAGTGCAACCACAAAAATTATAATAAATAGTTTAATATTAAAATACATTAATGTTATAAAACAAAGCAAATATCACCAATGGAAAACATTAAAGTAAATCTTAATCATTATTTGATTCAACCAATCAAGATTTTCTTGTCATATTCAACTAAACTTACTACTTCCTCTAACCATAAAAAAGAGAATTTAACTTCATGATCCTCAATTAAAACCCCTCTATTGGCTAGTCTATCTGTATATTTGTTTCCTTCCCTTAATGTATGTGTAAACCTAATTTCTTCAAACTTTATAGAAAGGTCTTGTATTTCCACAATTATCTCTTGTATGTTCCATGGAGCCTTTGCTTTCCTCAAAATTGCAATTTTTACTATTAGTGAATCACCTTTTATCCATACTTTGTTCCATTTCATTTGTTTGCACATTTTTAACCCTTCCAAAGCCACCTAAGTTTCAACTTCATTATTTGTCTTAAATCCACTATTGAAAGCATAATGAAACAAATTCTCTCCTCTATTATTTCTAACTATTCCTCCTCCTTCTACAGGTCTTAGATTTCCTTTAGATGCTCCATCAAAATTCAATTTGACCATCTCCACATTTTATGGTTATCACTTTATATTTTTTACCTTCTTTTTGTTTCTCTTGTACCCAACATCGTATTTTCATTTGATTACTTAACTCCATCTATCAAGGCTCTATGCTTCTAGATCAAGAATTGGGTGAGTTGATAAGGGTGATTTAGACTTCTCTATGGCTAAACAAATTTTCCTTTTCATTACCTCTAAATTACTTTCCTTTCCTTTAAATATTATTCTATTTCTTTCTAGCCATACAATCCAAAGTATTGCATCTTCTGATATATCCCAAATTATTTATAAAGCCTCACTTTTAAAAGTGCTCTACCATTACTTTCACAATTCTTCAATTCTATCATTCATCACCATGCATTTACCAAATATATTAAGAATCCATTGTTGAGGGCATCAAATTCCTAGGTTAGGTTTTATTTTATTTTCCTAGGCGATTCCCTTTTGCCCCTTTTCGCGTGAGGCTTCCCCTCACGTAGGTTGTTAGTCGGCAACTTCTTGTTAGTTGTTAGACATTAGGCATAAATTTCTTAGCATCTATTTTTATAATGGTTGGCATATTGTTTTAAATTCATCCCTATTCTTGCTCCTCGTGCTTTGAGCATATTGTTGTGAAATTAGGGGCTATTGTTTGTATTTGGGATTTCCTTGCACCTATATAAGCAAGGTTTGTGAATACAATATGTAGGTTGATTTTTATCATAAATTCAGCCTCAAAATTGGTATCAAAGTCAAAATTTCCTTTCAGCCTATGAGGGGTTGGATTCAATTTGCTATTTTCATCGATTTGTGTGTCAACAGTTGTTCTAGATTCTAGACGATGAAGACAACCTTTGTTTCAAGTAGAGACACAGCCAATGGCCAACTAGGTCATTCGAAGAAGACGTGGGTAGGCTCGAAGATTTACGTGGACCGTGATGTAGGCTTGGGTTGACGTAGACCTGGTCCCAATTGCGTTGGCCTGACAATATTGTCAGGCCTGGACCTAGACGCTTAGGATGGGCATGAGCCACGTGGCTCATGGATGCTAACATGACGTGATAGGACATAACAAATGGAGAACTCGATAGAAATGCCTATGTGGTAGACAGTGGATGCGATATCCTAAGTTGGACATGTAGATCGATGTGTAACCTTAACTTGGTGACAAGGGACGATGTAACCTATGACGTGGTGATAGTTGGATTGTGCGACCTTGACTTGGTGATAAGAGACGACATAAGCTATGACATGGTGATAGTTAGACTGTTATGATCAAACAACAAATGAGGTAAGCGAACCGAGAAGGCGAGGCAGACGGTGTGGTGGTAATGACCACGTGGCAGATGACTATGGTTATTACAAAAATGCTATACCATCGTATGGTGATCATAAACGATATCGTGTCATTTTTATTTTAAACTAATTGTTATTCCCAGTATTGTGCATGTGGGATATTTATCCCAAAATCATTTATTTACCCAGGTGGATAGTTCTTGTTCGTTGTTCGTAGGTTCTAAAAGTGAATTTCCTAGTAATGATGCTACATTTCAAAGGATGAGACACCATTTTCGCAGGTTACATTCATAGAGACTTGTTGCAGAATTTTGGCTTATCATCAGATTACCAAGTTTTTGCAAACTACATGTGTCACAAGTTTCGTTCACCTACCATTTTTCTAAGCCCCCTCCCATGTCATTGAACCAAAATATGTTGGCTTAATCCTACAATTGAGTGTTTCTTCCCCGATATCCCTTGTCTCGATGGAACTTGTGTGTGTTGCAGGTCTATTTAAAACATGTTTTTACATCGTTGAGATGGTATTTTGATCACAGACATGAAAGAGATGCTTTGTTTTTTGCGACGATGCCTCGATGCCAATATGTAATCGACACCTAGCCTCCTGTGATATTCTCATGCATAATTGCTCACAGACCTGGTCATCTACGTCCAAAATAGATTTGTAATTATCTAGACACACCTGTGCATGTCTACCTGTTGATGACGAGCAGTGATTAGAATTAGCCTCCAAACGACAGACAAGCAATTTTTACCTTAATCACCTGTGTTTACATTTGAAAGGAGATGCCTATGCATGTCACAAGTTTTAGTGCTCATTTCCTCCATAGTTGCATTGTATTGTTTTTGTTATTTATATTTATAGTATACTTCAGTCATATTCTAAAACTACTCTCCATATTTTCTTAATCATGTGATTGTTATTTATTGCAACATACTTCATCAAAAGCTAACAGTGGTATTAAAGCCACGATGAATACATATAGGACTAGGGAGAGTCATAAGTACTGAAGTAAATCTCAAATCCAAAAATACTAAGATAAAATATGGCTAGAATCTTTCCACAGAGTTGCAAAAAAACTCATGAAGACTAGGACTCAATATTCATCCCACTAGTTTGACAAATCAACTAGTGAAGACTATTTCCAGATCTAGATTTTTTCATGCTAACTATAGTCTAAAGTTTTATTTGTTGCAAAAAATTAACTCTTAGAAGTTGGGACACTTCCTACAATAGATAGAGAAGGATTTCATCTTCATTGCCTAAAATTTTATGTGCTTTCCTCGTGCAGAGATTAGTTATTTATTGCAAAAAAAAGCATTGCAGAAAAGACTCTAGGAGAAGAGTCTTGGTGAAGTTTGGAGATTGGAGATCTCCATTGCTAGATTGAAAAACTTCACATTGTAGAAGAAAAGGCCATAGAAGCCTTGCACCTGAAGAAAAGGCCATAGAAGCCTTGTACCAGAAGAAAATGCCGTAGAAGCCTTGTACCAGAAGAAAAGACCACATAAACCTTGATTCGGAGAAGAGTACCTTGATCCAGAAGAAGACTCCAGTGAAGAGTCCATAAAATAGGAGATTGATGATCTCCATTAGAGACTATGAATTGCAAATCAATTAGAGTCTTTCCACAAAACTATAAAGACTAGCACTCAAGAAAAAAATCATACCACCAATTTCAAGAATAACTAGTGAAGTTGAAAAGATCCGAGAAAAGACCCCATTAGAAATAGCAAATTGAATATTTTTTATAGAAGAAGCTGAAGAGATCTATAGAATACTTCATTAGAAATCTTCCAATATCGAAAGATATAAAGAGGGACTAGCAAAGTCCTATTCTTGATAAAAAAAAGCAACAAAAGTTAGAGATCTGAGAAGAAGATCTCAACACTTCCAGAATGAGAAGATTGAAGAAAAGGTCTCATTCAGAAGACCAAAGAAGTTGCAAGACTAAATACCTTGGAGAGGTCTCCAAGAGAAACAAGGAAAATGCTTGGAGAGCCTTGTTGCAGAACTTATAAAAGCATCATCAAAGGATTTCCTAGAAGAACTCATTGGAGAAATCCATTAACAAGGAGAAGCTCCTGATAGTGAAGGACTTGGGATGATTATCACCATCCGACGATAATCCTAAGAGAGAAGGTAGAATCCAAAGAAGACCTCAATACATTCAGAATATTGAGAAGAAGACCCTGTTTGAAGTCAGAATTCAATAAGAATATTGAAGAAGGATTCAGATAGAAGAAGCCTACCAAATCCAAGAGATTTGGAGATTTCTTTTCACAGTAAGAAGGTACATTTCAAAGGTAAGAAATTTTTTGAATCTACAATAAAAAATAGAATATCACTTGGAGGATCAAGCCACCAAATCCTAGGCTCAATATAGAAGGTTCGAGACCACGTTTTTGTGAAGCAAGAAGTTGTTTTGGATAGCTAATAAGAAGTTGTGGAATCCATTCATCACAAGGCAACAACTTGGTGAATCTAAACACCAAGATCTACATCATCTATAGAATCCATTAAAGGTAAGCAACTTGGGTGCAATTAGTTGAACTTTAAATTAGGGTTCATTATCAAATATTATTAAGCACCATATTTGGATTAGAGTTGCAGAAATAAAGGGCTCATATTATAGTCTTCAAGAAGGTGCAAAAGATAGTTCTTTTAAGAGAATTATTTTCACATTCAAATAGGAGTTGGATGTATTTTGAAAGAAATAAATATAGCATCTACCTATTATCTATCTAGAAAGCAAGAAGACTACATCCTACAAACTAATTTTAGTTAAGAATTGCATAGTATTTAAGGTTCATTATAATTATTCTTAAGAGTTGCAAAGATTATTAAGTGCATTAGAAACTACTTTGAGAGCTTATTTATAGGAGAAATAAGGTGAGAATTAAAGTGCATTAAATTAGAGGTTTTATTGATTCATTGCACTATACTAGTTGTTCATTAAACTAGTTACTCTCAAAGGATTGTTTTGTGTTTTTTGATTAAGATCAAGGGTATAAAACTAACATACTATCAAAGTGTCTAGAGACACTATTTGGTGCACAAAACCTGTAGCATTTCGTGGCCAAAATAAGCCACCATTAAATCCTTTAAGAAAGCTACAAATCGAGACTTGGTGAATCTTATATTCAAGGTGCACTTAGGGTTTCATTAAAAAAGTAAGTACAAAAATTTCTACTTCCAAAAAGACATATTAGCTTGGATCTATTCTTATTAAACTATCCAAGCAAAAAAGTTAGATATTAGTGTTGTCTAAAAAGAAAGGTAACAATACACTGCTCTCAATAGAATAAGAGCAAGTAAAGGCCATATCTAAGAAGCTAGAAGAAAGCATCAAAAGTCCTCAAGCTATATAGCGAGGAGCCTTCATAACAGAGAAGGAAATAACATCTAAAAGAGACAAAAGATACACTAATCTTTGGTGCAAAATAAGGTCTCTTATTTATAATACATTGGAGCACCATATACCTCTAAAAGAGGTAAAAAGTATTGAGTGTCACAAGATACCAAAAACAATAGGTGTTCTACATTGCTTGCACGTCAACAAAGGTAGAAGAGAAGTTGATTCAAGTTTTGCAAGCATGATCATCAACTCAGCAGGAATAAGGGCTGAGTTTGAGCAAAAGACAAGAGCCACTGAAGGGCTCACATCGGAGCACCAAAAGGCCATATCTAAGAAGCTAGAAGAAAGCATCAAAAGTCCTCAAGCTATATAGCGAGAAGCCTTCATAACAGATAAGGAAATAACATCTAAAAGAGACAAAAGATACACTAAGCTTTGGTGCAAAATAAGGTCTCTTATTTATAATACATTGGAGCACCATATACCTCTAAAAGAGGTCAAAAGTATTGAGTGTCACAAGATACCAAAAACAATAGGTGTTCTACATTGCTTGCATGTCAACAAAGGCAAAAGAGAAGTCGATTCATGGTTTGCAAGCATGACCGTCAACTCAGCAGGAATAAGGGCTGAGTTTGAGTAGAAGACAAAAGCCATTGAAATGCTTACATTTCTAGGTACCTAAAGACATAGGTTTGAGCACCTAGAACAAGCATCCACCTCCAACATTAAAGCCAATGTAAGAAGGCCATTATTGATCAACATATACGAGAAAAGAGATAGCATAAAGGACGATTGCACTACAGTGACATGGCATATCACGACGATGATGAGGCGGATAGCCCGTGCTAACGGAGACTCCTGGATTAGTGAACACATGGGTGTGGACCAAGATTTTAGAACCAAATGATGGACCCTACCTATCGTCATAGCCAATTGGGTGAAGCAGGAGTATAGACATCACAGGAATCTATGTCTTGGTAGGTGGGGTCTTCAAAGTACGAGTGGTGGATCGAAGATCGAATAATGATAACAATATTCACGATATATGATGGTCAAACGATAGTAAACTCGGTGGCCACACAACCGAGACTATAGATGTGGCTATGATGTGGCGTAGGCACGCTAGGCTCGCAAGGTGCCAATGTGGCTCAGATGATGGATGGTGCAACACAAAATCGGCTATCTCGATTAGCGGATTATTTGGGCATGGTTCTAAGCATTAAACCAAAACAAAAGATGCAGCAAGCTTTCCATATTAAGCAACAATATCGAGAGAGATACGTTGATGCAGTCAAGATAAAGACGGTAGCCATGGTAGAATAGATAACATTCTGGTTATGGTTATCTGAGAGGGTGCGATGTTTTTCTTTTATTGATCCCAATTATGGTTGCTGAGAGCGAAGAAGGTGAGGATGGTGCAGGTTTGGATAACTCTGCATGATAGGACATCAAAATTTGAGGGTTGCATCGAAGCCCCAGGTGTCAACAGTTCGAATCACTGTTACAGGAAACACCCGAGGCTGTAGCTTTCACGATAATGGCGTTGAAGATCCAAACAGAAAAGATGGAGCCTCGAGGTGATAGTCGAAAGATCCATGGTTTAATTTAGATTTTTAATATTGTCAAGGGTTCATGCTTATATTGTGGATAATTTTATTATCATAAGGTCCTTTTAAATTTATAGAAGGATTAATAGAATAAAATCCCTTTAATTTAATAAAGGGATTAATTAATAAAAAGGAAGGGCCTTTATGATTATTAAGGGGAGATATAAGGGAAACATTGAATATTTTGTCTTTTATACATTATAATATTAAAAGGAGTTATAAGGGAAAATAAAATGTTAAAAAAAAAATTGTTTTCTTTTAACATTATAGAGAAGATGGAGCTATAAGGAGTACTAAAGGATTCAATATTTTGGCAAGCATATACTTTGTGAGCAAAATTATAGGAGATTTTTGGTTGAGGGTTATTGTGTTTATTGTTTATTCTTTTACTGCATCTTGTTTTAATTTGTATCTACGTATTTAATGCCTTTAGGGGGTTATACTAGGTGAATATTAAGATTGATGCAAATATTATTCAGTCCTTTGAGTCTTGCACTTGATCTAATCCGATTGTGTTTCATGCAGGTTTGCTTAGATTTGGTTACCTTCAAACTTATCTCATAATTTGTGGTTTTGTAGGGTAGGGGAGTGTGATACCAGGATTTATATGCATGTTTTTCCAGCTTTGGTGTAAATAGATTAAATTTATTTTCTATAGTTTTTTTATTCTGTTTGTAAAAAGGTCATTTATTTTTATTGCTTTCCATTGTGGTCCATTTTCCAGAATTTTAGTTCTTTCCATTCTGGTCATTTTCTAAAATTTTTGCATTTCGTTTTTAGTTTTTTCCATTCTGGTCATTTCCAGATTTTTTTGCAATATGTTTTCAAGTTATTTCATTCTGGTCCATTTTCCAAAATTTATTGCAGTGTCATTTCATTCATTTGCATTCTGGTCCTTATCCATAATTTTTGCACCTCCAAATTGCACCAAGTTTGTTCAATTTTCTAAATTTAAATTCAATATAAAATCAATCTAGGAGGGAGGGTACTAACGCCTACTTTACATTAATATCAAATAATGCAAATGAAGGCTAACTTACTAACTAAATAACATGTTCAAAGTCTAACCTAACATTTAGTAGAACACTCATAACGAATATAAAATGAATCTACTAACTGTAAAATGAATCTCACATTAAAGGTATGGAGTTTAAAATGAAGTGGACTATTCCACACATCTTTTCATTTTTACACCTTTAATTTGAAGATAAAATGGGCTTCTAACTGGGATTTAGGGTAAGTCATATTAATGCCAAGAACAATAAAAGGAATATTTTTTCACATGAGAAAAATCACATCCACTTTAAATATTAAGGAAATAAAGCACTAAGCATGTATGAATTAAACCATCAAGGCCCCTTGTTAACTATCACTTGTATGTTATTGATTTAATTCTAGCTTATACTATCTTTAAGGACGATTGCTTTTATACATATATGTGGAATGCTTGTGTAACAGAACCTTAGAGAAATTCATGTTTTTACTTAATTTCTTTGCAAGAGAGAGTTCTCAATTTAATACTGTGATTGTGGTGATCATTTTACAATAGGGCAAAATATTCACTCAAAGAGTCCCCCATAAGGTGCCATTAAGAGAAATGATCATATCCTTTTCTAGAGTTCTATGTTTACAGCAAGTGGTTGTCCCTTTAGGACCCATATCACCTGGAGGGTGGACACGTAGTTCCCCATCCAACAACATGTTTTATTTCAAAAAATTTCCTTTCCCATATGCTATGGTCTAGCGTTTGAATACCTAGTGCTTGACTAAATACTCACCTTCTCTAGATCCATTCAAGGCCCACCATTCTCTGGTTCAGGATAAGGTAACTCAGTTCTTACTGCAGGTGATGAGGTTTTGTCCCATAACTCCAAGGTTCAACTACCCTTGAAAATATCAGATATCTGCTAACAATTCCCCACTCTAGTTTGGATCGTGAGATACCCTCACATACCACTCACATATCAGTCTAGAGGATGTGTCACATTCCACTCCTTATCACTTGTTCAAGGCACTAGAACCTTAATCATGCCATGTTGAAATGCTTGAAAGTGACTAAATACGACTCGCGATGTTAGCTCTTCCTGCAAACATTAGCGTTGGATATTGCTTTAAAGTTTTATAAATCCACTATCTTGAAAAATTTGGTCTTGTTCATATTGTTGCTTGATTCCAAAGATTGTTCTCAAGTTTCTATGGTTAATTTATGGTTATCTTGTTTTATTTATTCTCTGGATATTATAGGCTAATTTGTCACTACGTTTTGTATTTATGTTTAATCCAAGAAGGAATGATCTGGTGTTAAAATTTTAAAACAATACCGATTCCTAAAAACTATTTTATCATCAATGTTATTCGAAAGTTTTAAACTTCTACTACCTTTTCCATAATATAGTATATATATATATATATACTTTCATTCAAAGGATTTTCACAAACCAATTAAAGCTTTGAAAAGAACTCTTAACACAAAATTATACTTGTTTAAATTTTACAAAGAAAACTCTTCAACACATGTTTATAATTATAATCTTAAAAGATATATTTATATATAAAAATGAGTAAGTCTCTTATCTAAACAAAATATCTGTTAATAATTCACAAGAATAATCTTTTCTTGAGTAAAGAGTAAAATTACACTATACTGTCCAAGATAGAATTAATTTTCTAATAAATATATTAATGGTTTATCATGAGTTATAAATAATTAAATTATAGAAGGTAGGATCATTTGTATAGTTTTATTAAATATAAAATGTTTCACTCGTTAAGGATATACCAATTAAGTTTCCTATTGCATTTTAGATTAAGGCCTTTCCCTATTTACCAAGAGACTATGGCTAAGTTCAACTTTCAAGACTTCAAGCATGCGACGACTTAACCTACACTTTAGTTTGATAATGGTTTAGCACACGAAAACATGCAATTTCAATCAAACTATGTGACATTTACTATCTTTATTAACGTGTCTAATCTCGACACTAGATCATTTGGAAATTTGTGTCCCTCTCTACGAGGAGTGCCTCTCTATGAGGAATTAATAATATTTTGTTCTATTTTTCAAGCATGATGATATTTACTCAACACAAATGAGCATGACTTCCAAAATCAAAATACCGAGGATTCCAAACATGACCTACTATTGTTTGTGCTTTAGAAATGGTGGTAGAACAGTAGAAGCAAGTTATTTTTACTTATTTCTTTTATGTTGTCTATCTAAAAATTTAATCTCCACATAAAATACTTTAAGGAGCGAGCCATGTTCAGATGTGATGATGTCGTCATCATGAAAATTACTAGCGTAAATATGGAACTACACAACTTAAAGACAAATAAAGATTTATGGTTTAACAACTTGTTTCTCTTGCTCATTTCGACGCAACAACCTCAGTGGCTTCTCTTTCTACGATATCCATTTATTTAACACTCTACAAATTTTTTATTATACAAACCATCTTACTTATATCAAAGCTAATATGTACATATTTTAATAAATAACATTTTCAAAGTTTATACTAAAACGACTCTCCAACATGGGCTAAATATACATATATTTATATTTTGAAATTTTGCCTAAAAGAACATTATGCATTAATATCAAACAACTACCAAACAGTCCATGGCCCTTTTACAAACATATATTTTCAGTATTGCAATAATGAAACTTAGTTCAAGATTTAATATGCAACACCAGCAGTTCAAACACGCGGATTCAAGTCCAACCAAAGTTCAAAGTAATTCAACTGACTTATTTTAATAATGTGCAATAATGAAAAGTAGTCATAAGTGAATACATATTATTGTTTGCTTTCAAAAGAACAATGACTCTCATGCTATGAGAATACTTTGCACAAGATACTAGTTATGGAGTTACAGACAAAAGAGCAGTTTGCCCAATCTATTAAATTATCAATAAACCATTCCATTATACATTATTAGAGACATCAAATGTTCACAAATGCTTATAATAAGGACCGTCTTTTAGACTGGTATATCAAGACTCATCAAGAAACTGAAACCATAAGTGTTTCTTTTAAAGGTATAATATACGGTTTTACAATAAAATCAACAAATTTCCTTTTCTACACTTAACATTACGGGCTTACAAAACTACCGTGATCCCTTTTAGGAATTCTTTGTAACAAAGTTTCATATCCAACACATATGCAAATAGTGTTAGAGCCAAATCATGTCTATTAAGCCTTTCAATGCATTTCAACATGATAATAATCATTCCAACAAGTTTATAAATAGGTAGACGACTCTTGCAGGGATGACGAATTGTATATTACTCTAGTATTCAGCTTACTATTACCACTGTGGTTCACATTCTAAAGTGGAGTGTGAACTAATTATGGTCTTCTATGCAACATTACAGTCCTTGAAGAAATGGAAGAGTCTACTTATTACCAATAGAATAACCGACAAGGCTTTATTTGGTATAAGAGGAAATGACCAAGCAACCTATGCATGGGGAATCATAGCGAACTTCTAATTCATGAATGTAGAATAAACTAGAATTCAAACAGCTAATGTATTACACATCCAAGCACATACATCCTTTAGATTTGTCTACTATACTCTATTTTTTTTAGACCTTCCAACTCCAAGTAACACCAATAAAATTAAATTTTCAAAGGAAATTCTCAGGATAAAATAAATGCATTCTTTATAAGTTCCAAAAATAAAACTTCACAGAGGAAAAATCATTATAAACAACCAAAGTACTTTGTGTATACAAAGCCTCATAAGAATATTATGCCAATACCTGACCTAGTATACGCGTGACTCCTTCCATAAATATTTGTCCACCAAACAAGAAGATAAATATGATGCTATCTTTTTAATTTTCAATCGATTTTATATACAGAAGGAGATAAATTACGGTTAACACCTATATGGACCATGCCGACATTCCGAATCCTATCTAGACAAGTGATTCTCTAAGTGCATGGATGGAGTAATATATATATATATATATATATATATATATATATATATATATATATATATATATTAACTTTTCTTTATTATATATTTTTATTTGTTGGTATGCAATTGAAAAATTATACTCGTGAGTAAATAATGGAGGAGAAAATGAGCGAAAATGAAGTAGGTGCAGCAGACGAAAAGGTAGCAGGAGCAATAGCGAATGAAAAGGAAGCAAGACCAACAATGAACAAAAATAAGAACCCCAACACCAGCGAACCTAGAGGAGGTAGCAAAGAGAATCCCGACCACATTAGCGAGGGCACAAACAATCGTGGTACAAGTAGGGAGTTGTTGAATAACTCAAGTAAGGATAGGTCACGCCACAGTATAGAAAGCAGATTCCATATTACTCATACCACCCAGATCAACTGGGAAGACATCTACGCAGTCCAAGCGGAGGATCCAGGACTGATAAATTTGACCACCACAGGATCCCGATACTAGCAATTGAAATTTGACCCAGAACTATAGACCTATGGGTCTGGAAGAGGGAGCCTTGGGAGCGGTAGGCAGACTGCCAAACCCCTCCTGATCTTATGCAAATATAGTAAACCAAAACCCTAATTTGAAGATAGGGCCAAAGATTGAGTTGCTCCCTTCCAATAACAACCTTGAGATCCCTTACAAAATCATGTCCAACATGAACGATCAAAACTCCAACTCGTCGATCGACAAATTCCTTGGATCCCAACCTAACATGGAGTCCATCTACAAATAGGCCAACACCTCCTAGTGCCCGGTCAGATCCATGGAGGTAGTAGCCCTTCCTAGAGGAATTTTCATAATCCAACTGAACAACCCTGTAGATTCTCAAAGTATTATCATTGACAGGCCTTGGTTCTTTGGTAGGAAAGGCCTCTTCCTTCAAAAATGGGGGGTGCATTTTGACCCTATTGTTGGGGTAAAAACACTGGTTAAATATGGTCTTATTTCTGTCACAGCCCTCTCATTTGAATTGTCAAACCAAGGAACTCGTACGCTTGCAAAGTACCACGTTAAAGGTTAATTACAAAACCATTCTAAGATGAGTCCACTAAGCCTATATTTGGGAGGAGTGTTTGTGAAATATTATTGATTCATCCACATCAATTAAATCATGCATAATAAAAAGTACGAGAAAATAAATCACACCACACCATGCTTGGAAAATAAAGAAAAACAGTAAAACACACTTGCAAAAATAAAAGATACAACATGCTGAAATAAATGATCTAATATAGAAAGCAATAGAAAGAATTAGGAGGAATACTAGCTTGGAGTGGGCCCAGGCTCCAACAACTTTCACCCAGCTAGTTACAAAGATAAAACACGAATGAAAGAACTCTTATACTTTTATTAATATTGCAGTGCAATGCTAAATTCTTACATACATCACCACTCTTAGAAATTTGTCCTTCTCAGAGAAGTTTGTGTGTTTATATAATACACACAAAGCTTTTGGTATAATGTTTTACAACAGAAGACCTAGTTACAATCTAAACTAAGATAGTTTAGTTGCTGTAACAGGCATATGATAAAAATAGTCAACATCTTTCATCTTTTTATGGGGATAGAAGATTTTCGAGTTCGATCTCTATGTTGCCCATGTTCTACTTTGTAAAGTGGTTATGTGTTTCTTCCAATACAGTTAGGATAGCTCATACATTCGATAGTCTTCCAAGGATAGCCTGCGTGACATGGAGTCAAAGGTTTACCACAATCAATAGGGCCTCCTTCAGCCACAAAGTCAAGGTGCCTACTTGAAGAGTAATACACCTTTGATGTATCACATCAAGGTGCCTACCTGAGGATCAAGGCACCTACTTGAAATATGGCATCAAGGTTCCTACTTGAGGAGGAAGGCACCCTTGTCCAAGGTATCTACTTGTAGAGTAAGGCACCTTTGACCAAGGCACCTACTTGTAGAGTAAGGTGCCTTTGACCAAGGCACCTACTTGTAGAGTAAGGCACCTTTGACCAAGGTGCCTACTTGTAAAGTAAGTCACTCTTGAAGATCAAGGCATCTTCGGTCAAGGTACCTACCTAAAGATCAAGGTGCATTCCCATATATGCCTTAGACTCATTGAAGCAGAAGCATGCCAGGTCCACATAAGACCTCAACTAATCAAAAGACAATAAAATCGGAAAATAACTATACAAAACACACTTCACACACAAATTAGATAATACACACAATTTTATTAAATATATACATAATAATTCATAAAAAGATACAACTCTTATAATATTGCTGCATAAAAACCGTTAGAACTCATACAAAAATATGAGCATTTCTAATGCTCATCATCCACCCATGCCTAAAATTTGCCACACCCTCGTGGCACCTGAAGCTGGTAGTCAATCCCTTCTAGTAGGTCGTATCCTTCTATATTATTTTATTATTGGTGACCTTGGCCTTCCCTTCATTTTGGGGTTTTTGTTTTGCTGAGGGGCATTGGTCTACTGTGGGACGTCTTTTGGCTGCACTGGATTCTGGCTGTGTTGGCTTCTAGTTGCGTTGGGATGGCTTTCAAATTTCAACTACACTAGCTTCCAGTTGCGCTGGTTGTGCCTTCATGTTCTGCTTGACCCATCACCTATGATGGGCAACATAGCCACGATTGTTTCTCCCTTTTGGAATACAACTTTTGCTTCCTAAAAAATATCGGTATGCTGAGGTCGTAACTCTCCGAATGGGATATCAGAGTTGTCCCTCTGGCCATCCTATCCTTGAATAGTCAAGCCTCTTCAGGGGTGAGGCCAACATTTTATTTAATGATCATGGCTGCGTCTGCTTTTGGCCCAAATATCCCCTGTCTCTCCATATATTTTTGTATTTTGGATGATCGTCCCTATGATGAACCGTATATCCACCAGAACTGGTCTTCCATAGCAAGATCAACACAAATGCTAGGCCCTCTTTCAGACTTTTTTATGGCTTTTCTAGCTGCCTTTACCACCTCGAATTCTTTGTGACTTCTCCTTCCACTAAAAAAAGCTCTTCATATCTTTCGTCCATTCTTTGTTTGACTGGATGGTTGGTTATGCAAATGTAACCTTGGACTTGCTCTTGGCCCTCTTCTATGATGTTACCTTGTTCCTTCATAGTCATCCTATCAGAAGCAAATGAACTCTACCCTACATCTCTATCTTCGTGTTTGGCATCAGACTTTAATGGCCCAAATGAAACTACCCTTTCTAGAGAGGTTGGAGAGTTCATGGGTACTTCAATTGCCTAATCTATTTGGGTGCAGACATCTACTCATTCTAATACTCTGGTCTATAGCTGTTGATTTTATGCCTTGAAATACTAAACCATTTGTTGCAGCTGAGCTACGGTGGCCTCATACCTCTTCATTTTCCCTACAGTCATTTTCTAAAATCTGTCAAAAAGTGTATGTGCTTCAAAAAACTCACTTTTCCAAGTGAGGCCTTATTACAACACTGAGTGGAGTTGCCTTCATAGGTCTACCGAAGGTTGCAAGTCTGGTGGACTTTGAGTGGCCAAAGTCTATAATTTTTGGGCTAAAAAACCGATCTTTGTATCCTCCTCTTCTTCCTTGCTTAAAAACATTAACCATTGTAGGTGCTTCCTACCGCTTATGCACTCTATACGGTGAGCCATTGATTTAGGGCTAGAAGAATCCAACCTGTCCTCTGTATAATCGAGCATAGAAATTTACCCTTAAACTGTAGCATCTTGGGAGGTTTGGGTCCATTCTTATTCTTCTTCGACTATCCCCTGTAATTTGTCTTCCTGCTCTATTTTGGTAGCAGACTGTGTTTGCACACCAGAATATTTGATCCTCTCTACTAGTAGGTTCTCCATATTTTCCTCAACATAGTTATTCAGGGTTGTAATTAGCTTGTGATGGGCCAGGGTAGAGACTGCCCCTCCCTGGTATCAGTGAGCCTCATCCTTCAGAGTGCTTGTCAGGTAGAAGGACATATTAATATTTCACCCATGCACCAAGTGATTCAAAAATTACATGTGGTTCACATTCATGTAGAAGTATTTCCCCATGAATGTGAAGAACCTCACTACCTTATTGAAGAGTTTTTGCAAGTGCTTTGTAAGTCTTTATTTTTGTAGCCCTACAAAGTCAAGTTGGATGTTCCTCTTCCCTAGTAGTAGATCTACGTATTGACCTAGCACACCCTCATTATAAGTGCATTCTCTAGTGAGGGGGAGGTTGGTAACAATTGAGATGTACTCTAGCATGACTGGGATTTCCAATCCACGTAGCTAAGCAACCTCTCCTATCACAGCAACATCAAACTCCTTTGATACTTCAAGGTCCTGATTTTTGCTGAAAAGGAGGTAGTAATTTGTCCACCCGACCGCCTCAAACCGATCCCGAACTTCACCACAAATTCCCTCAATACTATTGGGCTCACTTTTCTTCTGCGCATGGTTCTTCGATCGGTCTCACATTATGAATTCTTGGCTTCTTTTTCTCATGATTGGTTTGATACCCTACTCTCATAGGAAGGCACCTTCTTATAGATCAAGGCACCTACCCAATGAATTAATTTTGTGTTGGGGTTGATAGGGTACACCACCCGAATTGATTTTTGGCATGACGTATTGGACATGGAGGAAAAATATGATTCTTGTGATGACATTATTTTAAGAGAAGTATTTAATCATGAAATATTATGTAAATATTTAACAAAAATCATGTGCATACTTGATTGGTTGTTCATGTATTGTGGAGCATGCCAATTTGGTAATCTATGATATGGGTTATGGCGTATTCCCCATGTGCTAATTACGTTACCTTGGATACTGCAACTCTTGCTCGCTCAAGGTCCCATTTTGAAAATACAAAGATCCGATTGGTTCAGGTAATAGAATGCATATATCCTTTGCTGGTTTGGCTTTAGGATGTGCATAAATCCTTTCTAATCAATCTTTGATATATTTTGGTAACTTCATATTTCCATCATGTGTAATGATGATGTTGGCTTTGGTTGCTACCTCATGTCATCAAATTATGCAGGTGCTTCGATTGTATCAATATGCCTGTATGATATTGAGGCACCTACTTGTATATCAAGGCGCCTTTGATGCATGCCATCAAGGCACCTACTTGTAGAGTAAGGCACCCTTGACCAAGATGCCTACTTGAAGAGTAAGGCACCTTTGACCAAGGTGTCTACTTGTAGAGTAAGGCACCCTTGACCAAGGCATCTTCTTGTAGAGTAAGGCACCTTTGACCAAGGCGCCTACTTTTAGACTAAGGCACCCTTGACCAAGACGACTACTTGAAGATTAAGGTGCCTTCAACCAAGGTGCCTACTTGTAGAGTAAGATGCCTACTTGTAGAGTAAGGCACCCTTGATCAAGGCATTTTTTTTTATGTGATCAAGGCGCCTCTTCTGTATGGCGTCAAGGTGCCTCAAAACTTATTCATTTTTTTTTATGACCAAGGCACCTCTTCTGTATGGCATCAAGATGCCTCATCATTTATTCAAATTTTTTTGAAACTTTTCAACATAAGTCAAGAACCCTCACTGATGGACATTAAGGCGCCTACTTGTAGAGTAAGGCGCTCCTGACCCAGATGCCTACTTGAAGATCAAGGTACCCTTGTCAAGGTGCCTACTTGAAGATCAAGGTGCCCTCCGTCAAGGTGCCTACTTGAAGATCAAGGCACCCTCTGTCAAGGTGCCTACTTGAAGATCAAGGCACCCTCCGTCAAGGTGCCTACTTGAAGATCAAGGCGCCCTTGTCAAGGTGCCTACTTGAAGATCAAGGTGCCCTCCATAAAGATGCCTACTTGAACATCAAGGCACCCTCCGTCAAGGTGCCTACTTGAAGATTAAGGTGCCCTTGTCAAGGTGACTACTTGAAGATCAAGGCGTCTTTCTTGGACATCAAGACGCTTTCCTAGTGTTGAAAAGTCAGCAATAGTTGACGTGTTCGCTGGTGTAGGGTTGATAAGGTCCTCCAAAAATTTTCTCATACCGCATCTGCATCTACTTCGTCCAAGCACAGAGATGAGTATATTTTTCTTTATAGGGAATTAAACTATTTTAAGTGGACAACTCTGCATCCACTATATTTCTAAGAAGTTGGGATATTTTTAATTGTATGGGGTCTCCCCCATGCCTATTTTGGACTCCATCATTAATTTTTTGGACATGTGATATGGACGAAGTCGATGATTGTTAACTATCAATATGGTGTTGCTGTTGTCAATTATCTTGATATGCACAACACCATTTTTTATTAGCTCTACCACCTCGTATGGTCCCATCCACCTCTGCATCAGCTTACCCTTCCATTCTTGAAATCTTGAATCGTATAGTAATACCTAGTCTCCTTCCTTAAATTTCGTTAACTTAATGTGTGCCATTGTTTACTTTACCTTTGGATGATTTTTGTCTTTTGTAGGACATCCAATCGATATTTGTACAGTTGATTTAGCTATTGAATCCTCTCCCTTTGTGCATTGTCTAGGCTCAGGTTCAATTCCACTATAGTTCTAAGAGTTTTGATTTCAAAATTGATGGGTATCATCACACTCTTCCTGTATATTAGTTGGAACATAGTAAAACCTATGGTTGTTTTCCATGTCGTTCTATATGCCCATACTGCCTCCGATAGTCTTGTAGCTCAATCTTTCCTATGCTATTGCATAATTTTTGTAAGGATGTTCTCCAACTCCCTATTGGTTAATTATACCTATCTATTTGCCTGTGGATGGTAGGGGGTGGTTTTGTTGTGTCGAATCCTATATTACTACATTAGCTCCTAAATTAACCTAGAGGTAAACTGAGGCCCTTGATCCGTTGTAATTTATCTGGGTACCCCAGACCTCATGAAAATTTAAGCAAATAGGAATTATACCACCATTCCTTATTTGGAACCCCTCAGTGCCTGCACTTCGACCCATTCGGTTATGTAGTTAGTGTAGACTAGAATGTATCTCTTTTTGGCCTAAGGTGGGTTAAGTAGCCCCACAAAGTCCATTCTCCATTTGTTGAAGGGTTCTATGTGTACATGCGGTTGGAGAGGTATTTCATCCCTAGGGGTTGGTCTGCCCATCATTTGGCACTCGTCACATTGACTGGCATATTTGGTTGCATCTTTGAATAGTGTAGGCCAATAATACCTAGTTTGTAGGACTTTATACACAGTCCTCCTACCTACAAAATGTCCTATGCATGGCTCATTTTGGTAAGCTTTGAGAACATCCAAAAATTTGTGCTCATCTACGCACCTCCTCATGACTTGATTAGGCCCTATTTTAAATAGGAGATCGTCAATCCATGAAAAATATGTGATATTTTCTATCACCATCTACTTCTCACAGGGTGAGAGAGTAGGGGATGTTCTACCGGAGGCCAAGTAATTGGCTATGTTTGCGTACCATGGTATCTACTCACTGATGATGAAAAGATGCTCATCCAGGAACTGGTCTTCTACGACTATGTGATCTGATGGTATCAGTCTAGATAAGAAGTTTTCTACTATGTTGTCTTTCTCGGGTTTATCCATGATGGTGATATCAAACTCCTATAGGAGTAAGAGACATCTAATGATTTTTTTTCGAATTGCAGGTTTTCTCATTAAATATCGAATAGCTGCATGGTCCTTATGGACAAACACTTTATAACCCATAATGTAGTGGAAAAACTTGATGGGATGCACGATGACAAGGAATTATTTCTTCATAATCGTGTACTTAAGCTTAGCTCCAGTTAGATTATTACTGACATAGTATATGGCATAGAACTCTTTGCCATCCTTCTATTCTAGGACTCCTCCAATTGTGTTGTTGGATGCATAAAAATAATATGGAATGGGAAAACCCAATTTGGGCCTTGTAGGACTAAGGTAGTAATCAAAATTTCTTTCAATTTTTGAAAGGCTCATTCAAAGTCTTCTATCCAGAGGAATACCACATCCTTGGAGAGCAGTGTGTGTAGGGGTTTAGCAATTTTTTTGAAGTCGATGATGAATCACATGTAGTATCCAACAGAGCCAAGAAAACTCCTCACGTCTCTCTACATCTTAGGACTAGGTAGATCCTTAATGACTTCAATTTTCTTTTTGTCCACCTTAATCCCTTCGGATGAAATGTGGTATCCCAACACTATTCCTTCATGCCTCATCATGAAGCATTTTTCATTGCTAAGGGACAAATTATTTTCTTCGCATCGCTGGAGTGCTCATTCCAAATTGGTCATTGCTTCATCGAAGGTCTCACCATAAATGGTGAAATTATCCATGTAAACCTCCACTGCTTCCCCCATCATGTTTGAGAAGATGCTCAACACTACCCTCTAAAAAGTGGCTAGTGCATTGCACAATATGAAGGGCAGGACTCTGTATGTCCCCCATGAGCACGTAAACATTATTTTGTCCTGGTTCTCTTCTCCAATCTGGATTTGGTTATATCCGCTAAATTCATCCAGAAAGGCGAAGTACTTCCTTCCTAACAGTGTATCCAAAACTTGATCTATGAAAGGTAGTGGAAAATGATCCTTCTTGGTTGCCTTGTTCAATGATTTGTAGTTGACATAGATATTCCATTTCCTATTTTTCTTAGGAACCACCACTAGTGGTAACACCCATTCACTGTCATATATGGGATAGATAAATCCTACGAACAAGAGTTTTTGCAACTCTGATTTGATGATCTCTTTCATGGCAGGATTCATCCTCCTTTGTGGCTATCTGATTAGAGTTACCTACTTTTCGAGATAAATTTGATGGGTGCAAATATTTGGGTTGATTCCTTTCATGTCTGGTAGTCCCAGGAAAAAGCTTGTTGATGCTTGGTCAAAACCTCTTTTAATTCAGTTAGCTGTGTGGGTGTCAACTCATTACTGACATTTAATGTCCTACAAAGTTCTATTTTGATCTACCTTGTGTGGTGATCTTGGGTGTTGACCAATAGTGATTCAAGAATAATGGGAGAGGACTCTTCATGGAGGAAAATCGTAATAATGCCATCTTCATCAGCTTATTCCTCTAATTCCTTCAGCACCATCATCAACTGTAGCATTGACATCGATCCTTCATCTTGGTTGTCCCACATGGGCTCTCCCAATGTGTCTACGAACTGTGTAGGGGGAGAGATTATCAATCTTTTGATATTTTAACCATTTGAAATGGTCATTTATCCATCATGGTAGCTGATGTAGGCATCAACTGTTGCTAGCCATGGCCTCTCTAGGATGAGTGGATAGCTGCCCAATCCTGATTTGGACTGCAAAACCAAGAAATCTGTTGGGCACTCCCATGCATCCATTATCACAATGATATCTTCTAGCATCCCTTTTGGTACTACAGTCGACCTGTCGGCTAGCTGTAGTACTGTCTTGGTGGGCTTTAAATCTAAGCCTCAACTTTCGCATAGTTTCCTTTGACATAACATTGATGGCTGCACCCAAATCAACCAGAGTGTTAGCCAAAAAGTGACCACCTATTTTTATAGTTAAAATCAGATTACCTAGATCTGCATATTTAGGGTGGCATATATTTCTCATCATCAAATCGATCAACTTCCCTACTACATTGATGATCTAGGCTATCTTTCATCCTAGTCTCCTCATAAAAAGTTCCTTGATTGCTTTGGTGTAAATATGAACATCTCTAATAGCTTGAAAGAGTGGGATTGTAACTATTAAATTCCTCAAGCTTGAAAGGATATCAAACTCAGGTTGTACCAACTTCTTCTACTCTTGTAACCTCTTGGAAAAAGGAGCTTCTATTTTCTCAACACATGTTATTCTTCAACCTCCTCTACGAGAGGTATTTCTCCTACGTTCTCCTCCTCTTCTATCAGGGGAGGAATTTCTACTCCTACTTGCCTACTTGATCTAAGCTGGATTGGATTACAACTAATATTATACATTGGATACATCTCTCCTTCCAGTTGGTACACGAGCTGGTTTACCTTGTTATTTGGATTGATCATTGACTGTGCTAGTAGTTGTGCAGGTCTCACTATAGGGAGAGCTGACAAGCTTTGCTACAGTGGAGCCTACACTACATTTTGTGGAGTTGTGTTCCATGAACCATGGTTTCTCCATTGTTGCCCGGATTGCTGGTATGACATCCATGGGTGCTATTTAGAAAATAAGGCCCTTGGAGGTGTGTTCATCCATGGTGGTGGTTCCCACCATCCCATATTGAAGAACACAAGCTTATACTGAGAGGGGGGGTGAACAATATAAGACCTCTTTTTACTTTTTCCTTTATACTTCAAAATAGTAAAGCAATATACCCAAAGCAATGCACAATATCATCCATAAAGTGACACCAATTTTAATGTGGTTCACCTAGAATGGTTGGGCTACGTCCACAAAACTTTTCTCTAAAAGTTATCTCAAATATCTTTGGGAATCCTTCCCAATTACAATGTTTATGAGCCTCGGCCCAAAGGAGATACCTTCCCCCAATAAGAATTTATGAGCCTCTGCTCAAAGGAGATACCTTCCCCCAATCAAAATTTATGAGCCTCTGCTCAAAGGAGATACCTTCCCCCAATCAGAATTTATGAGCCTCTGCTCAAAGGAGATACCTTCCCCTCTACTCGGAAATGATCCCTCGGAAGATCAACCGCCTCTATCTCTTGCCAGCACGTGGAACTCCTTTCCACCGAAGACCTCCTATCCTTAATTCTTAGCCTAAGAGACCTCTGTCTTCTATGATCACGTCCACAACGACTCAACAACTTGTACCAAACACAATCAGTCGGTCTAGTACAAGTCTTCCTCTGTCTGTCAGATCTGTCCAACTCTTGAACAAATCAATCCTCTGCATACAAGCCTTCTCAAAGACTTGCCAAATATGTCCTCAAGTTCTTCTCATAGAACCAATGCACCTCTGTCCTCAATTTCTCTGATAGAACTATCAAACTCGACTCACAAGTCCTCTGCTAGGACCTGTCCAAATTTGCTCACAAGTCCCCACCGGAACTCGTCCAAAAACCGCTCACAAGTCCCCACCGAAACCTCGTCCAAAAACTGCTCACAAGTCCCCATCGGAACCTCGTCCAAAAGCCGCTCACAAGTCCCCACTCGGAACCTATCCAAAAACCGCTCACAAGTCCCCACTAGAACTCGTCCAAAAACTCAAGCAAGCTCACCAAGAAAAACTTTCTTAGTAGGAAATCACAAAGTGAATTGTTAGAGACCCAATGTGATTTGTCAAACTCATAGAAGCATAAAGAGAATTTTTAGAGACTCAATATGTTCTATACTCAAATCCCAATCTCAAAACTCAACTCAAATAAACTCAGCTCAATCTCAATCTCAAATCTCAAAACTCAACTCAATATCTGAAATGGATAGGATAGAATGTTTTCTTTCAAGAACATGAAACCCCAACAATTGCAAACTATGCAAAGAATCACATAACAATGATACTCACGTTCTTTTCACCATCAATTAGGGTTTCAAAAACAATGCTCATCAAACAAGGTTTAGTCAACCAACACTATTCAACTCAACATCAACCTTGAAGCATTCAACCAATCATCGCAAGAAAAGGAAACAAGTAGAAATCCTTTTCCCTCCAAAGATATTTGAACAAAACAGCCACCAACACAATATCACCAAATGCAAAGAATAACTTGCTCAAATCAACTCAATGGAGTAAGCCCAATATCATGAATCAAGTAAAGCAATAACTTGATCAAACAACCTCTATGGAAGCAACTCAACCATCAAACTCAAAACAACCAACCAAGGGTTCCACCAACTCAATGCAAGTAGCTAGACTCACAAATATAAACCCTAGTGCACAAAGCTTCCACTATCTCAAACCGGAAATTATGCATTCACCAAAAACTCTCCTTAAGGATAACAATGCATAAGTAGTCTTCAACAAACCAGAAAATAGGATTTACACCTAGCCAAAGGATACCTGGTAGAATACCTTTTCACTCCAACCTTATTTCATAAAACATACACCAATCATACTCATAAGAAGAATGTGCCCATACCTTATTGGAGTAGAAGATAATTGAACCTTCAAAGCTGTCACCACACACAACTCTCAAACTTCCAACCAAGTTAGGGTTAGAATAAAAAGAAATGAGCAATAATATAAACTTCCTTTATTACAACTTTTAGCTCCACTTATTTAAACACAACCACCATAACATGCCAATAAATCAACAATCACAGACTCACACCTTATACCTCTATTTTTAATTTTAGCATAGCAAAGAATAATCTTAAAAATACATCCAAAGAAATATGCCCTTATTTCTCCTAAGCTTTTATTCAATGCTAATCATAAAAGCCAAAACTCATAAAATTTAATCACACCTTATAAATCGCTGTCCAATAAACTTCGAATTTCACGGCATAAAGACGTTTTAATAAAAACACGTGTTACTCTAGCAAAGCACCCCCGCGAGACTCGAAACGACGACCTCCGCCAACGCAGCGCCCAACAGCAGCCTTCGCTGCCACTAGCCCATGCGGGCTACGAAGTTCATAAGTGAACTTCCCTCCACTTCACCCTAAAAAAAACTCCCGAAGACTTTTCAACCGCACGTGCTTCTAAGTCTTCCTTCGATCGCAACGAATACAGAGCACAAACACCGCAAATTGCATTCGGGGAATTTTTGAATTAATTAGCCTTCCAACCTTAGGATTTGGAGAATAAATAGTCTCTTCAAAGACACCTTGACGTCGGCGAAAATAAAGACCATTTCGAAATTAATCAAAAGTCTTTTCAAAAAGGGTTTAAAAACCCTTAAATAATTTTAATAAATTAAGAATAAAAAAAGGTTTAAAAACCTTTAAGTATTTTTAATAAATTAAAAATAATTTCTCCCTTAATTAATTAAAAACTTGAAGGGTTTTAAATAATAATTAAATAAATAATAAAGAGAACCTCCATTGGTTTTAATAAAAACCATTTAACTTGGTTTTAATAAAAACCCTATCCAACTTGGTTTTAATAAAAACCGGTTTAGTTTTAATGAAAAACCCTTGCCAATGGAATCTCTCCGGATTATCTTAAAAATATTCTCTTGGAATCTTCCACCTTTGAAGCCAACACATCCTCTTAACATTAATGCCATTTCCTTTTGACATCAATGACAACTCATAGACAAGAAGCTAGGATCTCAAACCCAAAATTGCCAACAATCTCCCTCTTTGTCATTGATGGTAAACCATGCTTCTCAACAACACAGAAGCTCAACATAAATAGCTCCCCTGTCTTGAGGCTTTCCTCTTCACTTTGAAGCTCTCCCCTTTACTCATATCTCTCCCCCTTTGTCATCAATGGCAAAGGGTCACCTTTGGGGCTCGGGACTAAGAATGAGCCTCTTAGCTTAGTCCCTCCCCCACCTCCTGATGAGGTGATTAATTCTTGGGTGGGAGTAAAACTCCCATTAGGCACCGATCATCATCGGCGTATATAACTTCCTTGCCGGGCCTTCTCTTGAACTCTTTGTCCATATTCCCTGTTCTCATCCATTGTTCTTGTTCTTGTTCTCATCCTCTGTTCTTATCCATGCCTTGATCCTTGGACCCGATCATGCCATTGTTTCTGTTCTTGTATTATGGAATTTCAGCTCTACACTTGTCCGATTGTGTGACCTTCATTGTTGCACTTGAAACACTTGACGATGTTGTTTCTCCGAGGTAAACCTGATCTTTGAATCCACCGGTTCGACCAAACTCGTTATGACCAAACCCGTTACGGCCAAACCTGTTCTGACCAAACTTGTTCTGGCCAAACCTGTTCTGACCAAACCTGTTCTTGTTATTTTCCTTGCAATAAACTGCCTTGTGCCCAAACTGTTGACAAGAGTAGCAATACCCTTGAAAGTAACTAGCACTTTTGAAACTGTCATTTACCTCCTTCACTTGAGCCATGCAATGTGAAGCCATGTGACCAAACCTGTGACAAGCAAAACATATGCCTTGAAACTTTCCTTTAATTGACCTCTTAGGTTCTGAAAACTTCTTCTCATTTTGAATTCTGTTTTCTATTTCTGTGCATCTATCATTCAAGGACTCCTTTTCTGAAATACTTTCCTCATCGGAACTCTCTTCCTTTTGGAGTCTCTTACTAGACTCTCCAACTTGTTCCTTGTGTGGCTTAACAAAACCAAGGCCTGTTTTAACTGTTGTCTTTCTTTGACATTTGATGAGTGACTTAACCTTTTTGGAGCTATCTTGGAACCTGTAAAGCTTATCCTTGTACTCTTTAGTTTCCTCTTTCAAAGAGGCCATTTTATGTTCTAACTCACTATACTCAAGAACCTTAGACTCTAACTCATCCTTGAGTTCTTGTGTCTTAGCTATAGAGAAGTCAAGACTTTCTATAAGATCATCTCTCTCCATACAACATTCATCTAACTTATCCTTGAGTCTAGCATTCTTCTTTCTTTCCTTTTTCAAAGCACTAAGAGCACTAATAAGTTCACCTTCAAGATCTACTTCACCTTCCTCTATATCTTCCTCTATTTGTTTGCTTTTTGAATCATCAAGGCCTTTTTCAGATTTCTTATCACTAGAGATGCTACCCTTTTCAAAAACCATACATGCATCTTCCTTATAGTTTTCTGAAGCATCCTCATACATACTAGAAACCAAATCATTATTTGTGCAATCATTCTCAAGGTGACCAAAATTTCCACATCTAAGACATTTCATGATAATGAATCTATGTTTCGGTTCTTCCTCTTTTTCTGATATGAACAACATCTCATTTTCATTATCACTTGAAGAAATTTCACTATCACTACTAGAACACTTACTTGCTTTGTCTAGGTAGAAACTCTTCTTGTGCTTGTGAGAATACCTCTTTCCTTGATTGCTATGCTTATCTTTGTTTTTCCTGTGATGCTTGTGCTTTTCAAATCCTTGCTCTTAGAATCCTGTTTATCTTCATCACTTTCATTCTTGAGAATAGTACGATCGATAGCATAATGACCAAACTTTCCACAATTGAAACATCTTACATTTTTCATACTTTTGTGCTTTCTAGAGAACTTGCCTTTCTTGTTGTAATATGTCTCTTCATCATTAGAAGACTCATCACTATCTTGAAGCAGTTACCCTTGGATTTATTGGTAGCCTTGAAAGCTACCTCTTTCTTGACATCAACCTTCACTTGAGTTCTCAACTCAAATGTTGCAAGTATACTATGGAGCTCATCCTTTTTCAACTTATCCAAATCTTTAGCTTCCTCAATAGCAGAAATATTTTCACTAAATCTATTAGGAAGAGATCTTAAAATATTATCACAAACATCATTTTCAACAAGCTCAAGACCTAAGTCTTTCATGGAGTTAACAACCTCATCCATACGAAGCATGTAGTCACTAATATTTTCATCATCATTCATCTTGAGTTGTTCAAACATACCTTTGAAGTGTCTCAACTTGGCATTTCTGACATTTGTATCACCTGTATGAACCACTTTCAACTATTTCCACATTTCACTAGCTGTCTTACAGTGAATCACTTTGGTGAGATCTGCTTTCTGTAAGCCTTTCAGGATTGCATTCATTGCTTTTGAATTGTTGTGATATAGGAACCTTTATTCTTTAGTATTAGGACCATGTTCAGGAATAGTGTACTCATCTTCAATCACTTCCCAAACCTCATTTCCAAGTGCCATTAGATGAACCTTCATCCTTGCACTCCAAAGACCAAAATCCGACCCTTCAAGAATAGGTGCTGCATTGCCACTTGAATGATCCATTGTGTTCTTTACTAGCTTTTCCTTCAAGTTGTTAAACTTTCCGAAGGCACCCGCTATGATACCAATTGAAGAACACAAGCTTATACTGAGAGGGGGGTGAACAGTATAAGACCTCTTTTTACTTTTTCCTTTATACTTCAAAACAATAAAGCAATATACCCAAAGCAATATCAAAGCAATGCACAATATCATCCACAAAGTGACACCAATTTTAACGTGGTTCACCCGAATGGTCGGGCTACGTCCACAAAACTTTTCTCTAAAAGTTATCTCAAAGTTCTTTGGGAATCCTTCCTAATTACAATGTTTATGAGCCTCGGCCCAAAGGAGATACCTTCCCCCAATCAGAATTTATGAGCCTCTGCTCAAAGGAGATACCTTCCCCCAATCAAAATTTATGAGCCTCTGCTCAAAGGAGATACCTTCCCATATGCTCTGGAAATGATCCCTTAGAAGATCAACTGCCTCTACCTCTTGCCAGCACGTGGAACTCCTTTCCACCGAAGACCTCCTGTCCTCAATGCTTAGCCTAAGAGACCTCTGCCTTCTATGATCACGTCCATAGTAGCTCGAAGCAACTCTGTACCAAACACGATCGGTCAGTCTAGTACAAGTCTTCCTCTATCTCAGTCAGATCTGTCCAACTCTTGAACAAATCAATCCTCTGCATACAAGCCTTCTCAAAGACTTGCCAAATCTGTCCTCAAGTTCTTCTCATAGAACCAATGCACCTCTGTCCTCAATTTCTCTGATAGAACTATCAAACTCGGCTCACAAGTCCTCTGCTAGGACCTCGTCCAAATTTGCTCACAAGTCCCCATCGGAACTCGTCCAAAAAGCTGCTCACAAGTCCCCACCGGAACTCTGTCCAAAACCGCTCACAAGTCCCCACCGGAACTCTGTCCAAAAGCCGCTCACAAGTCCCCACTAGAACTCGTCCAAGAACTGCTCACAAGTCCCCACTGGAACTTGTCCAAAAACTCAACAAGCTCACCAAGAAAAACTTTCTTAGTAGGAAATCACAAAGTGAATTGTTAGAGACCCAATGTGATTTGTCAAACTCATAGAAGCATAAAGAGAATTGTTAGAGACTCAATATGTTCTATACTCAAATCCCAATCTCAAAACTCAACTCAAATCAACTCAGCTCAGTCTCAATCTCAAATCTCAAAACTCAACTCAATATCTGAAATGGATAGGATAGAATGTTTTCTTTCAAGAACATGAAACCCCAACAATTGCCAACTATGCAAAGAATCACATAACAATGATACTCATGTTCTTTTCACCATCAATTAGGGTTTCAACAACAATGCTCATCAAACAAGGTTTAGTCAACCAACACTATTCAACTCAACATCAACCTTGAAGCATTCAACCAATCATCACAAGAAAAGGAAACAAGTAGAAATCCTTTTCCCTCCAAAGATATTTGAACAAAACAGCCACCAACACAATATCACCAAATGCAAAGAATAACTTGCTCAAATCAACTCAATGGAGTAAGCCCAATATCATGAATCAAGTAAAGCAATAACTTGATCAAACAACCTCTATGGAAGCAACTCAACCATCAAACTCAAAACAACCAACCAAGGGTTCCACCAACTCAATGCAAGTAGCTAGACTCACAAATATAAACCCTAGTGCACAAAGCTTCCACTATCTCAAACCAGAGATTATGCATTCACCAAAAACTCTCCTTAAGGATAACAATGCATAAGTAGTCTTCAACAAACCAGAAAATAGATTTACACCTAGCCAAAGGATACCTGGTAGAATACCTTTTCACTCCAACCTTATTTCATAAAACATACACCAATCATACTCATAAGAAGAATGTGCCCATACCTTATTGGAGTAGAAGATAATTGAACCTTCAAGTTGTCACCACACACAACTCTCAAACTTCCAACCAAGTTAGGGTTATAATAAAAAGAAATGAGCAATAATATAAACTTCCTTTATTACACCTTTTAGCTCCACTTCTTTAAACACAACCACCATAACATGCCAATAAATCAACAATCACAGACTCACACCTTATACCTCCATTTTTAATTTTAGCATAGCAAAGAATAATCTTAAAAATACATCCAAAGAAATATGCCCTTATTTCTCCTAAGCTTTTATTCAATGCTAATCACAAAAGCCAAAACTCATAAAATTTAATCACACCTTATAAATCGCTGTCCAAGAAACTTCGAATTTCGCGGCATAAAGACGTTTTAATAAAAACGTGTGTTACTCTAGCAAAGCACCCCCGCGAGACTCGAAACGACGACCTTTGCCAATGCAGCGCCCAACAACAGCCTTCGCTGCCACTAGACCACGCGGGCTACGAAGTTCACAAGTGAACTTCCCTCCCCTTCACCCTAAAAAAAAACTCCCGAAGACTTTTCAACCACACATGCTTCTAATTATTCCTTCGATCGCAGCGAATACAGAGCACAAACACCGCAAATTGCATTTGGGGAATTTTCGAATTAATTAGCCTTCCAACCTTAGGAGTTGGAGAATAAATAGTCTCTTCGAAGACACCTTGATGTCGGCGGAAATAAAGACCATTTCGAAATTAATCAAAAGTCTTTTCAAAAAGGGTTTAAAAACCCTTAAATAATTTTAATAAATTAAGAATAAAAAAAGGTTTAAAAACCTTTAAGTATTTTTAATAAATTAAAAATAATTTCTCCCTTAATTAATTAAAACCTTGAAGGGTTTTAAATAATAATTAAATAAATAATAAAGAGAACCTCCATTGGTTTTAATAAAAACCATTTAACTTGGTTTTAATAAAAACCCTATCCAACTTGGTTTTAATAAAAACCGGTTTGGTTTTAATGAAAAACCCTTGCCAATGGAATCTCTTCGGATTCTCTTAAAAGGATTCTCTTGGAATCTTCCACCTTTGAAGCCAACACATCCTCTTAACATTAATGCCATTTCCTTTTGACATCAATGACAACTCATAGACAAGAAGCTAGGATCTCAAACCCAAAATTGCCAACACATATTGGGTGGTTAAACCTACCCTTGTAGCATTTAAGGTACTTATCCATAGGGAAGCATTCCTACTGGCATATTTCCCATAGGAGGTTTTTCCAATTCCTTCGATTACCCATGAAAAAAGCTTCAATGACTTTAGCATCTTCCTTAATATTTGGCAGTTGTGGACATAGTTGAGTCTTATGATTTTACTGGAAAACAGCAGACACTCTGACTTTGTTCTCTGGATATGCATTCCTTCCATGTTTTCCTCTACATTTCAGATAGAAGTAGGCTAGCGCAACTTCGTTCTCTTGCTTCTTTTTCTCCAACAGGAGTGTTGTTAGGGTAAAAAGTAGATTGTTGCTTTTACCATTAGATTATTACTTATTTACTTTTAAACCTAGAAGATATTATTTCTAATATATATCCTATGGTTAGTAGTCATAGTTATTTTGACTACATTAGTTGTTAGTTGCTAGACACTTTATTTTACAAAGTACATTTGTTAGCGTGATTAGCTCTTAGGCTATTCATAGCCTATGCAAATGTTATTTAAGCTCATCAATTATTAATGTTAAGGTTAATATATTTTTTACTCTAACACTGGTATCAGAGTGAAGTATACAAACTAACCTAGGAAAGCAAAATTGAGGTCTTTGGACAACAAGGCACAATTCCTGAGATGGGACCCCTTCCAACACCCTGCTGCTTAGCACATATTTTGAGGTGTTTGGAACCCGCACGATTTTTAAGTTTAGGTACGAAAATCAAGTCCAAGTGACCCATAGTCAAACTTGAACCGCAGGCGACCTCGAACTCCAGGAGGTCCATTTTCGATGGGTGGATCGATGTCCTCGACCTCCATGTAGCTCATTTTTGGTAGGCAAATCGATGACCTTGATCTCTAGGTAGCCCATTTTTGGAGGGTAAACCATTGTTGATGATCGACCTAGATCTGAGGCCCACCTCCAGGTGGCCCTCTTTGATTTTTGATGGGTGGCCCATCTTCGATGATCGACCCTAAACCATGATCGATCTTCCTAATGCAACTAATGGACTCTAACTTCGACGATTGGAATCTTGGATCTCTGTGTCTCACAGAAGTCGATGGATGACACAACTCCCAAGGCATGAAAGTTGATTGGACCAGTGTGCATCCCAAGGATAGCACCTGGTGTGCATCTCAAGGATGACACCTGGCACGCATCCTAAGGATGGCACCAGACACATGGAATAACCCTAAACTAACACATGGTGGACTGGAATGACACTTGGTAGACATGTGGCAGACTACTGATATGGCAAACATATGGTAGACTAGCCACGTGTCCACCTGACACGTGTACCAACTAGGACTGACATATGGCAGACATATGGCGGACTAGCGACATGTCCACCTGACACGTGGACCCCTCTACATCACCATGTGGGCGGTAGTAAAAGGGTCCCTGACCCTGATTGCTTGAAGGCAATCAAAAGCCTTTGTGAGGCTTTGTCCTTTTATTTCGCCCCACAAGCATCGACAGGGCGAATGTGGGTTAAATATCTCAAGATTTTTTTTTCCCCCGCTTGAGTGTGGGATCATCCATAAAGTGAAGGGCCTTCCCTTCACATCCTATCGAGCGGCCTAGCTCGATTGGTCAAAGAGCCAGTCATAGGGATTATTCCCATGGGGTCACGAGTTCGACTCCCAGCGGGGTCGCAAAATATAATTTTTTACACAAATTTGCACTTACCTTTTGCAAAGGTAATTATTTTTTATTTTTCTTATATATTTTTAATTTTTTTAGTTATTTTTTAATAATTTAATATATTTTTTATCTAAAATCATTTTTAACCAAAATTAAGTGATTTTTATAAAAAAAATTGATTATTGATTAAATTATGCTAAAATTAATTAAAATTATGCATTAAAATTGAAAATTTTAGGCCTATTTTTTTTGCAAAATATAAAAATTGATGTTTTTTTGTTTTCTCCAAATCAAAGGGGGGATAAGAGACAAAAATCAAAGCACAATTTCTTTTGCAACAAATTGAGATTTCTAACACTTTGCTCCAAATTTTTCTAATCATTTTTTGAGAGTATAAGTTTTGTCTCATGAAGAAGAGGCCTTGGATCCAAAAATCTCTTCGTCGTCTAAGAGTCATTCGAAAGAGAAATGAACTCCGTCGTCAAACCACAAGATCCAATTTTTGGCGGATGCTTAGAAGACACAGAAAGAGTTTACCTCATTTCAATACTTACATAGATCCTTGGAAGGGTTTGGATCGAAGCTATGGTCCCATGAGGATTAGAGAACCTTTTAATCCTGATGCACCTCTAATTTTTTAGTATTGAAGCCTTAAGGGTCCACTAAAACCAAGTCGTGTGTCGACTGGTTCTGGAAAGCCTTTCAAAATCTTGTCGTGTGTCGACTTGTCTTGAAAGGTGTGCTACTTTGTTATTTTTGCAAAACAAAGGGGGGATAATTGATAATTGATAATTGTCCTTTTGCAAAAATTGTAACACAAAGGGGGGAGAATTTGAAAAATCAAAGTTATTTTTTTTGCAAAACACAAATCAATCTTTTGTTGCAAAAACTTGTAATTAGGTGCATTTTCGATATTACTCGACACCTTTATTAAAAATTGGCATTGCTAAATTAGGTGCATTTTTGGTTGCATCCGACACCTATGTGATAAAAATTTTGTGGGCACTCTTTGATTGATTATTGCATTTAATTTCTTGTTTTTTGCAATTATAAGTCATCAAAATCAAGAGCACTCAAAACCCCAAAATTTCACAATAATTTGTGTAAACTCATTGCACAGGTATAAAGCCAATTTTTCTTGATATTCTCTCCTAAATCAAAATCCCTAATTCACTCTTTTTTGTTTGGCTTAATTCCCTCAAACTAACTATCCTTCTTTGGGAGGATTTTTAGGCAGGTGCCATTAAATATCAATAAGAGTGAATTATCTCTCATTTCTTCTTGTTTGGCTTAAATATCCTCAAACTGATAATCCTTCCTCAAGGGTTTTTCAGGCAGGTGCCATTAAATATCAAGAAGAGAGAAAGAGAGACCATCTTGGAACCATTCTAGAACCTTCATCATGGCAACTATCAACAAATACCTAAATGATACACAATTGCTTAAAGGTTCTAATTTTTTTGCATGGAAAACCAAGATGAAGGCCATTCTTACTATTGAGGAAATGTGGGATATAGTGGATGGCACTATTCAAAAACCCACTATAGTAGGAGCAGATCAAATTGCATGGGATAAAAAGAACAATAGACTTCTCATGTTGATTTTTCTCGCCACTACTGATGAAATCCAACCTCACATAAGTGAAGCTAAAAATGGTAAAGATGCATGGGATGCACTATGTACCATTTTTGAAGGTAAGAATCAATCGACTATTCTAAACCTTCAAACTCAACTTCATACACTCCATATGAAGTCAGGAGAATCAATAGAGCTATTCCTTTGTAGAGTGGTAGAACTGAAGTCAAAGATGAATGCTTTAGGAGCCAAAGTAGAAGATACTATTATGACTTTAGTAATATTGAGGGCTCTTCCAGAATCCTACAAGATGTTAATAACATCCCTTAATGTATCTCAAAGAATAGTAACCTTTGTGGAGTTAGTCAATTTGCTTCAAACCGAGGAAGCAAATCAACTCCAAAGTGATGAAGTGTCAAACAATGCACTTTACACAAACAAATAGGGTGGAAAGAAGAAAGGTAACTTTCAAAAGGGAGGATCATCTTCAGGATCATCTACAAGAGATAAGGGCAAGCAACCTCAATCACAAGGGAAGTATTGCACGAATTGCAAAATGGACAACCATGACACCAATCGGTGTTGGTTTAAGAACAAACAAGACAAGAAGGGCAAAAACAAGCCACAAAAAAAAAAATAGACAACAACGAGGACATGTTGCTATTGAAAATTCTGATTCTAATTTAGAAAGAGCACACAAAGTGCTCATGACCCATACAACTTCTACACAGAAGGATTCTGTTTGGTACATTGATTCAGGCACCAACAAACACATGATTGGCGACAAGCAGTGGTTTGAGATATTTGTGGCAAGAGAAGGCAAACCAATAACAATTATTGATAATAAGACCTATCGTGTCTAGGGAGAAGGCAGTGTATCTATTTCCCTTCTAGATGGAAAGTGTCACATTCAAAATGTCCTTTATGTTCTAGGATTGACAAACAACTTGTTGTCAGTTCCACAAATCTTGGATAAAAATATGGTTGTCAATTTCAAAGTGGAAAATGGACTGAAACATTGCTATATCACCAAGCAGGGTAAACACATAGCAACCGGTTCTTACAAGCATGGCTTGTTCACACTAGATGTTGTTTCAACACCTCATGTTGCCATGGCAGTCAACACAAAGGAGGCCACTTCTCTTTGGCATAAGATATTTGGGCATCTAAGTACAGGGTATTTACTTGAGCTAAGTAAATCTCAAATGGTGAAGGGACTTCCCACCCTTTCATCTACATTGCCAATCTGCTCGGATTGCTTAGTAGGGAAGCAACATCGAGCACCATTCAAAGCTAGCTCTTCAAGAGCTAAGAAACCATTGGAGTTAGTGCACATTGATTTGTGTGGTCCCATGCCACCAAGTTTTGGAGGAAAGAGGTATTATCAGTTGTTTGTGGATGATCACTCATGGAAGATGTGGGTCTTCTTCCTTCAACTGAAATCAAAAGCATTTTCCTACTTTTAGCAGTTCAAGAAACTAGTTGAGAAAGAGTCTGGATGCTACATAAAGACCCTCCACTCAGATCGATGGGGGAATATACCTCAAATGAATTCTCTTCATTTCTAAAATCACATGGGATCAAAAGACAGCTAACCATAGCCTATTCTCCATAGCAAAATGGAGTTGCTGAAAGGAGGAATCGTTCCATCATGGAAACGGTTCGCAGTATGCTTAAGGGAGCAAATCTTGAGCAACGCTATTGGGAAGAAGATGTCACAATGGTAATATATATTTTGAATAGGGCACCCACAAAGGCCCTTAAAGATATAACTCCACAGGAAGCATGGAGCGGTAGGAAGCCCTCCATATCTCATCTAAGAGTCTTTGGGTGTAAGGCATTTATGCATATACCTAAATAAAAGAGAAAGAAACTAGATGAGAAAACCTTACAGTGCATTTTCCTTGGATATGATGAATATTCTAAAGGGTATCGATTGTATGACCCTAGAACAAAGAAAATACACATAAGTAGAGATGTGGTGTTCGATGAGGCTTTCACACCTGACATCACATCCATAGTATACCTGGAAGATGAGGAGCCATAGAAACAAACTCCTCCACCTCAAAAAAAGGTGCCAAAATGGTATACAAGTATGATGAGAGATTCAAAGTTGACCTCACCTCCTGATCTTACTCTGAATCATCCTCGAACTCGCAACATGTCTCGGTAGAAGAGAGCAGAAGCATCACCAACAGTTGATGACCTTTGCCAATATTTCGAAGAGATTTATATAGACAGAGAGATTGATAGTGGAGAAGAGATGGAGATTGATGATGAGAGGGTTTATATGTCTTCATATGATGAACATGAACCCACCATGGTCAAAGAAGCACTTAGTGAGCCATAGTGGAGGGCAGCTATGGATGCTGAATATAAATCTCTCATTAAGAACAATACATGGAAGTTGGTTAATTTACCTTCAGGTAAGAAACCCATAGGCTATAAATGGGTTTACAAAATGAAATACAAGGTATATGGAACCATTGACAAGCATAAGGCCCACCTTGTGGCAAAGGGCTATGCTCAAAAGGAAGGCATCGATTACGAAGAGACCTTTGCACCCACTGCAAGGATGACCACCATTCATGTTCTTTGTGCTATGGCAACACAATACGGATGGAAACTTCATCAAATGGATGTCAAGAGCACCTTCCTAAATGGTGATTTGAATGAGGAAGTATACATGACTCAACCACAAGGATTTTTTGAGGAAGGCCATGAGCAACAAGTTTACAAACTGGTTAAATCCTTGTATGGGTTGAAACAAGCCCCTAGAGCATGGTATATAAAGATAGACAATCACCTTCTACAACATGGATTTAAGAGAAGTCCTTCAGATGCAAATATCTATGTTAAGAATATTGGTTCTGAGATAGTGATACTTGTACTCTATGTGGATGATTTGATCATAATCGATAACTCAGAGACATTGATAGACGCCATGAAGAATGACTTGAGAGAGTCATTTGATATGATAGATTTGGGACTTCTCCACTATTGTCTTGGTTTGGAGATTGAACATAAAAAGAATTACCTAAGGGTGACTCAAAATAAGTATGCCAAGACACTGATCGAAAAGTATCGTATGACTGATTGCAAGCCAAAAGCAACACCGATGGAACAAGGGCTTTAGTTGTCATGATACGATGATTCACCTCAGGTAGATGGCACTCTTTATCATCAGATGATTGGGAGCCTTATATACCTGAAAAACACTAGACCAGATATCACATTTGTTGTGAATTATCTTTCTCGGTTCATGCAAGAACCAAAAGTTACTCACTGGAAAGCAGCAAAGCGTGTTCTCCACTATATCCGTGGTAGTATGGAGTATGGTTTAGAGTATAGGAAGAATGACAAATTATTCTTATAGGGTTTCACAGACTTTGACTATGCTGGATCAATAGATGACCGAAAGTCAACATCTGGATATGTTTTTCATCTAGGATCCGGACCTGTCTCATGGCACAACAAGAAGCAATAGGTGGTTGCTATATCTTCAACAGAGGTAGAATATCGCACAACATGAGAAGTAGTGTGTGAAGCGATATGGTTGAGTCACATTATGGCAAGTATGGGTTTACCCAAGAAACTTCCAATTCACTTGTACTACGACAACCAGGGTGTTTTGAACTTAGTGAAGAATCCAGTTCACCATGAGCGCACCAAACATATTGACACATAGTGTCATTTCATTCGTGATGAAGTTCCTAAACACAACATCAAGCTCCAATACATTCCCACTGACGAACAGGTTGCAGACATCTTCACAAAGGCACTTGGACGTGTCAAATTTGAGTTGTTCCACAACACTCTTTGTATATCAAAGTAAAATGTAATAAAGGGGGGATGTTAGGGTAAAAAGTAGTTTGTTACTTTTACCATTAGATTATTACTTATTTACTTTTTAACCTAGAAGATATTATTTCTAATATCTATCCTATGGTTAGTAGTCGTAGTCATTTTGACTATGTTAGTTGTTAGTTGTTAGGCACTTTATTTGCCAAAGCACGTTTGTTAGCATGATTAGCTCTTAGGCTATTCATAGCCTATGCAAATGTTATTTAAGCTCATCAATTATTAATGTTAACATTAATATACTTTTTGATCTAACAAGTGTGTCCAACTACAATGCTAGAGAGGAGAGCATTTCATTCTTCAAATCCTCTAGCATATTGCCTATCTTTGTCTTCTTGATTGAAGTAGTTACCTTCATGGTCCTGGAGGTTGGTTTACCTCTTCTTCATGAGTAGTTTCAACATAATTGTCGGATGTCTTCCATCAGGTTTTGGTAAACATCACCTCCAGAGATCATGTTGAGTGCTTCGAGCAATTCGCTGTTAAGTCCCCTCAATAAATACTCCTGAGGGACTTGTCGCCTAGCTTCATAGAGGGGATATCTATAGATTAAAGTTGAATCTTTCCTAGTACTCCTCCAAGGATTCATCCTCCTTTTACATCATGCTCAGAACCTCCTCCATGGAGTCTCGCACTCTATCGAAGTCTTGGTATTGCTCTAGGAAGAGCTTTTTCATTTCCTCCTAGGTGGTGATCTGTTTATTCCCCAAGTCGATGAACTAGTGTAGGGCTGAGTCATCCAGTTTTGAAGGGAAGAGCTTCAACTTTTGGGAATCTGATTTATAATCTACAGACCTGCACAAGACATCAAACTTAAATAAAGACAGGTTAGGATATTATGTTGGGTATCCCCTGAAGGTAGGAATATGGGTAGAGGATATGCTTTTCATTTTGGTATCTCCTGCACCTTCTTCTATAGGGAAATTAAAACCATTCAAATACTCTTCAACCATTTTTTTAGAAAATTTGGTCTCTAATGCGAATTATATATCCTTTTGAACCTTTTGTATGAGAGCTTGTAAGTCAGCTGGTGTTATGGTTTTAACCTCTATGACTTTCCACATCAAATCCTCTTTGAAAGGTATCCTTTTAAATAGAGAATTTTGTATAATTAGCTATTTTCCTAGTAGATAGGACGAGGAAGAGCTTTATGCAAAAATGGAGTGCTCACTCCAATGCACTACTGATGGTCATTGAGGACAATCTAATTCAAGTTCAAATTTTTTAGCTAACTCAGGTTTTTCCTATGGGATCTGCTTTATGAAATGACCGTTGAGTCCTCTTTTCCTCAATGGACTCATGCAAAGTCAGATGGAAGGTTTAAGGTATTGTAATTAATCTATTATTGGTAATTCCCTTGAAATGGTGCCAAAATGTTGGGGTAAAAACACTGGTTAAATATGGTCATATTTATGTCACAACCCTCTCATTTAAAGTGTCAAACCAGGGAACTTGTAAGCTTGCAAAGTACCATGTTCAAGGTTAATTACAACACCATTCTAAGATGAGTCCACTAAGCCTATAGTTGGGGGGATTTTTTGTGAAATAACATTGATTCATCCACACCAATTAAATCATGCACAATAAAAGTACAAAAAAATAAATCACACCACATCGTGCTTGGAAAATAAAGGAAAGCAGTAAAATACACTTGCAAAAATAAAAGATACAACACGCTAAAATAAATGATCTAATATAGAAATCAATAGAAAAAATGGGGAGGAATACTAGCTTGGATTGGGCCCAGGCTCCAACAACTTTTTCTCGACTAGGTACGAAGATAGAACGTGAATGGAAGAACTCTCAAGCACTTTTATTAATAGTACAATGCTAAATTCTTACATACATCACCACTCCTAAAAGTACTGTCCTTCTCAGAGAAGTCTGTGTGTTTATATAACACAGATTTTGGTACAATGTTACAATGAAAGACCTGGTTACAATCTAAACTGAGATAGTTTAGTTACTGTAATAGGCGTATGATAAAAATAGTCAACAAATTTTATCTTTTTCTAGGGATAGAAGATTTTTAGGTTTGATCTCTATGTTGTCCGTGTTCTGCTTCATCAAGTGGATTATGTGTTTCTTCCAATACGGTTGGGACAAATTATACATTCGATAACCTTTCAAGGATAGCCTGCGTGATGTGGAGTCAAATATATATCGAAGTCAACAAGACCTCCTTCAGTTGCAAAGTCAAGGTGCTTAACATCAAGGTGCCTACTTGAAGAGTAAGGCACCCTTGATGTATGACATCAAGGTGCCTACTTGATGTATGGTGTCAAGGCACTTACTTGAGGAGGAAGGCGTCCTTGTCCAAGGTGCCTACTTGTAGAGTAATGTGCCTTTGACCAAGGCACCTACTTGTAGAGTAAGGCACCTTTGACCAAGGCACCTACTTGTAGAGTAAGGCACCTTTGACCAAGGTGCCTACTTGTAGAGTAAGGCACCTTTGACCAAGGTGCCTACTTGTAGAGTAAGGCATCCTTGACCAAGATGCCTACTTGAAGATCAAGGCGTCTTTAGTCAAGGTGCCTACCTAAAGATCAAGGCACCTTCCCATATATGCATTAGACTCATTAAAGCAAAAGTATGCTAGGTCCACGTACGACCTCGACTAATCAAAAGATGATAAAATTAGCAAATATCTACACAAAACACACTTTACACAAATTAGATAATGTATACAAATTTCTTAAAAATATACATAATAATTCATAAAAAGATACAACTCTTATAATACTGCCACACAAAAACCATTAGAACTCATACAAAAATATGAGCATGATGCTCATCACTTGCTACCCAAAGCATCAACTTTGCTCAGATTTGGATCCGCCTTCTTGGCATTCCGATCGAATTTTAGTACAAAGACATTCTTCAAGGCATAGCGAGAAGCATTAGGGAACTGATCTCCTTCAATCCTCCAACATGCTCTAGGACCCAGATGACCCAATCTCACATGTGGATCAACGTCAACTTGGATGTAGACCTTTCATATTCTATCAACCTCATCTCCTAGGTCTGTACTTTTTCTCAGGCTATTGAATGCAAAAACAATCTTGCTTTTTGCAACCTTTGTTCTAAACAAGGTTATCTAAACTCCTAGTGCCCTTCCAAGCCTCCAACAATAATCTCCTAAAAGAATCACTGTTTCCTCAAACATGGTCACCCCTTGGTCTCTATCCCAACCTCAAACCTCTTGTCTCCCCTTATGTGGCCCCCAATTGGGATATGGATCCTCTGGTACCCTCCCATATGGACCCTTCCCCTCGCTGCAACCCATCTATCTTGGTGTCTAACAAAATATCCCCCCTATCCTTTGATGACCCTCCCTGTTATCCCTCTGAACCTATCTTCAACTACCCGTTGTGCCCACTACCCTCCCCTCTCTCCCCCATAGAGCCTCAACATCCTCGAACATCTCCCCCTAGTCCTCACCCCTCTTGCTCTTTGAGGAAACCAATGGTGTATGTGGGCTTAGTTAAATAAAGGGGTCGCCCCTTGGCATATTATATTAGAAATAGGGAAGCCTTAGATGAAGTTGCAAATAGAATCCAAGTCACTCTTAGAGGGTCCTCTCAGCTTTCGGAGATCCAGGAATAGAACAAAAACAACCTTCCTCCCCACTCGGGAGAGGGAAAAGCACATCGTCAATAGTTTCCAAATGAATATCCTCTCATGGAATGTGAGAGGTCTCAATGGATGAAATAAGCAATGCTTAGTCAAGTCCATGAGGAGAGAACATAGACCCACCATTCTTCTTCTCCAAGAAACCAAGCTTAATTCTCAAGATGTTTCTTGCATTTCAAATTACATTTGGAGGGACTCTACCTCCTATTTCAGTTCATCCAATGGAGAATTAGGGGACTTGTTGTGCTTATGGGATCCGACCAAGGTCGACGGGATGGTGTTGTCTACAACTGAGAGCTATATTAACATTATGTTCTTCAACAAAGAGGATGGGTTTCGATGGGTCCTATCAAATGTTTATGCCCCGAATGCTCCTTCTTGGAGGAACCTATTATGGAACTCTCTCAACCAGTTAAGGGATGTCTTTTCTTCAGAATCCTAGATACTAGCCAAAGACTTCAACTCCCCCCCCTTCCATTTATAAAAGAAAGGGGGATCTCCAACCATCGAGAGATTCTATGAACACTTCGTAATATTTCTAGACAATAATGAACTAATGGACATCAATATTAGAGGGAAAAAATTCACTTGGAGCAACTATAATAAGGGTGACCAACTGATCCAGATGTACCTTGATCATGTCCTCATTTCCATCAACACCATCCCAAAATTGGGCAATGCAACTATGCGTTCTTTGCCTAGGATTGGCTTTGACCACAACCCCCTCTTACTGGATTATCATCCTCATGCCTCCTCTTTCAAATATCCCTTTAGATTTGAATCCATGTGGCTCCATGATCCAAAAATTAGATCATTAATCTCCCAATGGTGGGCCCGTCCCTTCCACGGATCCAAAATTTCTCAGGTGAGCAATAAATTACGACATGTAAAATACAATATGAAACACTAGAAAAAAAAAGTTTTTGGAAATATTTTTCACAAGAAACAACAAATCCAATCCCAACTTAGATATATCAAAATTAGTTTGTAGAACGAAGAACTTGACACCACTCTTCAAGACTCTAAAAGGATCCTCCTCTCTGACTATCACAACATCCTCAGAAGCAAAGAAGTATTTTGGAAAAAAGTATAGGGTTACATGGCTCAAATAAGGTGATTTGAACACCAAGTTTTTCCATGCCATAGTAGCGAGGTATAGGGGAAGCAACAGGATCAAGGAGCTAGTTTAGCAGGATGGCCAAGTAGTCATGGACATTCAGGAAATTAGATCCAAGGTATTTCATTTCTTCGAGGAGCTACTCAACCGCTCCCCCAACTATGACCACCAAATTGTTGAGGACCTCCTTTGAAACATCCCTAGGTTAGTCACCGCCCATTAGAACCAAAATCTAATCAAAGCCCTCTCTGCTAAATAGATTAGGACTTTTGCTTTTCTATGCAAAGAGGGAAAGCTCCAAGCCCAGATGGCTTTTTCTCCAATTTTTCCAGCACTTCTGGGATATCTTGGGCCCATACATGGTCTCAACCATCCAGAAGATGTAAAAATATGGAGATCCCAAGGGACATCAACTCCACCTTAGCTTTCATCCCCAAAGTTAACCAAGCCCACACCCTCTCCAACTTATGCCCCATAAGCCTGTGCAATGTCCTGTATAAGATCCTCACCAAGGCCCTGACAACTAGGCTCAAGCTTATCCTTCCCTACATCATAGCCCCAAACCAAGGTAGCTCTATCCATGGAACATAAATCGTTGATAGTATTATCACCATCCATGAGCTCTTTTATTTCATCTCCTCGAATGGCCAAGCGGGCTTCCTATTGAAGCTCAATATGAACAAAGCCTTCAACAGAGTCTCTTGGGATTTCCTATTTTTGGTGCTCCACAAATTTGACTTCCATATGGACTGGATTGATTTGATCAAAGGCTGTGTTACCTCGACTAACTTTTTTATGCTGGTCAATGGATCCCTAGTAGGTTACTTCAAAAACTTCAAAGGTCTCAGGCAAGGAGACCCCATCTCCCATTTATTATTCATCATCGATGTTTAAGCTCTTGGAAGGGCTCTTACCCATGCATGTCTTGAAGGGTCCATCTCTGGCATCAAACTCATGTCCTCTCTCCATGCCATCTCCCACTACTAGTTTTTTGATGACACCATTTTGGCTATCCTTACCTCTATTTCCCAAGCCCAGTGCATCAAATCCATCCTCCACTCTTTCGAAGCTATGATGGATCAAAAGGTGAATATTAACAAGAGTAAGATCTACTTCATCAATACTTCAGTGAGGCACCAAGCCCGCATTGCTGCCATCCTTGGATGATCCATTGACACCTTTTCTACCACATACCTGGGGTTCCCTCTCTTTGAAGACCACTCCAGAAAATCCTTATGGAACCCTATCATTGAGCACATCTAGAAAAAGTTGGCCATCTAGAAAGGGAGCCTCCTCAGTCAAGTAGGCAAAGCCACATTAGTCAAAGCTACCCTTAAAAGCATCCCCATATTCTTCCTTTTCGTCTTTCAAATCCCTGCTAAAATTTGCAACCACATTGAATAACTACAAAGGAATTTTCTTTGGTCAAGATAAGAGAACAAGCAACATATTCACTTGGTGGCTTGGAATCAGGTCTGCTCTAGGAAGGAGTATGGTGGCATTGGGCTATGGAAGGTCCGCAATATGAACTTAGTGCTCATTGTCAAGCAAGGTTGGCAGATCTACATCAACAAAAACTCTTTGTGGGTTTTCATTATCAAGGCAAAATGCCTCTGGCACAACCTTAATTTTTTGGATGATCCTAACCCCATTCGTGGATCTGTGGTTTGGAATTTAATCCTCAATATGAAGCATATCCTTCATAAGGGCATCATGTGGAATCTAGGAAACGATGCCAATATTAGCTTTTGGGATGATCTCTGGTTAGGCAACTATCCATTATAGAACTGTGAGAATCTTGTGTGTCTTAGGTTGATGATCGAAACTCTGTTCAAGCCAAAGGTGTGTAATTTCTTCCTTCCTAATAGCCTCTCCTAGAAATCCTTACTAGTGGATTTCCTCTCTGATGAGCAGAAGCTAGCCTCTATCAACCTCTCCAACCTTCTCCACCTTTGTGTCATTCTCTCCTCCTTGGAGGAAGATTCCATCCTCTGGGCTCCCACCTCAACTAGCCTCTTCTCTATCAAATTAGCCTATGCCCTCTTTGAGAACCCTAGTCCTCCCTGGTTTTCCTCTGAGCTCATATGGAAACCCCATCTTATCCCTAAGATCAACTTATTCCTTTGAATTGCATCTAGGATAAGATCCTCACCATTCCAAACCTCCATTGTCATGGCCTGTCTCTCCCCAACCATTGATACTTATACCTTTCATATTTAGAATCTACCCAGCACATCTTCAATTCCTGTCCCTTCTTGCAATCCATTATCTCTTCCCTATTCTCCTCGATTGGTATTTGTTGGGTTTCGCCCTTCTGGTTAAGTGATCTTTGTGTTCACTAGCTGAGTTTATTCAGAGGTCATTGTTTAAAAACTTTTTGTATCCTTCTACCTCCCCCACTTCCTGTGGGAGGTATGGCATGAGCACAATGCATGTGCCTTCCACGAATCTATAGACAGTGAGAAGTATGTCCTCTCTAGAATTATGGTTACTATCACTGAGAATGTGTTTATCTCCTAGGGTGAGAGTGATCTCAAACCATGATGTGAAGCTCACTTGGCATATTTTCTCATAATCCCTGAAGTCATTCATAAGCAAGTCTCTCCCAAAGCTTATTGTTCCCTTGTCAGGTGGACTCATCCCCCCTGGGCTTCCTCAAACTAAATTTTGATAGTGTAGCCAAAGGAAATCCAGGAGTAGCTGGTGCGGGTGGCTTCATTCAAAATCATAAGGTAAATATCATCCTAGCCTACACCAAGAATCTGGGGCTTAATTCCAATCACTTCACTAAATATAGGGCTCTCTACTAAGGTTTCATCCTTATTTATAGCTTACAGGTTCCTAATGTCATGGTGGAAGGCGATTCCAAAAACATCATCACTTGCTTGACCTCCAAAACTTCCCTCTCTTTGTGGAACATCTATAATATGATTACAAAAGTCAATCATTTGATGCTCTCCTTCTGGAACATAATGCTAACCCATACCTATAGGGAAGGAAATCATGCAGTTGATAATTTAGTCAATATAGGAATCTCAGATCATGGCCTCATGGTGTGGAAATATTCCTTCCCCCAAATGCTCATCGATACCAATGCTGTTGATGTCATTGTATAATTATTCAAAGTGGGCCAGGATCAAAAACTAGCTATGGTTTCAAGCCCATTGCCACGTCAGCATGTTGATTGGTCAGCGAAGAGCTAGAGTGGCAAGTTTTCAACTTTGCACCATGAGCTTTGATTTTGGTCATCTCTTACACTAGGGATTGTTTCATATCTACCACCCCCAGGTGGACCTCCCTAATCATTGGAAGGTCAGAAGGCTTCCCAGGGTCAGCCAACTGTCAGTCTGGCTCACCAATACCACCCCCTAGTGGCACACTCATAAGTCCTCATACAAGTGGATTCGAGAGGATATCATCATCGAAAGTGTAAGCTTTAAGAATCACATCACCCTTTTATTTGGATTCAATAGGGGTACCCAGACCTTGGGAATGTTTACTTCTCTCCCCTGTGTTCTCATTTTGGTCATCACCGTAGTCCTAATGCTCAATGGGTATCCAGTTCATTTCCTCATCTTTAACAAAACCTCGCTTACTTATCCCTGCCCCACTGATGGTTTTTGGTAAGGTGCTTTTTCAGCTTTAGCCCGCTAGCATGTTTCCATTGTCAGATTTTCTCCCTTGCTTGTAGCATCCCTTTGGTTGTCATTATCGTCACCCCCATCACGTGCCTCTACCATGTCTGCCTGTCCAATGAGGATGTTCATCCCCTCCATCATGTCCTAAACTGGCCCACCCATTTAGTTAGCCTTGGTGCCACCCTCGTTCCCCTCCACCTAGCCTTCTCCCTTATTTGGTGTGCCATTTCACCCGTGTCCCTTGATTTTCATTCAATTTGGTTGACATGGAGCATGAGTCACCTTGGGTGGTGGATTTTTTGGAGTCTTCCTATAGCTTTATTTCCAACTTTGTCACCCTTCCATTTTCTCATCGTCACCACCCCCCCAAAATCTATCTGTCACCTCTAAACTTTCATCCTACCATGGATGAAATTGAACCAGCTTCCCTTCAACTTACTCCCTTGGTCGAAGATATTTTTAGAGACCACAATCTCCTCAATTTTCTACAGGTTTTCAATGGGAACGAGCTAAATTTGTCCATGGATTTTCTTCACTCTTGGAATGGAGGACACTTCGTCCTTAGAGGGATGGGCTTCACTATCACGGTAGACTTACTGGTGGAAGTCATTGTCCTCCACAATGATGGGGACATCATCAACCATGAAAACATTCCCTACAAGGAGAATTGGCTCTATTCAGGGACAAAGGAGAGTCCCTCGACAAGGAAAAAGGTGGCATAGTGAGGAAAACTTTGCTGAAACCATGGGATACAGTTATGGTGATGGTGCTACAGTATTTCACCCTTGACAACCCGAACGCTGTTATTCATAGTTTTCATATTGCATTCCTGAACCACCTCTAGGGAAAAAATACAATTAACATCCCTGAGTACATGTTTAGATCTGTGAAGAGGTCCATCCTAAATGTGAACAAGGGAATCTCCTCCCCCCTCCACCAGGACGTCAACCTTGTTTTATTTAACTTTGTGGTTATGGAGTAGAATCGTAGGATGGATGTGCTTGTAGGGCCCACTCTCATTGTCGTAGGACCTGTTAACATCATGGTAGAGGTTGGGGGAGACATCCTAGTCACATTTCCTCCCAATTGCTCTTTGAGCTCTACAGCCAATGTGGATTACACCTTGGGTTCCTAATAATCTGAACCTCGGTGTTACCCCCTTTGGGTCAAGGTGGGGTGTAGCAAACATAAGACCCCTCTTGTCATTGATGATGTTTTGGATGACTCTCTATACTTCTAGGACAAGAAGGATAAGCCAACGAGGAGAACAATTACCAATGAAGGGACCTCTGCTCAATCTCCCTTGCTGGATTCTCGAGTGATGAATTATCTAAATATTTTGGATCATGGGCACATCTAGGAGATCTAGGATCTCCTTAAAGAACTTGGTCAAGTGGATAGGACCATCACTTCCCTCTTGGTTCAAGTGGACTCCCTCCTTGAGGAATACAAGGATCAGTACGAGGTTCTTAAGGAATTCAAAAGTTTGGTAGGAGAGAGCCCTGCGCGAAATGGTCAGGGACCAAATGTTTAATTAGAGATGCAGGTGGTTTATTAGTCGTGGGGGTCTCCACTTAGTGGTTTTTCTATTTTTACCCTGGTGTGGGTTTCTTTGGTTTCATGGTCTGCACCTGCATGGGTTTTTATTTTTTGGTCCTCAAGCCCTACCTCTGCTTGGGCTATCTTTTGGTTTTTGTTGCTGCCCCTATGTGGGCCCTTTATTGTTGGGAATTTATCATGTACAAATAACACACAACCTATACAAAAAAACAAATAATAATAGCGAAAATAGAAAAATAGTTTAAACCCTAGTTAAGCCCCCATAAGCAAAATAGGAAACAATGCAATAAACAACAAGAAATCACACAAATGTAAATGACACAAGATATACGTGGTTCGAGCAGTGTACCCTACATCCACAGAAAAACAATCAATCCTTTGTATTAGCAACAATACAACAATCTTCTCCACTTGTACAATGTCTCCTCCCCTCTCTTCCTCCAAACCAGAAAAGAGCATGCACATATAAGATGACATTTACAGTATAAAATATATAGAGATTCATGAATTTTCCACTATCCGAAACCACATAGTGGTGTTAGAATATAATGGTCCAAAACCAAGGGTTGAAACCACCCACACGGTTATCACGTTCTTTTGACAAGTGTTTTCACCAAGAAATACAGTGTTGCCCCTTGGAACCCCGTTCAGGTTCCTATTGTTGATCGTTGGCCATCAAAAATATTTAATGGCCTTGGAACCTGCCAACAATATTTAATGGTAATTAATTCCTTTCTTATCAATTTGGCTCCATTACCTAACAATCTCCCACTTGGAGACAAGATTGATGCAACATCCCTACACCCTAGGACTAAAAGTTTCTCATAATCATGACATTACTCCTTAAGGCCAACCGAAGTAGAGCAAAAGCTCAACTTATCCCTGGTTACTACTTTAGGAAGCATATAAACAAAATTTTGGGAAGTGTGAATCTTATCCAACTTTACCAAACCATCCTCCATTTCTAATCGAATGAAGTGATACCTCAACTAAATGTGCTTTGTACGTGAGTGAAACCAGAGTTCTTAGCTAAATGATTGGCACTTTGGATGTCACTCCAAAGTGTCCCATCTCCTTGCTCCCGTCCCAACTTCTCAATCAACCTCTGAATCCATATAAACTTTTTGGCACCTTCCATGATAGCTACATACTCAACCTCCATAGTAGAAAGAGCTACAACACATTGTATCTTGGATATTCAACTCACTGTTGTACCTCCAGTTGTGAATACATACCTAGTAGTGCTCTTCCCACCATCCAAATCACCTACCATATCTGAATCCATATAGCCCTGTAACTCAAATTTGGAACCTCCAAAATTCAAATAGCATTTTGAAGTCCCTTTCAAATACCTGGTTATCCATTTTACTTCTTGCCAGTGAGATTTACTAGGATTACTCATATATCGACTCAGAACTCCCACTGCTTGGGCAATGTCAGGTCTTGTACACACCATAACATACATCAAACTCCCAACTATTGAAGAATAGGGTACCTTCCTCATGTACTCTTACTCCTCCTTTGTCTTGGGACATAGCTTCTTTGAGAGCTTAAAGTGCTTTGCAAGAGGTTGGGCTACCAGTTTTGCATCATGCATATTGACCCTCTTAAGCACCTTTTCCACATAATTCTCCTAAAATAACTTTAGTGTTTTCTCCTTCTTGTCTCTAGTGATTCTTGTAGACACCAAAATCCAGCACCTTTGAAACCACATTTGTCACCCCACCATCAAACCCTGCATAATAAATTATATGCCTAAGTGCTAACTTAGGGATATAAAATCCTGCACATTATCCTATTTTCCAAATTTATTAAATCTGGAAAATTACCCTAGGATACCCTACTTGCCCACTGGACATGTGTCCTGGACACTTCACCCAACATCTTTGCCACATCTCACCCACTCTTGTCCCCTTGTCTTTGCACATGGGACAGATTCCAAACACCCATGCCACATCTCATCCATTTTGTCTTCCTTGTCCCTTCACATAGAACAGGATCCCACATTCCACTCCACTTGTAGTCACATCACCCCAGTTAAGTGAGGCACACTAGGTGACTCACTATAACTGCCCCTTCCATCTGGAAGTCCAGATTTGCCACTTGGCAAGTTGGGCTTGCCACCTCCCACTTCCCTCCAAAACCCCAAGAGGGCTATAAAGGCACCATTATTCCACCAAGAAAAGGGAGCTGAATTTGCATACCGATAGGCTACCAAAATAGACCTGGATCCTAGGAGAAATTTGCCAGCATGAGCTCAATTTTGTACCGTTGGTTCAAATCCCGAGGCAAATATGTTCTTCAACCGAAATCACCCATCCACGGTTTCACAGTAGAAAATGTGCATTCGTGGTTTCACAACCATAGGTCCGCAGTTTCTATCCCACAATAGCATGCTTCCGCGGTTCCACAGTCCCGAGAGCAAAAACAGAGTTTATCAACGGAGATCAACAATTTTTGTGTTAGCAAGGCTTTATTTATTAATTGTTTTTTGTTATCTGCCTTTCATTCGCATCAGTGTAGGGTTTATGTGTAGCATTGGATTTATTGCTTGATTGTGATAGGTGCTACTGATCCATTTTTTGGTTGAATGTGTGTAGGTAACAGGTTCATTGAGAAGTTGTTGAAGCTGGAGTGGTCCTCGCATTGGATACCAAAGCCCACTCACCCCTTTGAAGTTGTAACGAGAGAACGAAGAACACCACATCTTACAGAAGAGTCGAAAGATCTCCCCTCTTCTATCACAAGCATTGTATTTCAGAGAGACAAGAAGCATTGTAACATTGCTCCCAACACACTTGGGGCAATTCAAAATATTTTGTAAAAAGTTGTATCAATATCAATACAAAAGAGCATTTTGGCAATCTACTTCTCTTTCTGCATATTTTTGTTTGTGTTCAATTAATTTGTTACAGAAATGGCGATCACGGTGGGACCCCCTAAAGGTTCCATTTTGTGTTGCCTTGCTTTTTAAATTTACTTGTTGATCTCTATTTGTATCTACAGGTTTTGGGAGTTTGGGGCACACGTAGATTCGACTCTGGGTCGATAAATCTAGAAAACCCTGTGCCCAAACTGTTTATCGTGGAAACATGAAATCGCGGTTTCTATCCTAAGAAAACGTGGTTACATGGTTTTTAATCTCAGGAAGTACAGAAGCACAACTTCTAATACTGGAATGCAACTTTACGGTTTTGATCCTAAAGAAATGCAAGTGCGCGGTTGCTATCTATGAAAACATGGGCCGACGGTTGACAGATGGAAGGAGCAACGATAGGATCACGGGTCTGTAACCTTGTGATTTCTACTTTTGTATTTGAATTTTGTTCTTAGCATTGCATTTAGGGTAAATTAGAAGGTCTAAGTCTTGTTTGCCATTTGTTTGCATGTAGGTCTTAGGATAGAATTCATAAAAAAAAATCTGCATTCGCATAAATAGAAAATAGATCATCTTTGCATCTGCTAGGTTAGAAATAGCTTGGTTGTTTTCGGGTTTGGGTCTGTAAAAACCCAATCTATTTATGTTGATAGAAAGGACCCATGCATCCGTGGTTGGGATATCCCAAACGCAGACGCGTGGTTGGTAAACCGCGCATCCACGGTTTACTAGAACTAACCGCCCACCCGTGGTTAGCCCTATTAAACAGAATTCGATTGGATTGGAACCGAAGTTGGCACTTTTGCCCCTGATTTGCTGTTTGTCATTTTTTGTTTTCTATTTTTCCTGTATCTAGGCATTGAAACAAAATTGCATAGTAATTTTGCATACCACAATAATTAAACAAAACCACCACACACTCACATGAACGTTGGAAAATGATTGGATTTCATCACCGTCGGGTTTGGATTTCATCACCGAACCACCAACATTATACCCTGATTTTGGCCAAGGTCGGCTCCAAGAACCATCGTAGCTTGGAAAATTTGCATATATTTCTCTTCGAAGAGTATGACGCTGACCAAGTGAGACTGGGTGAGGACCGGTAGGACCTGTGCTCCTTGCCCGGGTGTGGACTTTCACTACCACACTTTGGGGGGTTTACGCGACCTGGAGTTCATAGCCAGGTTGTCGAGCTGTGAGTATACAGGTGAAATCCTAGATTCATTTAGGGCAAAACATTGAGCACACGTCTTTTCATTTTTAAACAATTTCAAAAAAATATAAATAAAACTGGCAAAAATCTAAGATCAAAAACTTAGCGTGTTTGTTTGCTTTGCGTGTTGTATTGCATTGTATTGTCATTTTATTTACATAAGACACATAGGTGCACTTGGCAGTTTGTTACATAGTAGCGTATGGTAGTGACTCGTAGTCAGGCTAAGAAATTAGTGCCAAGTCAAAGTCAGTGGTCTTCCCCCATGGCATCTCAGTCTATCAACATCCCTACCACTTTGATGGTAGGACAAGTAAGCATGCCCCTTTTTGTGCCCCAAAGCCTTAATTTAGGGCCCTCTAGTAGTGCCCCTAATACGGACATAGACATCATGAATAGGGCAACTCACATAGCCATACCTGAGACACCTAGGAGTGAACCTCCTACAGTAATGGATAGTCGTGTCACCATGCTGGACATGGATACCATCAGAATGTACTTGAATGTAGCTGGAATGGTCTTCCCATCATTACCACCACTCTCCATCCCCTCCCGTGTCATACCACCATCACAACAAGAATCTACCTTCATTTACCCACAACAGTCGAAACAAGTCGTCACAAATCCCCTATTTGAGTTGGTTGTTGTAGCACTAGCTAACCAACCATTACCATCCAACCAACCACCCCTCACATTACCTCAACAAATAACCATGTCCACCAATCCCTTGTATGAAACAATCCTTGTTGTTTTGCAAGCCCCAACATCCACTCCACCCACTACCCTCATAGGCCCCACATCTCATACCATACCACATTCATTGGCAATACCCTTCACTACTTACCCCCCACTCACTTCCACTACCATGGTTGCCTCACAACCAACCCCACCTAATACATCACATGTAGCAGTCCCTACTTCAAATGCAATTGCTATGCAATAGGCTTTCTTGCAACTACAACAAATGATTTTAGATAATGCTAACCACAACAGAAATCTTGACCCCAACCAACACTTGCAAGGGATTGAGCACAACTTTCCACCTACATCTCACCAAACTAATACCTTTATCCAAGATCCATCTTGGGTAACGCACCCTCCATCTACCACTATGGTTCATAATCAACCTCCACATCCATATGCTAATACAGTAGGTCAGCATACCATCATACCTCCATCACCCCATCCATATCATAACCCCCATCAACATCCTTACCATAACACATTTCAGCCAACCGCACCTTATCACCCATAGCTTACATACAATCCACCCCATTACCAGCAACATCAAGTACACTCAAGTGCTAGTCCTATGGATGACCCTAGATACCAGTTCTTATAGAGTCATATTGATAGTCTTGCCATGCAAACTCCAGGTTTGCAATACCAAAAGCCAACTTTAAGGCAACTACTCAATCATCCTATTCATGCTTCGATGCATGAGCCACCATATCCAACAGATTTTTAGATACCCAAGATTGAATTTAAAGGGGAAGAGGACCCCCATGAACATGTAACTAGATTTGTAAATGCATGCTTCAGAATCAAGAGCAATGATGCACTCATATTACACACATTTCCTCAAACATTAGGGGGAGAAGCCCAAGACCGGTACAACCACCTACCACATCAAAGTGTATTTACTTTTGAGCAACTAGCAGACCATTTCTTGGAAATATTTTCCCTAAATGTTAGAAAGCAAACCACATTGATTGATTTAATTTATTTGAAACAATATGATGATGAATCAATCCATGAATTTGGAAATCGATGGAGGGGAATCATGATAAAGTTACCATTTTCTCTCCCTATGTCAGAGATAACATGAATGTTTACAAAGAGTTGCGCTAGACCCATCTCTTCATTACTACAACTACAACAATATAGAACATTCGATGAGGCACTTGCCCAAGCAAAGGTCATAGAAGAGATAAAAATTTATGAAGGTGAGATAAAGCCTAAGAAGAAAGAGTGGAACAATAAGAATCAAAGGGGGAATAACCACGGTCCATCCAAGACCACACAGGTTAACTAGATAGTCTTGGGACAACCACAGTCAAATCAACCAACCCAAGCACAAATCCAACAACCCCAACAACAACAACAACCACAACAATTGAATTATCAAGCGGTTCCACCCCCACAACAAGCACAAAATCAGACACAACCTACAGAAAGGCAACAACATCATTTTAAGCCAAAAATAAATTACACACCAGTACAAGAGCCATATTCATCAGTTTTCCAAAAGTTGTATGTGACAAAACTCTTTACATTGCCAGAGATGAAACCTGAGGATCCTAACAAACCAAAAACAAAAGGCTACAAAGAGCACATATTTTGTATTTATCATAGACAAAGAGGACATGACATCGAAGGTTGTCATGGTTTCAAAGGTATTGTGCAAGATTTATTGGAAGTGGGTACGATCAAAGTTGACAATCCATTAGCCCACAATAATCAAAACCTTGGCATTTATCAGACACCTTTGCCGCATCATGAGGTAAACCAACAACCGATGGGAGCGTCAACTTCTACAGTTGCTCCCAATCAGGTTAATTATGTGTTACAATTACCACAAGGTTTTGTAGGGGCTATCAACATAGTCACCCATGGACAGAGACAAGCTAACCGCACAACTCAAGCACCAACAACCCAAACCACAAGTGTGCCCATACAACTTGGACCAAACATTCCTCCACCACCCTTTCATAATCGCCCAGTTGTCACCTTAAATAGCCGGTTAACCCAAAGTTTAAAAATAGCTTCAGAAAAATTATCAATTTATGAGCTAATACAACAATCAACACCCCATAGGGAAGCATTGATGGAAATTTTAAAGTCTATCCAAGTACAGTCAGAGGACCCCAATGCATTCAATTCCTTTGTGGGGAGTGTGCAAAAATGCATGGAACCCTCGATAGCATTTTATGACTTTGAGGAAAAACAAATATCGGTAGATTCACCCGATCCACCATTGCACATAGTAGCTCACATTGATAGGAAGCCATTCAAGAGAGTGCTTATTGATACAGGTTCCTCCATAAACCTCATCACCACACCCGCAATGAAGAAACTCAACATCCCACCATCACACATCACAACATCCACCTTCACCCTTAGGGCTTTTAATGACGCTTTATGCTCAACTGTAGGAAATGTTGTACTTCCTATCACCATGGGGGTGAAAATAATCCATGTTCTCTTCCACATCTTGGAAGGAGAAATGCAATATAATATACTGCTTGGACGCCCTTGGATTAGGGAAATGAAGTGTGTACCTTCAACATTGCATCAATGCTTAAAGTATGTACATGAAGGTAAAGTACATTGTATTCCAGCTGACACAGAGCCTTTCAAGTATTGCAACTTAATTTCAAACCCGTATGAGCCCTTGCTTCCATCAACACACCTATCCATTCAACCACTTAACATTAGGACCATTCCCCCTGGCAACACCTCATCAAAAGCCCCCATCCAAGAAGAATTTCCAATAGTTGATCCAACTTTTGCATTAAAAAGTGTCAGCTCAATCCAACCTTCAAACACTGCATATCATTTGCCAATCACACCTGATCATCCTACCAACCAAATGCCAACTTCAACTACCACACTGCCAAATACACAAACACCATTCATATTCACAACACAACCCACTACATCCATTAGCAAACCACAAACATCACAACCCGTAGTCTCACAAATAGGGCCACCTATTAGAGAAAATCCACCACCACCATTAGAGAAAATCCACCACCACCATTAGAGCCACAACCGAGCTCAGAAGAACCCTCTTCATCCACCAAGCCATCAGCCTCCCAACCTTCCCGAGTTGCAGTACATCTTGCCAGTCCTAGTATTGGCGAGTATATTATTGAAAGTGTCACAGTTACACCACCTATTGAGTCAATCAGAGATTATGGTCACCCTCATGACCCACATTTAGCCATAGGTGAGATATACAGAATGGGTTCCCCATAAAATGCAATAAATTTCATATATGGGGGAGTCGATTCTTCATCTGGTCCATCTCCTCCGGAGGAGGACCATTTAAAAGAGTTTAATGAAAACATTGATTATTTATCTAACCCATCATTCCCAATGAGATATTTTCAAAGGGTTAATTGGCAAGGATATGGACTTGGACGACATGAACAAGGTCCTCACCGCATTATTGAGCCGAAATATAGAGAGCCAAATGACCGCTCAGGTCTAGGTTACAGACCTTCCATCACAAGCTCTTCTCTCAGTCAAGCATTCCAAGAACTTGACATTGAGTGCGAAGAAGGAGAAGGAGAAGGTGAAGAAGATGAATCGAATGAAGAGGATGAACCTAATGATGAAAATGATGATATAGATGGTGAATACCTAATTTACAATTTTTATCCTCATGAAATTGGAAATTTCCTAGAGCAAGCCTTACAACAAGAACCAGAATACGAAGATCCAATAGAGATGGCCTACCTTAGGCCAGATTACACGCCACTCATTCTGGGACCTCATACTAATGCTAATGGCTTCTGGATAAGCGATGATGACTATGAGGATGAAACTGAAATGGCATATTTTAATCATATGCGCCAAATGCAAGAAGATGTTGGAGGATTCCAAAGAGTGGAGGAAAATCTAGAAGAAAATCCTCAAGAAGAGGTAGTGTATGCAGAATCCATGCGAAGAAATGACTGGTACCAAAAGAAGTTCCCAATAGACAACACTCTCTTTCGGCTAAGCAAAGAGTGTGAGAGTCCTGAACCAGAACCTCCTCCATCACATTGGCATCGCATGCAACACCGCCAATTACACACATTAGGTCAGTTGCAACCTAGAGAGGATGAGTCATCACCTCTCGAATCATAGCCACCCCATTTCCATCAAGTCAACATGATTTCTATTGATTTTCTCACCCCACTCCGCAATCCATATGATGAGGCAAAGTCGATCCCTATCGATACTAGCCTCATTGCCATGGACAGGATCTCATCCTCGCCATCCATTGCCGAATTCATCCTATCCGAAGAGTTGCTGCGGGCTTCAAACGCATATATTTCATAGCAACCTTCATCATCAGATTACTCAGTTTTTCAAACTAAAGTAGAAGGGGAAGCCCTTGAGACATTTGAGAATGTGGCGGATGATATACACCTCATCCCAACCCCACATCAACTAGAAGAGGGTTCTCACATGCTAATTGAAGAATCTATAGATGTGAACCTTAGCCTAGACGTGGACAATCCACAAATTGTCAAAATCGCAAAAGATTTATCCACGAAAGAGAAAGAACGCATGATCAACGTGCTGATGAGAAAGAAAGAAGTGTTCGCATGGTCATATAGAGACATGTCGGGATTAAACCCCGAGTTGGTAGTCCACAACCTTACTTTAGCATCAGATGCTAAACCTTTTAAGCAAAAGCTTAGAAAAATTCATCCAACAGTTGCATTACTTGTGAAAGAAGAGTTACAAAAATTATTGGACGTAAATTTCATAGTCCCAATTGATTATCCAGAATGGCTCTCAAATATGGTACCCATTCGCAAACCGAACGGAGGGATACGCATATGTACTGATTTTTGAGATTTAAACAAAGCATGTCCCAAGGATGATTTTCCTTTGCCCAATATCGATCAACTAGTAGACTCCTGTGCTGGCCATGAAATGCTTTCCTTAATGGACGGTTTCTCGGGATACAACCAAATTTGAATTAATCCCGAAGATCAACATAAGACAACATTTACAACACCATGGGGCACATTCTATTATAGAGTGATGCCTTTTGGACTTAAGAATGCAGGAGCTACATATCAACGTGCTATGACGTACATATTTCATGACTATATGCATAAGATCATCGAGGATTATGTAGATGACTTGATTGCTAAATCAAAAACACGTCTTGAGCACATTGAAGTCCTGGAAAAAGCATTCGATCGATTTCTAGAACATAAAGTAAGGTTAAATCCTAAGAAGTGTGTATTTGGTGTCACATCAGGAAAGCTTCTAGGATTCATTGTCTCCAAGTGAGGCATTGAAGTAGACCTAGGTAAGGTAAAAGCTATACTAGAGATGCCACCTCCAAAGAACTTGAAAGAGTTGCGTAGCTTACAAGGAAAGATCCAATCTATCCGAAGATTCATTGCACAACTCTCAGATAAATGCAGGCCTTTCAACCGCTTGCTACAAAAGGGGGTGATATTCTCTTGGACGACTGAATGTCAAGAGGTATTTGATGACATAAAGAAGTATCTGGCTTCACCACCAGTTCTTATGCCACCTCGAACAGAAGTCCCTTTTTACCTATACATTTTTGCAACAGATTTTGCACTAGGAACGATGCTTGCACAAAAGAATGAAAAACATAAAGAGCAAGCAATTTACTATATTAGTCAAACATTGGTAAGTTATGAAACAAGATATGCTTATGTTGAAAAGTTGTGTTTAGCAGTGGTTTTTGCCACTAAGAAACTTAGACATTATATGCTAAGCAACACTACTTATGTCATTGCTAGAGAAAACCCTCTACGATACATGATGACTCGCACTTACAATAACACCCGTACAACCAAGTGGATAATGCTTTTAACAGAATTTGATCTCGAATTCGTAAGTCAAAAATCCATAAAAGGTCAAGTGATAGCTGATCAACTAGCTGAAGCTCCCTTACATAATGATAAACCACTAATCATTGAGCTTCCAGATGATTCAGTATTCTCTATCACAAAAAAGGAAGAGTTAGTTTCCCCTGAGGATGAAGCAGACATGACAATGTTCTTTGACGGATCTAAGTGCGAGAAAGGACAAGGTGCGGGAGTCGTGTTTTATACACCCGAAGGAATGCCAATTCCTTTATCATTCAAACTCGACTTCACATGCACTAACAATAATGCAGAGTATGAAGCCTTAATCTTAGGTCTTCAATCAACTATAGCAATGGGCATAAAAATATTAAGCATTTTTGGTGATTCTCAACTAGTTGTTTGCCAAGTAAAAGGAGAATACCAATGTAAAGACCCAGTTTTAAAGCAATATCATGAAGTAGCAACAAATTTGCTAGAAAAGCTTGACTGGTATGAAATTAGTAACTTACCCCGTTCGACAAACAGATTTGTGGATGCGATGGCTTCTTTGGGATCCCTCATCCCCAAGAATGAGCATGGAGAAGTACAACCTCTAATCATAACAACAGTATCAAAACCATCAGTTCAAAGAGCAATATCTACCAGTGAGAAGAGTGTTTGTTTGATACATGGTGAACCTTACAATTCTTACCTTAGTGAAATAAGAGACTTTCTCAAGTCTGGAACACTCCCAATAGAGATGACACGAAATGCAAAAAGAACGCTCAAACAAAAGGCAACTCGTTTCACTCTCCTGGGGGACATGTTGTATAAACATGGGTATGATGGAATATTATTACGATGTCTAGATCCGATTGAGGCAGAATGAGCTATAGCAGAAGCCCATGATGGTACTTGTGGTGGTCATTTCAGTGGAATGGCCATAGCAAAAAGAACATTGCGAATGGGATACTATTGGCCAACAATGGAAAATGACTATTGTCAATATGTCAAAAAGTGCCAAAAGTGCCAACATCATGCCAATTTGACTCATGTACCATCACACGCTCTACAACCCATTCAAAGTCTTTGGCCATTTTCACAATGGGGCCTCGATTTGATTGGTAAAATATCACCTGCCTCCTCAGGACAACATAAATTCATCATAACCACTACGGAATACTTCACAAAATGGGTGGAAGCAATTCCAATGACCACTACGACTGGACCTCGAATAGCGGAGTTTATACTTCAACATATTATCTATCATTTTGGAATACCCTCAAAAATTATTTTTGATAATGGGAAGTCATTTAAGAATAAGGATGTTAGAGCCTTGTGCAACAAATTCAATATCCAACATAGTTTCTCAACACCTTATTACCCACAAGCAAATGGGTAAGCGGAAGCAACCAACAAAACAATGGTATCCATTCTCAAGAAACTGGTCAAAGAAAATCATCGAGATTGGCATACTCAACTTCCTTTGGCACTATGGGCTTACAGAACAAGCATAAGAATGCCAACGGGAGCAACACCATTTTCATTAGTTTATGGTGCTGAAGCTATATTACCTTTGGAGCTCGAAATACCCTCCTTGAGAATCGCATTACAGGAATTCATGGATGATGACACCGCTAGACAAGCACGTCTTGACCAATTGACACTTATAGATGAAAAACGCATCAACGCTCTAGAGCATTTGCGAGTATATCAAGACAGAATCAAACGTGCTTACAACGCAAAAGTTCATCCTCACGAATTTCAAATAGGGGACCTAGTACTCAAAGAAAATCAACAGAATACCAATGCGTTGCCGCACTTGAGAGATAAATTTACGGCTAATTGGTTAGGCCCATATATCGTAAAGCATAAGTTGGGACCAGGAACGTATAGACTTGCCAACTTAGAAGGAAAGTTGGAACCAGAGCCGTTAAACATAATGCACCTAAAGGCATTTTATGCATGAATAGACTCACAACATATGTTATATATATATACGTGGCTAAAAAAATAAATAAATTTGCATCAATTTACATTGTACATAAACATTTTTACGTGCATTTTCACATTGCATTCGCATATCACATAGATAATATTCATATCACAAAATTTTAATTTTGTACATTACATTCGCATATCACATAGAATTTAAATAAATATGCATTCAAATAAACATATCATACGCAATTAGCTGCATGAAAAAAAATATAAATAAAATTGCATCCATCCCATCCCATGTTCAGTGATCTTTTGTAGTGGTGATGATATGACCAAAGAAAAACAAGTTCCAAGAATTGAGGGTAGCCAACTAAGGCATTTATGCAATTCACCAAACGCTACACCCATATATGATGTCAATATATCATAAAATCAAAATTTCAGTCACTCAACCATGTCTAGTGTAAAACCAACTTTCATAAAATGTCCAATTTTCTTTAGGACCAAAGCACTTTTCTCACATTAAAAGAGGTCTTGAGTATCGTCGACTGACCCCAAACAATCTTGCACCAAACACACTTCTTCACATCTTAAAACATTTTGAGTAAGAAAAGGATAACGCCAAACTTGGGTAACACCTTGGAGTGAAAAGATAACATTCTATGCTTGTCCTATCACGCAACATAGTCCAAAATAAAAAATAGTGGTTTTTACCACTATCACAGTTACTATCCAAATATAAACATAAAATATAGAGTAGTAAGGATAGGGTAACATTCTCATCACACTTCGGTTGAGAATCCGATTCCCCAAAGCTCTATACAAAAATTAACAATTTCAATACACACACAATAGATACTTAAAGTTGTAAGGATTGTACTACATTTCCCTCAAAAAGATATGTAGTCATCCCCAAAGCTCTATAAAAAAAATCAACAATTTCAATACACACACCACAGATCCCTAAAGTTGTAAGGATCGTACTACATTTCCCTCAAAAATATATGTAGTCATCCCCAAAGCCTAAAGATCATATCATTGGACTATGGAGTGAGCCTCCACCGGGGCTATAGACGCTTGACTAGCAGTGGAGTAAACTCATGCGAGGCGACATGTCTCTCTCCCAAAAAGGGAGACCTCTGACCGCACATACGGACAAGCTAGCTACTTGGTAAATCCCATAACAGGTCAAGTCCAATTTACTCATAATGGGTCAATGAACTTCACATTCACATACATTGGTTCTTGATTGCTTAGGGTCATTACCATGCTCAAGATTTAATAAATAAACTTCACTTGCACACACCTTGGTCCTAAAGAGAGTTAGACAATAGTCAAGTAAGTTTGTTGATATCACTAGGTTGTTTGAGTCTTTGAAAATATTCCACTATTAAAGATCAAAACAAAAACATCGTCCATATCAACATCCATATATTCTTCCACAATCACATACATATCTACATCATACATCACCCGCATGAAGTCATCAAGTTGGATACCCCCAATTGCAAAATGAACAAGTAATGGTCAATGATATTCTGAGCTATAAAAATATCACATGAACACCATGCATTCAATCATATAGTTTGCATAAACAAATAATTAAACTGCATATTCCATATTAGTTTGCATCAATAATTGACACAATAAATACAAAAACATCAAAGAAAACCATAAATCATCATAAAAGAAAAATGCATAAATATTTAGATTGCATCGAATAAACAACAATAAACACATAAAAATAAAATTATCATTAACACAAGAGATAACAAAATACGAAAGCCATGTATATATATAAAAGAGGTCTCACAGTACAAAACCCTAGGTTGTATACATCAGAGCAACAAGGCTCATAACAAAATCGATACACCACAAAATACAAAAAGAATGACAATAAGGCACACTAGCTGGTGCCAATAGGATCCCTCCGAGAACCCTGAGCTGATGAAGCAACATGTGAGCTAGACCACCGATGACTCCTATGGCTCATCTCGGTCCTCCGACTAGTAGTAGCCACTGATGATGAAGGAGGAACAGGAAGCGAGATCTACCGCTCATGCAAGATGTTCTCCAACATCTCAATATAAGTAGCCTGCTTATGTAGGGTCCTCAAATCTGCACCCTCACGAGCAACCCTCTGAGATATCTCCGCACGAAGAGCAGCAATAGTAGCTACGGTGTCCCCTCCACCAGAACCTGACTGTAAGCGAGTAAGCTCACCCTCAAGTCGAGATACCTCACCCCCAAGCCTGGAAATATTTGAATCCCTAGTAGTGATAGCATCATCACTAGGCCCACCCCGTAGTCCATCCACCTCAGCCTGTAAGTGAGTCACCTCACTTTGACATAAGGCCAACTCACCCTTCAAGCGAGCCACCTCCAACTCCAGACTATCCCACTCACCTAGAGAATACCCCAATCATCCTCTATCCATCGAGGAGGGGCATCCCCCTCTCCAACCCCATCATCGCAAGTCTCCTCAGGCTACTTGCACATCCATAGCCATCTTCACCCTCGAAGAGCTACCACGTCGGTGCTTCATCGACCAAGGAACCCATCCTCCTACCTCCACCTCATCGCCACTCCCCTCATCATCAACAACTACACTCGACATCCAAGGAGGCTGAGAGGTGAACCATGCATCATACTCAGGAGTGGTACCCACGTCATCAAGGTTAGGAAGCTCAATGTCAATATCATCAGAAGGGTCATCAACCCTCCAAAAATTAGGAACAATCGACAACCCCAGCTCATCTCCCCATCGCCTGTAGGTCATAGGTGCATCAGGCACACCCTGGATCAAACCAAACTGGCACTGCACCCGACTAAACTGAACATATTCCATCTCCCTGAGATGGGCACCAACAACCCATCGACCCCATCTGATCCGGCGAAGCTCAACAACATCAGTCACCCAATCCATGCCCCTCCAAGGCCGCCAACTCATAAAATCTCTAGTAAGTGAGCTAAGAATATCTCTATAATCTGAAGCCCCCACCACAGGATGACTAAGCTCCTCACTAAGAAGCCACCTGTAAGCGCGAGGAGAGGTGGCATCGCAGGCACAAGGTAGACCAACTGGTCATCCCACAATGATATGCTCCCAAGACCATATTTGGAGAGCCAAGCTGCAACCTAGACCCTTTCGACCCTGCCTCTTAACCTCGTACAACTCGCTATAAATCTGACATAAGAGAGCGGGAGCCCACGCCAACCGTCGAGGATCAAAAATCAAACCCAAAATAATAGGTACCTGGTTCCACGAGATCCTCGATCCCATGGAATTGGGCAACAACATGTTGCTCAATATGTACATAAGAAAAGTAGGAACTGCTCCCAAACTGCCAACAAAAAATAAATCCAAATATGCAATCCCACCCCTACTGTAGTCTACATCCCAAAGCTCACCAAATATAGGGAAGAGTGCCTCCTTCTTGTCGACGCCAACCTGGACGGCTGGACCCTCGACAAGAATGCAAAAAATGCGGTATAAGTCCTCCAAAGTAACAGTGAGCTCCCCAGTAGGAAGCTGGAAGGTCCCTCTATCCGGATCCCACCGCTCAACCAACGCCGAAAGGAGATCCTCATCAGCTCGGACGGTTCCCAACCGCCCATAGCCATCAAGACCAATGGTCTCCAGGAAAGCCCAATCATCATCAGAAAGTGCCTTCCACACTTTCCTAATAGTCCTCAGCCACCTATGCCGAGCATCCAAGAGCCTCACCTAAAAAGCAAACAAACATAAAATGCATTAACAAAAAAAAAATTCACCTACCCCAGTAAAACAACAAAAAAAAAACAAACAAAAACAACAAAAAAAACTTTCACCTACCCCTAGGTGATCAAAAATCAACAGAAAAAACAAGCAAAACAAGCAAAACAAGCAAAAACAAACAAACATAAAATGCATTAACAAAAAAAAAACTTTCACCTACCCCTAGGTGATCAAAAATCAATAGGAAAAACAACAAAAAAACACAAAAAAAAATAAAGAAAAACAAACAAAAACAAAAAAAAAAACAAAAAAAAAAAAAAAAAAAAAAAAAAAAAAAAAAAATTCACCTACCCCTAGGTGATCATAAATAGACAAAAAAAAAACAAAACAAAACAAAATAAAATATGATTCATTACCAACCCCACTTAGTTACAAAAAAAAAAAAAGAAAAAACATACAAACAACAACACACAACAAGAATAAATGAGCCTAAACTAAAGGCAAGACCACCAACCTTGGCATAGCGGATGCCACCTTCCGCTCCAGCCGAGCCACCACCAACGTCACCACCACCACCGCTGCCTTCGCCCATATCCATCTCACTCAACAAACTCAACTAATCAACTAATGACAACTGGCAGAATGAGAATGAAAGTGATAACAAGCCTTTAAATAACCGCTTTTTGCAGTGAAAAATGTGCAAACATGTTTTGAGACGCACATAAAAACGTAGACCCATAGTTTACGACATAAAACCATAGCCCCATGGTTCCCAAGAAAAAAGAAACTGCAGACCCGTAGTTCCAAAAAAAGAAACCGCAGCCCCACGGTTCCCAACAAAAGAAACCGCGCAAAAAGCGGTTCCAAAAAACAAAAAAAAACTTGCAAGCACCAAAAAATTTGCCACCAAAATTAAATTCCAATTAAAAGTGACAATAGTCCAAACAAAACAACCCAAAGTTGAAATTGACGCCCACTTCGTGAGGTTACAAAACACGAAAAATTATGATAAATCAATGTGCATTAAGGAATTGCTAACAGTCACTACGACAAGCGCCTAGGATGATTGGTTCCTTCATTTCATAATCATGCATGTCAATCAAACCAAAAGGTATATTTGAAAGACAAAAGTCCACCACACGCTTGGGGTAAATCATTTTGAACAATATGCAACAACAATAAACCATTTCAATCATCAAACTTTCATCAATTGGCCCATGGGCTTCATTCTTTACCCACTTGCCAATTGAGGGGGTAAAAAAAAAAAAATCATTCAGTCTGCCACACCAAAGAGAGTGAGTCCATCCATCCAATAAAGTTAGATGTCATTAGTTTTTGCACCACATTGTGTTGTACACAACACAATACAAAAAGGGGCAACTGTAGACACCAAAATTCAGCACCTTCGAAGCCACATTTGCCACCCCACCATCAAACCCTGCATAATTAAATTATATGCCTAAGTGCTAACTTAGGGATATAAAATCCTGCACATTATCCTATTTTCCAAATTTATTAAATCTGGAAAATTACCCTAGGATACCCTACTTGCCCACTGGACATGTGTCTTGGACACTTCACCCAACATCTTTGCCACATCTCACCCACTCTTGTCCCCTTGTCTTTGCACATGGGACAGATTCCAAACACCCATGCCACATCTCATCCATTTTGTCTTCCTTGTCCCTTCACATAGAACAAGATCCCACATTCCACTCCACTTGCAGTCACATCACCCCAGTTAAGTGAGGCACACCAGGTGACTCACTATAACTACCCCTTCCATCTGGCAGTCCAGATTTACCACTTGGCAAGTTGGGCTTGCCACCTCCCACTTCCCTCCAAAACCCCAAGAGGGCTATAAAGGCACCATTATTCCACCAAGAAAAGGGAGCTGAATTTGCATACCGACAGGCTACCAAAATCGACCTAGACCCAATGAGAAATTGTGAGCGCAAGCTCAATTTTGTACCATTGGTTCGAATCTCGAGGTAAATCTATTCTTCAACTGAAACCGCCTGTCCATGATTTCATAGTCAAAAATGCGCGTTCACGATTTCACAAGCGTAGGTCCACGGTTTCTAGCCCACAACCACGCTTCCACAGTACCAAAAAAAAAAATGGAGTTTATCAATGGAGATCAGCAATTTTTGTGTTAGCAAGGCTTTATTTGTTAATTATTTTTTGTAATTTGCCTTTCATTTGCATGAGTGTAGGTTTTATGTGTAGCATTGGATTTACTGTTTGATTGTGACAGGTGCTACTGATCTGTTTGTTGGTTGAATGTGTGTAGGTAACAGGTTCATTGAGAAGCTGCTGAAGCTGGGGTGGTCCTCGTATTGGATACCAAAGCCCACTCACCCCTTTGAAGTTGTAACGAGAGAACGAAGAACACCACATCCTACGAAAGAGTCGGGAGATCTCCCCTCTTCTATCACAAGCATTGTATTTCAGAGAGATAAGAAGCATTGTAACATTGCTCCCAACACACTTGGGGCAATTCAAAATCTTTTGTAAAAAGTTGTATCAATATCAATACAAAAGAGCATTTTGGAAATCTACTTCTCTTTCTGCATATTTTTGTTCATGTTCAGTTAATTTATTACAATTCTCATGCCAAGGATTTGTTTGGATTTCCCCAAATCCTTCATGGCAAATCTACTTGCCAACTCCCTCTTCAATTTCTTAATATCCTGCATATTGGATCCTACCATAAGCATATCATCAACATACAATAAGAGAATAAGGAAGATACCATTTCCTATAGACCGAATATAAACACAATGGTCACTCTGGCTCCTAAAAAATCATGCTCACTCATGAAACTGTCAAACTTGAGATACCATTGCCTTGGAGCTTGCTTCAAACCATACAAGCTATTTTTCAGTTTACACACAGGGCTCTTCTTGCCTTAGACCTCAAACCCCTCTGGTTAGTGCATGTAGATCTCCTCCCAATCCCCATGAAGGAATGTTGTCTTCACATCTAACTGTTCAAGATGAAGATATTCTACTACAACTATACTCAAAATAGTTCGAATTGAAGTCATTTTTACTACAGGTGAGAAAATATCATCATAGTCAATACCTTTTCTCTGTGCAAATCCTTTCACAACAAGTCTTGCTTTGTATCTCTTGCTGCCATCAACTTCGTCCTTCACCCTGTACACCCATTTGTAATACAATTTGCTTTTGCCCTTGGGAAGATCAACCAAATCCCAAGTTTGGTTTTGAGTCAATGTGTCCATCTCATCCTTCATAGCATGCTTCCACTTAATCCTAGCATCCACTTTCAAAGCCTCATGAAAGCATTCCGGTTCACCGGTATCAATGTAAAGTACATAATGTAAAGTAGGAGAATACCTATCAGGTGCATGTATTACCCTTGTAGATATCCTTACTTCCTGTGGGGATGATGGCGGACTAACAATAATTTCTTTTCACCTTGCTCTTCCTCATGAACACCATGTTCATCAATCAGAACAAGAGGCTGTCTTTTTACACCATGCTCTGGGATTACATCCAAGTCAACAAACTTAGGTGCATCCTCTTCAAACTGTATGTGCCTATCCTTGTATAACCTATCCTCATTGAAAATCACATCTCTACTCCTGATAACTTTCTGGTCAACATTATCCCATAGCCTATATCACATCTCATCCACACCATAACCAAGAAAATAACACTTTATAGACTTTGCATCAAGCTTACTCCTATTTTCTTTATCTATATGGGCAAAAGCCTCACAACAAAATACTACAAGGAAAGAGTAGTTTAAAGGCTTACCTTTCCAAGTCTCCTCTAGAATGCCTCCATCCAATGCAGTACAAGATCCTCTGTTTATCAAATAAATTACTATATCAATTGCACTAGCCCAACAGAAGAATGGCAACCCTACATGCAATCTCATGGATTTGACATGCTCCATTATAGTTCTGTTCATCCTCTCCGAGACTCCATTCTCATGTGGTGTCATAGGAGTAGTCTTGATTCTCCTAATTCCTTCCTTTGTGCAATAGTCCTCAAAATCCTTGCTATAATATTCACCACCATTGTCAGATTTAAGGCACTTTACTTTCTTACCTGCCTCAATCTCCACTAATGCTCTCCACTTTTGAAAAGTTTCAAAAACATCAGATTTATGCTTGATTGTGTAGATCCATGTCTTCCTGCTGAAATCATCAATGAAGGTAACATAATAATAGTAGCCCTCAAGAGAAAGTATCGGTGAGGGACCCCACACATCCAAGTGTAATAACTCTAATTTCTCTTTTTTCCTTTTTGGACCAACTTTTAGAAATCTTACCCTTTTCTATTTTCTGTATACACAACCTTCACAAAAACCTAAATCAACATCCTTGAGTTTTGGTAATAGTTTTCTGGAGTAAAGGGTTTTTATCCCTTTCTCACTCATATCACCTAACCACAAATTCTATGCTTTCACATCATCTTGAGCAACATAGTTTAATGTACAAGAAGATGAGTTCTAAAGTGAATAAAAAGTTCCAGTCAACTCACCTTTTGCAATCACCATTGAACCCTTTGTCACAATCCATTGCTGGTTTTTGAAATTAGTGTTGTATTCCTCCAAATCAAGTGCACTGGCTGAAATCAGGTTCCTCTTCAGATAAGGAATGTGCCTAACATTGTTAAGCACCCATATATTTCTGTTTGGCAATTTTACATTCATCGTGCTAATACCCACAATCTCACATGGATAATTATTGCCTAACAAAACCTCTCCATAATGGCCTAGAGTATAATAAAAAAAGTACTCCCTATGAGAAGTGACATGATAAGAAGCTCTAGAGTCCATAACCCAATACTCACTTGTGCAAGTTGTTGCAAGAATCAGGGCATCCTGATAAATTACACTTGCAATGTTTACCTCTTGAGCATCATTTCTATTATTTTCCTCATTCTTCTTTCTGTCTTTGCACTCCCTCTTTAAGTGTCCACTCTTCCCATAATGCCAACAATTAATTTTGCTTTTGTCTCTACTTTTAGATCTACCCTTCAATTTTCCTCTATTCTGGATTTTTCATCTAGCTTGGCCTTTTTCTCTTTCTCTATTTTTGCCTCTAATTTTTGTAGATAGTGCTACTCCAGATGATGAAGCCTCCCCTAAGGTTTTTCTCCTCATATCCTCACTAAGGATTTTGCTAACCACATCATAAAACACTAGCTTTCTATATCCAGGCACATAATTACTCACTGCCATTACAACGCTACCCCACGAGTATGGTAGTGAATAAAGAAACCCTAAATCCATAACCTCATCATCAAAATCAAGACCTACAAATTTTAAAGAACCCATAACAACATAAAACTCATTAAGGTGTTCTTGGATAGATCCACCCTCTTGAAAATTCATAGTAAAAAGCTTTCTAATCAAGAAAATTTTATTTGAAGTTGAGGGTTTTTCATACAACTTAGCTAGTGTATCCATGGCTCCTTTGGTGGTATTTTCCTTCCCGATGTTGTATGCAACAAAATCATCTAGGCTCAATCGGATCACCCCCAATGCCCTCCTGTCTATCAGATCCCATTACTCATAATCCATCATCCTAGGTTTACCATCAGTCTTCCCTTTTAGAGCCAAGTACAGATCATCCTTCTGATAAAGATAATCCTCCACTTTGGTTTTCCATATACCAAAATTTTGTCCAGTAAACTTCTCTAGTTTAAACTTCAAAATTTTTCCCATTTCTACCACTTGAACAGAAAACTCTTCTATGAGTGCCATTTTCCAAAAAGATCACTCTGATACCAGTTGTTGGGAATTTACCATGTATAAACAATACACAACCTATGAAAAAAAAACAAATAATAACAACAAAAATGGAGAAACTGTTCAAACCCTAGTTAAGCCCCCATAAGCAAAATAGGAAATAGTGCAATAAACAACAAGCAATCACACAAATATAAGAGACACAAGATATATGTGGTTTGGGCAGTGTACCCTACATCCACAGAGAAACAATCAGTCCTTTGTATTAGCAACAATACAACAATCTTCTCCACTTGTACAATGTCTCCTCCCCTCTCTTCCTCCAAACCAAAAAAGAGCATTCACATATAAGACAACCTTTACAGTATAAAATATATAGATATTCGTGACTTTTCCACTACCCGAAACCACATAGTGGTGTCGGAATACAATGGGCCAAAACCATGGGTTGAAACCACCCATACGGTTATCACATTCTTTTGACAAGTGTTTTTCACCAAGAAATACAGTGCTGCCCCTTGGAACCCCGTTCACGTTCCTATTGTTGATCATTGCCCATCAACAATATTTAATGGCCTTGGAACCCTACCAACAATATTTAATGGTAATTAATTCCTTTCTTATCAATTTGGCTCCATTACCTAACATTTTTGGTGTTTAGGCTCTACCCTATGTAGGATTTTGGGATGGTTTTGTGCCTTTGCAATAGTTTCTCAATGGTGGTAGCGGGATTCTCCTAGGCATTCCAGCCAAGATTGTCTTTATTATGGTTTTTTGTCTCTTTGGAGCTTCTAGAAATATTTTGGCTGATGTAAAAAGTTATGGGACCATTTCAAAACCCCTTTTCACCAATAAAAAAAAAGTAAGATCTTATATTTAATGGTAGGATATTCTTTAAAAAATTTATAAAAAAAATATTTTATTAGCCATGAGTTTGAAATCAAAGATAAATGGGTATAATTTATTTATTTGTAGAAGCACCGCAGAGGTGGGACTGAATAATTTTAAAAATTTACACTTCTAAGATTCACTTCATAGGAAGTAGAGAGAGAATTTAATAGTTTATGCCTTTCTTTTAAGTAAAATTTATAATAATATCTCAGTAAAGAAAAAATGGAATATTTAAGTGTTTGGTATCCTCGATACAAGTAAAATGGCCACTGGACGGAAAGACTAGCTCATCATGGAATAAGATGGATAGTATGAAGTCAACGTGCTTAGTACACTCATATATAGACTGATTTATGTACGGTGTAGGGATTAGCACATCCTTTTTTGAAATACTAAAAAAGAAATAAGCTAGCTCATTGGAAGAATGAGATAGATAGCTTAAACTTACGTATCACCTAGTGCACCTACATAGAATGATGTATGTAAGTTGTAGATATGGGTGAATTCCATGACAAGGTAAAGAGAATAGTTCAATTCATCGTAAAGATGGATCATTCACCAAGTTAGGGAACATTAAAGCATCTAGTTGAACCTTCGTAAATGTTCCCTATAGATGGAAAAATGAATAAACCCTAAAAAAGTAAAGGGGTTTAGGTTTCCAAAAAAAAATGGTCACAATTAAGATGGAAATTTTTGGATCTTGATACAAGTGTCTTGTATGCAAGAGTGCAAATATGTAACATGAGGATGTGCAAAATTTTCTTATATTAGGAGTGCATGTAGGAGTCCAAGAGTCATGTAGATGTGTGCAAGTGTTGTAGAGTCAAGTGTCCATCAAGTATGCAAGTGGCAAGTTGATAAGCCAAGAGTCATGAGACTTGGCATATGGAGAGCAATAGTCAAGTATGTGAACAATCACATTACTATGGCTATATTATGGAGATAATGCTCCATAGAATTGAATAAATTTAGTCAAGAATCAATAAAGCTTATATATATTTTGAGTAATTAATGTTGTAAGTTGTTTTTCATGCATAGTACATGAATGATTTAGGCTATTTACATTCATATTTCAGTATATAAATGAATGCTATTTTCTTTATTATGTAAGCCTTGATATACATATTAATTTGCTCATATATTTCTACTCATTATAAGTTTATATTTGACCTTTATTATTGTGGTTATTTTATATTGGATCCTATGTAATATTGTTAAGATAAGCTATGATATGTTATGGTAGTAAAGGCTTCAAAAGACAAAAATTATGGCTTCCAAAAATTTTGCAATGAACAAGATGCCAACAATATTTTTCTTTATGTCTATACCTCTTACATTGTTCACACCTTTGAGTGTAATTTTATCTTCTATATTTTGGATGAACTCTTATAAGAACAAAAAATTTATTTCTTGATTCTACAACTTTCCTTGATGTCTTAGAATTTAATTTCCCTCCATTATTAGCATCTTCAAAACAATATTTTATGCAACATTTAATAATCAAAAGAATTATACTTTTTGCTTCTCTTTGAATGAATTATATATGTTCCACAATCAAAATATCAAGAATTCTGAACACGACCTACTACTGTTTGTGCTTTAGAAATGGTGTAGAATAGTGGAAGCAAGTTATTTTTACTTGTTCCTTTTATGCTATCTATCTAAAAATTTAATCTCCACGTAAAATACTTTAAGGAGTGAGCCATGTTCATATGTGATGACGTCGTCATAATGAAATTTACTAGCGTAAAGATGGAACTACACAACTTAAATATAAATAAAGATTTATGGTTTAACAACTTGTTTCTCTTGCTCATTCCAACACAACAACCTCAGTGGATTCTCTTTCTACGGTATCCATTTATTTAACACTCTACAAATTTCCTATTATACAAACCATCTTACTTATATCAAAGCTAATATGTACATATTTCAATAAATAATATTTTCAAAGAAATGACTCTCCAACATGGGCTGAATATATATATATTTATATTTCAGAATTCTGCCTAAAAGAGCTTTATGCATTAATATCAATACAACTACCAAATAGTCCATGGCCCTTTTACAAACACATATTTTTAGTATTGTGATAACAAAACTAAGTTCAAGCTTTAATATGAAACACCAACACTGTTCAAACACGCAGATTCAAGTCCAACCAAATTTCAAAATAATTCAAATGACTTATTTTAATAACGTGCAATAATGAAAAGTAGTCATAAGTGAATACATCTTATTGTTTGTGTTAGGATCCTCCATCCTAACATTATTAGTTAGTATTATTAATCATTTAATTATTATATTATTAACTCATAAAGTGAACCATCACATCTCTTCATAACGTGAACCATCACGTCTCTTCACCAACGTAGCTTTAGGGTAGATATATATATTAGGTTGGCCATTCACACAAATCATCCAAGAAGAAGAATATATATTTGTTTAAACCCATTGGAGGGATTCCCCATTCTAGTGCAACAATGATTCAACCCTAAAAGTGATTATTTTTAATGTTATTTTATTTATTCATTTATTAAATATTAGCTAGAACCTTCAGGGTTCTACCATTTGGTATCAGAGCATCGATTCTGGACACAAGTGGGGAATTTTGTTTAAAGACATCTCGAAAGAAATCCTGCAAGTAATGAATAAATGGCAAGATGATTTTGAAACAAAAATAGCAAGAAAAATAGTAGAGTTAACCCTAAAAAAGAATGACCTTGCAAATAAAATTATTACAAAGGAGGATTTTTGCCAGTGGAAGGACCCAATTACAAAACCACCTGTATGGGAATCACAAAATACATACACCACCCCAAAACTTACCCGACTCTTACCCATTAAACGTATCAACCCCATGGAAATGAAGGCACGACATGAAAAGGGTATTTGTTTTCATTGTGATGAGAAATTTATTCACAATCATCAATGTATTACACCTGCACTATATATTTTGGATGCAACTATTCCTTGTAGTTCTCCCAATGATAAAAATGTGATTGAGGTAGTCATAGTGACGGATACACTTGAATATGACACTAAATATGGGGACGATGAGGAAGGTAAGGAATGATGAGGAAGCCATAGAAGATAAGAAAGAGGAGGAAGATATGGAAAACAAGGACAATGAGCAAGAAATACCTAAAATACCTGATCCCACCAATGACAACAATAGGGTTGATATATTGGAAGTGATTGATGCACCAAGCAAGGATGAGGTAGACATACCCGAAGTGATCAATGCCAGCCAAACATGCACTCTACAAGACCTACACACACCTTCCTCACCAATAGTGAGTTATCACCACATGACCAAACCTATTTAAAAACAAGGTAGAAAGGTGACTGCACACTCCTCCATTCCCTCTCCCAGGGAACAACAAGAGAATGTAGAAGTTTTACCACCTCTTTTTAAGCATCCTTCTAAAGCATTTGAGGAACCCCAAGGGTTTCCCTCCCATCATCATCATGATTCTCCTAAGGAAGATTCTACTATTGTTCTTGGCAACCCCCCACTAACACTCCAACCTTCAAGATATCCTTGCCTTCAAAAAAGTGACATTAAAATAGTACAAGAACTTGCAAAAATTTTGCTTGGAAAACAAAAGATAAAGCTCCTCACTTTGATCTTTGAGGACAAATCTCTTTTTAAGGAGGGTGGCATGTTAGGATCCTCCATCCTAACATTATTAGTTAGTATTATTAATCATTTAATTATTATATTATTAACTCATAAAGTGAACCATCACATCTCTTCATAATGTGAACCATCACGTCTCTTCATAACGTGAACCATCATGTCTCTTCCTAACGTGAACCATCACGTCTCTTCACCAACGTAGCTTTAGGGTAGATATATATATTAGGTTGGCCATTCACACAAATCATCCAAGAAGAAGAATATATATTTGTTTAAACCCATTGGAGGGATTCCCCATTCCAGTGCAATAGTGATTCAACCCTAAAAGTGATTTTTTTTAATGTTATTTTATTTATTCATTTATTAAATATTAGCTAGAACCTTCAGGGTTCTACCATTTGGTATCAGAGCATCGATTTTGGACACAAGTGGGGAAGTTTGTTTAAAGACATCTCGAAAGAAATCCTGCAAGTAATGAATAAATGGCAAGATGATTTTGAAACAAAAATAACAAGAAAAATAGTAGAGTTAACTCTAAAAAAGAATGACCTTGCAAATAAAATTATTACAAAGGAGGATTTTTTCTAGTGGAAGGAGCCAATTACAAAACCACCTGTATGGGAATCACAAAATACGTACACCATCCCAAAACTTACTTGACTCTTACCCATTAAATGTATCAAACCTACATAAATGAAGGCACGACACGAAAAGGGCATTTATTTTCATTGTGATGAGAAATTTATTTACAATCATCAATGTATTACACCTGCACTATATATTTTGGATGAAACTATTCCTTATAGTTCTCCCAACGATGAAAATGCGATTGAGGTAGCCATAGTGACGAGTACACTTGAATATGACACTAAATATTGGGACGATGAGGAAGGTAAGGAAGATGAAGAAGCCACATAAGATAAGAAAGAGGAGGAATATATGGAAGACAAGGAAAATGAGCAAGAAATACCCGAAATACCTGATTCCACTAATGACAACAATAAGGTTGATATATCAGAAGTGATTGATGCACTAATCAAGGATGAGGTAGACATACTCGAAGTGATCAATGCTAGCTAGACATGCACTCTACAAGACCTACACACACCTTCCTCACCAATAGTGAGTTATCACCACATAATCAAACCTATTAAAAAATAAGGCAGAAAGGTGACTACACTCTCCTCCATTCCCTCTCCCAGGGAACAACATGAGAATGTAGAAATTTTATTACCTTTTTTTAAGCATCCTTCTGAAGTGTTTGAGGAACCCCAAGGGTTTCCCTCCCATCATCATCATGATTCTCCTAAGGAATATTCTACTATTGTTCTTGGCAACCCCCACTAACACTCCAACCTTCAAGATATCCCTGCCTTCAAAAAAGTGACATTAAAATAGTACAAGAACTTGCAAAAATTTTTCTTGGAAAACAAAAGATAAAGCTCCTCACTTTGAACTTTGAGGACAAAGCTCTTTTTAAGGAAGGTGGCATGTTAGGATCATCCATCCTAAAATTATTAGTTAGTATTATTAATAATTTAATTATTATACTATTAACTCATAAAGTGAACCATCACATCTCTTTATAATGTGAACCATCACGTCTCTTCATAACGTGAACCATCATGTCTCTTCACCAATGTAGCTTTAGGGTAGATATATATATTAGGTTGGTCATTCATATAAATCATCCAAGAAGAAGAATATATATTTGTTTAAACCCATTGGAGGGATTTCCCATTCCAGTGCAATAGTGATTCAACCCTAAAAGTGATTCTTTTTAATGTTATTTTATTTATTCATTTATTAAATATTAGCTAGAACCTTTAGGGTTCTACTAGTTTGGTTTCAAAAGAACAATGACTCTCATGCTATGAGAATATTTTGCACAGGATACTAATTATGAAGTTACAGACAAAAGAGAAGTTGGCCCAGTCTACTCAAATTATCAACAAACCATTCAATTTTACATTATTAGAGACATCAAATATTCACAAATGCTTATAACAAGGATCATCTTTTAGATTGGTATATCAAGACTCACCAAGCAACTGAAACCATAAGTGTTTCTTTTAAAGGTATAATATACGATTTTATAATAAAATCAACAATTTTCCTTTTCTACACTTAACATTACGGGCTTACAAAACTATCATGAGCCCTTTTGGGAATTCTTTGTAATAAATTTCCATACCCAACACATATGCGAATAGCGTTAGAGCCAAACTGTGTATATTAAGCCTTTCGACGCATTTCAACATGGTAATAAACATTCCAACAAGTTTATAAATAGGTAGACAACTCTTGCAGGGATGACAAATTGTATATTACTCCAGTATTCAACTTGCTATTACCACTGTGGTTCACATTCTAAAGTGTAGTGCGAACTAATTTTTGTCTCCTCTGCAACATTATAGTACTTGAAGAAATGGAAGAATACACTTATTACCAACAAGATAACTGACAAGGCTTTCTTTGGTAGAATAGGAAATGACCAAGCGGCCTATGCATGGGGAATAAGAGTGACCTTCTAATTCATGAATGCAGACTAAACTAGAATGCAAACGGTTAATGCATTACGCATCCAAGCACATACATCCTTTAGATTTTTCTACTATACTCTATTTTTTTCGAGACCTTCTAGCTCAAAGTAACACCAATGAAATTAAATTTTCAAAGAATTTTTTTAGGAGGAAATCAATATATTCTCTGTAAGTTCCGAAAATAAAACTTCACAATGGAAAAATCATTATAAACAACCAAAGTACTTTGTGTATACAAAGCCTCATAAGAAGATTATGCCAACACCTGACCTGGTATATGCGTGACTCCTTACAGAAATATTCCTCCAATAATTTTCAAACAATACCAAAAAAAAAGATAAATATGATGCTATCTTTTCAATTTTCAATTAATTTATAGACACAAGGAGCTAAATTACGTTTAACACCTGTATGGACCATGCGGACATTCCAACTCCTATCTAGCCAAGTGATTCTCCAAGTGCATGGATGGAGTAAATATATTATATATATATATTATCTCATTAAAATTTAATATTCTCTATAAATAAATAAATATAAATATAAATATAAATATAAATATAAATATAAATAAATAAATAAATAAATAAATATATATATATATATATATATATATATATATATATATATATATATATATATATATATATATATATTTTAAAAGTAGGGTTTTGAAAGGGTTACCCTTTCCCTTTTACATCGATTTAGTCAAATTGAGCTATTTGGTGCCGTCGAGATTTGAACCTTGGTGTGGGCTACATCAACTATTTGTTCCAATTGTTGAACCAAGGACCCGTTGGCTATATATATATTACTTTTCTTTATTATATATTTTTATTTGTTAATTATATTTATTTTAAGACCATCATTTTTTTTTAAGAATTATTTTTGCATACAGACACAAAATCCCAGATGCAGCTACATGTATGCATCTATATGGACCACTGGATAGGTGTATTGCTAATAGGATCTTTTGCCCTATAACTACAAATACCCTATCGCTCATCATATTTCCCCTTCTTACCTTTTACCTCTGCCCTTTGTTTATCAATGGGAGGAGGCATCCGATCGGCTTGATCAATCTTTCAACAATATTTACCTATTCCTGCATCCACCAATTTATCAGTAGTACCTCTCTCTTGCAAATAAGCTAGTAGGTAGATTTAGGAGGGATGGTACATGCATAGATAGTAGAGGTGGAGTTTTGGTATTGTAAAGGCTGCTATAGAAAAATGTTAAGAAGGATGTTGAATTTCAAAATATTTATATTCACATAGAAAATTAAAGATCCACAAAATGAAAATCAAGAATTCAAACATTTTATGAAAAATGATGTATCTAGCTATAAAATCTCAATTGAGATCATAATTGAATCTATTTGTAAACTCTCAAGCTCTAAAGGAGAGATTTATAACTTTTTAAGGGTGGGGATCTAAGTACAACCCCTTGTTCTCCAGCAAAAAAATAAAACTTCATCAAGAAACCTTTCTTCCACTTTTTCTCCCATAGTTTGTAATTTAGCTTTTAATTCTACTACCCTTCAAAGAAAATGTTCTATACTCTCTCCATCATGAACCTTTAGAGAATACAACTATGATTGAAGGTGTAAAATGGTTGCTTCATTCCTTTCCTCAAATATCATACACAAATTTTTCCATGCACTTTTTGAAGTTTCTACCTCACTTATATGTGCTTGAATTTCATATGATATACCAAATGTGATTAACATAAGAGCCTTTGCATCATCATATTTAATTTTTTTGTTTTAATTGTATCTTCGGGAATGGTTTTTGTTCCATTTACCACATCCCAAAGCTTCTCAACAATGAGTATTGATCTCATCTTGTTTTTCCATGGAGTAAAATTTGGTCCTTTTAGAAGTTGTGATTCAGAAGGAAAAATATTTGTATTTGCCATAATTCTATTTTTCAATCTTCAATTTCTTCAAAGTCTTCAATTTCAAAATCTTCTTTTCTTCATTTTATTTATTTTCCTCCACTTTTCAAATTCAAATTCTTTTCTTCAATCAATTTCAAATTTTATAATATTCTTATATATCCCTTTAATTCAAATATTCAAATCTTTAAAATTTTCATCAATTATCAATTTAATTTCACCTTTCAACTAATTTATCTTCTTCTTTTCAAATAATTAATTTATCCTTCTTATAAATCCCATTCATTTCATTCTTCTTCACTTTTCCAAATTATTTATTCACCTTCTTATATCTCCTGAAATCAATTCAAATAAAATAATTATATTCAAACCAAATGTGCATCCAAATAATATAAAGGTCAAAGTATACCTTTAATTGTTTGTGCTTATCCCTTACATTCAATCGTCTTGTCAATACAAATTAACTTTGCTTCTCCTTCATGTTGGGGAGATTTTCCACATGCTCAAACTTCCAAAAATATCTCAGCCCTGAGTGTTACTCAACCAAAAATTATTTTGCGTTGACCAACCATGTTTACTCTTTGCTAGACGTATACTATAATTTCCAGAACACTCTCAAATGCTTCTTTGTCTACATGATGTTATACATTCATCTTCTTTCTTGCATGACATTCTATGGTGATATTTGGACTTTTCATGTTCACATCTCATCTAAATACTCAAAAAAATTATCAATTCTAGACAACACACTTTTCTTAAGTTTATCTCCTTTCTTTACTTGCTATTCTTTATAGATTTCTCCTATGTTGGGTATCTCCTCTCCTCTTGTTGTGTCATCTAATAATGTTACCTACTATTCTCTAATGTAGGCACATTCTATAACTAAACTTGAACTCATGCATTCACTTGTTATCTCAACAATATTTTACCTTCAATCACTCTTCATCACTCTTTCTCTTATTATCTTCCTTGTTTTCCTTCAACTATTCCTCTCACATTTCTCCTATAGCGATCTCACTTAACATGGTTATTTCCCAAGCTCACACAAGGTGGTGGCTCTGATACCACTATTAGCTAAATAATGTTATCTTTATGAGTTAAACAATATTTGAGATCATAAAATAACTCAATAACATGCATATATAAAAATTCTCAATAATGAGCAACAAAATCACCGAAAACTTTTTTGAAACTACTAAAGCAATGCATAAATGTAAAGCTTCTTCGAGTTACATATTACATGGCTTTGTTTTCAATATATACATACATGAGACTCTTCATATTACATGACTCTTGATCTTTTGTCTGCTCAAACTCATATGAGAACTAACTCTTCATATTTACCTTTTACATAATAAATCTCACATATTATATAAATATAAAGTCTCTCATGATTACATATAACTCCTCACTTCTAAACTTAACACTTTACTCATATAACTCACACTTACGAAAAAGACACCTCACACACATAACTCCACACTTATTTACATGACACATACTATAGACTCAAATATCAAACACACTCCCTATTTAAAATATTTATAAATGTATCGAATAATGTTATAGCTCCAAAAATATGAAGGAATCTGAGTGGTATTAAGGGAGATACGACCCTATAAAGTCAACCATATGGAACAAGAGCAATGACAAAATTTTAAGTCATAAAAAAACAAAATTGTAAATATCTATTAGCTAGGGTTCGAATGATGTGAGGAGCAATGAAGGGCTAGGGAATCAATGAGGTAGGATATTCTATCTAGGCATATAATTTTTTAGCTAAGTTTCTTTTTCCCCTTCATTATCTTAGAATTTTTGCATGCAAATTATTATAGGTTTATTTTCAAATAATATAATTGCTATAGGATATGCTGGTTTAGTAGATTTTTTTTTTAACATGGTGAAATTGGTAGCCACCACGAATCCGGGTAGGTTGTCCAAATTTTATGGCTGCCATAGTATTTTGCGTTGTTCGTATCAAAAGCCGCCACACAGATCTTCGTGTAGTATGCCCCTATAACCGCCATGCCACAATCATTTTAAATCTTTTACGTCGTTGAAATACGCACCAGGAAAGGGACAAGCGTTCAGTCTGGCGAGGCCCGAGATTTGAACCTTAGACCTCCGTCCCCCTTATGGGGTTTGGATGTACCAATTGGTCTACACCTCAAACCTTGGTTTAGTAGATTTTAAATTATAATTTCCTTCCCATAAATAAATTTATAGCTAGATACTTAGAACCATCCTTATTAGTAGAGGTTAGTGAGGACCTCACAAAGAAGCGATCCTTAGTGCTTAAAGATAGATCAACTTTTGGTAAATTTAATGGGTCTTGGTCAAGGACTTCAACATTGATAAAATGGATTGATAGGAGTTGCAAGTATCCAATATTGAGTCTATCCTTTCTTTACAAAGGTTTCTTCCTAACCATTTTTTGTTCCAATGAGGAAATATATAGAATCCTAAAAGGGCTTGGTTTATGGGAAGAGCAAGAATCTTCCTTACCTGTTGGTATGAAGGCTTTGCACTTAAAAATATAAATATATCCCTAGTATCAGTATGGGTTAGGATGTATGAGTTTCCCATTAGATCCAAGAGAAGGGATACTTTCAAGGCAATAGACAACATTATGGGAGAATTCCTTTAAATTTTAGATTCTACAAAAGATAGATTCTTGGCTATTTATGCTTGAATATTGGTTATGATTGATATAAATAAATCTTTACCAAAATCAATCATTCTTAGGTATGTGGCCAAGTTGTGGATACAAACCATATATTATGAAATCATATCTTTTAGATGTATAAGATGTCATGAGGTGGGATATATTAAGAGATCATTCCCTAAGAAGAGTCCATTAGAAACATATGTAGAAAATCACAAGAGAAACTTACAAATGGATACGAAATAGATCCAAATAAATGAAATAAAAAAATAGTGGAGATCAGTAAGAAATAATATTGGAATAAATACCTATTCTTTTGAGGCTTTAGCCTATGGATAAAAATAATATCTTAGCTTAGAGGACACAATACAACAAGATCATAATATTTACAAGGAACTATCTATTCAATATGATCCTAATTTAGGGATGAACATTCCCTTTAACGTAAGGAATGCACCTCATCAAATTTTGAATACTCTCTTGAAGTACCATGAACCATTAAGAAGAAGAAAAATGGTAGAGAAAATACAATTTTAGATGTTAATACCTATATCATTAATAAGAAAATACCAAAAAATGAGTAGGAAAAGTCAAAAAGTTCCATAAAAAATCTAGGAGAATACTTTTAGATCATGGACCAACAACATGAGAGGCCAAAAATTAATAGCAACAAAATTATATAGATGAATACTTTTAGATCATTGACTAGATGAAGGGACTTGTGCTAAAATTAATACCTTGACAAGGATCGGTTCATATCACTAGCCAATAAGACTCAAAATGGTGGTAAGTGAATTCAAAAAAAGATCATAATTTAAATATGAGCATATGTGGAAAGACCATCCTCAATTTGTTGATATGATAGTGTAAAAGTAGAATTCTTCAAGAAATGGTGGGTTTTATACACTTCCAAAACAAATTAAGTAAGTGACATTTAGATTAAAAGAATGGAACAAGAACATTTTTGGAAATATTTTTGAGAAGAAAGAACTAAAAGATAAAGTTTTAAAATTCCAAAAATGTGATCATAATAATCCAAGCTCGGAGGAAAGGGAGTTTCTTAGTGAATATCATAATATTTTGAGTAAGGAAGAGAAATTTTAGATATTAAAATTGAGATAAAATTGGCTAAAAGGAGATAAAAATACAAAGTTTTTAATAGGATGGCAATAGTATAAAGATCATCATCAAGAATTAGTAGAATTAAATCAGTAAAAATGGTTTGGATTGAAGAACATAATGAAATTAGAAAGGATGCACATTTTTTTACTATAGTATTCTAGGATCGAAGGAGATTGAAGTTTTTAATGATAAACTACTACAAGAAGTACCTTCAGTTATAACATATGAAGACAATAGGAAACTAATGGAGCCTATTACTCTGGAAGAAGTTCATTTAAATATTTTCTCTTTTGATAAGGATAAATAACTAGTTTTTTATGGACTCTCTATAACATTCTATCAACATAATTTGGATATAGTGAAGGATTCTTTATTGGTGGAGTGGAACAATATTGGATAAAATAATTCATACCTTATAAAATAAATGCAATATATATTACCCTAATTTCAAAAAATAAGGATGCAAAATTCTTTGATTCGTTTAGGCCCATAATCCTATGTAATATGGCATATAATATAATCTCCAAAGTGATGGAAAATTGGTTAATACCACTATTAAACAAAATTATTTTAGACTTGTTTTGAACCCATTCATCTCACGCATCTTAATCTACATCCTTTCCATAATAGGCAGGTGTCCTGTCACATAACCCTTGGCATGTTTGGTATCTATGTCCATTACCACATGATTTATCCGTTTATCCAAAAAAATTATGATTTTTCAACAACCAGGAGTAATAGTTCATTCCCAAAGCCTACTAATGTCTCAAACAAAAAGTTTGGAAATAAATAAAAGGATGTTTTTTGCAGATATAGTGGGGACATCAACAACGTAAATGGATATTTCACTCTTTCCAATTAGAGTGATCCCTACCGCATGTGGAAAAATCATTGACACCAAAATATTTTTAGAGATGTTTATTTGAAGATTGGCAAGATTTGCTCCAGGACCAAGACAGGAAATATGACAATAATGAGAATCATCATTTTTGAAAAATATAGAAGTCTTGGAACCATCACCGAATGTGATAGGGTGGGAAAAATTTGCTGCATTGAAAGCAATTCAGAAAATTACTCGCTTCTTCCTAGAATTCTTAGACTTTGGGAGGAGCTAAGAAGAATCTAGAAGCTTCTAGTAAAAATGTGGATGAACAGAAGGAGGCCATGGACAGTCTTGATTAGTAGATTGTTGCTTGGATGTTCCTACTGTTTGGATAGTGCCCAAGGGGCTTATTTGTTTTCTTGGGTTCAACTTTCATATTGTAGTCTTGAAGGATGGATCATTTTCGGTGTGTTTGTTGTAGTGTTTTCTATCGATGTAATAGGTGAATATTTACCTGCTTTTTTTTAGGGTTTTGTATACTTCCTCTTGGGCTTAGGCTGATGCCTATTGTTCCTTGTTGATGTAAAAGGTATTTGGGAGCCTTCATATTTCCCTACATAATATAATTTTTTATTTTATTTTAGAGATTAAGGAGGATTTGTGAAAGGGAGACTGATTTTTGATGGGATCATAGTAGCTCATGAAGTCATGCTTTCAACAACATCAAGAAAAAAAGAGCAACAATATTAAAACTTGACGAGTAAAGCCTATGATAGGGTTAAATGAGATTTTCTTTTTGTAGTATTAGAAAAGTTTAATTTTGGGTAGAAATGGGTTAGATAGACTAATTGTGTCTCTACAATATCATATTTAGTGCTAGTCAATGGGTTAGTAATAGAGTCATTTAAAGCCAAGAGAAGTCTTAGACAGGGAAATCCTCTATCACCATATCTATTCATTATTTTGGTAGAGGTATTGGGTAGGAACTTGAAGAAGGCTAATAAACATGGCCTAATAAGTGGACTAAAGGCTAGTAATAACATCAACGACATCACCCATCAATAGGCTGTAGATGAAACAACTCTTTTTTGGAGGATAGGGATAAACAAGGTGATAGGGATTAATCAAATATTCATTAAACTTAGGTTTAATTAAATTTAATTTAGTTTTAACTAGGCTTTTATTCTTTATAGGAATTTTTGTAGCCTTTTTTTATTGTGAGAGTTGCATGATTTTTGTTAGTTGTAACATTTCCATCCACCTTATCCTACAAACTAGTAGGCCTATTAAATACATTTCTATAAAATATTAATGACCTACATATATGTGTAATTAATAAAAATCTTAGGCAAGCTTTTAGGCAAGTTTGAGTTAGCTTGATCCTCATCATTGGTATTAGAGCACCCTGATCCTATAGGTTTGTTCAAGGCATCATGCTGCCTAGACTATCTCTGGAAGATATAGCTAAATGAGCCAAATAGCTCTTTGTTGAGATAACATTAATCAAAGCCACCATGATGAAAGAAATGGTAGAAAAAGAAAATCATACTACTGAAGAAGAAAATTACACTGCTAAAGAAGAAAATTTTGTTGTTGAAGAAGATTTTTTTACAGTTGATGAAGAAGAAAATTACATGTTGTTTCATGATGAAGCAATGCCTAGTTTTGAACTAGGATCTATGGTTGAAGATCTTGTCATATTACCATTAGATGATACGATTGATGAAAAATTTGATGAAATTATTGTTGTTGTTGATGAAGAAGCTACTGTTGTTGTTTTTGATGAAGAAGCTATTGTTGTTGTTGATGAAGAAATTAAAGGCTTGTTTGATGAAGACTCAAAATATATTGATATTGCTAATATTGAAGAAGAAATTGATATTCTTACTATTGAAGAAGAATTTGAAAGACTTTTGATGAAGACCATAAAGTTGAAGATAAGAACATATTTAATAGGCCTATTAGTTTGTAGGATAAGGTGGATGGAAAGACTACAATTGACAAAAAGCTTGCAACTCTAATAATAATAAAAGGTTGCAAGAAATATTATAGGGAATAAAAGCCTATTAAAAACTAATTAAAGCTAAGTTCAATTAATAATTAATTAATCCCTATCATTAATCCTCTCTTGCATGTGAGGGGGAATTTTCAAAAATTTTCTTCTTGTTTTTATTTCATTGTTTGATTTGTTGTGTGATCCATTGTATTTCATTGTTTTATTCTATAAGAGTGTCGCCATATTTACTTTTGTTGCAATATTCTTTGAAGTTGTTTTTGGATTCATTATTTTTTGGTAAGTAATTTTTTTTATTAAGGTGGATTTTGAAAGGAATCCCAAAACCTTGATACAAAAGCAATAGAAAGATCTGCTGAGAAAAGGAGAAAGAAAATAAAAGAGGCGCGTTGCCTACAATGCAAAAACCACAAAAGGGGCTAGACACCCACATCCCAGCATTCTAACAAAAAGCGTGTCCCAGGGCCCATCCTATGCCATGTCCTCAAGAACATCCCACTTTCCTATAGCTAAAAAAAACCCTCTTTAGCATCCTTCACCTCATCCTTACACCCATATTTCTCTGCATCTTTTATGGCCTTAGGTTTATCATAACCCTTAGGGCCATCCGCGATGATGCCAAGGAATAGTTCACAAAATAAAATCATGTTCATGGTATTTCTCATCTCCTTTAGGAAAGATATGAACTCCTCATTCTAGGAAATAGTTGTGGAGATAGTTTTGATAATCGAATTTTGAAGCATCGTAGTGGTGTGGTCATCGCCTTCATCATCAAAGACCACCTCCAAAAATGAATACTGGCTATGACACATATTTTTCCTAAGGTGAAAAGACAATCTGGTCATGCTCACTAGCTCATCAACCTTAATTCTCTTCCCCTTTGATGCCTCGATGTCCTTAATGATCTCCACAAATTTTCTCTTTCTAGACCATGAGGTTGAAACAGGGGTCATCATAGGGATCATGGAAACATTATCCTTAAAAAAGACCTTGGGGGACTAGAATTACCCCTAGGGTTTTCCTTAGGTATGACATGATTAGCAAGGGGGATTTTAGGATTGTGGATCAGAAGGTGTAGCACCCTAAAATTGGCGCAGTAAAATTGTCATAATTACATTCACCTTAGTAAATAATTTAAAATTCAAATTTAACGTCCCAAACCACCCGTTAACCGTCGGGTAATTCATTTCCCCCTTTTCCATGCCATTTTTAGAGGTTGTTTTGACCGTTTGACAATATTATCGCCAATCAGACGATATCGCCTCAGATCTGACAATTTCGTCTGAGCTAGGACGTCCAGACGATCTTGTCCCAAAACTGATTTTACACAATTAGCTTTTGTTCCAATGGGTCTCTAATCCAGGCAGAAGCGTGTCTGCGCCATTAGAGACCCTCCCCCGTTGGAGATCTCCCAAATAGGGATGATCTCCAACCTCCTAACCTCCCTCCTAATCCTATTTAATCCTAAGCCCTTCCCTTAGCACTCCCCTGGCTGATAATTCCTATAACCCGACTTCATACGCGTTAAAAACATCCCAAATTCATATTTTTAGTAGTTATATACCAATTTTATTGTAGGTACCTTAGTGTTTTTCAGTCGGAGCAAGCTTACATTATCGCGGACGATCCTGTTCAGATCGGAGGCGATCTTGTCGAATCAGAGACGATTTCGTACCAATGCGAGATGATTTCAACTGCAGTCCACATTGAGGCAATCAGTGCCTAAAAGTTTGCATTTCTCCATCTTTTCTCTGTCGTTTTGTATTGTAATTAGCTAGTTTATTCAATCTTTTATGCTATCTTGCATCTTGGAGTTCACCCATCTAGATTAAATGCATAATTAATCCATAATTGTGATTAAATTAGCATAATTCATTCATGTTTCTATTTTCCCGTTTTAGTTTGATATTATTGCTGTTATTTTACACTGTTTCCCTCTGTTAGAATTGTTGCATTTTTTGTATTTTGCATCTATTTCTTTTTTTGCAGGTTTCTGACGAATTCGTCAGATCTCAGACGATCTTGTCAGATCTCAGACGATTCTATCGAATTCCAGATGATCCTGACTGCTTCAAGAATCAGAATCTTCATCAGACATCCGGATCAGGTATTTTCCTTTAACATTTCTCAATTTCTCTGTTTTTCTATCCTATTTTGTTTTTTGCATTCATTTAATCTGCATCTGCATATAGAATAGCTTAGACGCATTTTTGGCCAAACCTAGGATTTGAATGCTTAAGGCTAAAACGAACACATAAAACACATTCCAAACCTAGGCGTGGAAACTGCCATTAAATGTTTCCTGGTGAACCCACCATCCGTCGAAAAATCATCAATATACACCTCCCTTGAGATGCGGGACCTTCGCAAGGCCTCTTAGTCCGAGGTACCGTGCCATCCTTTTCACATCCCCCTTCCAGGCACGAATCCTATAGCCTGAAGGTAAGGGTGTGAAAAATTTGGAGCGATACATTTTGGTGAACCCGACGTGAATGCATTTTAAACCTTTTGAAAACAAAAACAAAAAAAAAAAACAAAAAAATATATATGTATACAAGAAAAACAAAAACAAAATCATCATTTCAAGTTTGTATGTTTTAGATTCAATTCTAAATAGCAAATACTAAATATTACTTTTAGAAGTACTAAAGAAACCATGAGTTTTTACTCAAATCAATATGAGCCCATTAGTAATGTTGGAAGGATTCATCTAAATACATTTGTTGATTATGATCAACCCCATCCCTATTCAACATCACCTCCATCACACTCTTCTTATTTTTCATCCATAACCCAACAAAACAATCCCTTTTCCAATCCTCTTCATAACGATATTATCTATTCTCCCATATACCCATATTATGTCTATCAACCCACATATAATCCTCCACCACCTTTTCAATACTCTTCTTTCAATACCACACATCCATTTCAACAAGAAAATACTTATTCTTCCAATTCTACCATACACTCACCTCATACTTCGCAATCTTCCTATCATCATTCAACCTATAATAAAGAAATTAGAGGTGAGAAACCATTAAGTCCTTTTATGACTGAACTCCTAAGGCACATATCAAAAACCTCTCGAAAACCTTCATCACGTACATTTACAAAGCTCAATCAACCAATGGATATAATTCTCAAGTATTTACTTGACACAAATAAGATTGAACTTCCTTCAATAAGACAACCTAATACCACAACAGATTGGTTTAAACCTGAGCTACATTGTGAATATCATAGAGTAGATGGACATATGACACAAAAATGTAAAGATTTAAGATGTGCAATTCAAGATTTGATTGATAAAGGTCTTTTTAATATAAAGGAATTACAATCTACAACTGACTATAAATCTTCAGTAAACAATCAAACTCGTACACAACAAATACCAATAATCAATCAAGACATGGAGATCTCCCAAGAACCCCTATTCAATTATCAACAACACGAAACCAATCAAATATTGCATGTTAATGTGTCCCATCATGATGATATTATTAATATTATAATAAAAACTACAAATGAGCAACCTCAAGTTCAATCAACCCAATCTGATATTCAAGAGATGGATTCCTCATTTGACCAACCTTCAAAACTATCTTTGACTCTAGAGAATGATCCAAAATGGAATGTAAGCATAGAAAGATCATATTTAGAATCAAAATCTCAATCTAAAATCCACTTTGATAATCAACAACAAGTGATTAATCCTCAAGCAAAGATGTCCCTTTTAGAAGTATTACAAATTTATCACAAGGAAATTTTGTTCAAAATACCTAGCCAACAATTTGTTCCTCATCATATTTTCTCTAAGAACATAATTAATTGTGTAAACCCTCTTGAGGTTAACCATATTTCATTCTATGATGAGGATATTCCTTCCTCTACTCCACAAGAAGACTCCTATATTTACATTACAGGATCTAGTAAAGAAACACTTGTTAGAACTATCATGGTAGATAATGAATCCTCTCTTAATTTATGCACTTATCAATTATTCCAAAAACTCAAATCAAAGGAAGAAGATCTTAATGAATCAAGTGTTCTTATAAGATCTTTTCACAATGAAATTCAAGAAGCTCAAGGTATTATTATTCTTCCCTTTAATATTGGATCCAAGATCTTGGATACTTTGTTTTATGTAGCATATTGCCCTTCACCTTACAACCTACTTCTCAGAAGTCCTTGGATTCATACGATGAAGGTTGTCCCTTCCACTCTTCACCAATGTTTGAAGTTTGAACTTGCAAATAAAATTGTTACCATACATAATGACCCAACACCATTTGAAGAATATTTAATGGTTGAAACATCAACTTCTATACATTCTCTATTATCACAATTATTTTTTATCCATCACTTTTCTTCATCCATATATGATCATCTTTATTTACCAAATAACATCCATGCATATCTTTCACATATACTTTCTCTATCTTATCAAGACTGGGAATATAGTGATAAGAATCAAGAACCTTCTTATCCTTCTTACATTCTATTTTGTAACATGATCAATTTTCCACATATAAAAATCAAATCTTTTGCTACATTATTCTACATTATAACAAAGCTTTTGTTATCACTACCTTTTATTCATCACCTTCTATTCTTACCTTCACCTTAACCAGATTATCCTTCAAAACCTCCTTTGATTTTGAAGCAACCTTAGACATGCTATACTCAAAAAATCTTGTATAGTGTATATAGATCATCTTGTATATACCACCAATTTCAATTCATAAATTAAAAAATCAAAATACAAAAAAATCAAAATCCTCAAAATCTTCAAAAAAATACTAATGCAACTAAGGACCTTAAAGGTAAGTTTGAGCGCAACTGGCTTGGACCATACATTATCACTGCTAAATTTGAATCAGGAGCATACAAATAATCTACCTTAGATGGTAAAGAACTTAAAGAACCCATGAATATTTTGCATCTTAAACGTTACTATGTATAAATTTGGTCATTTCATCCTTGTATATATTTGTTTAAAATATTTCAAAATCACTATTTTGTTTTTCTTCCAATTAATAAATTCAAAAAACACCAAAAACATTCATAATCATCAAAATCTTCAAAACTACTTGTATTTATTTATGGCACTTGTTAATTCTTTCAAAAATGATAAAAAAATCAAAACAACAATATTCTTGACTCTTTCGAAACCAAAACAAAATAAAGAAGAAAGAGAGAGTCAACATTCTCAAAACTTCTCAAAAAGTATTTATATATATCTTCTTACAAATGTTGCAGTTATATGTTTCAAATTATTTTGGATAAATTAGCATTTATTTGGAATCTCTCACTTTCACACTCACAAAATAAATATCTTGATTTTATCTGGCATGATTACTAATCTCTCTTATATCAAAGTTCACAAAATTCAATTAAATAAAGTTTGAGCACAGAGAATTGATCTTGTTATTTACTTAAACCAAGCACATCTTTTCACAATAAAATGATTATATTTGTAATTTCTATGCTTTGCTACATAGTAGAAGTGGTTTCTTGAGCGAAAAGTTTCCGCTGCTATCCTATCATGCACATGGTCTAGAATATTTGAGAATTGACAAAAGGACAAGCTCACCCCTACCCAGAATAAAAATCCCTTGCTCTATAGCTAATCTGAGCAAGTATCCCTAGCATAGAACAAAAGGCAAAGTTCAAGAAAAAGAGAAAAAGAAAAGGACAAAAAAAAAATGTTATTTTATATCATTACAACAATATTTCAAGCACTATCTCAAAAATCAAGCAAAAATACAAAAAGAAAAAGCAAAAAAAAAAAGAAAAGAAAAGCAAAAGAAAGCAAAAGTAAAAGCAATAAAATCCCCTTCCCTACCCTTTGAAAAGAAAAGAAGGGTTGATGAGCTTGAATCCCTGGAATTCTCAATTATTCGAAAACCGTGAGTTAAGCCCCATAACAGGTGGTTTGTGCCCAACCTGCTTGGCCTTGGGTAACTCCTAGCGTGGCGATATGTCTGTCACATTAGCAACATTCTTTTGTACAGACCTATGTCTTCTTATGGATTAGCTAGCTCTTGATAATCCGACCTACATAGTAGTCTAGTATGGTTATATGCATCTACATCATGGTTAATGAACACTTATTTGGTTTCTTCAAATCACTTGTATCATATTATCTTGCTCAAAACTGGTAAATGAACAATGCAATTGCACACACATTTGTATTTGAGAGATTCTGTGTATCATTATGATAAATCAAGATTGGAAATGAACTCACATATGCACATGGGATTCCTTATAAATCTAACTTTTGTCTTCAAAATACTTTGAAATATTTTTTGCAACTTGTTTGGAATAATTCATTTTCTTCTTTCAAGTACAGTTGTTTAGCATAAAGACAACTATATAATAAAAAAATTAAAATTTCTTTCAAACCATACAATCAAAAAAACACACACATATATATATATATATATATATATATATATATATATATATATATATATATATATATATATATATATATATTGTCGACTTTCACGACGATGGTATAGTTTCAAAACCAAAATTGAAATTTTATGCCTAGCGCAAGTCCTCATCTTCATATTTTTTGTTTATTAAAAAATCAACCGTGCAATAAAACTATCTATTTTTCTTTGATTTTCGCGATGATGGTATAAGTCTATACCTACATATTCTATGCCTAGCGCAAACCATTGTAACAATTTTTATTCCCCATTTATTTAAAAATCATGAAAACCATATGACTTAAATCATTTTGTTACACAAATTATGCTTTTAAGCATGCACATTATCATTATTTCATGTCATTATGTCAACCTTCAATTTTGCAATGATGGTATAATTCCTAAGGAATTATCCAAAAAATTTATCACACTTAGGAATTTATGCCTAGCAAAAATCATTTTAATATTATTTCATGCATACTATTTTCATGGAAATCTGAAAAACAAACCATCATCATCATCATTTGCACTATTGCACCAAAGTCTTAAGACAGTCTCTTAAGCATTCTTTTACTTTTAACAATATTTCTATACTGGGATTAGCTTGACAACCGAGCGAGCGGTGAATCCATGAAATGGTCTATAATAGCGACAATGTCCTTTGAAATTATTGTTAGAAGTCTTTTTTATCTTTTATCACATCACATCACAAACAACCAATTTGTTACATCAGATTATTTCATTTAAATTTTACAAGCATGACATTCAAAATTATAATATTTCCAATGACATAATTACATGAATCATCAAATCAAACATAAAAGCATCATAAAAATACAATCCACAAGTCATATGATCAAAATACACATCTCATCTCATATATATATATCAACAATATATACATCATCAAAACTGGATCGGTATGCCACAATCTGTACCTCGGCATACTCAATCCTCTATCAACAAAAAAAATAATAATAAATGCTTTATGTCTCAATCTGTACAATGCCATGTAGTACTCTAGCCTCGAGAACCCCTCGAGCTCTCAGCCTCATCTCCTCCCCCACCCTGAGGTGGACAAGGTGGCCCCATTGCAGTATGTGTAGTACTGCGAGTCCTAGTTGTCGATCGGGACGAAGTCCTCGACGACCCGATCCTGATCGGATCTACGATGTTAGCTGGCAGGGGTAGTCTATCCTCCTCTGGCACCAAATGATAGTACAATGTCTGATAAAAAGTGATTTGGGCAATAGCCCGTGTCAGCTCCCCAGTACTCACCCCTCCGCCCCATGCCTTGAGGCATGCAATCTCGTATCGCAGCTGTGCCACCTCAACCCGGTGGCATGTAGCCTCATCCTGTAGAGTCTGCACCTGTGCCTGGAGACGATCTCTCTCCGCTCGGAGAGTAGCCATCTCGCTACTCTCTCCTATGTCAACACCCTTGCCCTTATCGGGCGATGGTGGCCTCTCCATCTATGGAGATGGGGGTCTCGCCTCCCTCCTCTCCCTTTGCCATGGCCTCTCCTATGCCTGTGGCCTCCTCGACTCTCTCCCACCACAACCTTGGGCCACCTCCATAGCTGCCTGGCACCGCCTCCCTATCCGACGCACAATTACATGAATCGGACCCTGAGCCCTCGTCATTCAAGGAGGGCGGATGCCTGCGTACCAGGCATTGTAGCCATCGGCTACCCCTGCGTCGTCCCCATCCACTGGCTGGATGGGGGCATCATCCGCATCCTGGCTCCAGAAGCATTGCATGTCTGGAGCCTCGCTCACTGTGGTGTTATCCCATACAGTCCAGGAAAACTCATAATCCTTGAGAGATGGGATCCCCTACTGTAGACCGAACTGTCACAAAACTCGATCATAGCGGTGGAGCTCCACCTCTCCCTTCTCCATCCATAGCCAGCAAACTCGCCTGATGCGAGCTAACTCCTGTCCATCCTCGGCCCACCCTGGGTGCTCTCACCATGGCCTCTAAGTGATCTAGTCTGGGACTAGGTCATCTAGCAGTCTCCGAGACATCGAAAGGTCGATCCGTCGTTGTGACCCTCTCCGGAGCCACCGGTATAAAACCCGAGGCCTCTCCCCATTAATCCCTATTAGAGGAAGCCCTATCGGCGTCTGCACTGCAATGTGCTCCCAGCACCAAACCTATAAGAGTGATGTCATCACCAGACATCGACCGCCCTTGTACACGACCCCATACAGGATCCTGTACAACCGACATAGTACATAGCTGCCCCAAGAGAACCTGTAGCCGTGGTCCTGCATATCATAGATCACATCTGTAAGCATCCATGGAACCCTGCACCCGCTCTGGTGGCACAGCAGAAGTCCACCAACCACTCCAGCTAGCACCCATGTGAGTCTAGATGCCCCAGGCATCTAGTGCAGTGCCTCGATATTAACTTCGCCCTTCTCCAGGGCGAAGCTCAGGTCACCACACAGTCGTCCCATAGCGTGGCCCTGATTGGCCGTAGGAGTGATCAATCATCCTTGTATGGGGATTCTTAGAGTCCTCCATACATCCTCTAGAGTGGGAGTCATCTCCCCTGTCGGTAATTGAAAACAGGAAAAACCCGGATACCATCTCTCTACTAGGGCCGTCAGTAGCCCCATATCTGTAGACACTTGTGGCATTTCTGCCACATGCAGTAAGCTGGCCTGTGCCAGCTGATCCTGCTCTGCCTGTGAGAGCATCCAAGTCATCTCTCAACCCTCCATACTTCCATTCCCCGCTCTTTAGCAAACCTCTTTGCAAACATAAACAACAAAACAAAAAACAATCATTAATAAACAATTCAAGTAATTAATAATGCAAGTTAAAAATCAATTTTATGCAATTGATGATATCACCCACTATTGGACAATATCGTCCCAAATTTGAGCATAATCGTCTCCGATTTCGCAATCGAAATCGTCTCTAATTTGACGAAATCGTCCCCCTTTCGCTGATTTCGCCCTTGGGTGAAATTGCCGAAATTGAGACGATTTCGTCGAAATTGGGACGATTTTGTCCCGACGACATCGACGGCCCAAAAACGGCCGTGATGCTCAAAATTCAATCAAATTTTACCTACAAAGCATGTAAATTCAAATTAAAGCATCCTAGTTAAGTCTAGACTCTTACCCGTAGACCGCGCCGGACCTCTGTCGATCTGTGCGTCGTCTCCACCATTTTTGCTTCAGAGCTCTAAAAACCAGAAAATGAACAGTAAAAATGAATTAGGGTTTTACCCTATTTTTTTTAATTTTATTCAAAAATAATTTTTGCTTTTTTGCGTTTTTACCTCAAACGTTCGATTTGGGTAAAAACACGGAGGGGGCACCATAATAAGCTATCGTACGATTCAACCAAGAATCATCGCCTAAAAATGGGAATAATCTTTGCTTTCTCGTAGATCGAGAAGAACTCATCTTTAATGCATTTTCTTCGAAAAATTCGCTAAAGAGGGGGCAAAATGTAGCACCCTAAAATTGACGCAGTAAAATTGTCATAATTACATTCACCTTAGTAAATAATTTAAAATTCAAATTTAACGTCCCAAACCGCCCGTTAACCGTCGAGTAATCCGTTTCCCCCTTTTTCGTGCCATTTTTAGAGGTTATTTTGACCGTTTGACAATATCGTCACCGATCAGACGATATCGCCCCAGATCTGATGATTTCGTCTGAGCTAGGACGTCCAGACGATCTTGTACCAAAGCTAATTTTGCACAATTAGCTTCTGTTCCAACGGGTCTCTAATCTAGGCAGAAGCGTGTCTGCACCGTTAGAGACCCTCCCCCGTTGGAGATCTCCCAAATAGGGATGATCTCCAACCTCCTAACCTCCCTCCTAAGCCTATTTAATCCTAAGCCCTTCCATTAGCACCCCCCTGGCTGATAATTCCTATAACCCGACTTCATACGTGTTAAAAACATCCCAAATTCATATTTGTAGTAGTTATATACCAATTTTATTGTAGGTACCTTAGTGTTTTTCAGTCGGAGCAAGCTTACATTGTCGCAGACGATCCTGTTCAGATCGAAGGCGATCCTGTCGAATCAAAGATGATTTCGTACCAATGCGAGATGATTTCGACTACAGTCCACATTGAGGCAATCAGTGCCTAAAAGTTTGCATTTCTCCATCTTTTCTCTATCGTTTTGTATTGTAATTAGCTAGTTTATTCAGTATTTTATGCTATCTTGCATCTTGGAGTTCACCCATCTAGATTAAATGCATAATTAAGCCATAATTGTGATTAAATTAGCATAATTCATTCATGTTTCTATTTTTCCGTTTTAGTTTGATATTATTGCTGTTATTTTACACTGTTTCCCTCTGTTAGAATTGCTGCATTTTTTGTATTTTGCACCTATTTCTCTGTTTGCAGGTTTCTGACGAATTCGTCAGATCTCAGACGATCCTGTCAGATCTCAGACGATTCTATCGAATTCCAGACGATCCTGATCGCTTCAAGAATCAGAATCTTCATCAGACATCCGGATCGGTATTTTCCTTTAACATTTCTCAATTTCTCTGTTTTTCTGTCCTATTTTGTTTTCTGCATTCATTTAATCTGCATCTGCTTATAGAATAGCTTAGACGCATTTTTGGCCAAACCTAGGATTTGAATGCTTAAGGCTAAAATGAACACATAAAACACATTCCAAACCTAGACGTGGAAACTGCCATTAAATGTTTCCTGGTGAACCCACCATCCATCGAAAAATCACCAATATACACCTCCCTTGAGATGCGGGACCTTCGCAAGGCCTCTTAGTCCGAGGTACCGTGCCATCCTTTTCACATCCCCCTTCCGGGCACGGATCCTATAGCCTAAAGGTAAGGGTGTGAAAAATTTGGAGCGATACAGAAGGTGATTGTAATTTATTTTTAAAATACCTTGGTGAGACGAGAAATATTTGCTCTTTTTCTTCCTACAATTCTCTATGGAATAATGCATAGACCAAAATAAAAACTCAAGGATATTGATAACATTAATATCATGAAAGTGATTAACAAAGGCTAAATGGAAGTTGCATAAAGTTTTAAATGGGTCATCTATAGTAAAAAAATTGCATGATAGGCTTCATAACTTTGTTCCAAGGGGAAGGCAAGTCAGACCTATACATATCTATCTTGGCCAACTTGAGCATTTTAACCTTATCAGGTAACTCCTTTCCCAATTATGTTTCTTTGTTCTTATTGATCTCCTGATCGAAGGTAAACTGATAATTTCCACCAACAACTATGTATCAACTACGTAATCCATGCCATGTATGATTATCTTGCCCTCATACCAACTATAGAGAAATGCCATTGTAGTGTCATAATCATTCTCTGAGAAGTTCCTCAAAAAAGGGAGATAGCCTCTCTCATCCAAGATGGATTCAATGAGCGTATCCACCTCCAAGGTATATGGCTCCATGAAACTAAAAAAAAAATAAAGGACTCTAGAGCCTACACCAAAAAATACAGGGATGGATGAAAAGTACCAGGAGAATGGAATTGGGCTTGGATGGTAGAACCCTTATAGGAAGTAAAACCTTCTACATTGGTACACAAAAGTTATGGGCATTGGGTCAAAGATTGGAAAATATCTCCTTGGGAAGGATAATTATCATGAAGGAGTTCCCAGGGCTTCTAGGAATCATGACAATCCTGGATGAGCTGATTTTGTACATGAATACAGAAACCACGCAAAAACCTTCCTATAGAAATCAAGCATCTCAAAATCAGGAGGACTTTGGAAAGCAAAAAATGGGTATGGCGATTAATGACAATTGTGGGAAGGATAAAGGAAATGCTAGGGAATACACGAGGAGGTTGATGAGTCTTGAAGGGAGTGCAAGAACAATCACGTGGATGAAGGTACGAGGAAGGATGCGATGATCAGGCACCTTGTAAATAGGAGAGGATAGGGCCAAGAGCTAAAAATAGAGTTCGACAAAGGCAACTATGGCATTTGGAAATCAAAATTCTGGGAAAATAGTTGTTACGGCCAAAATTGTTACAAGATGAAATAAAGAAAGCGTTTACAAGGCTGACCACTTTATAGGGTAAAGTGAACATGATCATGGGGACAATGCTTGGCATAGTACAATTGGGTATTACATCAATGATCAAAAAACAAGGCTTTGCCATTGGGATTTTGAGGGATGGAAGCTTTGTCCAAATTGACCACATTGGAAATTTTTTGGGGAAAGGCATCATACCAAGACATTAGACCATTGATATTGGTCCTAAAATTAGCTAACTCATCTACCACCTTTTTTGCTTCCCTGAAGGCATGTTTAATAATGGATCCCTCATGTGAGCAATGATTTTTTTGGCTTCTTCAACACAACCTTTGAGCTTCCATGAGGAGTTTTTATTTTTCTTCAATTAATTTGTGATGTTGAGAGAATCACCTTTTATAGTTAGTCTATTGGAGCTTGGTTTTATTAAAGACAACCCTCTCTAAAGGGCTCTGGCCTCAGTAAAATGATTGGACTGAAAACCAAGGTATTCAACATAAGCCAAAATGATGTTCCCATTATGGTCTCTAAGAATTCCACCTGGCCCTACAATTCTTGGATTTCCCTTGGTTGCACCATCAAAGTAGGTTTAACCAACTTTCCAGAGGAGGGATCCACCTGGTGTTCAACCTGACCTTGGGAGGAGTAGAAGATAAAGCATCCTAAAGGAAAATTTTTAGGGAGGACAACAAAGAAGATTCGAATCCAAAAATGGTGCCTTTGGTCAAAGGAGTGAGTTGGGAATTTTATTTGGTGTAGGAAACAATCATGTTTGTTAAATAAGTAGAGTCCTTGCACACATTAGAAAAGACTTTGTTGTTTCTCTCAAGCCATATTTTCTAGAGAAAATGGTTGAGGCAAAATTTCCAAATGGAACTGAGGCGAGAATTGTGAAAGGGTGAAGGCCATTGGGTGAAAAGATCAATGATGAATTGAGGTTTTGCCCACAAGATGTGGAAGAACTAAAACAAATTGTTCAAGATAGTAGAAGAAAAAAAGCATCCTAAAAAATATGGTGGATAGATTCCCAAGCAGAAAGGCATAAGTGGAAATAATTGGGAATCATGATACCTCTTTTGATCATATTATCAATGATGAGGATCTTGTCTTGGATGGTTAACCATGAAAAGAAGGATATTTTAGGAATAAGAAATTTGGGCCACACTAGTTGATAGGGGAATAAAGACTCGATGGGCTGCACTAGTAGATGATAGGCCGTCTTGACAAAAAAATCTCCACTTTGAGAGGGCTCCCAAATGAGATGATATTAAATGTTACTTGTAGGGATGACCAAATAATTCAAGAGTGAGATAAGGGATGCACACACAACAGGATGAGAATCATATGTGAATGATTTCAAGGATGGCCTATTGTGGGACTGGGTTATGGTGTCAAAAACCTTTCATCCCAATAGGGAATCAGTAATGTTTTTGAGGATATAAAGGCTAGGACTATTAATGAGTAGTCTCCTTTGATCCATTTATCATGCTATAATTCAATGATCTCTTCATTTTCTAACTCTCATATTAAGCCCTTGCATAATAGAGATTTGGTGTGGATCATAGATTTCTAAAAAGTTGATCTATTGGTTGGAGCTAATTCATCAAGGTAATTAGTTTCCTGTAAGTGTTTTCTCTTTACTATGGTTATCCATTTTGTGTTAGTCTCACAATGACACTGAGAGGGGGGGGTGAATCAGTGTAGCTCTTTAAAACTTAAATCTTCAACTCTTAAAGCCGAAACAATGAAAACTTGAAACCAAATAAAGCAAGTATAACAAGAGAACATCACACAACACAAGATGTACCGAGGTTCACCGATTTGGCTACATCCTCAAAAATGACTTTTTGGACTCCCATCCAAATCCAGCCTTTGCAAAGCACCAACTTTACAATCAATTTACCAGCACCCACTGGAAGGAGCACCAACCCCTGATTTATCTGCACCAATAGAAAGGAGCACCAACCCCTGATGCCAAGCACCAACTTGGACTTCAATTTTGAAACTAGAAGATTGACATAAAAATGCCTTCACTTTTACAAGACCACTGAATGGTCTATTGCTTACCCAACATCACCCACAATTCACAAAACACACACCTCTCCTCTGCACTCAATCCACATTAAATTCTCCAAGCAACACTCCTTTTATAACAATCCTTTCTCTTTGTAACTCTAGTTGTAACTCCTTTTGTATATATTGAGAAGGCATTTCATCAAACACGTCACATGCAAAGAATTGACACCATATTCTCCTACCATGACTATTCGTTTTCTCCTTCCATGACTATTCGTTTTCTCCTTATTTCTTTTTCCTTGTGCATGCATTGTGTTTTGGTTTCCAAAAAGACTTTTCATTTTTATTTTGGAGCCTTCATTTCCTTTTCTCCATGATTTCTTCATTCTTTCTTTTTCATTTTTTCTTCCTTCTTTCCATGTGTAATGACCATCTTAAATGATTTCAAATCATTAAACATTCCTTATGGTCCTACAACTTTTAGTCTAAATGCATACATGTCGCGATATCGTGACACTTTTATTTCTTCTCTTCCCTTTTTGAGTCGCGAAAATGCGACATGTCGCGATATCGTGACACTTTTATTTCTCTCTCCTACCCTTCTTTGAGTCACGAAAATGCAACATGTCACGATATCGTGACACTTTTTATTTCTCTGCCTGCCTGCCCTTTTGAGTTGCGAAAAATGCAACATGTCGCGATATCGCGACACTTTTTTTCTCTCCTCCTCCCTTTTTGAGTCGCGAAAATGCAACATGTCGCGATATCGCGACACTTTTTCTCCTTGCTCTTTCTCTTTGCTTTGGACCACGAAAATGCAACATGTCGCGATATCGCGACACTTTTTCTCCTTGCTCTTTCTCTTTGCTTTGGACCACGAAAATGCAACATGTCGCGATATCGCGACACTTTTTTCTCTTTGCTCTTTCGGCCGCGAAAATGCAACATGTCGCGATATCGTGACACTTTTTTTTCTTTTCTTTTCTCTTTTGGCCACAAAAATGCAACATGTCGCGATATCGCGACACTTTTTCTCCTTGCTTTTTCTCTTCTCTTTTGGCCACGAAAATGCAACATGTCGCGATATCGTGACACTTTTTTCTTTGCGGTGTTTTGCTTTTTCTTTGATCTTTAGCATATGGGCCACTTCGGTCTTCTTGGAAAATATGCAAAAAGGTGGGTCCCCAATTTTGGGGTACGTTTTGGCCCCCCCCACACCCCCCCTTTTTTCCCCCCTCCCCCCACACCCCCCCCCCCCCCCCCCCCCCCACCAAACATCCTCATAAGCATTTAACATCACTGTACATACTCCGAATAACCTCTGAACTCCTGTCCAATTGCATCAACCGATCTATCTGACTGTGTTGACAACAATGACAATACTGTCGTTGCACCTTGCTCAACAATCTCCCCCTTTGGAATTGTTGGCAACACACGTGCAATTTCCTGTAACTCTTCTCCCCCTTTGACAACAATACCAAAGGGCTGCTGCAAACTCCCCCTGAGTCCATGCACAACATTCTCAAGCAAAAATTATTACACTTAGCAAAAATCACAAACATGAGCAAAAAGATAAACAAATACACAAATGCTCCCCATGAGAATGTGGTCCCGATAGCTAGTCAATTCTTGGGAAGCGTGACCACTCCCAATTTATTGCGAAGGTACTCAAAGACTTCCTTGGGCAATGGTTTTGTGAAGATATCCGCTACTTGCTCTGTTGTTGGAACAAAATCCAACTTAACCTCACCTTTCGCAACTTTCTCCTTCAAAAAGTGATACCGGATAGCAATATGTTTTGTGCGAGAATGCATAACCGGATTCTTTGAGATGTTAATGGCACTGGTGTTATCACACTTAACTGAAATTGGCTCACTGAAGTTAATACCAAGATCTTTCAGGGTTTGTTTCATCCATAATACCTGCGTACAACACGTTGTCGCTGCAATATATTCTGCCTCTACTGTGGATAAGGAGACTGACTCTTGTTTCTTACTGTGCCACGCGACCAACCTGTCTCCAAGATAGAATGCACCTCCACTGGTACTCTTTCTATCATCTACACATCCTGCCCAATCTGCATCTGAATACGCAATAAGGGTGAAGTCCTTACCTTTCGGATACCATAACCCATACTCCATAGTACCCTTGAGGTACCGAAGAATCCTCTTCACTGCTGTCACATGAGTCTCCTTGGGACTAGCCTAAAATCATGCTACCATGCATACTGCCTGCAAAATATCTGGTCTGGTAGTTGTCAAGTATAGTAAGCTCCCAATCATAGATCTGTACATGGTTTGATCAACATGTGGAGATTTGTCATCCTTGCTCAACTTGCAACCTGTCATCATGGGAGTGCTAACTGGCTTACAATCCTCCATTGTGAACTTTTTTAGCATCTCTTTCACATATTTAATTTGAGAAATAAATATGCCCTTCTCATTTTGATTAACTTGCAACCCGAGGAAATACGAAAGTTCACCAATCATTGACATTTCAAATTCTTTCTGCATCTTATTTGCTAAATCTTTACACGACTCATCTTTGTTGCTGCCAAATATGATATCATCTACGTATACAACAAGAACAATAAGATGGCCATTTTCTGTTTTGACATACAAATTACTATCCACCATACCTTTCTTGAACCCTTGTTGAGTAAGATAGTTGTCTAGCCTTGCATACCATGCTCGGGGTGCCTGTTTTAAGCCATATAATGCTTTCTTCAACTTGCAAACCAAGTTGGGATCATCACCAAGTTGGAAACCATCTGGCTGCTCAATATAAACCTCTTCTTCAAGTTTCCCATTCAAAAATGCTGATTTCACATCCATTTGATAAACTTTGAAATTCTTGTAAACTGCTAAAGCCAGAAACATTCTAATTGCCTCTAGTCTAGCCACAGGTGCAAAGGTTTCCTCAAAGTCAATACCTTCAACTTGTGCATAGCCTTTACATACCAATCTTGCTTTATTCCTGACTACCTGTCCGTCTTCATTCAATTTGTTTCGAAAGACCCATTTAGTACCGATTATATTTTTATTTGCGGGTCTTGGTACTAACTCCCAAGTTTTGTTTTTCTCGATCTGATCTAATTCTTCATTTATTGCCTTCATCCAACTTTCATCTTTGCTTGCGTCAGCAACATTTTTGGGCTCAATGCTTGGATAATAGAGAGTAGTTACTTACTACTCTTCTTCTTGTCTGAACACCAACTGTGGGGTCTCCAATTATTTGCTCTCTAGGATGATCTTTCTACCAACTGCCTGTTTTGAATTTCTTATTTTCTTCCACTTCTGAATCACTGTTTGAATCATCCGAGTCAATTTTTTGTTTCTTTTCCGTTTCCTTTTCCTCATCTCCTTCAATAACCTCTTCATAAATTGGGTAGTTCTCTTCATAGCTAATTACTCGTTCCCTACCTTCATCAACTTTAACATCGACACTATCCACAATTTTCCTTAGCCTCTTGTTGTAGCATTTGTAAGCTTTGCTTTTTGACGAATAGCCAAGAAAAATACCTTCATCCGCTCTATCTTCAAACTTACCAAGGTTTTCTTCAGTTCTTTTGATGTAACACTTGCTGCCAAAAACTTTAAAGTATCTTACTGTTGCCTTTTTACCGAACCACAACTCATAAGGAGTTTTGCTTTCATGCATCCTCAACATGCACCTATTTTGGATGTATACCGCAGTATGGACTGCCTCTTTCCAAAATATGTCTGCTACTTTGCTCTTAGTCAACATAGTCCGTGCCATTTCCTGCACTGTCCTGTTCTTTCTTTCTACCACACCATTCTGTTGAGGTGTCCTGGCTGCTGAAAACTGTCTCCTAATACCATATTTTTCATAGTACTCTGTAAAATCCTCTGAAATGAACTCTCCTCCTCTATCTGATCTTAAACATTTAATCCTTTTTCCTGTTTGATTCTCAACTTGGTTTTTGAAAACCTTGAACATCTCAAAAGCTTCTGATTTATGCTTCAAAAATAGTACCCATGTCATCCTGGAATAGTCATCTATACACAACATAAAATATTTGTCACCATTTATGCTTTGCGTTCTCATGGGTCCACATAAATCAGTATGTATTAGTTCCAAAGGTTTGCTTGTGTAGTACTCTTTTGTTTTAAATGAGACTCTAGTTTGCTTCCCCTTTTGGCATGAAGCACAAATGCTATTTGATGGTTTTCCAATGGTGGGAATATCTCTCACTGCCCTTTTTGAGCTGATTTTTACTAGATTGTCAAAACTGATATGACCGAGCCTCTTGTGCCACAACCAATTTTCTTCTTCCTGTCCAATCAAGCAAGCTCCTTCTGAAGTCTCTAAGAGAGTGTACAGGTTGCCAGATGTCCTCGATCCAGTTGCTATCAACTTTCCACTATTTGCTTTTCTGACTTCACAACCCTGCTTCTTAAAAATCACTTCATGACCTCTATCACAAATCTGACTTACGCTCAACAAGTTATGCTTTAGACCAACCACAAACAAGACTTCTTTTGACTTGATTTTTCCATCACTGATCTTAACTGAACCTTTGCCAACTATCTTAGCTCCATCATTATTTCCAAATTTCTATTGAACCACCTTCATATTGCTTGTAACTTCTCAAATTTTTGTTTGTCACCTGTCATATGACTGGAGCATCCACTATCAAGTATCCATGGTGCAGATTTATTCTATGCTTTAAATGTTGTTTGTACGATCAGGGATTCCTTTTCTTCCTTAGATCGCTCTTTTTCTTTCCACTCTGGTTTGATTACAGTTTTGGGCTCTTGTTTTGACTTTTCTTTTTTAGTAGCTTGTGCATGTTTTTCGAGAAATTTTCTATTTTGTCTCATTCCATTTGGTTGAAATTTTCTTCCCTGAAATTGATTTGATGCAAATGTACTTCGACAATTTCTTGCAATGTGCCCAAAATTATGACAGTTATAACATTCTACTGCATAATCCATCAAAGGTGAAAAAACATTTCTATTGGTAAAATTCCTTGGTCCTACATTATACTTGCAATCTGAAATCTTATGTCCATAACCATTGCATTTAAAATAGTAACCAGAAAAGAGATGATTGAACCTGGGTGATGGTCTTTGCCATGTTGTCGTAGGAGCCATAAATCTTCTTCTTCTTTGATGTGTGACATTGGTGAATCCATCATTGTCAATTCTCCTTTCGTGCCTTGCATTATTGCTTTCTTTTGCATGAGTCAATTTTTCTTGATCAACCTGTTTCTTATCTTCATTCTTTATGGATTCTTCATTTATGGCCTTTGATCCATTTGATGATTCTCCTTCATCAAAGCCCAAACCAAATTTGATGCCTGTAGTCTTTTGGTTATTTATGATCTTATCCAACTTCATAGAACTTTCTTCACGTTTGTGATAACAACTAATTTTACGATTCATCTCTTCTATCTGCATCCTTAAACCAACAATCTCTTCTTCTAGCTTGCTGCAATAATCTATTTTCATGGTTATTTGCACTTCGAGATCTTCAGATATTTTCTTGGATTCTTCTATCTGTACTTTCAAACTGGTTATGATTTCATTTGCATCCTCAAGCTTTCTTGAAATTTTCTTATTCTTTTTTCTTTCTATCTTCAATTCATCCAGAGCTGCAATTAGTTCCTCTTCCAAATTTACTTCTGCATCAATTTCTTCTTCATCACATTCCTGTTCTTTTTCTATTTTTTCTTCTTTGAGTGCCATGAAAAGAGCTTCACCTGTTTCCTTTTTAGAATCCTCACTGCAGCTGTCTTCTGATGAACTGACATTCTTGGAGATGAAACTTTTCTTCTTGAAGTTGCCTTTTCTAAAATTTGTTTTTTTCTTCCAGTCACTTCTTTCTTGGTGCGATCCTTCATCACTTTTGTTCTTCTCATTAAGTGGACATTTAGCTGCAAAATGCCCAATGCCTCCACAATTGAAACATTTAAACGGTAACTTTCCTCTGTATTTTCCTTTTCCCCTTTTTAGTTTTCGAACAAAGTTTGCTTCCATTTCATCCGATGTCTCTTCTTCCTCGGATTCTTGTTTTGCTTTCATATTTTTATGGGCTTTAAAAGTAGCTTCTCTATCTGTGGGTTTAGATTTTCCTATTCTCATCTCATATGCTAGTCAAAGAACCATGCATCTCATCCATACTAAAAGAATTTAGATCTTTAGCTTCTTCTATAGCTGAAACTTTAGAATCAAATCTTTGGGGAAGAGATCTTAATACCTTTTTCACGATGATAGAATCTTTGATTTCCTCGTCGAGTCCTCTAATCGCATTAATGACTTCATTAACTCTCAGCATATATGCCTCTATGTTCTCATCGTCATTCATCTTTAATACTTCGAACTGAGCTCGATGTGTTTGTAACTTGGCCTCCTTGATCTTAACGTCTCCTTCATGAATGCTCCTCAGTTTGTCCCATATTTCTTTTGCCATTTTACAACTCATAATATTTACCAGTTCATCTGTCCACTAATCCGCACATGATAGCATTCTTTGCTTTTGAGTCATTCTCAAACAGTTTCTTACCGACGGCATCAGTTGGAGAAGTGGTGGGTATTGTGTATCCACTATCTACTGAATCCCAAATGTCGTATCCCAAAGCACAAAGATATGTCTGCATCCTGAGTCTCCAAAATGCGTAATTAGTTTCATCAAACAATGGTGCTTTGTTTGATGAGAAGCCTTCACCACCTGCCATTGTGTCACTTCCAAGATCACCCTAGCCGGTTAAGCTTGTTCAAGAACCTCGCTCTGATACCAATTGTTAGTCTCACAATGACACTGAGAGGGGGGTGAATCAGTGTAGCTCTTTTAAAACTTAAATCTTCAACTCTTAAAGCCGAAACAATGAAAACTTGAAACCAAATAAAGCAAGTATAACAAGAGAACATCACACAACACAAGATGTACCGAGGTTCACCGATTTGGCTACATCCTCAAAATGACTGTTTGGACTCCCATCCAAATCCAGCCTTTGCAAAGCACCAACTTTACAATCAATTTACCAGCACCCACTGGAAGGAGCACCAACCCTTGATTTATCTACACCAACAGAAAGGAGCACCAACCCCAATGCCAAGCACCAACTTGGACTTCAATTTTGAAACTAGAAGATTGACATAAAAATGCCTTCACTTTTACAAGACCCATGGTCTATTCTTACCCAACTCACCACAATTCACAAACACCCCTAAACTCCAACTTATACCTCCTTTGATATAACATTCAAACTACAAAAATGCTATTCTCCTACCATCTTTTTTTCTCCTTCCATGCTGTTCATTTTCTCCTTCCATTTCTTTTCTTTTCATGCATTTTTTGTTTCCAAAAGGCTTTTCATTTCTATTTTGATGCCTTTTTTTTTTTTTTTTTCTCCATTTTTTTCCATTTGTGTAACGACCATCTTAGATGATTTCAAATCATTAAATATTCCTTATGTAACTTTTCTTTCTTATTCATTAAATACATGTCCATATCTGACAAATTTCTTTCTATCTATTCCTTTTGAGTCAAAATGCACATGTCACGATATCGTGACACTTTTGTTTCACTATCCTACCCTGTTTGAGTCAAAAATGCGACATGTCGCGATATCGCGACACTTTTCTTTCTCTCTTCTCCTTTTTGAGTCACAAAATGCAACATGTCGCGATATCACGACACTTTTTTTCTTCTCTCCCTTTTTGAGTCCAAAATGCAACATGTCGTGATATCGTGACACTTTTTTTCTTGCTCTTTCTTCTATTTTGGCCACGAAAATGCAACATGTCGCGATATCGTGACACTTTTTTCCTTGCTCTTTCTCTTTGCTTTGGACCACGAAAATGCAACATGTCGCGATATCGTGACACTTTTTCTCCTTGCTCTTTCTCTTCTCTTTGGACCACGAAAATGCAACATGTCGCGATATCGTGACACTTTTTTCTCCTTGCTCTTTCTCTTTTCTTTGGACCACAAAAATGCAACATGTCACGATATCACAACACTTTTTCTCTTTCTCTTTAATCAACATGTCCGATATCCACACTTTTTTCTCTTTCTCTTTTCCAAAATGCAACATGTCACGATATCGCGACACTTTTTTCTCCTTCATTTTCTTTTTTCTTTTGACCACGAAAATGCAACATGTCGCGATATCGCGACACTTTTTTCTTTGCGGTGTTTTGCTTTTTCTTTGATCTTTAGCATATGGGCCACTTCGGTCTTCTTGGAAAATATGCAAAAAGGTGGGTCCCCAATTTTGGGGTACGTTGTGGGGCACCCACACCATTTCTTTTTTTTTTTTTTTCCCCCCCCCCCCCCATACCCCCCCCCCCCCCCCCAAACATCCTCATAAGCATTTAACATCACTTGTACATACTTTGAATAACCTCTTGAACTCCTATCCATTGCATCAATCGATCTATCTGATTGTGTTGACAACAATGACAATATTGTCGTTGCACCTTGCTCAACAATCTCCCCCTTTGGAATTGTTGGCAACACACGTGCAATTTCTTGTAACTCTTCTCCCCCTTTGACAACAATACCAAAGGGCTGCTGCAAACTCCCCCTGAGTCCATGCACAACATTCTCAGGCAAAAATTATTACACTTAGCAAAAATCACAAACATGAGCAAAAAGATAAACAAATACACAAATGCTCCCCCTGAGAATGTGGTCCCGATAGCTAGTCAATTCTTGGGAAGCGTGACCACTCCCAATTTATTGCGAAGGTACTCAAAGACTTCCTTGGGCAATGGTTTTGTGAAGATATCCGCTACTTGCTCTGTTGTTGGAACAAAATCCAACTTAACCTCACCTTTCGCAACTTTCTCCTTCAAAAAGTGATACCGGATAGCAATATGTTTTGTGCGAGAATGCATAACCGGATTCTTTGAGATGTTAATGGCACTGGTGTTATCACACTTAACTGAAATTGGCTCACTGAAGTTAATACCAAGATCTTTCAGGGTTTGTTTCATCCATAATACCTGCGTACAACACGTTGTCGCTGCAATATATTCCGCCTCTGCTGTGGATAAGGAGGCTGACTCTTGTTTCTTACTTGTGCCACGCGACCAACCTGTCTCCAAGATAGAATGCACCTCCACTGGTACTCTTTCTATCATCTACACATCCTGCCCAATCTGCATCCGAATACGCAATAAGGGTGAAGTCCTTACCTTTCGGATACCATAACCCATACTCCATAGTACCCTTGAGGTACCGAAGAATCCTCTTCCATTGCTGTCACATGAGTCTCCTTGGGACTAGCCTGAAATCGTGCTACCATGCATACTGCCTGCAAAATATCTGGTCTGGTAGCTGTCAAGTATAGTAAGCTCCCAATCATAGATCTGTACATGGTTTGATCAACATGTGGAGATTTGTCATCCTTGCTCAACTTGCAACCTGTCGTCATGGGAGTGCTAACTGGCTTACAATCCTCCATTGTGAAATTTTTTAGCATCTCTTTCACATATTTAATTTGAGAAATAAATATGCCCTTCTCATTTTGATTAACTTGCAACCCGAGGAAATACGAAAGTTCACCAATCATTGACATTTCAAATTCTTTCTGCATCTTATTTGCTAAATCTTTACACGACTCATCTTTGTCTGCTGCCAAATATGATATCATCTACGTATACAACAAGAACAATAAGATGGCCATTTTCTATTTTGACATACAAATTACTATCCACCATACCTTTCTTGAACCCTTGTTGAGTAAGATAGTTGTCTAGCCTTGCATACCATGCTCGGGGTGCCTGTTTTAAGCCATATAATGCTTTCTTCAACTTGCAAACCAAGTTGGGATCATCACCAAGTTGGAAACCATCTGGTTGCTCAATATAAACCTCTTCTTCAAGTTTCCCATTCAAAAATGCTGATTTCACATCCATTTGATAAACTTTGAAATTCTTGTAAACTGCTAAAGCCAGAAACATTCTAATTGCCTCTAGTCTAGCCACAGGTGCAAAGGTTTCCTCAAAGTCAATACCTTCAACTTGTGCATAGCCTTTACATACCAATCTTGCTTTATTCCCGACTACCTGTCCGTCTTCATTCAATTTGTTTTGAAAGACCCATTTAGTACCGATTATATTTTTATTTGCAGGTCTTGGTACTAACTCCCAAGTTTTGTTTTTCTCGATCTGATCTAATTCTTCATTTATTGCCTTCATCCAACTTTCATCTTTGCTTGCGTCAACAACATTTTTGGGCTCAATGCTTGGATAATAGAGAGTAGTTACTTACTACTCTTCTTCTTGTCTGAACACCAACTGTGGGGTCTCCAATTATTTGCTCTCTAGGATGATCTTTCTATCAATTTGCTTGTTTTGAATTTCTTATTTTCTTCCACTTTTGAATCACTGTTTGAATCATCCGAGTCAATTTTTTGTTTCTTTTCCGTTTCCTTTTCCTCATCTCCTTCAATAACCTCTTCATAAATTGGGTAGTTCTCTTCATAGCTAATTACTCGTTCCCTACCTTCATCAACTTTAACATCGGCACTATCCACAATTTTCCTTAGCCTCTTGTTGTAGCATTTGTAAGCTTTGCTTTTTGACGAATAGCCAAGAAAAATACCTTCATCCGCTCTATCTTCAAACTTACCAAGGTTTTCTTCAGTTCTTTTGATGTAACACTTGCTGCCAAAAACTTTAAAGTATCTTACTTGTTGCCTTTTTACCGAACCACAACTCATAAGGAGTTTTGCTTTCATGCGTCCTCAACATGCACCTATTTTGGATGTATACCGTAGTATGGACTGCCTCTTTCCAAAATCTATCTGCTACTTTGCTCTCAGTCAACATAGTCCGTGCCATTTCCTGCATTGTCCTGTTCTTTCTTTCTACCACACCATTCTATTGAGGTGTCCTGGTTGCTGAAAACTGTCTCCTAATACCATATTTTTCACAGTACTCTGTAAAATCCTCTGAAATGAACTCTCCTCCTCTATCTGATCTTAAACATTTAATCCTTTTTCTGTTTGATTCTCAACTTGGTTTTTGAAAACCTTGAACATCTCAAAAGCTTCTGATTTATGCTTCAAAAATAGTACCCATGTCATCCTGGAATAGTCATCTATACACAACATAAAATATTTGTCACCATTTATGCTTTGCGTTCTCATGGGTCCACATAAATCGGTATGTATTAGTTCCAAAGGTTTGCTTGTGTAGTACTCTTTTGTTTTAAATGAGACTCTAGTTTGCTTCCCCTTTTGGCATGAAGCACAAATGCTATTTGATGGTTTTCCAATGGTGGGAATATCTCTCACTACCCTTTTTGAGCTGATTTTTACTAGATTGTCAAAACTGATATGACCGAGCCTCTTGTGCCACAACCAATTTTCTTCTTCCTGTCCAATCAAGCAAGCTCCTTCTGAAGTCTCTGAGAGAGTGTACAGGTTTCCAGATGTCCTCGATCCAGTTGCTATCAACTTTCCACTATTTGCTTTTCTGACTTCACAACCCTGCTTCTTAAAAATCACTTCATGACCTCTATCACAAATCTGACTTACGCTCAACAAGTTATGCTTCAGACCAACCACAAACAAGACTTCTTTTGACTTGATTTTTTCATCACTGATCTTAACTGAACCTTTGCCAACTATCTTAGCTCCATCATTATTTCCAAATTTTATTGAACCACCTTCATATTGTTGTAACTTCTCAAATTTTTGTTTGTCACCTGTCATATGACTGGAGCATCCACTATCAAGTATCCATGGTGCAGATTTATTCTGTGCTTTAAATGTTGTTTGTACGATCAGGGATTCCTTTTCTTCCTTAGATCGCTCTTTTTCTTTCCACTCTGGTTTGATTACAGTTTTGGGCTCTTGTTTTGACTTTTCTTTTTTAGTAGCTTGTGCATGTTTTTCGAGAAATTTTCTATTTTGTCTCATTCCATTTGGTTGAAATTTTCTTCCCTGAAATTGATTTGATGCAAATGTACTTCGACAATTTCTTGCAATGTGCCCAAAATTATGACGAGTTATAACATTCTCTTGCATAATCCATCAAAGGTGAAAAAACATTTCTACTTGGTAAAATTCCTTGGTCCTACATTATACTTGCAATCTGAAATCTTATGTCCATAACCATTGCATTTAAAACAGTAACCGGAAAAGAGATGATTGAACCTGGGTGATGGTCTTTGCCATGTTGTCGTAGGAGCCATAAATCTTCTTCTTCTTTGATGTGTGACATTGGTGAATCCATCATTGTCAATTCTCCTTTCGTGCCTTGCATTATTGCTTTCTTTTGCATGAGTCAATTTTTCTTGATCAACCTGTTTCTTATCTTCATTCTTTATGGATTCTTCATTTATGGCCTTTGATCCATTTGATGATTCTCCTTCATCAAAGCCCAAACCAAATTTGATGCCTGTAGTCCTTTGGTTATTTATGATCTTATCCGACTTCATAGAACTTTCTTCACGTTTGTGATAACAACTAATTTTACGATTCATCTCTTCTATCTGCATCCTTAAACCAACAGTCTCTTCTTCTAGCTTGCTGCAATAATCTATTTTCATGGTTATTTGCACTTTGAGATCTTCAGATATTTTCTTGGATTCTTCTATCTGTACTTTCAAACTGGTTATGATTTCATTTGCATCCTCAAGCTTTCTTGAAATTTTCTTATTCTTTTTTCTTTCTATCTTCAATTCATCCAGAGCTGCAATTAGTTCCTCTTCCAAATTTACTTCTGCATCAATTTCTTCTTCATCACATTCCTGTTCTTTTTCTATTTTTTCTTCTTTGAGTGCCATGAAAAGAGCTTCACCTGTTTCCTTTTCAGAATCCTCACTGCAACTGTCTTCTGATGAACTGACATTCTTGGAGATGAAACTTTTCTTCTTGAAGTTGCCTTTTCTGAAATTTGTTTTTTTCTTCCAGTCACTTCTTTCTTGGTGCGATCCTTCATCACTTTTGTTCTTCTCATTAAGTGGACATTTAGTCTGCAAAATGCCCAATGCCTCCACAATTGAAACATTTAAACGGTAACTTTCCTCTGTATTTTCCTTTTCCCCTTTTTAGTTTTCGAACAAAGTTTGCTTCCATTTCATCTGATGTCTCTTCTTCCTCGGATTCTTGTTTTGCTTTCATATTTTTATGGGCTTTAAAAGCAGCTTCTCTGTCTATGGGTTTAGATTTTCCTATTCTCATCTCATATGCAGTCAAAGAACCATGCATCTCATCCATACTAAAAGAATTTAGATCTTTAGCTTCTTCTATAGCTGAAACTTTAGAATCAAATCTTTGGGGAAGAGATCTTAATACCTTTTTCACGATGACAGAATCTTTGATTTCCTCATCGAGTCCTCTAATCGCATTAATGACTTCATTAACTCTCAGCATATATGCCTCTATGTTCTCATCGTCATTCATCTTTAATACTTCGAACTGAGCTCGATGTGTTTGTAACTTGGCCTCCTTGATCTTAACGTCTCCTTCATGAATGCTCCTCAGTTTGTCCCATATTTCTTTTGCCATTTTACAACTCATAATATTTACCAATTCACTATCCACTAATCCGCACATGATAGCATTCTTTGCTTTTGAGTCATTCTCAAACAGTTTCTTACCGACAGCATCGGTTGGAGAAGTGGTGGGTATTGTGTATCCACTATCTACTGAATCCCAAATGTCATATCCCAAAGCACAAAGATATGTCTGCATCCTGAGTCTCCAAAATGCGTAATTAGTTTCATCAAACAATGGTGCTTTGTTTGATGAGAAGCCTTCACCACCTGCCATTGTGTCACTTCCAAGATCACCCTAGCCGGTTAAGCTTGTTCAGGAACCTCGCTCTGATACCAATTGTTAGTCTCACAATGACACTGAGAGGGGGGTGAATCAGTGTAGCTCTTTTAAAACTTAAATCTTCAACTCTTAAAGCCGAAACAATGAAAACTTGAAACCAAATAAAGCAAGTATAACAAGAGAACATCACACAACACAAGATGTACCGAGGTTCACCGATTTGGCTACATCCTCAAAATGACTATTTGGACTCCCATCCAAATCCAACCTTTGCAAAGCACCAACTTTACAATCAATTTACCAGCACCCACTGGAAGGAGCACCAACCCCTGATTTATCTGCACCAACAGAAAGGAGCACCAACCCCTGATGCCAAGCACCAACTTGGACTTCAATTTTGAAACTAGAAGATTGACATAAAAATGCCTTCACTTTTACAAGACCCTGACTGGTCTATTGCTTACCCAACATCTCTCACAATTCACAAAACACACACACTTATTGCTCTCCTCTCGCGCTTCACATATTGCACACATTTAAATTCTCCAAGCAACACTCCTTTTATAACAATCCTTTCTCTTTGTAACTCCAATTGTAACTCCTTTCATATTCTCATACGCCACTTGTCAATTGTAACACCTTCTTTTGTATATATTGAGAAGGCATTTCGTCAAACACGTCACATGCAAAGAATTGACACCATATTCTCCTACCATGACTGTTCGTTTTCTCCTTCCATGACTATTCATTTTCTCCTTTTCTCATTCATTCGATTTCTTTCCATTATGCATGCTTTTTGTTTCAAAGCTTTTGTTTTCATTTTGGGGCCCTTCATTTCCTTTTCTCCACATGGGCATGCATCCGCTTCTTTCCATGTTTCATTTTCTCATATCCTTATTATTTTCTCATTCATTTCATTTTATCCAACATTTCTTTCTATGCCATCTTAAATGATTTCATCATTAAATATTCCTTATCCTCCCTTTTTGAGTCTCGAAAATGCGACATGTCACGATATCGTGACACTTTTGTTTCTCTGCTTGGCTGCCCTTTTTGAGTCACGAAAATGTGACATGTCGCGATATCGTGACACTTTTGTCTTCTCTGCTTTCTTACCCTTCTTTGAGTCATGAAAATGCAACATGTCACGATATCGCGACACTTTTGTTTCTCTGCCTGCCTGCCCTTTTTGAGTCACGAAAATGCGACATGTCGCGATATCGTGACACTTTTTCCTCCTTGCTCTTTCTCTTTGCTTTGGACCGCAAAAATGCAACATGTCGCGATATCGCGACACTTTTTTCTCCTTGCTCTTTCTCTTTGCTTTGGCCCGCGAAAATGCAACATGTCGCGATATCGCGACACTTTTCTTTCTTTCTTTCTCTTTCTTGCCGTGAAAATGCAACATGTCGCGATATCGCGACACTTTTTCTCTTTGCTCTCTCTTTGCTTTGGCCGCAAAAATGCAACATGTCACGATATCGCGACACTTTTTCTCCTTGCTTTTTCTCTTTGCTTTGGACCGTGAAAATGCAACATGTCGCGATATCGTGACACTTTTTTTCTTTGCGGTGTTTTGCTTTTTCTTTGATCTTTAGCATATGGGCCACTTCGGTCTTCTTGGAAAATATGCAAAAAGGTGGGTCCCCAATTTTGGGGGCCGGGCGAGCCACACCACAACGATTTTTTTTTTTTCCCCCCACAAACCACCCACCACAACCCCCCCCACCAAAAACATCCTCATAAGCATTTAACATCACTGTACATACTCTGAGTAACCTCTAAACTCCTGTCCACTACATCAATCGATCTATCTGATTGTGTTGACAACAATGACAATACTGTCGCTACACCTTGCTCAACATTTTGAGTTGTCATTAGAGATGATTCTCCAAGCCTGATTTGCCATCATGGAAATATTTAGCTTTTGTATTCTTCTTAGACCAATTCCTTCATAAGATTTAGCACTGCAAACTTTGTTTTCAGACCTCGACCAGAGAAATATTTTTTGGATTTTTTCAATTTTGGAATAGACGTAGAAGGAGCTTTGAAAATAGAAAGGAAGTAAATTGAGATACTTTGGAGACATTCCCTAGTGAGAGTGGCTTTTCCATATTGGGATAGTAAATTACCTTTTCACCCTATCAGTTTTATTTGAATCCTTTCAATCACAATGTTCCACATTAAATCAGTAGAATTTACCACAAATAATAGGAGGCCCAAATAAGTAGCAGGAAAGGAGTCCACAACACACTCAAGGATATGAGCTATTTTGGCTTGATGCTAAGGAGGAGTATTGAGGAAGTATACCTTGCTTTTGTGGAAATTTACCTTATGATCTACAACCTGTTCATAAAGGAGAAGGATGTATTTGATGACTTTAGCCTCGAAGACAGAGGCATGAGTTGCCACCAAGGTATTATCCATAAATTGTTGATGCATCACTGGGTTAATCTATGAGACTGATTTGATCCTAGAGATAAGACCTTTCCTACAAGCTACTTTTAGAGTTATACCCAGAGATTCGACTGCAATAATAAATAGAATATGATATAAGGGATATCCTTGTATTAGTCCTCCAACACTTTGAAAATAACTTGTAGTGGACCCATTGACAAGGAACAATTACGAAGAAGTGGAAATACATCCTTTGATGAGCTCGATCCAATCTGAATGAAAGCCAGACTTTAGTAGGATGACCAATAGGAAGTCCCAATTGACTCTGTCATAGGCTTTGTTCATATCTAGTTTGAGGATAAGTGCAGGTTTCTTGGTTTGAGAAGAGGAATGCAAAGATTCATGGATGGTTATAATTTCATCGATGATGGATCTACCTTTGATTGAAATTCCTTGACAAGTATTAATAATACTGGGAAGGACATCCTTCATTTGGTTGGCCATCAATTTTGTGAGGATTTTATAGACCACGTTGCAAAGACTAACAGGTCTAAAATTAGCCATGGATTTGGAAATAAGCCCTTTAGGAATCAAAGCAATAAACATGGAATTAAACCTATGAGGAATGGATTTGGATGACTGAAATTCCTTGATGGATAAGAAAACTTTAAGGCCAATGATATCCCAAAAATCTTAGAAAAATATTGGAGGGAATCCATCTAGATCAGGACCTTTATTAGGGTGCATGGAAAAAAGGGTTTCTTTGATATCATCCTTCGAAAAAGGACTTATCAGCACATAATTGACTTCAAGACAAATGGATAGGGGAATGTGCTGAAGAAGGGATTCTCTGGCCAATTTAGAACATGGAGTAGGATTATGTAGGAGAGAACATAAATAAGATATAGCTTCACATATGATTTCATGGATATCCTTAGTGGAAGATCCATCTTCCCTCCAAAGTTTTTTGATTCTATTAGAGTGTTACTACGCAGGGTGGAATCATGGAATAACTTTGTATTAGAGTCTCCTTCTCTAAGCCAAATAGCTCTCGATTTCTACCCCCAGAAGGTCTTTTCACAAGTAAGGATGTTGTGGTATTCTGATAAAAGTTTTTGGATTCATTATTGTAATAGATACACAAGCCTATGAATTCTAACCACTTGAATCCAAACTACAATCATTCCAAAATTAGATTATAAGAAATATTATTGGACAAGCTTACCACAAGTAGTGGCTTAAGAATTTTATTGCATTGATACTAAAGGACAACATTTTGGGTTTGACTCAAAGTGGCCATAATTATGGCTTGATACTACCCATTTGCTTCCCAAAATGATCACAAGACAATTTGAGTGTGACCAAAATGCAACCCATAGCCGCTCATGTCAGTATTACTATAGAGGACACTTCTCATTGATGTAGCATTTCCATGATCACAACCACCATGTCGGATCCTAACCTCGTCCACCCATGGCCACCTATGTGTTGTATGGTCCACTCATACTTCAATGTTTTCAACACTCTCACCTCCCAAACTCAATCGTTCCATCACCTAATGTGACCTCTCATCCCCCTTCCTTCAGGCTTACCCATGTGACTTAACTGTGCATAAAGCGTGTTTTCTTTGCAACACCTTTTTAGCACCACTTGATGATGTCATAGAATGAGTGATCTCCACCTTGAGGTTATTGTTATTTGCTACTCCTGTAAGACCAAAAGCCCTACCATTTCATTATTATTGGCCTAATCCATTTCTCTACCACCAAGGATTTTTGTTGCCACCTTATACTAGATATTTCTTCCCAGGATCCTCATCAACATCTCCAGATTTACTTATCATTGTTGTGATAGCTTACAAAAACTGTAAGTCCATGGCTATCATATATGATTTCTCTAGAAGAATAGAGGACCATGTCGATCACTCCATGTGGAGGTTTAGCTTTCATACAAAATATTCTTAGGTAAAAAATATAGTTGGTTCAGTAGTGTTTTTGTTGTAGCAACAAAATTGTCTTTGAGGATACCTCCCTCGGTTGATGAATTGAATTTAACTCACCTCACTATAAAATACCTTGTCATTGCTTTGCTCACTAGAGTTACATGTTACCACAAACATGATTTTTAACACTTTTACAATGCATAACATCAAGCTTCATTTGACTATAAAAAATTATAAGCACAAAATAATTTCACTTCAAATAACCTCTTTGAAAGCGTTGGAGCTATAAATCTAAGAATTGCCTTATCTCTATTGTCATCGTGACCTCCTAGTGTGCATTGCCTACCTTTCTCCTCCATGGCTATATAATTTTGCTTATCTCATCTTGGTTTTAATGCATTGAAGGTATGTTTTGCTATTGTGTTCCCTAACCTGAGATCGACCCTCTCAATTGTCTAACACAAAGCAATTAACAACAATTTGTTTAGGCATTGGAGTCCAATGCTTTTATGGTTGGAAGGAATGATATATATTAATTAAACTTAGGTTTAATTATATTTATTTAATTAATTTTTAATAGGATTTTATTATTTATAGGATTTCTTGCAACCTTTTTTATTATGAGAGCTGCAAGATTTTTGTTAGTTGTAGCCTTTCCATCCACCTTATCCTTCAAACTAACAAGCCAATAAAATACATTCTTATCTTATAAGGGGCTCAATCAATTTTTTTTAAAGGTTTAATGGCCTATAAATATTTTTGTGATTAATGAACATATTAGGCAATATTTTAGGCAAGTTTGAGCAAGCTTGATCCTCATCACAAGGCCATAGATTTGAATAACTTATTAAAGGATTATGAAAGAGCATCAGGATCAAAGTTAATAGGAAAAAATCAAAATTTTACTTCCTAACCACCCCAACTAGAATCAAAGTAGGGATATGGGTTACTTCAACTGGAGGAGGTAAATTTATCAACAAATTATCTAGGGATGCCCTTATTTGAGGAGAGAATGAAGATAGACTTATGGAATTCAGTTATAAGTAAAGTTCAAAATAGATGGTTACCATTTTTTTTACTTTTTCACAAGAGATCAAGGGGTTGTACTCGAGTTCCCCATCCTTGACAAGCAATAAATCTCTCATTTAGAGCCTGAAAGTTTACAAAAAAATTCAATTCTCATCTCATTTGAGTTGCTGTAACTAGATACCTACACCATTTTCATAAAATATCTGAGTGCTTGATTTTTATTTTTTGGATCTTCTTCAATTTTATGTGTGAATACAAATATTTGAGAATTCAACATCCTTCTTGATATTTTCCTACAATAGCCTTCACAATACCAAAAATCCATGTCTACTATCTATGCATTACATCATAGTAGAGTAATATATTAGAAATCACACTAACATAGTATGCTTTACCCGATATGGATTGCTAGTTTCCTTCCTGAAGCATAAGTGCAACCACAAAATTGTAATAAATAGTTTATATAAAAACACATTAATGTTATAAAATAAAGTAAATTTTACCAATGAAAAGCATTAAAGTAAATATTAATAATTATTTGATTAAGGCAATCACCATTTTCTTGTTAGCTTTAGGTCAACTTACTACTTCCTCTAACCATGAAAAAGAGAATTTAACTTCATGATCCTCAATTAAAACCCCTCTATTGGCTAGCCAATATGCACATTTGTTTCCTTCCCTTAACGTATGTGTAAACCTTATTTCTTCAAACTCTATATCAAGGTCTTTAATTTCCATAATTACCTCTTGTATGTTCCAGTGAACCTTTGCTTTCCTCAAAATTTTATTTATTACTATGAGTGAATCACCTTCATCCATACTCTATTCCATTTCATTTTTTTGCATATTTTTAATCCTTCCAAAACTACCCAAACTTCAACTTCATCATTTGTCTTAAATTCATTGTTAAAGGCATAATGAGATAAAACCTCTTCTCTATTATTTCTAATAATTCCTCCTCCTGTGGTCTTGGATTTCCTTTATATGCTTCATCAAATTCAATTTTACCAACTCAACATCTTGTTGTTTCCACTTTATATTTTTGCCTTCTTTTTGTTTCTCCTATACCCAACATCATAATTCCATTTGATAACTTGAATCCATATATCAATTCTCTTTGCTTCTAGATTAGGGATTGGGTGAGTTTATAGGGTTTATTTAGACTCCTCTATGGCTAAAAAAATCTTCCTTTTCATTACCTCTAAACTAATTTTCTTTCCTTTAAATATTCTTCTATTCATTTCTATCCATACAATCCAAAGTATTGTATCTTTTGATATATCCTAAATTGTCTAAAAATTCTCACTTTTAAAGGTGCTTTGCCATTGATTTGCCATTGATTTAACCATTCTTCAATTCTTCTATTTATCACCATGCATTTACCAAATATATTAAGAATCCATTTCCATCGTTTCCATACCATTGAGTAGTGTCCCAAGAGATGGTCTATACTCTCCCCCATTTGATAAAGAACGTAGTGTGAGGGGCCATAAAAAAACCTTTTCATAAGGTTATCCCAGGATAAAATTCTTCTATGACCTACTAGCCAAACAAAATTTTTTGACTTTAGGAATTCCCAAGCTATCCAAAACATCTCTCCATATTCTTGTGATATTTCTATTTTTTTGGTACTTTACATTATATCCACTTCTTCTTGTGTATTCTCTTGAGCTATTCAACTCCCAAATTAGCTTATCCTTGGATCCCCTCATATTAATCACTATTATATGTTTTTTCTCAACTACCTCCTAGCATCTATGTCTTGTATACTTGTAAAAAAATCTTCTTTCTATTTTTATCTTCCTTCATGATACTGTGTTTGAAACCTTATCACCATATTTATCTTGAAGTAATCTAATCCATGGTTTCAAAATTGGATCTAGATTGAGTGATTTTTTATCACACCAAGTATCCATCCAAATAGAAATATTTTCTCTAGTTTCCACCACCTATCTTAGACTTTTAATCACTAGATCAATAGATTTGGTTATGTTCCATAGAGTAGAACTATTTTTAAGTGAGAATGTAGTAAATATTAAATTTGGGTTATTGGCCTCAACATACTTAGAAAAACTATTGCTTAGTGTCTTTAAATCTCTTTGTACAATCTCCAAATTACTTTTCCCCTAGGAGCTAAGTTTGCATCCATTAGGAACTCTTAAACGAAGACCTTCCCTAGTTTTATCATAAAACACCTTGCTCCATTCCAAAGGAAATCTCTTTTATCATGTACACCTGACCACAAAAAGGATAGCATAATATAAATTAAACATTTTTTTGTCGATTTTTGCATAGTATAGAAGGACATATAATAAGTTGGAATGACATGTAAGAATAATTTAATTAGTTACACTTTTACTTCTAATTATAACCATCTACCTTTGTATGCTAGTAATTTATTTTAAAATTTACTAATAACTGCATTTCATAATTCTATCCTCATTATCCCCTGAATAAAGAGCATCCCTAGTTAAGTTACTCGTAAATTTACCTCCTCCATTTTAAGTAACCTGCATATCCTTGCTTTGATTCTAGTTGGGGTGTTTAGAAAGTAAATTTTGGATAGGTAGAAGGTTATCATTAGTAGGAAGAGTGTAGCTAATCAAGTCAATCTTATAGGCCATTCCAACATATTATATGTCCTTATATACTATGTCAAAATTGATAGAAAAAAGTTTAATATATATTACGCGGTTATTATTGTGGTTAAGTTTACATGATAAAAGGAATTTTACTTTGGTGAAATTGAGCAAGGTGTGTGATGATAAAACTACAGGAGGTCTCAGTTCAGGAGTTCTTATGAATGTAAACTTAGCTCTTAGGGAAAATGTAATTTGGATATTATACAAAGAGAGTCAAAGACAAAGGTCAAGAATTCTTCTAAATATGTTAAACTTGATGACCCAAGCTTAATATTTACTACATTATAAATACTATATGGTTTTGCACTATGGATTAGTTTTGAAAAATGTCAATATTTTTAGTGATTACAGGTCTAATATGGGTGGTGGGAACTAGAGAAAAAAAAACTATCTATATGGATATTGTGTGATAAAAAAAACTCTCAATCTAGATCTGATTTTGAAACCATGGATGAGATTACTTCAAGATAAATATGGTGATAGGGTTTCAAACATTATGTATAAGTATTAGGAAGGAAGATACAAATGGAAATAATATTTTTTACAAGTATAAAAGACATTGATGATAGGAGGTAGCTAAGAAAAAAAATAACAACAATGATTATTTTGAGGGAAGTCGAGGATAAGCTGATTTTGGAGTTGAATAGCTTAGAAGTTTTCATAACAGTAAGTAGATATATGTAGAGAACCAACAAAATAGGAATACAATATGATTAAGAAGAGATATTTGGGATAGCTTGAGCATTCCTAGAGTTAAAATGTTTGTTTGGCTAGTATTTTGTAGAAGAATTTTATCTTGGGATACCCTTATGAAAAGGGGTTTTCATGGACCCTCATAATTTTTTCTATGTAAAAAGGAGGAGAGTATATACCATATCTTAGGACACTCCTCAATAGTTTGGTACTTTAAAAATGGACTCTTAATATGTATGGTAAATGCATGGTGATAAATTACAGAATTGAAGAATGGTTATAGAAATGACATAACACTTTTAAAAGTGAGGCTTTATAGATAATCTAGGATATATCAAAAGATACAATACTTTGGACTATATGGTTGGAAATGAATAGAAGAATATTTAAAGGAAAGAAAATAAATTTAGAGGTAATGAAAAGGAAGATTTATTTAGCCATAGAGGAGGCTAAACCAACCCTATAAACTCACCCAATCCCTAATCTTGAAGCAGAGAGCCTTGATAGATGGAGTCAAGTCATCAAATGGAATTATGATATTGGGTATAGGAGAAACAAAAAGAAGGTAAATAATATAAAGTGGTAGAAGTGGAGTTGGCCAAATTGAATTTTGATGGAGCATCCAAAGAAAATCTAATACCAGTAGGAGGAGGAATACTTAGGAATAATAGGGGAAGAATTTTGTCTCATTACACCTTCATAGTGGGTTTAAGACAAATAATGAAGTTGAAACTTGGGAAGCTTAGGAAGGGTTAAAAATATGCAAACAAATGAAATGGATCAGAGTGTATGGAATGTGATTCACTAATAGTACTAAATACAATTTTGAGGAAATCAAAGGTTGAATGGAACATACACGAGATAATTGTGGATATATAAGACCTTGCTATAGAGTTTGAAAAAATCAAGTTTACACATATGTTAGGGAAAGAAAACAAATGTGTAGATATGATAGCCAATATAGGGGTTTTATTTGATGATCATGAAGTTAAATTCTCTTTTCCAAGGTTAGAGGAAGTAGTAAGTTTAGTTGCAGTTAACAAGAAAATGGTGATTGCCTGAATCAAATGATGATGAAGATTTACTTTCATGTTTTCCATTTGTAATATTTGCTTTATTTTATAATATTAATGTGTTTTTATATAAACTATTTATTACAATTCTTGTGGTTGCACTCATGCTTCAAGGAGAAAACTAATAATCCATTTATGGTAAAGGGGACTATGATAGCACAAAGTTTTAGAAATATTACTCTATTAAGATGAAATGCCTAGACAATAGAGGTGGAGTTTTGGTATTGTGAAGGCTACTATAGGAAAATATCAAGAAGAAGGATGCTAAATTTTGGAATATTTTCATTCACACAAAAATTGAAGAAGATCTAGAAAATGACGATTAAGAATTTAGACTTTTTATGAAAAATGATGTAGGTATATAGCTATAGCAACTCAATTGACATGATAATTGAATTTGTTTGTAAACTCTCAAGGGTGGGGAGCCAAGTACAAATTCTTGTTCTCTAATAAAAAAAAGCTCATTAATTTAGAAAATGCTAACTATTTATAGATAAGAAAACAACATGATGAATAAATTAGCCAATTATGGCATTGATTTTCATCCTAGAAAAATATAAAGTTTAAAAGATAACTAGTCATAAAGATTATCTCTTTATGAAAAATGATATCAAGGATTTGAATCTTTATGAAAAATGATATCAAGGATTTGATATAGAAATATAGCAATTTCAGACAAAAAAATATCTTTGACAAAATGACAATCTAGATATGGTCTACTTAAGCTGATATTGTATGCAATATTTTGTTATTTTAAAGTAAGTGGACCTAATAGAAGTAACATATAATTTTTTTTTTTAAATAACTTATATGTGGCTTTTAGCCACTCCTATCAAGTAACACACACACACACACACACACACACACACACACACACACACACACACATACACACACACATATATAAATAAAAGGAGTTATATATTGATACTAAAGTTTACAAAGAACAAATAGTTTATCCAACAAGTGATTTGGAGGTCACAAGATTGTTGTCCAAAAGGAGGGATATGCAATAAAGCAAAATAAAAATCTCCAAAAAGCACATTGGTATACAAAGGGTGTCAGAAATTCAATGCAAAGGGTGCCAAAATCCCAAATATAAAAGGTTTCAAAAATACAAAGGGTGCTATAATCACCAAGAAAACCTAAAATGCCTAAATCTTTGGAATTACCCAATGTTCTAGGGTTGTACAAAGGTGTTGAAATATTTAAGGGTGCAAGAATCTTCAAAGGCTCTAGAATCTCCAAAGGAATCTCCAAAGGCTCTAGAATATCCAAAGGCACAAGAATCTTCAAAAGCTCTAGATTCTCCAAGTGCTCTAGAATATTCAAAGGTGTTGAAAACACTAAATGCTCTAAAATAGACATATGCTTCCTATAATCTATGCCACTCATGTTGTCTACTATTATTTTTTCTTATTACTCTAATATGCCAATAGTCTATACTTATGGCCTCATTTGCAAGGAGATCAATCACCATATTGTATATCCTTCTAGTGTGGGAGTATTATATATATTAAAACTTCTATTTTAGCTCTCTTAATATTATCTAAACTATTCAAAGTTGGACTTATGAGAATTATTTCCCCTTATATAGGTAATATATCATAAGTCTCAAATAATTATACTCATGGAGTTGTTTAATGCCTTGCTATCGAGATAATTTTTATCCCATTTCATAGCCTATCAATTCTTCAACATTATTGGATTTTTTTCCACAAATTGACTTTGAACTAAAAAAGTTTATGGTGTGGTGCCACTAGTATCACTCCACTAAACCACAACATGACCTGGATTTGATTTAGAGGCTCCATCAAAGAAAAGTGCAAGGAACTTTATCTTTAGAGGTTTGATTGTTCTAACATATGGCCCAAAATTTAGGAGATTTTGGAGTTCCATTTGGTATAATAATTGTATCTTCATTTTTCTTAATCTCTTGATGTCTTGTTGTTTATGATATATAGCTTTTGTGTTCAAGACTATCTCCCTTAATACTTTATTGGTTAACACTAAAAAAATGGTTCTTTTATCATAAAAAATATCCTATTTCTTTTCTTGTAGATGTGCCAAATGATGAATATTGGCCCTAAATACCAAATATACCTTATAAGGTGTTTATCCTTCAGTACCCATTTATACATTTAGCCCCAATTGGTTAGGAAATTTTTGAGTTGAAGGTTTATGAGATTGTTGATCCTAGCTACTAGGTTATTTAAATCCAAATTTTAATTGCTTTTATACACTGAGAGAACAACTATGATACTATATCATTGTTCTTGAGACACTTGTGGAAAATATGATATCCCATGATATTCCTCTTGATGAGTTTGTCTCTAGTAATAATCTTATTTTGAAGCACCAACCAGAGAAAGGCTTGAAGTTTGGGAGGAACCTTGTAATTCCATACCTTGGCTATGGTTGAGTTCTTCTAACCTTGTTATTGTAATAATACCCCTTAGTTGATAGTGTAAACACTTGACCATATAATAGATCCCCATACTATTTGATCTAGAATTTGGAGAGAGATTTTAATCCCTTTAGTTTAGATGTGTTGTTGTCTCCAAGAATCCCAATCAAGATGTGGTAGGGGTGGATCACCCACCCATTCAATTAAGCTTGTAAGAGAGTTAACACCCAACTGTTGTAGGCAAGTAACAAAAATATTACATTTTTTGTCATGCCAATTAAACCATATCTAGCTTTCCCTTTTATCAAAGATAATATTTATTTATTTTTCTATTAAATATATTATTTATCTTCCTCAAACCACATATAACTATTTTTTTTATGGATTATATAGGATTTAAATGAGCCTAAATATATTACATCATGACCACATAGTGGTATTACAACAACTTCACAATTATCCATGTATTTCTTGGAAAGATTTGAACCTTAGTCTCCTCCTTGAAATTCAAGGAATTTATCAAATTGAGCTAATGCATTTTGATAAACCACATATAACTTATTTGAGAGAGATAAAACTTAGCTTATTTGAGAGAGATAAAAATATCTTTGATAAAATATTAAACTAGATATAGTCTATTTTTTTTATTGGTTGAAAAGGGGTTTTTGAAAGGATCCCAAAACCTTTTACAAAAGATGATTATAAAATGAGTCAAAGAGACAATCTCTGCAAGGAGATGATATTTGCAAGGAGATGATTTGCATAGGGAGATGATCCCAAAAGTACCATGTCCAAAACATTAAAATTTGAAACAAAGGATCATCCTGCTCAACCAAAGCATAATAAAAAAAGGAAACCCATCTAGTGGAAGCCCAAGAAAAACATATTTAAATGCGAAAACCAACCAGAGATGGCCCGGGAAAGCGAATTCAAACAACAAGAAAATTGAATGTAAAATATTGGCCAGGAAGGGCCCTAGGAAAGCAAAATAAAATGGAAAAAATACTGAACATGGAACCCCACCCAGGAGAGGCCCGAAAAAGCCAAAATTCAAATGCCACATCTTGCCCAATAGGAAAAAACCAGTCACCCAGGAGAAATAGGAAGGCCAAAAATACCATTCTAGTAGGAAAATACTTAGAGAAATTCCTTCCAACGGCCTAGAAAATGGGACAACAGTAATTGGAGGTCTCCACAGGCCACAATATTTTCCTATAGATGGAAGTGTGCTACTTAATTAGATATAGTCTAATTAACCTAATAATGCATGTAATATTTTCTTGTTGCCCCCAATAGAAGCCACGTATAATTTATTTATTTATTTTTAATAAGCTATATGTGACTTCTATTAGGGCCACTTCCATCAAAATACCCAAATATTACATTTATTGTTAGGTTAATTAAACCATATATAGCATGCTTTTTTATCACATATATTTTTTATTTCTTTTTCTATAAAATATATTCTTCATCTTCCTCAAAGTTCCATGTTTACATAATAAGCTCATTGACATCATTTTCATTAAGATATAAAATCTCACTCAGCTAGTTGCCTTATAAAATTTGGATTTCACCAAGATGAATATCAATACCATGATTGGCTAAATCCTTTGCTACCCAATTTCCTTCTCTATATATATGCTCACGTTTTCAAGAGATCACCTCTAATAATAGATGATGAACATCAACACTAAGATAATATTTTATCCAATATCCATATCCATTTTTGTTGGTAGCATTAATGATAATTTGTGAATCCCTCTCAATTGAAATTTATATCCATCCTTTTTCAATTGCAATTTTAATCCTATAATAAGTGCCCTAGCCTTTGCATAGTTGTTAGTTAAAGTTCAATATGATTATGAGTAAGTGAGGAGAAATTTTTCTTCCCACTTCCATTAAATTTTTTCAGATTTTATTTTTACCCTAGATCAAAGCAAATCCTTTTTTTTAATATCACAATCACATATGACTCTTCCATATATGTTCAAATCCTGCAACCAATTTTTTACCACCTATTTTTCACACTTGAGACTTCCCATGATGATTACCATATCTCAAATATTCTACAAGAGAGACAATATACAATTTGAAACTTGGGTATGATTTTGAGGTTTATTTTTAAAATTCCTATCATTCCTTAATAAATTCCAATAGATAATGATAGGGCTAATACTCCATAAAATAGTAATGTTTTACCTTTAAAATAATTAATCCAATATTTCATAAACCCTTTCAATTTTGATAGAACTACCTAATATATATTTACATTTTTGAATAAGTAATCCCAAATGGTGTGAGTAATGAACAATGAAGAAGTAAATGATTTGATATTTCTAAGTACTTCTCATACAAGGCACATATTCTTGAAATATTAGTAATCTAACCTTGTCAGGCCAAGGCCAATAGTGATGACGTACCTACAAGTGTTTTTGATTTAAGCCTAAAGGCAAGTGCTATGTAAGCCTTTGGGCATCTTGATGCATTCTATATGTAATCCTACAAGCATCTTTCTACGTAAGCTATGAGAAATCTTCTATGCAATCCTATAAGCATCTATATGTAAGCCTATGAGCATATTCATATAAGCCTAAGGTTATTCTCATGTATTCACTCTTAGTGATATTTGTTAATCTACCTTTATATATAACCTTGATTAAAGGGTGTAATTTATTATTATTTTATAATAAGTTAACCTCAAAGTCAAGTCAATATTGGGTTGAGATTAACTACTCTTTGGGATTTTGGTATTACTATGGATAGTTCTCAATGAGTAATAATTTGTATCATAGTGTGATATATAAAAAATAATGTGGGGGTGCCTATGGGAACCCATCCCTTATTCCTTCTCTCAAATCGTGTCATTTATCTCTTTCCTTATTTTTTGTCAATACGTTCTTCTATTTTTCTCTTCTTCCTTTTTGCATATGGTTATGGTGAAAAGATGTTTTAGGATATTTTTGAAAAATATTGTCAATTCCAACATCGTATTAGAGCCAAAGTGAAGTAGATTTGCATAATCGTACAAACAAGTTGTATAGATAAAACCATGGTAGATATGGATGAATTATCGATTTTGTTGGATTTATTTGAAGTTTTAGAGGGGTCCCAATTAACTCTTTTCATGATTTTAAAGTTTGACGTCTCCTTTTGCATCTAAATATTTTGTTCTTTTCCCTTCAAAATTCAAAATTTAAAATTGATTATTCCATGGAACATTCCATTTCATGGTAAGAGAGGATAGGGTGACGTGCAACTAGTTTGGTTGATTCTGATACAATATCAACCAAACTAGATAGAAGGTATATATAAATTTTCTTTCCTCCTTGAATTCCTTGAGTTGATTGTCCGTTTGTTCTATAATGTATCTGGTACAATCAATCATTTAGGACTACCCTAGGTGTATCTCAATTGCATGTAGAAAGGCAATGTGTTCTTCATAGACCTTAGCAGTTGACCTCCCCGAGCATAGCTACAGTCCCAAAAAAAACCATTTGGAGTTTGAGTGGCACTTGTAATAGAAATATTTTTGTGTTTTTGGGTTACAAGTGACCCACATTGTTGGGTCATCGGTCGCCTTAAGCATTTTCCTTATATCTTCCCTTATGTATAAGGACTCTTCACTCCACTGAAATAGCTTAATGGTTTTGCCCATAGGGTCATATCTCTTTGCACATGCCTCTACTAGTTCAAGGTAGTTACACACCTAAGGGACGTAAAGTCCATATTATACTAATACTCCAATAATTTGTCTATGGCCCTAGATTAAACCTACGAGAAAATCACTTACATCATTTGGCAAATTTCTTGGAGAAGCTTAAACTTTCCAAGTCCCTTCTAAAGGAGTGAATTGTTTGATTTTTTGAGGTCTAGTGAATTGCTCCTTGGCTTACCACTTGGCAAAAAATTTCACTTTTCCAAGATATTGTCTTTTTCCATCTGAACCATCATGAACAGCTCATCCACATTCAAAATCCTATCCTTACCAAAAGGCAACCATGTATCTCCACCTTCCACAACCATTGCCCCAACTGCGTCTGCTCCTCCATTAGGAGTCCTAGCGTTGACACAAGAGGTGAGTTCCTTCAAGGGGAAGGGCCAGAGAAAAGGATCAAGAGAAAGAGACAACCCTCCACTCCTCCTTGAAGACCTGAGTTATTTGATGAGCTCTAAAGAAGGGTGGAAGAAGGTAAGTTTAAGCAATCCATTGGTAATGTAAGGAAGGAAACCCTGAGGAGGTTTAATATAGGGCGATAGACAAATTCTTGGAGTATTAGTAGAATATGGACTTTAGGCATCGTCATGAGCTTGGTCCCTTAGGTGTGGAACCTTGAACTAGTAGAGGCATGTGTAAAGAGATATGACCCTACGAGAAAATAATTAAGTTGTTTCAGTGGAGTAAAGAGTCCTTCTACATAAGGGAAGATATAAGGAAAATGCTTAAGGTGGCCAATGACCCAACAATGTGGGTCACTTGTAACCCAAAAACACAAAAATATTTCTATTACAGGTGCCACTCAAACTCTAAATAGTTTTTTTTGGGACTGTACCTATGCTCGGGGAGGTCAAATGCTAAGGTCTATGAAGAACACATTGCCCTTCTACATGCAATTGGGATACACCTAGGTCAGTCTTAAATGATTGATTGTGCCAGATACATTGTAGACCAAATGGACAATAAACTCAAGGAATTCAAGGAGGAAATAAAATTTACATATACCTCCTATTTAGATGGCATCACTAAGTTCTTTTAAAAAAAACTTAGAGTATCACCAACAAACAATAGGGCAATGACTAGAGTCTTTGCTTATTCATGGATGGTCTCAAGGTCAAATCCCAAGTATTTTTTGATGTTCTATGGTACAACTACCATTTCAACATGTTGAAATATTGCCTGTTTTGAGCACTATCACTAGAATTCCAAGGTACTTTGACACAATAGGTGCCATATTTCATTCCTGCCAAAGGTAATATTTTATTACAATCATGAGTATTTTTATTCTAAGGTAACTTTTTTTTCTTTAAATCCCATCCATGCTTGGTAAAATGGTTAATCCTTATGTTTGAAGGTTGGAGGTTCCATGTTCAAGTCTTGTCAATAGGATTCTTTTGTTTTTTTATAGATGTTGCTTCCTTTGAGAGGATAAGGGAAAAAATGAGTGGGTCTAATATATTGAAGATGCAAATCATCCCATGTAGAACTCAAATCCTGTGGTGGACTACTACTCATCCAAATCACTTACCCAATCAACATATAAGAAATATATCAAAGTCAAAGGAAAACTAATGGAGTAATGGATGCCCATATGATATTTTCCTTTGATGTATTTGAAACTCTACTTTTCTATTATCTAATGGCTCTCACAAGGTTTTTCATGCACCTAGAGCAATAGCTAACAAAAAAGGCTATATATGTTCTAATGTGAGTAAGATAAAGTCCTCTTATAAGAGACAAATATAGATTGGCATCAATTAGAGGTGTGGTATAATTATTTAAACCTAAAGGAAAGGAGGTTTGAGCAAAATTACACTCCATACTAAATTGTTGAAGATTATATAAAACATACTTAGGTTGAGAAATGGTAATTTTAGAAGTTGTTTAATAAATATAGATTTCGAAAACATAGTGTGAAAGCCCCAAATTTATCATCTCAAATGTGGAACAAAGTCATGAATTTATATCCTAAATTAGAGTAGTGGAGTTGCTATGATGAGAAGACCATAAACATCCAGTACAATCATCAAAGTTTTCTCATCATGATGTTTAATGTAAATGTCATGTTTAGCCTCACATCATTAAAATATATAACTAAAAAAATAAATGGATCTTCTTATACCAAGCATAAGGATCCTACTTAAGGCCATACAAATATTTAGTCAAGTGATATGCCAATTATGTAGGTCCCTCAAGCTCAAAATTGGGTGGATATTACATGTATATTTCCTCCTAAATTTCCCCATGAAAAATAAATTCTTCATGTCCATTTGATAAACCTTCCATTCATAGGAGGAAACAATGGAGATAATCATTTTGATGGAGTCCATATTGGCCATGGATACAAAAGTCTTGGGATAGTTTACTCCCTCTTGTTGAGAGAAATTCTTGGCAACAAGACATACCTTGTACTTTTTTACCTAACAATTCAATGTGTATTTGGTCCTAGAGACCCATTACACCCTATTATATTCTTTCCTTTTGGAAGAAGAACCAAATCCCAAGTCTTGTTATTCATCAATACCTTATACTCTACTACTATAGCATCTTCCCATTTAGGCTTGTCATTATCCTATGAATTTGAGAGAGGATCTTATGAATGGGATACCTTTTAAAGAAAAGTTTGAGAAGGAGAATTTCAATATCAATCAAGGTACAAAATAGGCTATGTATCCTTCAAAAGTGTCTAAAACCACTTGGGTGTAGGACCAACAAAATAATCAAGCATATTCTACACAATATCAACATCAAAAACTAAAAAATAAGAATCCAACTCATCACCACTTGCCTCATCATGTAATTCTAGAGCATTCTAAACTAATGCATCCTGCTCATCCTATCCTTCTCAAGGGGAACAAGAAAATACCCATGAAGAGGTCAAACCAATAGGAAAGGAAAAACCACTTGAGGAAGATCAAGAAGAAGATGCTCCAATCAATATATCTAATGGATCTACTACATTTGGAATAGGTAAAGAATCAAAAGAATCAATATCTAAAAATTTTAGAGGTAAAGTGGAAGGGATGCTTAGAAGAACCTCATCAAAGATGATAATTCTTCTAATCAAGACATCATTTTATTAAGGATCATAGATAGAATATACCTTTGAGGTATTATAATATCCTATAAATATACACTTATGGATTTTTAGGACCTCCTTATTCCAAATATCATTGGTTATGGAATCGAGACACATTTGTCTTATCTCCTATTTATCTCTCAAGAGGTGTCATTCCTCAAAATATTGTAATAGAAACCTTGTCTATGTAAGTGATAGCCTCAGCCCAAAACTTGTGGTCTAGTCCCTTGGCATGAATAATAAAGTGTCCCATATCCATGATAACCCTATTTTTTCTTTTAACCACACCATTCTATTTAGGAGTGTAGTGAACAATCCTTTGATATGATATTCCATGAGAAGCTAAAAAACTATGAAAACTTGAATAACATATTCACCATACCTATCTCTTCTTAGAAACTAGATCTTCCTATCTAGTTGATTTTTAAAAAAAGGCTTGAAATTATTAAACCTCTCAAATACCTTATCCTTAGTATGAATAGTGTATATCTATACATCTAGAAAAGTCATCAATGAAAATAATAATGTACAAATTTCTTGAAAGAGAAGGTGTACCCATAGGTCCACAAATATCACTATGTATGATATACAAAGGGTTACATTATCTCATAATAAATAATTTTATAAATATCTCATTATGACGTCTTCCCAAAATGCATCCCTCACATACACCACTTAGAGAGGAAATATGTGGAAGCCCAATGACCATCTAATATTGACTCATGTGTCTCAAGGAACCATAACTGAGATGCTCAACCCTATGATTCCCTTCTAACTCTCATTATCATAATCTACAACCATTACAACAAATATTTTCTTACCAGAAGTAGAGAAAAAATGCAGGTCTTCATCCAACTTGTAAATGTGGTTAGTTTCATCATAATATCTAAAAGCAACAATTTTTAACCCATTTTTTATATCCTTAATCACCCATCTATTAACTAAAATTCTACTTTTTTATTTGTATGAGTAATATGATAAATAGAAAAAAGGTTAGGACCAACATTAAGAACATGGAGTACCTCATCAATTAAAAAAGATCCAATAGTGGTTTTTCCACTTCCTATAATTTGCAATGAAGAGTCATCTCTAATCACAACATGTTCCCTTGCATGAGTTTTGGTATAGTCTTTAAGAAGATGTTTATGCTTTATCATGTGCCTAATAGCCCCTAAATTTGGTATCCACTCATTTTAAGAAGTGGATGTTCAATATGCAAAATGAACTAGATGTGCCTGTGAGGTTTCTCCATCAAAACTATCCTCACCTTTTGCATAGAAGAAAGTATTATCAACACCCTATTTTTTATTGTTTATTCCAATTTATTGATCCAAATTCTACAAAATTATACCTTATGATTTGTAGAACTCATAGGTAGACTTCTTGAGCTTCTAGGTGGCATAGTTAGGATCATTCAATAAGGAAACACGATGATCTATAACTGTTATACCAAATTTCAAAAATACATGTGCAATTGTAACTAGAAATAATAATATGAATGCTAAGAGCTTGAAAAAATGTACAATTTATAAAAATGGGTTCAAAATTATTTTGTATGCAAAATATATGACCCTTGGAAGTTTATCCCTAAAATTGCAAAAAATACCAACAAAACCTCTAAATTTTTTGAAAACTTCTCAATACTTGCAATGAATGGGAGGCCAACATGTGTCATTGCATGAGTGGCTAAGAGGATGGTTACTATCCATTTGCTATGTTATGTACCAATAAATCACATGACACCACTTATCATAATTTGATTTGCTACCTTGTTTATGAACCATGTTGCACCACTCATCGCTATCTACTTTGCTTTAAAATCTATGCATAGTTATGTTTACTATTAACTGTGCAAGCTAGTTATCAATTTGGATGAGATAACATAATGTGATTAGTTGATCATAATTTTGTAAATTCCAAGTGGTATATATACTACCATGTTGGCCCAATCATAATACACCATGTTGACCTCTATGTTGGTAACTACCATATTTAACCTTGATAAGCATACCACATGAACACCCTCTTAAATTACCATATGTGACCTTGTGTTACCTATCTACACTATCAACTTAGTTGTTGTGTGTCACCTTAGGATTTGAGCACCTCCTTCTAAATAATTTTTATTGTCTACCATGTTAGCTATATAGATTACCATATGTTATCTCAAGATGTGTGTACCCATGCCACCTTAGTTGTATGGAATTCCATGTGTCACCTTAGGATGAATGAGTTTGGTACTAACTCAATTGTATGAAATACCATGTGGCATTCATTTGACCCTGCCATACCATCACTCTAAAGAAAATGGGATGTCATGTCATCAGCCATGTCACTTGAGGATGTCGTGTCATCATAGGTGAATGCAATTACTTTGTTGATATCATCATAAAAATAGAGGGGAGGAGGTTCAAATCATACCTCCCAATGGTAGTGTTGTAGCAATCCTTGGGATGGCCACCTTCCCAAGTGTATTCCTTGAGAGGGTAAAGTAAGTCATAACTTTTATTAAGCACAAAGCCACCAAGTATGTCTCTTTCCCATGCCCATGACATGACCCTATGTTAGCATGACATAGATGCATCCAATCGTACCTCTTTCCACCCATAACAAGGAATATTCTCTAGAATATTTCCTGTTTAAAATTTTAAATTTAGAGAAAAATAGGTAAAATTTTCAAACACAATTTGGAATTACCTAGAGGTAAAACAACAAAAAGTGATGAATTTTAATTCTATTAAATTTTTTTAAAGAATCCCAAAAATCTAATAGTTCATTCATTTCTATTATGGTTTGTCCTATGTAACCATTTTGTCAAATGTAACCGATCAAGCCCTCCTCTTTTACCTATACAATAAAAATATTGTTAGACCATTTTCGCTACTTTTTCAAATGGTTTGGAGTCTTTACTAAGCATAAAAGCCTATCCATGACTTCTTTGGAATCAAGGGTCTGTCTAAAAATTTCATATTTTCATTTTTTCTTTCATGACGATTAAGTAGTATATCCTCTCATAAATGCTACCATTGGTCATTAAAATCAAGAAGAGAAAAATGATTTTTTCAAAAATAGTATAAAAGAAATGAGGTTTTGAAAAATCCTTGAAAATCCCAATCCTAAGACTAGGGCATCCATCTAGTTAGAAAAATTAACAAAACAAGATTGAGTTCCAATGAGAGGAAAAATAAACTTGTCGGTGAATATTTCTTCAAGAACAAATATGTTAATTCTAGTGAGATCCTCACGATCCAGGTATACTAGGTTTTTTATTAGAAACCGTTCTTTAGATTATGCTATTAGGTTCAAAAAAACTTCTCTACAATCCCCTACAAAATTCCTAGGAGGAGAAATATACTACTAAAAAAATTAATCAAATAATGAAGATTCACATCCACTCTAATATCATGTAAGATATCATAGTAGTTTTCAAAAACAAAGGTAATCAATCATTACCCAATATTGCTTAACAAAAGAAATATACAACATATAGACCATAGAATATGATGGGTGTTTGTAGACACCAAAAAATATTCACTCAAATAAAATTAAAATTACACTTTAACTAATCATAAAATGATCGATGAGGAGGATTATAACCAAGTACATAATTCCTTTAGATCAAGGCTATGAGACTGACCCTCAGAAATAAAACAATAATAATTTACAAAAAGATATTTTCAAGGTTTACATAGGCCCAAAGGGAATTATAACAAATACCAGTGTAAATAGTCGATTGTGGCCTCAATAGAAGCTTAATCACCACATATTCCAACATGGAGGGGACATGTTCCATATTTTGATTGCTCAATTTTCTCCTAAGGTTTATAATTTTATTTTTTGCTCTCTTTTTAGCTCTAATATACCCAATTTTCTAGAGGCCATAACTTTTGCATATGAAACCATTTTGGATCTTTTTCCAAATTACATGGTTTTCAAACTTCCTATATTGACGACATCAATTCAAGGACCTATTACTATTTTTAGGGGAATTTTTCTATTCTAAATGGACCCAGTTGGCAATTTTCTTCATAACAAGATCATGTAATTACAATCCTTTTTTGCATGAAGGTCATAGGTTCAAACCTTATTTTATTTCACTACTTTTTTTTATTATTTGGAAGAAAGGGTTTTTAAAGGGTCTCCAAACCTATTACAAAGCAAATAAGGGGTTTTAAAAGGGTCCCCAAAACTTTTACATCATAAATAAAGCCTTAAAAATAAGGCTACAAAAGAACCATAGAAGAGCAAAAAAGAAAAGAAAGATAGGATATGATAATAAAATCAAGATCCTAGAAGCATGGAGAATAGAATAGAAACCCTAAAGAGAAACCTAGAAGCCCCAAGTTTCAAACCAAAAAACCATAGCAGAAAATCAAACCAAGATAGGAATTCCCAACCTTGAAAAACTAAGATAAAGTCTCAAAAGGAGGGTATTAGAATAACCATAGAAAATCTACAAAGAAAAAAAGATAGGATCCATAAAAAATAATAGGATCCAAGAGCCAAAAGAATAAGATCCATCCAAGATCCGATCAGTTCTACCACAATAGAAAAGCATGTCTTTGATAAGATAACATAAAATGTTTGGCCTACTTCTAGGTAGCTGATCAACGTAAACTCTCGAGGAAACCACCCCAACCATTTGATCAATTCTAGGGGAGGACCTAGAACTAGTTAGAACACCCTCATCCATCATGGAATCAAACCTAAAACCAGTTAGAACCCCTTTCCATAGAAGAGACATGGGATATAACTTATAACTAGCCATAACACCATAATTTGACATGGGATCAAATTTGGAACTAGTTAAAGCACCATCCTCTCATAGAAGAGACCCAAGATCTAATATGGAACTAGCCAAAATACCATCTACCTGTAGAAGAGTCATGAGGTCCGTACTTCCAAGGGGGTTATGGATTCACCCCGAAACTAGAGATTACCACCATGCATATTGACTCCAAAATCATACCTGCTTCTAGATATTTCTCTAATTTCATCCAACTTCTTACTCCTTTTTTAATTCAAAATTTAAATTTAAAAATTTCCCACCTAATCCAGGATTCACATTCCTAGGGGGGAAGGGATTTCCATGCTTTATTTCAAAGACTCACTCAAATTTAATTCAAAATTTTTAAAATATTTCCCTCCTATGCCTAAGGTCAATGAAGAGATTCCCTACGAGGGCCTCTCTAGATCCACAAACTTTGGATCCTCATTCTCAAATAAAATATCTCTAGGACCAACAACTTTTTTGCTATTAACTAAAAACCTGCTCATGACTAAAATTAAAATTTGAAATTTTTTCTTGCCTAGAACAAAAGCCAAAAAAAGGTCTACCTACAAGAGCATATTAGGATCCATGATCTCAAGATCCATATTCTTAGTCAAATCAGCTCCAATATTAGTAGCTATACCTCAATCAACCATAATCTCACTCACAGTTAAGTTTAAAATTTTAGAAATTTTCCCACCCAACACTAAGGCCATGGAATGGTTTAATTTCAAGAACATCTTAGGATCCATGATCTTAGAATCCATGTTCTCAGATAGATCAACTCCAAAACCAACAACTTTACCACTAACAACCAAAATCTTGCTCACAACTAAATTTAAAATTTGAGAATCTTCCTTGCCCAGCACAAAGGTCGTGAAAGGGTTTGCCTAGAAGAAATTCTCAAGATCCACATTCTTAGATAGATAGGACCAACAACTTTACCATTAATAGTTGAATTCCCACTCACAAGTGAACTTAAAATTTGAAAGTCTTTCTCGCTCATCGCCAAGGCTACAAAAGGTATTGCTTGTAAGAACTTCTCAGAATCCATGAACTCAAGATCCTCAGTCTTAGACAAATCACCTCCAAGAATAACAACTATACCGCTAGTAGTTGACATCCTGCTCATAATTAAACTTACAATTTGGGGGTTGCTCTTGAAACTAGCAGATCTCTTGCATTCAACCAAACACCAAAAAAAAGAAACTTTTTACTATCCATGTTAGGTTCCATGGACGAGAAATCCTAATGAGACTTCCCAAGATCTAAATTTTTTCTTTCACTGCTTTTATCATAATAGGTTTGATATATTTATGGAGTACCAAACATCTAATCCCAATTGAGCTGAATGGTGTAGCAATTGGTTAGCTATATTATATTTGTGATATTTCAAAATTCTTGTATTTATCATTCTCTTTTCTCATAGTGGAGGTTGCTCTATCTCTAAAAATCATTTATTGTGATGATTGGTAATATTTTGGGCTATAATAAAATAGGTTTTAGATGATCAATGCATGGCAATATTTGTTTTTATGGGCCTTTTCTATCTAGTAGGGTTTATTATTTAGATATTTACCTATTTCTTCATGATTCAATTACCTTATCTTGAAACTAGGGGACATATTGTGGTCACCCAAAGTGCATGTTGAAGATCTTCTCATAAGAATCTCAACATCTTGATCTAGAAGGTGGAGTTACAACTTCATGTTCAAGAGAGGTTGATCTAGTTCATGTACCTTTGAAAAAGAGAAGAAATAAAGATCCATCGGCCCATCTAAGCATTCATAATGGGGGGAGATATATCATTTCTAATGTCTTCTTTTCTTGGTCCCTGAAGTCATGTTATGGAGGGACATCAAAATATTTTTAATCTAACCTTGTTATGCCAAGCCCAAAAATGATGAAGTACTTATGGATGCTCTTGATATAAGCCTATGAGAATGTGTTATGTAATTATTTGGGCATATTTATATAATATTACGAGCATTCTATATGTAAGCCTATAAGCAACTTTTTATGTAAGTCTATGATCATTCTTCTATGTAAGCTAATGAGCATCTATGTGTAAGTATACAAGAATATTTATGTAAGCCTAAGGGCACCCTCATGTATTCACCCATAGTGATATTGTTTAATCCACCTTTATGGATAACCTTGGTTAAAGGTTATAATTTATTATTATTTTATTGTAAGTTAACCATCTTTTGATGGATTCCAGACCAACTCATCATTTCATTTAAATTCAAAAAATAAAAATCTTGAACACACTTTTGAAGTTCATATACAATATGTTTGAGTTCCTCTCCTTCAAGCAAGTTACTAATAGAAATCCCTAATCTAGAGTTGTACTCATATTAATATAATCTTTGAAATTTTAAGCTTTACAAGCTAGGCATTCTTGAGCTAATGGTTTCCATTTTTAATTAGAGGTAAGAGGATAAGGTTTCAACCAATCATCAAAGAGAAATTTGCATAAGTCCCCTCATTGACTGACTATATAATATATTTTTTGATCACTTGCAAATTATGTAATATGAAGTTCCATATCGATGATCCTTTGGGCAGGGTTATTTTTTAAAATTATTTCAATATATCAAGAGAAACTATACATTTTTGAAGCAAAATTTTTGCCTAATTATTTTCTTGGTCTCTAAATATTCCACAAGAATGCTCCTCCAATATTATTTCCTTTGTGAATTTTTAACAATCCCATGAACTAGAGAGCTCTGGAAGAGAAAACTAGGGCATCATTTGGGTAGCTAAAGAGATTTCTGGTTACTGTGGATTTGAAGACAAGATTGCTACCTCAGGAGGGCCCAATGGGGACACCTCCGAATCCTCTTCTAGAGAGACATAGTTATTTTGCAGATTTTTTAAAGGATAAATCTCCATCAAAGACTGAAGAAGCACAAAAAATTGCATTAAAAATGCTCTTATAGTTGCTAGAAATAGATCAACATCTCAACGAGTTAATTGATACTTGCCACAGTCATTATTAAGGCCAAATATTTTCATTGACCAAAGGATGGTTGAATAAATAGTTTTATATAGAGCCAATCATGATTTGATCTGTAAATTCATGGGTATTCGCCCTACCCTGAATTTTTTGCATTCCTGGGTCCGACAAAACTGGGAGCCTCTTGGTAAGTATTCTTTGTGGTTTATTAGAAATGTATATTTTATTGTTAGTTTTTCTTCACTTGCCGATAGAAATAGGGATTTCGAATCAGAAAAGAGGAATCATGGTCCAACAAGATTATTTGTTCAACCCTGGAGAGTGGGATTTGATCCTTGAATTGAACCCACTGCTATCTCGGTTTGGATCCGTTTGTATGCACTTCCAATGGAGTTTTGGAGTGAGCAGGTATTAGAAATTATCGATAATTCCCTTGGAAGACATTTGGGTGTTTCCAAAGACACAATAGAATGAAACATAGCTGTTTATGTAAGATTATGTGTGGAAATGGATCTTAGCCAACTTCTACCAGTAGAGGTGGAACTTGAACTTGCAGGACTATATTGGATTCAACAACTGGATTATGAGGCATTGCCCTTTAGATGCAGAGTTTGCCACAAATATGGTCATTTGGCTCGATCTTGCCCAAATAATATGAACATAAAAATGGAGGCTCCTCTAGGAATGTCAAATCTTCCTAAGGAGGGTAAGTCAACAATCAAAAAAGAACCAACCGATATTTCTCAGGGTAAATAAGCATAGGGAGATGGTTTTGAACAACCCAAAATAAGGAGAAGGCAAAAGAAAAAATATGGTAAAGAGCAAACCCAAATCAAGCCCTCCAATAGGTATGAGATATTTAAGACACTAATGGACCAAGAAGAATAACAATTCATGGAAGGAGTGGATGGGAATAATGAAAATAATAATAGCCATGTTCAAGATCCTCTTTCATATCCCCCCATCATAGAGCAGGTAATTGAGTACAGTGAGTTACCGCAATCAGAGAGTATAGGGGCATTGATAGTGCATAACCAAGAGCAACCAATAATTAAGGATGTCATCATGGGCATAGCAGAAAAGAACAGAGAAAGACCAACTCTAGGGATAACTCACGTGGAAAAGAGATCAAAAAATAGCAGCTCTCAAGGAGTGGGTAGAAAATCAAATAAGGAATTGTAGAAGTTCAAGGAGACAAACTGATTACTGGAGGATTGGTGAGACCAATATATTTTTACTGCTCTCAAGGTAGCCAATGATTATACAATCATGAAATGTTAGGGGTTTAAATAGTAGAACCCATCAATCTGTTGTTCGAAGACTCTTAGAAAAATGTAAAACAAATTTTTTTGCTTATCCAGGAGACAAAAATGTTGTTGGATCTTATGTGTAAAATAGTTAACAAAATTTGGAGGGGTGTTGGTCATATGGAAGTGGCTACCCAAGGGGCATCAGGGGGGCTAGTTACTCTTTGGAACTCTCTTGAATGGACTACAATAGAACATATAGCTCGGAGGGGTGTTCTCACATCACATTTTAGTAATAATGTCATAGCTGAACATGTTTTAATCACAAATTTTTATGGGGCTCAAAACCTAGATGGTCAGATGCATAAATGGAAAGTTGTGCATAGCATGAGAGTCTAAAGGGAAGAGTTATAATGGATTATTTCTGGGGATTTTAAAGCCAAATTCCTCTAGAGATCAAGAAGGGGGAACCCCAATTTTGGACCCAGGGGATCGACTTATGATTGCCCAAGTCCAGGCATTACACTTGGTGGATATTAAATGCCTTAGACCAACTATACTTGGACTAATAATAGGAGGGAGCCACATAGCAGGAAGGTGAAGTTAGACCATTTTTTGATTTCAGAGGAGGCATTTGTAAAATGGAATATAAAATTTTAGATTTTTGAGGGTCCAGTTTTAGATCACTTTCACATTTTGTTGGAAGGAGGGATCAAGATAGTGCAACGTCACAAACCATTTAAATTTGAAAACTTTTTGTTACAAAAATAGAAACTTCGAAATAAAATTCCACAGTGGTGGAAAGAAGGTTGCCCAACATATGGGACATCAATGTTTAGATTCCACAAACAACTTCATTATGTCAAAGATCAACTAAAATAATGGAGGCGAGCTAACAAGACAGACTTCTAGGTCCAAAGAGCTCCATTGGTGGCCAGATGGGATGAGGTTCAAAAACACTTTAGGGAAGGAACAATTACAAACTAGATCAAATAAGAGGATAATGCATTGCGAAAGCGGTTGAGGACATTGACAAACAAGAGGAGACCTACTGGAAACATAGAGCAAGAACCACTTGGTTATTAGAAGGTGATAAAAATACCAAATTTTTCCATTGGACTGCTTGTGCTAGGAGACAAATGAACAACATGGAAGCTCTTCAAGATGAGAACGTACACTCCTTTGATACAATTCCATGTATGCATTTCCATTCAATGGATTATTTTTCTAAACTATTTAAGGAAAGTATGGTGCAAGATGAAGAGGCTCAAAAAGAAGTTATTGCTATCATACCATCTATTATCTCTGAAGAAGAAAATCAGGCCCTACTTAAACCCATTGATAGAGAGGAACTGAAGAATGTAGTCTTTCAAATGAGCACCAAAAAAACACCAGGTCCAGATGGCTTTCCAATCCTTCTGGGATAACTTGGAGGAGGATGTAATGGCTGTTATAGAGGAGTACAAAGGTATTAAAAGAATGCTTAAAGCATTAAATCATACTTTCATTACCTTAATTCCAAAAGGGGAGGAGGGGGTACATATTTCAGATTATAGACCTGTTGCCTTATGCAATGTCATTTATAAAATAATCACAAAGGTAACGACTGAGTGGCTAAAACCTCTTCTACATAGCATTATCTCCTTAGATCAAGGGGGTTTTGTAGAGGGCAGGCAGATCTTAGATGGTGTGGTTCTAGCTCATGAGGCAATCCATTCAATACAAACATCTGGTAATAGAAGAATGTTCATAAAATTAGATATGTCAAAGGATTATGATAGGGTGGAGTGGAGATTCTTGTCAAAGATGATGGCAGCCTTTGGTTTCTCTTAGGATTGGATATAGTGGGTTATGAGTTGTGTTTCTACTCTGAAATACTCAGTGTTAATCAAGGGTCTTCCCTCATAACCATTTGGAGCTACTTGAGGACTTCCTCAAGGAGATACTTGCTCTCCCTATCTTTTTATCATATTGGCTGAAGGATTGGGTAGACTCATCTTGAGGAGAAGACAACAAGGTTTGCTAACAGGTATCAACATGGGTGAGGAAGTTTTGACTCACCTACAATTTGTGGATGACACAGGATTGGTGGGAGTTGCCAGCTTCAGGGAAGAAAGAATGATTAGAGATACACTTAATTTCTACCTTAGGGCTATAAACCAAGTCATCAATGATAAAAAATCCAAAGTGGTCTTTTTCAATCTTGATCAAAGGATTCAGGACAAAATTTTAGAGATCTTGGGATTCACAAGGACTTATCTCCCAGTGGTATACTTGGGGGTCCCTTTGCGTTTTAAAAAACTAAAAATAGATATCTGGATGAATCTTTTCAACTATATCAAGGAAAAAATTAATCATTGGTCTCACAAATGGTTAAGCTATGGGGGTAGATTAATTTTTTACAGTCAATCATTCAGGCCATGCCAATTTATAAATTTTCTATCCTTGTTGCCCCACATACCATATGAAAAGAGTCGGATAATATGTCTAGAAAAATTTTATGGGAAGGAGTAAAAGGAGAGAGGAAATGGGCCTTAGTAGGTTGGGAGAAAGTAATCTAGCCCAAGGTAAAAGGAGGTTTGGGACTGAGAAGATCAAAGTTAAATAATAAAGCTTTGGCTGGAAAGCTTTACTGGAGGTGGATTTCCCAACCAACTTCTTTATTCAGTAGAATCTTAACTAGTAAATTTTTGGGACACGTAAACCCAAATGAGATGGGTCATTTCCATTTGGGTGGTAATGGATCCTTAGTGTGGTAGGATCTCAAGTTAGGATCTCAGGTAGTAAAATATAGATTATTTTGGAAAGTGGGGAGAGGGGAGAAGGCACGATTTTGGCTAGAATCATGGGATCAATACCCAACTATCATTATTGAATTTCCTGAACTGTAACCAATAAAAACAACCATAGAAACCAGGGGGTGGGTCCAAATTGAAATTTATTTCAACACTAGTCAGTTGGGGGATTATAAGTTTAAGCAGTTTAAGAAGTTGGATGAGTGGCCAATTTCAATCCCTTCGAATTTGACACCCATCATGACTATAATCCTGGCATAACGATTTCTCACAGGTAGATATGAGGAGGATGAATTAGCTTGGGGATATGGGAGCCTTGGTGTCTACACAGTGAAGGATGGATACGATAAGATACTTCCAGAGCCTCCTCCTCATACATATCAGGTTGAGGATTGGAGAAAGATTTGGCAATCCAAGGATTGGCCGAAAGTAAACTTTTTTGCCTGGCAGTTCATGCATAATGGAATTCTTACCTGTGATAATCTCATATGTAGGGGAATCATTGGTCCATATCAATGTGTTTTATGCTACAAGAGTGAGGAAACAACTGATCACTTGATGTTTGAGTGCCCATTCATGCACCAGATCTAGGAGAGATGGTTTTTATATTATAAAATTCAAGTTAATGGTGATTTGAATCGGATTAATATTTGGGAAATATGGAAGAGGGGTAGATTTAAATCTAAAGCTCTTTGTATTGGTTGGGATCTTGGATTAAAATTCATTTGGTGGCAAGTGTGGTTGGAGATAAATGCCAAAAATTTTAGAGAAACTTTTTCTTCTTTAGATGGAGTTTGGTAGGTCATTTGGAGAAAAGTCACAGAAACTATGGCAGTCTATGCTAAAAAAGGAAACTCGAGTTGTTATTGGGGCAATGGATAAGGAAGTTGAAGTGCAAGAGGGGCAGAATAGAGCTAGTTGGAAACCACCCCTATAAGGTTAGATTAAAATTAATACTGGTGGAGCTGCAAAATTCAATCCAGGTAGAGCTGGAATTGGAGTGGTTTGTTGGAATCATGTTGGAATGGTGCTCTATTGGGAATTGCAAGGCTTGGGAAGAGCCACAAACAACGAAGAAAAAGCCTTAGCTATCAAATCTACTTCTATTTTGGCAGTAAAACAAGGTCACAGGAGGATAATCCTAGAGTAATATTCTCAAATAATGGTTGGATCTCTAGATTGCATGAGGAAATTTGCTTTGAAAACATGGAGGTTGAGGATTCTTGTCACTCAAATTAAGGAATTATGGAGGGAATTAGATTATGTGATTCTAGTTTATGTAAGTAGAGACCTAAATAAAGTGGTAGAATTCCTGGCTAAGATGGGTACTAAGAAGGAGGTAGGGGTTCAGTGGCACAGTGACATGGCTATTGAGGATGATATGATTAGGCAGGTTGGTGAGCAAATCCAGTGCTTAGCTAATTTGGATAACCATTCTAGAAACACTGTTTAGGATATTTGTGCTTCAATGTAGATCTTCTTTTATAGTTGTAAATAGGTGAATAGTCATTGTAGAAATATGGTTTAAGATATTTGGCTCCAATGCAAATCTTCTTTTACTATTGTAAACATGTGTTCTCTTTGGCTAAGGCTGAGAAAAGTCTCATCCCAACTTGTAAATGATCTTTGTTTTAATACAAGTTTTTTTAAATTATTTTTCAAAAAAAAAATATTATTTCCTTTGCACACCCTATACCACTTACAAAGAGAAAACCTAAAACTTGCATCCCTTCCAAAGAAATTCTCTTTGAATATTATCAATTTCTAATGATATACCTATTGGTAATCTTGAAAGTGATACCATGTAAATAGGGATGGATTGTAAAGTAATATTTATGAGTTGTAGCCTTTCTACCATGGTTAAGAACTTATATTTTCAAACTTTCCAAACAAGATTTCATTCTATCCAAATAAGAGACCCAAAGCTCCTTTTATTTCCTTTATAAGACAAAATAATACCCAAATAGGTTAATGGAAAATTTTTAATTTTAAACCCTAAAATATCTACAATAATTTGTTGTAAATCTACGGTAGTTCTAATGAAAAATTCTAGATTTATAATATTTTCCAACTATCTAGTAGCCTTATCATAACATGATAATATTGATTTAAACTCCATGGATTCATTTATTGAGGGATGGCCTAAAAGAAAAGTATCATCGACAATATGGAGATGAGATTTGAAGGGATCAATTTGTGAAACTAATTTCTGAATTTTCCTTCCATTTTTGCCTATGAGAAAGATCTCCTTAATGCCTATGTAAGAATAATGAATAGATAAGAGGATATTTGATCACCTTTTTAGAGTCCACAAGATGAATTAAAGTAATTAGTAAGAGAACAATTAATTAGAATAGAATATTGTGCAGTGCTATAACATCATTTAATCCATTTACACCAACTATAATTAAAATCAATTTTTTTGAGAATATCATATAAAAAACTCCAAGAAACCCTATCATATGCTTTATTCATATCTAATTTCATAAGCATACCTAGTTTTTTCATGGAATGAAGAGAATTTATGACCTCCTATAAAATGATTATACCATCAAGAATTTGTTTACCACAAACAAAACCACCTTGTTCCTTTGAGAAACATAATCTAGAATGCCTTTCATCTTGTTTGCGATAATTTTTGTAATAACTTTATAAATCATACTACAAAGGATTATTGGACAAAAATTATCAAAATATTTTATCTTGCCTTTCTTGGGAACCAATGTAATAAAATTTGCATTGACCTCACTTGTTGTAGCTTTCCTTTTCTAGAACTCTTCAATCACAACTAACATATCACTCTTTAATAAAAATAAAAGAAAGTTGTAGGAAATCCATAGAGGCCAAGTACCTTATTAGGATGAAAAGAGGAAACTACTTCATGTAGATCCTCCATATAAATATTCTTCATTAAGCTTTTATTTTGTCCTTGCATGAAAATTGATGGAATAATCTACAAAGACTTATCTTGTACCTTCTTATGTTTTCTAGTATCTGAAAAAATATTTTTGAAATAATTAGATGATTCTTTGTCTTCTTCTTCCCCAATTTTTCTTCCATCTAGAGTTAAGATATTTTTAATGTGACAAAAAGAAAATTTTGTTTTTGCTATAACATGGATTTTTTTGTATTTCTATCTCCTTCCTTGATCCATTCGTCCCTATATTTTTAGAACCAATGTGACTTCTCCTTTTTAATGCATTATGATAATATAAAATAATTGTTTTTCTTTCACACAATAATCTTGGTCCATTCCGTTGATTTCTACTATCTCTTGTAAATTTTTGAGCTTTGATTTAATTTCCTTATTTTCTTTAAAAATATTACCAAAATATTTGGCATTCCAAATCTTCATTGCTCTATTAAATATTTTATTTTTTGAACAAACCTCTACACATATGATCCTTCAAAATTTGCTTCATCCCACCATAACATAACCATCTAAAATAAACCAAAGTCTTATAGCCACATTTATTGGAATTGAAATAGCTTTGTATGACCATTATTAGGTAAATCAAAAGTCAAAATAATGGGTTTGTGATCGAATCCTACTCGTAATAAAATATTTGAAGAGATTGTATACTCTATTTGCAACCATTTGTTAGATAACAAGAATATTTTTGGTATATGAGTTTTTCCAATACATGTTTTATCCCATATGTGTTGCAAATTTGATGGACTAACATCCCAAAGGTTATTTGTATTAACAAATGAAGAATAATATTGCATTGATTTAGACCATCCTAGAGGACCACTCTTTTTTTCCAAAGGAGAAAGAACTGTGTTGAAGTCACTATAAGAATCCAATAATCATAATTGTAAATCATCATTAAGTTTTTTAAAAATATGGTAATGTCTTTCTAACATCTTTCACAAGGAGTAACTATAGTTGGACCATATACATTTATAACCCCAAATTTGATATTTTTCTCTTTATTGCAAAAAATTCTACCAAGCCACTTACTTTTTGTTCTAACAATTGTCCATCCCCTTTATGCTTATTCCATATGATCGTAATAATGCTTGGAACTCCTATAGAAGAAACTACTAGACAATCACCAATATTTTGAATCTTTTTAAAAGCATCCATATGTTCCTAATTAAGTTTTATTTCTTGTATTAAAATAAACAGAAGTTTATAACAACATATTAATTTCTTAATAACTTTTTTTGAGGGTTTTATTCATACCCCTTATATTCCATGATAACATTTTCATCATCACTTTTTATTTTTATTAGTGAACTTAGCCCCACTTCTTGTTAACAACTATGATATTTTTAATTGGATTCCCAAATCAATATCTCATTGAGTTTCTTTTGCTATTTTTTCATGCTTTGATGACCTTCCTCTCCATTTTTTACTCACACCAACACTTTTGTCTTCATTAATTCTCTTCCATTTTTTTTATATTATTCATAATGAGACTTATCTTCTAAAGATTTTCCCTAAAGAATCATAAATACAAGAAATAGCCTCATATACACTTTCTTCTTTATATTTCCAAAGTGCAAGGATGATTGACCATAGTAATTACTTTATTAATGTTTCAAAACTTTATTCTGATTAACATAAATCGTTCACCAATATGTAGAAATATCAGATTATTTATCCATAAGAAATATTACACAAATATAATTCACACAATCAAACACAAATTTAGATAATACCCTTATGGTAGGGCAACACCATAAATACTCCTTAAGGAAGGAATAACTATATAAGATATCCCAATATAGAAGTGCCACTTAGAGAGAGCAAAGTCTCTTATATACACCATAGATGATAAAAGATTAAAAGTATTATTGATATCTAAACTACAACATAACTCCTCTATTTATAGATCAAAATAAATTTTAACCCTAACTCTAATGCTAAAGGGTCAACTAACCTCATCCTAGTGCCTGAGCTAACAATAATCAAAATAGCTAGCATGGCTATCTTGGATCATTCACACTTATGCTACCCTTGAAACCCTAAATTACCATAGATACTCTACATATGTATTTCTTTATTATGCTGATATTAAAACCCTAAAGTGTAAAGGATACACTTCGTACCACTTTTATTTTTATTACATGGAGAAGATTTTATGCTACTTGAGAAAAATGAAAATAATTTACTTGAATTAACCTTGACCTCCTTTTCCAATGGGGCCGTGGTTCAATGGTTGAGACAAATGGATGATGTAGCTTACACCAAGGTTAAAATGCTAGTGTCACCAAATAGGATATATAGCTTGATGTGGCTAAGTTGATGTAAAGGGAAAGGGGAACCCTTTCAAAACCCTATTTTTTAGGTAAAAAAAAAATCTAAAATCCTTCACCTCATTTTCTTTAAAATATACCTCTCTATCTTCCTTCACATGTTTAACCATTTCCATATTTGATATTATGCATTGAAATTTCTCATTCCTTATGTCATGTTTTTCTTCTTATGGTTGATGTGAGTGAACTATGATGGTCTTTTCCATTGAATGATGCAAAGAGATTTTTGTTGCCATTTTCTTAGGGGTGGAAAATTATTGATTTGATCCAACTTCTATGATATAATATCCTTATTTCATATTGAAGTTTGTATCACACCCAAAACTTTCCATCTCTTTATAATTTTCACTTTGTAATATTTTATCATGTGTTTAGTCTCAAGATATTTGTGATATTGGAATGCAATGTTATCATAATCCACTTGTTGATCTCATTCTCTTGATTCATATTTAATCCTAATAGACTATTGTAAGGATTTTGACATATCCATGGCAATACATATTTGATTGTATACAACATTTCATCTCTCCTAAGTATTTAATCCCTCTAGTATGAAGTCCTCTAGAGAATTATCAATATTCTTCAAAACCTTCTTATTGATGAGTTGATAAAGAATTCCAAAAAGCCTAATCCACACTATAAGCCCTCTAGTAGTATTTGCCTCCATAAAAAAAAACCACTACATGGCCTTAAATATAATGTATATTTACCCCTAAACCAAGGGTCACCATCCATTATTTTATCCCTTATTTTTGAACTAGAGAATATAATAAGGAAAAAATCCTTTCAAAAGAATAATCATGGAGTAATTTGAATTCAATCCCCACTTTCACTTGATCCAAATTTTTAATCTTAAAAAATAACTTGCTAGTACCTATGGAACTTACTTATTAGCTATATGGTTAATCATGCTCAATAATATCATCCTTGATAATCACTTTTAGTGTAGTATGTTTTGCTTGAATTGTTCTTCCTCTTATCGGTAATAAGGGCATCCTTTCTTCTAGAAAGGACTTTCAAAATGACATTTTTTCCATGTTATCTAGAATTTCTTCACATGAATCCTTTAGTTTTTGAGTTTCTTCTAAGATCTAGAATAAGAAGAAGTAGCATTCACTCCTTGCTTACACTTTGGTTCCTATTTCTTGCTCACTCTTTTTGCTCGCTCCTAGCTTGAAATTGCTCTTGATTCACACTCAAGCCACATATAGTTTATTACAATATATAAAGTTTTATGTATTAACTTTAAGTGTACTTTAATTTATTTTTGTGTACTTACGTGTATGTGTACATGCATGATTATGTGTGTGTAGTAGTTTATATGGGATTAAAGTATTTGAATTCATAATAATTTTTAGAAATGAACAAAAGCAATGCATCCACTCAAACCTTATATAGAAAGCATAAAATAATAAAATAAAGGAAAATAGACAGAAATTTGGGGTACCTATAGACACCATAAATAATCATTGTATTATTTGTAGATGAGATGCACAACACTCTGATTATTCAAAAAATAAGTAATGGAGGGTATTCATACCAACACCAAAATCCCAAATACATAAAAGAACTTAACATTAAGCCAACATAATAAGAGAGGATTTAAGGTTAATTACAAATTTATAAGGTGAGTATAATAATAAGAAAGTTATTCATGGTCCATAAGACTTACATGATAAAATATTACAAGAATACAATAAATTCCCTTAGCTCTATTCCATATACATCATACAATTTCGGTCTTGAACGAATTAGATTACAATTTCAACATAACATAGGTCTTAACTATATTACATCAACATATGTGTGTGTAGATTATATGGGATTAAAACAAGTCTTAGATGTATTTTATCATGATTATATTACCATGGTATTTCAATAGACCACATAATGGTTTTACAATTATGCAGTTTTGTAAGGTTTGAGCCTAGGCCTTCACATTGGAAGTCCATGTTTTAAATTAAGGAAGCTTGTGTCATTTGGTGAGCTATATTTTAGGTTTCATACTATTATTATTATTTTTATGGAGATCAAGGGGTTTTACTCAGGTCCCCCACCCTTGAAAAATCACAACTCTCTTCTTTAAAACTTGATAGTTTACAAACAAATTCAATTCTCATCTCAATTAAGTTGCTATAGCTAGATACCTACATTGTTTTTTATAAAATGTCTACGTTGTTGATTTTAATTTTCTTCAATTTTTTGTGTGATTACAAATATTCTAGAATTCAACATCCTTCTTCTTGACATTTTCCTATAACAACCTTCACAAAACAGAAACTCCAACTGTACTATTGTTGGCATTTTTGCCACATTGTTTTTGTTGTTGTTGTTCAAGCAAAAGAATGCTCACATTGTAAATACTCACTCCTCTGTTTTTAAGTGAAAAGTAAAAACTATCGCGATATCATGATATGTCGCATTTTCGTGACCTGTCGCATTTTTGTGGTGTCCAAATGCAGAAATCAGCTAAGTATGGAAAATGTCGCGATATCGCGACATGTCGAATTTTCGTGACCTGTCGCGTTTTCGCGGTCAAAACAGTCAAAGGAAGCAAGGGAGTAAAACTGTTGTGATATCGCGACATGTCGCATTTTCATGACTTATTGCGGTGAGGAAGTGAAACATGAAAAATTATCATGATATCGCGACATGTCGCGTTTTCATGACTTGCAGTGGCAACCAAGCACAGTGATAGAAAAATGTCACGATATCGCGACATAAAGCAGCAAAGGGGAGCGATAATGAAAAATGTCGCGATATTGCGACATGTCGCGTTATCACGAAAGGGCTGAAGATAACACAAGGCGGATGAAAGATGTCGCGATATCATGACATTTTTGAAGATGAAGCCAAGCAAGAGAAAGATGTCGAGATTTCACGACAGGAAGCGACAACGAAGGAGAAGACAGGAAAGTGTCACGATTTTGCGACATATTGGGGCAAATGGACTAAGTGCAGAGAATTATCGTGATTTTGTGACATGTCACGTTTGCATGAGGGGAAAGCAAAGAAGCAGCCAAATTGTACGGAATGTCAAGATTTCACGACATGACAAATTTTTACGACTTGTTGAAGACAGAAGGACAAAATGAAGAAAACATCATGATATCATGACATGTCACATTTTCGTGACCTGTCGCATTTTCACGAAACGAAAGCTGACAAGTACAAGGCAGAAAGAAATTGTTGTGATATCACAACATGTCATGTTTTCATGATGAAGGAGCCAGAAAGACAATGCCAAGTACAGAATGTCATGATTTTGCGACATGTCCCATTTTCACCACTTGTAAGAAGAAAAGGAGCCATAAGGAAGAAGATGTCATGATTTCATGACATGTCGCAATTTCGCGACATTGTGAGTTTTCACGACTTGGAGCAGCGAAGAAGGCAGGCGAAGGAAAATGTCACAATTTCATGACATGTTGTGTAAATAAATCCAAACTAAGATAAGACATTGCGATATCGTGACATGTCGCATTTTTACGACTGGTGGAAAAAAGAGAAAGCAGTAAGGTAAAAGTGTCACGATTTCATGACATAGAAGCAAAACAAAGGCCTGATACAGTTCTATCTGCATAGGAGAACGTGAGGAGAAGATAAGGATCAAATAAAAGCTCTCCAACTTATTTTGAGATTGTGGTCAAAGAGGCTTCAAGATTAAATGTTGCTGATTATCGATGTTCACAAGATGGAAGAATATGAGGCAGTTTTCAATGCCACCAAAATTAAATATGCCTCTAGTATTAAAAGCTCATGTTCGTGATCTCCTAATAACTTTTGGATTTCCCTGATAATGGTCATTTAATGTGTGATTTCTTCAAGGCAGATTAAGGGGGATTGTTTCTCCTTTCAAGTGCACATTTTGCGGATCGCCTCTTCAAAATCTGTTTGATGTTTTAAATGCTGTGATGTAAAACAGAGAGGGAAGACCTCTATAAATATTCATGTATATCTAAAGAAAAGAAGTTATAGAATTTTTGCAAGAAAACTCTCTAAGTTCTCTGCATCAATAGAAGAGACTCGGCTTCTGAAATTTGCAAGCATTCTTATGTGTGTGATTTCCTTCTATTGTAAAAGTCATTTTTGTTTATGCTCATGCTCTTGCTGTTAGGTTTTGAATTATGCATTCTAAATTTGAACGTTGCTGGTTAGTGAGTATATTTTGAAATGCGATCTGGGGGTTATCTCTACAAATTTGTGGGTTCAATTCTGCTACTTTCCTTTTATTAGATGATGTTATAAAACTTGGTGGAATTTTGCTGTTAGTCTGCACCAAACTGTACACTTCGGCCTGTGGCCATATTTCCATCTCTTTTTGTTATTTCCCTTTTCTTTCTGCATTTCCCATTTCTTTCTACATTTTCCCATTTCTTTCCTGCATCCTTATCTTGAAACCAATTTAGATTAGTTTGGGAGCTAGCCCTCTCTAGATATCGGTCCGGGAGACTTCTCTTTCTCTTGGCCTTTCAATGTTGGCCAAGTCTAGGGTGCGTACATGTACAAAATCCTTTCCTATGGCAGATTTGTGACCAATAGTTTTTGGCACGCCTGATTGGACAGACTGTTTCTGTCTCAGAAAGATCCATAATTGGTGGGATAAGTTTTATTCCAAGTTGACAAACCCACCTGTGCCAACAGTTTTTGGCACACCCGGTGGGACTCACAAGTCCCATATTTAACAAACCCAACTATGCCAACAATTTTTTGGCATGCCCATTTTTTTTTGACACCAGGAGGAATCAATATTTTGATAACAGATATTGTAAGTTCATTTGGTGAATCTGCTGAGCTGAAGATTCATATTTCTTGATCATAGATCCCTTTTAAAGCTAAAATAAGATACCTCGGAGGAATCAAAGTTTGGTGAGCAGCCTTGACCTCACAAGCAGAGAAAAGAATGTTCATCTGGCGACTCTGACTTAGTGGCGATACCTATGATCTCTGCAAACTGTTGCTATAATGGCAAGTGTAAGCTGTCCTAGCTGGAATGATCCTGGCCCTCTGAATCTTCAAAGTTATCATGAAATTCCCAAAAGTGCCTTGAAGACATTGACAAAATACAATGGCACTAATGGAATGGCTCTAGAGCATATTGAAGATGTTTCCACTTTGTCAATCCTCCATGCCATAATCCATGAAGATGTCATGATCAGACTTCTGGTTCTGTCTTTGGAAGGAAGGGCGTTGCAATGGTACAGACTGCTCGAGTGTAAAAGCATCAGCTCATGGGATGACTTAGTGGGAGCACTCATTAGAACATTCGATGAGGATTCCTTTGACGGCTCTCAGGATCCCTTTCAGCTTTTAATGTACATCACGAGAACACCTCTGGAGAGCATCATGAACTTCAATGTTTGATTCTATAGAAGTTGGAATATAATTCCAGAGAAGATCCAACCGAAACCCGCCCAGGCCCACCTCTTCTATTTTTGGGCTTTCCACCTAGACATAGGCCTCCTCTTGCTGCAATCAGGTGAACGAAGGTTCCCTCAAATCTTTGAGGAAGCAGTGCGAGCAGAGCAGATTTTGCTCCTATCAGGAAAGTGGCAATGGGGAGAAATCTCATCACCTTATCTGGTAGTTGCTGCTCCTGTCTACCCTGCGTAGTATTCACTATGGTAGATTCCTCATACTGAGCAGAGACCTGAGATGTAGTCGTGTGGAGCTCAAGAGGCAGATTTCATCCAAGTCCCACGATGGGAATCGACAAGCCTTGTCTCGATAATAGATAATATGGTTGCATGTAGTTTCCATCAGGAGATGAGCGAAGGAGGAGAAGAACAAGCTCAAGTGGCAGAACCTGAGGGCAAATAGGGCACATTTTTGCACTCTTTCTGTATCCCAGAGCATAGCATGCAAGTGTTTAACCAGAACCCAATAAGCAGACCTCCTCAAGAAGCTGAGCCTGAGGAGATCCAGGGAAAAGGCCTATCACTGGAAAAGCCCTGTTGTCACATCAAGGGGTTGAAGGAGCTTGTACTCGATCCACAGCCAGTGGACTCTTCAAAATGGTGGTATTGGCTTCGGCCGTTACTGCAACTGGTACCTGAAGGAGCCCTCCATGTGATAAATCTCTTTGCTACATTATTCAACAACTGTGTGGGTACCAGCAGGCATGATAACCTACCATGTTGCACCCTATTCACAACATGGAGAACTTCAAGAGGTCATCCAAACTTCAATGATCGACTCAAGTATGGTTAGATCTGGTCTGGACACTGCAGGTTCATCGGATAGGCACCCGAAGCTGGGTTTGTGGTGGGGCATGCCAATCATGTCGTAAAATTTTATGTACATATTGTAAATAGCCCAGCTAGTAAATAAAGTGCCGAGGGCACTAAATTTCTACAAAAAAAAAAAAGAGACAGAAGAAAAAAGAAAAAAGAAAAAGAAAAATTGTCAACTTCGACTCCTTTTTCACATGAGCCCGCAGGTATGTTTATTTCTCTTTCTTTTTCTTTTCCTTACCAGTAGATAGTGGCTTCCATTTACTTCTTTCTTCCCCTTCCTTACTTCATTCCCTTCCTCTCCTACTCCTTCTGCAACTCCTACTCCTTCCACTGTAAATAATCAAGCCACTACTGTTGTTTCTACTCCCCTCTTTGATGTTCCCTTTTCTTCACTTTCCCTTTCTTCTAGTCCTTTGTCTTGTGAGTACTTCACCACAACCACAGTTCCTATCGCCTTCTCCATCCCATCCACTCCCATTTCATTCTCTGTTTTCATCAAAACCCAGCAGCTGGTAGCATAGTAGCACCCTGTTGCTATATCTACCGCTTCTACTCCTTCATCTTCCACCATTCCATCATTCACCATTCCTATTCTACGGCCTACACATTTGCTGGCCATCACTCCATTCATTTTTGTTTTTGCAACTTAGGTGCTTTTCACTACTGCCATGAAGATCCTTGTACAACACCTGGTGATTACCCAGCTCCATCGAGCTAGGCAAAATGCAGTCGTTCTAGAAATAAAGGAAGTTCTGTTATTCTAAAAATTTCTATTGAAGATCCTGTTTTGAGTGTCGAGTGCCAGCAAGAGCTAATTGCAGCAGTCCGTAGAGACTTCCAACATCAACCAGCATTCACTTCTTCTGCTCCTCCAACCTCTTGACTCTGTTGTCGAATGGATAAAGGCCTGAGGTTCGTGCATACATCAGAACTGTATACCCCGTGAGCCGCCAAGAATGTTGGCATTTTTGCCACATTGTTTTTGTTGTTGTTGTTCAAGCAAAAGAATGCTCACATTGTAAATACTCACTCCTCTATTTTTAAGTGAAAAGTAAAAACTGTCGTGATATCGCGACATGTCACATTTTCGCGACCTATCACGTTTTCATGACGTCCAAATGCAGAAATTAGCTAAGTATGGAAAATGTCACGATATTGCGACATGTCACATTTTCGTGACCTATCGCATTTTCGTGATCAAAACAGTCAAAGGAAGCAAGGGAGTAAAACTTTCACGATATCATGACATGTCGCATTTTCATGACTTGTTGCGGTGAGGAAGTGAAACATGAAAAATTGTCGTGATATCATGACATGTCGTGTTTTCACGACTTGCAGTGGAAACCAAACACAGTGATAGAAAAATGTCACGATATCATGACATAAAGCAGCAAAGGGGAGAGCCAATGAAAAATTTCGTGATATCGTGACATGTCGCATTATCACGGAAGGGCTGAAGATAACACAAGGCGGATGAAAGATGTCACGATATCACAACATTTTTGAAGATGAAGCCAAGCAAGAGAAAGATGTCACGATTTCGCGATAGGAAGCAGAAACGAAGGAGAAGACATGAAAGTGTCATGATTTTGTGACATATTGGGGCGGAAGGACTAAGTGCAGAGAATTATCATGAATTCGTGACATGTCGCATTTTTGCGAGGGGAAAGCAAAGAAGCATCCAGATTGTACGGAATGTCATGATTTAGTGACATGACAAATTTTCATGACTTGTTAAAGACAAAAGGACAAAACAAATAAAACATCATGATATCGCGACATGTCACATTTTCACAACCTGTCGTGTTTTCACGAAACAAAATCTGACAAGTACAAGGCAGAAAGAAATTGTTGCGATATCACGACATTTCATGTTTTCACGATGAAGGAGCCAAAAAGATAATGCCAAGTATGGAATGTTGTGATTTCATGACATGTCCCATTTTCGCCACTTGTAAGAAGAAAAGGAGCCAGAAGGAAGAAGATGTCACGATTTCGTGACATGGTGAGTTTTCACGACTTGGAGCAGCGAAGAAGGCAGGCGAAGGAAAATGTCGTGATTTCGTGACATGTTGTGCAAAGAAATCCAAACTAAGAGAAGACGTCGTGATATCGCGACATGTCACATTTTCATGACTGGTGGCAAAAAGAGAAAGCAGTAAGGTAAAAGTGTTACGATTTCGCGACATGTTGCATTTGCGCGACCTGTCTCATTTTTGTGACAGAAGTAAAACAAAGGCTCGATACAGTTTTGTCTGCATAGGAGAACGTGAGGAGAAGATAAGGATCAAATAAAATCTCTCCAAATATTTTGAGATCGTGGTCAAAGAGGCTTCAATATTAAATGTTGATGATTACCGATGTGCGCAAGATGAAAGAACTTGAGGTAGTTTTCGACGCCACCAAAATTAAAGACACCTCCAGTATTAAAAGATCATGTTTGTGATCTCATAATAACTTTCAGCTTGACCTGATAAAGGTCATTTAATGTGTGATTTCTCCAAGGCAGATTAAGGGGGATTGTTTCTCCTTTCAAGTGCACATTTTGCGGATCGCCTCTTCAAAATTTGTTTGATGTTTTAAATGTTGTGATGCAAAAGAGAGAGGGAAGACCTCTATAAATATTCATGTATATCTAAAGAAAATAAGGCTAGACTTTTTGCAAGAAAACTCTCTAAGTTCTCTGCATCAATAGAAGAGACTCGATTTCTGAAATTTGCAAGCATTCTTATGTGTGTGATTTCCTTCTGTTGTAAAAGTCATTTTTGTTTATGCTCATGCTCTTGCTGTTAGGTTTTGAATTCTACATTCTAAATTCGAACATTGCTGGTTAGTGAGTATATTTTGAAATGCGATCTGGGGGTTATCTCTACAAAGTTGTGGGTTCAATTTTGTTGCTTTCCTTTTATTAGATGTTGTTATAAAACTTGGTGGAATTTTGTTGTTAGTCTGCCCCAAACTATACACTTCGGCCTGTGGCCATATTTCCATCTCTTTCTGTTATTTCCCTTTTCTTTCTGCATTTCCCATTTCTTTTTGCATTTTCCCATTTCTTTCTTGCATCCTTATCTTGAAACCAATTTAGATTAGTTTGGGAGCCAGCCCTCTCTGGAGATCGGCCCGGGAGACTTCTCTTTCTCTCGGCCTTTCAATGTTGGCCAATTCTAGGGCGCGTACATGTACAAAATCCTTTCCTGTGGCAGATTTGTGACCAACAACTATCTATGCATTGCATATTAGTAGAGTAATATTTTCAAAACATCTCACTATCATAGTCCACTTTACCAGATCTAGATTGCTAGTTTGCTTCCTATAACATAAGTGCAACAACAAAAATGTAATAAATAGTTTATATGAAAACACATTAATGTTATAAAATAAAGCAAATATTACCAATGAAAAACATTAAAGTAAATCTTAATCATTATTTGATTTAGGTAATCAACATTTTCTTGTCAACTTTAGCTAAACTTACTACTTCCTCTAACCATGGAAAAGAGAATTTAACTTCACAATCCTTGATTAAAACCCCTCTATTAGATAGCCTATATGCACATTTGTTTCCTTCCCTTAATGTATGTGTATACCTAATTTCTTCAAACTCTATAGAGAGATCTTGTATATGCACAATTATCTCTTGTATGTTCCATGGAGCCTTTGTTTTCCTCAAAATTGCATTTATTACTATTAGTGAATCACCTTCCATCCATACTTTGTTCCATTTCATTTATTTGCATATTTTTAACCCTTCCAAAACCACCCAAGCTTCAACTTCATTATTTGTTTTAAATTAATTATTGAAAGCATAATGAGATAAAATATCTCCTCTATTGTTTCTAATTATTCCTCCTTGTACTAGTCCTGGATTTCCTTTAGACGCTTCATCAAAATTCAATATGACCAGCTCAAGATATAGTGGTTTCCATTTTATATTTTTTGCCTTATTTTTGTTTCTCCTATATCCAATATCATAATTCTATTTGATAAATTAATTACATCTATCAAAGCTCTTTGCTCCAAGATAGGGATTGGGTGAGTTGATAGGGTTGGTTTAGACTCCTCTATGGCTAAAAAAATATTATTTTTTATTACCTCTACAATTATTTCCTTTCCTTTAAATATTATTCTATTCCTTTCTATCCACACAATCCGAAGTATTGTATATTTTGATATATTTTAGATTGTCTATAAAGCCTCACTTTTGAAAGTGCTTTACCATTGCTTTAACTATTCTTCAATTTTTCCATTCATCACCATGCATTTACCAAACATATTAAGAATCCATTGCCATATTCTAGACTATTGAGCACTGTCCTAAGAGATGGTCTATACTCCCATCCTTCTTTTTATAAAGAACACAGTGTGAGGGGCCATGAAAACCCCTTTTCATAAGTTTATCCTGGGATATAATTTAATAATGAACTACTAGCCAAACAAACATTTTCATTTAGAAATTCTTGGGCTATCTCAAACATCTCTCCATATTCTTGCAATATTCTTATTTTGTTGGTGCTTTACATTATATCCACTTCTTTTTGTGTATTCTCCTAAGCTATTCAACTCCCAAATCAGCTTATCCTTGAATTTGCTCAAAATAATCATTGATGTTATCTTTTTGTTCAACTGCCTCCTAGAATCAATGTCTTCCAAACTTGTAAAAAAATATTCTTTCCATTTATATCTTCCTTCTCAATCCTTGTACATAATGTTTCAAACCCTATCGCCATATTTTTCTTGAAGGAATATCATCCATGGTTTCAAAATTAGATCTAGATTGAGTGGTTTTTTGTCACATCAAGTATCCATCCAAATAGAATTTTTTTTTCCAAGTTCCCACCACCCATCTTAGACCTTTAATCACTAAATCAATTGATTTTTTGAACCATTCCATACTATAGAACCATTTGGTAGTGAGATTACAATAAATATTAAGCTTGAGTAATTATGCTCAATATATTTACTTAGAATAATTGTTTCCCATTGTCTTTGACTCTCTTTGTATAATTTCCAAATCACTTTTCTCCTAAGAGCTAAGTTTGAATATGTAATAACTCTTATACTGAGACCTCCCTCAGTTTTATCATCACACACCTTACTTCATTTCACCCAAGGAAATTTTAAAATCTATTCTGCATATGAAAAAACTATTCTATAAAAAACTGTATAGACTGGTGCATTAAAAAAGAAAACATATAGACAGGTATATTTTATAGCCAGACCCTCCCTCACTATTTTGGTCATAACTTGCACATCTAGACTCAAATTGCCATTAAATTTTGAGGGTAGATTCTTGACATCTAGAGAAAGGTTACCATCAAATTTCATACCATTTTGAGAAACATAATTTTAAATGTGAAACACCTCAAACAAAAAGAACTAGACCTAGTATTGTTCATCCAGTCAAAATATTTGGTTTGCCCTTCACAATGTTCATATATCTACCATTCTCTCCATCATGGTTTCCCAAAAACCAAGTTCATGAGAAATATTGTATTGCTATGGAGACCATAGGAGTGAACCCCCTACTTGAACACCAAGGAGGAGCATCCCTCCACCACTATAACATTTGCCTCCACCCCCATGGACCAGCATCAAAGTGACACCCCTTTAGGGCCTACCTTTCATAATACACAACTAAGCTCACCTCAATATACACCTATCTCTAATTTTTTAGATTTAGACAGAATCCCCTGTCGTCTTTTAAATTGAGATTCCAGTCCCCCATGCCACCATATTCATATGTCATTCCTCTTTCTATGAAAAAGCATGTACCTCACAAAATATTTTTTTCCAACCACCTTCATCATTTTCATATGAATGGCCTTCACAACCCTCTCAAGCATCACAACAAGGGTACAACCAAGTACCCCCATAAAAAGTGCACATTCAGGTGCCAAGCCAACAATGGTACAACCAAGTACCCCCACAAAAAGTGCATAATCAGGTGCCAACTCAACAAGGGTACACTCAGGTACCTCAACAACAACAAGTGTACATTCAGATACCAACTCAAAAAGGGTAAACTTAGGTTCCCCAATAATAACAAGTGCACAATCATGTACCAATTCAACAAGGGTACACTCAGGTGCCCCAATAATAACAAGTGCACAATTAAGTGCCAACACAATAAGGGTATATGTGGATTCCAAATAAATAAGGGTACATCCATGTATCCCAACAAGAATGACACACTCAGATATCTTATCAAGAAGTGTAGGCTCAAGTGTTGTATCAAACACACAACTAAGTGTCGTTTCAATCATACGCTCTTATGGTCAACTAGATGTAACAACAAATGCCTCATGAAGAATTGAACTACATTCCACACCAAGCTCCCTTATATCCAAATCAATACCCCACACCCCACCCAAATCAATGGATCCCATATTAACAATACCAACCTTCTCCTTCACCTTACCTGTATTTGCACTACCCATATTAGTCAACCCCTTTCCCTCCAATTATCTATGTTAACCTTGTCTTGATAACCTTAATTCATCCCTCAACTGACATGCAACACATCTTAGAGTACCTCAATCATCTCAAGCTATGTTTGAGTACTATTAGGTGTTAAAAATCTACCAATAACCTAACCATGATGGGATCTACAATAACTTTGCCTACCCAACCTCACAAAACCTCAACACCCTGACAATCCACTTCATACTAGGATACCTCTTTATAAACCATTGGTTAATCTCTTCCAAAAGTTGCATAATACAGATAAAATCACCTTGCTTGAAACTAGGCTAGATAATTCTAACTGGATTAAACTTAAATTATACAACAAGCATCAATCCTATGTTTACCATTGATAACCAATGCATGAAATTAATGATTGTTACACCTTCAAGTGACTAGTCCACAATCTAATTGATCAAGAGGAAATGCAATTGGATAATCCCATATCATATTCAAATCCAAACCTGGGTATATCTAATTATTCATTATCTTGACATAGGGTACCACTATCACAAGCTGAGGCCTCAACATCACAAGCCACATCACACCGAGTTGATCATGTCAACCACATCCTCTATCATCATGGTTTTGTTGGTATGATCAGCCTTATTACTAATAACCAACAACATCCAAGGCAATATTACCAACTCCATGACCCTCTTACTATACCTTTAACATCATCTATTCTCTCCTCAGATCTACTCTATTTGCCTCTTCATGACTAGGGGATTCCCATCATCTGTCAAACCATTTTGTCATATAGCGGAGTTATCGCTCTCTTAAACCAATTTTGCATGTAGAAGTGTTAAATATCTCTTCTCATCCACTCATGTTGATACCATCAAACATTTCAATCACAAATCAATAATCAGATTCATAGGTTACACTATTTACCTCACTCTTAATAAATCAACAACCAGGTTCAAATGTTGTGCCCTTTGCCTTACTTTCAATAAATCAACAACTAGGTTCAAAGGTTGTATCCTTAGTCAAATATTGTGCTCTTTTCCTCAATTTCACAAATCAACAACCATGTTTAAAAGGTTGCATCATTTTTCAAAGGTTATGCCCTTTACCTCACTTTCAGCAAATAAATTTCTAGGTTCAAATGTTGTGCCCTTTGTCAAAAGATACACCCTTTGCCTCACCATCTCAAAATAAAATACATTCCAAAGGCACTGAATCCCTTTGGTCTTGTCTCAAAATAAAATACATTCCAAAGGCACGAAATCCCTTTGGTCTTATATCAAAATTAAATACATTCCAAAGGCATCAAATCCCTTTGGTCTCATCTCAAAATTAAATACATTCCAAAGGTACCAAATCCCTTTGGTCTTATATCAAAATCAAATACATTTCAGAGGCACTGAATCCCTTTGGTCTCATCTCAAAATCCAATCCATTTCAAAGGTACAAAATCCCTTTAGCTTCATTCCAAATTCAAATCCATTCCAAAGGCATTGAATCCCTTTGGTCTCATCTCAAAAATCAAATACATTCTAAAGGTATGGAATCCCTTTGGTATTGTCTCAAAAATCAAATACATTCCAAAGGCATTGAATCCCTTTGGCCTCATCTCAAAAACCAAAGTCTCCAAAGGAACAAAATCCCTTTGGTCAAAATTCAATTCCAGTTCAAAAGGCTCGAAAGGTACAAAACCCCTTTGGTAAAAATTCAATCTTAATCAAAGGCCCCAAAGACACAAAACCTCTTTGGTCAAAATTCTATTCTAGTTCAAAGGCTCCAAAGGCATAAAATACCTTTGGTCAAAATTTCAATTTTAGTTCAAAGGCTCCAAAGGCAACAAAGCCCTTTGGTCAAATTTTATTTTCAAAGTACAAATTCAAAATTACATCCATTCCAAAAGAATAAAATTCCTTTGGCTTCATTTCAAAATTACATCTATTTCAAAGGCACAAAACCCCTTTGGTAAAAATTCAATTCCAATTCAAAATATCCAAAGGCACCAAATCCCTTTGATTTCATTTCATTGTAGATAAAATTCACTTCTCAATTTTAACATAAATCTTGCTCCAAAGAGCAAATTCACTTTCATATCTTAGCACAAGATCTTGCTCCAAAGAGCAATACCTTTCATGTTCTTAACATAGAGGTCGCTCCCTCTGAGAAGTAATTTACTTTTCATACCTTGTGCATAGAGGTTACTTCCTACAAGAAGTAATTTAATTTTCATGCCCTGAGCATAGAGGTCACTCCCTCTAAGAAGCAATTTACTTTTCATACCCTAAGCATAGAGGTTGCTTCCTTCGAGGAGTACTTTACTTTTAATACCCTAATAATAGAGTTCACTCTCTTCGAGAAGCAATTTACTTTTCATACCATAAGCATAGAGGTCTCTCCCTCTAAGAATCAATTTACCTTTCATAACTTGAGCATAGAAGTCACTCCCTCTAAGAAGCAATTTACTTTTCATACCCTAAGCATAGAGGTTGCTTCCTCTAAGAAACAAATTACTTTTCATACCGTTAGCATAGAGGTCGCTCCCTCTCAAAAGAAATTTACTTTTCATACCCTAAGCATAGAGGTTGCTCCCTCCAAGAAGTAAATTATTTTTCATACCCTGAGCATAAAGGTCACTTCCTCCAAGAAGCAATTTACTTTTCATACCCATAGCATAGAGGTCACTCCTATAAGAAGCAATTTTTATCTCAAAATAAAATCCATTCCAAAGGCACCAAATATCTTTGGTCTCATCTCAAAAATCAAATACATTTCAAATGAATCAAATCCCTTTGGACTCATCTCAAAAATCAAGGGTTCCAAAGGCACCAAATACCTTTGATCAAAATTTCATTTCAAAGGCCTCAAATTGCTTTGGTTATCTTCAAATTCATGATTGGGGGTGTTAATACCCCTTCTTATCCAGTCAATATCATGATTGGGGGTGCCAATACCCCTTATCATCACATCAGCTTCCAAACTAGGGGTGCTACTACCCTTATATAAAACTTTGACTCACACATTCTTATACATTCTATATCAAAAACAATAAAAAAAACACACGATAAAAATACAAAAACAACAACAACAAAAATCTAAAACAATCACACTACAAAATAACAACCTAAATCTCCATCCATATTTTCATTTCTTCACGTCTCTTTCCTCCTTATCCTATCCTTGTTTTATGGTCGTGCTTTGAGTGACTACATATCTTTTATGGGTTTCTTTTATTTTCTTCTTCTTCCTTCACATATCTTTACTCCTTCCCCTATCCTAGTTGTATGGTCACACTTTGAGTGGCTACATACCTTGGATAGGTTTCTTTTCTTCTTCTTAATTCCCATTTATTTCCTCTTCTTCCTATCCCTATTGTATGGTCACACTTTGAGCATCTACATACCTTGGATAGGTTCTCCATCCTCCTATTTCTTCACATCTCTTTCCTCTTCTCCCTATCCTTGTTGTATGGCCACACTTCAAGTGGCTACATACCTTGGATAGGTTCTCCATACTAATATTTCTTTACATCTCCTTCATCTTCCCCCTATCCCTATTGTGTGGTCACACTTCGAGTGGATATATACCTTGGATAGGTTCTTCATATTCCTATTTCTTCACATATCTTTCTTCTTTCTCCTATCCCTATTGTATGGTCATGCTTCGAGTGGATACATACCTTGGAAAGGTTTTTTTCTTCTTCCTCCTTCATATCTCTTTCCTCTCTCCCTATCCCTATTGTATGGTCATTCTTCGAGCAACTACATACCTTGGATAGGTTCTCCATATTCCTATTTCTTCACATCTATTTCTTCTTCCCCCTATACCTATTGTATGGTCATGCTTCGAGTGACTACATACCTTGGATATGTTCTCCATATTCCTATTTTTGCACTTATCATAAATCAATCATATTGATACCACCAAATATTTGCAATCACCTCACTCATCGTATACATGCATATATCATCCCATGAAACTTCTACAATGCTAGCGGATCACCTTTTGGATGCATGAATATACACTAACCCATCACACTTGGTTCAATTAATCAATGATAAAGTTCATCATCCATGTTCTTGTACATACTCATTACATTATCATGCATTTCATTCACATATTTCTTGTCACATGATTGTGTCCATTTACTTTCACATAGTCCTTGATCATTTCATATAACACCATAAAATAATTATTGCAACTATCGTGATATCATGTTCAACCCCATGCTTTGGTTTCTTGGTAATACAAGTCTTTTATGCTAGTCAACCATTTTAGTTGATTCCATTAAACTTAATTGAATGCCATTGGGTTCTAATGCAATTTTAGACTTCCTCTACCTAACTAGAGTTCTCTTATGAACCAGCCACATCTCAAATACTAAGTAACTTTTGAGTCTAGGGAAGACAATGCCTTGAGTACATTGTCCACCTAGCAAATGGTTTCCCCTAATTATCCTATTATTTAGAGGATCCAACCTTGGGGATCCAAAGAGGACAAGCTAAAAAAAAAAAAAATGAAAGAGAGAGAGCAAAAGAAAAACTACATACAAAAGAGCACTACCAAAGAACTTGACTCCTTGATGTCCTTAGGAATTTTAGATGACTCCATCATGGTTATAGACGTCTAGCTAGCAATGGAGAAACATTGATGGATCAGGGGATAACCTACATAGAGGCTATAAATGCATGTATAACAATGGAGTATTCCTTAAGAGTAGTAACATGTTTGTCACATTAGTAACCTTCTTTTGTACATAGCATTGTACACTTGTGGATGAACTAGCTTACATTGCCCAAGTCTATAATTAGTTAATCCAACCTCACTCAAAATGGATAAATGAACATCATTGCACACACTAGTTCATGATAGGATCAGCATAAAACATGATGGTATAGGTTTTAGTAGAATGTCACTCAACTAATAAATGGGTTTGATGGTTAAACTTAGATATTTGACTCCCTAGAAATCCTTCTAGCATCTAAAAACCCTTAGCAAAAGGAACAAACACACATCATGCCTAGTTGCACAACTAGTACACCATCAGGATCAACATATATTGTTTTCAAGTTGAATAATCAAAACATCATTGCAAACACCTACATATGGTCATCCTAGATTTGCATTCATCACACACATTATATGTTTGCCTGTCTAATTATTTTGTTTTCATATGTCAATGCGACTGCCAGTTTATCATTGATTACTTCAACCATAATTATTGCACAAATTAAATACACACATTCAAGAATATTTGAACACACACAATAGAAGTTTCAAAATGCATCTACGCAACCATATAATTTTATTCATTACATCAACAATGTCAAATGAATGGAAAATATCTATTGGTCAAATATCTACCTAATCAACAAAATTGTGTTTGTGTGCCCTAGATACGACCAACATTGAAAGGTCAAAGGAAATATATATCCTCCATGCCAATATCCAAAGAGGGTTGGCTCCCAAACTAAATCCTACACTGGTTGAAGACTAGAGTTGCAAGAAAGAAATTAGAAAATGCAGAAAGAAATGGGAAATATAGCCATAGGTCAAAAGCATAGGATTTGGGGCAGACTAACAACAGGAAAATCACCCAAGCATAAAATAACATGTAATAAAAAAAAATAGTAGAATTCACTTATGATTTTGCAAGAATGACCTTCATAACAACACTCCAACACTCACTCTCTCACCAACAATATTTAAATTCAGATGTAGAATTTAAATTTAATAGCAAATAAAGAGCATAAGCGTAAAATAGAAGTGTATAAAGCATAAGGAAATCACACAATATCACTTGCAAATTTAGAATCCTGGTGTCTTCTATTGATGCAGATAACTTAGAGAAATTTCTCACAAAGTGTCTAACCTCCTTTACAATGGAAATTTGATTAGTATTTATAGAGGTTTTTTCCTCTTTCATTAAATGTACATGAGAAAATAATGATCACCGATAAAGAACAGGAATGAGAAAATTCCTCCTTGGAATCATTAAAAATCCATCCTTTTGAAACAATGATCCACCTTCGAGGGGAACATTCCTAGGAAATCAACATCTTGGGCGTCGGTGCATAGAAAAGTAAAAGACATTCAATGTATTGAAAATGCACCCCTACCTTGGAAATCATGAAAAATCCTTCCCGTGCATCTATACAACTTCCTTCTCCACTTGGGATCCACAATTCGAGTTACTCATTGCCACCATTATTAAATACCTATAAAATCTGGCACTTTTGAATTTTTAACTATATTCCTTTTCGCCCCTTTTGTGCAAAATTACGTTCGTTCTTTTGCAAGAATTATGTTCACCTCGACTTCTATTGTCCAGCACACTTGTGCAATTATCCTTTGAAAATGTGTTCACCCATGAGAAGGGCAAACATGGTGGTATTATTTCCCTAAGGTACGTTCACCCACGGGAGGGGTGAATAGGATGTTCGCCCCTCAACCAGGGTGAACGTGATCGCTCTTCGGCTTTCGGGTACGTTCACCCATGGGAGGGGCGAACGTGATTGCATTCAATGTTGGGGTGTGTTCACCCATGGGATGGGCGAACAGGATGTCCACCCCTCAACCGAGGTGAATGCAACTTTGACTTGTCATGCCATATTTTAAACTTCTAAACCTCACTTCGATCACTTTTTAAAATTTTGTTTACCCCAATGTAGGGAGAACGGGGCATTCACTCCATGTTTAGGGTAAACTTCCTTCCATGTTTTTATCTCTTTGCGACACTTTGAAAATTTTCTAAGTTTTTTCTTAACTTGAAATATAGCAGGTTTGAATCCCCAATGAATTTTACATTTATTTTTTAAATATTTATACTGTTGATGCAATGAAGCTTATATTTTCAAAATAAAACTGAACAGTAACATAGAAAATTACTTTCAAAATAAATATTTCTTATTACAATATAAAAAATAACCCTAATGAAATTCGAACAAAATTCCTAATGTGGCAAGGTGCAAAACTGCCAATATTTTTGGTATCTAGCTCGCATGGATGCAAGCGATCCCAGGCCTTTATCCATTGGGCAATTATGGGGTCTTCTTTCCAGCTACCTTAGATGGTGCCTTTGTTGTAGAGGCTTTTTGTCGTGCCTCCTCTTCAACCTGCTTCTGTTCCTTAGCTTCGATTGCTACTTTGAGTACTTCGACTTGCTCCGCTTCCTCTACTACCTTTGCCACTATTGTGCGCTCTACTACTATCTGCTCTTCTTGTTCCTTGAGACTCTCAACCTCTTTCCAGGCATGGGTCATAAATAAGCACCAAATACTAAGAGAATCCTAAATGAAGCAAATATTTTGAACACTTGTCAAGATGAGGTGGTTCGCTCATTGAGCCAAATCATACAGTGATAGCTCTAGGCACGTAAATTTCTACATTAGGGGCAATACCTATACTTCTGTGAGAAGCTTCATCCATGCATCAATATCGAAATTATCTTCTATGAATTATTTCCATAGCACCTTTAGTTGCTCCAGGGGCAAGGGCTCACCTCACTCATCAATGAAGTTTGGAAATTCCAACTCGACGAGAGTCTCAAAGTGAGTCATGGAAATGGTATGTTCTCACTCGATGGTGTTGAGAATTGCCTGACCTTCTCTTACCAAGTCCATCCATTGTAAATAACTGCACAGAGTGACTTTGGCTTTGTACTAGGCATGATCCATTTTACTTATAGGATGAATGCTCAGGTTGGCATTGGATAAAGCCTAAATTTTTACTATCATTTCCATGTATGGCGCTAGCATCTCCTTTGTGGTTTCAATTAGCTACTGCCCTAGCTGAATCTGTATTCACACCTCCCACAAATAGTACAACACCTTAATGGCTTGCATGACTAACTTCTCATAGTTATGTACAGAGCAAATACGGGTTCCCTTGATGTTATTCAATGAAAAACCAATAGCCTGAGCAGTCTTCTTTGCTAATTAATTCTTCATATCCTCAAGCTACTATTGGAGCTTATGCATTTCAATCCTGGTAGCATCTCATTATTTCAGGTGCACTCCAACCTATCGACATAAGTATTCATGTTCAATGGCAATTTTTCCTCTTGCGCTCTACTTTTCGCCAGGGAAATTTCAAGCTCAATAATCTTGTTTTCATTTTCAAAATATTTCTCCTTAAAATGCTCATCGTGCAAGTACACTACACTCATATTAGCATAAATATTGTGCATATTTTCCACTGGATTTATCTTAATAAGATCTTCTATGATAGTCTCACTGATTTAGTCACTTGGCAACATTTATCCTTGTGGATTCTAGACCAAGGGAGTAAGCTTAGTCATGTGGGCTTCCATAGCAACACGATCAAAGATGACTTTCTTAATCGGATGAGCTGGAGCCAAGGCCTCCTTGCACCTCATGCTCTTCAACCATTGTGAAGATCTCAAGTGTGCTCGGTTAATCTTGTCCACATTGGGCTACTTGTGGGCTACATGTACATCAGGCACTATCTACAACTCCAAAAATAGGGTGAATAAAACGAAAACATCTAAGCAACTGGGCTTAGTAGAAGTAGATGATATGGTTAGAAGGGATGCAATGGAAATAATAGACTGGATGGAGGAACTAGGTTTGGCTACAGTTACACATACTCTAGGAGGAGCTTGTGTGCTTACAGCCTCAATAATGGTGGTGGTAGCAACAAAAGGGGAAGGGCACAAAAAGAGACTCAGCCCCAACACGTACAAACTAAAAGAAATGGAAGAAAAAATGGGAATATAAGAAAGAGTAGCAGTGACTTTGAGGGAAAAATAAAAATAGAAGCAAAATAGATATGGAAGGTATATCTAATGGTGGAGAAACAGAGAAAAATGATGGTGGAAGTGAAATATATAGAAACAAAATAGAAATCACTACATGCTCTAGATAAGAATAAGAGGGAAGAGAAGATGTACCTTTAGGTGTAGGCACCATGTGATATGGTGATGGGGGCAACTACGAAATTACTTCTTCTTGTTGTGCTTCTGCTCTCTCCTTAAATTTCACATTCCCTTCACCATCCATTACTTATACGTGAGAGCTCTCCGACTGATGATCCTTTTCCTATTTTGGGACCATCAAAAATACTTGTGCAACCTTAATCGAGAGTGCTTTCATTAGCGAAGGATTTACAACTACTGTTGACACATTAGTAACTATAGGAACTGTTACAACTAGAGTTGTAGAAACTATGACAATCAAAACTATAAAAATCGTAGCAACCAAAGCCTCAGCGGTAGAAGTAACAACCATACTGGCCCTTGGTCTTTTGGTCACTTTAGGAAGTGGTGTCACGTTCGGGACATTTTTCTTCTCTAGAGCAAGCGCCTCTTCCACTTTTTTCTTCATTCACTGAGATCTTTGTTTAAACACATATTGTTGTTCTTATTCTTCTAGAGTCTCCTCTTCGACTGTTAGATGCTCTTGTTTAGTTTTGCCTTCACCACTGTCAGAGTGTTGGAAGCTTTGCGGAAAAAATTTAGGAAAGGCGATGGGCTGATATGAATCGATGTACTCATTATAAAAATTGCTCATCTAATTTTACCTCGTAAAGGGTAGTTGGCTTCCTACGGTGAATTCGCATTATCCATAAATTCATTATCTTCTCTTCAGTCCAGGTGGGCTCACTTTCATGAACTTGACTAAATAAACCTGGTGGAGGAATTTGGGTTTTATACTTGGCCAGATTATATTCTGCCTCTTGTTCATAATAATCATGCCAAAACAGGAGCGTTGTCATATTCTCAATGTGCCAATTCATGTCTGGCCCATCAAATGGCTGAGGGCAACAATGAAAATATTTAGCCTTCACAATAGCTAAAAATTTACCCAGAGGGTCATATCTCCAGTGTTGTGGCAGTTCTATCAAACCCAAATCTTGCAGCGCCACTATCAAGAGTTGATTTTGTCCAACTTGGCTCACCTCTATACTATCGAATTTGAATGGCATGTTGCATGTTGTCTTATTTTTGTGCCCAGATCCATATACATAATTTACATAATTTGATTGGTGCACTACTTCCATGGCAAAAACATGCTTCGTAGCAAAATAGGGCAACAAGAATGGCTTACCCATGAAACCAAAAATTCTCACAACTATGCCCTGGGTAAGCAAAAAAATATCACCTTTTTCTTGCGCAAAAACTACATCTCTTAAATTTCATGGCACTCTTTCACACGTACCACAAAGCAACTCTATTGTCGGTCCCAAAAACCAACTATTAAAGCTATAAAATGAATCCCTTCTTGACAAAACGGGAGTCCACATATAAACTGGTAGGGGCTCATTTTCCTCGCCCACCTACATTACTACAATAAAAGGGAAGCACTACTGTAGTTGAAAGAAGAAAAACCATACCAAAAATGACATGTGCTTGAACGATATTAACTCCCCAATCTGCATCTTCTCCAATTGAAAGTTTAACCTTTAGGAAATAAAGTTAGACCAATCAAAGAAAATGGGGTTGTTGCCTTACCTCATGGCTGTAGGAGAATAAAATTTGACTTTGCAAATACATTGTGCTAAGGCTGCCTACCATTTATGCATAGTTTCATTTGAAGGCAAACCAGAAACCCATGCCAACATCGAATATATGTCCAAGCTCTTAAAATCTGAAAGCAGCTTCGACAAATTGGAAAGCTGCCACATCAACGGCTCTTTAATTAGCCGAGTCTTCATAAATTGGTGCATTGTCACCGTGGAGACATGTCTATCTTCTTGTTCATTAGTATGCAATTTTTTATTAACTACATAAGAAGGGGGCTTCCATAAGCAAAAGCTTCCTGAACCTCGTCTGGGGTGATGGTGAACAAAATCTCTCTTATGGCATTCTAGAAAACTCTGGTAAATGGATCATAGAACTGGGCAATGAGATGTACAAGCTTGGGGTAAGGATGAACTGGCGAACATAAATACTAGAACGACTATGAATTATAGGGCACTGTCAGCCAGTTGTGCGATGTTACTCCTTGGCTTACCTCCATTTCAACATCCTACCTTAACCTCTCCATGCCTTTGTGAGTAATGAGGCAGTCACCAATTTTTGCCATAGTGTCCTTGTATGGGTCCAAATCGAAATAGTCATTTTTTTAGCTCTTTTTGATCTAGAGCCTCATTCCTTCTTTTTTGACTTTTTGGGCTCTATAACCTTTACAACATCCTTGGGATCCTTGCTTTTCTTTCCCATTCTCTTTTTATCTGATAAATATTTTGAGCACTCTCTGGACTCTTCTGCAGCTACAATGCGAAATATACAACATTAAAAATTTTAGAAGAAAAATAAACTGTAATATTTTACCTCACCCTTTATATAGAGCATTTTCACAACCGTTGCAATAAATTATAAATTAATCTTAAGCATCTGTGAAAGAATGTGAGTATCGATCTTCTAGCCCATCACCATTCCCAACGTTCCAACAATTTTTACTTCGATTCACTACTAGATATTCCTAGGGAAGAGTGCCATTTTCTCCACGTAATTTTGTTGTAAATCATGCCCTAGTGCCCAAAACTTGCTTGGAAAACTAAATCAGCCACCTAACAACCAATTATAAATATTTGCTGCTCCTTGGGAAAATAAATATTCGGCACAGTGCACATTTTAAATTAAATGCTTTCGGAACACCCTTTAACCTGCACTCTAATTTTCCGATCACTACCATGTATCCAAGGACATGATTTATTTTACAATGTGCTTTCAAAAATGATGCACTTGCTCCCTTCTCTTTGACGAAAATACTTTTGGGCACTAAAGAATTTCATCCCTTTTTCTTGGCGACTTCGAAAATCAGAGCAACATGTCTCGCTTTTCCATATTCCAGGGCATATTTGAATTGCTTGGAAATTTCATGGCAAATAGCCTTTTAAAAAAAAATACTCCTATCTGCTTTGGCTTTTTCGCCCATATTTGGAAAATAAAATTAAAAAAAAAACAACTTACAGTTTTTTCCCTTTTTTGCTTTTCCTTCACTTACCCTCTTTTCTCCAAGTTTAGAGAAATTGTTTTAAAGCAACTTCTTGTCTTTTATTATTATTATTATTTATTATTTATTTTATGTTTATTAAATAATATAAACCCTTATCGCTTCATTGTTTCAAACAAACACGTTCGCCTAGACCAAGGGCAAATGGCCCATTCGCCCATCATCCGGGGTGAACGCGATACCAATCTTACGCTCATCTTCACTGAACATGACATCCAATATGTTAATGAGTTCACCCCAATCAAAAGGTGAATGACTGTGTCGCCCTTTGTTGGGGTGAATGCAAATTCAAATATACTCTTTTTGGTTCTGCGTTCTTCCATTCTGAATGCGACATCAATATTTCCAATGGATTCGCCTCTGCCTTAGGGTGAACAAACTTGGGAGTGTCTGAATTTTTCTTTCTTTTTTCTCTCTCCATATTATATATATATATATATATATATATATATATATATATATATACAGGAAGAATTAAAAGAAAATGACATTTTAAAAGGAAATATTTACATATATACAAGTGGATACCTCCTCAGAAATTCATCATTGAATATAGGCCTTCAGATAAAGACCATTACTACCCAGGTGTTGTAGGTGAGTTGGAGAGGAGAGGGCAATCCTCCAAGGGAGGTCCCAGTTCGAATCTCCACCCTACCAAAAAGTTGAATTGGGTACCCAAAATCCAATTTATAATGTTGGTGCGGGCAGGGCCAAGTGCGACTCTCGGGTGACTTTGATGGTGTAGAACCCCTTGTTTGTGGTCTCTCAGACCAAGGCGGCCCCACAAGGGGTTTTTTGCTTAAAAATATATATATGAAGACCATTACTTGGAATAGGAAGGTCACAACCCTGCAAATCATGAAGGTGATAAGAATTTGCTGAATTTACTGCAAAAATTTAAAAATGGCCTTCCCAGATAGCATCAAACTTATGGTGGTTTCCTCGCTTAGCCTTATTATCGTTCTATTTTAAAACTAAATATCCCACTTGGAAACTTCATTCAGTTGTTTTCTTCCCAAATCACTACTGCATTTCTTTTGTATGCTCAGCAAATACTTGATAATACTGATCTCTATCCTCATCTAACTGCAACAACTATGCCAACCTTACACTCATAGGATCATTATCATCATTTTTATCTTGAAATAGTTGTAATGTTTGGAGTACCGAAAACTCAATATTAGTGGGGATAACAACTTCTTTTCCATAAACCAAGGCATACGGGGAAGTTTTAATAGATTTCTTCACTGAGAAACGATCCATCCAAAGTGCCCGATTCAATAGAAGGTGCCAACTTCTTTTGTTACTGCCCATAGTCCTTTTTAAAATCCGCAACAAAATTTTATTGGTAGATTCGACCAACGCATTTTCTTATGGGTAATAATTGGATGACATATTGAGATATATGCCATATTTGCTAGCGAACTCTATGATTTTGGCCCCAATGAATGGAGTTCCATTATCAGTTACAATTGAATCTAGAACACCAAAATGAGTAATGATACCTTCCAAAAAAGAGATAATCATTGCTTGATCATCCTTCTTGGTAGAAATGTCCTCCACCCATCTAGTGAAATAGTCAATCACCATCAAGATATACTTGTGCTCTATGGAAGAGTATGGATCAATAACTTCAATGAAGTCAAGATCCCATTGCTGAAAAGGTGCTTCCACTTGAATTGGGCGTAGGGGAAAAGCTCCTTTTCTTATTCTGCCAACGTATCGTTGACAACTATCACAATGTTGACTCACTTTATGAGCGTTGGCAAAGAGAGTGGGCCAATAATAGACTGCTCAAATAATTTTCAAATTCATAGGCCTTTCTACATAATGACCACCAGATAGTCCAGAAAGAAATTCCTCCAATATTTTCTCCTTCTTAGACTCCTTCACACATCTGATAAGAACTCCATCAATGTTCTTGTAATACAGTCCATTTGGAAATAGAATGTATTTTAGTGCTTGCAACATGAACCTCTAATGTTGCAAAGCATCAAGACAAGTTGGAAATCTTCCATAAGTAAAATAGTCAACCAGCTCTTTTTTCCAGTCACGGTCACTCACAACATGATTTGCACAGATGCTTTCTCCCATGTCCTTTTCATGCACCACCTCTAATGACTCAGAGGTAGCAGTTTTAACTAAGTCCTGGCATAAATCTCGTCCACAAACTAGTTTTGTTGGTCGAATCTCCACGTCATACTCTTGAATTTTTGAGACCCAACCTATCATTTTATCACCTAGTTCTCCTTGGAGTATGAAATTTTGAATATCATGATGTAAAACATAAACCACAATCTTACTTCGGGAAACAAAGTGTCGAAACTTCTTCAATGATTTTATTACCGCATACACTTGTTTCTCGATGAAATTATACTTCTCCTAATATGGTGCAATAACTTGGCTCAAGAAGGTGATTGGCTTCTCTTCCCCATCCTCTTGCTTCTGTGTTAATACTGTAGCATAACTTTCTTGCTCACCCACTGCATAGAGAATGAAATCTTTTAAATAATTAAGATTAATTAAAATTGGAGCTTGTGTGATTCTTTTTCTGATTTCTTGAAAAGCTCATTTCTTGGATTCCATCCACTTAAATTTAATATTTTTTTAAAATCTCAGTCATGGGATTCACAACCTGAGTGAAGTCAGAAATAAACTTGCAGATGAAATTTATTTGACCAAATAAATATTGTAGGTCCTTTTTGTTAGCCGACAATAGTAACCTCATCAGGGCTTCAGCTCTAGCAGGATCAATCACCAATACTTCTTGCGAGATCACATGACCCAAAAATTTTCCTTCTTTAACAACAAATATTGACTTCTTTAGATTAATAGAAATCCTAAACTAACAGAACTTCTTAAACACCTACCTCAAATGAGAAACATGGTCTTCTCTACGATGCAAAAAAATAGTCATATCATCAAGATGGATTACAATAATTATATTTAATAACTCATCAAAGGCGATGTCCATGGCCCTCTAAAAAGTAGCGCCAACATTGGAGAGTTTAAATGGCATCCGTTGATAGGTGAAGGTGCCCCACTTGGTGGTGAATGTTATTTTATATTGATCTTCATCCTTCACCCATATCTGATTATATCTAGAGAAACCATCTAGCAGTGAGAATATTTGTGCACCAGATACCACATGAAGGATTTGATCAATCTGAGGTAGAGTGTAATGATCTTTAAGCAACGCCTGGTTCAGGTTGTGAAAATCAACGCACAACCGAATGTCTCCATTCTTCTTTCATACTGGGACTAGGTTTTCCACCCATGTTGAGTGCTTGATTGGATAGATTATTTTTGCCTCTAAAATCTTCAACAATTCTACCTTCATGAGTACTTCTATCTTGGGATTGACAAGGCACTACTTTTTTCGAAAAGGTTTTACCCCCTCCTGCAGTTCAATGGTATGTTGTATCATATTTTTGTCATATCCCTTTAAATATTGGTAGCTCCATGCCATGATATTAGGGTACTCATAACACAGGTTCTTAATATCTTCTAACTCTTTAGGCACATAATCAGTTCCAATTCTAATGATTTTTTTAGGCTCTAGCTGCAATTTCTTATACTCCTTTGCATCCACTTTGATCCTAAATTTTTCAAACCTATCGTTTTGATCAAATAAACTTTCCAGTGAAATTAGACCTCTGGGAATATGATTGTTTTTCAATTGGGTTATTCCTTCTCTTTCTTCTTCAGCAAGCACTCTATCATTTGCACTAGTAGCCTCTCTAAGCAGGAAATTGACTATTTGTTCATCATTGTCAAATACTTGCCAATAAATATTCTTATCTGAAATTGAAGGTTTATAGATCACTCTGATAGTCTTGGGATTCTGTACCACTTGCTCCATGAGAGAATAATTTACACCAAGAGAGGCTAGAATATCCTCATGTTTTTTCTGCTCCTGAGAAATTGCCTGAATTTTCAATGCCGTGAAGGATTCCAATAAATCCCACACTCTGTTATGATAGAATTTTAAGTAATTTTGCTTTGCTACACACCTATTAGTGGTCTGATTGACAATAATCTTAGAGTCACCAAAAATTTGTAACTGCTTGATGCCCAACATTTTAGCTTTCTTCAATCCAAGGCACAATGCTTCATATTCAGCTACATTATTTGTGCAACTCCATGTTATTCTATAAGAATAATTCTTCTACAATCCCTTAGGGGAGATCAACACGACACCAGCTCCTATGCCATTCTTACATCTAGCACCATCAAAATACAATTTCCATAACTGATCTGTGTCGGATCCCTAAGAATCGATGACTTCTTCTTCAGTTTTCTCAGGCTTAGTTATTGTATAACAACCAATGTTGATTTTTATCATTGCATTAAAATCAATGAGAAAAAACTCATCTTCAAGGTAAATTTTACCCAATGCTTCTTCCATCAAGTCAACTTCTTCTAGCTCTTCAGTCATCATGTGAACAGCACCTAGAGATTCTTCTTCCTCCTCTAACTTTTCAATGTGAAATGGTGATGGCTTTTCATTACGAATACGAATCCTCTTTCCTTTGAATAATATCTCCAAATAAGAGTAGTCTAAAGAAATATATCCTCCCATATTAGTCGTGAAATCCCTTGAGAGGCACATACTAAAGTATGGTTCCAAGTCAACCACTACCACTTCTTGGATGACCGTGATTTGTGGCATATTGTGAAGGACAATGGGAATGTCTTTGATTACTCCCACCATCTTGAATGGAGTCCCATCCAACTGTAACACTCTTGGGCTACTCCTTGTATATTCCATACCTATTACTTCACATACTACCTTTGGCATAACAGTAGTCGCAACATCGAAATCAATCATACAATTGTGTACGGTCCACCCCTCCATTCTGAGTGACAAATAAAATGGGGGCAATCTATTCTTTCATGTTGCTAAAGTTGGTAGTTCTTGAGCTAGGATTATTTTAGAAGGATATTTCTTCTGATATTTAGCAGTCTTCAAGGACTCTTGCAATAAGTCAATCTACCCCGACAGTTGTAGTTCTTCATACAAGCTAACTTTTCTAGGTATCTTCTTCATTTTTCCATAATATTATAACTTGAGATGGCTGAAGAAACCTCCTATGTAACCCATTCATACTTTTTTCGATACTGCTGAGTAGCTTCTACTCTTTGTATATTTTTCAATGATGGGTACTTGAGTCCCTCCTTGGCCTACTCTTTTGTTTCATTTTATGTTTGAGAAGTTGTTGTAGGTTACAAAGTTGATGCCTTAGTTTGTGCCTTTTCTTGAGCTTTCTTAGGTAATAAATCTCTTAACTTGATAGAATCTTGCTCTTTAGTCCTTACACTAGGTGCTTTCATTGGAATTTATCATTTTTCATCTTGCACCTTTGGATCTATAGGCACCTCCAAAGGTTTGATCTCAACTAGATCTATAGTTACTAGATTTATCCTGGAACTCGTAAGAACCAAAACTTGCTCCAAGGATGGTATCATAAAATTATGATCAAATTCTCTGATCATATTAACTTGTCCATCGGTTGAACTCTCTACTGGTGTTTGCACATAATTCATATGCACCATGTAGGTTTCTTCTCCATGAGGATCGTTGCATGTTGAACACCAGTACGCCTTTTCTGTCATGTTAGTCTCCTTGTTTACTAGCACCGTGGTGATCTTCTCAGGGCCTCTATTGGTAGATGCTTTCTCTCGAGTAATTGGTGGAGTTTGAAATATTCTTGATCAAAATTCAGCCTCGACTTGCTTCTTCCTTACAGTTGTGAGTTCATTTTATATTGTCCTCAAGGCCAAATTGTTGGACTTCACTTCTTGCAAAAATTTCATGAGAGGATCATGATTAGATGATACAAGAGGTGTTGGTGGAGGTAAAGGTGCTTGCAGTGCGGGTAATGGTAATAGAATAAGAGGTACTAGCAATGTTAGAAAAGGAATGGATGAAGGGAGTTGTGGTATTGTTTGACCAGGTAACTGTGGAAAACCTGGAATTGGATGTTGTGAGGTAGGAATCAAAGATATATGATGTGAGTTTGAATTTCATGAGGGAACTGGGTACATAGAAGGCATGGGTTGCAAAAATGCACTTGAATATAAATATTGTGGGAGGTCAGGGACAATATGAAGAGGAAGCCTACCTATAGTAATCAAGTTGGATTCGGCCTTATGTGCTTGTGTATACAAGTCTAGAAATGTAGTTGCGTTGGCTTGTCGCATAACCATACTAATTTTAGTGCTAAATACCCTGAGGTAATAAAACACAACTTGTTCATGCATGGGCTACAAACCATCAGGAAATATTTGCCAGCTTCGTGTGAACTTGAAGTTAAATTCAACTATCTCCTCCTATGAATGCCTTTGAATTGTAGTAAATTAATGCAGCAAGGAATATGGGTCAGCTTGTTCATAAAAATTTTTAATCAACAACTCTACCAACTGGTCCCATGAAGTAATAGTGTTAGGTTGCAACAATCTATACCAATAAAATAATTTTTCCTCTCAACGACAATACCAATAACTTTACCATCACATATTTGGTTTTTATTCCATGGATTGTAGCCAAATATGCTACATCTTGAATATGCTCATAAGCATATTTACCAGTACCGTCATAGGTCAGAAAAGCCTTCAAAGCATCTTAAGGTACTGGATTTTGTGATTGCAAGTTCAGGGCTCCTTAACTATTCCATGTTGGCAACTGCCTGCATGGCTACTGTGGTGGTGGATTCTGAGCCATGTGGACTGGTATATGAGGTGGATCTTGAGAAACACCAATGTTCATATGAATCAGAGGTTGAGGAAGACTAGTGACAGTACTACCTAGGCTTGTGGGAGCAAAAAATACACCAGCTAGTCATGAGGATGTGCCAGACTGTATATGTAATGTATGGGGTAGTGAAGATGTATGGTAAAAATTGGCTAATTTAGTATGTTCCCCTAGCCTTTGTATATCAATTTCGTAAAACTCAATTTGATGATCTGGATTTTTGGCCTTCAATCTTGTATTCATGAGACACAGCTTTTGTTGTACTCACGTTTGGAGATTTTTGGATATAATCAAGTTGCCAAATGTTTTAATTTCACAGTACAAAGATGAACATCAAACCTTAATACTATAAAAAATGGAACCTTTTATGTCCCATAAGGGATGCCAAAAATTGTTGGTCAAATATATGCCTAATCAACAATTGTGCATCGTAGATACGACCAACATTGAAAGGCCGGAGGAAAGAAATTTCCTCCATGCCAATCTCCAGAGAGAGTTGGCTCCCAAACTAAATCCTACACTAGTTGAAGACTATAGTTATAGGAAATAAATTGGAAAATCTGGAAAGAAATGGGAAATATAGCCATAGGCCGAAAGCATAGGATTTGGGGTAGACTAACAACAGGAAAACCATCCAAGCATAAAATAGCATGTAATAAAAGAAAAGCAGTAGAATTCACTTATGATTTTTCAAGAAAAACCTTTAGAACAACACTCTAGCACTCACTCTCTCACCAGCAATATTTAAATTCAGATGCAAAATTTAAATTTAACAACAAATAAAGGGCATAAGCATAAAATAGAAGTGTATAAAGCAAAAGGATATCACACAATATCACTTGCAAATTCATAAGCCTGATGTCTTCTATTGATGCAGAGAACTTAGAGAAATTTCTCGCAAAGTGTCTAACCTCCCTTTACAATGGAAAATTGATTAGTATTTATATAGTTTTTTGCCTCTTTCATTAAATGTACATGAGAACAAAATGATCACCGATCAAGAATAAGAATGAGGAAATTCCTCCTTGGAATCATTAAAAATCCATCCTTTTGAAATAGTGATCCACCTTTGAGGGGAATATTCCCATAAAATTAGCATCTTGGGCATTGGTGCACAGAAAATTAAAATATATTTGGAAATCATGAAAAATCCTCCCCGTGAACGTATACGACTTCCTTCTTCACTTGGGATCCACAATTTGAGTTACTCATTGCCACCATTATTTAATACCTATAAAATATGGTGCTTTTGAAATTTTGACTATATTCCTTTTTGTCCCTTTTGTGCAAAACTATGTTCGCCCTTTTGCAAGAATTATGTTCACCTCAACTTCTATTGTCTAGCACACTTGCACAATTCTCCTTTGAAAATGCATTTTCCCATGAGAGGGGTGAAAGTTCATATTTTCATGAATAAGGAGTTGTTTAGGATAACCTACAAAGAGCTACAAGATATTACTCAAGACAGAAACTTAGTGATATTAAACACCAAGATCCTCTACAAAATCTACATCCTCTACACAAGCTACAAAATAGATACAAAATCCTTCAAAAAAAGGTAAGAAACTATTGGTACAAGTAGATTCATTAGTTGGATTACTTATTAGATTTATTGGAGCACCTTATTTGGATTAAAGTTGCAAGAAGAAAAATTGGATTACAATCTTCAAAAGTGCAAAAAGAGAAAAGTTCCTTTTAAGGTTCATTTGCACATTAGTTAGGAGTTTATTAGATTTTAAAACTACATCTATCAACTACCTATCATCTACTTTGGAAATAAAAAGAAGACTAAGTCCTACGATATTAATTGTAGTGAAATTGCAGGTTCATTTTAAATGATTCTTGATTAAGTTGTAGTAAATTTATTAAGTGCACTAAAATTGAAATATTAACAGATTAATTTGCACTATTCTTTTACTCTCAAAAATATTATTGTTTGTATTCTTGAAAAGGGCACAAAATCAGAATTTAAAAAAGTGTCTAAAGACACTATTAATGCATAAAAATCTGCAACATAGTGGAAAAGAGAAGCCACCAAAAATACATTGGAATCCTCTAAAATTTGGAGAATAAGACAACTATCTAAAATCATAAATGGAAGCTTCAAATATTGAGAATTGGTGAATCTCAAATCCAAAGCATTACAGGGTTAGTTGCAAGGAGAAAAGTGCAAAAAATTGCATCAAATAAGGAACTTCTATCGACTTCTATCCAAGCTTGGATTTATCATCAAAGTATCCAAGCAAAAAGGGGAAGGTGTCTAATAAAAGAGACAACCTCAAAACCCCTACATTGCATTACAAAATTCTATCACAAAACCAAAAAATCAGACCTACAAAAAGGAGTGCAATAAAGGCATCTTATTTACAAATATTGTTACATTGTATTGCACTTCTCTAATTTGTTCTACGCAAGAAAGAGGGCATATTTGAAGGTGTCATAAAGGTACAACATTATCAAGAAGAGCACAGCTGAATACAAGCATAAAGAAGCCTCTAAAAGGGCTCACATCATGCATGGGTTGGACAACCATAACAGGTAACCTACAAAGCACAAGAAAGGTGTCACATTGCTCACTAAAGGAGACAAATCCAACAACACATAAGCAAGGGAAATCAAAGCAATAAAATTGGAATCATACATCCAATAAAGGAGAATTCAATACCACCATTGGAGCATCAATAAATCTCCACCAAAGCACTGCCATTTGAACTCCATTCAAGAGCCACCAAAGCTCCTCCAAATCTCCACCAAAGCTCCACCATAAGCATTGCTTTTCTGGAACCATCTTAGCACCATAAAAATACAAGGAAGAAGGTGGAAAAGTACATTGAAAATCTTACAAGAAGGTGTTGATAAGACTAGGGTATGCAAGTGCCACTTGTCATTCTCCAAAAGAAACCCTAAATGCCATCAAAGGTACGTTGGAATTTCACACATGTGAGGAAAAGCATTATAGCATCTCTTTTGTGCCCATAGTCCATGTGGAAGAGTAGTTGCATTCATCCATAGGTATTACATAATGAAGAATTATGGACAACACACTATGAAGAAGTAAAATTGCTTTAGATGTTACACTTGTAACAAACATCCAAGAACATCTTTGAAGCATTGAACGTAACCATTGTGACACTTGTCAGTCATCAAAATATTGATCTCCTATTAAAGGTGCCTTAGAACATGGATAATATAGTGTTTAGAAGCATTTAGAAGCATTCACAATCATCATTTTGTAGTCTTCATGCACAGGGCTGAGTTGCAACGTGGAAGCAAGGAGGAAGAGCCTTAAATACGTTGGTCAAAAGAAGTCAAAGGCAGAAGGTGCCATAGTTGGATATTAAATTCAAATTTTCCATTGGAGGGAATGGTCAAGTCAAAGACACATTGCAACCATCTCACATCCAAAAACATCACGTATTTGAATATTGCAAGGTGATATTTATTCCCTACTTTAATGTGCTTTCATTTAAGGGAGTTATAAGGTTGATAAACCAAGGTTAAACTTAGAATAAATTAACCATATTGAAATAAAAGCATCAAAGGGAATAATTTATCAAATTAATATAATATTTGTAATATTAACCATAGGAGAAATAAGGAATTCTACTAAAAATTAATTTTTAAATATTTACAAATATTATTGTGCTCTAATTTTCTATATTTGGGAGCTATAAGTGTTACAACACCATATTAGGTTATTGAAAATTAGAAACACTAAAATCAAATCCTAAGGGATATTAAAAGAGGTTATTAAGTTTTTTCTAACGTTGAAAATTTATAATATTCTTGTCTCAAAATTTCTCAAAAGGGATAAAATAAATCCAACATTAAAACCTCTTCAAATTTGGGGAAAGTGCTTAGTTCAATAGGAGAAATAAGGGATAATAGAAGTTGATTTTGGGGTTTACAAAATCAACCAAAAATTGAACTACATTTTATAAAATCTACATATTACATCTTATCCAAAACATACTAGGGAGTCATAAGGGATTCTACAAAACTTGGTAATATTAGCATTTATCAAAGATTATCAAGTTGTAAATTCATTGGAAAATATAAGCTAGGTGTATATACTCTCATTTCTAGGGAGACATAAGGAAGTCCACAAAATTTAAGGATTGATATTAGGGAATTTAAATGGCATCAAACAAATTCTTCCTAGCAGAATAACAACTACTCAAGGGTTCTAATTACTTCTCCTTGAAGAATAAAGTGAAAGCAATCTTGGTATATGAAAAATTTGGGATATTGTCAAAGGGAAACATAGAGACCTACCACAGGTGATATTGAAATCCTAAATTTTGAGAAAAATTATTCAAAGGCTCTAATGATAATAACATTTGCTATCGCTGATGAGATACAACCCTATATCAGTTCAGAAAAAACATCTTCAGATGCATGGACAAGCCTAGAGAAAATATTTGAAGGAAATAATAAGGTAACTATTCTTCATCTTCAAACTCAACTTCACTCATTAAAGATGAATATTGGAGATAGTATAGAATTATTCCTCAGGAAGGTAGCATTTATTAAAGGGAAAATATTGACATTAGGAGAAATAGTTAACGATGAACTTTTTACTCAAGGAACCATGAGAGTACTTCCAGACAACTATAAGCATTTGGTAACATCTTTAAAAGTCCTAAGTAAAGATACCTATTTTTATGACCTGGTCAATATTCTACAAGAATATGAGGTGGAAAATACAACTAAATATGAAATGTCTAACACTGCATTGGCATCTAAAGATAATCCACAGGGAAATATTAATTCTTCATCAAAAGTATGAAAACCATGGTACAACAGGTATTGTTAGATATGCAAGAGAAAAGGCCATAGTACTAGCTATTGCAGATTCAATCCCAAAAATTAAAATCAAGAAAATCAAATGAACAATGGGAACCAATTTCAGCCATGACAATATCAAAATGCTCATCAACAACAATCTTAGCATCCAACCAATTATCCCCAATTGGAGTACTGAAAAAGAAATAAAAAAGGACATCTAGCTTAGAGGATATAATAAATTGAATAATTGGGAGAATCTACAGACGATTATGAAGTCAAATATCTTTCATAAAGATTGACAAGTTAAGAAGATACTAACTACTTGTTTGAATAGGTTACAAAAAATAGAGAAGAAGAATTTGAATCTCAAGATCAAGAAAGAGATCCATATTGAAGACTAAAGTCTTCAATACCTAAATAATGTAATATAGGGGGTGTTAGAAAGATTATATTACATCATTTGGGTCATGTAAATGTACCTTCCTAGGTACATACTTAGGACGTTAGATTTATTTAAGGGAGATTTATCTAGTTACTTCATGTGATGTAATAAATGCACAAGTGTCAATGTGTAATCTGTATATGTGCAAGGTGTCCCTTGCACAACTAGGTAGAGTTTTGGCCAAGGAACTTATCTTCCTATATAAAAAGGGCCTCATTGTAACAAGTAGGATATAGATAAGCTTAGAGCATATTCATAGGTAGTAGCATAGTTTTGTGTAGATCACTATATATTGGTGATAAGTGCAATGTAGTCCAGTAGCTTTGTTCAAGGAGTATCCATTTCCTCCATAGCTACATTGTATTCATTTCCATCATTTCTATTTATAGCATCTTTCAATCATCTCATAGATTTTCTTTTTTTTTTCATATTATTCTGCATCTTATGAATTCTATCTCCCATTTCATACTACATCAAAATCTAACATCAACCAATCATAATCAATCATGCATCAATCCACACTCATCACAAATCAACCACCAATCGGGTGTCATCAATTTTTGCACTACATTGTGTTCTCACACAATGTAGCACAAAAAAGGTAAATGTAGACACCTAAAAAAATCACACTTGACCTCGTGCAACAAAAATTAACGATCAATTGATAAAACATTCATAAAAATATTTTCAATACCCTAAAACCCTAGTTAAAACCTAAACCTAGGTTAAACTAGACCCTAGGTTGTTCTAAACCCTAACCACATACACCTGACTCACACCCCTATTTATGGTTTCCTAAGATCCTACCTACCCCCCTTCCCATAAACACTCATCCCTTCCTTTAAAGCATTTAAAAAAAATTAATGAAAAAGGGCTTTTCCCTCTTCCCTAGGCCTTAGGTGGGTATGGTACACCCATGCCCACTTAATAAGCATAGGTGGGAAGGCCTTATCCCATCACATACCTAATTAAAGGATTTTATCTCTCCTTCCCCCTTCCCACCTATAGACACGAAATATTGACTTACTTCAGTGAGCAATCTTCCATAATCCCTTTGGGGGACCCCTTAAGCTTGCCTAGGGCAAGGGTAAGGCTCCTTCCCCCATTTTTTACCTTTTATCCCTCTTTATGCAAAATCACACTCGATCCTTGATGTAATGTGATTTCGCATTGCAAAATAGCGGTTGGCCCTTATGGGGCATGATTTTTTCTTTTTAGTATTTTACATATTGAAACCCTAATTTTTTAGGTCTGGTGTGTTCTACGTCGGTCCTACTTGGTTTTCTTGCTCTTTTTACCTTCAAATCCACTATATAAGGAGGGTTTGAATTTATTTTTCACACACAACAAGACACGCAAGTGATCATAATTTTCTTATGCATGCTTACTAACAATATGATTTCTTGTAAAATGTTCTATTTGGTTTACATCCTTCTTCTTCTTTCATATGCAACTTTGGAGTTTGGAGTTTGATTGATTGTCTAATACTTTGGATTGCTTCTTTTTTCTTGGTGGATGGTTTGTGAAGCCCTAAGGAGATATTGACTACTTGGGATATCTCAAACCTTTTTTTTTGCTTCCTCACTCCTTGCCAGGTGAAGACGTTTTGTTGCATGTCTTATTTTATTTACTGCGTTCTGATTTAATTCTTTCACTTTTGTTTGAGATGTCTCATCTAACTTCTACGAAATCACGTTGGATCCTTTATGGGGTGTGACTTTGCCTGGAATTATTACGGTTGCTTAGAATAGGGTACAATCTCACCTGAGACAAAACCAGGGGCAACTAGTTGTTCCTATTTTCACCATTGCATTCTTAACTACATATAGAGCATAGTGGTACATTTTGTTCTGTACTATATTTATTTTCTCCGAAGGTCAACTTTCACTTTTAATTAACAAAGGTCAGCTAAAAGGACCTAGGGGGCTTGATTTTTGTACCTCTAAGTATTGTTATATAGTGGCCTACGTAGGCCCCCTAACGCTAATCACATTTTTTAGTGTTTATAGAGTTATCTTGCAGGAATAGGAATTGTTGATAGCATTGGATAAAAGAATAAAGGCAAGGATAAAACATTGGATAAGCTAAGTATTCTGATTAGTCTTTAGGTTGTTTTTTGAGTTCTTTAGATTTTTTTGTAAACCCTAGATCTAATTTTATAGAAGTATATTTAGTTGATTTTTAGGCATTTGAAGGATAAACATCATATAGTGTGCATTAGGGTTAATCTTATTTGTGAATCTCTTCTTGAGCCCTTGCTTAAAGATTGTTTATCTAAAACCCTAGGGTTAGAATAAATTCAAAGGAAAAATCATACTAGGGTTAGCTCTTGTATTCCAACATTCTGTATTTCTGTATTTTTATCTTTTATATCATAGATTTAGAAAGGCCAAATCTAGGTGTTTGTCTTAAAACTGAATATATTAAACATTCTTGAAAACCAAAGGACTTGGAGTGAGTCCTTAAACCATTACTAGTGAATCCTTCTCCCCATCTAGCACCAATTTTATAGAACAACACATCCCTTGTGGTTCACCTCAGAGGCTCCTCTCTTGCGGATCCAACTTTTGGAAATTATACGCGATAGGGCAATTTCCCCCCTCTACATCTTTGGTGAACTCGATGTGAACACCTCCTTTTCTTGTAAAAATTTAATAAAGATAACTAAATCTATGTGTGATAGATCAAAAAAATTTAAGAATAATTTTTTTGGTGTTTGTGGGTCCTAGTTTCTTTCCTTGCCTTAACCTTTTTCTTTTTCCATGGCTTCCAACCTTGGGAACGGAAGAAGGTTTTCAAGTTTTGATGAGATTTTTCAAGAGAATGAGAAAATTTATGGATAAAATCCTAATATTGAAGAAGAAGTAGATAATAGTATTTATCCTATTAGGGTTCCCAATGGGAACCTTACATTTAAACCTTTTGAGCATATGTGGACCTTTTATAAGCATCACAAGCATGCCTTGGATGCAACTTTAGAGGAAGAAGCTCTACTTGAGGAAGTTAGACCATCTCATGATAACTCCTTGGGTGACTCTTTGAATCATGGCAATCTTATTCACCATCCAAATTACACCACTACTATAACCACCAACATAGGTAGGAATCCACAAGTCCTTCCAACTAGTAATGCCATTCAAAATTTTCAATTTCCTCCTCAACCTACTTATCACAACATTGTTACCTCTATTTTACCAAATGTTAGTCATTCTATCAAAAAATGTACCACATACCTCAACAATATCAATATGTCCAATACCCCCCCTTAGGGAATCTGGGGATAATACGTAACAATGATCTAAAAGTGCAAAATATAACAAATATGGTAAAGCAATTGGTTTTAAAAGTTGAGATGATTCAACCTTCAAGTTTTACTTACACTTATAAGTAAATGTGTAATCAACCATTGGATCCCATTTTTGTTGCTAGGTATTATCCTAAGCATTTTTCTATGCCATTTTTGCCTATCTATAAGGGGATAGAAGATTCAATTGAGAAATTAAGGATATTTAGAATAGCTTGTCATGATCTCATTTATGATGATATATTTTTGCTTAAAATATTTCCTAAGAGTCTTGGGGGTATGGCATTAGAATGGTACTATCGATTTCCTAATTGAGTTTTGAAGATATAGTAGAATTATTTTTTTAACAATTTGGTGTTTATATTGAGAAAGAAGTGACAATGAAAGATGTCTATAATTTGAAACAAAGTAAAGAAGAAAGCTTTTAAGATTTTTTGGCTCGTTGGAGGAGTTTAGTTGTACGTTTGAGATATAATTTACCTCATAAATATATGGTTGAGATATTATTGGTAATTTATAATAATAGTTATCTTATGCATTAGAGACTACCACTATTACATCTTTTGATCAAGAAATTGATTTAGTGAGAAAAGTAGAATATGCTCTCATTAGGAGAGACCAACTCAAGGTTAAGAAAGAAGAACCTACTAAGTCTCAACACAAAAATAGATATATAGGAGGTGATAATGGAACGGATAGTAGACTTGTTAATAATGTTACTAATAACCTAGAAAATATAGTACTTTAGAAGCCTCCACAAAGAAATTTTGCAAGGATTAATATGTCTATGGAAGCAATTTTAAAGCAACTTCTAGAAGACAAGGCAATTGAGTGACCTCCTATTAGACAACCAGATACTACAACTCATTGGTATAAGGTAGTTCAGCATTATGGATATCATAGAGTGGAAGGACATTGGACAAATTCTTGCAAGAAGTTGAAACATGTAATGCAAGATTTGATTGATGTATAACATATTGATGTGGTAAACTTACAACAAAATCCATACGCTAATAAAACTATGGTTAGGTAGGCAGCTAATAAAGTATCCTATAGAAGTGTACCACATTTTTATAATAATAATATGGTTGTAATGATAACAACTACTTTAGAAAAATTAATGAAAAATCAGCAGGTTCAGTGATCTCAATAGGAGATCAACATCTCAACCAATATCTCTCTTTTGGAGATTTTATAGAGTTCTCCCACTCATGGGGAAGCCTTGATGAATGTTCTAAGATGTCAATCTATCCCTCCAGATATTTACCCTAGTGATATGGCCAATATTGTAAGACCTCTTAGGATACATCATCTCACATTCTTGGATACTGATATTTCTTTCTTAGATTTACAAAAATATTCTTCTCTTTACATCACTGCATTTATTGGGCATACTTTTATTAAAAGATTTATGATTGATAATGGTTCTTCCCTTTATTTATGCACATATAATTTATTTCAAAAATTTGGAGTAAAATAGAAAGATATGATCAAATCTGATGACATCATTAAAACTTTCAACAATGAGGCCCAAGAAGCTTATGGTACCATATCACTTCCCCTCAAAGTTGGACCTAAGATTTTGGATACATTGTTTTATGTGGTATCTTTTTCCACATCTTTTAATATTCTTCTTGGATGTCCTTGGATCCATGCAATAGAGGCCATCCCTTCTACCTTTCATCAATGTGTAAAATTTTAATTTTAAAATCAACCTATTTCTATCTTGGGAAATCCTCATCCATTTGAATTTTTCTCACCAGATGATCTAGCTCAAATTTATTCTAACAAAGCTAAGTAACCTGGAAATATTGAAAAGAAAACATTAATTAATATCTCATCTTAGGATCAAGTCAGCTCTTCTTTTCAAGATCCTCTCTTAGATAAATCTCATCAAATTTTAGAGTTGAATGTTGAGGATGAGGGGTCACCCTCTCCTTCTTTTTTGGTATATTCCACAAAGCAACTTATAAATGATGAGGATACTCCCCAGAATGATATTTGCTTTGATGGGTCTATTCCTCATGTTGTGCAAGTCGAGTATTCTAATTTTCAAGAGGACTTTAGTTCCTTATATCCCAAGGACCTTGAGCAATTAGGAGTGACTCCTACCCCATCTCCTATTGAGGATGAATTTTCCATACTTATAGAGGAGATCATAGATGTGAACATATATTTTGAGGAAGTCCCTAGAATCCTTAAGCTAGGTAAAGACCTATCCATGGATGAGCAGGAGCAATTGACTAAATTTTTAAGAGAATATCAATATATATTTGTTTGGTCGTATGTTGATATGCCAGGGCTTGATCCCTCCTTTGTTATGCATCATTTGGTAGTTAAGATTAGTTCTAAGCCTATTAAGTAGAAACTTAGGAAGATGCATCCTAAGGTCACCCTATAAGTCAAGGAGGAGCTCCAAAAACTCCTTGATATCGGTTTTATAAAAGCCATCAACTATTTTGATTAGATCTTCAATATAGTTCCTATGGCTAAGAAGGAAGGGATAATCAGAATATGTACCGACTTTCGTGATATTAACTTAGCATGTCCCAAGGATTATTTTCCCTTGCCCAACATAGATCATATTGTAGACTTCACTACCAAATATGGAATGCTTTCATTTATGGATGTTTTTTCAAGCTACAATCATATTATGATTACCCTTGAGGAACAGGCTAAGACAACATTCACTACTACATGGGGTATATTTTGATGGAAGGTCATGCCTTTTGGCCTGAAGAATGTAGGAGCTACCTATCAGCGGGCCATGACTTATATTTTCCATGACATGATGCATAATATTCTCCAAGACTATGTGGATGCTTCTACATCACTCCATAGAATAAAAGTATCATATCCATGATTTAAGATGAATATTTGAAAGGCTTCGATAGTACAAGGTTCATCTTAAACCCATTAAGTGTGTGTTTGGGGTCACATCTGGAAAGTTGCTAGGCTTCATAGTTTCTAGGTGAGGCATTGAAGTAGATCCTACTAAGATAGCAGTTATCATTGATATACCTCCTCCCCACATATTGATTGAACTACGTAGCCTACAAGGTAAACTACAGTCTATCCGTCGGTTCATAGACTGGTTATCCGATAAGTGTCAACCCTTTCTTAAGCTGCTTAAGAAATAGTAGTCTTTCGATGATATTTCGAGTGTCAAAATGCTTTTGATGATCTCAAACAGTATCTCACTTACCCACCTATTTTAGTTCCTCCTATACCTGGTAGGAATTTGATACTTTACATAGCCACCACTTCTCAAGATTTAGGATCCATGTTGGCCCAACATGATTATCAAAACAAAGAACGAGTTATCTACTACATCAATAGAACCTTGGTTAGCTATGAAACCAGGTACACTCCCTTAGAGAAGCTTTACCTTACTATAGTGTTTGCTTCTCAAAATTTAAGACACTACCTGCTCAAGCATAAGATATTGGTGGTTGCAAAGTTTGATCCTTTGCGCTATTTTATGTCTAATCCCCACTTATCAAGTCGAGCTACTAAATGGGTGTTGGACCTTAGTGAGTTTGACTTGACCTTCATAGGTCAGAAGGCTATCAAGGGTCAGGTGATTAATGATCAGTTAGCCTTCGCTCCCCTAGAAGTTACCCATCCTATAGTTGTTGAGTTTCTCGATGAGTGCTTCAATGTTAAAATTGAAGAATCCAAGTCTTAGACTTTGTTTTTTGATGGAACCCGCTGCATGAAGGGCATTAGTGCTAGATTCATTATAGTCACCCCACAAAATCAAATCATCCCCTTGTACTTTAAGCTTCATTTTTCTTACACAAATAATATTGTAGAATATGAAGCCTTGATCCTTGATCTTAGAGCAGCTTTAGCTTTGTAGGTTAGAGTCCTTTCGGTCTTTGGTGACTCTAAACTTGTAATTAATTGGATTAACGATGTTTATCAGACTTGATATAAACTTAAACCTTACAAGGAGATTATCATTAAGTTTTTGTCTTTGTTTGAGCGAGTAACCATAGAGTCTATCCCTAGATCCTCAAACTGCCATGTGGATGCCATGGCTATTACCGCATCCTTGTTCCCATTGGAGTTAGAAAATGATCAAGCATCGATTATCATTAGGTAACTTTGGTAACCTGCATCACTTGGTTTTTGTCTGGTCCTATTAGATTGCTTGACCATAGAAGCTTCCCCATATAATACATGGTATAATGACATCTTTAATTTCCTTAGGGATGGTTCGATGCCTGATGGTTTAGATCATAATCAACATCATATTTTGTGCAAAAGAGGGTGTTGATTCATCATAATCGGCAATACTTTGTATCAACATTCTTTTGAAGGTATCCTCTTACAATTCCTTAACTTCAATGAAGCCCAGCTTGCTCTTAATGATGCTCACGAAGGTTCATGCGAAGGCCATTTTAGCGGTAATGTTATTTCCAAAAAGCTCCTTTGAATGGGGTATTATTGGACTTCCATGGACAAGTATGCATGCAATTATGTTTAGTGTTGTGACAAGTGTCAATACCATGATCATCTTGCTCATGATCCTTCTTAAAACCTTTAGTTTATCTCTTCTCCTTGGTCATTCTCCATGTGGGGATTGGACATTATTGGGAAATTTAACCCAATGTCATCTGATGTCACAAGTTTATCATTATTGTGATGGTAAGCCATGCCCCTAGCTATAGTGACTAGAACTCAAGTTTCTAAGTTCATCTTCAACCAGATCCTTTGTAGGTTTGGGATTTCTTCAATGATTATTTTTGACGACACTTCTTTCAAGGATAAGGATGTTTGTAATATTTGTGCTAATTATAATATTTAGCACAGGTGGTCAAATCCTTATTACTCTTAGGGTAATGGGTAATATGAAGCATCCAAAAAATCCTTGATCAGGATTTTGAAGAAGTTGGTTAATAATACCGATCGTGATTGGCATCTCTAGCTTTATCCTACCCTGTGGACCTATCGTGCTAGTGTGTATACCCCCACATGGTCCTCACCGTATGTTTAGGTATATGGGTATGAGGTAGTGTTTCCTTTTGAGTTTGAGGTTACTTCATTATGCATCTTGTTTTAAGATGCCAAGGTCGACAATGAGCATCATGCAGATCGTTTGCACCAGTTGGAGTTGTTGGATGAAAAGTGCATCCATGCCTTAGAGAATTTGAGAGCCTATCAAGATATACTTCGGTGCTCTTATTCTAAAAAGGTTTTCAACCATTCTTTTGAGGTTGGGGATCTTGTCCTCAAAGAAAAACTAGAAGAATACCAATGCTCGTATTGATCTTCGACATAAATTTTAGCCTAATTGGTTAGAGTCCTTTGTCATAATGACCAAGTTTGGCTCATGTGCCTATCGTTTGGCTTTCGTGTATGGTCAAGAACTTAAAGAACCTATGAAAATAATGCATTTAAAAATATATTATGCTTGATCTATTGTCTAAATTTTCATTTTGCACTTAGGTTAGACCATATTGCATTAAATAACCTATGAAAATAATGCATTTAAAAATATGTTATGCTTTATCTATCATCTAAATTTTCATTTTGCACTTAGCTTAGATCATATTGCATTACTGCTTGCTCATGTTGCATGAGTGCCTATTATAATTTTCATGATTGCTTGATATTTTTTTCTCTCGCACATCTGTCTATCATAATTGCATTAGTGTTTGCTCATAATTGCTTTTCATATTGTTTTTGGGGTTTGCAACAATGGCGTGATGATACCTAGTTAGGTCACAACTCACATGCATTGCACTTTTCACTAGGGTTATGATGCCTAGCAAAGCCCCAACCTAGGGCCCATGCACTTTCATCTCTTCTTCTCTTCTCATCTTCCTTTTGCTCTTTTCTTCTCTCCTCTCTTCTTGTATTTCCTTGATGTTGAAAATTTTTGCAAAGGTCATCATTTCTCCTCAAATTCAAGGAATGTAATCCCATTTTTGGTAAGTCTTTGTCTTTTGCATGATTCTGATTTCTCCTTTGTATTCTTTGTTTATATAAGGATGTATCTTATTCTCTCCCTTTATTTGCACGTTCCCTCCCTATTGACTTTCACTAGCTGAAACCTCAAGCAGGGGGTACACACGTATAATTTGTTACCTCTCATTTTCTTCCTTTCTTTTCTTCTAGTACATGCACACATTCACATTATATTATGCTCATATTGATTGGTATACATATTATTACACATCCCTAGCAGGTAGTACTTTCTAATACATCATTCACATCAGCAATGATGTATTCCCCTATTGGGTTACGCTTCTTTTGACTCAGTGGGCTCAAATCCCCATTACAAGATAAGCTCCTTGGCCATTTTTAGCAAGCTCAGTATACATCCTAGTGGGTAATCACCCCATAGTAGTCACTAGTGAGCAATAATCCATAGCGGGTTACAATCCATCATTTGTTCATCTGAGAAATCACCCATAGTGGGTTATGCTCCATATTTTTTCCATCTGTCCATCTTAGCGGGTACTACACCCCTAGCAGGTTTTCACTCCACACCTGTACCAGATTTTAGGTATAACACCCTTCATTTAGGGTTCTTGATTAGTTTTTCTTGCATTTCTATGGTTGACCTTTGGATTTTTGTTCTTGTTCTTCTTGTTCTTCTTCTCTTCTCATCCCTTCTTCTTTCTTTTCATTTCTTCTATTCATCCATGCATTTCATGCTAGCTACATTAGATTTATTTCATACCTAGTGATATTTGCTCTATTGTTTGTTTGCTTACTTTGTTCTCCATGTTTATGTTTCTTGCTTTTATTCCTTACCTTTTTTTATTTTCTTGAAGGAATTCTCATTCCTTTCAAAACTCGAGGGGGCATCCTAGACTTAGATGCATTAAAGATAGTAATGTCTCACCCCTTTTATCCAAACTTGGACACTACTTTTATGTGCTTCTATTTTTCTGTCTATAGAGGTCTACATATTTCTTTGATGCATTTACTTGGCCTTAAATGCTTTAAAAATGGGGTAAACTGTAGACACGAAAAATTGACTCAATTCAGTGAGCAATATTCCCTGAGCCCTCTAGGGGACCCCTTAAGCTTTCCTAGAGAAAGGGTAAGGTTCCTTCCTCTATTTTTTCTTTTTCCCCTCTTTATGAGAAATCACACCCGATCCTTGATGGGGCACGATTTTGCATTACAAAATTGCAACCACCCCTAATGGGGCACAATTTCACCTTTTTAGATTTTGACATATTGAAACCCTAATGTTTTGGGTCTAGCATGTTCTATGTCAACCCTCCTTGGTTTTCCTACTCTTTTTGCCTTTAAATCTGTATAAGGATGGTTTGAATTCACTTTTCACACATAACAAGGCACATAAGTGATCATAATTTTCTTATGCACACTTACTAACAATTTGATTTCTCGTAAAGTATTCTATTTGGTCTGCATACTTCTTCTTCTTCTTCTTTCATAAGAAACTTTGGAATTTGGAGTTTGATTGATTGTCTAGTACTTTGGATTGCTTCTTCTTCGTTCTTAGTGGATGGTTTGTGAAGCCTTAAGGAGAGATTGACTACTTGGAATATCTCAAACCTTTATGCCTACTTCCTCGCTCTCTGGAAGATGAAGATGTTCTAGTGCATGTCTTATTTTGTTTGTTGCATTATAATTTAATTATTTTACTTATGTTTGAGATGTTTCATCTCACTTCTATGAAATTGTGACTAGTCCTTGAAAGGGCGTGACTTCACCTGGCATTATCGTGATCACTCAAAATGGGGTGCAATCTCACCTGAGATAAAACTGGGGCAACCAGTTCCTATTTTCACCATTGCATTCTTAATTGCATATAGAGCATAGTGGTACATTTTATTCTGTGGTTCCTACATTTTATTATGTTGTAATTGTATTATGTTTGTTTTCTCCAAAGGTCAAACCCTTTAATTCTATAAAAGGGCCCCATTGCCTACAGGTTCAAGGAGGATAAAAGACACTGTTATGTTGCCAAAATACCCATAAAATAATTCTCAAGTATTTTGAGCATTCAATGCTCTCCCCATCTAGTTTCTCTTGCATGTTTTGGTTTTTATGGGTCTAATATAAGCATCTACGACAATCGACGGATGTTTAGCATGCACCAAAAATGTCTCCAAGCCAAAAAGTAGCTAATCAGAGCTTGAAACGAGAAAACATACAAATAGGTCTACCCATCCAAAAAATGTATCAACATGTATGTTTTATGCAAAAATGTTGCCAAATACACAAACCAAGTAAGCACTAGCTTCTATATAAATTTTAGTTCATTTCGATACTTATTTCATGCATTTTTACCATATTTTGGAGTCTCCTAGTTTTTTATCACAAGAGGCTTGATTGAGATAGGCTTCCAAAAATTACTAATACTTTTTGTAGGGTTACATATGTTTTGAGAACTGGTGTAGCTAGCAGGGGTGCATGTGCAGTAAACAAACGTCCCTCTAAGGATCTCACAAAATACTATTGCGGTATCATGAAGACATTTAGTGCTAGGGTTCATTCTCTCAAAGGCCCTAATTGTAGCTCTCAAGGTAGATTTGTAAAAGGATATCATCTTATGTAATAACTTTTTATATCAATGAATTCAACATATTTTTTGTCAGTTCACCTTTACCACAATTCATTAGGATTAAATCTGAATCAAGATAATGGGATCAACAAGTGGATTATGAAAATATTGCATTTCGATGTAAAAAATTTCATGAAACTAGGCACAAGAGATTGCAAAATGAAAACGATGGAGAAAGAGATGGAAATTTTTGGGCATGAGGGTAGCTTCAATATAAAACAAGAATATCATATTGTAGGAGAATCTAGGTCAAGTCAAGGATTTTCCACTCATAAGAAAGTGGTAAGAAAAACCCTTCTACATCATCAGATGGCAAAGGCCATTATAGTTCACTCAAATCAACCATTATAAAAAAATGATATGAGGGATGACGAAGTACAGTGCATAAGTTCAAATATAGAAGGAACTAAAGTTGCAATGGAAGAGGGGAAGAAAAAAATTAAAGCAAAGGAAGATGGGGATGAAAATTTGAAGGCAAATGAGGTGGAGGTCAAGATTAATCTAGGTGAATCATCTTTATTTTCCTCAAGTAGCATATTCTCCTTACAATAAAAATTAAAGTATTATAGAGTGTATTTGTTGCACTTTAAGGTTTCAAGAGCAGTATAATTAAGAAAATCATATGGAGGATATCCAAGGAAATTTAAGGTTTCCAGGCCAACATAAGAAAGTAATGACTATGGAGGATCATCTATGTAGTTTAGAGTTTTCAGGGCAACATAAAGAAGAAAATTCTAATGAGGCTATTCCTTTTACTTTCTATTATTTACGGTAACATAAATCTTTAGAAGATAAATCTCATTATGAACAATATGAAAAAAGAGAAAAAATGGAAGAGATTGATAAATATGAGAGTGTTGGTGAGAATGAAAAAAGGAGAGGAAGGCCATGAAAGTAGGAACAAAGAGAACATGAAAATCAAAAGGATATTGATCTAGGAAGCCAAATAAAAATATCATGTGTTAACAGGCAGTGGGGCTAAGCCCACCAATAAAAATAAAAAGTGTTGATGATGAAAATGATATCATGGAATATTAGGGGTGTGAATAAAATCTCTAAAATTAGAGTTATTAAGGAATTAATAGGTTGTTATAGCAAAATTAATTTATGAGAAATGTAAGGATGCTTTTAAGAAGATTTGGAAGACGGATGATTGTTTAGTAGTTTTTTCTATAGGAGCTCCAAGTGGAATTGCAACAATATGGGACAAATACAAATGGGATAGGTCGTAATTAAGCAAAAAGTAATTGGGTTGTTAGATTATTTTGTAGGAAAGAGGAAAACATCAAATTTAGGGTTATAAATGTTTTAGCTCCAACTATAGTTACTCCTTGTGAAAGATGTTGGAAGGACATTAACATATTCTTCTCAAATACAATGATGATTCATTATGATCTATCAATTATTGGGGGTGATTTTAACATTGTTCTATCTCCTTTGGAAAATAAGGGTGGTATTATATGATGGTCTAAATAAATGCAAGCTTTTGCTTCATTTATCAATTCAAATGACCTTTGAGATGTTACTCCTTCAAGTTTTCAATATACAATAGACACATTGGGAAAAATTGTATAGCAAAAATATTGGATAGATTTTTGTTATCCAATAAATGGTTGCAAATAAATTATACAATCTCTTTAGATATTTTATTGCAATTAGGATCAAATCACAAACCTATTCTTTTGACTTTTGAGTTACCTAATAATGGTCATCCAAAGCTATTTCGCTTCCAGTCTATGTGGCTCCAAGACCTTGATTTTTGCAAGATGGTTATGTTATAGTGGGATGAATCAAAATTTGAAGGATCATGTATGTAGAGTTTTTTTCAAAATTTAAAATGTTATAAGGAGCAAATGAATATTTGGAATGTCAAATCTTAAGGTAACATTTTTAAAGAAAATAAATAAATTGAATCTAAGCTCAAAAATTACAAGAGATAATAGAAATTAATGGAATGGATCAAGGTTCTTGTGTGAAAGAAAAATAATTGCTTTATGATTATCATAATTCATTGAAAAAGGAGTCATATTGGTTTAAAAAATCTAGAGAGAAATGACTCAATGAGATAGAAATACAATTTTTTTCATGTTACAATGATTTTTTTCTTTTTGTCACATAAAAAATATTTTAACTCTAGATGGTAGAAATATCGAGGATAAAGAAGATATAAGGAAGTAAGCAATTAGTTATTTTAAAATTATTTTGTTAGATACTAGGCAAGATAAGGAGGCGCAAGATAAAATTTTACAAAATATTCAATCAACTATTACAAAGGGACAAAATTAAATCTTGATGAAGAAGATATCTATGGAGGATCTCCATGAAGCAAATATCTTTCCATCCTAACAAGGCACCTATCCCCGATGGATTTCCTATAATTTTCTTTAAAAAAAATTGGGATTTATTGAAGATTGATATATTATTTGTAGTTGAAAAGACCTAGAAAAGGAAGGCTATAACAAGTGAGATCAATGTTACTTTTATTACATTGGTTCCCAAGAAATGCAAGACAACATTTTTTTCATAATTTTCATCCAATAAGCCTTTGTAATATGATTTATAATATAATTTCAAAAATTATGGCAAACAAGTTGAAGGGCATTCTAGGTTATGTTATTTTAGAGGAACAAGGTGGTTTTGTTTGTGGTAAACAAATTCTTGATGGTACAAGTATTCCACAATAGGCCATACATTTTATTCATTCCATGAAAAACAAGGTATGCTAATGAAATTAGATATGAAAAAAGCATATGATAGGGTTTTTTGGAATTTTCTACATGCTATTCTTAGAAAGTCTGGCTTTGATTATAATTGGTGTGAATGGATTAAATGATGTTATAGCACTGTGAATTTTTCTATCTTGATAAATGGTTCTCCTACTAGTTACTTCAAGTCATATTGTGGACTTTATCAAGGAAGAGCTTTTTGAAGATAAAAATGGAACGAAAAATCAAAGGTATTCAAGTTGCAAAAAACATTTCCTCTAAATCTCATCTCCAATTTTTTGATGATACTTTTCTTTTGGGTCATCCCTCAGTTAGTGAGACCATAGACTTTAAATTAATATTATCATTCTATGAGAAGGCTACTAGACAATTGGTTAATCCTACAAAATCTAGGATTTTTTTATTAATATTGCCCTAGATTTAAAATAAATTATTTTGAATATTTTAGGGTTTTCCATCAACCTACTTGCATATTCCTTTGTCTGATAAAGGAAATTAAAGGGAGCTTTGGATCTCTTTTATGGATAGAATTAAATCTTGCTTGGTAGGTAGAAAAGGTAAGATCTTAACCATGGTAGGAAGGCTATAACTCATAAAGACTACATTGCAATCCATCCCTATTTATATGATGTCACTTTCAACATCGCCAACACGTAAAGCATCAAAAATTGATAAAATTCAAAGAAACTTTCTATGGAAAGGTAGTGAGGAAAATTTTTGGTTTTCTCTTTGTAAGTGGGATAGGGTTTGCAAAGGAAAGAATATTGGAGGAGCAGGTTTGCAGAATTGTAGACTTATGAATTTGGTAGTAGGAGGAAAGCTTAGGTGGAGATTATTCAGAGATCAAGGAAAGAATTGGGTAAAAATACTACAAAATTATATAGGTTCTCTTGATACAAGAAAATTATTTAGGAAAAGAAATCTACCTAAAGGATCATCAACATGTAACTTCACATTCGATAGTTTAAAATTGATAAAGAAACATATTAGATGGTTAGTGAGAAAGGGGAGTTATGCAAAATTTTGGTTTGATGCTTGGTTGAAGCCTTATCCTCTTATATTTGACTCAAAATAGCAACCATTGGGTCAAGCATACCTAGCATGTAAAGGTCCAAAGGCCAAAGACTGTATTGTTATGAGTAAAAACTCTAGAACATGGATTTATTTTAGTAACTTTGCTGAAGGAGAGGAACTCAAACAAATTGCAGATGAACTTCAAAAATGCTTCAAGAGTTTTTTTTGTCGATTTTTACATGAAAGGATGAGTTGGTTTGGAATATATCAAAGGATGGTGGATACTCGGTCAAGTTGGGATATGAGGATTTAGAACAATCAAAATTTCCTTCTCCCAATGATTTTCATTGGAAGAATGTTTGGTCGTTAGAGGCTCTCCCTAAGGCTTCAACATTCCTTTGGTTAGCAATTCAAAATAAAATTCTTACAGGAGAGAGTCTACAAAGGAGAAAATTGTATGGACATTTTATATTTGCCTTGTGTGAGTAGAATTTAGAAACATTTAATCATTTACTTCTTCATTGTTAGTTTTCTCACACCATTTGGGGTTACTTTTTTAAAATATGAAATTATATTGGGTAGCTCCATAAACATTGACAGATTTGATGAAAATTTGGATTAATTATTTCAAACCTAAAGCATTATGTTTTCTTTGAAGGATTGTCCCTACCATTGTTTTTTGGAATTTATGTCTTGAAAGGAATAACAAATTTAAAAAAAAATCAAAATCATGCCCAAGTTTAGAACCATATTATTGCCTCTCTTGTAGAATGTCTACAAATATGGTGCTCATCATAGGAAGTCTCAATTGTAGAAAACATGTGCTAATAACTTCGCTACAGGATTTGAACATACATGGAAGACTCATCTGTGATAACGGAATTAGAACAAATGATCTACTTCGATCTAGGGTAAAATAAAAATGTTCAAAATTTGGATTTATCAAAATTAATTTTGATGGTGCTTCTAAATGAAATCCAAGAAAAGCAAGTGGAGGTGGTGTTTTAGAAATAGTGAAGGAAAAATTCTCCTTACTTAGAATCATATGGACCTTCAACTAACAACTATGTAGAGTCTAAGGTATTTCTTATAGGGATTAAAATTGTAATAGAAAATGATGGAAATATATTTCAATTTAGGGGGATTCATAAATGATAATCAATTTTATTAACAAAAAATATGTGGAGAATGGATAAAAATAATATTATTGTTGATGTTTATCACCTATTAATAGAGGTAATCTCTTGGAAGTGTGAGCATATTTATAGAGAAGGAAATCAAGTAGCAGATAATTTAGCCAATTGTGGTGTTGATCTTCATCCTAGTGAAATTCAAATTTTAGAAGGCAATTGACCAAGTGATATTTTATCTCTTAATCAAATTATTTTCAAGTAGATGATTGTGAAAACATAGCACTTCAAGGAAGTTGAAGAATATATTTAATAGAAAATAAAAATGAAAAAAGTATGATAAAAAGGTATGTTTCAACAAATGTAATATTTTGGTATTTTAATGGGAGTGGCCCCAAATAGAAGCCACATATAACATTAAAAAAAAGAAAAAAATGTAGTGAGAAATGTAATAATACATTAAAAATATTTAGAAGATGGGAGACTGTCTAGCAAATTTTGCTAGAGGAGATTTAGGAGATATTGCAATAATATGGGATAATCCTAAAAGGGTGGGCGATTGGAAGAAACAAGAAGTAGTTATGTTGTTGGTCCTTTTTTTTATTAGATGGAAGAAGGGGTTTTGAAAGGGTCCCCAAACCTTTTATATATTTATAAAATGACATCAAAGCATAGTCCTAACACAAAATAAGCTTATAAAAAAAGCATAAGGATTCCATAAAAAACACTACTAGAAGAAGGAGAAGGGCAAGGCCCAATAGAAAAAACTAACAAAAAAGGAATAGATAGACAAGAGGACCCACATTAATCCTAAAACTTATCTTCCTCCTCTAAAATATCCATATCCACCTCTAAATTTGTTTGGTTGTTTGGTAAGTACTTCAACATCCATGTGACCTCATCAACAAAAATTGCAGACTTTTTAATAGATCTTCGAAGGGATCTAAGCAGATCCTTAACCTTCTTCATTGCTTTGTTCAAGGTCTTGAGGGGATCCTAGGTCCTCAAAATAATTTTACCTTTCTCAACAGAAGCTCTAGCTTGAGTCTTCTCCTTCTTTATAGAAGGAAAAGACTTCCTTGAACTCTTTGTATCCTAAATTTCAAGCATGGATTTCTTTTTTTTATCCACCTTGGATTTCAACCATTTCAAATGTCTCAAAATTTTATCTTCAACTTTAGGAGTTCTCTGGATCTCAACTTCTACCATCAGATTCTTATTTTTTTCTTCCTCTTCCATAATAGGATATCCTCTATTCTCTACAAACATAGGCTTGGAGGGTGCCAGAGAAGGGGTTATGTACTCCTTTCTCTTAACCACATTGTCCACTTCCAATGGGTTTTCAAGCATAATTCCTATATTAGCCACATCCACTCTGTTCCCTTTCATGACGACATGGTCAAAAATCAACTTCATCAGGTCTTGATGGAGATTAATCAATGTGTTGCCTTTCTAAACTTGTTGAGCCAATGTTTCTAGATATTTGTAAAGGAGCATCAACACATTCATCATCTTTTTCCTGCAAAGATGGTTTAAAAACACAAGATGGAAACTTGTTGCAATATTACAATTGTTATCAAGGGTGAAATAGTCCATAACGACCAGAACAAATTTGTTCCATGGAGCCTTGAGAGATTCCTTAAATAACCATTATGAAACCTTTCAGGTGCTCTCCTTTCCTCCTAAAAAAGTTCACCTCCTTAGCTAGGGAATTTTTTTCCCTATTAATGCACTCTCCAACAATAGGAAGGCCAGTAATATTATAAAGGAGAGGGATTGAGATAGTAAACTCCATGCACTTTGTCGAGACTTTCTCCTCTTTCTAGGAGAAGGCTATCTGCTTGGATAGATCTAGATTATAGCCATTAAATTTCTTCAAAAAATTAAGCATTCCTCTTTTGTCAAAAATCTCCATAATGTCCTTGTCAATGTTAAGAGTAGCAGGTTCAACCTTTTTAAGATCTTCCTCCATATCCCACTAATTTGTGCTTATGTAAAAGAGAACTATACTAAAAATCAATCAAATTTCCCTTAGTAGCATTGTTCTTATGAGCAAACAAGAAAGGGAAGCAACAGTGGGATGTTTGACTACCCCCTCCTCGATCCAACTTTTAAAAGGAATCCAACAACTAGAAGTCTATAAAAACAAATATTGGAACACTCCCCAAATACAACACCCATCCCAAGGAAATATTTGTAATTGGCCCGAGGGTGACTAAAACCAAACATGCAAGGAAGCCTGTCAATGGAAGAGCTTAGAAGAACTAACATGAAGTGGGAGAAAATTATGAAGACTAGATATCGCATAATAACAAGACAAGAAGTGAATGAGAGGATTAGAGATTAAAATCTTGGTAAGGGTAACATACGATTGGAGAACATACGAATTTAAAAAAAAAATTGCCACCTCAACTCGAGAAGACCGTGATTAACAAACAAAGGAACAAAAAATGTGACTAAGGAAGAGAAGATAATAATGGCCCAGAGAGAATTGACATGGGAGACAAGGGGTAAAATATTCTAAAGGGCTCAACACTAAAGAAATCCATGAATGAGCCATGAATAACTTTAAAAATCAAATCAGCATGGGCTTTAAAAACCAATGGAAGACCTGACACATCAAACAAGGGCAAGAATTACACTTGGACAAAAAAAAAACAAAAGGAGGTGCAAAATTCTTCACCTAGCCAACCTTAATACTGACTGAGCTAAAATGTGGACCCACCCGACAAGGCCACCACACCTACCACAAATTTGGCATTAGAGCACTAGTCCTTTTCCTACTATAAGAATTCAAAGTACAACTAGAGGTGCTCATGTCTTACCAACTCGACTTTTTTTTGCTACCATACCAAAAAAATAAGAAAAGTGGTCCATAGAAGCATATACATCATCATCATGAGAAATATGAATAGTAACAAATCTTTCATTCCTAAAACATTGTCCCTCCCGATCCTTAAGAGCTTGAAGAAATTAGAAGACATTAAGAATATCATTAGCTTTATTTTGATCTATCTAAGAAACAACTTGGGGGAATCTTTCCCTCCAAATAGCCAGGCCTTCTTGATGGATTCCTAAAGAAGACAAAGAGTCCACAACCATATTTTCTTTCTTATAGACGTATATGCATTGGGAGTCTTCGAGGGTCCTAATATTATTTTTTTATTTTGCCATCATATTATAAATTTTACAACTAGGGGTTTGGTGGCTAGCTAAGATGTTGATAATGTTTAAAGAGTCTCCCTCTATAATTACCTTCTTACATTCTAGGGAGTTGAGAAGGGTGCTTCCTTGGACGAGAACTCTGGCTTCCGTGAAGTGGTTAGTTCTTTTTAAAAATATGAAAAAATATGAAAATAAAATCATAAATGCATATGCTTCAAATTTGGTTACTCATAGTGATAGACTTTTAAAGGTTCTTAGTTTATTTAATTCAAATTTAGGGATGATTCACAATTACAATCTCTATATTTTTGGGGGGGAATTTAATTAGGTCTATATTATTTGTAAAAGTGTTGGAATATAGTAATTTGATCTTATTATCCAAGGATGAAAATTATTGTGGCCTATGTGCATGTGCAATATAAGCTTATAGGCATCCTTTGTGTAAGCCTATGAGCATCCTTTATCTGAGCCTACATGAATCCTCTATGTAGCCTTATAGGCAGTATTAATTTCTTCACCCTTAGAAATATCAATTATACCACTTCTATGCATTTTTTTTATTAAGCTATATGTGGCTTTTATTGGGGGCCACTCCCATCAAAATACTAAAATATTACATTTTTTTTGTTAGGCCAATCAAACCATATCCAGTTTGTTTTTTTATCAAAGATATTTTTCATTTCTTTTTCTATCAAATATATTCATCTTTCTCAAAATGCTATGTTTCTGCAATCATCTCCTTGATATCATTTTCATTAAGAGATAAAATCTCACTTAGCCAATTGCCTTCTAAAATTTGAATTTCACCAAGACAAAGATTAGCACCGTGATTGGCTAAATTATCTACTACCCTATTTCCTTTTTTATTGATATACTCACATTTACAAGACATTACCTCCAATAATAGATGATGGACATCAACAATAAAAAAATTAATGTAATAAAGAGTGTATCTGTAGTTGAGACATCGACCATGACGACCGGCTGTATCCACTGTGCAGGCGGGAAGCAAACTATTCAAAATTTCGTCGACAGGAAGGCCCAAATTCATAATTCTGGAACTCAGGGCAGCCTTGGGAGCGGCCAACCTAGTGGGGATTCTGAGGACAGTGAAATTTGTTATGTTATTCCTGTCAAACTTGTTAGGTTTTGGGGTGATGAACCCCCTGACAAAGGAGATCCCCATGGGCTCCCTTCCTTTGAGGGTCCCATTTTTGAAAAGGCGTCTTTTGCCAAAGTGTTGGGCAAAGGACAACAAAACTTGGTTGATTCCTCTCCCAAGCTGGAACCTATTAGGTCAAAAGTTAAAATCCCCGATATGTCTGATAAAAAATTACTTGTCTTTCGAATCCTTCAACCTGGTTGGCAAGTTGATTGGAGGGTGTCCTAATATTGAAATCATTAGAAGGTGGGCTCACTCTAAGAGGAAAATTATTGAGTCGATGGAGATTTTTGGCCTTTCCCGAGGTTTCTTCGGGATTCGCTTCAGTAATCACGATGATGCCAATAGAATTCTTACTGGAGGACCATGGTTCCTGGGTCGACGAAGTCTGTTTATTCAAAGGTGGATGCTGATTTTGACCCTGAGACTCAGAGCATCAATTTTGCTCCTATCTGGGTTCGGCTTCCCAATCTTCCTTGGCACTTTTGGCACTAGGATATCCATTCTACTATTGCCAAGACTATTGGCACTCTGGTTGCTATTGACCATGCAACCGTGGCACGTACCATGGTGACTGCAGCTAAAATCTGTGTCAATGTGAACCTTGATTTAGAGCTTCCAACCTTTGTGGAGTTGGAATACATTTCTTACTATCGCAAATAGACCATTGAAAATGAAAAGAAGCCAGCTTTTTGTGTAGAATGTCGTACTCAAAGACATCTTCGAAGCCAATCCCCTTTGCTGAAAGCTAAATATGTGGAAGAACCTATCAAAGAGCCTGAATGTCCCAGACGTAATGTTTAGGGTTGGAAGAAAGCAGGTCCAGATGTTCTAAATCATAACACCCAAGGGTGGAAGAGTGTAGGGCAAAAAAAGGATTCAAACAGCCTAAGCAAGGGCAGCATCAAGCTAAGAAAAGAATTATGATCCGCGAACCTGAGGATATACAATCTCCTCAAGATCCTATGTAGACAGCAAAAAAGGGCAAACAGATTGTCACATCTCCATCTCCGGAGACCAATGAAGAGGTATATCTTGTTACTAATAGCCCCAATAAATTTTTAATTCTTGCTGACCCAAATTTGTTTGATCTGGTAGGCTAAAATGTAGGCCAAATTCATCAGACCTCGATACTTTCACCAGGAGAGAGAGCTGAGTGGGGATTTCGACAGGCGGGAAGGCGTCTGCAGGGGTGCCCGGGAGCAGCTATGGTTCGGTTCTTAGACGCAGCGGAGTAATCGGAGAGCACCAGGACTCTAGTGGTGCGGAAGCGCCCGGGCCTATTGATGAAGACCAGGCTGACAGCGATGATGGTCGAGATAAGGACCCACCAGACAAAGGGGGTGGTGGGCCTCAAAAGTCTTATGCACAAGCTATGGCCTCAGAAACCCTAAACAAGTTTTTTACCAAAGAGTTGTTTCCGGTTGGGGATGAGTTGGACATCCCGGCGGAAGTCCTTTCAAGTTTCATGGAGTTTGAGAAATTTACCCTAATAGGCAAATTCATTGGAGGTCGTCCCGACATGGAAACTATCCAAAAGTGGGCAGCAAGCAAATGGAGGACTTTTGGTCATTTGGAGCTGGCAGCCCTATCCCGAGGTTTTTTCGCCATTAGACTGAACAATAAGGAGGATTACTATAAAATTCTGGCTGGCGGGCCATGGTTTCTGGGTCACAGAAGTTTATTTCTTAGGAAGTGGGACATGGATTTTAGTCCTGATACCCAGAACATCAACATTGCCCCAATATGGGTTAGGCTCTCGAATCTTCCCCTCTTTGGCTGGCATGAAAATGTCATAAGGGGTATTGTGCACTCCATTGGGGAGCTGGTCACCATTGACCCTCCCACCCGAGCTCGAACAAGGTTCGTCCAAGCCCGTTTTTGCGTTCTGGCAGATTTGGAGGCGAAACTCCCAACTTCCATCACTCTTCGGTCTGGAGGTACCATTCTTCATAAACAAGCTATTGTCTATGAAAATAGACCAGCTTTCTGCCCCCAGTGTCGGTCCCAAGGGCACCTCTAGTCCCAATGTCCTCTTCAAAAATCGAGAAAATAGAAACGTGAAAATGGCAACCCCTTAGAGCACAAGGAAGGTCGGTCGAAGCAACCAAATCTTCCAGACGCGAAGGGCCATGGATCCCCAAGCCCCTCTAGAGACTGCGTCGAACTCTCTCAGCCTGAAGAGAATCCCACTCTCCAACCGAACCCCGAGCATCTGGAGGCTGACAACCAGCAAGGAACAGACTCCCACTTGGAAAGTGAATCGTAGGAAGAGAAGGAACGGACCCCAGCCCAAATTATGACTCAGGTTGTTTCTCTGTTCCAAGATACGGGTCATCCCGATTTTAGTCAGTCGTAGACGCTGCTAGAAGAGTACCTCTTAGGAAGGAGGGGTGAACAGTCTGGTCACATTAGCCCCCGAAACATGAGGAGCCAAAAGCAAAATGTGGATTTTGGTAGTGAGAGGAAGCAGGGTCGTCCTCCTAACAAGGACAGGCGAGACAAAGAGACAGCAACTGACATTTCAAATGGAACCCAGCATTTGTTGGTTCTGGATGACTGTGACGCTCAGTCGGACGAAGCACATGCATCAAAACCTCCCCCTCAACAAGGAAGGGGAGGAAAGAAAAACCTCAAACCGTCCAGATGAAAGTCCTCTCATGGAATGTGAGAGGATTGAACGGTGCAGACCAAACGAAGGTTAGTGGCTGATCTCCGTAGGAGGACTAACCCTTCCATCCTTATTTTGCAAGAGACCAAGCTCGATGCTATCTCCTCTGATAAAGTTGTGAAGGCCATTTGGGCCAAGGCAAATTGTCTATCCAGACCTGTTGTGGGAACAGTGGGAGGACTCATGGTTCTGTGGGACCCTTCGAGGTTTGAGGGCAGCTCGCTGTCAACTTCCAACAAAATCATCAATGTACTCGTTCTAGTCCAAAACCACAAATTTTTCCCTGGATTCTGTCCAACGTTTATGCTTCAAATTCTGCCACAGAGAGAGCAAAAATGTGGAAAGCTATCTCTCAGATGAGGGAGAATTTTAGTAATTTTCCTTGGGTTCTAGGGGGTGACTTCAATTGTCCCCTTCATCCTTCGGAGAAAAAAGGAGGGTCCGACCACTCCAGCCGCAGCTTGGAAGACTTTAGAGATTTTGTCTCTACTAATGGCCTGCTCGACATCGAACTCAAAGGGGCTTCCTTCACATGGAGTAACAAAAGGATTGGGAGCGGTTTGATTCAAGTTAGGCTCGACAGATTCTTCATTTCCCCTGAAGCCATTCCCATCCTTGGCGGGGCTATCCTTTCGGCTCTTCCAAGGATTGGGTCCGACCATAACCCTATTTTCTTGGAGGTGGACGATGGGCCTGTTTTTAAGACCCCTTTCAGATTCGAATCCATGTGGATTTCTCACAAAGATTTCAAAGGATTGGTTTCAGCGTGGTGGCAATTGAAGGTGGAAGGAAGCACTCCTAAGAGGGTGGCTTTAAAGCTCAAAATGGTCAAAGAAAAGTTGAAGGTTTGGAACAAAGAGGTTTTCGACAACATTTTTGAGTACAAAAAATCCATCTCTGAGAACCTAAAGGTTTTGGAGGAAAGGATGGATCTCGAAGGTTACAGTGAGGATCTCAGGGAGGAAGAGCGGAGCCTTTTGGTGGACTTTCATTCTATTCTCGCTAGGGAGGAAACTTTCTGGTGCCAAAAATCTCGTGACCTTTGGTTGAAGAATGGAGACTCCAACACGAGGTTTTTTCATGCGTCTACTATGAGGCACAGGGGGGCCAACAATATCAGAGAAGTGGCTTGTAAGGATGGGCGCATTACCAGGGAGATTGAGGAAATCAGGAGCGAAGTGGTTGATTTCTTTCAGGATTTGCTTGGCACTCCTCCGGATAGCAACCTTTAGGTCCAGAAATCTATGCTCACCAATTTTTTGACTAAAGTTCCCCATGAGGTAAGCATTAAGCTTCTGGAACCTTTTTCCTCGTCCGAGATTAAGGAAGCATTGTTCTCCATGCAACCAGATAAGGCCCCTAGGCCCGATGGTTTCCCCCCTGATTCTTCCAAGTCATGTGGGAGGTCGTGGGCCCGGATGTGTGTGATGCTATTCGGGTTATCCAAGCTTCCAGATCCATCCACCCGAAGCTCAATTCCACCTTTCTTGCCCTCATTCCTAAGTCTCCTTCCTGCAAAAGTTTCTCTGACTATCGGCCCATCAGCCTGTGCAATGTTTTTTACAAGATTCTCACCAAGTCTATAGCCAATAGACTCAAAATAGTCCTCCCCCTCCCCGATTGATCCTTGTCGTGGAAGCACTGTTAAAGGCAGAAACATTCTTGATGGTGTTATCACTATCCATGAGACCCTTCACTCCGCTTACCGCTCCAAGAATGCTGCTCTTTTTCTTAAGCTCGACATGAACAAAGCCTTTGACCGAGTCGATCAAAATTTTTTGTGTGCAGTCCTCCTCAAGTTCGGCTTTCACCCCCACTGGATTGACCTTGTCTACAGCTGTATATCCACCCCCTTTTTCTCTGTCTTGGTCAACGGGTCCCCAGCTGGGTATTTCCAAAGCGCCAGAGGCCTCAGACAGGGTGATCCTCTATCTCCCATCCTTTTCATTCTTCTGGCGAAGGTTCTGAGTTGGTCCATGAAAGAGGCTCTTCGTCAGAACAAGATTTTTGGCATCTTGTCGACTTCTAGAATTAATCCTGTCACTCATCAACAATTTGTGGATGACACCCTCATCTCCACTGGGGCGTCCGTTGCTCAAGCCAAGTCGCTCAAGAGGATCTTGTCCCGTTATGAGCAAGCTGCAGGGCAAAAGGTCAATTACATAAAGAGCAAAATCTACTTTATTAACACTCCCCTGCGCAGACAACTTCGGATTGCTAGAATTCTTGAATGCACTATTGATTCCCTGCCTACGTCCTATCTGGGGTTGCCTCTATCTTATAGCGGGCGGGCCAGTGGGGATATGTGGAACACGATTCTTGAGCGCCTTCACAGGAAACTCGGCACTTGGAAGGGCAAACTCCTATCGCAAGCTGGGAAAGCCACCCTCACCAAAGCTTGTCTACAAGGGATCCCGACCTACTTCATGTCGGTGTTCATGCTTCCGAGTGCAGTCCACTCCAAAATTGAGAAGATTCAGAGGACCTTTCTTTGGTCTGGCAACGAAGAGAAATCTAGACTTCCCCTTGTTGCCTGGGACAAGGTGTGTTCGAGGATAGATCAAGGTGGTCTGGGGTTGAGAAGATCAAGACTTATGAATTTGGCTCTGATCGCGAAGCATGCTTGGAGGATTCTATCTAGCGACCCAGTGGAGTGGGTTAAGCTGGTTAAAATGAAGTATCTTGGCCCCACTTCCTTCTTGGATGTTGAAACATCCCCCGTGGCGTCGACCTTTTGGAAATCTGTGCTCCAAACCCGACATTTGATCAGTTTGGGAGCCCGCTGGATTTTGGGCGATGGCAACTCCATTTCCTTTTGGAAGGACAGATGGGCGACTGAAGAAGCCCTTGGGTCGAGGGCGGACCTTACTGGGCTGAGAAGTTTGACCGACCCTAACTCTCAACTCAGGGTGGCGGATTTCATTGACCGGAGCACCCGTTTTCCTCAGTGGAAGTTTCCTATTGTGGAGGGGTTTAATAATGAGGTTACCTTTCTTACTAATATCCTACAGTCGGTTTTAATTCCTTCTGCCAAGAGGAATGACAGGATCATATGGAGTGGTACGGAGGATGGGCATTTTTTTGCTAAATCAGCTTATGAGTTTCTCACCACCAAGACTGCTCTGGACTACAGGTGGAATACTGTTTGGAGGAAAGGAGTTGTCCCTAAAATCAACTTCTTCGCGTGGATTGCTTTCCACAACAAAGCCTTAACTATTGACAACCTTCACAAGAGAGGGTTTGCTTTCCCCAACAGGTGTTACCTGTGTCTAGCAGATTGTGAGACGAGGGATCATTTATTCTTGCATTGCCCATTTTCCCACTCTGTTCTTAGTATTGTCCTATCCTCCTTCCAAATCCTTTGGTGCTCTCCCCGTTCCTTGAGAGATGCTTTTCACCAATGGCCCAATCCTTTCAAGAATCCCAAACTCCGCTTCCTCCTCGAGGCCTCCTTCCACCATTCAATTTGGCAAATTTGGTTAGAGAGGAATGCCAGAATCTTCCGCAGAGCTCATAGAGGGCCCCCTTCTGTTGCTCAAAGGGCGTTATCTTACGCCATTGAAAATTCTATCGTTGTCCCCATCCCCACCTTTCGAGCGAAGAAGCGTTTCTCAAAATGATGAATCTCTGGCCATTTCTGGAGGTTGTTAAAGAGCCCTGTCGAAGGAATGTTGTTTGGAACAAACCCCCCGTGGGGTGGATTAAATTAAACTTTGATGGAGCGGCTAAGGGGAATCCTGGGCCCGCTGGCGCTGGGGGGGTTGTCCGAGATCATGATGGGAATATCGTGATGGCCTATTGTGAAGATTTGGGCTCCTAGACGAATCACTATGCCGAAGCCCAAGGCGCTCTGAATGGTATTCGGATTCTCTCTGAGGACCCTCGGCCTCTAATCATTGAGGGTGACTCGCTCAACATCGTGAATTACCTTCTTGGCACCAAAAATCCATCTTGGAAAGTCTACAACATCATCCTCGAGGCTAGATCTCTTCTCTCCTATCGTGGTAGGTGGAAAGCAAATCATATTTTGAGAGAAGGAAATCGCGTGGCTGACCACATGGCCAACAAAGGGCTTGCGACCACGTGTCCGGTCGTGTGGCGGTCTCGCTTCCCATCCGAGGTGGAAAGGTTGGCCAGAGCAGACATACCTTCCTGATGTTTTCCTTGCGCAGTTTTTGGATAGCCCCTTCCGACGTGTTTTGGGGTGGCATGGCATTTTTGTCTACTCCTTTGGGCGACTGTGGGCGTGAGTGTCTTGTGATGCGCACCCCTGTTCCCAAAGCATTTTGTTTTTCAAGTCTCTAGGACACACCAAAGTTGGTGCCCTGTAGGCTCTCTACTCTTTTTTCTCCACCAAGGCGGTTTATCTGGTTTGTCCGATCCTGGCATTGGTTCATGGTTGGCTTTTCAAAGTACCCCTTTCCAACGATGCCCACGTGTGTGTGGATTATTGGCGGTGTACGGGATTGTTTGGGCTTGGATCTTGTCAAATCCTTGCCTTGGATTTGGCACGCTCCTTCCAACCCACCCTATGCATGCAAGACTGATGATGTTACGACTAATGAGGTGGCGAGTCCGCGTGGCTTTTTTAGACAAAGGAGAGGCATGTTCAGGATCTGCGGGGCACCTTTCTTTTGTGACCTTGGCTTGCGGCATTGGATCCGGGTCGACTGTGGGAGGTGGCTCACGGTCAGATTTATCCTCCCCCATCCCATTTTTTATATTCGTCTTTTTGCTTTAATCTCTGTTATTGAAGTTTTTTGTAGGTGGGTATTTATGGCTGGCCCCTTCATTGAGCCATCTACCCTGTCCCTTAGTGATGAGGCGCGCATGTTCATGAAAGCAAAGAAGTTGCTGCCCTTCCTGGAAAAATTTGCTGGCCCTGACCAGGAGATTACACAGAGCTTCGTTGACACTTGGACCCAGGGTGATGTGGTCGTGAAAGGTATTAACATCCGCGTTTCGACTGCGGTCTTGGCGGAGATCACTGGTTTGCCGGCCCTTGGGCGGGTCATCAGGAGAGATAATCACAATTGGGCCGAGGAGCTGGAGCAGCTCCCTGATAAAGGGAAAAATCTTGGATGGGATAGGTCGTGTCTCCTCCGGTCTGCCCTCCCTGAGCCTTATAAATCCGCCATGATTCCTATCATGCAATATATTACATGTGATGATCCCGACAAGACTATTCGAAGCTTTCACATTAGCTTCTATAACCACCTCCGCGATGCCAAACAAGTGAGTTTTCTAGATTACCTCATGTACTCCCTTGGCCTTGCCATTGATAAGAGCCAAAAAGCGAATTCCCCTCCCATCCATCAAGGCCTCATGGCAATCATTTACAGGCATGCTCTGGCCAAGCACCCTCCTCCTCAAGTTGTCAACCCGCTGAATTCCCAAGCCCCCGTGCGTCCTCTCCTCGCCTCCAGCCCCTCCAGAAATAGCCCTCCCAGTGCTGACGGGCCCTCTCCCTACAGCCACTCTGCTCGTTCTCGGCCAAAACGCAGCATTGGCGGCAAATCGTCTGTTCCTGGCAGATCTTCCCAGCGCCTGCGGAAAGCCAGAAAGGTTGAGAAGAGCGTCCTTCCGCAGCACATCCCATCGAACACGGAGAGCGACAAGGAGAGTCGTGGCAATTCTCTCCTGGACCTGGCTGCTTCCATTCTTACTACTGTTAACTCCATGATTACAATCCTGAAGCAGAACTAGAAGCGCTCCAATGCGGAAGGACAAGAGGATCGTGATTAGCTGTCCATGGTTTTTGTCTTTTTGTTTTCGGCCTCTATTTGGGTTTCTCCTGTTTCTTTTTTTGTTGTTGGGTTTCCAGGCCCAAAAGCCCTTTTTTTGTTGTTTCCAAGTCTTTAGCATTAGGATGGCTTTACTTACAATTAGACTTATTGTTATAGCCAAGAGGTATGATGCATCATTAGAAATTTGGCTAATTTTGTACATAAGGTTTTGGGATCCTCTATAAAAACCCACTGTTAATATATTAAAATAATTACCAAAAAAAAATTGTTTGATCAAGAGAATCAACAAAAAATCCAAAATATAGAGCTACATCTTCCTCGAAACCTCAATTCTCCTGCAAGGTCTGGACCGTCCCTTCCTTCTGAGCTATAAAAACCCAATGTTAATATATTAAAATAATTACCAAAAAAAAAAAAATTGATCAAGAGAATCAACAAAAAATCCAAAATATAGAGCTACATCTTCCTCGAAACCTCAATTCTCCTGCAAGGTCTGGACCGTCCCTTCCTCCTGAGACCTTTGGTCAGACTAGAATCTCAAATATTATAACGTCTTCCAGCCCCGTAGTTGAGAAATTAGTTCCTTCAAAATGTAGCCCCAAACACACTCGTAGTTCTATGAATTCCCCAATTGACTGTGGGAGTGACAAAAAACGAGGACATCTTCTGCAAGTGACTACTGGAAAAACAAAGTTCAGGATGACATTGCTAATGACATCCAAAAAACTTTATTTTCTCCTGTCAACTCTCAAGCCTTGGATGAACCAAAAAGTACCAAACCTCCCCAAACCACTGGTAAGGGAGGCAGGAAATCCTCCAAGGTTTCCAATTGAAGATCCTCTCATGGAACGTGAGAAGTCTAAATGGGCTAGCCAATCAGAGGGTTGTTAGCTCATTGAGAAGAGAATTAAGACCTATTTTCATCATGCAAGAAACCAAACTTGATCAACATAATTCTAATTTTGCTGCTAAAAAATTCACCATTGGTAAAGGAGGCAGGAAATCCTCCAAAGTTTCCAAATGAAGATCCTCTCATGGAATGTGAGAAAGTTTCCAAATGAAGATCCTCTCATGGAATGTGAGAGTTTTGAATGGCTTGTTAGCTCATTGAGAAAATAATTAAGACCTACTATTTTCATCATGCAAGAAACCAAACTTGATCAACATAATTCTACTTTTGCTACTAAAAAAATCTGGATTAGAGGAGAATGTGTTTTCAGTCAAGCAAAAGGTTCATCAGGAGGTCTCATTAGTTTATGGGATCCAAGAAAGATAGAAGGAAAATTGATTCAATCTAGTGAAAGAATCCTAAGTGTCATGTTCCAAGATAGAGACACCAATTTCTCATGGATTTTGTCCAGCATTTATGCACCAAACTCTTTATTTGAAGGAGCCCATTTTTGGGATGTCCTTAGCAGTGTCAAAAAATCTTTCAACAATGTCCCCTGGATGGTTGTTGGAGATTTCAATTCTCCTCTTTATCCTTCGGACAAATTTGGTGGAAGGGAAAAGCATATTCAATGCCAACAACCTCATTGACATCATCCTGAGAAAAGCATGGAAGATTTCTTTGAATTTGTCAATGCCAACAACCTCATGGACGTCAAGCTTAAAAATGCAAAATACACTTCAACAAAAGATCAAGAAATCAACTTATCCAAGTGAAATTGGACATAATATTCTTATCTCAAGAGGCGGATCAAATTTTCAGGGATGCCAACCTCCAATCTCTTCCTAAGGTTGGATCTGACCATAGTCCCCTCCTCTTGGATATTGTTAAAGACAGCCCTTATAGAAGGCCTTTCACTTATCCTATAAGGTAATGCTCAAGATGAAATAACACTATCTTAAACGTGAATGCATTCATTTCGAATGAAAAATGTAAACTAATGCTCATAAAGAGACTACAATAGTTGTCCACCACCTACACGCCTAAATAACGATTTGACCAAGTGCCGAAAGCATCGAGGAGAAATAGTAATGCGTCCAACATTCTACGAAGGGATAAAACTATTAATATTCAATACACGCAAATGCAAAGAAAGAAGCACGTAGTTGTAAAGATTAACGCTCATAAAGAGACTACAATGGTTTGCCACCTACACGCCTAAGTACCGATTTCACCAAATGTCAAAAGCATCAAGGAGGAATAGTAATGTGCCCAACATTCCACAAAGGGATAAAACTATTAATAGGCAACATTAAAAGGTGCGCTAAACATATTCAATACACGAGGAAGAAGCACTTCAAAACATATTCAATACACGAGGAAGAAGCACTAAATTGCAACACTGATTGTTACGCAGCGAGGTCAAAGTCTATTCAAGGAGGTTGAAAACTTAGACGAAATATCCATTAAAGGAGGAGAGCATTGAATGCTCAACATTGACCAACGAATACAAAGCTTGGAAAATACGTTTGAGGAGCGATGATCAAGGAATTTCGTAATATCAAACTAAGTACTTGCTTTTTATTAAGGGTAGGAGTTATAAGACGAACCATACAAGGATTGAATTTACAATTGCATTGGTGTAACTCGTGATCAAGGAATTTCGTAATATCAAACTAAGTACTTGCTTTTTATTAAGGGTAGGAGTTATAAGACGAACCATACAAGGATTTAATTTACAATTGCATTGGTGTAACTCGTGCACAGCATTATAATAGTAATATCACACCGGTTATTTGCTTTTTATTAAGGTTATGAGTTATTAGGTGAACCATATGAAGATTGAATTTACTATTGCACGATTATTTGCTTTTTATTAATGTTATGAGTTATTAGATGAACCATATAAAGATTGAATTTACTATTGCACGATTCTTTGTTTTTTATTAAGGTTATGAGTTATTAGGTGAACCATTTAAAGATTGATTTGATTTACTATTGCATTGGAGTAACACAATTTAAACAATGATTACTTGCTTTTTATTAAGGCTAAAGAGAGTTATAAGGTGAACCATCTAAGGATTGGATTTACTATTGCATTAAAGTAACACAAATTAACCAAGCACTAGTAAGATATAATGCAAGTAATATTTCAAGAAATAATATTTGAAGTGCACATACATATTACAATATTTGCAATAATCAAGTAGGAGATATTAGGCTGTCAATCTTGATAAATTAAAATCAATTTGCAAATACTATTATCATTATTTTATAATATTCCAAAGCAGGGTGTTGTAAAGCATACTGCGTCAAACTATAGATACTTGAAATTCAGAAAATTAAATTGTTGAATAGAGAAGCAAATCTATTGCTTACATATAAAGTTGGTATATACTTCATTAGGAGGGAGAAAGTAAAATTAAAAGTTGATTATTCTCAAAAATATTACAAAATCAATCCAAAAGTGAACTAATTATTGCTAAGCTTCTTATCAAAGCCTATAACATATTTTAATTTACTTGGGAGATAAAAAAAGCCTACAAAACCTAAATCTAAGAAAGATTTTATCAAATTAGTTCACACTTTAAAAACGAGGGAGTCATAAGGTAGACTACTACAAAAGTTCTATTAAAAGTATTTTCAAAATACTAAAATAGCTCCATACTACAATAGAAATAAAAACATATTATCACAAAAGAATGAAAGATCAAGATACAATACATGATGTCACAAATGCAAAATTAGTTTTAGCATAAACAATTCTACAAAGCAAAATAACATTCGGACGACAAGAAATCTACAATGGTTTGATTGCCTTGAAATTACTAATGGTTATAGGTTGGGAATTGGAGATAGCAAAATTTATCCTATCCATAGATATGGGTGTGTAACACCTAATAAATCATTTCAGATAGCAAGATTTATCCTATACATGGATATGGATGTGTAACACCTATTAAATCATTTCTAAATTTTATGCTACAAAAAGTGATGTATGTTCATGGATTAACATTCAATCTTATTTCAATAAGAAAATTAGTGGAGAGCAATAGGATGGTTGATTTCAGATATATAAATGGAATCAATGTATATCTCATCATGAACCAAAATGAGATAAAAACTACAAGATCAGTCCATGGAAATACATATACTCTAGACTCAATTAAGAACTCACAAGACATTGTTACATATACTCTAGACTCAATTAAGAACTCACAAGGCATTGTTGCATTTCAAAACAAAACTTATATATCCATGGAAATACATATACTCTAAACTCAATTAAGAACACACAAGGCATTGTTGCATTTCAAAACAATACTAATATATTGCTTGAGGAAAAGGTTGTAAAAACAAAAAAAAACAAAAAAACACTGTATATCATATAAGCAAACAAGGAAATAGAAGATTTGATGAGATTTGATAAGAGGACCATGCTCTACTTAATCATATACAAACTGCAGAAGGAAGATCAAGCTGAAAACTATTCAAAAGGAAGATCCATATACCCAAATAATGTAATACAAGAGGAGGGTGATGAAGTACACACCCAAATAATGTAATACAAGAGGGTGTTGAAGTATGTACATTAAGGTGTTGTCATTGTACCTTGGTTAAATTATTAGATTAGAGGTTTATCTTAGGTAAAGTAGTTACTTGTGGTAAAGAGTCCACTTGTCCAAGAGTCTATAAAGATAGTTAAGAGTAACTTATCTTCTTATATATAGGCCCCATAGAAGAGAGCATATAGAAAAACATAGTAGAAATTACTATGGAGTGGTGAGTAGATACAACGTAGTTTCAATTAGAATTTTAGAGAGATTATTTCCTCCGTTACAATGCTATGTTCGTAACTTCACATTAATAACATATTTCAGCATTCTTACAAAATTCCATTATCTTACATCTTGTGATTGCTTTCTCACATATCATACATTATGAAAAGCTAACCGTTTCTGTGTATCCTTCCATTAAAAATCCAAAAAAAAAAAATAAATGGGAGCAATAATTTCATGGATTTGTCAATGTAACTTCCAAGTCTTGCAAAGTCAAAGAGCAACCATTTAGCTTACTGAATAAGTCCATACAAGAGGAAGGTAACATATTCTTAAAAGAACGGTAACAAAACAATGTAAAAAGTGGAAAAAATAACTGCATCACTCCTGCAAGAATTAGGAGGATCAACTATCAGCAAAAATAAGACCTATGTAAGAACACCTAAAAGAGTTTCAAACTGACTGTATAAAATGCTATTAAGATGAGGGCAAATGCTCTTTATCAACAGGGGGATTGTTTTCTTTGTATTTAAGGAAATTATAAATTCAAGAGGGTGCAGGTAAAAATGGTCTCTTTTTGGAGGATTGAACTCAACAGATAACATACTCAACAAGAAGACACCATAAAAAGTTTTAAAATGATCTAAATGATGTCTTTCTTGTACAGCACTTACCGAATACAAAAATCCTAGACAAGACCACCCAAAACTACAAGTTAACTAGCTTCTTAAGGTATTTGCATTGTATAACTCAATGGCAATCCATAAAGAAATTTCTAGGCTTTGCTGTAAGTGGAAAGTCAAAATAACCTGTATAATTCTCAAATTTAACCAAACAAAAAGAGCTTTCCTGAAAAATTAAGTCTTCCACCTTCTAGTCAGTTTAACTAAGATGTAGATATTAACATTCATTTACTGAAATATAGTACGAGGCATATGTGAATCATATCTAAACTCACAAGGTACATGAGAAGGTCCCCAGTGCTCTGCTTATTGAAAAGATACACAAGAGATAATTGCAGTGGAAGTTAATTTAATATCATCATCATAAAAACATTTAATCTTACAGGCATAATCAAATGCTAAACAAAAATGGCTCCAACTTTTGGAAAGAGGTGAGGAGGTTAATGCTATGTCAGAAGACGTTAGCTACAATTTTAAGAAATGGAAGAAGGCAATTTGGCAATTAACATTCATCTACTGAAATAGAGTAGGAGGCATATGTGAATCATTTCTATACTCACAAGGTACATGAGAAGTTCTTCAGTGCTCTGCTTATTGAAAAAATAAATAAGAGATCATTGCCGTGGAAGTTAATTTATTATCATCATCATAAAAACATTCAATATTACAGGCATAATCAAATGGTAAACAAAAATGACTTCGACTTTTGGAAAGGGGTGGGGAGATTAATGCTATGCCAAAAGACGTTTGCAACAATTTTAAGAAAAGGGAGAAAGCAAATTGGCAACTAGACTAGACATCTTAGTTACTATAACAACAGAATAAGGCAGACAGAAAATTCTAAGAGATTAAGTCCAATCACAAAACCCAAGAAAAAAGACACAATGCTGCAGAAAAAATTATTCAACGAAGTTTAACAGAAGGATAATTAAGTAAACCTTTGGGGAATTAAATTAACTGCAAAATTTCCCCAACTTTAAAGGCTAATTATTAAATATTGTTGATTGAACCATGATTTTATAAACATATGAAATATTATACATAAACACAAGGCTGTTAAAATCAAATTACATTCTCTTTAGCTAGCGGTTCAGAAACACCCATGTTTTCTACCTATTGTCAAGTTTCTATCCCATAGCAGCATACAATTACAAGATAGTTTCTGGCCCGGCAAACTCCAGTTCTCTTTCTACTTTTCGTCAGGCTCATATACATTAAGTTCCAAATTAAATTACCTTTTCTGTGATATAAAAAGAATTGATCAAATAATAGCCAATATGAACGCCTCACAGAGTTAAAAAAAATAAACAAAAAATAAGAAGTTAACAACATTATCTTAAAGTTCTCATCCGAAAAACATTCTACGCACAGTTTCGAGGCTTCTGTCAACATATGTTTATGACTTAGGATTAGCACTTGCACAAACCAAACAAGTATTACACTAACTTGAACAATCAACCAAACAGACAATTCTCACTTGCACAAACCAAACAAGTATTACACTAACTTGAACAATCAACCAAACAGACAATTCTCATATGCTTATGTCTCAACAAAACAAGTATTACACTAACTTGAACAATCAACCAAACAGACAATTCTCATATGCTTATGTCTCAGACATCAAAATTATTTTCAACATTACCCCAATCTTGCTGACTCTCTACAGACCAGAGTAGCAGAAAACGTGCACAACATAATCAGGCATTTTTTTCCTAAAGGCAGAATTAAACATACGCCAATGTAAAGACAATCTTACTAAACAAACTGACAAATTCAGCGCATAAGACACCAAATACAAATTTCATCATTCTGCAATGTCATAAAACCAAAAAGGATAACATGATTCACCACTACAACCGCCCAACAAGTAGCATATTGTTAAAATATGAATTTGCTTCAAATATAAAAATCAAGTCTGAAAAGGTAGACTCAAAGGAACACCCATTTCAAGTAAACAAAACTCCCTAATTGTTCTTAAGATCCATGTCACTACAGACCTCTTCATAATTCACATCCTTGCTGTTACAAGAACAAGCAATCCTAAGCGTTTGTCTCGAATGAAAATTATTGGCTGATTTCTGTTTTCTTCTTGTGCCAGAGCCTATCCAAGGCACTGTCCGCCTCTCCCTGGAAAATAGGCAACAAAAAAAACGCATTTGCAAAAACATGTTAATAAGAGATATATGACACGCTTCCAACATAAAAGTCGGAAAACAATCAACGCAAATTTAAAAAAAAAACAAATATTTATATAAAACAATCTAATAGAACCAAGGAAATCCAGAATACTAGCTAAAACCCTAACTACTAGATGCAAAAATTAGAGAAAAAAAAACTTCAACACGCCACCCTACAATAATTTACTAGAAATAAAATAAAATAAATATTAGACAATAAAACCCTGCATCATTGGAATTTGCCTCGGCTTAAAAAATAAAACCCTACAAAGGTGCCCTAAACCAACACATCATGAGCTTAATTAATATATACTGCAGCATTTTCTTTAGATCTTTTGGCATACTTTTTAACCTATTTAAACCACACGGATCCAAAAAAAAATGGCAAAGCCATGGATATACACCTGTTAATTAAGCATCATTTCATTCTTGTATTAAATAGATCTTCGAAGGCAATGCATACCTGTGCGCGAACAAATCCACAGAGAGCAAAGGTTGTGAACTGCCCGGTGTAAATGCCGTTTTCGTCCACATGACCGATGTTGATTTGCACGGAAGCATGATCCTTCGATGTTATCAACCGGTTGGTTGCAGAGCTGCACCAATATATTTGTTAATTACACATCCTATGTTTCAATTTACCTGCCTCTCTCCAAAATAAATAGAAAGATTTGCACCAGAAAAACACAATTAAAAGATTACCATTTTCTGGGGATGTAGAGATCAACGTTCTGCCCTTCTTCGTTCTGCATGTTGTCTGCTGAATGTAATAGAGACTGATCCCTTAAGCTTTGCTTGCTCCCTGCTTGCCTGCCTCCTCGCAAATAATATGCACTCAAATGAGGGTTTTCATGAAGAATAGGGTTTCAATATAAGATGGTTCTGGAGGGGTTAGGGTTTTCGTGAAGTTTGAACACCAGGTTAGGGTTCCAAGGGAACGGGTTGGAGACTCGTTTATTATTAATAATTTTAATTTAATAAAATTATAAAATAAATTTAAATTAGTGGGTGTTTCCTGTCAAATCAGCTTTTGGGAAGTTTATCGACTATTTGAAATTTAGTTCTTCAGGTTTGTGTTTGTTAATTATTTTTAAATAAGCACTTAGATGATCATTATTTTATTTTTATTTATAAAATTTATTTAAATATTAAAAATTATTTTATTTTTATTAAATAAATGATTTGATAGATTATTCACATAGGAGCGAAAGGGGTGTAAACCTTAGACGATGGAACAAAGCGATAAATTTGGTTACAGCTTTCACAAAAGGGATGCAAATCCTAGGTGCAATCAAACGTTGAAGGAAGAGAGTTGCTTATAGATCGTCTCTTCAGTCTGTGAGAAAGCCTCTTCGGTTAGAAGAAATATCTTTCAGGGATCTTTGGGTTCACGGGTGGATGAAACCTCTAACCTCTATCAGGATTTCAAAGGAAGAATTTGGGCTGGATTTGATTGATCATGACACCCAAACAATTATTTGCAAATTCAAGGGCAAAAGACCAGGCCTAGAGGAGCTCAAATGATACTTTAAAGGTTGGTGGATCAGTACAAAATTCTAAGTAACTCGCTTACCCAAAAAAAATTGTTTTGTTTCCTTTTATAATTTAGCGAGTAGAGATAGGATAATGGATTATAGATATAATTGGTTTTTTGGACAAAGGGGTGCCTAGATAAGACCTTGGACTCCTAGTTTCAACCCCTTTACAGAAGAAGTTGATGGCTTCCCAGTCTGGGTGAATCTTTATGCTCTCCCTGTGGAGTTTTGGGGAGAGAAGATATTCACCAAAATCGATAATATCATTGGTGCATTCTAGTATATGGATGCCCAAACAAAGGAAAATTTATCTAGTAAAATTAATATGAGTAAAGCAAGATTGGTTGTTTGGATGGATGTTTTAGTTCTTGGGCCTCAATCCATTACTATCTCCCTAAGATATTATGGTTGTCAGTAATATGGCCACCTGAAGAAGAGATGCCCGGTCATCTAATCATGCTCTGATTCCTCCTTGGTGGAGGAGAAGGCCCTGCATGCGAATGATTTGAAACCTTCAAAATGTCCTAGTTCAAAAGAAAGAAGCTTATCCTCCATATGCACCAGTTGTCCAACAAGAATCATGCGAGCAACATAAGACTCAACCCCAAAAGGAGAATTTGAATAAGATCATTGATAAAAGCCAAATAGTTACTAAAGGCCATCCTGACGGTCCCGTAGAAAATATTAGCACGTCATATGGTATTCTTGAAGCTAATTATGAAACAATCAATGATGATCAGTTTTTTAAAAATGAAGATCCTACAAAATATGTTACAACTAGATATTACCTTAGGAGCTTGAAGTGCAAAAATGCTTTCTCAGATCTTGCCACTTTAAAGGAGGAAGAACCTTTTATACAAAAGAAAAATAATCGAATTGATTTCCTCTTTGATGGACGATTATTATGTTTGTTTTCCTTATATTTATTGGAGTTATATGTCATGTAAGGGTTGTTCTTATTGTTAGTTCCTTAAAAAAAATGATTATGAAAACTTAGCAGTTTGAGGAAGATGAAGAATATCTTTGATAGAAAGGCAAATATGGGTATGCTTTAATTAACTTGTTATAAATGTAATGAGAACAATGTAATGTTTTGTTTTTGTAATATAAGTGGTCCCAATAAGCCACACATAACTTATTAAAAATTAAAAATGATTTCATAGGTTATCTGTCATTGTAAGTTGCATAGTCACTAAGCAGGCTCCGTAAGCTTTATTTAGCTAAATAATCAACCAATGAAAAACTACAAAACATTGTAGGTTGCATAGTCATTAAGCAGATTTCATAAGCTTTATTTAGCTAAATAATCAGTCAATGAAAAACTATAAAACATTGTAGGTTGCATAGTCATTAAGCAGGCTTCATAAGCTTTATTTAGCTAAATAATTAATCAATGAAAAACTACAAAACATTGTACCTTTAAGGATATAGTAGTGATAAGTTTATGGATTTTTATTCCAAAAATTTAAGTGCAAACCCAGTACAAGAGGCCTGAGATATCTCATAAAAACCTATATTTTATTCTAACATTTTGTTTGGAGGGATATCGTAGTGATAAGTTTTTGGGTTTTCATTTCGAAGATCTAAATTTAAACCTTGGCACGAGGGGCCCAAGACCCCTCATAATAACATGCGCTTATCCATTTTGTTTTAGGAGGAATATCATAGTGATAAGTTTTTATCCAAAAGACCCAAGTTCAATCCTCGCTACAAGGGGACTAGGATCAAGACCCAAGATCCCTTATAAAAAACTTGTGCTTTACCCAACATTTTAGTACCCACAAAAGATACAAGATCCCTCATAAAACCTACGCTTTATTCTAACATTTTAGCACTCGTGAGGGATACCGTAGTGGTACATTCTTGAGTTTTCATGGAGATCAAGTTCAAACCTTGGTACGAGGAACCCATAATTTTTAGCTTTTGATGAATGAGCCATAAGAGACGACAATCACATGCAGGATAACATGCAAGAAAGTAAATTTGCTAGATGACTGAAGTATGTCGAAATATAAAACATATAAAAGATTATAATATAGCTATGGAGGAAGTGAGCACTCCATTAACAAAGCTACATATCTACATCATATCCATCACCAGTAAATGGTGTGGAACACATAACAACATAATCCACTAACCTACGCTATCTAACGATGTCCCCCAACTATCCTACCTATCTATTTAAGAGGCCATCCTTATATATGCCAAATAGGATGTTTGCCCAACACTCTATCTAGTTGTGCATAGGACACCTTGCACATGTACAACTTGCATATTGGCAATTGTCCATTTATTACATTGCATGAAGTCACTAGATAACTTGCACAGGAAGTAATCTAGGTATGTATCTTGGAGGATACATTTACATAACCCAAATGATGGAATTGACATTATTTCCAACACCCCCTTGTACTACATTATTTGGGTATTGAAGGCTTTAGTCTTCAATATGGATTTTCTTCATCTTCTTCTTCTTGATCTTCATAGTCTTCTACATTCTTTGTAACCTTTCAAACAAATAGTTAGTGTTTCGGTAGTATGTTCCATTTGTTGATAGAGCTTTCATTTCAAAATCCTCTATGGGTTCTTCCAGTTCTTCAAATTATTTTATCCTCTGAACCAGGTGATCTTTTTGACTTTTCTTCTGATATTCAAGTTGAGAATAATTGCCAGGTCATTGAAATTGTTGTTGATGAGGGTTCCTTTGGTATTGTCGTGGCTCAAACTGATTCCCATGATTTGTTTGATTTATTTGGTTCTGATTTATGGGATTATATATGCAATGGCTGGTACTGTGTCCTTTCTTTTTGTAGATCTAATAATACCATGTTTTTCGTCCTTGTGCTGTAGAAGCAATATTTCCCTATGGGTTGTCTTTTGAGGTCAATGCAGTGTTAGTCATTTCATCTTTCAAAGTATTTTATGCTTCATATTCTTGAAGTATATTGACTAAATCATTAAAAGATGTATCTTTACTTAGGACCTACAAAGATGTTACCAAATGCTTGTAGCTGTCTAGAAGTGCTCTCATGGTTACTTGAGTAAGAAGTTCATATTTAGTTGTTTCACCTAAGGTTAACAATTTTTATTTAATATCTACTACCTTCCTTAGGAACAGTTCTATACTCTCTCCACTATTCATTTTCAATGAGTGAAGTTGAGTTTGTAAATGAAGAATAGTTGCCTTATTATTTCCTTCAAATATTTTTTCTAGGCTTATCCACGCATCTGAAGATGTTTTGGCTGAACTAATATATGGTTGAATCTCATTAGTGATAGCAAAAGTTATTATCATTAAGGCCTTTGAATTATTTTTTTCAAACTTTAGAATTTATGCTTCTCTTGTGGTAGGTTTTTGAGTTTTACCTTTGACAACATCCCAATTTTTTTCATATACTAAAATTGATTTCACTTTATTTTTTCAAAAAAAATAATTAGGACCCTTGAGAAGTTGAGATTCAGCTGGGAAGAATTTGTTAGATGCCATTTCAAAACTTCCTAATATCAAGCCTTATGACTCCCTAGTGATAAGAAAATGAAGTAGTGCTTTTTGTAAAAATATAGTTCAATTTTTGTTGATTTTGTACAAGTTTTGCAAGAATCAAAAATCAACTTTTCAACACGTTATTACTCCTAATTGAACTAAGCACTATTTTAGTTTTGAAGAGGTTTTTATGTTGGAATTCTTTTGTCCCCTTTTTAGAAATTTGAGACAAGTAAAAAAAAAATTATCCAACCTTAATAAAATCCCTCAATAACCTCTTTTATATCCCTTGGATTATTTCTAATTTCCAAATAAAATAAATTTGATGAAGTAATCCTTATGACTCATGAGTTTGTAAAATTAGAGAAATGATAATAATATTTGCAATATAGTTTAATCCAAGTTGAATTCCTTATTCCTCCTAAGTAAGATTACAAATATTAAAATAATAAGATAAGTCACCCCTTTAGCTTTCAAAACCTAAGTTTTAACCTTAGTTTATAATCCTTACATCTCCAACTTATGAAAGCAATAATAAATGGGATTTAGACCTTACATTCTGGACGTAATATCTCCTCAATATTTGGCGCTTTCTACAGCTGAGTATAACAATGTATAAGAGGTATCTTGAGCGCTCGATTTAATGTAGATTCGATGAAATGGCTAGACGTGAATGTTGTATGTATGGCGCTGAATCTTGACCTTCTGAAATGGGGAGCTTTTAATACCCCTTCTCCTTATCTTCCACACTGTACTTCAAATATTTTTGTTGCTTCTCCCATGCCTTGACTATGCTACGTTCCTCCTTCGAACATCTTTGACTGTGCTTCACTCTTGCATGTTGATCTTGGACTTAAGATATCTTTTAAGCATTATTGATCATAGGCATTGTGATAAGTGTCATGTCCATTACAAGTGAGCGCTCCTTTATTCATGTAACGCTCCACAACCTCTGTTCAATGTTTCTTGGAGAAATTTGATAATGTATGGGCGTTTTGTGTGAAGCTGGTGGAGAATACCAAGTGGCACGTCTTTACTTGTAACTCCTTCATAGAAGTCTCTAGAAAATTGAGAGGAATGATGACCAGAATGTTAAGTGTCATTTCTGCATGGAGATCATTCTTGTAATACCTTCGAAGATGGATATTATAACTCCATAACCCCTTTGCTTTTCAACATTGCTTGGGTAGCAAGCAAGCTTTCTTCTCTGTAGGTGGATGGACGATGCACTATGAAGCTTGGACGGTAGTTCGACGCTTCTTTTGGTGAGTGCTCTTCTCCAAGATAGAGACCACGAATGTAACATCTTTCCCTATTTCTTTTATGCCTCCAAACATATTGATTTTCCTATTGATATTTTGACATATTTTTTGAGATTGATATGCACTTGCTTGTCTATGTAAATGTGGCTCATGGATGATCTGAAATGAGCTTTGATTTTGCAGGTGCGTACGTCCAATATGAGCCCTTGAATGGCTCTTTCTAGCTTGGGAGGAAGAGTGTTGATGTTCGACCTTTGTTGGTTGTTCTTTCCCTGTAGAAAAACGTGCCCTAATGTGGCACTTCCAAATCTGCTCTTATGCTGTCAAAATCCATATTAGAGTAGTGCAAGATAATGTATTATATTTTGTACAACTTTAATATACCTTCTTTTGCACTCTATTTCCAGATCTTAAATTATGGTTGTGGCATATTTATTGCAAGACAAGGGTTTGAGGTTGTCTTTAAAAATAGACACACCTTTCATTTTTTACTTGGAAACTTTTGATAACAAGTCCAAGCTTCAATAATAGTAGATAGAAGCTTTTTTAACTGATGCAAATTTTTTGCATTTTTTTCTTACATTCAACTTGTAATGCTTTTGATTTTGAGACTCACCAAGTCTCACTTTCATAAGCTTCTATTTCTGTTTTTTGTTAGTTAAATTCTTCTCCAATATTCTAGAGGATTCTAACCCTTTTGGTGGCTTCTATTGGCCACTTCAAGTTGCAGATTTTTGTGCTTCAATAGTGTCTTTAAACACTTGATACAAATCAAACTTTGTTCCTTTTAGGAAACACAAAACTAATTTTATTTTTGAGTGGTATAATAGTACAAGTCATTTAATTTTAATGCACCAATATTATATCTTATCACTCCAATCAAATCTCAAAGTCATGCGCTAATAATCTACTGCAACTGATCAAAAATAACTTAAAATCAATCTTAAAGAGTTATTCTGTAATTTCACTATAATCAATGTTGTAGGACTTAGTCTTTTTTTTCAAAAATAGATAATAGGTAGTTGATATAAACTAATCTGAAATTTAATCAACTCCTAATAAATGTGCAATTGAATCCTTAAAAAGAATCTATTTTCCTTTGCACTTTAGAAGACTATAATCTAATTTCCTTTTGGCAACTTTAATCCAAATTCAGGTGCTCTAATAAATATGATAAATAGTTTGATTTAATGAATATTTTTGCACCATAAGTTGCAAGCCTTTTTTTGTAGCTCTTCTCCCAATCTTAGAGGCTGCTTCAATTAGGATGTCCTGCACAATTGCTTCTTCACCAAATGATGGTCTCGAAATTTCTTTTACGAGCCTAGGATTTGGTGGCTTGTTCTCCTCCTTCTGCTATAGATTTGGATAAGTCTATGTCTCTAGGGAGATGCCTTCTTACTGTGAGAGGTAATATTCAAATATCCAAGATTTGGTGAGCTTCTTTTGTCTTCAAGTTTTTTTTTCAAATTCTTACTTCAAGCAAGATCTTCTTCTAGGGTTTGGCACTCCTTGCCAAATTCTTCTTCTCAAATTTGACACTCCTTACCAAATTCTTCTTCTCGGATTTTGCACTCCTTGCAAAATTCTCCTCTTGGGCTTGTTGTCGGATGGCGATAATTGTCCCAAGTCCTTCACTATCAGGGACTTCACCTAGATAGTAGATTTCTCCAATGAGTTATCAAAGAACTCACTTGATCTTTGGATGTTAGGACCTTTCCACTTGGTTCAAGGAAAATCAGTGAAGACTAGGACTTAGCTAGAATTTATTAAGGGCCAACTCATAAGAAATTTGGACATTTGAGGACATTCAAAGTCACCCTAATAATATTTTAGATTCTCTAGAAAAAAAGGAGAATCACTATTGAATATTGAGAGAGCCAACTTAGGAGAAAGTTGGACGTGCGAGGACATTCATAGTCACCCTGATATTGATTTTTGAATTCTCTAGAAAAGATAAGAATCATATTGTTCTTAGGTTCTATCTAAGACAATGGATATAGATTTCAAATATTGAGAAGCATCATAGCTTCCATAGATAGAGAAGCATCTAAGATTCCATATATAGAGAAGCGTCTAAGCTTCTAGGATATAGAGAAGCATCAAAGCTTCCAAAGAAGAGAAGCAATATAAGCTTTTATAGATTAGAGAAGAAGAAAAATACAGAGAAGAAGGAAGCATTATAAGCTTCCTAAAATAAGTAAATACTGGAGAATCAAGCTAACTGAAAATCTTCATATCATTTCAATCTTGGTTGTGATTAATTTTTTGAAGCAATATTCTTCAAGGAGCCATTTCAACGTTAAAGCCAATAGTGAAGATAGGATATACAAAGTGCCATCAAGAGTGCTATCATATACAGGTAAGCATACAAAGGCCATCATACATAGGATACTATACATAAGCCATCATACCAAGGCAACCATACAAAGGCTACATAAGAGGTTATGTAAGAAGGAAGAAAGTAATTAGCTCAACTATTTAAGATCTCAACTAACTAAAATCTATAATCACAAGTATCTAAGAGCGTAGCTACCTGAAATCTATGACTGAAGCTATCTAAGAGTGCAACTACCTGAGAGTTATAAGAGCCATTGTACAATAACTATTTGAAATATTGTAATCTAAAATTTTCAAGCACTAACAAGACGCTAGCATTCAAAGGAGATAATAAAGTCATAAGTACTAATAGGGTACTATCATTCAAAGGAGATAAGAAAGTTACGAGCACTAAAAAATCCCTAGGAGTCAAAGGAAATCAATAAGCAATTGATGCTAACAGAAGCACTAGCATTTGTAGGAAATTGAAGAGATTCAAGTGCCATTCTAAGTGTCATTTGTAGAGAGAACCAAACATGTATTTAAGCACTATTCTAAGAATCATTTGTAGATAGAATCAAATAGGGATTCGAACACTATTCTAAGTGTCATTCGAGCGATATTTAGAGCACCACATGTTGTGAAATTTAGACATAGATTCGAGCATAACATTGTCTAAAACACCATCACCTGAGATGAGTGCCATTTAGAGCACTAACACCTAAGAAAAGCACCATATAGAGCATCATTTAAACATGTAAGCATTGCCACCAGAGATAAGCATCATCTAGAGCATCATTCAGACGTGCAAGTACTACCAATAGGAAGGCATTTGAGAGTAGTAAGAATATATAAAACGATTATTCACAATCAAGTGAATGAAAAACACAACAAAAGGAATTCCAAGAATTTGAAAATATGAGTGTTGGAGGAATAAGGCGTTAATTTGACACGCTGACCAACACCTGGCTTATCACAATGTTAAAGGAGCTAAATCATTTGGCCATCATAGGTAACATATAAACATTATGATTCCACATTTGTTTCTAGATTTGGTGCATCATCTACTTTTTGGAGGGAAAAACAAATTCAATTTGCTTTGGAAAATATTAGGTGGAGTTATAAGGTTTTTCACTTTAAATTTATTAAAATTTATTTATGCACCTTGGTTATTTTTCAAAAGTTAATTTTTGAAAATTTGAATTTATTTTTAAGTAATGGAGTAGTTTTTAAAAGGTTTGAAAATACAATAGTTCTTTTAAGCTTTGAAAGTTAGAAGATTCAAGATTTGAGTGTTTTAGATTTTGAAGGTTTGAAGATTTGGTTTTTAAGATCTGATGAGTTAAAAGGATTTAAGATTTGAGTTTTTTTAGTTTTTGAAGATTTTTAAAATTTGAAGAAATTTAGTTTGAAGTTATTTGAAATTTTTTAAGTTTTTGAAGATTTGAAAAAAAATTAAAAATATTTTGAAAAATTAGAAATTAGAAATTTTACAAATTTAGTAGGGAGTTAAAAGGATTACTACATCAATGGTTTAGAAAATTAAATTTAAAAATTTGCAAAACTTAGCTTTTTGAAATTTCGATTCTAGAGATACAAGGACTTCAACTTCAAAAGAATCAAGATGGATAAATATCAAAGAGAAACATAGCAGCATAGAAGAAATGATCAAAGTACAAAACCATACTATACGAGAGGAAGATTTCAAAATCAAAATTTGTATAAAAAACAATCTTTTGAGTTCAAAGGGTAATCATAAAAGAGTTTTTCAAAATTCTTATCAAAGATATGAAATAACATCACTTGAATCTCATCAAAAAATACAAAGAGAAAATGATGTTTGGTATATAGATTCAGGTGCTAGTCATCATATGACTAGAAACTTATATTGATTTTAATCCTTAGAAGTCAAAGATAATATTTCACTAAAAATTGCAGATGATAAGATGTATCAAGTTCAAGGAACTGGAAGAGTAATACCTAGCATGTCATTTTAAGATTTTGTGCTAGAAATTTTTTTATATGTTCTTGGATTATCAATTAATATTATCTCAGTTGCTCAATTAGTTGAAAAAGGAAGAACAATGGAATTCAAATATACAAATGAATATAGAAAATGCATTATCAAGAATCAAAGAAAAATTGAAGCTATATGGTCAATAAATAATGGACTATTTGCCTTAGATAAAATGGGATTCTCTCAAGAAATCATTAAACATTTATTACCTCATAATCAAATTAATGATAAGTTGCTTGATTTTTCAAAAAGACATGAAATAGGAAATTGGATTAAGCATAGTCCAAGATTATCTTACAAAGATTACAAACATGAGTAATGGATGAACCCAAGGTTCAAGATGATGAAGAATATTCCAGAGAAGAATAGGTCCATGAACAATGCAAGATTGACGATTGAAGATCAAAGATGAAGATTGAAGACTAAAGTCTTCAATAACCAAATAATGTAATACAAGGGGGGTTTTGGAGAATATTACATTATTTGGTACATTCTAATGTACCCCTATAGTACCTTTATGGTACAAATATAAATATGTAATAGATTAGGGTTTGTATCTATAGTTTAGATAAGTGATTTATATTTCCCTTTTAAGTTTCTATGTGCAAGATATGCACAAGTGTCATGTAAGAGTGCAATGTGTAGGATATGCACAAGTGTCATGTAAGTAAGAGTGCAAGTAAATTGAGAGAATGTGTACAAGTATCATATATGTAAGTGTGCAAATATGTGAAGTGAGGATTGTATTTTATTAGGAGTGCATGTAGGAGAGTAAGAGTCGTGTAGAAGTTTGCAAATGTCATAGAGTTAAAGTATGCATATAAGAAGAGAGTGAAGAGTCTAGTATACAAGTGGCAAGATGATAATCCAAAGGTCAAGAATAGGAAAGGTTGCATCTCCCGAATATGTGAGAAGTGCAATAGATAAGTATTTAAGAGTCTCATTACTATGTCTATATTATGGAGACAAAGCTCCATATAATGTAAAGAAAAATGATCTATAATGATCACCATATAGCAAGCATTGATAATAAAGCTTGTATACAAATTTTGATGAGTTTTTATTGTAAGTATTCTTTACGTATGTACATGAATGATTTTGAGCATTTACATTCATATTTTTAAAAATGATTTTACACATGTTTTTATGAGGGATCATGGTCCCCTCATATTGAGTGGGGTTTGAACTTTGGACCTCTCAAAGAGAATCCAAAGCCCTTACCACCATAGTAAGCTTGCAACTTTTATATTGATATTATTTTCAATGATTTTACACATGTTTTATGAGGGGTCATAGTCCCCTTATATTGCGTGGGGTTTGAACCTTGGACCTCTCAAAGAGAAGCCAAAGCCCTTACCACTACAATAAGCTTACAAATTTCCATTTACATTCATATTTGATATTATAAATGAATGTTATTTCATTATTATATTTGTCTGGTTATATATATTCGATTGCTCATATATATAATTATACTCTTGATTATTGATATTTCGAACTATAATCTTATGGATTATTTATATTAGGACCTATAATATTTTGAGATAGGCTTAAAAGCTAGCATTTTTCATAAGATACAAGACATTCTCTTTTGCTTATTTTCTCCAAAGTTGACTGATATAAGAAAAGAGAAAATATTGAAGGTTCATAATATTATGAAAGAGAAACTTTAAAAAGAGGAAAATAAAATATTGAAAAGAGATTTACATTGAAGAAAGGAAAGTTTAGAAATGAAAAATATTTCAAGAATATAAAATAGAAAAACCATTTTGATAAACTATAGTGAATCAATTAGGGAGACAAAAGGTTTTCTACCTGGTAATTAAAATATTTTTACAAGAAATCCTAACCATGTCTTCACAAAAAATACCTCTCACAAGGTCTCATTTATTTGAAGAACTAAATTTTATTAAAAGAGGATCTCAAAAACAAAAACAAAATTATCCTAAAGAGTAACATATTCAACTGGGTCAAACCACCACATTCAATCAATAGAAAAATGACAAATCAAATTTAGAACAAAAATTTGAAATGGCACATGGCATAGAAAAGTCAAAGAATAAGTATTAGTATATTGATTTAGGAGCAAGTTGTTAGGACCATGAAGGTTCTAACTTAGTTTTCAATAAATAATAAATAAAATAACATAAAAAAGAATCGCCTTTAGGGTTGAATCGCTTTTGCACTGATAGGGGGGTCCCTCCAATGGTTTGAATATATGTTTTTAATATTTCATGGATGATTTACAATATTACTCCTTCACACATTTATATCTACCCTAACCCTAATCCTACGTTCGCTCAATATGACGGTTCACATAATAATTAATTATATTATTAATAATTTAATAATATAATTAATCATACTATTAATAATTTATAATTAATAATATAATATTAAATTATACTATTAATTATATTATTAGTAATTAAATTAATTACAATATTGTTAATAATAAGGAAATGTTAGGATATGAGATCGTAACATGCCACCCTTCCTAGGAAAACTTTGTCCTCAAATTTTGGAAATAGTGGGAAATAGCTTCGCTGACTCTTCACCCAACAAGGCTTTGATGAAGTGTTATGGAATTTGATGTGAAGATGGTTCCGGATATAGGATGCTCTAGGTTCTTTCAATCTAGCAATTTATTTTACCTACTTTCAATCCAACAATTTCTTTTATATATATATATTGGACCAAAGTTACCTAGGAGCGTCACACCACATTCCTTCCATATAATTTTGATATTTGATGTTGATAAAGTAAATATGGTGCAAAAATCATGTGCATTTGTTGTTTTTAACCACAATTATGTAGATACTTTTCGTATTATAATTGGACTCAAGTATTGACGTAAAAAATATTATTTATCTTCATATAAATAATCGAGATAGATATGGATGAATGTTTTGCAATTATATAGCTCATTTAATGATTGCAACAAAAAAAATCTCACGTTTAGAATTTGTTTGTTAGATATAAGGAACCTCTTTGTATTGCCACTCCCGGTAGTATATGAATAATGCTATCTTGTATTATTTATGGTCCATATTCTTCTTTTCTCGTTTCGATAACAATTTCTAAAGAAATACTTTTTTTTTTATACCATGGGATCTAAGAATTCCCAATCTTCTCTAATCAAAGCAAAATTTAAAGTAGAACTCACTATTTAAATATATAAGTGAGATAATAAAGAAACAGAGAATCATTTCTGAGGATGTGCTCTTAGTTGCCTCAAGTGAAGGTGATGGCTTTAAAGAGATGTTTGGCCACCCGGGAAAGGTCCTACCATTGTCAATCACTATTTTCGCCGCATACACGTAAAGGTCACCCATGTTGCGATGGCCAATTTATAGACGCACTGCTACTTCCCCTGCTTGATTTAATACGTCATAATAAAAGGCAATTATAACTGCACTACCACACAATGAACTACTCGAGTAGTTATTATTTTCAAAATTAAATAATATCATTGTTATATCGCTCTCAGGTGTAGTATGACTATGTGGCGTGCATCTTTTGACCTTTCAAACATATAAATTGATGTGTAGTTTCTGATTGCGTAGTAAATTTTGTATTTGCCTACAACTATTTAAAAGCTATCTCATGTTGCATTCGTTTGAATATTGATATAATCTCTTACTTGGCACACCAAGGAGAAAGGCAGCCAGTGTCAAAATCACACCTCCCGCAACCCCCAATATTACGGGTAAATTCTTTGAGGACTTCCAATGTGGTCCTAGGAAAATGCGGCAAGCAAGGAATGCTATAAAATGAGTATGATAGGTATTGAACTCCCTCTTTTTTAGAACAACAATGCTCTACATTTTTTAGTGCATAGGACAAACACAATGTGCAATCTTCTATGGAGATGGTCTTTCTTCTAAGCTGTGATCGTGATAGTTGGTGAATTTGATTGTGAGATTTTCCTCCATAGTACATTTGATGAAATAAAAGGGCTCTATGAATTCGTTAAGTGTGGCCATATACCAAGTGTCTGTTACCAACTTGAGTGCCATGTGCCTATGAATTTCTTCAATGTGGCTCGATGCTTGTAAGCTTACATGTCGGTAAGTTGTACACATAATACCTGCAGACTACGTACACTTTCAATGAAATGAAAACAGGTCCATCTATCAACAATCATCATTTCCATTAGTAGTCACTACTCAGTAGTCTTTATATCATCTTAATTCGAATTTCATCTCGTATCCAAACAAAATGGAACAGTTTTCACTTTCGATTTTTTTTTGAACGTAGAAAAAATATGATATAGATACCTAATTGTCCCTCTAAATTGTATACAAAAAGCTTGTATTTTAACCTTATAAGAAGAGACAACAGTTAGAAAGCTTCTCTTTTAACTTTACTGATTTTAACCACTAGTGATATAAGAGTCCATCTTAAATATTATTGATGAAAACCGATGATAACTAATGTTCACCACAACAAAAAAGGGCGGTCTTTTTTGCACGTAGGATACAATATATTCGTCTTGTTTATTTTTGAGTTAATTTGTTGTCATTCTGATTCAAACTTTAGTGTATCCCATCACTTATATGTTATCATTGAACTAATGCTCTATTGGCACCTCCATTAATATTTTCTTCTCAAACTCGTTCAAAAATTTCAATGATTACGAGATGCCACAAAAAGACATCCTTAGGATGAAATCCATGAATAGACAGAAAAAATATAGATGCAGTTCTGGGCATCAAAGTTTTAAGTTTTGGGGCATATCCAACCATCCAAGTAAAAAAAAAGAGAGTGATCGGATACGGGCTCGTTATTAATATCATCCACAACTTTGTGTATAACTATTCATAATATTCGGAAAATTTTTAGCTAACTTTTGTAATGTCTATTCAAGATGGGTCTTGACAACAAATCCCTCGTTCGTTCTCCATGTATGGCAGAGTATGCGCACAATAGATATTATCACCCATAACTTAATCGATGTGTTTTAGAACCGACTACTGTGTTTGATGTTTGTTCGCAACATAGAAGTGTGAGAACTTGTAAGGAAGAACTTTTTCATGGCACTTAGAATTTAAGGGAAGCCAAATGTATTTTTGTTTTTAATTTCTTATTTTACGTTTGAGCAGTCATCTAGCTTGGCAGTGTGGCTGGTGTGGTATGCAGTTGGCCTACAATTTCTGGATCGAGTTGCTACTAGATTTCATCTTTGCAGTGGAGAGATCGTTCATCAGCGCTGGTCTCCTGGTTTGGATGGTCACGGTGGGCTTAGGCTTTGAACATGGCTTTGATGATGTGATTCCCATAAATCCTGCGGTTCCTCGCATTTTTAAACACATATTATCTGTTATATCTCAGGCTCTATTTCCATTCCGAAGAAGAGTAAGCTTGAATTACTGACGAAAATCTACCCAACAAAACTCTAAAAGATGGCATTGAATTTGAGATGGACGCTCACAAAGCTTTATATTATGTCCATTATTTGTGATTTGTTCTAGGTTTTTGTGAACTGAATTAAATACGTGAACTACTATTTAATACTGTCCACATATTTCAAAACCAAAAATTGATGATGAAAGGATTCATACTGAATATCACTGAGAAAGAATGGCAGTGCATGGCATTGGTCCTCATATGTAGATTCAAAATTTTTTGACAAGTCCTTCACTTTATGTGCCCAATTGTTTGAATTACCACCAAGCCGAGCGACCATTTCAATCAAATATCAAGGATGGTAATGGTACTTTATAATTTTTACATACGAATTGTTTTCCATGACACAACTTATTTGGCAAAGGGAAGTGCAATTGGGTATGGCTCTTTGAAGTAATATATCAATAGCCTCTTTTTCCCTTTTGAATGGATGATTTTGTTATGTAAGATGTATCGATAAAAATAGTTTTCAGGATTTATCGAGGTTCATTGAATGCTTCGTGTTTAAATTTTTTGTTTCAATATATTTTCCTAATAATTTGTTGTATACCTTTACTAAACGGTGTTTTAGATTCGGCTACGAAGCGATAAGAGTAGTGAGTGCGTAGCAACGTCTTTGGATTTTCGGAAGTGTATGTGAAAACATGTGGTAAATCATGGTATTCCTATGACTGTGTTGGAGAAAGCGAGGTGAGTGGTGAGAAATTTGTTTTTTACTATTTTCCCTTGATTGTTGAGGATCAGGCTGACCGAACGTTGTGTGGAAAACTAGATATCACTGTAAATAGACTGAAGCTCTATCATCTGCATATATAGGAGGGATATGGAAACTCGTGAGAGTTTTATGCTTGAATTGGAGGCAGCCAAGGTGGAGGGCGTTTGTCTAAGAGCAGTATGTAGGATATGTCTTCTCTAATTGCCTTAATTAAAATGTATTCTTCCTGCCAACCACACATTGTTGTCCTTTGAAAACCTAAATTTTTTATTTTTTTAGTAATGCTACCAGCCTGTAATTCTTTTATCTGACCTAATTCTGGAGGAATGCTGCCATTTAGAATATTTTTACCCAATTGCTCTAAATTTGGAGAATTGTCAAGTTCTGCTGATATTTCTCCTCCAAAGATATTATTTCTCACATCCAGGTTTATATAAGATCTTGATGTAATCATAGGATGCATCCTTTTTTGCATATATATAGTTTTAGGGTTTTTATAAGAGTAGTATTTTTTCCTTGCTTGAAATTTTTCAATGGATTCATGCGTTGGAAGATCTTTTTTTGGAAGTGCATTTTGTATTTTTTGAAAATCTATAGTTGTGGGCTTTTTTGTAGGAGAATTTTTTTTAATAGTGTTTTCTATAATATTTTCAAAAGCTTTCCCCAATTCTTGAAATTCTGACTTCAGTTCTACCTTCAATTTCTGAGCTTCCTCCTAAAATTTTTGGTCCCACATGGTTGGATCCATAATGCTCTGATACCAGATGTTAGGACCCTGAAGGTTCTAACTTAGTTTTCAATAAATAATAAATAAAATAACATAAAAAGAATCGCCTTTAGGGTTGAATCACTTTTGCACTGATAGGGGGGTCCCTCCAATGGTTTGAATATATGTTTTTAATATTTCATGGATGATTTACAATATTACTCCTTCACACATTTATATCTACCCTAACTCTAATCCTACATCCGCTCAATATGACGATTCACATAATAATTAATTATATTATTAATAATTTAATAATATAATTAATTATACTATTAATAATTTATAATTAATAATATAATATTAAATTATATTATTAATAATTAAATTAATTGCAATATTGTTAATAATAAGGAAATGTTAGGATATGGGATCCTAACACAAGTAATCACATGACTAGAAAGCTACATTAGTTTGATTCTATCCAAGTAAAACAAAGTATACCTATCAAAATTGTAGATGATAAAATCTATCAGGTCTAGGGAGTAGGCAATGTTTCACTCAATCTACCTTTTCTTGAATGCACATTAGAAAATGTACTTTATGTGCCTAGATTAGCCAATAACTTGATATTAGTATCACAATTGTTGGATAAGGGTAGAACAATTGAATTTAAGGTTGTCAATAGAATAAAAAATGTTTCATTAAAAGATAAAATTGAAGCCATTGGTTCTATCAAAAATGGAATATTTGCTCTTAGATATGACATCACTTTCTCATAAACAATTGAATCAACTACTTCCATGAGAGAAATATCAATCACGAGTGCAATATCAAAGAATAAGTTAAAGAAACATTATTAAGCACATGGCTCTCATGGTTAAGAAAATAATTCAAGATTGTGTAATATCAAATGATAGATCAAAACAAGATGATAAGAAATACCTTAAAAAATGGAAATAGCTCTATCCACACTTGATGATCTACAAGAATAATGTCAAAAACAAGAAAAAATGATAAAGATATTGAAAAATACACTCATAATTAGAAATGAAAACCATGACACATGTGAACTACTTCAAAGTGACACTAGTAATCTTCATCAAAATAAAAATGTAAATTGTAATACATGTAATTTTAAACTCATGATGATAGACATGTGTTGTGATATAGGTGCTTTGAAACCCTTGAAAGATCATGTGAGTTGTAATACTTGTGATTTGAGACCAATGATAACAAATGTAATTTATGATACAAGGAACTTTATTCAAGAAATAAATATAGCATGTGACACAAGGGATTTGAGCATTGTTTGTAAAGACAAAGAGTGTGCAAAAAGTGTTGATTATATTTATTGTATAAGGAACGTTTGTGTTTGTCATAGTAATGGTGCAAATTGGGATGCATGTAGTGATCCGTCATAGAAAATATACACTAATAGTTTGAGAAATACTCTTAAAAATGTTAATCCAGAAAATGGTGTGAATCAAATATTTTTGATCATGTAGAAAAATTTATGAGACAGACAATATTTGTGATGGTCATAGTGAAAGAAATATCAAGAATAACACTAGATGGATTTATCCAAAGAATTATGATATGAGGGAATTTGACTTTAATAGTGATAGTTTCAAATGTATTCATAAGAATTCTTATACAAAAAACATTCACTTTGATTGTATAATGTTTTGGTAAAAATGTAGGCCAAATTGTCACTATTGATGGACAACGTGTTGATAATGGTTTGAAGTCTTCAAATAGTGATAGGGATAATGATGGTATAAATCATTCAAAATTTATTAGTAATGGTTTGAGTTGTGATAAATATTTTGTGATGACTTATTGCATAAAAATTAGGATAAAGATAAATTTGAAAGGCACACAAAAATAGTTGGTATTAAATAGACATATAATGAAATAGGGCAAGGAATGAAAGCACTTATTATATCTAAAAAGGGCTAAAATTTAAAAGATCTCATATTTATAGGACAACCTGATGAGAGTGGTTTTGTGACAAGGAACACTAATATCATTTTTATAAAAGGAAATATTGTGACAGGTAATATTGAATGTGTAACAAGAAACAATGAAGCCAAGATTATAACATGTATGAGCTATTATAACAAATATGCACACACGAAAGATAAATGTTTGGAAAGAGCCAAAACCATAAAGCAAGAGCCAAAATCAATACTAGAGTTAGTGTTAGGAGGTGAAGTCACTATCAAGACGTCTAGCTCCAAATAGATGTCCAAATCTAGATAGAATTATAGCCTTAAACAAATTTCTAGCTTCGGATAGATGTCTAGCTCCAGATAGACATCTAGCTCTAGACAAATATCTAGCTTTGGATAAACGTGTAGCTCCAGGCAAACGTCTAGCAAGATCTAGAATCAAGACTAGAGTTAGTGATAGGAGGTGAAGTAACTATCCGAACGTCTAGCTCTAGATAAATGTCTACCTTCAGATAGACATCTAGCTCTAGATAGACGTTTAGCTCTGGATAGACGTTTAGCTCTAGATAGATGTCTAGCTCTAGATAGATGTCTAGCTCTAGACAAACATCTATCTCTAGATAAACATGTAGTTCTAGATAGATGTCTAGCTCTAGATAGACGTGTAACTCCAAATAAATGTATAGCTTTGAAAATATGTGTAGCTCTAGACAAACGTCTAGCTTAGGATAGATGTGTAGCTCCAAACAAACGTCTAGCTTTGGATAAACGTGTAGCTCCACACAAACATCTAGCTTCAGACAGACGTGTAGCTCCAGATAGACATCTAGCTTTGGATATATGGGTAGCTCCAAACATGTAGTTTCAGAAGATGAAATGAACAATTTTCAGAGTCTCCTTTACGAGATAAAATGAACAGTTTTTGGAGTCTTCCTTTGGAAGAGGAAAAAAATATTTTTCGAAGTCTTACTTTGTTTATCTATAAAAGGGGAATGGCCCCTTGCATGTACACAAGTATTGTGAATGTAAAGTTTGTTGAAATTAATAAAATAATGAAGCTACCATTTCCCTATGGTTTTTCCTGCACATTGCATAATTCCACCTAAAATTTTTGTGTTATTGTTATTTTTCTAAGTTATTGTATTTTCTGCTTGTAGGTAAAATTTCAAGATTTAACTAACATCTAGTATTAGAGCCTAGGGTTTTGTGCGAGTGGGAGCTAAAATAATGATAAGAGGTGTAACCAAGTTCAAGATTGATAAATTTTATGGTAGGAACTTTGCCCTATGGAATATGAAGGTGGAGGATTTTCTAGTTCAAAATGACCAAGCCCTAGCCTAGAAAGGGGTCACAAGTAAACCAAGCAACATGAAAGATGAGGAGTGGGTAACACTGGATAGGAAGGTGGTTTCTACAACTCATATCTGCCTAGCAGACTCTATCTTGTTCAATGTTGCTAAAGAAAAGAGCACGAAAGCCCTCTGGTAGAAGTTTGAAAAGTTGTATGAAATAAAATCAACAATAAATAAGGTTTTTTTTTTAAAATAGCTTTACAGCCTAAGGATGAAGGAGAATTTATTTGTAGCAAATCACTTGAATGAGTTTAATACCCTTATCAGTAAACTATTTTTTTTTAGTGTGAATATGAAGGATGAGGACAGAGCTATCATCCTACTTTGTTCCCTCCTAGACACCTAGGATCATATGGTGATGACCATCAGTAATGCATCATCAGGAGCTCTAAAATTTTATGATGTGGTAGTTGCTTTATTGATAGAAGAGTTGAGGCAAATAACATATCTAGAACCTTCAACCAATGAAGCCTTTTTGTGAGAGGTCAATCTTTTAAGAGGAGTAAACAAGGTACATCACAATCTAGATCAAAGTCTAAAGTACACAAGAAGAAAGGGAAGTGATGGCGTCGTGGGAAGCCAGGGCACTCAAAGAAGGATTGTTGGTAATTAAAAAAGAAAAATAATGGTGAAAAGCAAATTCAACCATTAGTTGAGGTTAGTACATTAGATTCAATAGAGACGAAACCATGTGAGGCTTTCTGTATCAGCAACAACAAATATGTTTTATATACCTGGGTATTGGACTCTGGTGCATCTTTCCACATGTCTCCTCATAGGGATTGGTTTGATAAATATCAGTCATATTGTGGTGGAATGGTCTACTTAGGTGATGATCATCCTTTAGAAAATGTTGGAAGAGGGGATATGAGGACCAGGCTGGATGATGATAGAGAAAGGATGTTATGTGATGTACGTCATGTGTCTGATTTATGAAATAATATGCTCTCAATCAATATGATGGAAAAGCTAGGCTATTCTATCACTTTCGGTAACAACTACTACAAAATTACCAAAGGAGTTCTTATAGTAGCAAAAGGAGAATCTTATGGGACCCTATACTGTTTATGCGGAGATACACTGATAAACCATGTAGCAACAACAACTTCTATTTAGGATGTAGTAATGCTATGGCATCAACTCCTAGGCCATATGAGTGAAAAAGATCTAAAATTTTTGCATGATCGAGGTATGCTTTATGGGATTAAGTCTTGTAATTTAGACTTGTGTGAGCACTGTATTTTTGGTAAACAAAAGAGGGTTTGGTTTACTACAAACTCTGGTAAGAATTTTGATTTTCTGCAACTTATACATTCGAATATATTTGGACCAGTCCCCACTCAGTATTTAAATGGTGCTATCTATTTTTTGATTTTTATATATGATTATTCTAGGAGAGTGTGGGTTTATTTTCTAAAGAAGAAGTTGAAAGCTTTACAAAAATTTAAAGATTTCAAAGCACGAGTAGAGAAAATTTTGGGTAAGCCTATTTTATGTCTCAGGTCAGATAATGGGGTGAATATTGCTCTAAGAAATTTGATAAATTTTGTACAGAGGAAGGTATTAAGCACTAGAAGACTGTACCATATACTCCACAACAAAATGGTGTGGCTAAGCGGATGAATTGCACAATCATGAAACGTGCAAGAAGTATGCTCAGTGCATCCATGTTGGATAAAAGGTTTTGGACAAAGGTTGTTAATACAATTGTTTATCTTATTAACAGGTTACCTACAATTGCGTTGGATGGATAAATTCTAGAGGAGTTTTGGTTTTGTAAGCCAGTTGATTACTCTCATTTGTGTATCTTTGGTTGTGATGTGTTTTCCCATGTGCCTAAAGAAAAAAGGTCAAAACTTGATCCAAAGTCAAGCAAATGTGTTTTTCTCGGCTAGGGAGATACAAAGAAGGGGTATAAACTGTGGGACACTACTACCCACAAGGTAATTATTAGTCGGGATGTTATTTTTGATGAAAAATCCATGCAAAGGAAGTAGGTATAACAAACTCCAAATGTTGTATCAATTGAAGTAGATATGAATGAAGATGAATATGAAAATCATCATGCTAAAGTTTTTGATCAGCATACAAAACAACAAGTAGAACAACCACAATGATCACAAGACCAAGAGCCACAATCAACAAATCATTGGGTTAGAAGATCTACACATCCACAAAAGTGTTCGAAAAGGTATTCTCCTATTTTTCAGTCCTATTTTACTTTGTTAACTGATGATGGTGAGCCTATTTTATTTTAGGGAAGCTAAAGAGTTTGAGAATACAAAAAAGTGGAGGAAAGCCATGGAGGAGGAAATCAAGGTACTTTATAAGAATAAAACATGGGAACTTGTGGATCTCCCACCTAGAAAAAAGGTTATTGGAAACAAGTGGGTGTATAAAGTAAATAAGAATAACAATGGATTGTTGGAATGCTATAAAGCTCACTTGGTGGCAAAAGGTTATGTGCAAAAGTTAGGTATAGACTTTAATGAAATTTTCTCTCTAGTTGTGAAGATGACTACTATTAGAGTTTTACTTGCACTTGTAGTAGCATAGGATTTAGAATTGGAGCATCTTGATGTAAAGATTGCTTTCCTGCATGGTGATCTCGAGGAGGAGATTTATATGGATCAACTTGAGGGCTATGAAGAAAGAGATAAAGAGCATTTGGTTTGTAGACTCAAGAAATATCTGTATGGGTTGAAACAGGCACCAAGGATGTGGTACAAAAAATTTGATACCTTCATGAAGAGACAAGATTTTAATAGGAGTGAAGTTGACCATTGTGCATACTATAAGAGGTTTGATGATGGCATTTTTATTATTTTGTTGTTGTATGTTGATGATATGCTAGTTGCAAGCCCCAACATGAAGAAAATTGTTGATATTATTTTTATTATTTTTAGGAAATTTGAAATGAAGGATTTAAGAGCAGTAAACTAAATTTTAGGGATGAAGATACATAGGGATAGAACAAGAAGAAATATTTGGTTAAGTCAAAATTCATCTATAGAAAATATTGTGCAACGCTTCAATATGTAGAATACATAACCAGTTAGTACCTCACTTTCACACTTAAAAATGTCTTCCAAACAATGTCCTAGAACAGAAGCAAAGAAGACAAGCATGTCTCGTGTATTGTATTCTTTAGCAATAGAAGACTCATGTATGCCATGGTGAGAACCAAACCGAATATTGCCCAAGTACTAGGAGTAGTCAGCTGGTACATGGAAAATCCTGGTAAGGAGCATTGGAATGCGGTGAAGTGGATATTTAGATATATAAGAGGCACTTCAGATGCTGCTATTTAATACGGATCAAAAAGTTTGCAAGTTAAAGGTTTTGTGGATTTTGATTACGGTGGAGATAGAGAGGGGAGAAAGTCCACTACAAGATATACCTTCACTCTTGCTGGTGGAGTTGGGCTTCTAAGCTGTAGTCTGTTGTGGCTTTATCAACCACTGAAGTAGAATATATTACAGCAACTTAGGCCAACAAAGAGATAATTTGGCTAGAGCGACTGTTGGGTGAATTCAAGATAACGCAAGAACAGAATTATGTTGCATTGTGATAGCCAAAGTGTTATTCAACTAGTGAAGAACCCAACATTCCATGATCACACGAAACACATTGATGTTAAGTACCACTTTATAAGAAATGTGGTGGAAGAAGGTAGGATCCTATTAGAGAAAATTGATATTGAAGTGAATCATGCATATATGCTTACAAATTTGGTCAAGACAAATAAATTTGAGTGGTGCAAAACTTCTCTGGGTTTGCTAAAAATTTAATAAGAGCGGTATTGGGCAATTGGCATTGGATGGAAAAACATAGACAAATAATTCTTGTATACTGAATTCAAATGTGAGAATGGTAGGAGGTGAAGTCACTATCTAGACGTCTACCTCTAGAAAGATGTCTATCTTCAAATAGACGTGTATCTCTAGATAGACATATAGCTCTAGATAGATGGATAGATCCAGACGTGTAGTTTTGGAAGATAAAATGAACAGTTTTTGGATTCTTCCTTTGGGAGATGAAACGAATAGTTTTGGAGTCTTCCTTTAAGAGAGGAAACAAATAGTTTTCAAAGTCTTCCTTAGTTTATCTATAAAATGGAAATGACCCTTTGTATGTACATAAGTATCGTGAATGTAAAGTTTGCTGAAATCAATAAAATAACAAAGCTGCCATTACCCCATGGTTTTATTGCACATTGTAGGTTTCCACGTAAAAATTTTGTGTCATTGTTATTTTTCTATGTTATTGTGTTTTCTACTTGTAGGTAAAATTTCAATATTTAACTAACAGTTAGAGATGAAGAGCCAAAATCAGAGTCAAAGATTGATATCATACCAAATAATGTAATACAAGGGGGTGTTGGAGATTATTATATTATTTAGTGCCTTACATGTACCTTGCAATTATCTTGTAAATACTTTGCAAATATTTAGAGTCTATGAGTCTTGTAAATATTTGTCATTTAGTAATAATTAGATGTTTGTAATTAAGGAGTCAATAAATTTATTTCTCCTATGAGAAATATGAAGAGTCATATATCTCAAAAGTTTGAGGAGTTTGAGGAGATGAAGAGATAGTTAAAGATGAGATGTGAATACCCTCTTTGTGAAGGCTATTTGTAGGAGCAACATGATTTTGTGTGTAACTAGTAATTGCAATACATCATCTATACTATAATACATTGTTAATTTGTCATCCACAAAAATATAACGAGTTTGCTAATTTTTTAGTAATGGCTTTAATATATATTTGTCTCATTTTGATATATTATGTGAGATATTTAACCTTGCTTATTCTTGAAGCTAGCTTATTTGCTAACTAGAACCTTTTATGGGGAGTATTAGGAGGATCAAACAGTTGGAAGTGATGTGACAAGAACCAAACTAAGATTTGGATGGATTTTCAAAGCCCTTTGATGTAGAGAAAAGGAAATGACATCAAATGTGGGATACAATTAAAGCGATTAGTGAAGAAAGGTATTTTATGGAGGCCATGATGGATGGATGGTTGGGACTTTAAGAGGAATGCAAATGATCAATTTATGTGTCCTTTAAAGGGCATGAAAAATCTTATTTCAAAGACTCAAAGTGTCTTTGGGGTATGCAGTATAACCAAATCATTACTAGAATTCATAGTGTGAAGAATGGACACACATAGCAATTACCATTCAATTTATTAGAATAGGAGATTGAGGAATTTTCTTATTGCTCTAAAAAACTTACATCCAGCTTTAAGTGTGTTGGGGAGTGATGCAGTCTAGGGGAGGGGGTCTAATGAAACACTACCTCTTCTAGCAGGTAAATATTTCACTGCAAACTCACAAACCAAAAACTGAGCAAAACTAATATGTTATTAAATTGATTCTTCTTAGGGTTCTCTAAAAAATGTAGAAATACATCCTATTTATGTTTTTCCTTCAATGGAAAAGAAGATGGAATTTAGAAGGCTAAAATTCATACCCCTTCGTCTTCCAATCGTTCTCCAACAATTTTGTAAATTATTATTATTTTTCTCATGACTTCCCAATGGCAGCACTTGTACGACGACAACAGTTGTACAACAACAATTGAACGATAACATTTTTCTGGCAGCAACATCAATTGTATGAAAGTAGCAATTGTACGACAACAACACTTGTACGATAGCATCACTTGTATGACAACGATAATTATTTTATTAGTATTATATTTATTATTATTATATATATATATACATTTTTTACCTAGATACTCTTCCATCATATAGGTAAGAGAGATGCACCATGAGATCTAGCACATGAACATTTTGTGAACTTTAGAATTGAAAATCCATACTTAGCAACTTCATATGCTCTTATCTATGTTGCTTCTTCCACTACTTGATTTTTCCACTTGACCAAATACTCATAATAGTATTTTCCATTTGTCCACTTGGCCACTCTAGAATCTATCACTACTTCAATCTCATCTTTCTTTTTCTTTAGAAATTTTTATACCCACTCTTCTATTCAAAAATAAAAGTGATATCTCCATTACTATTCATTGATCTATCATAATATGGATACAAATCAACCACATTAAAAATTGATGATATGTCTACTCCTTTTGGGAGTTCAATTTCATAGGCATTAGCTGCAAATTTCTTCAAGACCTTACAAGGTCCAATATTTTTCCAATTTAACTTATTGTAAGTGTCTTTCGAGAACCTTTACTTTTGCATATGTGTCAAAACCAACTCCTCAACTTGAAATTATTATGTCCTACGCTTAATATTAGCATGTTGCTTATATCGCATAAAACTCTTATCCAAATTATCTTTCACCTCCCAATGTAAATCATGCATGTAATCAGCAAAGTCCTTCGCTATATTACTTGACCTCCTCAAATTAGTTGTACTTTGTAACTCATCCAATCCTCTTGGATGGATTCTGTACACAATTTGGAATGGGATCTTGGCTATACTTCTATTTATTGAATTGTTACATGTAAATTTTGTTTGTTTCAACTAAGAACCTCAGTAAATTCCCAAGGCTTCTATTCACAACATCAATTTGCCCATCCATTTGTAGATGGTAAATTGAACTAGAACTTATTTTTGTGTCCAAATTCTTCCACAAAGTTTACCAAAAGTGACCTACAAACTTAGTATATCTATATGATACAATACTTTTTGGCAAACCATGCAATCTAATAACTTCTCTAAAGAAAAAATTAGCAATATGAGTAGCATCATTTGTTTTTGAGTCATCTTTGAAAATCTAGCAACAACAACAAAAATAGAATCATTACCTCTTTGTGTTTTTGGTAATAAAAGAACAAAGACTTATGTCTTCCCATGGCATTTCCAGTATTGGTAATGGCTGATACAATCTAGTGTTTTGGCTTCTTCCTTTTGCATGTTGACAAATTTGACAACCATACATAAATCTTCTTACATTTGCAATCATTCTTGGATAATAATAACTTTCATAAAGTTGTCCCATAGTTTTATCTACTTTGAAATGTCTGACAAGTCCTCCACTATATTTTTCTCTTAACAAATTCTCTCATTGAGCTCATGGTATGCATAATCGTTGCCCCTTGAATAATAATGCCTTTGGGATAAAATAATCAAGCCATGGTGTTCTATCTCCTGCGGTAGGATTATTACACATTGCCCAACCCTCATTGAAATCCAAATCATCGACATAAAACTTTTTCATAACATCAAAACCAACAACTTCAATCCTCATTGCATTCATCAACAAAACTTCTTCTACTAAAGGTATCGACCACCTGATTTGAACTACCACTTCTATGCTTCAAAATAAATGAGTAACTTTGAAGATACTCCACCCATTTCATATGTCTTTGGTTTAATTTGCCTTGACTATTAATGAATTGTAAAGCATGATGATTTGTAAACAACACAAACTATTTTGGTAATAAGTAATGCCTCCACTTCTTAAGTGCTTGCACAATAGCATAAAACTCTTAATCATAAATTGAATATTTCCTCTCTTAATTTAATTTCTTATTGAAAGAAGCAATGGGCTTATCTTCTTGGCTCAAACTCCACCTATAGTTGTCCCACTCACATCACAATCTACTTGAAAAACCTTATTGAAATCTGGCAAAGCTAGAACTGGTTGTTCAATTACCTTCTCCTTAAAGATTTGAAAACTCTCTTTTGCTACAACTATCCATTTGAACTCATGCCTATCACCCTTCATTGTTTTCATGATTGGAATACAAATCCCATTGAATTTTTTGATAAATTTCTTGTAAAAACTTGCTAAACCATGGAAACTTCTTGCCTCAAACATACTTTTTTGTGATGGCCAATTCACAATAGCTTTTATCCTTTCAAGATCCATTTGCAAGCCTTCTTGTGAAATAACAAAGGCCAAATACACTAGCTCTTTTTTCAAAAAGCTACATTTCTTCAAAGTGAGTAGCAATTGTTCTTATTTCAACCTTTATAAAACCAATCTCAAATGCACCAAATGTTCTTCCTTACATTTACTAAATACCAAAATATCATCTAAATAAACAACAAAAAATTTACCAAGAAATGGTTTCAACACTTTATTTATCAATCACACGAAAGTACTCGTTGTATTGGTCAATCCAAATGTCATGACCAGTCACTCACACAATCCATCCTTTGTCTTAAATGCAGTCTTCCACTCATTCCCTTCTCTAAGTCAGATTTGTTGATAACCACTCTTCACATCTATCTTTTTGAAGTACTTCACTCCACTCAAGTGATCCATCAAATCATCCATACATGGTAATGGAAACTTGTACTTTATGATTATCTTATTAATGGCCCAAGAATCTATGCACATACGTCATTCTCCACCATTTTTGGATGCTAGTACAACTAGTATTGTACATGGGATGAAGCTCTCCCTAATCATCCCCCTATCTAGTAATTCTTAAACTTGTCTCTTAATTTCCTCATTCTCCATAAGTGTCACTCTATAAGCTATCTTATTTGGGAAGCTCGATCTAGGAATGAAATAAATGATGACTTATGCTCCTTATAGATGGCAACCCATCCAACAATTCTTCTAAGAGAATTTTTGCATATTCTTCCAACAAATCCTTCACTACATGTGAAATTTTAGCCATCTGTCTATTGTCCCATCTTTCGTGGGTTTAACAATTGAAGCAAAACATGCTTCCTTCTTCTTCATCCCCTTCAATAATTTTTTTCCCAAGATCAAAGCACATTTTAGAACTCTCGTCCATCTCTTCTCCTTTGTCCTTCAATAGGCGTAATGTGTACCTCCTACTATCCTTCACAATGGTATAGGTGTTCACTCTACCATCATGCACTACCTTTCTATCAAACTGCCATGGCCTTCCCAACAAAACATGACATGCATCCATAGGTATAATATCACATAGTATCTGATCTTTATAAGAACCAATTTAAAAGTTTATCATATATTGTTCACTTACCAAAATTTGACGTCCCTTTTGCAACCATGAGACATTGTATTAATTGGGGTGTTTAATCCTCTTCAAACCAAGATTTTCTACCATCTTCATAGACACTAAATTATTTGTACTTCCACTACCCATAATGACTTTGCAACACTTACCTCTCGATTTGCATATGGTTCTAAAGATATTCCTTCTTTGCGCCAGCTCAGGCTTCTCTTTGGCTGGTTTCAACAACACTCTCTTCATCATGAGAGATTCCCTTGTTTTGGCTCCTCTGTGTGCTTTGTTGAGGCAATACTTTCTTTATTTGCTTGTGCAATATGGTTCCTAACTTCTTTTCCTTTATTGTTGCTACATTGTACTATTGGACATTCAAATGCCCAATGACCAACTTGTCCACATCTAAAGCAATTTTTGAGGAATCCTCTACCCCTTCCTCTACCATAATCACCTCTTCCTCTAGAGAAATCATTGTTTTCCCTAGTGTTCTGGTTGAAATTACTTTGAAAAGTACTAGCTTCTCCCTCTTGCCTTTGTTGTCTTTTTCCTCAAGAGAACTTTCCTCTTCATATTGAGTTATTTTGTTACCTATGGACCAACTTCTCTTCTGCCTTGAGAGCATATTGATGTCTCTTCAATTGTTTTAATCCAAACCAATCTAATTTCATCTTGTATGAACAAACTTAGCCCATTGATGTATCTTACCACTTTCTCCTCATTATATTTAATATGGTTTACTCTTATTGTCAATTTATAGAATTCTTTCGTATACTCCTTCACCCCACCTCATTTTGCTTGAGGTTTTAAAGTTTTCTAAACAACCCAATTTGATAATCAACAAGCAAAAACTTAGATTTTAATTTGTAAACAAGCCTATCCCAAGTTTGAATTTTGTCCTTGCCCATTTGTTGCTTCTTTGTTTGGACATGATTTCACCAAATTGATGCATGTCCTTTTAGCCATGTGCATGCAAATTTAACCCACTTTGGGTCCACCATAGATTTATAATCAAAGAATCTCTCCATGTCTATTATCCAATCTATCAACTCTTCCAGATTAAACTTCCATTAAAATTTGGAGTGTTTAACTTCAACTTACTTCCTATGCTAGAGATTGCCCAAATCAACCGTTTTTCTGGTTCTTCTCCTTGCTCTTCAACTTGAGCTTCTAGGTGACAAGTCTCCTCCTCACTGTCGCTAACATTTTCAATATGAACACCTCTCCTTTGGGTAGTCTCAATTGCATTTAATCTGGTTATGATTCCCCTCAACATCTCGATTATGTCTGCTTGCCAAGGCATAAGATGATGTGGTCTTCCTCTTCCTTGGTGTGTCATCTCTCCTCTAGCACATATTGCAAGTCTCTAAAAAGTTGTTTTGATATCAAATGATGCAGTCAGGGGGAGGGAGTCTAATGAAAGACTACCTCTTCTAATAGCTAACTATTTCTCAAGCTCCCAAACTAGAAAATTGAGCAAAAATAATGTTATTAAGTTACTTCTTGCCATGGTGGAAAAATGTAGCAATACATCCTATTTATGTTTTTCTTTCAATGGAAAAGAAGATGGAATCCGAAAGGCTAAGTCATGCCCCTTCGTCTTCCAATCCTGCTCCAACAATTTTCTTTTCCTTTTTTGTTTTATTTATTATTTTTTCTCGTGACTATCTAAAAGCAACACTTGGTTGGCGACAACACTTGTACAACATGCTTGTATGGTAACATTTGTACATCACTTGTATGACACACTTGTACAACAACATTTGTACGACAGTAGCAACAATTAAACAACAATATCAATTGTACAATGCAACAACAATTGTACGACAATTGCACTTGTACAACAACAACAATTATACAGCACTTGTATAACAACAACAACAACAATTTTATTATATATATATATATATATTTTTTTTTTTACTTGGATGCTCCTACATCAGGGAGAGATCTCTGTATGTATTGTGTCTAGTTCAATGAGAGTGTAATGTGGTGTCTATGTAAGGCTTTAGAAAATAATAGAAAATATTGAGATGCTTGGTGAGTTCTATGTTGTACTCTTTGCTTTTGGCGAGTGGGGGAGTGACTTGTAGAATAGTTGGTGGAATTGGAAAAGGATTGAAATGGAGGGGATTACAACCATTATAACACTCTTCAAATTATGTTATTTTTGGGATCAAAGAAGTCAATTACTAGAGACTTGTTTATGGTATGGTAACAATATAAGAAGCGAAATGGGGAGCTCTATTTGGAAATAGACTACTTCTAACTATTATATAAAACTTGAAAAAATTGATGAGAAAATGATGGGGTGAATTCATTGGAACTATAAGTAAAGAAAATAAGGGAGTATTGATGCCTTCACTTCATCTAAATAGTTATGGAGGATTTGGAAACTAGAAAGAAGAAACTTATTCCTAACAATCCTAAAACCGGTTCCTAGGTTTCAATAGAAAAGGGTTCTACCTTGATCCTTCAAAAACCATTCTACCAATCTCGTGTTCGACATGGCTAGTCCTTTAAATAAACACAAGGAAAGTCATATACTTGACTCTTATAGTTTCACTTATTATTCCATCCTCACATTTTCAACAAGAAGTTTGAAACATACAACTTTATTTGTCAAAATAAAAGACTATGGGACACACCAACCTCCTACGTGTTTCTCGATAGGGTAGGTCTTTGAGGATCAAACCCTAGTGAAAATCCTACATGGCAACCTCTGTCACACCTAGTGTAGAATGAAGCACCCCAACTCATATGCTTGAGTCTATTTGCTTCAACCTTATTCAAGCTAGTCAAAGGAAGGGCCCACCACTCCAATTGTGATGTGATAGTGTTTGGAGTTCAAAAGAATGACTCCAATTACATACAGGATAGAAGAAATTTTCCCTACCCAAGGGGAAGGGGAATACATAGGATTAGTTGGTGAGGCAAAGAGTAAAGTGTGCAAGAGGGCCTCTCCTTCCAATAACCAAATCTCTTTCTCTCTCTCTCAGCATGGTCTAACAGAGTTGTGGGATGGTTGTCTATGAGTACTTTAAATAGGAATGGAACTTGTGAGCAAAGGGAGATTTTAGAATCTATAGTTGCTTCTTAGTAGGTTGTGAGGTTTGTCGTGGTTTGGAGGAGATGAAAGCTAGCATAGCTTGCTTGGAAGCTACCATCAACAAGCATGGGAGGACAAGTGAGTTATGCGGAAGCTTGATTACGTTTACAATGAGAGTCATGGGTACTCTTATGACCATGAGTGGGGCTTATGTTTGAATGAATGGGTGTCTTAGACTAACTTGTTTTGATGGTTTTTGTATAGGCTCTTAAAGCCCCCTATACACAGTTATGTTTGACAATTGACCCAACAATGGGGACACATAATTTTGAAATAGATTATAGTTAGTGAAAGGCCTAACTGAGCAAGCACAAATCTTGGTGTTTTAAGGTCTTTGGTCAAGGTTTGGTGTTAAGTGTTTGTGAATGTCTCTTTGTCTTGTGTATGTTTGTTGATTTTGAGCCTCGTTTTTCAATGTATGTTTAGTTACTTCCTACTATTTTAGGATTTTTTTTTGGATTATGATAAATAAGATTTTTTATGCATCCTCAAACCAGTTACAAAACACCCTAAAAAATGGATACCCTTCTTCCCACTACATACATTAGCTTTAACTAGACATATTGACCTCCTTAGCATAATATAAACTAAAAAGCTACAATACCATCACGGCAAAAAACAATGCTTAAAATATCATAAAACTTCAACTAAGATATAAAAATTCTTGGCTAGGAAATATTTCCAAAGGGGAGAAGCTCGCCTTACATTCCTTCTATGGCAAGGTCTCTACACTGCTCTTGAGACCAGCCCAAAGAACTCATATGCATGCTTTGTTGATGTTGTGCTCCATTTTATAATAAAAAAGTTAGCCAAGGCTCCAACGATATGCTCTTCCCATAAGATAGAGATGTACCTAATCTTTTTTTTGAAGGTGGGATTCACCCTTGTTTGCAAAAAAGTACCTAAGACCTCACTTACTCACCCGTTGTTATGCCATGCTTTACGACTACACCTGCGTTTCATACCATTTTTCTTGTCACTCCCATTTTTCTTGTCACTCAAATAACTAAATAGTTTACTGTGCCAACTATGACTCTTCTCTCTAATGTTTTTGTTTGTTGATTTATTTTTCTTTTCCCATTAAAGATTTGAAAATTTTCAATCCCTTAATTCTTCATAATTAACAAATATTAAAATTATAATAATGTCGTTTTCCTGGGATACATTTCTAGACTTTACTATATTAAACCTGACAAGGTTCAAACTTACGACAATACAACTAACACCATATTATAGCCTTTAAAGTCAGAATTATTTTCTCTTCAAGCTCTACATTGGGGCTTGGCTAATTTTTTTTTTTATCAAATAGTCTGAACCTGTTAGAATCAATCATCTATTACGGTGGGAATATCCATGTTCTCTTCAAACTCTACCCTGGGGCTCATCTAACCTTTTTATTAACAAGTCTAATCGTTTAAATCTGTTAGGATCAATCATCCACTATGGTGGAAGTATACATTTTTTATAACTTCGTCATATTTCATGACTTGTAGCTTTCAATCTTCTCTGGTAGTTACTTGAGCCGCTTGAATGTTCTTCTCGAGCGAATGTCTTAAGATATTATTTGGTTGGTTTCTAGTCTCTTGACCAATTTACTGATGCATGAGAGTATCAGGGTTGAGATGTATCTGGTATTGGTCGCTGGGGTTTTGAGAAAGCCGATGTTCTATAATCCTATTCATTTCTTGTTATCTTCCTCTGTGTAAATATCCATAATGGAATTTCCCTCTTACTTCCATGAAGATAAGTCAAAGAATCTTGAGAAAGGCAGGCATAGATTGGCTAAATAACTCTGAAAATTTTGGGCTCCTACTTGTGGGGTAGATGGGAAGGTCTACAGATGTGAGTGGAAGCAAGAAGAGAAAATCCTCTAATATGTTTTCTCTTAGCAAAATGCTTTCAAATCTTCAGCTTATTTTCATGAAGGGCAGCACATGGATAAGAAGCGGAATAGAAAAGGCTTGGCAAGCCCTCAATTTCTCAAGGCAGGTTCGATTGGAGGCAGGGCTGAAGAAAGGACTCAAAAAGAATATCAGGAAGGCTGACATGTGTAGATGGTAAGGGTTTCAATTGAATTTGGTTGTAAATAGAACGCAATAGAGAAGCAGGTGAAACCAATGTGGCAACAAATGAAAACACTCTTTGGTTCCATGTGAAACAACATTCATACATAGGCCCACAAATGTTGCGAATTGAAGCTAATGTTTTTTTTATAATAGTGGTATCCTTGCCGGTGGCACGAGAATAATTGATTGAAGCTATGTTGCCAGAAACAAGAAACAAGAAACGCGACAGCAACAGCAACGTGATAAGAAACAGCATCCAACAAAGATTGTATATAAGAAACTGATTTATGTACATGATCCTTAAAAAAAAATTCAAATATTCATTAAATAAGATTGAACAAGGAAATTACCATTGTAATTGTATTGGTTTTGGAGGCATATCTTATGGAGGATTGGACCCTCTATAATGCACGGCAGAGGCCGGACACGAACGATTAGATAAAAGGATATTCGAAACTTACCCTTTCGATGCAGGTCAACATTGCAGTCAAAGAAAAACCATTGGCAATTGGTCATGATGGTGTCGCATATATGATAAATGCGAATGCATCTCCCCTGTCGCGTTTCTAGCAACACAGAATTGGAGAGATGTGGTTTTGCATTGCAGTATCAGAGAATTAGTGGAGTGCAAGAATAAATCTGACATTCCAAGAAGAGGAAGAGGAACACTAGGAACAGAATGATGATGTCAAAGACTCCTGTGAAGATACCCTCCAGACTGTTCTCTCATATTGCTCTTGTTTACTCAAGTATTCTTCTTAGTCTTCCTGTTATGCTTTCACCTGACTATAGTCCTATCAAACCTGCTTTAACTCTGCTCAGCAACCCAATGCATAATATTATGTTGGCATACAATTTGGAATGTATGGAATATAAAGTCTTCTGGATTTTTAATTGCACTTTCTTTTGTTATAGAAATACAACAGAGAAGAGAGCCACAATGGCAACCACCATATTATGGGCTCAAAACCAAAATTTTCAATAGCTCAATCCCCACATTGAAGCCCAAATTACAGGATTTAATAGTAAAAAAAGACATAAAAAGACATTATCACCATTTGTCTAAAGTCGCACCTGCAAACATCATTAGAATATATCTTACGGGTTTTACTTAAATAGAAGTAGTAACAAGACTTAAAAAGGACATTATCACCCTGTGTCTAAAATTGCATCTGCAAACATCATTAAAATATATCTTATGGGTTTCACTAAAAAAAGATCCTTGGAAAAAATAATAGCATGAAATTTTGAGATCAACAAACTTTTACTGGTAAACCCAAAAAAATTACTTTAAATAGATCGAATAATGGAGATGAAAATATTGAAGATTGCACTAATGGAAAAATAAAATTTATTTATAAAGAACAAGATAAGCCAAACAGAAAATGCTGACAAAATAAGTAAAGATGCAAAAACCCAAGAATTGTTTTTGTAGGACACAATGGAAGTAATAATCAAGTATAATGGGATAGATTAAGGGCATTTAAATACATTGTTTTTTATTTTATTTTTTTTTAATTTTTTAATTTTTTGGTAATATTAAGAGATGGGGGTTTTGACCAGGAATCCCCAAATCTGTTACAACAACTTCACTAGGGAGACACACCCACCCCCTTACACACTCACCCACGCCATGGTTTGAACCTTGGACCTCCCGAAGAAGAGCCAAAGTCTTTTGCAAATGATAACAAGTACAGGATTTCTAATACTTTTTGGGAAAGACTTCTCTTAGGTAAGGGGACTTTCCCCTTCGAAGCATTTTTCAAAAGTAATTTTTGAATGTGACACTAATGCCATATGTGAGGTGGAGGCATGATAAGAGATAAGGAGAGCAACCTCCTGGTCTTTATATTGTAGAATTTGTGACATCCTGGCTCTAAAAAAACGGGACAATTTTAATTTTAATTATTTTTTCAACACCACATCATCAATTCTTCAACAAGTACAATAACAGTTAATGTCAAAACACTTCTATTACGAAAACATCTTATGCATATTAAATGGCACTTTCCAACGAACCATATGGTAAGTGGTGGGTTATTAATGCTCGTCGTGGGCACACCATTTCCAATGTTCAAATGCCAGTTTCAGTGAGAAGGCACATTTGTCATTATATTTCTTGTTTTGTGCTAAAACACCTACAACCAAAGTTATTAGAAAACTTCACAAGAGTACAAATAAGTAACAATAACACAATCGTTCATAGATGGTGACCAATCTCTTGATCTTTGCCCCTCTACTCTTTCGAGTATCCACCTAATCATCTGGGCCAAAGATATAGACCACATGGGTGTATGCAACCCTATGACTGGGTGGTTCCATGACATCAAGTAATCGACAGATAAGAAAAGTAAGTACTCAAGCTTAGTCCACCCAGGTTGCCTTCTTGCGATCCGTCAAGTGCCAAATGCTTTCCCACAAGAGCGCTGAAGCAAATGGGCAAAAGAACAAGCCTCATCAGATCTATAATTAGCACTTTCTATTTGGGTTTCCTGGCCTTTTACTGCATGCCAGGTTCTTGACGACCAGAACCCATCTCCAAGTGCTAAATCAGCCTCCAGCACCTGGGTTTCAACCGATAATTCATCCAATTAGTTTAGGGACCACCATGCTCTTCTCCATCAAGCCTTACATATAATTAAATAATCCAGGAGAACCAAGTGAAGTCTTTATGACTACACCCATTGTGGCTCTTCAGAGATATTTTTGTGTACTTCTTCATGAACAGCGCATAGATGTTTCTTCATGATTACGAGGGTTATATCATCCTGTAGATCATGATCTAATAATTGCTAGTACAATCAACATATCAATGTCTCCTGCTTCGATGCTCAATTGAAGACATTCAACATGAAGGTAATGCAAAATCCCACATCTTGTTTATTATTATCTTTACAAAATTAAATAGAACATAAGTTTAGTTCAAGCCTAAGAATAGGCACCCTAGATCTAATATCCTTGCGTATCTCCATGCATTCACATTTACAACAGGTTCACTAATATAAAGCATATGATTGGAACTTACCTCCCAAGCAACCTTCCATATCAGGAATATGATACAGTATGTCAGGTAAAATTCATGAGAAGTTATGCCTGCAGGTGAGCAAATATGCCTTTGACTCAAAACGTATAATCAAAACTGTACAGGGTTGCAAGAGGGTGCAGGTCTGAATCAAAATTTGGAATTTCTGAATGACCAAGGCTCAGAGCATGATCGCTGGTCATGGAGTTGCAATAAGAGAATGAAAACAAAAAAAAATGGAGGTTAAAGTTTCAAAAGAAATGGACACATATACATGAGTGGGGAAATGAAAGTCTCCAATCCTCTTTATTATGAAGTTAACTTCTAAACAACATACACAAGACAAGTGTTCATTCTGAGTCCCAAAAAATATCCCTTGTAACAAGCCATTATGTTCCACAATGTACTCAATGGAAATATGACCAGGATATCTTGAAGGACTTGAAAAATGCTTTCTAATTGCAAAGTGTTCAATCTCTAGAAGTCAAAAAGATCCAGAAAGTGGAGACATAATCTCTCCAAGCTATCTTGACGACACTGTATACTCCTTTTGCACACTTGCCTCATTCCTTGCAAAATATAAAAAATTTAAATGTATCTCTGAATACCAAGTTGATCTTGTTGGAATGGCTTAAACTGCTATTCAAAGTGTGTCATCCAAGGCAAGAACACCAGGCAAGCTTTTGCCTTCTAATAATTCCAAGCTAGCTCCGCCACCTGTCGAAATGTGGCTCATCTTCTCAGCCACACCTACTTTCTCCACGGCAGCAACAGAATCACCTCCACCAATGATTGTGGTTACACCCTTTCCAGTAAGCTCTGCAAGCTTCTTTGCAATAGCCTGCATTCAAAAGTATTTGCAATTTAATACATCTCATTCCAGTCATACTACCAAGAAAACATTAACCTGTAAGTGAACACCCAAGATGTTCAAGTGCACAAACCTCAGTTCCAACTGCAAATTTATCAAATTCAAACACTCCCATGGGACCATTCCAGATAACAGTTTTTGTAGTGTCCAACGCATCACTAAATGTCTTGATTGAGTCCGGTCCAATATCAAGACCCATCCACCCATCTGGAATACTGCCACAAGGAATGATCTACAGAACACACACAGACACGAGCTGACTTAGCATCAGAACCTATCTAACATCAAACAAATTACAAAAATAAAGTGCTTCTATTAAAGAAAGTAGATCTGTATTCAAAATACACGACACTGAATATTGAATTACTTCCAAGTTAATGTCTGTTCATCACTCCAATGCACAAACCTTGCTGTTTGCATCAGGAGCAAATTTGTCTGCAATTACTACATCTGTTGGCAACATGAGAGAAACACCCTTGTTTTTCGCTTTGTGCATCAAGCTTGTAGCAAGCTCAAGCTTATCTTCTTCAACAAGAGAGGCCCCAACTTTAAGTCCTTGAGCCTTGTAAAAGGTGAAAATCATGCCTCCTCCAAGAAGAAGAATATCAACCTTCTCAAGTAGAGATTCAATGACTCCAATTTTAGATGAGACCTTGGACCCTCCCACAATGGCAGCAAATGGTCTCTTAGGATCAGACACTGCACCGACGAGGTAGTCAAGTTCCTATAAAACATCACAATTTCATAGTAAGCATTACAAAGGATAGGATATTCCATTTCTCCCTACATGCAAAAGGATTGCATAACCACATCATAAGAAAAACAGTGATGAGATGTGAGCAAATGAAGCAGCAGTTAATAAATCATGTCATGCTCAAAGACAAGAAGACATTTTAAGACTTAATGCAATTTCTAGTAACACGGGCCTACCCCATCACCTATGCAGTGAGACATGACAGACTTACCTACTAGTTAGCACAAACTATTGACTTATTCTACAGCCAATAGATTGTGACCTTCTGAACAACATTTGGTAAAGTAGACACAAAGAGCAAGCCTTCAAGAGGAAGAGCCAAAAGCAAATTACCTTCTGCAGAAGAAAACCAGCAACAGATGGCTTTAGATATTTTGTAACACCCTCTGTTGAAGCATGTGCTCTGTGAGCTGTGCCAAAAGCATCATTAACATAAAGGTCTGCAACAGATGCAAGCTTCTTTGCAAATTCAGGGTCATTTTTCTCTTCCTCCTTGTAGAATCGGACATTTTCAAGAAGCAAAACCCCTCCTTCAGGGAGAGATGCCACTAATTTTTCTACTTCCTCTCCAATGCAATCTTCTGCCTTCACTACCTGCAGAAATTACCTAAAAACTCATAAGTCTCCTGTATTAGGAATGCAGATTTGATTTCTTTGAAGAAATATGGTAGTATTTCAAATAACATGTACATTAATCCCAAGTAATTCAGATAGCCTGGGTACGAGAGGTTTCAAGCTGTATTTTGGTGTGACCCCCTTAGGCCGGCCCTGCAATGCACCAAGAAGCAAATTACGACTCATGATTTAGCCAAATTCTAAAAAAGTGTTGAAATATGAATTCTATAATAAACAAAATGGCTATGATAGAAAACCATAAATTAGAGATGATTCATGGAGTACTAATTTAAAATGAAAGACTCCAAAATAAAAGCCCTAAGTATAGAACTGGAAGAAACATAACAATCACAAGAAAAAAATATTAATATAACAAAGTCCTGCATCCAAACGTCTAAGACAAAAAGCACTTGTTACAACACGATGATCTGAGAAGCTTATACAAGTTATTAAGTTTACCATCACCAAGAGTGGGTGGATGTCTTAAGCAGATTTTTGAACTTCACAGAATAAACACAGACAAGATCCTTGTGGATTAATGTAGCGCCAGTATTTAAGTGAATTGTATTTCAGCTCCAGAAAAAGGAAAGCTTATTTATTTAATCTATTTTTCTCCTCTTTTCTGTCCCATAGATCCTATTGGATCTCCCTTAGACGAAATTAAAATTATTTCATTCATTCACAAAGTGGACCGACCTAACAAAAGAAATCAATTCATAAAATGCATGCAACAGTGATTGGGTTCTCAAAGCAAGTACTGTTAAATCAAAGGGGATAAGGACCCTCTTGCACAGGTTAAATTTAAAGATATATCTGCAAAAGATTTCTATTTTCTAGTTTATGCTATTATATACAAGTGGAAGTCAACTTGAATGGCAGTCGACTTCTTATTCAAGTGGTAGCTCACTCTGAACTTTTTTGGGATTTAAAAAGGGAGTTCACAGATTCAATACAAGAAAATCAAGTTATAAATTGTATAATTTTACGTCCAGTCCCTTCTCTTCAGCAGTTGGTCACATGGATATTTCAATATAACCTTTGCCTCATTCAAATAAGGCCAAAAAACCATAAATTTGTTCTTGTAATAACTATTACATACACATTTGGGGGAGGAGCCATGGGAAAATCTGCAAAGTCCACATCCAAGGCTGCATGCACAGACCAGGGAAGATATCTGAACTCCTTTGAGAAAGGCATTCCAAAGCCAGCATTTGTAGTAACATGCAACACTTCTGAAGCTGCAGGTAAGATTCTTGAAGGAGCTGCAACCACGGAAGGATATTCTTTCAACATCTTCACCAAGGAAGACCTCCAAAGTTTCCAATGAATTCCAAGTTCCCAACAAGTTGAATCTGCAACATGAGAAGATTCCAATCAAAGCCTCTTTCAAGGAGGTGGCTCAGAATTTAATGCAAGGTACTACTTCCCTTCCTTCTCTTAAGCAAGGGTTCATCATAAACAAAGCTTAAGGACCCATTTCTGTTAGATTAGAAGATGAGAATATTTCAACTTTTGCAAATTTCCTTCTCAAAGGTCTGATTTGCATGTTTAATAAATTTTGGCCCACTCTTCCTGCTTTGAATGAGTGGATAGGCCCAAACCAGTCTTCTCTAATCTCTGGTGACAGATATTTACATCTGTGCCCAAGGGTTTTTTTTTGGTTGTCTTTATGGAAGAGGCAGATCGATATATTATCCACAAGGGCAGACCATTGTTCCATGGTGGATTAGGTTTTTTTATGAAGCTATGGTATCCAAAATTTGATCTGTTGAAGAAGACTCTTTCTTCAATACCGATATGGGTGAGGCTACCAAATCTGCCTCTGCATTTTTGGTTGCCTGCACCCTCAGACCAAATTGGCAATGCTATCGAGGAATCTATTTCCACCGATAGACCTTCAAGGGAAAGATTCAAGACCACATGCACCCATATATGTGTGGAGGTGGACCTGGGTAGAGGCCTTCCTACAAAGATTTTTTTAGATTGGGGGGATCCACCAAAACCCAAATTTTAGATTACAAAAATATTGCTTTTAAATGCAAGCTATGTTTTGAATATGGCCATCTGGCCAATGCTTGTCCTTGGTTGAAGAAGCAATTCCAGCAGAGTGTGGAAGATAATGTTGCCCATGCAGATAAGGACTTCCAGGTAGATAAACGTAAAAGGAAGCAAAATTCCACTTGACGGAAAGGTGCTTCTGAGGAGCATTATTGTGTCAGTCTACTTAGAAAAGAGAAGATCAAGACTGAAGAACCTCCATGTCGCAAAACTAAAAAACTAAGTAAATTGGCGAAGCATCAAGGATCCTGTATTCTCATCTTGCCCTAAATCTGATATGTATGTTGCACTTCCAATAGAGAGGAAGATGAATTGTATGAAAAAAAGACAGGACTGTAGGAGCCCTCTTAAGCTTTCTCCAACAAGTTCAAATAATGATCGGGATCCAAGACATGCTAGGGTTTCCAGAGTTATAAGGTCTCAAGCCAATAATATTTAATTTTTTTTATCATATGTAAAAGAAAACATACATGCATGCAAAGAAAAAGTAACCATGCAATGTAAAAAAGCATGCATGCACATTAACATGCATGAATTGGTAGGTTGATTAGGTAGTCTGCTTTTCATAAAAGTTTTAGTTTTTAACAAGCTTTTTTTTGCCCGTGGAGTGACCTCTTGTCTTGGGAGATCTTGTGGAGTTATTCCTTCTTAAGGAGTATCATTGATATTGCCCTACCCTAAGGGTTTCATCTATCTTTGTCTCATTGTATGGATTGTTATTTGTGGATAAATCATCCAAAATTTTAGAATTGTGGCTTTGAGAATAAAGTTTTTCATCAAGGGGTACCAAAGCAACAATTCTGGCAAAGTGGGGATTATTTTTTTTTTAATTATTGCAGAATTTGGCAATTTTTTTTCCAGAAAAATATGTCATCTTTCAGGAGCCATATCTTTATGTAAAGTTGTTTGATTCAGATGATTCTTGCACCATCTTGTTCAGAATGTTGAAAGCTTTGAAAAGAGTGGTTATATGATGGAATCCAAACAGTATTGAGGAAGATACAACCCTGTGGAGTAGGCCATCTAGAATAGTGGCAGTGATGTTTTTTTCAAATCAAATTTTTTCCATAAAAAGAAATTTGAAATATTTTTCAGTCTGGGCAAGCAAATCATCTGTCCATTGTTGTATTTGGAAGGAAATTTGGTTTGAAGGAATTTTATTTTTATAAAACCCTAGTATCAACAACCTTAGCTTGCATTGTGAATTTTTTGTTTGAGTTAAGCTCATGGAGTTATCAAAGTTTTTTGGAAGTGATGATATGTTAGAGTGATTGATGAAATTCAAATATTTATATTTTGGTAAGTTTACTTGGCAATACCATGTTGACATTTTTAGAGCGGGATGCACTTGTTTGGTGGGTATCTTTGCCAAAGCACTACAAAGAATAATTATGGAAAAATGGTTGCCCTTGAGAAATTTTTGAAAATGTATTCTTGAGCAAACAGAAACTAAAGACAAATGATAAAAAAACTTTGAAAAGGAACTACAAAGGATTCAAGAGGATGGAAATGAAATAAAAAGAGAGTTGGAGTTTTTGAAGAAACAAAATGAAAGACTATGAAACAGAAACAAAATTACTCAAGGAGGAGAAAGAGGAAAAAGTTAAGGAAGATGATAAGAAAGATGAAGAAGCCACATCTTTGGATTTAGAAAAACAAGGGAACGATTAAAACGGTTTGTTTTCATTTAAAAATTCTATTTTGCAGGTTAATGGATGCATTCAAAAGGAAAAGGTTATTATTTCCATTAACCCTAGCAGCATGTATAATTTCATTAATATTGCTTTGGGTTAGAGGTTGCAGGTTCAAGTAACAAAAATTTAGGACAACAGCTTGAGGGTGAAAACGTTCAGATTTTTAGAGATTTGAAGATAACCATGGATAAGTATGTTTTACATTCAGATTTTTTGGCATAGCTATGGATGATGTTGATTTGTTCTTTGTTATCCTTGGATTCCTTGGGTGCCGTTAACATTAATGTACAAAAGAAGTTCTTGAAGTTATGGCACATGAAAAAGAAGATAGCATTGTAGGATATTTCTCAACTTAAGGAGCAAGGACCCAAGGAGAAGCAAGAAGTTATGGTAGTGAACAGATTGAAGAACTAGCAGAAGAATCATAGAGTCTAAGGAAGAGGCAGCAGCAAAGTCTAAGAAGGAAGCACTAGCAAAGTCCAAGGGCAGAGTTAGAAGAGCACAGGGACGCACCAAAACAAGGGCTCAAGAGGGAAGATCATGAGGAATAATTTAAAATAAAGAACAAAAGGTTGAAGAATCAAAGGACGCAAAACATCAGGTTAAGTTTGAAACATATCGCTACCCACACCACCATGAGCAACAACAATCATGGAGGCATAGCATAGGGCATCATTATTATTATGTACCTACATGGAGTGAGAAAGGCATCAAGTGTGGCAGTGTATGGCAGAAAAAGCATAGCAATTCTGGATTTTAGAGTCGTGTAGTGGTATCATTGAACTACAAGAGCAATCATTCTAGATATCAGAGTGAAGCAACATAAGCATGGAGCCAAAAGAGCAGTTATGGATATCCACATGGCACAACAGTAGCTTGGCATCATCAAAGACCATCACCAATCAAGATTTCACTTGGATGGATAAATGATCAAGATTAGTACCAGTTGTCAACAATGCTTACAAGATCATATTATTTAGTTTCTTCTCATGCTTCGAGAATGAAACATTGGTAAGGGGGGGAAAGGGGGGGAATGCTATGGTACGTAGGGATAGGTATATTAGGAAATGATATTTATATTGTATATAGGTTTTATGGATAGTTGGCATGGGCCACACACAATCCAAGGTTTGATTGTATGGTAATATCATTGTTAAGAAAATCGGAATTGGGTAGTAAATCGGATGGTTTAAAAATCGGCAAAGAATCGGAATCAGCAAAAAATCGGCATTTTTTATTGAAAACCCGAAGAAAATGCAATTTTTCATTGAAAAAAAATCTTTTTTCATGAATATCAGAATTTTTCGGGGAAAAATTGGCAAAATCGGCAAAAAATCGGCTAGCCTGTGAATTGAGAAAAAATCAGCAAAATAGAGATTTTTTGCAGATTTTCTTAACTATGGGTAATATTATACTGTAATAATGAGTTGGACAAGGGTTTATGAGTGGGCTACAATTAGCATTATCTCTTCCCCAAAGTAACATTAGAATATAGGGTTCAATCTAGAAAAACACAAAGAGCTAGGGTTTAGCACAGTAATGGCAAGTATGGACCTAGATTAGATATACACTTGCTTTTTAATGCATTTCTAGATATGGCTTCGACAACTTCTCTTTTCAAGCATCTGGCAATAGAGTTTTTTCGCTTTTCTCCCATCAACCACCCTTCGATCAAAATAAAATGGATAATATTGTTCAAGTTCTCAATGCCCACCCTTGTCAAGTGCCTAAGCCACAATCTCTAAATAAAACCACAAAAAGATTCTTTGTGGCCAAACTCAATGAGGTACCCATTGTAGAGGTGCCTCTGACCTACATCCAGCACCAAATCTTGGCTCTTTAATCTGCAAATTTGTAGGCATGTGGTCTAGCCCAACTACAATACAATAATGGATAAGCATTCCGGGGGTTAAAAAATCTCTAGTTATGAGTTCATGATGGCTAGCCGAGGGTACTTTGTTGTTACCTTCTCATCTCTTGAAGACCGAAACACAGTTTTCCATCGAGGTCCATGGTTTTTGGGATTTAGCCCTATATGACTCCTTGGACATTGGGATTTGACCCACAAGAAGAGGAATCTGAAGAAGTGGCAATCTAGGTTCATCTTCCTTTTTTGCCCCTGCACTTGTGGAATAAGCCCACAATGGAAATGATAGGAAACACCATAGGATCATACATTGATTGGGCCCCTCCAAAGGCCAATAATGCAATCTGTGCCCGTATATGTGTAAGGGTAAACCTGAAGAAAGGGCTTCCAAAAAACATTGGGATCAAAGTTCTTGATTGGGTTCACACCTAGCCATTGGACTACGAGCATATCCCTTTTAAATGCATTACTTGTCACCAACATGGACACTTCTCTCGAAATTGTCCATCAAAGCCCAATCAATTCAAAAAGGAAACAAAACATGAATTCCAAATTGTTAGGAATAGAAGGCCTACGTAGGGGAAATTTGCCCCAGCAAGCTCCAACAAATTTTCCATCCTCTCATCAAACGTGGAGGAAGAGACAGAAATACCAATTAATAATGAAGCTCAAGAAAAAGGTAAAGAAACAATGGAAGAACCCATTAAGGAACATTTAGATGACACACAAGAAGCACAATAGGGGACTCATGGCAAAGAGTTGAAGCACTTAGATGAAGACACTAAAGAAGAAGTTGAGGAAACACTGAAGGAGTTAGTCATACCAAGAGGCACCCTAGCAACACGCTCAATAATCAAGGGTAGAAAGTCCAACCAAATTCTAAGAGAAGAGCAAACTCAGAAGGATATCTAGAACAAAACTCAGACTACTTTGGATTTTCCAAAGAAGGTCTCTAAAAAATGATAGTTCTATCATGGAACTGTAGGGGATTGGGTAGTCCTCTAAAAAAAACTACCTATCTGATCTTGTGAAGCTACATAAGCCACTTGTAGTTTGTTTACAAAAATAAAAAACTGGAAGATAATGTAGTGGTACTAGACAACCCTGAAACTTTGGTTTGGCTTTTTGCCGAAATACAAGGTTTGTTGAGTGCGGTATCAGGTTTGATAAGAGATCTTGGCAAAATTTTGGCTTGTTGTGATCTTGGCAAAAGTTTGAATTTCTGGGATCTTGGAAAAACTTGGCTTTCTGTGATCTTGGCAAAGGCTTGGTTTTTGGTGATCTTGGCAAAATTTTGGCTTTCTATGATCTTGCAAAGTTTGGCTTTCTATGATCTTGGCAAATGTTAGCTTTCTATGATCTTGGCAAAAGTTTGACTTTTTGTGATCTTGGCAAAAGTTTGGCTTTCTGTGATCTTGGCAAAAGTTTGGCTTTTTGTGATCCTGGCAAAAGCTTGGCTTTCTGTGATCTTGGCAAAGGTTTGACTTTCTGTGATCTTGGCAAAAGTTTGGTTGTTTGTGGTTGCGAGACATAGAGGGCATCTTTGTTGTACAAGGGATAGAGACCCTTTCAAAACCCATTCTTTAAAATCCAATGAGGCCTTGGTTCAATGGTTGGGCATATGGATGATGTAGCCCACACCAAGGTTCAAATCTCGACAGCACCAAATAGGCTATATAGCTTGATGTGACTAAGTTGATGTAAAAGGGAAAGGGCAACCCTTTCAAAACCCTACTTTTCCTTTATTTTTTTTAAAGTAGCATTAGATGTTGAGTATATAAAGAAAGGATATTATCATTGTAAGGAATCATCATTCATATTGAGTATTCTCTTGTAATAATCTTTGCCTGCAAATTGATCTCTCATTTTCGACGACCTTGTGGAGTTATTCCTTCCTTAAGGAGTAGTATTGGTGTTGCCCTACCCTAAGGGTATTATCTATCTTTGTCTCATTGTGTGGATTGTTATTGTAGAAGAATAATCTAATATTTTAGAATTATAGATTTGAGAATTAAGTTTTGCATAAAAAAAACTAGCCATAACTTTCAATAAAAATTGTTCTTATCTAGACACCTTACCATTAAATTTTCTTAGTCCTATCCCTAGGATTTGATTTCCCACATAAACTTGGAATGCAACTTCAGTGCAAACTGAATATCTATATTTTATATCACCAATTAACAGAGTAAACAAGGGAAATTTGTCCTCATTGGCAAGAAAGGCACCATGTTGTTGATTTGAACAGCTAACTTTGTCAAGTGGGCTCCACTAATAGTACCAAATATTTTAAAAAACCACTGTAAGATCAAAAGAATTTTTTCAACATTTCCTCTTTACATTCACACAAGTTTTTGAACAGCACTAACCAGTTTTCTTTTTGTCCTGATAATGTCTATCTCAGAATATTTTCCTGTTAACCAATGGAAAGCATTCTTCCAGAGTTTTGGCTTAGGGTTCTTTTGTAGCCAACTGGCTATCCAATGACCTGTGCTAGATGGACCACTCATAAAGGATGTCTCAATCAAAGAATGGTTCTTGTACTTCCCAAGGTAATTCATACGTACGTTCTTGTATGTTCTTGTTTTGGAGACAAAGTTTTAGAAATTACCATTGCTCTTCTGAAAGACAAGCAACAGGGCCTATTGGAAAACAAATCCTAGGATGCCATTCCCATCCTAAAATAGGCTAAAGACAAGCTGACAATGGACATGGGCAGTTGGCAAAGAAGGCCTTGATTTGTTGATTACAAAGCATCTGACCAAAACAAGGAACCATTCGTCAATAGGTTAACCAAAATAAAAAACAAAACTGGATGTCGAGATTCACTTCTGCCCCAAAAGCTATTTTATAGCTGATTTGACCAATGAAGAAGATCAGAACCTAATCTTTCAAGATAGCCCAGGGCGCTATTAAAATGTTGGCCTTTTCATGAAGTTCTATTCTTTAATGGCTGATCCTCTTGTCAAAATCCTTCAGAATCTCTGTTGTGGATTTGTATGTATGGTCTTCCATAGGAGCTCTGGAATGTGTGTTTTTGAAGGAAACTTATTGGAAGAATACATTTGCACATATAATCTTACCCTTGCCAAAGAAATACACTCTACGGATCTGTGTCAATTTGGATCTAACAAAACCCTTAAAAGGATAATATTAAGCTTGCATGGGCAACTATGTTAGAGCATTAGACTGAACAATTAGATTATGAATGGTCTTTCATTGTCATCACAATCACGTTTATGACTGCCACCTAAAGAAAAAGCTGCCTAAGGCTTCAAAAGAAGATGGTTTAATAAAGGTTTGAAAGTTTCACAGGTTACGCTCTTCCAAAGCATCTCAACCACCAGCTCTTTAGTCATTGGTCCTTTGCAAATGAAACTATGGGAGGCCCTGGAAGCTAAGAAACAAGATTCTAGTCATGAAGTGGTGCCTCTGGAAGGAACCACTGGTCCAAGCATGGGCCCAGTGGAAACTGCAAGATTTGGAGAGTTGCAAACTTTCACTCATATAGGTCCAAGCATGGGCCCAGACGCTGGGAAATTCTTTTTAACCCCTGCACAACATCAACTTGGGTAAACAGAATAAGCTGCGTCTTGATCTCAAAGTCTTAAATCTAAATATCTCATTTATTTTGAATTTGGGACTAATGTTTGTGCTCCTAATAACCTTGTTAAGATGAACAGTTGTTGATTGGAGTCTGGAAATATATAATTTCAGATATGACCCTCTAGAGAAAGATAGCTCCTGGTGAGATTTTAATGCAATGCCTGGAACAGAGGGGCTTTTAAGAAAAAAGGTGATACTTCCCCCTTGAACCTTCTTTCTGTAACTTTGGCACTACTATAAGAAATCTGAATTTGTCAGATGTAAAACAAAAATATGGCAGATTCATCTGAAGAAACAGAAGCAACAAGCTCCACATCTTTGAGAGACTGGATTGCTTTCTTTTCTTTTCTTTTTTTAATGGTTATATGGGATTGAAACGGGCCCCACCTGAATTACATCATGTCTACATAGCGGTATTATAACAGTTTGGCAATTATGCAAGTATCGCTTGGCAAGATTCGAACCTAGGTCTCCTTAAAAGTTGAGGAATATAACTGGTTGAGCTAATGCCAGTTGATTGGATTACTTTCATTTAGTGACTCTTGAATAATAACTTATTTCAGTAAATCAGAATCCTAAAAAACAAGAGGTCAGATCATTGATCCATTTTTGTTGACACTGATTAACACTTCAGCCCCACACGCTAGGCTTTTAAGGTTAACATGATGTGTTTGCTTCATCTAGACATCAAAGAACTCATGGGGAGAAGAATGTGGATTCTCAAGCCTCAAAAACGTTTGCTGTCTGCCAAGAGCTGAAGAAATATTTAGGCATTTAAAAAAAAAGACAAAAGTAGTTTTTGGAAATATCTTTTGATGCAGTCTAGATGAGGGGGTCTAATGAAAGACAGCCTCTTCTAGCAGCCTGAATATCTCATAACAAGTTCACAAACTAGAAAATGAACAATAACAAATTACTTGCATAAAGAAAAAAAAAAATCTGGGAGATGTCACAGCCAACACATCTGCAGAGAGCTCTTCAATTTGCCTAGAGATGTCTCAAATGGTTACAAGGTCATCTTTATATAGAACTGACAAAAATATTATAAAATCAGATCCGAATAACAGATACATACATACATACATATATTGGCAATGCAAGATTGCTTGTGAACCTGGATGCTCCTGCATCATCTTTGCAAGAAGGAGACTTTTGAGTGCAAGTTAGCATAGAGCCAATCTCGAGTTAATCCTCAAGTCTTAAAGAAGATCTTTAAGACTTGAGGATTAAAGATCTTTCAAAGGAGGAAAGAATTTTAATGCAGGGCCTTGATCTCTTCTCCCAGAAAGATGAAATCTATATCTGAAATCTGTGAAAGGGCAGTGGGTACTAAGTTCTTTTATAAAACCAGCAATACGGAAAATCAATAGACCCAAAAGACTAAATATCTCGACAATTGAGTCCTAGAAGACCAAAAACTTATAAAGGATAAAGTTGTCCATTTCTAGAATACAACGAAGCAGACCTCTTGGACAATAAAATACCTTAAAACAAGATATTATCCTTCATCACAAATGATATCTTCACAAGCAAAACGATGACTTCATGGCTTTTATCAGCAAAGAAGAGGTGCATTCTTCCCTTCTCCCCCATGGTTATAGATAAAGCTCTTTGCTGGATGGCTTTCAAGCACACTTCTTTCAGCCTTTGTGATATAGTCAACTGGGTGTAGCTGTTGAAAAGTATCTAGAACTAGGAAACCCTTAAAGCCACTCAATTCTATGTTATTTGCTCTTATTCATAGGAATGAGTATGCTAATTATTTTGACTCCTATATGCCAATCCTGTTAGGGAAAAGGATATATAAAAGATCCATCAAAACGGACAATCAACTGAAGTATATTCTTCCCTTGCTTAGTAGAGAAAAGTGAATTTTTTTATGAATACAAATATTGGATGCCATTATTTAGCACATGAGGGCATTCACTTAATTAGACAAGCAAAGAAGGAAAGCATGCCTGTGTAAGTTGGATATAGCAAAGACTTATGACCAAGTCAACTGAGAATCCCTCAAGAAGGACCTTTCTAAGTTTGATTCCTGGATCGATAATGCAAATGTGCTACCAGTTGCCGCCCTACCTAAGTTAATAGCTCACTTACAGGCTTTATCATTCTACAAAGAGGGCTTAGATGAGGGTCCCCATTCTCTCCTCTTTTATCGGTTCCACAGCCATGGATGCTAGAAGAGTCTCGAGGGGTCGAACTCCATGTCCTCCCAGGATTATCCAACCAAGCCGTATTAGTCTTGGCCATTCTCCTAGGAGCATCATTAGATCCTATGTTGGCCATTTGATAGTTCGTGATGATGGCAACTATGCTTCTACTTTACATCCCACTATAGATTAATGTTCACACTTGGATCCACTGGAGCTCCTTTCTATCTCTGTTGTACCTCAACTTCTAGCACTCTCTTAATCCTTACTTTTAGCATGTTAGGGTTTATTCATTTTGGATTACCCTCGAGGCTGTAATTTTATGCCATTCAGTTATTCTACTTTAGAGTAGTTTACACTAGATTCTTTACTCTAGTTTAGCTTATTTTCGTAGTACATTTTGGTTACTGCAGTGCATTGTAATTTGTAACAGCTCTTTTCAATAAGTCCCATTGGCCTGCTTTGGCCATCTGTGGACATTAATAGAATTATCTTATCTTATCTAATCTAATCTCTATATTTGTTAGCCTTTAATATGGGTGTAAAAATAGGACATGAATATTGATTCCAAGAATGTAATTATTGTGGAGGACTCGTTCCACTGTCAATTGTACTTTGGGAATCTCAAAGACTTAAACATGCAAGGTATTGAAGTCCCTTTTGATATTCTTTCCAAATCTCACCTTTAATCCATCCATTGCACTTTGTTTTGTGGAATGAAGAGAAATAAAGAGCACTAATAAACTAAAACAGAAAAATAGTAATAACAAAATCAAAGGAAGAAGATAGCAGATTCACACATTACACAATATTTATCCTAGAAACCCTCAACCGGGAAAAACCAGACACAGTATTATCTTATTATTGCATTAACTTGACCGTCTCCAATACAATAATATTCTCCTTCTGTCTCTCTATCCAAACCCTAATGCAAGTGCGATATATATAACAAAGGCACATGCACGGATTTTACAATATCATGGGCGAAAAAGCAAGGGTTCAAATATAGTAACCCTAAAAGCCCATATGGGTCTAAATATAACTTAAAACCCGACGAGTATATCGTCCAGTACCTTTTAGTGTTAACCCCACCAGAATAACATGGAAAATATTCAACATATTTCCAACATTCTCCCACTTGTTGAATACTTTCCATAGGGGCTAACAACTGCCATTGTCAACTATCAAGGGCAACCATGCCCATAGATCTTCTACACCAAGAAAATTTCTGAGCAGGTACAACCTTTGTTAACGAATCAGCAATATTCTTCTCTGTATCAACTTTCTCCAATATCACCTGGTTCTCTTCAACCATCTCTCTCACAAAATGGTACTTTATATCAATATGTTTTGACCGATCATGAAAACCAAGATTATTTGCCAGAAATATTGCACTCTGACTGTCACTGTTAATTCTCACAGCCTTCTGTTTAATGCCAATTGTTGAACACAACCTTTGTAGCCACACTGCTTCTTTACTAGCATGAGTTGTTGCAATGTACTATGCTTTTGTAGTGGATAAAGCAACAACTGATTGCTTTTTACTCATCCAACTTATTGCCCCTCCAAACAGCCTGAACACATAAGCACTTGTGGATCTTCTCTTGTCAAGATCTCCAGCCCAATCAGCATCCACAAACCCTTGTAGATTTACAATATCATTATCTCCAGATTTTCCTCCATAACAGATAGCATAATCTGTAGTTCCACGCAAGTATCTGAAGATCCTCTTCACAACAGTCCAATGTTCCTTTCCTGGATTTGACATATATCTGCTAACTACTCCCACTGCATGTGCAATATCAGGTCTAGTACAGACCATTGCATACATCAGACTGCCCACAACACTAGCATAAGGAACATGATGCATTTCTTCAATTTCCTCATCTGTTTTGGGACATTGTTCAGCAGATAACTTTTGACCAACCGGATATGGAGTACATACTGGTTTACAATCATGCATTCTAAACTTTTGTAGTATCAAATCAACATATTTCCTTTGATTTAACCATAACTTTCTATTTGCACGATCCCTTATTATTTCCATACCCAAAATAAATTTTGCAGCACCCAAATCCTTCATGTCAAATTCAGAAGATAACTGAGATTTGAGTAACTTTATCATCTCCTTATTGTTACCAATTAACAACATGTCATCCACATACAATACAATGATAACAAAATTTTCACCTTCCTTTTTGAAATATACACATGGATCTGCTTTGCTTTTTCCAAGCCCAAGTGTCAAGACAAACCTGTCAAATTTTTTGTTCCACATCCTTGGAGACTGCTTCAACCCATAAAGAGACTTCTTCAACTTGCATACCAAGTCCTCCTTACCTTTTACCTTAAAGCATTCTGGTTGTGACATATATATATCTTCATCAAGTTCACCATGTAGAAAAGTTGTCTTTACATCCATCTGTTCTATTTCAAAATCAAAAGCAGCAGAAATAGCCAACAGAAATCTGATTGAAGTTAGTTTAGCCACAGGAGAAAAAATCTCACCAAAGTCAATTCCCTCAACCTGAGAAAATCCTTTTGCTACCAAGCGAGCCTTGTACTTCTCCAACTTTCCTTCTACATTGTACTTCTTCTTGAATAACCACTTACAACCAACAGGTTTTCTGCCAGGAGGTAATTTCACCAAGTCCCATGTCTTATTTTTATCCAAGGACTCCATTTCTTCTTCCATAGCCCTTTTCCAAGACTTATTCTCACTTGACTGAAGTGCCTCCTTTACAATCTTGGGTTCTTCATCAATAATTGATAAATTAAATGCAGAATAAAAATTTGAAGGACTATACCTGTCTGGAAGTCTTCTCTCTCGATCCGATCTCCTCAAAATTGGAGTTCTAGGTTCTGCATCTTCAGCTTCCTCCTCACCTTCTTCCTCTGAATATTCCTCTTCAGACTCTCTCTGTAATTCAGGTTCTACCACAGGTTCTTCCTCTTGTTCCAATTTTACCTGCACTATTTCTGGTTCTTTGCTTGGTTGCATTTCCTGTTTTAAAACCCCTTTTGTTTCTCTAAAGATCACATTACGACTGTAAACAACCTTCTGTGTTTCTGGGTTCCACAACTTATATCCTTTAACACTAGTACTATAACCCACAAATATGCATTTTTCAGATTTATAGTCTAGCTTAGTCCTTTTCTCTTTTGGGACATACATATAAGCATCACAACCAAAAACCCTTATATGTCCGAGAGAGGGTTTCTTACCAGTCCATACTTCCTGTGGAGTCTTGTCCACCAAAGCTGAGGTAGGAGATCTATTGATGAGATAACAAGTTGTTAACACAACTTCTGCCCAGAACTTCATTTCTAACCCTGCACCACTTAGCATGCTTCTAGCCTTATCCATCAATGTCCTGTTCATCCGTTCTGCAACCCCATTCTGTTGTGGAGTATACGGAGTTGTTCTCTGCCTTTCTATTCCACAGTCCTTGCAAAACTGCTCAAATTCATTAGAGCAATACTCACCACCATTATCACTTCTCAAAACCTTTATCTTTTTCTCTATCTGATTTTCTACAAGAGCCTTAAACTCTTTAAATTTATTAAAAACCTCAGATTTGTTCCGTAGAAAATATACCCATGTCTTTCTTGAGAAGTCATCTATAAATGTAACAAAATAGATAGATTTACCTAATGATGGTACTTTTGCAGGTCCAAACACATCACTGTGAACTAGATGTAGAATTCCTTCAGACCTTGTAGCACTACTTGGAAACTTGACTCTAGTTTGTTTCCCAAAAACACAGTGCTCACAAAAATCAAAATTTAATGGGCAATCAAAAATTCCTTCAGCCATACCTTTCATTTTCAATGTTCGAAGTCCTTTCTCACCAATGTGCCCCATGCGTTGATGCCACAACATTGTCTTCTCTGTAGGAATACTCGAAGCCATTTCAACCGTATTATTTTCCTGTACCATTGAAGAGTTATTGCAATTAATACTTACAATGCTAGCCTCAAGTCTGAACAAAGTTCCTGTGCGAACTCCCCTTGCCAACACCAAGGATCCACGAACCATCTTGCAACTATCCTTATTGAATACCACATTCACACCTGCATCATTCATCTTACTCACGGATATCAGATTCCTTGCCAAACCCGGAATATGCAACACACCAAGAAGGGTTTTAATTCTTCCATATTTTAGCCTCAACTTGACTCTTCCTCGACCTATTATTTTATATGTCGAATTGTCTCCCAAGAAGACTTTACCTCCATCTATCTTTTCATATTCACTGAACCCCTCCCTATGAGGAGTCATATGAAAAGAAGCACTTGAGTCAATCAACCATGAGTCATGGCATTCACTTGAGCATGTTGTAGCTAAGAATAAGTCCCCTGAATCTTCATTTGTGGTCTTCGTTTCTGTAGAAGTTCCTTCATCAGATGATCGATTATTATCAACCTTTTTAGATCTGCAATCTCTTTTATAATGCCCTGCTTTACCACAATTCCAGCATTTCCTCTTTTTCGGGGCAACAAATTTACCCCTAGATTTTGATTTCTTTTCTCCTGATTTCTTTTTGCTTCTTTCTTGAGAACGACCTCTCACAAACAAGGCTTCCTTTTGATGATAATCCTCAGAATATTTTCGTCTCATCTCCTCAGACAACAAAGTTCCTACTATATCCTCTACTTTCAATGTAGATGTAGTATTGGTGATAGCCATAACAAGGTTATCCCATGAATCAGGTAATGAACAAAGTAAAGTAATACATTTTTCCTCTTCATCCATTTTTACTTCTACAGAGGTTAGTTGACTTACCACAGTGTTAAAAGCATTCAGATGTTCAACCACAGAGTCACCATCATTCATTCGAAGTGAATACAACTTCTTTCGAGAAAGAGTTTATTTACCAGTGACTTTGTCTGATACAATGTTCCCAACTTCTCCCATAACAACTTTGTCGTGGCCTCTGTAGATACATTCAACAATACCGAATCAGATAAGCACAATCTGATAGAGCTCCTTGCCTTCCTATCAATTTTCAGCCAATCCTCATCTGTCATCGATGTTGGTTTTGTTCCCGAGACCGCAATCCACTGATCTCTATCAACCAACAGATCCTCCATCTTGAGTTTCCACAACTCAAAATTTTGTCCATTAAATTTCTCAATCTCTATCCATGTGCTTCCCATCTTTCTCCTTTTCCTGGATCCTTTCGCGTACGGCTCCCACTCAAGAATTAATTTATCACAGGGTTGAAACCCTTACTCCTCGAACAAAGCTAAAACCTAGCTCTGATACCAAATGAAGAGAAATAAAGAGCCCCGATAAACTAAAACAGAAAAGCAATAATAACAAAATCAAAAGAAGAAGATAGGAGATTCACACATTACACAATATTTATCCTGGAAACCCTCAATTGGGAAAAACCAACACAATATTATCTTATTATTGCATTAACTTGACCGTCTCCAATACAATAATATTCTCCTTCTGTCTCTCTCCAAACCCTAGTGCAAGTGCGATATATATAACAAAGGCACATGCACGGATTTTACAATATCATGGGCGAAAAAGCAAGGGTTCAAATATAGTAACCCTAAAAGCCCATATGGGTCTAAATATAACTTAAAAAACCCTAAAAATTTGGTCGGGGGCTGCCGCTCCCGAACCCCTATTTAGGGCCCGGCCTAACCCCAACCCCGACGAGTATATCATACACGTCCAGTACCTTTTAGTGTTAACCCCACCATAATAACATGGAAAATATTCAACATATTTCCAACATGGAAAGCCCCTTATTCAAGAAGCTACAAATTTTGGAGAAATCAAAGGTGATTATGAGATGGATTCAAGACAATTAAACTTAAATTGTAAAGATAAAATATTCTTTAACACAAGGCTAAAAAGCAAAATAAGACCACTCCAAGAAAAGGATTCATCTAAGTTCTTCTCAATATATAGGTGCCTAGTACCATCCTTTTTTCATGCTAGGACAATTGGGTTACTGCATGGAGAAGAACTTGAAAGGATCTTCCCTTCACAGATAAGCTCCCGGATTTGACATTTGATTTCATCTTTCTCCCAAACGATCTACAATATAGAGGGTTGTTTAGAAGAGGGGATCTTGAAACCAAGTCAATATGATGTTTCACAGGATAGTGGACAGAGATGTAATTTTTTAATCACATGCCATATCAAATGACTTTGTATTTAATATATATATATATATAGGTGACTTACATGCTATTGTTAGGATTCAACTAGTAAACATTTATCTCCAACAAACTAACCAGCACCATAACAAATGTACTAAAATACAACACGGAGAGAACCATATAACTGCACTAAATCCTATGGTCGTAACAACTTATACTCTAATGCCCCCTAACCCCTCCAAATGACTAAACTAGATATAAACCCAAACATATGTCTAAATTTTACAAATTGCTTTAGTCATTAAATCAACAATTCAAAACCAGGGTGATGCATCATCATCTTCAGCATTCTAATCGCCTACAATGAAGAGGACTGACCAAAAGGGGTTCTTCCCGTGATCAACCCATTTACAACCAATGTATTTATTTCCTTGGGGTAACTGGGACAATTCACATACATCAAGAAATCAAACTTTGCCTTCTCGACAGCTTCCCAAAAGGTTTACCTTTGGCCTCTTTATATACTTTGCATACTCTTTGACCACTTGACTTGAGCAACCTTTGCTCTATTGTATATTCCTTAGCAAACCTCCATTTGAGTGGACTTCTATCCCGTTTTGCATCATTTAGCTTACCTCCAACATTGACAAAACTTTCATCCCACCATGCATCTTGGAGCAAATCTCCATCCCTCCTTGCTTGCTTGAGAGATCAACAAAATCCTCCATTCGAACCTCAGTCCTTGATCAAACCTCCATCTAGGATTTTTTCTCCATTAGTATTCGATATCATTCATGTTTTGTTAGCCTTACAACAACATAGCCCTTCCATCATTGGTCTTATGGCAAAACACCCTTGCCTCTATGGGTCTTACGATCATTTGTTTGCTTTTGTAGGTCTTATGACAACATTCATCTACCATCATCGGACTTATGGCAACCATTCACTTGTCACCATAGGTCTTACAATCATCCATCTACCTTTATAGATCTTGTGACAACAATCAATCTTCTTGGAGTGTCACTATGGTCATCATTCCATCTCAATAGATTGCATGGGTAACCACAACCACCAAGTATGATAGGTAATGACGCTAAATACTGGATTCATTTAGATATATCCCAACTATGAACCATGCACCTCGTCTTGTTTCTTATTCACATCACTCTATTTTGTTGTGGAGTGTATGGAAATTCTTGTCTCTACTTTTCATCTTTAAAGAGTGCATGGAATTGCACACATGAGGTTTTGCTTTCTTTGGTTGGCCCTCAACCAGCTACACAAGGTTTCATTTCCATTAGTTGACCTTCAACCAACTACACAAAGTTTTTTTTATCTTGGTTGACCCTCAACCACCTCAACAAATACAAATACCTGCAACATGTATTTTCAACAACTTACCCTCAACCATCATAGCAAATGCATGATGATACCCAATATCTCTAAGGGCACATAAACAAAAGTAAATTCCATACATAAGATCACATCTCTCAATGAACCTAAAAGTTGACCCTATATTTCACCCTATTAGATGAGGGTAAATGCAATGCTCACAAAATGGTGTGTAGGAACAAATCTTGTTTTAACTAAATCCTAAGAATCTGGTAGAATTAGAGTCTGTATATTTGCCATGCAATGCACACACTCTCACCTAATATGGTAACTATGACCAGAAATAACGGACTTCCATTGTTGAAAGTTGGACATTTGCTCTAATAAGACTCCAAGCACTCTCTTTTGGATAGAGGACTTCAATCCACTCTGAATTGAGAGGAAAATGTGTGATAGTGGACCTTAGCTTTGACCCCTAATTTCCAAAATGCAAGGATAAGCATATCTCTAATCACTTTCGAATGTTTTCTAAAATCTACAAGTAATAAGACCTCCGATCACATTTGACTTGGTGTGAACTTCTAAACTCTTAGATCAAGCATAACTCTGCTCACCTTGACGAACTTTGACCTCTAAGGAATTTGGGCAATCAAACCTCCAATGCTTCATTAACTCTCAATGTTATGCTCATGGGAAATTGAAACTTTGCTACTCCAAACTCCAAGAATTTGATCCTTTGACTTCCAAGCCTCCAATCCCTTAATGATCGCTCTTTCGATTCTCCAATTGGGTGTTTTCAATTTCTGAGGGCAGTCTAACCTCCATTTGTCTAAAGCATGGTCCTCTAAGGCTTTACTCCAAACAAGCATTTGCTACTCAAATATCTACTCTAATTAAGTCTTCAAGCCTTTTGTTCTCTCTTGATCAAACCTCCAATCATGCGAAATCTTTGTGCTAAGCTTGTTTAATCTATGGACATTGAATCCTCCAACAGTTGATTGGAATTTCAACCTTCCAATTTGTTTTCTCCTATGGTCTATTGAGTTTTCAATTCACATTGTCCTTATTGTTCATCGAATATTTGATACTCTAATCATCCAAACTTTTATGTTGTCAATTGAACTATAGCTCTTATCAAAGCTTATTACCAAGCAAACTATTCACCAAATAGACTTTCGCCCATGCAAACATAGAACCAATAGCTCTTATTTTTTAACCAAACTTTTGCTACACTCAAATTGCACTGCCAATCGAGCTTCTGTTCATCACACCTTTGCTCCTTTGAAGGCTTTTCACAAATATAGTCAAAAGTCCATTTCACTTTAGCATTTATGGAGCTTATTGATTACTACTAATCAAAATTGTGCTCAATCAAATTTATGCTCAACTAAATTCTTCCAAACTTGCCTTCAGTCCTCCACTATCAAATCAATACTCCACATTTAAATAATGTTTCCACTCTCTTATCAAACCTCCAATTAGAGTCTAAAACATGAACTAAGTAGGACTCGAGCTCAAGACCTCCAAGTAAACACTCCAATGCTTTACCACAAAGTTACCAAAAAATAAATAAATTACTTGACTCCCTACGACAACCAAGAATTAGTCTTGTGTAGCTCTTCTATAACAGTCAATTGAACTCAACAATAGCACTCACACTTAAACAATGATCTCCACATTGTGGATTCTATGACCATTAGCTCTTATACCATGTAACCAAAAGCCATATCAAATGGATTCATATTGAATATATATAAGCAAGTTACATGGTAAGCATGAATCTTGAACAAACTAACCAGCAATGAAATAAATGTACTAAATACAACAAAATGTGGACCATATAACTAAGTTAAACTATATAGTTGTAACGGCTAATATGCTAAAACCCTATGGGTCTTGGAAGACATCATTTTAAGGCTAAAGCAAAGCATCCACCAAGTGGGACTATTTAAAAGTGAAAAACTACAAGTGACCAACAAATGCTTCTTGGCATGTTCAAGTGCTTATAGGCGAATGATAAGAAGCATAAACTTCTGAGCATGCAAAATCAGCTTTTTGCAATGCTCTTGTTGAGATAAGTGTCACTTGGTCTTCAGTAGACACTCACAATTGTGATATGTTATTGACATGCACGGACCACTGCTAAGGTCAAGCTTAGTAGGTTGCTCTTCAATCAAAGATGTGACATTTTCCAAGTATAACATCATGAATCTACAATTGTGCAACATCGCAGGCAATGGAGTCATGCATGGGTGTGATTCCATATTCAAATGTTCATTGATGTTCACCTCAATAAACTTTCTTGGGTGAAAACATCCCAAAGAATAGGGTTGAGTGTGAGCTTCCATAGTGAAACTCAAATGCTTGATTGTGTCATGTACAGTGATGTTCTTTTGACTCCTTAAGTCAATGATGACATTTAAAGGTTTGTCATTTACCTAATGAGTGTAGAACAAGCACTCTCATTACTCAAATATGTATAATGTCGAAGCTTCACTTATAGGCCAAGAACTGGCACTCGTCATCGTTGTTTGGATGCTTCATCATGGTCAAAAACATTTACTTGTACAAACATAGACTTTTGTTTTGCATAACACTATGAATCATTATGATTCTTCTAATGGTTGCACCACTTACCTCCTTGCTTTCACTTTCCCTTGTCCTCCACATAAGAAGGTTTCTAGATCCCTTGGTCGGTTTGGCACCTTAGGCTGCTAATGTGGCATCTACATAGGCACCTTCTACTTAAGAGCCTGATGAGTATTGCATGTAGGCTTCATGAGACTCTTCTACTTTGCTCAAGACTTCTCTCCAATCTTGGTCGCAAACTAGTACGGTTGTGACAAGGTGTCAATAAGAAGAAACTCCATATCTTTGAGAAATCGCAGTAGTGAAGGCATCTAATGTACTTGACTACATGATGCTTCTTATCGTTATTAATATGCAATTGAGCAAAAAGCTCATTGAACTCATTTAAAGTCTTGGACAAACACGTGACACCAATTTCACAATTGTTGGCAATGCATGCCCTCATCTTCATAGTGATTCATAGGATAACAATGAGTGCATGTTGCTTCAACAAAGTTCTACTCGATGGGTCAAGATCTCTTTCATGCCAAACACTATTGGTTTCCCACCAGGATACATGCTCTACAAGGTATCTACATTAGCAAAGCAGTTGGCTACATACTAAACTTCCAACTACTAGAGCATGTATCCTATCCCTCAGTGTTAATCTTGCCTTGGAAAACTAAGATATCAATTGGTTTGTGCATTTAGAGGGTTGTTGTGCTCAAAGGGCTAAGGGATAGAGACCGAAACCAACCTGGATGGAGCATCAAGTCATGGACCTACACAAACAGAGTAATTCTTTGTTCTTCTGATGCATCCTTGATGACCTTTTAGACATTTGGGGTATGCAAGTTGAAGGAATTTGCATAATCAGCCATATTTTGCATGCAAAGAACATTTGCCTAGATGATCAAACATGGAAATAGGTTGAATGCCTGCCTTCAAGTACGACAAATGCATGTGAGCAAACATTCAATGACAAAACATACCAAGTGGTTTGTACTCAAGAAAAGGTTACATCAAGAACAAGGGCTGGTGTAGTTGCAATGTAGGAGTGTAAACTTGCCTTGATAACAATTGATCCACATTGAGTGGAGAGAAGGTAAACAAGAGGATTTTGACAAGGAAATGCAGGAAAATCAAAAAGTTCGTAAATAAATTAGAAACTTTATTTACAAATAGTGTGCAGCTAAATGAAGAGCAAAAATACAAGGCCCTTATATAGCAGAGTTGGCAACAACACCAAAACTAAAATGTGTAGCAAAATCAGGCATAAGGCATTTACATGCATTGTGTGCCCAGCTGTGGATGTCCATCTCTACTTCTAACTCTGAAGACTCCCTTCTAAGAGATATTGAATAACTACCTTATATGCAATATGTACCATCAAAGATTCAAAACTACAACAATGTTGTGAGAATATGAAACAATTCATCTTTCAGCAGCTACAGAAAGAAATTTAAATAATTCACAAGTATTGCCCCTTCGCCTTCTCTTGATACCAAGATTGGCAACTGTTATGGCGCTGGTACTAGATCCTGGCACTAGCGCTAAAGGCTAGATGCTAGCTTGATGCCTGTTGGCGCCTGACATTCCACTGATGACTGGTGTCTGTTGCTCACTGACTAGCATTGGCTCTTGGCAGCTAGAACAGATGCCTCCTTCCTTGCTCTCTTGGATGACCTCAAATGCATTCAGATCAGTCATCATTGTAATTGATTTATGATTGAGTAGTTTAACTTAAATATTGTCGGCTAGAAGACCAAGCTGTCAATATATTTACAAAGATCTCAATGAAAACCAAATTTGTCATGTTTTAAGACATGCTAGGGCTCAAAGGACTTGCCATGGGGGGTCATTAAATAATTGACACCCCCTTCACTAAATTAGTGTCTTAAGTCTTTGATTTTCTTTCTCCTCCCTAAGTAATTACTAAGGTGGAATGTTAGTGATAATACCTAGGTGATGCATAAATAACTTTCATATGAGTGATCATGTGCTATCTATTTTTATAGGAGAATTTATTGGGGTCTTGTGCATGTCCATACCTTGTGGAATCTTTCAATTATACTGTCATGCCTATTAAATCTTCCAATCACACCTATGGAATCTCATGTACAAGTCTATGTATTAAGAGCTCTTGCTCTCATGAAGCATCTCTTGCATTCATAATTTGTAGCACATAACCTTGAGGATGGTTGATTATGTGGATACTGTATTCAGTATCCACCTTATTTTGGGCGTCTTCTTTGGGTGTGCTATTATCTCTTTACTCCACTATAATAGTGAGATAGTCACGTAATGTTGATTATCATTTATCATCAATTTGTATGATCATTGCCAATAAAAAATCATTAATTCATGCATTTCTACAGTGATTGCGTTACTTTATATGATATTGTTTCATTTGTTAAAACAATTAAAATGTTTTTCATGATTTAAGTTGGATTATCCCTCACCCATACACCAATTGCATGTATGTACCTCCATATTCCCATCCTTAAAACTAGAAGCAACACAAGTCTGAATGCAAAAATATGTAGTCATTCTAAGAAGAACAAAAGAAAGTAAATTCCTAAGGACCCTGAGGAAAGCAATTAAGCTTTAAATTTGACAAATTTCCCTAAATATATGTTCAGAGATCAGTCCCTCTTAGAAGAGAACCAATTACATACTGAATATGGTAGAGAAAGGTAGCAATGTTAGGGAAGGCTCTCTCCCTAGTAGTTCCTTGCATGTCCTTCGCATCCATGATGGAAGCTGGTTTGGAAAGCATTGTCTTCTAAGTTGAGTGATTTATAATATTTAAAACTTCATTGGAAAAACAATGCCACTTTAGAATGTATGGACAAATCTCGAATTCAAATGTAGCTTGCGTATTGAGTGTATGGACCCTCTTTTTCTACCATGGGGACTAACAATGGTAGCCTTCTGGATCGAAATGGCAAAAACAATGACTCCGTCAATTAGGTTGGTGTTCCTTTTGAATGGAAGGCTCTCACCTTGGCAGTTCCTTGCTTCTTCTTGACATCCACGATGGAAGCTGGCCACCTATTAGAAAGCATGGTGTTCTGAGGTGAATAACTTATAACACTAAACTCTATTGAAAACACCCAATGCCATTTTAGAATGTACGGATAAATCTACAAAACAAATTTAACTTGAGTATTGAATATATGGACCTTTAGTTTTCTACCATGGGATAGAAATGATCGCTGTAATTATAATGATAAGCTTTATGAATGGAGATGGCAACAATGACCCTAGGAAAAGTAATGAAGCTTAAACTTTTGCATGTTTATAAAGCATGAAGTGCTTGTGAGTTGTGACCCTTTGTCTCAAGTATGTTAGCAGCTTTATTTTTGTTAAGCAATCCATCATTGCAAAGTAATAAAGCATTCACATGATGACACAAGAGATTTGGAAAATAAAGGAAAATTTAAGGATCCTCAATATACACATATAATTAGAAGCTGCAAGCTTACTGTAGTGGTAAGGGCTTTGGATTCTCTTTGAGAGGTCTAAGGTTCAAACCCCACTCAATATGAAGGGACCATGACCCCTCATAAAAACATGTGTAAACTCATTGAAGATCAAGTGGCATTAGCTCAACAGGTTAGATTCCTCAACATTTCAAGGAGGGTTCGAATCCTGCCAAACGATATACGGATAATATCCAAGCTTTGTTGTAATACCACTATGTGGTGATGATGTAATACGGGTGGGGCCTGTCTCAATTTTATATAACCCATTAAAAATAAAAAATATATATATTCACATATAATCATTGAATGGCAGCAGCTCAACTAGTTAAATACATTGACTTTCAAGCAAGGACCAGAATTCAAATCTTGCCAAGAGATATATGTGTAATTGCCAAGATGTTGTCATACTGTGGTAACACAATCATGATTTAATACAAGTGGGACCCATTTCAATCCCATATAATCAGTTTTAAAAAAAAAAGAAATCGTATATAATCAACTTAATTTCATGCGATTATTAAAATGATCAAATGAGATGTCTTTATATAGACTCAAAATGGTAGGGTATGCAATATTTGACCTCAACCATATGCTACAAAATAACAATAAAATATACCAGTGGCAAAATACAAGCCAACCATAAGGCTATTACAAAATATACCAAAGGGTCCAACAAGCAGGTTTACATCGGAACATTCCCTTTAAACACAACTTGCAAGGAAGGTGTCGTTACACCAACACCTCCCCTAATGACAACTTCTCGCAACCCAAGAATGTCTCCTACTCTTGCTCCCATGTCACCAATGAAGATATCCAAAATTGGGAGGAACACAATGCCTTCCCATTGAACAAGATGCTCCACAAAGCTCTTCATAACTTGATCAAACTGTTAGAGTTACTATGTAACTACTGTATTACCTCATTTGGTAATTAGTCCTAGATAGGTTAGTTTACTTCATTCACTTTCTATCCTAGGTAGAATATCTACCGACACTTCCTATTGTCGGCAGATATTATTGTTAGCATCTATATTTGTTAGTTGTTAAGCGCTTCTCATTGAGAGCGCGTTTGTTAGCTATTATTTAGGATATTATTTCCATAATATCCTAAGGCTATTTCTAGCCTTTGTAAGGTTTATTTAAGCCATTTCATTATGAATATTATAGCTAATGCTCATATTTGATTATTGAGTTGACTACATTGGTATCATTCACGAGGTTTTCACCTCTAGTTCCTGTGAGCACAGACAAGGAGAGGAAGCCCTCGTTCCAGGTGGAGAAGGCGAGAGGACCTCTCGTTCCACTGGAGAAGGCGAGAGGACCCATTTCCGTTGCCCAAGGAGATCGTAGGAATTTTCTTTGGAATTGATCGCATTCTTCTTAGAATTTCATTTGATTGGAGGGATCGCATTCTTCTTAGAATTTCATTTGATTGGAGGGATTGCATTTTTCTTAGAATTTCATTTGTTTGGAGGGATCGCATTTTTCGTTGGCGACCGGCCTGAGAGGGCCGACTCGCCCCACGGCAAGGGGCCCCCGCACAGTGGGCAGGAGGCCCATGTGCGGCCCCCCGACCCACCAGAAGGGCTGGTCGCCGTCGACCGACCGGATCACAACCCGCGGGCAGGAGCGCCCTCAGGTCCGCAGGTTTCTGACTCTAATCACTGACAGGGGGACACCCCTGTCAGGGGACCTGACACCTGCACGATCCCTGACGGCTTGGACCGGTCAGCGAGGGCAGGCGAACCCTCCGCTGAATCTGACAACCCAGATCTAACACGCAAACCAACCTCGAACTGATACGTCGACACCTCTGACGCTACCTCGTGCACATTTCCCGAGGCGCTGACGTGGAGAGCTGACAGGACCGAGTATGACGTGGCACTGACTGGACCGAGATCGGACATGTGGCGGATAGCCACTGGACGACGACTTGACAAAGACGGACGCGACACGTGGCGGACTAGCCACGTGTCACTAGACCTGACACTGGCGACAAGTGGCGACAAGCCACGTGTCGCGACCCTGACGGTCCACGTGACTGGCAGCAAAACCAGTCACGCGGTGGACTGACTGCCCGAAGGCAGTCATAGCGCTATACGCGCTTTTGCTCTTTTAAAGAGCAAATACATTGCCGTCTAGGCAATGTGGGACTAAAAGTCCCGAAGGAATTTTGATTTCCTTCTAATCAAGCCTAAAGAAGGCTTTAACAGGCACAATCTGTGCCTTTCTTCCCATCGGGCCCTCTAGCCCGACCGGTTGATCGGGTCGAGCTAAGGCCCTAGGCGAGGAGTCAAGGGTTCGACTCCTGCCTGGTATAAAAGGCATTTTTTTTGCCTCATACAAAGCCCAGGTACAATTTTTTTTTTTTTGTTTTATTTTGCATATTTAATTAAAATTTTTTTTTGTTTTATTATTTTTTTTAATAATTTAAATTTAAATAATGTTTTATTCTTAAATCAACTTCTATTAAACCTTTAAATTGATTTATTTAAAACATTTATTTTAGTTTTTTATTATTAATTAAAATGATTTAATTAAAACTTTCTTTAAATTTTGCCAATTAAAATTAAAGAAATAAGTTTTTTGCAACTTTCAAATTCCAAGGTGCTTGTGTTTTCTCACAAAATGGAGATATGAGACATAGCAAGAGCACATTTTTTGTTGCAAATTAGAACACTCTTCTCAAACCTTGTTAATTTAGCATACAAGAAAGGATCACACTTGATTTTCAAGGAGACTGAAATTTTTTAAGAATCAAAGAGAAAGTGTGCATTTGTTTTCTCCAAGAGGGGATATAATACATAAAATTGCACATCTATTTTTTTTGCAAATTTGAGAAGAAATTGTAACCTTGGGCCCATAAAAACTAAGTCGTGTGTCGACTAGTTCTGGAAGCCTTTCAAACGCGGGTCGTGTGTCGACTTGTCTTGAAAGGAGTGCTCTAAATTCTACATTTTGTAAACATTAAGGGGGGATAGAATTCAGTTTTTTGATTCTATAGTTTGCAAAATTGTAACGAAAAAGGGGGGATATTTTAGAGTAAGAAAGGTGCATTCTCGATTGTACTCGACACCTTCTCTTAAAAATTGCTTGTACTAGGTGCATTTTCGGTTGCATCCGACACCTAGAGTGATAAAAATTTGGGTTGCTCTCATGTTTTGATTATTGCACTAACACTCATGTTTTTGTGTGCAATTAAACAATCAAATATAAACATTTGAAGAAGCATTTCACAAAATCCAAATTTCACTCGAACACCATGCTACATCTTGCATAGGTTAAAAACAAGTCATTTTTTTTACTCCCCATCAAAGTTCAAATATTCAAAACACACCTTGATTAACTCTCTTTGTTTGGCTTAATTTCCTCCAAACTTCTCATCCTTCTTGAAGGGTGTTAAGGAAGGTGCCATTAAATATCCTAGAGAGAACAATCACAAGTCTGTCTACTCCCTTGCATTTGCTCTATTTGTTTGGCTTAAGTTCCTCAAACTTCTCATCCCTTGTTTCGGGTGTTAAGGCAGGTGCCATTAAATATCTTATAGAGGCAAATTTGAAAACAACTTCCATATACTCTTTTGAGGGTATAGTGCAAGCTACATTCATCTTAGTCCTATCAAATTTGAAACCTAAACCATGGCCCTGATACACAAGTATCTTACTGAGAGCCAACTGCTCAAAGGTTCAAATTATTCAGCTTGGAAGACTCAGATGAAAGCTATCTTAATTGTAGAGGATTTGTGGTCAATAGTGGATGGAAGTGTCACTAGACCTCAATCACCTGGAGCAGATCAAAGAGAATTTGATAAAAAGGATAAAAAACTATCCTTAATGATCTTGCTAGCTATTACTGATGATATCCAACCTCATATAAGTGAAGCTAAAATTGGAAAGGAGGCATGGGATGCCTTAACTACCATCTTTGAGGGAAAGAATCAATCCACGATTCTTAACCTTCAAACACAGCTTCATACACTTCACATGAAATCTGGAGAAACAATAGAGCTATTCCTCTGCAGAGTGGCCGATTTGAAAACAAAACTGCAAGCCCTAGGAGAAACTGTGGAAGACAAAGTCTTAATCTCAATTATTTTGAGAGCTCTTCCTGACTCCTATAGAATGTTGATTACATCCCTTCAAGTCTCTGGTAGGACAGTGACTTTTGTAGAGTTGGTGAACATACTTCAAACTGAAGAAGCTAATCAATTCCAAAGAGATGAGGCATCCAACAATGCACTTTTCTCACATAAACAACAAGGAAAGAAAAATTGGAATCAACGACAAGGCTCTTCTTCTCACAAAAACAAAGGTCAAGGCCAAGACACTAAGAAGAAGAAGCAATATTGTAAAATCTGTGACAAAGACACTCATCAAACCAAGAGATGTTGGTTTATGAACAAGCCTCCCAAAGAGAAAGGTCAAAAGAAAAACCAAGGCAATGTTGCAAATGAGATGTCTAATACAGATTATGATTCTGGTTCAGAGAAAGCACACAGAGTGCTAATTGCTAGAATAGTTTTGTAGAGGGAAAACAGATGTGTCCCTTGGGCAAAAGCACCATTTTCTCTCTCTCCTCTTTTTGGCTTCATAAATAGCATAAGTATTTTTTTTGAAGACCTTGCAATAAGGGGTGCTTGTACCTCTTTTAGGCTTCATAAATAGCAAATTCTAGGTGTTTGAAGTACTTGTAACAAGAGGAGCGACTTTTTGTGATGTAAAATTGTCTAGGAGGCAATATTTGTAAAATCCTTCACAACACTCTTGCGTTGCACACTTTTTGCAATTGAGGGGGGATATAAATTTCTTTTCTTCACAATTTTTGTAAAAAGGGAAGATGGCTTATAAGGGTGCATTTTCGGCTTTGACCGACACCTTAGTCACACTTCCTTCAGAAATTAATTACACTATGTTTTGCAACGAGAAGGGGGGAACTTATAAGGGTGCATTTTCGGCAGCGACCGACACCTTAGCTACCTTATCTTTTGCAAATTCATATTGTAAAATGAATGAATCTCGTATGAAGTGATCTACTCTACTACACCTAGCGATTGCAGCGGCTGGTTACCCATGCAATTCGGTTGGATGATGTGATTACTATAAGGACATTCATTGGTGTGAAGACAAAGTGAGGAATGACCCATTTTTTTGCTTAGAAGCAGCCAGAGTACTGTGACAGAGCAAGAACCAGCAGATCGACATCCTTTTCACTGTATTGGGGCAGTTATATACTTTACCCAAATATTGTTGTATTAGAGGATATGTATTACCCAAATAATGTAATAAGGGGGGATGTTAGAGTTACTATGTAACTACTATATTACCTCATTTGGTAATTAGTCCTAGATAGGTTAGTTTACTTCATTCACTTTCTATCCTAGGTAGAATATCTACCGACACTTCCTATTGTCGGCAGATATTATTGTTAGCATCTATATTTGTTAGTTGTTAAGCGCTTCTCATTGAGAGCGCGTTTGTTAGCTATTATTTAGGATATTATTTCCATAATATCCTAAGGCTATTTCTAGCCTTTGTAAGGTTTATTTAAGCCATTTCATTATGAATATTATAGCTAATGCTCATATTTGATTATTGAGTTGACTACACAAACAAGCTTATCATCTTTGTCATTAGGATTCAGAGTACTAATATGGGACTTCTTCCCACAAATTTGATTGTGGGTAGCTTTCCACACAAAAGCACAATCCAAAGAATGTCTTCCTAATGCTATAGGGCCATGAAGGTGGATATCTCCCACATAATACTTGAACCATATAATAAGTCTTGAACCATAAGTGAATCTAATGATGCAAACCACACTCAATTTTCCTTTGATGTAGAGGACTCCATAGGGGTAGGTGTTAGTGAGCTCAATAATCTCCAAAAGAAAAGTGCAATCCAAATTTGCTAGGCTGCAAACAGCAATCTTCCTACAACCATGCCTCGCACAAGTCATCATGATGAGAGTAAAAAGTTTGCCAGGCCCAACAATTATGCATGTCTCACTGCTTGTAGCACATATATTGCAATAATTTCAACAACTAATTATCAATCACTCAATCTCCCGGATGAACACACATGAAATGGCCTACACATTTGAATTGCCGCTCATGGAAACACATGGCTACATAAATCATCTGAAGGGTGCCACATTGGAGTAAACAAACCTATAAGATCTTCTCGTACAAGTGCACAAAGATATCCATGAACCAAGATTGAACCAACAACAATCAATCTTGATTATTTTCCAAGGCTGCCATCTATAAGTCCTCAAGGACCTCGCCAAAGATCTATAACACCTCAAAGAATTAAACCACTTTGAAGGTCCATACCTCGAGAATCATAGCTCCTTGGAGTACCAAACCTCCTTGAAGAACCAAACTGCTCCAAAGAATCAAATCTGCTTGAGGAACCAAACCTATCCGAACAATCAAACCTCCTCGAAGATGAGGGTGAAGAATCACAATCAAAAATCGTTTTCTTTTTGTTTCCCCTTTTTCAAAAGGAATAGTAGCTGATACAAACTTGACTGGATGAAATGATAACAAACTCTCCTCCCTTAATAAAGTGTCAACTCTTGAATAACCAAGACCATTTCTCTCACTTGTCTTTTCAAAACTTCATCTGAGATTTTATGCCTTCTTTGTTTGTGCCAAGACCACCACCTATTTAATCCATATCCCCAAGCAATTTGAAACTAACATCAATTATAGGTTCAGAACATCAAACATATTGCGAAGGACAACCCACCTTATGATGAAGGATCTCATATTTGAAAGAAAAGAATGGAAAAAACAGTCAAACATATCCTCTCCAAAATTTGGGATGAACATTTTAATTTTTTTCTCACTCAAGAAAAGGATGCCAAAAATATTTGGAAGATCTTGTAAACAAGACTGTCGATGTCAAGTCCTATGATTAAAAGCCTTATGAAAGGAAAATTATAGTTGAGAGTAAGATGCTTGAAACGGAAAAGGAAATCGAGTTTAAAAATTTATAATTGAGAAGCTACTCACAATGGAGAAAGAAAAATGGAACTTGAAAACTCTCAACCAATGACTTGTATAGCTGGGGAAAGCATTGAAGTGTGGAAGATCACATTAAAAGGTACAATCTGCTTCGTAGTCATCAAGATTAGAAGAACACTCTAATAAAACGTTAAAGAATCCATCATTGCAAACTAATGAAGCATTTACATAATGACACAAGACTTGGAGAAGAGAGGAAAATTCAAGGATACTGGATCATCCACACATAATCAACTTGACTTCATATGATGATTACAAATTTACAATGACGATCAAATGAGATGCCTCTATAGGTAGTCAAGGCAGTGAGGTGAGGTATACAATTTTCAAAACCTCAAGTACATATTATGAAACGACAAAATACAAAGGAGTCCATAAGGCTATTATCTGTTCCAATGTCCCCCTTCTTAAAAAACACAACTTGGATAGGCATCACACCTTTTACAGACTATACTATTAATGGATCAAATGTTATAAGTATTATAGTATCTCTAGACTTTTGTCTATGTATGTCTTAGAGCTGGACAGGCCTGTTAAATGTTCTAAAAATACCGGCCAGGTATGGACCCGAATCAATGATCGCAAAATATAATGGATGAAGAGTCTAGCCAAATCAACTAGCCTGTTTACGGCCAGCTTCTTCACACAGAATGTTTGTTTTGCTCCTAGTTCAAATCTTTTGATTTTATCGCAGATTATTTGAACATGTCTAGCACGGTAATGCATTTCAGGCTAGACGTCAAAGTTAGAACTTTCTGTCTGGCATTGTGTACTATCTATCAACGCTGTACTTCGGCTTGCCCCCTTACTAAACCAAATACAAAATAAGTTGCAGTGCTGAGATAAGCTGAACAAAATTCCAACGGCGTTCAAATATCCAGTGGATTCCAGTGCCGTGACAATCAGGGAGGAAAAACTAATAAATAAATAGCATGTTTATCGATATTTAAAACAAACATTAAAAAGCATGTACTCACAAGGTGGGAACAAAGAATAACTTTAGCGCCACTGGCCATGAGATACTTAATGGTGGGCAGAGCTGCCCTTATGCGAGTGTCGTCCGTTATATTCTGATTTTCATCGAGAGGGACATTCAGATCGGCTCTTAATAACACCTTTTTGCCCCGAAGATCGGCCCGCTTTAAATCCCCCACACTCCTCTTCGCCATGCAAACCACGCCCAGACCGCATTTCCTACCACGGTTAAATTTACCGTTAATATTAACATTAGTTGATGTATGGACAGCCGCCGAAGCGAGATCCTCAAAATCGGAGCGAAAGCCAACCCTGGTTTTCGGGGCCGCGATCGAGCGGAGTCGGAGCGGCGCAGGGGCGCCACCGGCGGCGGCGATCTTGCACCTGAGCCGAGAACTTGACCGAAACAACGAGACGGTTTCTGAATTCGCCGGATTTGACGTAAAGACAATTCGCGTGAGCGCCCCTGAGGCGGCGGCGCCGGCGGTGGCGGCCATTGATGAGAGTTAAAGAGTTTCAAGCAGATTGCAGAGGAGATTTAGCAAGGCTTTTGCCGTTTTCAATGAATGGGGAGATTTTGAAAGAGCACCAAGTTTCGAATGTTGATGAGGTGGAATTCGAGGAGGGTCTGGAAGAACGGGTACTTGGGTTTTCATTCCTTTTCTGCGTTCTGCGCTTGCCATTGGCAGTTTAGGTTGATGAGGTGGCAGCCCAGGGCGGAAGAATCGAAGTAAAGAATTTTTGAAGCGTCTGTCACATCTGTTCTTTGGCGCAGGAGTCCCACCAGGCATATATGACCTGCCATGTGTCTTCACAATATTAGGTAACCTTTCTCAGAAGTGTTATATATAGTCCTGTCGGAACACCACGTAGTTATCTAGGTTTGAATTCGAGTTATTTAAGTTTAAACTCGTAAGGAATTTCAGTTATCTTTGAATTCGTAAAAATACGACCCTGTTACTATACCCTAAAGAATTCGTCTATGTAATCCTTTAATCAGAAAGAAAGACAGGAGAAGTTACCAAATATAATCATCAAAGGGTTGAAAGATTATGGGGACAGGGAAAGACACAAATCGTTTAACTAGGGATTTCTTGTCAGATCGATTACAATGGAAGGGTCAGATAAAAAGCAAGCAGAATTGATAGGCTAAGAGAAGGAGGCAGAGATAGACATATTCGGGTCTGATGAGCTACGAGGATAAAACAAAGTTACTTAAAAATTGAGGCATGCTGAGAGGGTCACAATTTTATTTAGATGATGACCTAACATTTTTACAGCACGAAGAAGAAAGAAATAAAGAATGGGAAAAGATGAGGGCAGCAAGGAATGAAGGGAAAATGACATATTTAAGAAATGGAAAGGCATACATCAGATCTAAACAAATCCAAAACAAATAGGAAGTATGGCCTGCCCATATTTAAGAAATGGAAAGGCATACATCACATCTAAACAAATCCAAAACAAATAGGAAGTATGGTAAGTTGGAATTGTAGAGGTTTCCTTGGGAGAAGAGGACCCGGGTTAGGGCCCATTGCTAGAGACAAAGATATAATCATATTGACAGAAACACATGAACACGATGGATGTAGGACTCCAAAATTTGTGGAATACAAAAAATAGTAATATGGAATAAAGTAGCAGAAAATGACTAAGGGCATGGGGTATTATGGTTTTAATAAAAGAGGAATGGGCTAGGGTTATTAAAATTGAAAAACAAGATGAAAACAAACAGTACATTAGATAAAGATCCTAGAAAATAAGTCAGTTATTAGCATAGCAGCATGTTATTTTTCTTCCAAGAATTCTAAATTCTATAAGGAACATGACCTTCACATAAAAGACCCATACTCCTCCCTTAAAAAAAAAAATTATTGCATTGCTCTCGAGATTAATAATAAGCTTGGTATACAATTGGAATGCAAAGTTGGAGTAAATTATTGCATTTCTCTCGAGATAAATAATAAGCTTGGTATACAATTGGAATGCAAAGTTGGAGTATTTGGCAATTGCTATACTTTTGTACTTTTGTTTGTTTTTTTAAATAGAAAGAAAACAAGTAAAGTCATCTTAATGCATTTAAGAAAAATTTGTCACATTTCAAAAGATAAAGTATAAAAATATTGATGTCTACTAATAGTAGAATATAAATGCACATATTTATTTATGTTAAAATAGTTTACAACGTGTATAAATTTTTAAAAGGTTATTTATATTAGTGTTATTTTTAAATATTTTTTTAAATTTGTGATGTTTTATTTTTTTTATTATATAAGAAAATCGGTAACAATTTCTATTATATTATTTTTGTGGGCATAGTTCAAATTTAGATAGTTACCATTATAGCTCTCACCCCACCTCATTAGAAGGACCTTGGAGGTATAAGTATGAATATACATCAATGGGCACAGTTCAAATCTAGATGGTTACCATTATAACCTTCACCCCACTTCAGTAAAGGAACCTTGGAGATGTAAGTATGAATATACATTAATAAGCAAGAAATATTTGTATGATTTATTTTAAAGGAAAAGAAAATAAGTAAAGTCATCTTAATGCATTCAAGAAATATTTGTCATATAAAAATATTGATGTCTACTAACACTTAGAAAGCATATAAATGCATATAATTATTTATGTTAAAATAGTTTACAATGTGTATAATTAATTTTTAAAGAGTTATTTATATTTAGTATTATTTAAAGATTTTTTTAATTTGTGATGTTTTTTTTTATAGGGGTTATATAGAAGAATCAATAACGGTCTCTATCATATTATTTTTGTGGCACAGTTTGAATCTAGATGGTTACCATTATAGCTCCATCCCACCTCAATAAAGGGACCTTGGAGGTGTAAGTATTAACATACATTAATAAGTAAGAAATATGTGTATGGTTTTTTTATTTATTGGATGTGGTATGATATTTTATGATTGAGTGTTGAAGTATTTGTTGCTAGGTACCTAGAGATAGGAATATGAGGATATAATAATGTGTATGAGTATTTGACATATGTCACATGCAAGCTAAAATTGATTATATTTTAATATTTTATTAAAATAATGAATAGGATAAAGGTTGAAAAAGATGGGTATATAAAAAAGATATTGTCATTGTAATCAAGCATTTATATTAAGTATTTTTTTTGTGTGGATATTATTTGTGGATGGATGTTTTGTTATTTCAGGTTATAATGAATGATTTATATTAATGAAAATAAATGTTTGTAATATGTGGTATAGAACAACGATTCTGATAAGGTAGGGATTGTGTTTTTTTGTAGATTACAAAATTGGGGTAAATTATTTTTGTAGAAGCCATATTTTTGTGGAAAGTTGTCTAATTTAAACAAGCATTTTACCATTTTGTTCAAAATTTGAATAGTTTTAAAATGAGTGGTATTATGAAGGAATTCGAGCAATATTGAAGGAGATACGATCTTGTGAATACAACCACCCAAAATAAAGGCAGTGGTGATTTTTCTAGAAAATATATCATTTTATGGAAATCATATCTTTGTGGGAATTCGTCTGATTCAAATGATTCTTATGCCATTTTGTTCAGGATTTGAAGAGCTTAAATTGAGTGGTCATATAAAGGAATTCAAGTAGTATTAAGAGAGATATGACCATATGATCTAGAATAAAGGCAGTGACGAATTTTTAAATCACATTTTTTTAGAAAATAAAATTTAAAGATATTTTTCAGTTGGGATAAGCAAATTAGTTGCAATTTATTTTATTTTGAAGAAAGTTTGCAGATTTAATTGCTTATAGAAAGTAATAGATGAGATTTGAGAAATCCTAGTTTATTAATGTAAATTTTCCCAACCCTAGATAATTGATGTCCTATGTTATTTTAGAATAAATCAGATCTGAAAAGAATTTATTCAAACATGCAACAATCACACATATGGCTAGAAAAAATAAACAACGTGAACAGTAGAAATCAAATATATTTTTAAACCTGAAATAATACAAATAAAGGAGGCTATAGCTACAACATGACACCCTACTCTTTTGTTGCCTTTTTGGCCAACAATTTTATTGTTCTCCTCATAAGATTACAGTTTTCCTTCAGTAATTCGTTCTTCTCTTCTTTTTGTGTATAAAACACTCTTGACCTTCTCCTTTTATCTTTGAAAAAGGTAACCCTAATATTAGATCTCATCTCATCTTGAGATGTATGGTTAAAAATAGAAAATCACTTAAGTGAATTTCAAAATAGAATCACTCAATCCCCGTGAGTGTGGTCTACGGTATACCGACAAGGATGCCACTTGCATTATCAATGATGTGACCGGGTTCAATCCCCATGGTGGATGTGTATAAGAAGTATTACTAAAAAAAAATAGAATCACTCAAGTAAATTACAAAATAGACTCACTTAAGTGAACTTTAAAATAGATAATCACTTAAGTGAATTTCAAAATAGAATTTGAAATATCTCAAACCATTTCTAGCACGTTCATACTGAAGCCTGTGTAAGTAGTTCCTGTCTGAGCTACATTTCTTAACACTCCCTCTTAGCAAGCAAGGAATTTTGCACCAATCCAAGTTTATCTTTGAATGCTTCAAACATCCCTTTCACTAAGGGCTTGGTCAAAATATCAGCTACCTAATGATTTGTGGGAATATATTGGAGCTTTACGGCTCCCTTCTGAATATTGTCTCGTATGAAGTGATATTTAATGTCTATGTGTTTGGACTTATCATGAAATACTATATTCTTAGAGAGTTTAATACTATTCTAATTATCATAGTATACCACTGTGGCATCCAACTCCTGATCAATCAATATTGTAAGCAACTTGTGAAGCCATATGGTCTCACAACTAGCAATATTGGCTACCATGTATTCGATCTTTGTTGAGCTAAGTGCCACAGAAGTTTGCTTCTCGTTGAACCAAGATATCATGTCTAATCCTAATCTAAAGCAACATCCTGAGGTGCTTTTTTTGTCTGCTACACTGTCTGCCCAATCTGAGTCTATATACCCTTGCAACCTTACTTTGCCATCTCCAAGATATCTTAGACCATACTCCATCGTGCCCCTCAAATTTCTAAGCACATATTTTGTTGTTATCCAATGCTCTTGCCTTGGCTCCACCATGAACTGACTCAAGGTATTCGCTACAAAACATATATTTGGTCTAGTGTTGACCAAATACATCAAGGACCCTATCAATTGCCTGTACAACATAGGGTCGACCAATTTTGAATCTAAAGTTGTCACCTTATTTAGATTAGTGATCATGGGTGTGGTCATAGGTTTGCAGTCCTCCATCCAAAACCTCTTTAGGATCTCAACTACATACTTACCCTAAAAAAGGATTATCTCCTCTGGTCTCTACCAAACCTCCAAACCTAAGAAGCAATACATCATGTCGATGTCCTTCATCTCAAACTCAGCTGCCATATCTGCTTTGCACCCTACAATGAGCTTATCTGCAAATGTAAAAAACAAGTCATCCACATATAGCACCAAAATAAGTATATCAGTCACAACAAATATGTAATATAGATTAGGATCTACATCACTTTTTTCAAAGTCCACACTCTACAAGTATCCATCTATCCTGGAATACCATGCTCTTGATGCCATTTTGAGTCCATATAAGGCTTTCTTTAGCCTAAAAATGTGGGACTCCTTCCCATTTACCTCAAAGCCCTGAGGTTGCTCTATGTACACTTCTTCCTCAATGATACATTAAGGAAAGTTGTCTTCACATCCATTTGATGAATCTATCATCCCATAGATGAAGCTAAATATATAATTACTATAATGGAAGTGTATCTGGCAACTGGAGCAAAAATCTCCTCATAGTCCACTTCCTCTTTTGGGGAGAACCCTCTCGCCACAAACCTTACCTTTAACTTCTCGCTGATGCCATCTATAACATGCTTAATTATGTAGAGCCTGTCCCAAACATCATTCTTCATGATGGAGGTGTACTCCTCCACCATGGCCTCCTGCCAAACCTGCAGGTTTGTTACCTCCTAAAAATTAAAAGGCTTTGAATTTATGATGTTACTCATCAATGCCATGTAGCTTGAAAACTTCCTTGGATGTCTGCTATCCCTAATCATGCTACTAGGAGCCTCAACATACTCTTGAGAGTCCCTTAATATCTGTGTAAGCCATTGAGGTCTCCTAATAAAATTGAAAGGGGCTAATATCTCCTCCTCACTTGAAGGTTGTTGTCCCGAACTAAAAACCACTATTATCTTTGGTAACCCTAGCTCAACCTTTGGAGCTTCCTGCTCCTCATTCTCTATCACTAGAATAGGCTCATGGGACTTCATGGATGTAACATTCTCCTCAAATTTTACATCCCTTCTCACTATTGTCTTCCTCTTCTCTGGAATATAAACCCTATAAGATTTTGAAGTCTCACTATAACCTACAAATAAACCATTCCTATTGGAGGGCTCCAACTTGGTCCTCTTCTCTACCAAAACATGGATATAAACTAGACATCCAAAGATGCAAAAATGACTCACCTCTAGTTTCACACTAGTGAATGCCTCCTTTTATGTCTTGTCCTCCAAGATCATTTGAGGACACTTGTTTTGGATGTAGATTGTTGCGTTGTATACTTCTACCCAAAGAAACATCAACAAGCCCTGGTCATGAATCATGGCCCTAGAAACCCCTATGATGGATCAATTCTTTCACTCTGTAACCCTATTCTGTTGTGAGTTGTATGGAACAATCAGCTCCCTCTTGATTCCTGCCTACTTACAGAAACCGTCGAACTCCTCGGAGGTACATTGACCCCCATCGTCTGATCTCAAGACCTTGATCTTCTTCTATGTTTATTTCTCAACTAGAGCTTTGAACTCCTAAAACTAGCTAAAGACTTCATCCTTGGTCTTTAAGAAGTATATCCATGTCTTGCGAGATAAATCATCAATAAAGAAAACATAGTATATGCTACCTAAAATCTATGCTACTAATATTGGTCCACAAACATCCAAATGTATTAGATCTAGTATCTCCTTAGACCTATGCTCGTTGTTTGGTAAAACAACCTTGGCATGCTTGCAAAGTGTGCACCCTATGCATACTCCTTATTACTCAATGTTGAACTTTGGAAGACCTATGACTATCTCCCTCATAATAGGTAATGATCTATGATGCAGGTGTCCCATCCTCTTGTGCCACAACTCACACAAATTGTTACTATTATGAACTATGGCTCAAATAGGTTCACCCTACAACCTGTATAAACTACCTTATCTAACTCCTATCACTTGTGTTATTTTTGGGCTAGATTCTTTTGGTCTAGTAAGGACATGTTGATTCTTGAACTCCACTACATAACTCTTATCTTCCATAATTGAAATTGAAAGCAAGTTATTCTCGAGACTTAAAACAAAAAAAACATCATCAAAGTCTAAAGAGTTCCCTAACTGGAGTTGAAAATAATGGTACCAATTTCTTCAATTGAATATTTGGTATTATCACCAAGATCAACTTGAATTCCTAAGTCCTCCTTTTGTAGACTAGTAAAACAATATTAGGTTTATGTCATGTGTTGAGATGCCCCACTATCCATATATCAAGCATCTCTTGAAACCATGATGGTAGAAAGGCAAGAGACCAACAAGAATTCCTTCTCAAATTTGGAAGCAAACTAACTCATCTGAGTTTTTGTAGAGGCTACTACCTGTGTTTGTTGTTGCTTCCCTTTGCCCTTCTTGTCTGGAAACTATGATGCATAATGATCATCCTTATGACAAATGAAGCACTTGATCTTGCTCAAGTCCTTCCCTAATTGTGAGGTTGACTCTTCACTCTTTACCTTACCCTTGCTGGGTCCTTTACCTCTATCCTTTTTGGTTTACCCAAGAGAGCTAGGTTATCGTCACCACCTTTCTTGTTGGTCTTTGACTCCATCCGAGTCTCCTCTTGGATGAAATCATCCCATAGTTTCTCATAGGTAGGAAGGTGCTCACGAGCACAAATGCCTTTGACTAATGGTTCCCATGAAGCTAAGAAACCATTCAGTGCCATGTTCACCAACTCTGTGTCTTCATCCTTGTCCCCAACTGCTGCTAGTTGATCACAAATTTGAATGATCTTCGTCAAGTAACTAGTAACGATATCAAATTTGGTCATCTCTATAGATTTGAATTTGTTCTTCAATATCATATTTCTATTTATGTTCTTGCTCTAGTAGAGGCTAACCAGGGCATCAAACATCTCCTTTGCCTTTGACTTCTCGAATATGTGAGGAATTAGGTGATCCTTCACTACATCCAAGAACATCCACTTGGCCTTCACTTCCTTCTTTCTATGAGTTACCAATTGTTGCGGATCTATAGGAAAAGTCACATCATCCTTGACAATATCCTAAAGATCATTATCTTCCAATAAGAAAATCACCCTAACTTTCTAGGGCAAGAAATTAGAGGCACCTTCCAATCTATCCTCAAATATTAGGCTAGTTGCTGCCATATCTACGATCTACTACACAAACTTTCAGATATGATATGAATAACTCAAAAAACTATCCTACAAATAAGTTTAGTCCTTCAAGCAAAAAATATGAAACCCTCTAACTATTGTTTTTTTAATATTTAGTAGTGATCTATTGTTGTAAACCCTTGAGGATCTCAATCATAGAACCTAGCTTTGATACCATGTAAATTTTCCCAACCCTAGATATTTGTTGTCCTATGTTATTTTAGAATAAATCAGATTTGAAAAGAATTTATCCAAACATGCAATAGTCACATAGATGGCTGGAAAAAATAAACAACGTGAACAATGAGAATCAAATATATTCTAAACTTGAAATATTACAAATAAAGGAGGTTACAGCTACAACAGGACACCCTTCTCTCTTACTACATTTTTGACCAATAATTTCATTGTTCTTCTCCTCCTAAGCTTACGGTTTTCCTTCAACAATGTGTTCTCCTTCTCTTCTTTTTTTATATAAAACACTCTTGACCTTCTCCTTTTATCCTTGAAAAAGGTAACCCTAATGTCCCTAACCCTAAGATTACATCTCATCTCATCTTGAGATGTATGGTTAAAAATAGAAAATCTCTTAAGTGAATTACAAAATAGAATCACTTAAATGAACTTAAAAATAGAAAATCACTTAAGTGAATTTCAAAATAGAATTTGAAATATCTCGAACCACTTCTAGCACGTTCATACTAAAGCATGTGCAAGAAGTTCCTATCCGAGCTACATTTCTCAATAATTAAGCCCTAACTACTTTAGGATAATTTTGTTAGAGTTGAGGTCATGAAGTTGCTAATATTCAATGGGAAGGATGATATTGATGCTAAAGAATGATGATTTTGAATAGAAATATAATTTTTTGCTTCTTTACAAGGGAAAATTTTATGTTGGTATATGAACTTTGATCCTGCCTAGAATCTTACATACACATGGAAAGAATTTGAAGACCCAATTATAAACAAAATAGAATCTAAGAAAAATATAAGATATCTAGTTTGAATAATACGCTTAAAGGCTATGCAAAAGAATTAAATTGACTTCTAAAAGAACAAATGAAATTAAAAAGAGAGTTGAATTTTTTTAAGAATTTGGCAGAAAGAAAAGATAAATAAAATTAAAAAGAGAGTTGGAAAATTTCAAGAAATTGGCAGAAAGAAAATATAAGGGTGATCGTGTAGGTTGAGAGAACAACTTTGGTGATAAATAGGCCAAATAGTGTTCACAAGGATTTGTTTGACTCTAATTTTTTATATGGTAGAATCGATAGCCACCGCAATGATCCAGGCATGATGTCCATATTTTATGGCCACCATAATATTCTGCATTGTCTGCATCAAAAGTTGCCACACAGCACTCGTGCAATCCACCCCTATAACCACCGTGCTGCAATAATTTAAAACCCTTTACGCCATTGAAAGCACTAGGAAAGGGACAAGCGTTTAATCCTATAAGGCTCGAGATTTGAACCCTAGATATTTGTACCCCTCATGGGGTTTGGCCAAACGAATTGGTCTACACCTCAGACCTCTCTAAAAAAATTATTTTGTAAGCTCATGGCTACATTCATCACAAAAAGATTATTATTTTTGTAAATCCTAATAGTAGATATAATTTCATTAATATTGCTTTGGCTAAAAGGTTATATAGGTTCAACAACAAAAATTAAAGACATACAACTTGAGGGTGAGAATGTTTGATTTTTTAAGATTTGAAAATCATCATGTATAAATATGTTTTACATTCAAATTTTTATGTTGTTGAGATGGATGATGTGGATATTGTTCTTGGTTATCCTTGGTTGGATTCTTTGGGTACTGTTAACATTAATGTGCAAAAGAAGTTTATGAAGTTATGGCACAAGAAAAATAAGATAATTCTATAGGATATTTCTCAGTATAAGGAGCAAGGATCCAAGGAGAAGCAAGAAGTAGATATGGTAGGGAAACATGTTAAGGAACCAAAAGAAGAATCAAAAGTGAAATCTACAAAAGTAGTAGCAATAGAGTCTAGGGAAGAAGCAACAAAAATAGAGTCCATGAAAAAAAATAGTAGCAAAGTCCTTGAAAGCTCTGTTAGAAGCATACAAGGATGCACCAAAAGAAGGAAACAAGAGAGAACATAAGGAAGAATTTAAAAGAGAAGAACCAAATGCTAAAGAATCAAAGGTAATAGAACATCAAGTTAAGGTTGTGATATTTTGCCACTCACACCACCAGGAGTGAAACAATATTGGAGGCATGGCTTAGGGTATCAATATTATTATGGAACAACATGGAATTAGAGAGGCATCAAGCATGGCAGTATTTGGCAGAAAAAGCATAGTTATTCTAAATTTCAGAGTGGTGCAACAACATCGAGGAATAATAGAACCAATCATTCTAAATCACAAAGTAGAGCAACAAAAGCATAGAGCCAACATAGCAGTTATGGATATTCAAGTGGCACAAGGGCAACTTGACGTCATTACAAAATACCACCAATCAAGATTTTACTTGGATGGAGGTATGATCAAGATTGGTACAAGTTGCTAATAGTGCTTAGCAAATCATATTATCTAGTTTCTTCTTATGTTTCAAGGATGAAGTATTTGTAAGGGGGGTTGAATGTTGGGTACCTAGGGATAAAAACATATGGATATAATATTATATTGTGTATAGGTAGTTGGCATAGGCCACACATAATCCATAGATGATTATATTTTAATATTTTATTATAATAATGAGTGGGATAAGGGTTTAGGAATACGGCATATAAAGAATGGATATTGTCATTATAATCAAGTATTCTTTTGTAACAATATTGGCTTGTGGAGCAGATGTAGAATAATTCCTTCCTTAAGGATTATTCTTGGTGTCACCCTACCTCAAGAGTATTATCTATCTTAGTGTCTCATTGTGTGGGTTGTTTCTTTGGATGCAAATTATGAATAAATGATTTGATATTGGCGAATGATTTCTATAATGAGAATAAAGGTCAATAACACTCATGAACATTGAAGTCGATTAACATAAATATAACTACAAATCTATCCTTAACTATTTGAGAGTTGCATTATCTATTATCTTCAAGGTGCAATGAAGTCCACAAGCAATGTATGGACATAGTTGCTTGTGCCCAACACATTTTGTTGTTGTGTCCTTGATGTTTTTATGTTTTTAAACTATTTAATCATGTTGTTACACCTTGCATATATTATGCAAAAGGTATTTTTGTGCCTACCTTAGCACGATAAAAGTGCCTTACACATGCATATATGCAAGATTTTGTTGTTGGTAGCATGCAACACACGTTATTAATTATATAAACATTACTTTAACTTATAAGTAAAATTTATCTAAAGTTATACAAAGTATACTGCAAATTTGATCCATTTATTTTTAATTTTATGAAATAAAAATTTTAATGTCTTTAAAAATTACAATATTAATTTTAAAGACTAAAACTAAATTTAGATAAAACCTCAACTAAGACAAGATTTACCAAAATTTTAATAACTTATATGAGATTGTAAAAGCCCATCAATATCACATCATAATATTACGTTTAGATGATGTTTAAATTAACCATCTAATAATATTTTGATAAGGATGCACTAATTATAGAATCTTAAGCTCGTTATATTTGATATGTCTTCATAAATATTAAAATAAATATAATTTATACATTTTTAAATTAAATATTTATGTGTTTTTCATAGGCCTAATAATAATCATCAAATACCATCTCATTTAAGCCATCAAGTTAGAGAGTTACAAGTTGCCTCGTGGCCTTTGATTTAATCATCTTTGGCTTTTCATTATGAATAGAAATATTCATTATACAAATTCTCATTCTTTTGAATTAATTATGACACCATTGTTCCCTTCTACTACTACAAAATCAATACAAAAAAATTAATAAAAAGTGCTTGTCCAAGAGTTGCAAGATTACTACAGTGGTAAGGGCTTTGGTCTCTCTTTGAGATGTCCAAGGTTCAAACCCCACTCAGTATGAGGGGACCGAGACCCCTCATAAAAACATGTAAACTCATTGAAAAAGAAAAGGTGCTCAAGTCCATATCCCAACCTTATAAATATAAACTAAATTCTTCTAGAAGCCAAGATGTTCTTCATAATTTTCTTTTAAAATCTAACATCCCTAACAAACCCATTTTCAACATTTTGAATGATTGGAGTGCACGTAACAAGAGGAATGTCATAGGTCTAAGGAATCAAACTAGGGTTTCAAAGACTAGGGTAGAGGCCTGGAGAATATTTTTGTGCAAAAAAAACCATCAAAGAGGATCAATCCTTTTGGATATTCTTTCAATAGTAAGGATCACGACCAATATGGGGAACATAGGTACTTCGATACTAGATCCTCCAAATCAAGGAATCTCATACCGGGATAAGCTATGTGGAACCCAAGATAGCTTCAATGACTGTAAAACATAAGCAAGAATAATCATAACCACCATAGGAAAGCGACAAAAGGAGGATTTTTTTCCTGGAAGGGTGAATGGATGTACCACAAGTAAAAGAAATACTAGTATTGGAAATAATAGAGGACTGGATAGCTGAGGATATAGTTTATAAGATAAAACATAACCTGAAAGGTAAATTTATGGGTTTCAGACCGTTTGTGCACTTCCTGTACACATGGATAAGGAAACAATGGCATCTAGAAGGATAATATGAAATTATAACTCTCCCAAATGGGTATTTTTTTGTAGAGTTCACATCAATGGTAGATCGACAAAAAGTATTTGAGGGAGGGTTGTATCATCATGGGCCAACGAGACTATTCTTACAACCATGGAAGATGGGATTGATTCGAGGGTGGAATTGACTGAAGTACCAATATGGGTAAGATTATTTACCCTTCCCCTTGAATTTTGGAAAGAGGAGGTACTCGAGGCAATAGGCAACTTACTCGAGCATTATCAAGGTAGATCAAGAGAAATAGTTTTAGGAGGATTGATAATTTTTACTAGGGTTTACGTAGAAATGGATCTCAGTAAACCTCTTCCAACAAAGATAGATATAAAAATAGGGGATTTTATTTGGTGCCAACAACTGGATTATGAGGCTATTCCATTCAGATGTCGGGTGTACCATGCTCATGGACATCTGGCTAGAATGTACCCAACAATTAAAGATCATCAATTTGGACAAGACGGGATAAAAGCAAATATTAACATGACAGGATAATCTCTTCAGAAAAAGGTAAATTAGAAGGAAGTGAAAGACCCAACAGACTCTAATGGCTTCCAAAAAGTAATTAGAAGGTCAAAGAAAAGAAATCAACACAGTAACCAAAGACAAGGAGAAAAAGCGTGAAGAAAAAATAATGGATATGAGATATTCAAACAACTTGGAAGCTTGGAAATAGAAGGGGATTTTCAAATGGAAGGATTAAAGTAGGATACTCAGCAAGTCACACCAGTGGATCAGGAATAATACTCTAATATAGTGTCAAGGAACAAGCAAGGAGCAGAATCAGATGCAACCTCTCTCATGGAAGAGGAGATTCAACCTATGAGGGAGACCATAGGAGGGGAATCAAAGCAGGGGATAGTATTAACTTAGGAAATAGATATGAAAGAAGGAAATAAAAACAAATACAACCCTACTTTAGGGAGTCATCAAGTGGAGAATAAACAAAAACCAAACCAATCTATAGGGAGGAAGTCAAACAAGGAAAATATGGAGGAACAAGGAAGAAATTTGAGCCAGAATGGATAGGTAATATTGATGGTTAATTTTTTCTCTCCCCATTTTCAATGATTTTAATTACTTGGAATGTGAGGGGTTTAGGCAGACACCCCATACAAAAGGTAATCAAAAACATTATCATGGATATGAGTCCAGATATAATTTTTTTATAGTAAATAAAAATGCAAGGAGAAGACTTACAAAAAATAAATAGGAGGATAAGACAAAAAGGAGAGATCCTTACTCAATCGACATAGGAAAAATCAGGTGGATTGGCCACTATGTGGAATCCCCAAATGTTCCTAGCAATAAGGGGCCTCCGTGAGAGGGGTGTTGATGGTTTGAATACAAAATAGGGAAAATGGAAAAACTAGACTATATTTAATTTCTATGGAGCACATATAGTTAGATTACAGAGGAATCAATGGGCAGCCATATAGACTTTCAGAGATACTACCCGAAGGATCAATGGATTGTGGGAGGAGACTTCAATGCAAAGCTTAGAATAGAGGAACAACAAGGAGGAAGAGCCATGTTGGAGGAAAAAGATAGGTTATTTTCAACAATAACATGTCAAATGAATCTAATAGATATCCAACTGTGGATAGCTCCATAAATTGGACAAATAGAAGAAAGGAAGGGGAGACAGTCAAATCTTGCTTGGATCATTTATTCATGGAGGAGGAATTATTCCTACATACCAAGCATCAAGCAAGGGTCATGGATAGGCTTTCTTTGAATCATTTTCTAGTAAGCCTTACCATAGATGAAGATAATCTTAAATTTGCAGGAACTATTAAATTTGAGCTATGGTGGCTAAAAGATGAGGAGTTGGAGGATCACATAAATAAATGGTGGGAATTAGGGAGACCAAGATTTGGGACAATCCAATTCAAACTCCACAAACAACTAAAATATGTGAGGACCCAACTAAAAGAGTGGAGTAAACACAAGAAGGAACTCACTAGAATCCAAAAGAATAAAATCAAGGATCGGAAGGAGAAGATTCCTCAAGAGATAAGATAAGGAAAAATTACGAAAGATCTCTTGCAACGTGAAGCAAAAATTATTAGGAGAGAGGAAACAAGAAGAGATCTATTAAAAGCAAAGGGCCAAAGTTACATGGTAAAAGGAGGAGGGTCAAAACATAAATTTCTTTCATAAGACAACAAAATAGAATTACAGGTCTTACAAATATGATGGGTCAAGTTGAAACCAGTGGAAGTGAAATAAAAACTATAGAAAATAAATACTTCCATACTCTTTTTAGTAGCAATGAAAATTTGAATGCTACATGGTAGGAGAAGATACTAGAGGTAATTATACAATTAGTCAAATCTGAACACAATAAATTATTAATGGATGAAATTTCTTTGGAAGAAACATCTCAGATCATACAAAAATACAAACAGGAAAGACCCTAGAACCAGATGGAATCCCCATTGAACTTTATCAAAATTTTTGGGAAATTGTGGGCCAAGTAGTGGTGGAGGCACTAGAGGAAATCAAATAGAGTAAGCAAATGTTAAAAGCCTTGAATTATACTTTTATCATTTTAATTCCTATGGGCCCACCTAATGAGATAATTGAGAACTATAGGCTTATTTAACTATGTAATATAGTATACAAGATATTAACAAAGCTTATGGCAGAGAGGTTAAAAACATTTTTACCAAATTTGATTTCAAGTGAGCAAGGTGGTTTTGTTGAAGGTAGACAAATTCTAGATGGAATAGTAGTGGCCCAGGAGGTGATACACACAATGTCCAAGCAAAATAACCCAGGTATATTTATTAAATTATATATTTATAAAGCTTATGATAGAGTAGATTGGTCCTTTATGCAAAGAATTTTAGAAAAATGGGCTTTGCAAAGGAGTGGAGAGATTGGGTAAAAGCCTATACACAGATTACATCTTTCTCAGTTCTGGTAAATGGCAGTCCATATCCCCTATTCACAACAAGAAGGGGGTTGAAGCAAGGGGACCTTATTTGCCCTTACCTTTTTATCCTTTATGTAGAGGGTCTAGGGAGATTGTTAAAAAAAGGGAGACAAGAGGGGAGGCTAAGGGGTCTAAAAATAAGTTTTCAGATTGAGATAAATCACCTCCAATTTGTGGATGATACTATTAGTCAAGCCAATCTCCTAGTAGCAAGAAATATAAAATAATTTTTAGATGGGTATACTCAAGCTACTAGGCAAACTTTTAATGAAAAAAGTCTTAAATAGTTTTTTTCAATACAACGAAGAGGGTGAGAGATAAAATTATATGGTTTTTGAACTTCATGGAAACTCGTTTACCCATATAGTATTTAGGAGTACCTTTATCTACAAAGAAAACAAAAAGCAAGAAGTGGAAAGGATTGATTGACATATTTCAAGCTAAGTTGAGCAACTGGACACACAAATGGCTAGGATTGGGAGGAAGACTTACAATGATTAAAGTTGTGCTACAAGCTCTCCCAGTTTATAAATTTTCCATACTTCAGGCTCCAAAGAAAATTCTAAAAGATATTGATAAATACACAAGAAAGTTTTTGTGGTCAGGTGCAAAGGAAGAATAAAAAATAACACTAGTTGGTGGGAGATATATGCCAACCAAAAAAACAAGGAGGATTGGGGATAAGATTAGCATCCTAAAGAGCAAGGTACTAGTAGGGAAGCTATATTGGATATGGATTACAACTATTGGAGGGTTATGGACCAAACTATTACAAGCCAAATATTACCTAGGAGAGATTGAGAAATACATCCCAAGACTTAGAGTGGAAGGAGAGGGATATACAGTATGGAGAACGATAGAATTAGGCCAGAAGGTAATCAAGCCATACCTTTATTGACAATTAGTGGATGGAAATGATGTTATTTTTTAGGAGGATTCATGGAATCAATATCAACCAATTATTCAAACATTTCCAAAGATGTAGAGTTGGAAAGTAGAGCTCCAAAATATAGGGTGGTGGAAAGCCTCTTACTATATAAAATCATGGAATCAATATGTGCCAGACTTACTACAATGGAAAAATCCTCGAGAATGGCCAGTGAGGGGGATAGAGGAACTTACCAAAAAACTATAGAGATATCTCCAAAGACATCCAATTCAAGACGGTTCTAAGAGGGATATACTTGGATGGGGAGGAAGTAAGTTAGAAATCTATAAGGCAAAGGAGGGATACAAGGTAGTATGTGGATATGAGATTACTCCAACACCACTTCCATCGATATTTTTATGGCAAAAGGAAGGATGGCCAAAAAATAATATTTTCTCATGGCTAATTAACCACAAAAGTGTTTGACATCTGATAATTTGAGAAAAAGAGGTTTCTACGGGCCTTCCAAATGTGTTATGTGTGGAAAGGTAGAGGAGACCTTGAATCACCTTTTTTTTTGTGTGTTCTTTTACTAAATACATATGGATCAGTTGGTCGAGGCATATGAGACAATATTAGGAAATTTTTGAGAGCTAGAAAAGCTTTTATGAGAAATGGAAACAATGCAGATTTAAGACTAGAACAACGAAAATGACATAGACGCTAGGACCTAGCTTCATATGGTGGCGGTTATGGATAGAATGAAATGCATGCATATTTAGATCAGAACACAGAACAAGGGAGCAAGTTTAGGAGAGGATTATGAGTAAGTTAATGGAAACACTATCCATTAGATTACAAGAGGAAACAAACATAGAAATGGAGGAGGTTACTATTCTAAGGAGCTTTGGAATAACTGTAAAAGAAAAACAACTAAGGGTTGGTTGTGCAGGTGAGATCTCCTCAAATAACATAGAGTGGAGGCCACCTCCTAGAGAGTGGGTGAAGGCAAACACAAATGGGGATTCTACTAAAAATCTTGGAAAATTTGATTTTGACATTATCATATGAAATTAGAAAGGAGAACAGGTGTACTGGAGAGAATAAGGTATGGGAGAGACAACAAATAATGAAGCAGAAGGACAGGCAATCTTATCAGCGTCAATGATAGTTTTAAATCTATATTTACATAAGCTATGGATAGAGATAGAATCTCAGGTATGGGCTGGATTTTTGGATCCGATAAGACCCTTTCCTCAAGATATTTTTATTACTTATATCAAACGAGATGGAAATAATGTGGTAGATTATTTAACAAAATTGGGAAAATAACTAGAAGGGCAATATGTGGGCTCTTAGATGGAAAATCATATAAGTTGGTAACAAATAATTTAAGGGATGCGAGATGTGGTACATGCAAATAGAAAAAATATTTAAGATACCAGTAATGACTTCAAAGCATCATGAAGATAGATGGATGGTCAAGAGAGATTAGAAGAGGATTAGAAGAGGATTTTACTTGGTAATACAACTTCTATAAATACAACTTCTATAAATATAATACAACTCATTTTACTTGGTAATACAACTTCTATAAATATAATATATTTTTCATTTTTTCCCAAAAAACAAACCCATTTTTCTAGAAACTGCATTAGGAGAATAGGAATCTTCCCTACAAAATTTCTTTATCAATATTATCTCCACGTGTTGAATGCTTTATTTAGCACTTTTCTACCATGTAAATATATTTTTTCAATATGCCTAAGACCAAGAGTGGGTACTTAGTCTTACAAATTGTGCCATACTTTATGGGATACCTTGTCTTACAAACTGTGCCATGCTTAATGGCAACTCTAGAGATCTCAAGAATCAAACTCATTACCTCCTACTCATTAGGAATATCCAAATAATTGCTAATTTAGTCCAAGCACATTCATCCATATAGCACCAATGAACATTTTACACATAATCTACCTAACATGAACAACTCCATGCTACCTTAATCAATGCTACCTTCTAGCCATGAGCCTACAAGTTTTTACCTCACATGATTTGGATCATTAACGTATGGCACCATTGGATGAATTGGAGAGTTAGGTATCAAACCCTTGATTGACCTCTTTCCCAACTAAGTTTATTGACATAACATGGGTGATTTTGAGAAATGGTCCATCTAGTAGACTAAGAGAAAGCACTTGGAGGAATCACTGAATGCATCTCCTAAGACAACTAAAACCCTAAAACAACTAAATTACATTGATCTAAAGTCTCCAATTGAAATCCACTAAGCAAGTAGATGGTCACTATATAGTGGAATTTAAGCTTTGTTAATAGAGGAGAAAAGAACAATGTTTTTATCTCAATGTGGTGTCTAAGTTGTGAGGAAGACAAAGGGGACAAGAATAAACATGGAGGGTTATGGTTTTAACACTACGAAGTCACACGCCCATAGAGATATTGGTTGCTACACTTGGGGGCATAGCCACCCATCTAAGAGGGGATGAGGTTTTAAAATGAAGTAGGTTGAGGGACCATCTAAGCACAAATGGTGCATGGGCATGAAGTTACAACTCTAATTAAGCCCTAATGTGAGCCCCATAAGCATCATGATGTACCATTTGTAGGTTTATTTAGACCCTTTTGTAGCCTCATCAATAAGTTTCTCCTCTAGCAGGTCATCTCATATCATTGTAACTTGCTTCTAGTTGTGGTGGTAGTGGGGGTGGACATAACTCTTGTTCCCTTTATTTTTTCTTTTGGACTCAATGAAATACTGGCCCTACAAATGATAAACAAAAAATGGATGAATCTATGATACATAAAATATGCATGGAAGGGGCAATACTAGGGTTTTTATGAAGAATGAAAATAATAGACTAAGGAAATGGTGGGTGAAATCATGAAGACTATAATTTTTGATAACCATTACCGATCAAAGGTAAAAAATTGAGCAATACAAACTCATACTCACATCCATTATATCTAGAAATCATGTTTTGAATGCTAATACTTTCATTGATCATATAGTGTCATATGATACACCATTGGTGGTGTCGAGGCAATTGTTGTAGTTATTTATAGAATTGAGCAATATGAATCTTGAAGTGCACAAGGATAGGTTGCAATATGTGATGGATCAAACTCAATCCATAGTTATTTATTTTGAATAACAAGCTAGCGAGAATGGGTCTAATAGAAATATTGGAACTAGTAGCAGTTACAGTCTTAGTGGCATCAGGAATGGTGAGGTGGAGTCAAATAGTGTAAAAATTATTCAAGATGCTAATGTTTTAGGCCTAGAAGATAAGGGAAAATGGTCTTGTTCTCAAGTGGTGTTGGGTAAGCCTAAGTCCCTAAAGACCAAGTTTGATATGCTTCCAAAAAAGGGTCAGCTTTTCATTTTGGATGACCTGGTTAATATGGTCATTGAACAAGGTTCCCATCACTTGGTAGGAAATTTTATGGGGGTTAGACCTAACCTAGATGAAATAATAAATGGGCTTCTACTAAGTGGAGGTCAAATGGTCATATGGAGATTGTTACCCTCACTAGGGATTTTTTTTATGGTGAAGTTAAACTATTTTTTTGATTTAGAGAGAATTTTATGGAGGGGCTAATTCTTTGGAAGGCGTGTCCTTTTCTTGAGGGGATGGGAACCTGATCTGAAGACCTAAAATTTTTTATAGGCCTCAATTTAGGTGAGATTACCAAATATTCCCTTTTACTACTAGAATGAGGAGTTTTTACTAGTATTGCTAGGGAAATGAGCCACCTTATTGTTGTGGATCTGACCACCAAGTCCAAATATTACCTTGTTTATACTAGGATATGTGTTAATGTGGAGTTGAGGGAAAATTTACCAGATTCGATTCGGTTTATTTTTAGATTGGGTGTTTGGAATCAACCTTTAGAATATGAGAATCCCCTTGTTAAATGTGGGGTTTGTAAGAAATTAGGGCACTTGAATCGGGCATGCCCAAACTAGAAGCCTCCTTCCCAAGGTCATAAATTATAGCAACAAAAGAAAATTGAAAAAGAGGGTTCTAGAAAGAAATATATCTTGGAAGTTAAAAACCTTGAGAGCAAAAAGTAGAAGGCCTCATCTTTAGAGGGTTCCATAAAGGAAGATATCTTAGAAGATGAGATCCCTGAAAATGAAGTAAGTAAATATGATATGTAGAAGGAGTCCTTTCAGAATCAAGCTATGGTAGATAATATGAAGGTATGTGATACTTTGCCCTCCTCGCTAATGAACACTATTCTTTCTCCAAATTCCTTTGATATGTTTCAAGAGATTACTTCTAGAGATGAACGTAACGGCCTCTTGGAAAAGGTGGATGATGGAAATATTCAGTTAGAAAATGAGAAATATGAAGATGATAAGAAAAAAATAGTTTTGAAAAAGTGGGTAGATCTAATAAAAAAGAACCCTGGAAATTTAGTTGATCCAAAAAAAGTTGTCCAAACTCCAAAAACCAGACATCAAAAGAAGTTAGGAATTGATGTGGGTATTGTTAAATCTCAGGGGAGACCTTCCAATAGGAAAATTAGAGAAAAAGAGACAAAGACAAATATTGCCAATGGAATCCAAACAGTAATAGCCTTGGACGGGGGAAGTAAAAAGGTGCTCAAGGCAGGAGGAAAAATATGATAATGTAGGCCATGTTGAGTCTAAGAACAAATATCTACCTATCCTCTATGGTGTTATGGGATTTTAATCCAGTTGCTTATGGGTGTTTTGCTCTTTTGGTTTCATGTTTGGTTTGGTCCTGGGAGACCATTTCACTTTATGGTCTATTGCACTTTCGAATGTTTTAGTTTTATGGGTTGTCTTGTTTGTGATATCTCAATTTTGAGATTGTTAGTAGATCTATAGGTGTTTTCTTGTAAAAGGTTTGGGGCCCCTTTCAAAACCCCTTCTTCCACCCTAATAAAAAAATATGCATGGAAGAACCAATACCAAGGGTTTATTTATAAACCTTTGGAGGAGAAAAACAAGAGTTACAAAACCATGGTTTACAAAATACTACTAACTATACTTGATACCATGAGAACATTCTAGAAGGAATAGTACAATTCAAAAGTAAATTTACATTTCAACATATTCTACCCTTTATCCTCTCTTATACCTTTTGTATTTACAAACTTTTAATCAAAAACCTTTGCAAACTTATAGAAAATATGCTCCAAATAAGAAAATAATTCCACCTTGTTCATCGATAACTCTCTCTGCCTCATTAATCTCCCTACTAGTTGATTGTTATGATCCCACAAGGAACTAGTAACTCTAAAAAAATAATATAGTTTACATAGGCATGTATGTTGCACCTATATTATTTATCATTAAAATATGTTAAAGCCCTTTAAGAAAATATTCACAATAAATTTTAATCTTTAAGCAAATTAAAATTTTAATTAATATTCTAGATGATGGGATTCGAATTTAATTAATATTCTAGATAATCAAATTTAAGTGGATGGCGTACATATTTGTAAAAAATTTCTTAACTGCATTTTTGTCAAACTAAATAAAGGGAGTCACAGGAAGTTTAGAGATAATGTTTTGAATTCATGATGGTAGAAAACTCTCTATGAAATTGGGACAAATAATTATATTGATCCAAAGGTATTCTTATATAATTTAAAATTACAATAAAAATAAGAATAAAAAATAATAATTATCATCATTGATATTGTAAAAAAATTAAAAAAATTGAATCAATATTAATAATTATGGATGGAGTTCAAACATGACAATGTCAATATATTTATGAGGGGAACAAGGTATCAAGCAAGTTATCTCATATTGATGTAAATCTCCCTTGAAGTCAATTTTATTTGTGAATGGTGATTAACCCAAGGATATCTTGTCATTATGTCTCACATGGCATTAAAAAAAACAACTAGATAAGGATTAATGACCTAAATACATATTAATTTGTTTGAAGTGTAGTCTTTATAAAATATTGTTAGTCTTGAGTGGTGGTGCAATATTTTTACCTTGTAAGATAATATTTCATCTATATGGTTTGGTTGTAGTTATTATTATTTTTATATGTCGGGATGAAAAAGGTTTCTTTCTATCTAGTAATATGACCAATAATAAAAATTAAATAAGATGATTTGTGGAAAAAATCTGAGCAGTGGCATCCAAGGGTTTTGTGGAAAAAACTAAGCAACAACATAAAAGGATTTTCATAAAAAACATTTATGGTAAAAAAATGAGTAGCAGCGTAAGAGGATTTTCATGGAAAAAATTTGAGCAGCATCGCTAGAGAGTTTCTATGGAAAATATCTGAGCAACGACATCCGAGGGTTTTGTGGAAAAAACTGAGCAACGACATAAAAGGCTTTTAATGGAAAAAATTTGAGCAACAACGTTAGAGGGTTTTTGTGGAAAATATCTGAGCAACGACATCTAAGGGTTTTGTGGAAAAACTGAGCAACTAAATAAGATGATTTTTGTGGAAAAAATTGAGCAATAACATAAGAGGATTTTCATGAAAAAAATTGAGCAGTAGCGTAAGAGGGTTTTTGTGGAAAACATATGAGTAGTGGCATCCGAGGGTTTTGTGGTTTCTGTGGAAATGTTTGAGCAACAACATCTGATGGTTTTGTGGAAAAATTGAGTAACAATGTAAGAGGAAATTGTGGAAATAACTGAGCAACAATGTAAGAGGATTTTGTGGAAAATTTGAGTAGCAATGTCAGAGGGTTTCTATGGAAAATATTTGAGCAACAGTATTCGAGAGCTTTGTGGAAAAAACTGACTAACAACGTAAGAGGTGTTCTATGGAAAAATCTGAGCAACAACATCAAAGGGTTTTGTTGAAAAAATTGAGCAACAATGTAAGAGGATTTTTGTGGAAAATTTTGAAATAATCAATAGTTGATCTAAATAAAAACTAAGTAGTGGGGGGAGAGAATATGAGAGTCAAATAATTTGAAACAAGCAATGGAAAGAAGGTGCAAAATTTGGGGAGAGTGGCTATGGGTGGGGAGGTGAGAATTCTGTAGGAAAATATGCTTGATAGTCTGAAGGTTGGAAATTAGGTGGAGACCCCTAGGAGTGAGATTCAAGCCCAAGTGGTATAAAGTTATGGAGTCCTAGTTTAGGAGGTGCAGTCTGATGAGGTGGCTGTAGCGGTCATGATTTCTCCTAAATTAGGGGTCCTTGGGGTTCCATCTATCAGATCTTTAGGTAGGTCCCAATCCCTCCACGTAAGTGTTCGTATGTTGAGGTTACTACTTTTGGTTTTGTGGCTAGAAAGTCAATGGTTCTCTTTGACCTATTTTCTTTGGAGGAAATTTTATCGATTTTGTATGAGCTTTTGTCCATCACCATGGAAGAGGGTTCCTAGAACCTGGTTGGAAAATTTCAAGGGAGGAGGCCCAACATTGATGCCATAAGATGTTGGGCCTTGGTTAAGTGGAAGCCTAAGGGAGCTCTGGACATTATGGTAGCTTCCAATGGTTTTTTCCTCATTAATCTTAACTGCAAGGAGGATTCAAAGAATATTTTGGATGAAGGGCCCTAGTTCTTTGGAAAGTGAGGACTCTTTTTGCAAAAATGGGACCCAATTTTAATCCCAGAATCCAAAAAATTAATCTGGTTCCATTGTGGGTTAGATTACTAGATCTACCCTTCCACCTTTGGTATGCTAATATTCTCAGAGGCATAGCTAAAGCCATAGGTGAGCTAATCCTAATCGACTCGACAACTAGGGCCAAATCTAGATTAGTCTTTGTCTATATGTGTGTTATGGAGGACCTTGAAGCTAATATTTTGGATCACATTAATCTACTTCTAAATTTCAGGTTATGGATTTAACCTATTATATATGAGAATCAACTAGTGAAATGTTCGATTTGTAATAAGTTTGACCATGTCCCTGGATCATACCTGATCCAAAACAAGAAGGTCCATTTCAAGCAGAACTAGGAGAAAAGAAATCCAGAGTAAAATTGAGACCAACTCTTGGGAAAGAAGGTAGGATTTGATTCTATAGGTCCCTCAAGCGAGGCTCTTGGTTCAAAGGAATTTATTGAGGAGGATATTCTACAAATGGCTCCAAACAATGACGAAAAATGGTGTATGATCTTGAGAAGTACTTATTTTAGCCTGCCAGTGCTAAAAATGAAGATTTAACTTCTGAGACTCCAATCCCTAAGGAGTTTCTCCAAAAATATTTTCAATGCCTAAACTCGAAGGAGGCTAAGTAGGATGGCTATGAAGACCCTCAGTTGGGAGAGGGATCTCCTCAAAAGATGGAGTTAAAAATGGACCTCCCAAATTTAGGTGATGCCAAACACCCCTCTAGTGATGTCAAATCCCCCTCTAGTGATGTCAAATCCCCTCTGGTGAAGGTTCCTCAGGGGTAAGGATGATGCATCCTAAAACTAGAGCTTGTGCAAGGGCCCTATTGATGTGGGAGTTACAAGGAAGGTAGGCAAATCATCCAATAAAGCTCAAATAAGAAAAGAGGTGAAAGTTGATATTGCAAATGGAGTTCAATCCAAGCTCAAGTTCAAAAAGGAAAAGGATACAAAAGGTAAGTAGTTGAAATTGCATTCATTTTTTTAGTCCCCCAATATAAGGATGGGGTTTTTTTTCCAAGAATTGTAAATGAAAATTTTATCGTGGAACATTAGGGGCCTTAATGGGCTACCTAAACATTGTGCATTGGAATCCATCAAAAAATATTTTAAACCAGATATAATTTTGCTGTAAGAAACAAAAATGGATAGTAGTAGTGTTGAAATAGTTAAGAGGAAGATTTGGACGAGGCTGAGTTTGTAGCTAACTCGGCTAACGGTGCCTCGGGGGTCTCTTGTGCATGTCTGAACCTAAAACCATTGATGGGTTGATTGTGTTCATATCTGATCGAGTTATTAGCATCTTGTTTTGTTCCAAGGATTCATGATTTAAATGGATAACCTCGAATATTTACACCCCAAATTTGGGACCCTCTAAAACCATGCTTTGAAATTTCCTTGGTTCTATGAGAAAACATTTTAAAGAAGAGTTCTGGATTTTAGCGGATGATTTCAATACACCCTTATATTCGTTTGATAAAAAAGAAGGAACCCTGATGCTTAGTAGCATGAATGAATTTACCTCTTTTATTTATTCCAAGGAGTTGATGGATTTGGACTTGAAAGGTTCGAGATTTACATGGAGTAATAGGCGAATTGGGAGTCAAAACATTTAGGTTAGGCTGGACAAAATGCTGGTGTGTAAAGAAGGTATCCCATTTTTTGGTGATGCATCCTTATGCTTTCTACCTAAGCTGTCCTTAGATCACAATCCAATTTTGCTTGAGAAGACATAGGATTCAACCTTCTTTCCCCAACCATTTAGATTTGAAGCAATGTTGGTTCAACACCCTAGTCTAGAATCCAACATTGAGGAATGGTGGAGTCACAAGTTTTCAGGTTCTCGAATGCCACAAATAGCTTCCAAGTAAAAATTTATAAAGGCAAAGCTAAAGGATTGGAACAAGCATGCTTTTGGAAATACTTTTGCTAGAAGATGGAGATTCACAACTAGTTGCAGGAGGTTGAGCAGATAGCTGAAACTCGGGGTTACTATGCGAAATTAAAGAGGCAAGAACTATCTATTCTCACATAGCTCCATAATTTTCTAGCATGGGAAGAAATTATGTGGAGGCAAAAAGTTAGGGACCTATGGTTTAAGTAGGGTGATCATAACACACAAATTTTCACTCCATTATGCTGAGGCATAAGAGTAATAATAAGATCAGGGTGATTACGAAATCTAATGGAGAACCCTCTGAAGACATCAAAGAGATTATATCCGAGGTAGTAATTTTTTTTAAGGATCTCCTATGTTCCACGATAGTAAAAAATCAATAGGTTGAAGCTCGCTTACTAAATAACATACCACCTCTAGTATCTGCAAATATGAATAATATTTTGGATACTCCATTTTTAGATGATGAAATTAGTAAAGTAGTTTTTGCAATGGGCGAGCTCAAATCATTGGGACTTGATGGGTTTCCTCAATAATTTTTTAGAAATTTTGGTATATTTTGGGGCCAAAGATCTGTGATGCCATCAGATATGTTCAATCTTCAAAACGAACCCCTTTAGATTTCAACTCTACATTTTTGGTGCTTATCCCTAAAACAACTGATGCTAAGTATTTTATAGCTTATAGGCCTATTAGTCTGTGCAATACCATTTTCTAAATTTTGATGAAGACCCTGGTGAACAGATTGAATATTTTATTACCAGGCATCATTGATATCCTACAAAGCAATTTTATGGCTGGGAGGCAAATTCTGGATGGAATCATTATAGTCTATGAAATCATCTATTCGATGATCAAAAGCAATAATTTTGGGACCTTGCTCAAGCTGGATATGAATAAAGTTTACGATAGGGTTGATTGGGAGTTTCTCTTCAAATTCTTGCTTAAATTTAGCTTTAGTTAGGAGTGGATAATTTTGATCAAATCATGTGTCTCTTTAGCCAAGTTCTCAGTTCTGGTGAATGGCTTTTCGATAAGATATTTCAGGAGATGTAGAGGAATTCATCAAGGAGATTCGTTGTTCCCATATTTTTTTATTTTGCTGGTAGAATCTTCGGGGTGGGCCATCAAAATTGACTATTCTATTATAGACCTTAAGCTGGCTATGCCCATCAATCCCATATCCCATCATCAATTTTTTTATGATACTCTTCTATCCTTTCAAGCTTCAATTCTACAAGCAAAATCAGTCAGAAGTATTCTAGAAGATTAGGAACATGCCACGGGTTAGAAGGTTAATTTTAGAAAAAGTGTTATTATTTTCATTAATACTCCTCCAACAAGGCAATTGGGGATTGCAGATATTATAGAATGTAATATTGGGTCTCTCCCTTTAGCCTACCTAGGGATGCCAATGTTTTTTGGGGCTTTAAGATCAAACCTGTGGGAACCGGTTGTGGAGCGTATCCAGAGAAAGCTTACAAGATGTGATGAGCACCAGAAATGCTCATATTTTGTACACATTTTCTTGATCATTATGCGGATGTATAATAAGGATTGCATACTTTTATAAATGATTATATAGATATTTGATGAAATTATGTGTGTTATCTAATTTGTGTGTTTTTAGTGTGTTTTGTGGAATTGCAGTTGGTTTAGTTAGATTTGGATCATTTGAGGTCTTTTGATGGACCTGGCACTTTGTTTCTTTGGGGGTCAATGCAGAGAACATAGGCACCTTCCTATTCCAGGAAGGCGCCAAGAGAACATAGGTGCCTTCCTCTTCCAGGAAGGCACCAAGAGAACGTAGGCGCCTTCCTCTTCCAAGAAGGCGCCAAGGAAAGAGAAGCACCTTCCTCCTCCAGGAAGGCGCCAAAAGGAAGGAAGCACCTTCCTCTCATAAGGAAGGCACCGACAGGAAGGTGCCACGACAGGCAAAGTGCCTTCCTCCCATAAGGAAGGTGCCACTAGAAGACGTGCCTTCCTCATAGAAGGAGAGCGTCTTCCCCCCATAAGGAAGGCGCCATTAGAAGACAAGCGCATTCCTCCTGCAGGAAGGTGCCAACAGAAGGTAAGCGCATTCCTCTTCCAAGAAGGTGCCATGAAAATAAGATACCTTCTGCATAGGGAAGGTGCTTGATATACTTAGGTGCCTTCCTCATAAGGAAGGCACCTTTGTTCTTCTCCCATTGACTAGATTTATATGATGTGGACAACAGCGGTTGGTGCAGTTCCAACTCTACGTCATGTAGAGCTAAATCGGATATAGCACCAACATATGAAAACATCTTACCAATGCCAAGAGAAGCACGAACCAATCAACGAACACGCCACTGTTAGAACCAAATGCTAGTTTTAAACAAACGTCTATTGCATTCACCAGACTATCTTAATTTAGTCTGGGATGAATCGACTGTTGTAACCTCTTTGTAACAGAAGCTCTGCGAGTGTGTTATATAAACACACGCAAACCGTTCTGAGATATATAGATTGATATAGATTCATATAGAGATACAGATATAGATAAATATTGTAACACTTTGATAAATATATTACAGTTCTAAGAGTTCTAGTGCGTGTTCAGCTAGGAGGAAGCTGCTGGAGCCTGGGCCCACTCCAAGCCAGTATTTCTTCCCCACTTTACTTTTGTTTTCTAGATTAGTCTATTGCTTTTGAAAGACCGTTTACCTCATTACTATTCCTAGTATTTGCAGTAGATTCATTTTCAGGAATGTGTGAATGTTTCATTTTCATAGATTTAATTATTTTCTTCTTACGTAAATTATTGAGGAGTGAACGAATGATTGAAAACCATTTTGAAAACACCCCCCAATAGTAGGATTAGTGGATTCATCTCAAGTGGTATTGTAAGCAATATTATTCAGACTCTTCGCAAGTTTACGAAGCTCCCTGGGTTGATAATTAAATGCACGGACATGTGACAAAAGTAGGAAAAAGTTAACCTTGTTTGGCCCGCAACAAGATGGAAATGGGATCTCCTAAGCCAAGCAAGAAAAGTGATGTTAGTTAAGGCCACCCTTCAAAGAATCCTGGTATATTTCATTTCTCTTTTTCGAATCCTGGGTAATATTATTGAAAGAATAGAACAGATCCAATGCTCATTTCTTTGGTCAGGAGCAAGTGAGAAATTTTTTTATCTAGTGTCATGGGACCAAGTATGCAACAAGAAGGAGGAGGGTGATTTAGGCCTTAGAATATTGAAATCCATGAACAAAGCTCTTGTTGCCAAGCAGGGTTGTAGACTAGTTCAAGAGAAGAAATGGGATGGGTTGACATTGTCAAAGCCAAATACCTAAATTATATGAAGCTTTTTATTAGAGACACATTACCCCTCTAGGGTTTAGCTTTCTGGTCTAGCCTGATTCGATGTAGATCAAATATATATAGAGGGGGTAGGTGGTGTTTGGGAGATGGCAGGTCTATCAACTTCTGGAGTGACATGTGGGCGATTAAGGTTCCATTGGAGTCAAGATCAAAGTTGGCTTTAGTCAAACTGATTACAGATCATTTCTAGGGGAATAAGGTTTATGATTTCATTGAAATGATTAAAGACTGTCCCTAATGGAAAACATTTGACTTCCCAGGACTTTTGGTGGAGGAAATGAGGGCATTTGATGAAATTTTTAATATCATTAAATGGATTATAATTCCTGGAAGAGAAATTCTGGATAGATTCATATGGGGATTAGAGAAAGATGGGAAATTCTCTATGAAATCAGATTATTTTGTAGTAGATGGTCCTTCTGATCCTTGGTTTTCGATAGATAAAATTTGGTTGAAAGGATTGACTCTGAAAATCAATATTTTTTTCTAGCTATTCGTACAAGGAAAATTTCTAACTTTAGACAATCTCAAAAAAGAGGTATGATTTTACCTAATGCTTGTTTCTTGTGCAAAAATATGGAGGAATCCCTACTCCATATTCTTTTCAACTGTCCTTTCTCGCAAGAGGTTTTTAACTACTTTTTCAAATAGGTGAACATCCATTGGGTGTTTTCGAATAGCCTAGAGGATGTGTTGACCCAATGGGTTTCTCCCTTCCTATCTCTCCACCTTCGTTGGTTTTGTAAATTTAGCCTTCCTCATATATGGTGGCAGATTTGGAAGGAAATAAACTCAAGGGTGTTTAAGGATGTTGCTCATTCGGCTAAAGTTGTGGCTTTGCAAGCAATTTATTTTTCTGTGGAGAACATTAGAACCCTAAATCTGAATGTTGTGACTATAGAGCAAGAATGATCAGTGGGGAGATATCTTAGATTTAATGCCAATCCTCAACCAGTCAGACCTACTTTACCTTCAGATAGAGCTAGGGTTAAGTGGGAGCCACCTCCAATTGGTTGGCTGAAGTTGAATTTTGATGGTGCATCTAAAGGGAATCTAGGTCCTGTAGGTATTGGAGGGATTGTAAGGAACAATGCTGGCTTCATAATTTTAGCCTTTCTTAATAATATGGGCCATCAAACCAGTCACCTCGTCGAGACCAAGGCCTTGTTCCAAGGAGTTTCTCTATTGGATTCTGTAAGTTGTAGGAAACTAATCATTGAAGGGAACTCCATTAATATTATAAATATGGTAAGAGGGACTTAATATCCTACCTAGACTATTTCGAACCTTCTTTTGGAAGTTTAAAAATACATCCAAAATCTGGAAGAGGTTTAGTTTAATCATACATACATGGAAAGTAATCGAGCAATCAATATATTGGCTAACAAAGGAGTTATTTAGAATGGTTTAGTGGTGTGGTGGGATAATTTCTTGATGGATATTTGCTTCTATCAATAATGACTTCATACACAATTAGCTGTTTTGGTCGAGTTGTTGTTGATGACTTGGCTGTAAAACTTGGGGCACTTATTGATTTTGGGTTTTTGCACCAATTTTCATATCTCCAAGCTACCATTTCCTCCCTGCAAGCCACAATTTTCAATACAAAATATTTATTGCCCTTATGGGCTGGTAGGCCTGGGAAAACAATGACCTCATGGGGGATAATGGGACTAGTGCATGGCTTAGTTCATGTTTCAGGTCCTACTACCGATATGTTTTCGGTTGGTTATATCTAACATCCTGATTTGATTTTAATTTGTTTTAAGTTTTAAATTATGTATGGTCTTACCTATGTATTGGTTTGGCTTTGGAAGGGGTAACTCCTCTAATTGGTCATTCCTTGATTATTATTGAATGTAAGTAATTTTGGCTCCCTCTTTTTGGGCTAGGTTTAGTCTCTTTTGTACAAGGTTTGAAGATCCTTTCAAAACTCCTTCGTCCATATATATATATGGCCAAGAATTATGGCAATTTGGGTTTGGTTCAACTCAATCATAGGGATCTAGCAACACATATATAATGGTGGTGGTGATGGGTTTTTGCTTATGGAAATTCAAGGAGTCGAGATTGGAAGTTGCATCAAGTATGATAGAGCTGTTGGTTGAAATTTTAATGGTTTGGATACTATAAAGGTGACAACTAATTTTTTATTTTAGTGTTTGCCAATTTCTCTAGCTTATTCAAGAATTAGATTTTAGTATACTTTGGTCTAACCTTGATAGACGTTATACTTAATATTATGCAAGGAAGTATAGCTAAAATTGCAAATTTGGAACTATTGTCTTAATGGACACACATTTAGTGGCAATGCAATATTTTGTTCCAATTTGCATGGTTCCTTGTAAAGGCAAAATTAGTACTTAAAAAAATCAATTACTAAATTTTCTTTAAAATGTAGTCGCATGGAATGTACCTTTATAATAATTCTTAAAAAAAATCTAAAAAATTGTTTGATTATATTTTTCTCTAAAATTACATGCATTTGTCATGTTTGAAACCAATTTAGTTAGTTTAAAATTCACGTGTAGTCTTTGTTGTATCATTAATTATGAAATCTTATAAGACATGTTGTAGGTTAATATGTGTGTGTGTATTCTACCAACATGGATTTTCTTTCTAAACTCTAATTTTATAAGGGATTGACCAAAAGAATTGACTTAGTTAAAACCTTATACATTTTCCTACTTTTAAAAACAAAGGTTGTTTTTCCATAACACCATCTTAAATCTCTTTAAATGTGATCCTTTAATAAACCATTTATTTTGGGAGATCCTTGTGCATGATATAAGCAATTATTTCTACTCTATAATGATATTATTTAAATATCGAAGCATTTTAGGATGTACCAATATCCTCTAAGCTATAAATTTTTATTTGTTATTTCTTTTTGGTTGGATAATAAGGGGTTTTACTTGGATCCCCCACCCTTGAAAAATTATAACTCTCTTCTTTAGAGCTTGAGAGTTTAAAAATAGATACACTTCTCATCTCAATTGAGATGCTATAGCTAGAAACCTACATCATTTTACATAAAATATCTGAATTCTTGATTTTCATTTTTTGGATCTTTTCAATTTTCTATATGAATACAAATATTCCAGAATTTAGCATCCTTCTTGATAAATTTCGATAGTAGCCTTCACAAAACCAAAAATTTACCTCTAATATATATGCAATGCATCTTAGTAGAGTAATATTTCCAAAACATCACACTATCATAGTCTGCTTTACCAAATATGGATTGCTAGTTTTCTTCCTGAAACACAAGTGCACCCACAAAAATTTAAATAAATAGTTTATATGAAAACACATTAATGTTATAAAATAAAGAAGATATTACCAATGGAAACCATTAATGTAAATCTTAAACATTATTTTATTCAGACAATCAACATTTTCTTGTCAACTTTAGCTAAACTTACTACTTCCACTAACCATGGAAAGGAGAATTTAACTTCACGTTCCTCAATCAAAACACCTCTATTGGCTGACCTATCTACACATTTGTTTCATTCCCTTAATGTATGTGTAAACCTAATTTCTTTAAACTCTTTAGCAAGATCTTGAATTTCTACAATTTTCTCTTGTATGTTTCATGGAGCCCTTGCTTTCCTCAAAATCTTATTTACTACTATAAGAGAATCACCTTCCATCCATACTCTATTCCATTTCATTTGTTTGCATATTTTTAACCCTTTTAAAGCTACCCAAGATTCAGCTTCATTAATTATCTTAAATCCACTATTGAAAACGTAATGAGATAAAATATGTCCTCGATTATTTCTAATTATTCCTCCTCCTCTTACTGGTCCTCGAATTCCTTTAGATGCTCCATAAATACTCAATTTAACCAACTCCACATATGGTTCTTTCCACTCTATATTCTTTGCCTTCTTTTTAGTTCTCTTGTATCCAACATCATATTTCCATTTAATGACTTGACTCCATCTATCAAGGCTCTCTACTTCCATATTAGGGACTGGGTGAGTTTATAGGGTTGGTTTAGACTCCTCTATGGCTAAACATATCTCCTCTATGGCTAAACATATCTTTCTTTTCATTACCTTTAAACTGCTTTTCTTTCCTTTAAATATTCTTCCATTCCTTTCTAGCCATATAGTCCAAAGTATTGTATCTTTTGATATATCCCATATTGTTTGTAAAGCCTCACTTTTATAAGTGCTCTACCATTGCTTTAACTAATATTCAATTATGTTATTCATCACCATGCATTTACCAAACATATTAAGAATCAATTGCCATAGTTTCCAAACTATTGAGTAATGTCCCAATAGATGGTCTATACTTTCCTCCTTTTTACAAAGAACACATTGAGAGGGTCCATGGAAACTCCTTTTTATAAGGTTATCCCAGGATAAAATTCTTCTATGACCTACTATCCAAACAAACATTTTAACTTTAGGAATGCTTGGGTTATTCCAAATATCTCTCCATATTCTAGTGATATTACTATTTTGTTGGTGCTTTACATTATATCCACTTCTTGTTGTATATTCTCTTGAGCTATTCAACTCCCAAATAAATTTATCCTTATTCCCCTTCGAAATAGTCATAGTTGTTATCTTTCTACTCAATTTCCTCCTAGCATCAATGTCTTGTATACTTGTAAAAAAAATCTTTCCTTTTGTATCTTCCTTGCTAATCCTTGTATAAAATGTTTGAAACCCTATCACCATATTTGTCTTGAAGCAATCTCATCCAAGGTTTCAAATTTGGATCTAAATTGAGTGGTTTTTTATCACACCAAGTATCCATCTAAATAATTTTTTTTTCTCCAGTTCCCACCACCCATATTAAATATTTAATCATTAGATCAATAAATTTTTTTAATCCATTCCAAAGAGCATAACCATTTGGTAGAGAGAATGCGAGTAAATACTAAAATTGGGTCATTGGAATCAACATACTTAGAAGAATTCTTGCTTATTATCTTTGACTCTCTTTGTACAATATCCAAAACAATTTTCCCCTAAGAGCTAAGTTTGCATTTATAAGAACTCTAACCAAGATCTCCCCTAGTTTTATCATCACACACCTTGCTCCATTTCACAAAAGGAAATTTTATTTTATCATGTAAACCTGACCATAAAAAGGATCACATAATATAGATTAAACTTTTTCAACTAATTTTGGCATAGTATACAATGACATATAATATGTTGGAATGGCTTGTAAGACTAACTTAATTGATTGTACTTTTTATAATAATGATAACCATCTACCTTCAAAGATGGTTGTTTATTCTAAACTTTATTTAATAATTGAATTCCCTGATTTTATCCTCATTCTCCTCTCACATAAAGGCATTCCTAGATAAGTTGTTGGAAAATTTACCTCTTCAATTTGAAGTGAACTGCAAATTATTGATTTGATTATAGTTGGAGTGTTAAGGAAGTAAATTTTGGATTTTGTCCTATTAAGTTTTTTCCATGATGCTCTTTTGTATTCCTTTAAAAATTTATTCAAAGCTTTGGCCTCATATATCATTGTCATTCCAAAAAGGGTTGTATCATTTAAAAACTATTGATGTGTGATGTTGTCAATGTTAATACTAATCTTAAGTCCACTTATAAGCCCACCTTTGTAAGCCTTATCTAAGTTCCTTATCAAAACCTAGAACATAATGATGAATAAATAAGGAGATAGAAGATATCCTTGTCTAAGGCCTCTCTTGGCTTTGAAATATTCTGTTACTAACCCATTGACCAACATTGAATAAGAAACTATAGAGGCACCAAATTTAATCCATTTAACCCATATCTTCCCAAATCCAAAATTTTCTAAAATTGTAAAAAAGAAAATTATTTTTAACCTTATCATGGGATTTACTCATATCAAGTTTAAAGATCATTATTTTTTTCTTGAAATTGTTGAATGTATAACTTCATGAGCTACTATGATCCCATCCAAAATTTGCTTCTTTTTACAAACCCTCCTTACTCTTCTAAAATAATTTTGTCTAACAATGACCTTAACCGATTCACCATCACTTTGGAGATAATATTATATGACATATTACATAGGCTTATGAGTCTAAAAGAATCAAACAATTCAACATCCTTCTTTTTTGGAATTAGCGTAAGATATATTACATTTATTTGATAAGGTATGTATTATATTACCCTAGAATTCCACAAATAATTAATCCTTCACTATATCCCAATTATGTTGGTAAAAAGTTGTAGAGAGCCCATCTAGACCTAGGGACTTATCCTTATTAAAAGATAAAAGAGTTGAATGAACTTATTTTAGAGTAATAGGCTCCATTAGTTTTCTATTGTCTTCATTTATTATAACTGAAGGTACATCTTGAAGAAGTTTATCATTAAAAACTTTAGTATCCTTTGATCCTAGAATATTTTGATAAAAACACTTTACCTCTTTTATAATTTAACTCTGATCTTCAATCCAAACCCCTTTTATTGATTTGATTTTACTAATTCTGGATGTTTATCTTTGTACTAGAGCCATCCTATGAAAAAACTTTGTATTTTTATCTCCATCTTTTAACCAAGTCTGCTTTGATTTTAATCTACAAAATTTCTCTTCCTTACTCAAAATATTATGATATTCACTAAGCAACTCCCTTTCCTTTGAGCTTGGATTATTATGATCACCTTTTTAGAATTTTAAAATTTTATCTTTTAGTTCTTCTTTCTTCTCAATTTTTTTTTCAAAAGTGTTCTTGTTCCATTCTTTTAATCTAGATGTCATTAATTTAATTTGTTTTGGAAGAGCATACAACCCACCATTTCCTAAATAATTCCACGTTTTTGCTATCATATCAATAAATTGAGGATGGTTTTCTCACATCTTCTCATATTTAAAATATGATATTTTTTAAATTCACTTACCACCATTTTAATTCTTATTGGCCAATGATATGAACCAATATTTGTAAGGTATTAGTTCCTTCATCTAGCCAATGATTTGAGAGTATGCATATGTCTAATTATTTTTACTATTAGGTTCTAGCCTCTCATATTGTTGGTATTTGTATAGTTGTATTCTTTAAACTCAAACTCCCATAAATTATTATTTTGAATAAAAGCTAAGAAATATCTCATACTTTGGGTTAATTTCCTAATTCCCCTAAAATTTCATCCAACTTGGTTATGGCATTAAAATCTCCTATTATCATGAATAAGGTTTCTTGGTCTTTACTTTTTATAAAGGCTTCAATCCCACTTCAAACTTCTAATCTACCTGACTAAGTTGTAGGTCCATAGATATTGATAATGATGAAACAAACATTTGCAAAGTAGCAAGTGACTAAAGAGGCTATCCAATACCTAGTTTTATTAATGGTTATATTGAAGGTTCTAGAAGGATTCCAACGACTTATAATTCCCATTTTTGCTCCTTTAGAATCCATAACATCCCCTTGCCCAAACTACTTTCATAGTTTTTGAAACTTCTTCTTTTGTCATTTTAGTTTCATGGATACAAATAATATCAAGCTTATTACTTAAATGGAGGTCTTTGATACACCTCTATTTTGAGGGGGCATTAGCACCCCTTATATTCCATGAGATGATAATAATGTCTCACTAGGGGCTATTGGATCCTCCTTCATATTACCAATATCATTTTGTTGTTTGGTAAAGAGAAGTTCAACCAACTTAGTTTATGTTTCTTTCTCTATATTTGCTCTTGCTTCCTTGGATCTTGCTTGATAATTTGAGGGTTTTTCTCTTTTTACCTTGCCTATATCAGGAGTAGATCTTATTATTATATTCCTCAATATTCTTTCAAAATATTATTTTTCATCATATTTATCCTCTCCTAGCTCTACTACAGAAGCTTTTGACTTGTCCTGCTCATTTTTTGGTATTTCCTTATTAATGGCAGAGGTATTAACTTCTAAAACTGCATTTTTTGGTATTTCCTTATTAATGGCAAAGTGCCTCCTCATCCCACCAATGTGGGGAAGAACGAATCATCATAAATCCCATGTTTAATAGGACTCCCTTAGAAGAAGCCCTGTTGTGGAAGGCTATAGAAGATCGGACGATCTCACCAGACAACCTTAGAGCTTTGACTCAGAAAGTCTTAAATGACCGTAAGGCCATAAGCATTGCATTAGAAACCACATTTCCTAAAAAAATGGCTGATAACGATGAGGTCTCATCTGGATTTAGTTTCTCGATAGAGGAAGGAGTAGGAGATGCTAAAATGAAAAATATATCCCCTGCTCACCTTTCGTCCTTCAGAGGATACCCGACTGAGGACCCTGACCTATTTTTATTTAAGTTTGATGTCTTATGCAGGTCTATGGACTACAAATCCGATACGTAGAAGCTGAAACTCTTTCCTTCTACATTAGACGATGCAGCTCTACGATGGTTCATCGGTCTGGGAGACAAACACATTGCCACTTGGGACCAGATGAAGAGGCTCTTTTTAGAGCAATACCAAGATTTTGGGAGAGCAAGAGACTCCAGGGAGGAGGTCTTGAGCATGACACAGAAAGAAGATGAGTCTCTCGAAGAGTACTGGGAGAGATTCAACTTTAATCTTCAATGATCTCCTCATGCAAGACTATCTGATAAGTCCCTCAAAAGCATCTTCTTGAGAGGACTTACCAATGAATCACTGGAGGCTCTTAACATGATCTTCGGAGGTGATGTCTACCAGCATGCTATGGAAGACATCCGACAATTATGCCGGAACTACTCAAGAAGGCGAGGCAAGGCCACCTCCAGAACCATGAAAGTAACAACTTCAGTCACAAAGACAGAAATAGGTAACATGTTGGAGGATTTAAAGAGCGAAATGCTCTCATCTCTAGCATTGCAGATGGATACGTTGTTGTTAGAGAAAAAGAAGCAAGAGAATGATGTAGCATTAGCTTATTTCTGTCCAAAATGTAGAGGGAGGCATGCAAAGAATGCATGCCCAGAGAACAAAGTTAGAGTATGCACAGTTTGCAGGCTGAATCATAAAACTTGATTGTGCCCACGACTGCCCAGTAATCAGGAGGAGGCTGAAAGCATGGATGCCTATTTCATAGGCAATAGGAAGAGTTGGCCATAGCCCCCTATGAGGAATATGCCAACCGGAATGCCACCATATGGGGGAGGGACATACATGCACCAAGGACCACCTCAACCACCTAACATGGGGTGGTGGGGGCCATCACCCTGGTCTAACGCACCCCTAGCAGCATTCCCAAACCAGCAGCCATGGATGCCATATCCATATCCTGGGCAGCAGTGGAGAGGCCATACTACGTGGAATCAGGCTCCACAGAACGTAGCACCTGCTCACCCCCAACAGAATTTACTAGCATTTCCAGTAGTGAGACCTACGCAGCTACCCGCACAACCGATGACAAATCCAAACAACAGAGTGAACCAACCAGCATACAATGTGGAGGGTGAGATGTATCCTATGTACAATATTTAGCTTAGGTCAGGTAGGCAGCTAGGAGTAGAAACACCTCCACTGGTAGAAGAGGAGGAAGAAGTAGAAGAAACACCTTTGGTAGAAGAGGAAGAAACACTTGAGAGAGCGAAGGCTCCATTTCCTAGCCGGTTGCAAGAACAGAGAAAAGTAACACAGCCAAAATTTGACATCCTGTCAAGCTTGAAGAACCTCACAGTGACAATTCCATTATTTCAAGCAATCCGAGATGTTCCCATATATACCAAGGCAATCAGAGAGATGTGTCTAAGGAAGTCGGGATGAAAAGCAACCCAGACTATCAATGTCATGGGTAAACTGGCGGATTTGATGATGGGCAGAACATGCCATCCGAAGTATGCAGACCCAGGCAGCCCGGTGCTGACTGTAAAAATTGAGGGACATTCCCTGTCCAACACGTTGGTCGATCTCGGAGTAGCCATCAATGTAATGCCTCAGGAGACCATGCAGAGGCTACAACTCATGAACCTGAAACCCACCATGATAGTGCTACAACTAGCCGATCGATCGACCGTATCATCGAAAGGGATGTTGGAAGACATGATAGTAATGGTCAGTGCATGGGAATACCTAGCCGACTTTTTAGTTTTGCAATCCAAAACTAGGCTGGGCGGTTACCCGCTCATCTTGGGGAGGCCATGGCTGGCAACAGCTGATGCTTACATCAGCTGTCGGGATGGGTTGATGACCATATCCGATGGGCAAAATGTTAAAAGGCTGACCATTTCACCTCCAACATAGTCTGTCGACTCAGTAGCAGAACCCATGATCATCGAGCATGGAAATACGGAGCTATCCATAATCCAGTCGGTGATGACATTGGAGGAGTTGACAGAAGAGGATGAAGATGGTGCTATTGTGGAGTTTCTCCATGGAGAACCCTCCATCTCCACACCTGGATCACCATTGACTGGTGCCCAAGATCACCACGTCTAACAGATACACGTTGGGCCAAGAAGAACATTAAATGTCAGCAGTAGGTTGATGCCCACACAACTGACAAAATTAGAAGAGCTCCTGGTAAGGCACCAACAAGCATTTGCATGGGATTACTTGGATATGCAGGGCATCAGCCCAGAGATCTGTACCCATCGGATTTATCTAGATGATCAGGCAACTCCAAGCCGACAGTCGTAGAGAAGAATGAACCCGGCAATGAAAGACATTGTCAAGGAAGAACTGCACAAACTCTTGGCTATCGGATTCATATATCCAATTTTTGATAGCGAGTGGGTATCACCATTAGTGGTGGTCCCTAAAAAGAATGGGAAGTGGCGAATCTATGTGGACTACAGAGCATTGAACAAAGCAACCAAGAAAGACCACTTCCCACTCCCGTTCATTGATCAGGTCTTGGACACACTCTCGGGGAGGAAGTACTTCTCCTTTTTGGATGGATTCAGTGGATACAACCAGATCCAGATAGGAGAAGAAGATCAAGATAAGACAACGTTCACCTGCCCATGGGGAATGTTTGCCTATAGGGTATTGCCTTTCGGACTGTGCAACGCACCTGCCACCTTTCAAAGGGCGGTGCTTAGCATCTTCTCAGACATGATGGGAGACGGGGTCGAGGTATACATGGATGACTTCACCGTCTATGGAGAGACCTTCGAGGAGGCAATGACGAATTTGGAAAGAGTGCTCGACAGAAGCAAGGAAAATAATTTGTCCCTAAGTAATGAAAAATGCTTTATGATGATGCAAGAAGGCATCGTGCTGGGGCACCACCTCTCTGCAGAAGGAATAAAAGTTGATAAAAGGAAGGTTGAGGTCATCAGAGACCTACCCAGCCCCAGAACGTAGAAGGAGGTAAGAAGTTTTCTTGGATCAGCCGGATACTATCGGTGATTTATCATCGAATTTAGCGAAATTGCCAAACCACTGCACACTCTATTATCTAAGGATGTGGAGTTCAATTGGACGGAAGACTGTGAAGAAGCGTTCCAATTGCTTAAGGAGAAACTGATATCTGCACCAGTTTTAAGAGGACCAAATTGGGCCATACCGTTCCATATCTACTGTGACGCATCCAACGGTGCGATTGGAGCAGTCCTCGAACAAAAATATGGCGAAGAATTTTATGCCATTTATTATGTCAGTAAAAACTTGGCAGGAGCAGAGCTCAACTACACAATAACAGAGAAGGAATTCCTAGTAGTTGTCCATGCTATAAACAAATTCCACCACTATATCATCGGATATAAGGTTTTTGTCCATACGGACCACGCGGCTATCAGATACCTAATGAGCAAGCCGGCCATTGGCGGAAGAATTATCAGATGGTTGTTGCTACTACAGGAATTCGACATCACCATAGTCGACAAACCAGGCAAGGATAACGTCGTGGCAGATTTTCTATCCAGATTGATACCAATGAGACCATCAAGCAGTGGAAGACCAATTTTTGGATGAACATTTGTTCACTATTAGTGAGCAAATCCTGTGGTATGCAGATATAGCCAATTACTTGGCCATCGGAAGGACCTCACCTGCTCTCTCTTACCGAGAAAAGCAGGCGGTCATAGAGAAAAGTGCATCGTTCCTATGGATGGATGGTCTCCTATTTAAAATAGGATGTGACCAAATTATAAGAAGATGCGTAGCAGAACAGGAGTTCTCAGAAGTACTCAAAGCATGTCACGACGAGCCATGCAGAGGACACTTTGTAGGGAAATGAACTGCCTACAAAATCCTATAGGCTGGGTACTTTTGGCCCACTCTGTTTAAGGATGCGGCTGCGTATGCCAGCAAGTGTGACGAATGCCAAAGGATGGGTAGACCAACCCATCGAGACGAAATGCCCCTCCAGCCCCAGGTACACCTGGAACCTTTTGATAAGTGGGGCATGGACTTCGTGGGACCGTTTAATCCACCTTCGATGGGGAGGAGGTTTATTTTGGTCTGTACGGATTACGTTACCAAATGGGTTGAAGTACAGGCATTGAGGGATTCAAAGGAAATAACGGTCATCAATTTCTTATTTGCCCATATTTTTACATGGTTTGGGGTCCCTCGAGAGATAAAAATAGACCAAGGGCCTCAATTTACCTCCAAGTTGATCGAGGAACTGATGGAGCAATACAGAGTTTGGCACAATAAAACTACGCCCTACCATCCGTAGGCAAACGGGCAAGTGGAAGTGACAAATAGAGAAATAGAGAACATCCTGACGAAGACCGTGCAGCAACATAGGAAATATTGGGCTACACGGTTGCCGGAGGTAGTCTGGGCATATAACACCACGTGGAAATCCACCATAGGATTTACACCTTTCCAACTGGTCTATGGGAAAAATGTGATGATGCCCATCGAATTTGAAATCAAGACCCTGAGAACGGCTTCAGAATTGAATTTGAGCTTGGATGAAGCTCAAAAACAAAGGATTCGACAGCTAGATCAGCTGGACGAAATCCGATTAGATGCTTTGCAGAGGACAAAAATTATACAGAAGCAAAGAAAGCGGTGGCATGATAGCCACATTAAGCTGAAGCAGTTCCAAGAAGGGGAATGGGTACTGTTGTACGATTCTCGGTTCCAGGAGAGGAAGGGCAAATTAATGCAGAGATGGATGGGGTCGTATGAGGTGGTAGAGCTCATCAAGAATGGGGTGGTGCACGTTAAGACAATTGACGGCAGCAACACCATGTTCACAGTCAATGGCCACCGACTACGCCCCTATAATACGTCCGAAACGTTACAGGTAGAATCCAGAATAGGCATGGGGGAGACCCCATCTTGCTAGATCTGGACCGAACTCTCTCAGGTGAAATGGTGGGCATGGAAGTGCTCACCCAAAAATTAGTTAATGTAGTTTTTTGTATATATCATGTGTTTTTGCAGGGACGACGCCCGCATGCAAGCTGCAGGCATCCTAACCCAGGGCCTAATAGGCATGGAATGCATCTAACTGCCTTTATTTTCCTTTTTTTTTGTTGCTTTTTGTAGGTGGAGGACCTGACAACACGAGGGATAGGTATCTGGGAAACCAGGCCTGATTCGGCTCAGCATTTCGACATCGGCTCGTAGGTAGAAGCTGAGGCAGCATGAAGCAAGACTGGGAAGGCTTGATCACCCTTTCCCAGTCAATCGCAACATGATTGCCGAGAACAAGGTGCCTTCCTCATAAAGAAGGTGCCCAGCTAGAAGAAGGCGCCTTCCACATCCAGAAGGCACCCAGCCAGAAGAAGGCACCTTCCACATCTAGAAGGCACCCAACCAGAATAAGGCACCTTCCTTATAAAGAAGGCACCCAGCCAGAAGAAGGCGCCTTCCACATCCAGAAGGTGCCCACCAGAATAAGGTGCCTTCCTTATAAAGAAGGCACCCAGCCAAAAGAAGGCACCTTCCTTATAAAGAAGGTGCCCACGAAGAAGGCGCCTTCCACATCCAGAAGGCCAGAAGAAGGCACCTTCCTTATAAGAAGGCCCCACCCTGCCAAAAGAAGGCGCCTTCCTTATAAAGAAGGCACCCAACCTAGTTGTAAGAGTTCTAAAAAAATTATAAATAATATATATATATATAGGCCCTTCCGGAAGGCACCATATATATATATAGGCACCTTCCCATCGCTGGAAGGCACCATCTATAAAAAGAGCGCCTTCCACATCGGGAAGGTGCATGCAGAATGAAGTGCCTTCCACATCGGGAAGGCGCATGTAGATAGAAGTGCCTTCCATCATCGGGAAGGCGCATGCAGGCCAAGGCGCCTTCCACATCGAAAAGGTGCACCCAATCAGGAGCACCTTCCGTAGCAGGAAGGCGCCATCATCAAGAAGGTGCCTTCCACCACTGGACGACACATCCAATCAGAGGCACCTTCCATCACCGGAAGGCGCATCCTTTTAGAAAGCACCGACAACATCGGGAAGGCACCACATCAGCGCCTTCCACATGGGGAAGGTACCAAAGAACACCTTCCACGTATAGCTAGCACTCATGCCTCTCGGACACCTCGAACGGAATGAAGCATCACACGAATGAGCGGCACCAGATGACCATACCACTCCCTCGTGTCACAAATCGATGAATCGACGGCCTTCACGATGCCTGAAACATCGAATCAGGTACATGCATGTTAATTCAAATTTTTATATAATTATTTATAAAATATGCAGTACCAAAAAAGATACCATCATCATAAAGATCATATCCCCCCATAGCCGAAACCGCGTGCCAATGATATGGCGCCTTCCATAACTGCTAGGGTTAGGCACCTTCCCTATAAGAAGGCGCCTTCCTGAGGAAGGAAGGACAAAAAAAAATAGCAGGCACCATGGGAGGAAGGTCTAAGAATCATGCAGTGAAGAAGAATGAACCAGGTGATACGGACGGAATCAGAGGAGCGGTGAAAACACAGTTCGAGGCCGAGGGATGGCTCGAATACTGTACCCTGGTCAGTCAGGGCTAGGACATGGAGGCAGCCAAGGAGTTCGCTGCCTCCTTGAGGGGCGATGTGGCCCAAGTACATGGGGTAGAAATTCCAGTCACCCTTGAGTTCATCTCACAGGCAACTGGATTGCCCCTCACAGGGGAATGTGTATATAAGGGCGGACTGTTAAAACCGTACGCCGAGGTGCTATTGCTAGGAGAGAACATGCAGATAGACAAGGAGGGGTTACCCAAAAATAGTCTCCCCATGAATCTATGGAAGATGTTCGAGCAGGTTGCTTGATTCTTCACATGCACCGGGAAATATACCCATCTGCACGCTAATCATGTGCAGTTTCTCAATCACCTGGTGCATGGAAGGAAGTTAAACGTGCCCTTCTACCTGGCGAATGCTCTGAAGGACGAAGCGGCTCGGTACCAGAAGGGGGCACCATCCGCCTTAGCCCACCATGGGCTAATATCGGCACTTGCCCGCCATGCAGAAGCACAGAGGCAGAACCCCGACGCAGAGGGAGATGACGGCCAGGAAAGGTGACACGATGTTGTTGCCGAAGTAGGGCAAGATGAGGGATGCCCTATAGAGGACATAGCGAGCATCGAGCAATTGGCATTGCCCTATTTCATAGAGGAAAGAGGGCAGTTACCAGTGCCCAAAAACATAGAGGAAGAAGGAGCACCGCTTGCTAGCGACGAGGACGAGTCTCACCCGACAGAACCAATCCCCAGGAGGAAACGTCTGCGGTGACTCCTCTCGATAGAGGAAGAACAGAGTGACCCAAAAATAGATGTTGCAGCCCAAACCCTCCGAGAATTGATGAACCGGAGCCCACAAGATGTAGGGACTTCCAGAAATAATGACCAGGTCGATGCGGCCTTGGAGGAGGCGCTCGAATGGCAAACCAATTGTTGGATGACCCAACAAATTTTGGAGGACTGCCAGAACAAGCATGTAGGGGAGTTGAAGGAATGAGACAGATGGATCACCCAGCTCGAGCAGCTAGTCCAACAATTGCGGGAGGAAAACCAGCTACTTCAGGATAGGGGAACGGAAAAGAGGGATGCGTACACTCAAACTGATTGGGCGAAAGAAGTCCCAATGAATTCTCCCACATCTGTCGAACGAGTATTCTCTTCGGGGGAAATTCGATCGGACGCCCGATAGAGCAGCCCGAAGGCAGGGGAGAATTCCTCTATTTTTGGGAGTGAGGGGGAGAGAAGTCCCACAATACCCCCTGTCATCGTCCTAAGTGATACAGAGCAGGGCGAGGGCCTCCAAAAATAGACAGGACCAGAGGATAAGGAGGAACTCCCTAGACCTGAAGAAGGAGAAGAGCCTGAGGGGTCGACACCGAACAGACAGGAGAACGAAGGATCACCCCTAGAGATAGCAACATAGAATGATGAGAATGCTCTAGAGCAGACCCCTCGGAGTGAGGAGATGTCCCCTAGGGAGAAAGAGAAGACCCCTATTCGAGCCACCGCATTTTCCATAGAGGCCAGAGGAAAAAGGCCCAGGACGGCTCGAAAGAAGGTGAAGGTGACCTTCGCCGAGCCAGAAGAGGACGAGTGGGATATGCAGCCATTCACCAAAAGGCAAAAATAGTTTGAACGGCTGCTCAAGGAGATGAAAGCAGCCAAAGAGGCCAGGAAGGCAGCCTCGAGGATGAGAGGAGACTCTGGCATCTACGTTAATCCAAGAAAGGACAGCCAGTTTTGGGATATTTACGGTTCATCCCGGGGATGACCCTCCATGATGAGGAGGTATTTGGAATGATGGGGGGTATATGGCCCCCAATTGGAGGCCACTGCCATTGCAAAGGAGAACATAGGGCTTACGCCTGAAGTGGCCAGATTATACAAGGCCCAAGTAGTGCCTTCTAGGGGGGATAATTCAGATATCCCTCTAGCAGTGGTCAGACCTCCAGACGCTGACCTCTGGCAAGCTACCGAAGCTGCATTCCAGTCAGTAGAGATGATGCTGGCTAGATCACCGCCAGTAGTGGTTAGAATGAGAAAGGGACAATCAACAGCCGCACCCTCAGTTCCGCATAGGAAAAGGTGAGCCACACCTTTAGATGCCAGTATGCAGAAGAGATAGACTCGGGCCGTAGGGGCAGCCGAACCCTCCAAGAAATGGCAACGATGAAGGATCAACCGGGCTACCTACAGTTTTGATGCCACGAGGGCGTGGCATATGTTAGGCGTGGGGGGATGATGAGCACCAGAAATGCTCATATTTTGTACACATTTTCTTGATCATTATGCGGTTGTATAATAAGGATTGCGTACTTTTATAAATGATTATATAGATATTTGATGAAATTATGCGTGTTATCTAATTTGTGTGTTTTTAGTGTGTTTTGTGGAATTGCAGTTGGTTTAGTTAGATTTGGATCAGTCGAGGTCTTTTGATGGACCTGGCACTTTGTTTCTTTGGGGGTCAATGCAGAGAACATAGGTGCCTTCCTCTTCCAGGAAGGCGCCAAGAGAAAATAGGTGCCTTCCTCTTCCAGGAAGGCGCCAAGAGAACGTAGGCGCCTTCCTCTTCCAGGAAGGCACCAAGGAAAGAGAAGCACCTTCCTCCTCCAGGAAGGCGCCAAAAGGAAGGAAGCGCCTTCCTCTCATAAGGAAGGCACCGACGGGAAGGCGCCGCGATAGGCAAAGTGCCTTCCTCCCATAAGGAAGGCGCCACTAGAAGACGCGCCTTCCTCACAGAAGGCGAGCGCCTTCCCCCCATAAGGAAGGCGCCACTAGAAGGCAAGCGCCTTCCTCCTACAGGAAGGCACCAACAGAAGGTAAGCGCCTTCCTCTTCCAGGAAGGCACCATGGCAATAAGATACCTTCCGCATAGGGAAGGCGCCCGATATACTTAGGCGCCTTCCTCATAAGGAAGGCACCTCTGTTCTTCGCCCATTGACCAGATTTATACGACGTGGACATCAGCGGATGGTGCAGTTCCAACTCTACGTCATGTAGAGCTAAATCGGAGATCGCACCAATGTATGAAAACATCTTACCAATGCTAGGCGAAGCACGAACCAATCAGCGAACACGCCGCCGTTAGAACCAAATGCTAGTTTTAAGCAGACGTCGATTGCATTCACCAGACTGTCTTAATTTAGTCTGGGATGAATCGACTGTTGTAACCTCTTTGTAACAGAAGTTCTACGGGTGTGTTATATAAATGCGCGTAGACCGTTCTGAGATATATAGATTGATATAGATTCATATAGAGATACAGAGATAGATAAATATTGTAACACTTTGATAAATATATTACAGTTCTAAGAGTTCTAGCGCGTGTTCAGCTGGGAGGAAGCTGCTGGAGCCTGGGCCCACTCCAAGCCAATATTTCTTCCCCACTTTACTTCTATTTTCTAGATTAGTCTATTGCTTTTGAAAGATCATTTACCTCATTACTATTCCCAGTATTTGCAGTAGATTCATTTTCAGGAATGTGTGAATGTTTCATTTTCGTAGATTTAATTATTTTCTTCTTACGTAAATTATTGAGGAGTGCACGAATGATTGACAACCATTTTGAAAACACCCCCCAATAGTAGGATTAGCGGATTCATCTCAAGTGGTATTGTAAGCAATCTTATTCAGACTCTTTGCAAGTTTACGAAGCTCCCTGGGTTGATAATTAAATGCACGGGCATGTGACAAAAGTAGGAAAAAGTTAACCTTGTTTGGCCCACAAAAATATGGAAAGGGGATCTCCTAAGCCAAGCAAGAAAAGTGATGTTAGTTAATGCCACCCTTCAAAGCATCCTAGTATATTTCCTCTCTTTTTCGAATCCTGGGTAAGATTATTGAAAGAATAGAACAGATCCAATGCTCATTTCTTTGGTCAGGAGCAAGTGAGAAATTTTTTTATCTAGTGTCATGGGACCAAGTATGCAACAAGAAGGAGGAGGGTGATTTAGGCCTTAGAATATTGAAATCCATGAACAAAGCTCTTGTTGCCAAGCAGGGTTGTAGACTGGTTCAAGAGGAGAAATGGGATGGGTTGATATTGTCAAAGCCAAATACATAAATTATAGGAAGCATTTTATTAGAGACACATTACCCCTCTAGGGTTTAGCTTTCAAGTCTAGCCTGATTCGATGTAGATCAAATATCTATAGAGGGGGTAGGTGGTGTTTGGGAGATGGCAGGTCTATCGACTTCTAGAGTGACGTGTGGGCGATTAAAGTTCCATTGGATTCAAGATCAAAGTTGGCTTTAGTCAAACCGATTACAGATCATTTCTAGGGGAATAAGGTTTATGATTTCATTGAAATGATTAAAGACTGTCCCTAATGGAAACCATTTGACTTCCCAGGACTTTTTGTGGAGGAAAGGAGGGCATTTGATGAAATTTTTAATATCATTAAATGGATTATAATTCCCAGAAGAGAAATTATAGATAGATTCATATGGGGATTAGATAAAGACGGGAAATTCTCTATAAAATCAGATTATTTTTTAGTAGATGGTCCTTTTGATCCTTGGTTTTTGATAGATAAAATTTGGTTGAAAGGACTGACTCTGAAAATCAATATTTTTTTCTAGCTAGTCGTACAAGGAAAATTTCTAACTTTAGACAATCTCAAAAAAGAGGTATGATTTTACCTAATGCTTGTTTCTTGTGCAAAAATATGGAGGAATCCCTACTCCATATTATTTTCAACTGTCCTTTCTTGCAAGAGGTTTTTAACTACTTTTTCAAATAGGTGAACATCCATTGGGTGTTTTCGAATAGCCTAGAGGATGTGCTGACCCAATGGGTTTCTCCATTTATCTCTCCACCTTCGTTGGTTTTGGAAATTTAGCCTTCCTCATATATGGTGACGGATTTGGAAGGAAATAAACTCAAGGGCGTTTAAGGATGTTGTTCATTCGGCTAAAGTTGTGGCTTTGCAAGCAATTTCTTTTTCTATGGAGAAAATTAGAACCCTAAATTTGAATGTTGTGACTGTAGAACAGGAATGATCAGTGGGGAGATCTCTTAGATTTAATGCCAATCCTCAACCAGTCAGACCTACTTTACCTTCAGATAGAGCTAGGGTTAAGTGGGGGCCACCTCCAATTGGTTGGCTGAAGTTGAATTTTGATGGTGCATCTAAAGGGAATCCAGGTCCTGTAGGTATTGGAGGGATTGTAAGGAACAATGCTGGCTTGATAATTTTAGCCTTTCTTAAAAATATGGGCCATCAAACCAGTCACCTCGTTGAGACCAAGGCCTTGTTCCAAGGAGTTTCTCTATTGGATTCTGTAAGTTGTAGGAAACTAATAATTGAAGGGGACTCCCTTAATATTATAAATATGGTAAGAGGGACTTAATATCCTACCTAGAATATTTCGAACCTTCTTCTGGAATTTTAAAAATACATCCAAAATCTGGAAGAGGTTCAGTTTAAGCATACATACATGGAAAGTAATCGAGCAATCGATATATTGGCTAACAAAGGAGTTATTTAGAATGGTTTAGTGGTGTGGTGGGATAATTTCTTGATGGATATTTGCTTCTATCAATAATGACTTCATAAACAATTAGCTTCTTTGGTCGAGTTGTTGTTGATGACTTGGCTGTAAAACTTGGCGGCACTTATTGATTTTGGGTTTTTGCACCAATTTTCATATCTCCAAGCTACCATTTCCTCCCTGCAAGCCACAATCTTCAATACAAAATAAATTCTTGCCCTTATGGGATGCTAGGCCTGGGAAAGAAATGACCTCATGGGGAAGAATGGGACTGGTGCATGGCTTAGTTCGTGGTTCAGGTCTTACTACTGATATGTGTTCGGTTGGTTATATCTAACATCCTGATTTGATTTTAATTTGTTTTAAGTTTTAAATTATGTATGGTCTTACCTATGTATTGGTTTGGCTTTGGAAGGCGTAACTCCTCTAATTGGTCATTCCTTGATCATTATCGAATGTAAGTAATTTTGGCTCCCTCTTTTTGGGATAGGTTTAGTCTCTTTTGTACAAGGTTTGAATATCCTTTCAAAACTCCTTCGTCCATATATATATATGGCCAAGAATTATGGCAATTTGGGTTTGGTTCAACTCAATCGTAGGGATCTAAAAACACATATATAATGGTGGTGGTGATGGTTTTTTGCTTATGGAAATTCAAGGAGTCGAGATTAGAAGTTTCATCAAGTATGATAGAGGTGTTGGTTGAAATTTTAATGGTTTGGATACTATAAAGGTGACAACTGATTTTTTATTTTAGTGATTGTCAATTTCTCTAGCTTATTCAAGAATTAGATTTTAGTATAGTTTGGTCTAACCTTGATAGACGTTATACTTAATATTATGCAAGGAAGCATAGCTACAATTGCAAATTTGGAACTATTGTCTTAATGGACACACATTTAGTGGCAATGCAATATGTTGTTCCAATTTGCATGGTTCCTTGTAAAGGCAAAATTAGTACTTAAAAAAATTAATTACTAAATTTTCTTTAAAATGTAGTCGCATGGAATGTACCTTTATAATAATTCTTAAAAAAAATCTAAAAAATTGTTTGATTATATTTTTCTCTAAAATTACATGCATTTGTCATGTTTGAAACCAATTTAGTTAGTTTAAAATTCACGTGTAGTCTTTGTTGTATCATTAATTATGAAATCTTATAAGATATGTTGTAGGTTAATATGTGTGTGTGTGTATTCTACCAACATGGATTTTCTTTCTAAACTCTAATTTTATAAGGGATTGACCAAAAGAATTGACTTAGTTAAAACCTTATACATTTTCCTACTTTTAAAAACAAAGGTTGTTTTTCCATAACACCATCTTAAATCTCTTTAAATGTGATCCTTTAATAAGCCATTTATTTTGGGAGATCCTTGTGCATGATATAAGTAATTATTTCTACTCTATAATGATATTATTTAAATATCGAAGCCCTCTAGGATGTACCAACATCCTCCAAGCTATAAATTTTTATTTGTTATTTCTTTTTGGTTGGATAATAAGGGGTTTTACTTGGATCCCCCACCCTTGAAAAATTATAACTCTCTTCTTTAGAGCTTGAGAGTTTAAAAATAGATACACTTCTCATCTCATTGAGATGCTATAGCTAGATACCTACATCATTTTACATAAAATATCCGAATTCTTGATTTTCATTTTTTGGATCTTTTCAATTTTCTATATGAATACAAATATTCCAGAATTTAGCATTCTTCTTGATAAATTTCGATAGTAGCCTTCACAAAACCAAAAATTTACCTCTACTATATATGCAATGCATCTTAGTAGAGTAATATTTCTAGAACATCACACTATCATAGTTTGCTTTACCAAATATGGATTGCTAGTTTTCTTCCTGAAACACAAGTGCACCCACAAAAATTTAAATAAATAGTATATATGAAAACACATTAATGTTATAAAATAAAGAAGATATTACCAATGGAAACCATTAAAGTAAATCTTAAACATTATTTGATTCAGACAATCAACATTTTCTTTTCAACTTTAGCTAAACTTACTACTTCCACTAACCATGGAAAGGAGAATTTAACTTCACGTTCCTCAATCAAAACCCCTCTATTGGCTAGCCTAGCTACACATTTGTTTCCTTCCCTTAATGTATGTGTAAACCTAGTTTCTTTAAACTCTTTAGCAAGATCTTGAATTTCTACAATTATCTCTTGTATGTTTCATGGAGCCCTTGCTTTCCTCAAAATTTTATTTACTACTATAAGAGAATCACCTTCCATCCATACTCTATTCCATTTCATTTGTTTGCATATTTTTAACCCTTTTAAAGCTACCCAAGATTCAGCTTCATTAATTATCTTAAATACACTATTGAAAATGTAATGAGATAAAATATCTCCTCTATTATTTCTAATTATTCCTCCTCCTCTTACTGGTCCTCGAATTCCTTTAGATGCTCCATAAATATTCAATTTAACCAACTCCACATATGGTGCTTTCCACTTTATATTCTTTGCCTTCATTTTAGTTCTCTTGTATCCAACATCATATTTCCATTTAAAGACTTGACTCATCTATCAAGGCTCTCTACTTCCATATTAGGGACTGGGTGAGTTGATAGGGTTGGTTTAGAATCCTCTATGGCTAAACATATCTTTCTTTTCATTACCTTTAAACTGCTTTTCTTTCCTTTAAATATTCTTCTATTCCTTTCTAGCCATATAGTCCAAAGTATTGTATCTTTTGATATATCCCATATTGTTTGTAAAGCCTCACTTTTATAAGTGCTCTACCATTGCTTTAACTAATATTCAATTATGCTATTCAGCACCATGCATTTACCAAACATATTAACAATCAATTGCCATAGTTTCCAAACTATTGAGTAATGCCCCAATAGATGGTCTATACTTTCCTCCTTTTTACAAAGAACACATTGAGAGGGTCCATGGAAACTCCTTTTTATAAGGTTATCCCAGGATAAAATTTCTCTATGACCTACTAGCCAAACAAACATTTTAACTTTAGGAATGCTTGGGTTATCCCAAATATCTCTCCATATTCTAGTTATATTACTATTTTGTTGGTGCTTTACATTATATCCACTTCTTGTTGTATATTCTCTTGAGCTATTCAACTCCCAAATCAATTTATCCTTATTCCCCTTCGAAATAGTCATAGTTGTTATCTTTCTACTCAATTTCCTCCTAGCATCAATGTCTTGTATACTTGTAAAAAAAATCTTTCCTTTTGTATCTTCCTTGCTAATCCTTGTATAAAATGTTTGAAACCCTATCACCATATTTGTCTTGAAGCAATATCATCCAAGGTTTCAAATTTGGATCTAAATTGAGTGGTTTTTTATCACACCAAGTATCCATCTAAATAATTTTTTTTTCTCCAGTTCCCACCACCCATATTAAATATTTAATCATTAGATCAATAAATTTTTTTAATCCATTCCAAAGAGCATAACCATTTGGTAGAGAGAATGCAGTAAATACTAAAATTGGGTCATTGGAATCAACATACTTAGAAGAATTCTTGCCTATTATCTTTGACTCTCTTTGTACAATATCCAAAACAATTTTCCCCTAAGAGCTAAGTTTGCATTTATAAGAACTCTAACCAAGATCTCCCCTAGTTTTATCATCACACACCTTGCTCCATTTCACAAAAGGAAATTTTATTTTATCATGTAAACCTGACCATAAAAAGGATCACATAATATAGATTAAACTTTTTCAACTAATTTTGGCATAGTATACAATGACATATAATATGTTGGAATGGCTTGTAAGACTAACTTAATTGACTGTACTTTTTATAATAATGATAACCATCTACCTTCAAAGATGGTTGTTTATTCTAAACTTTATTTAATAATTGAATTCCCTGATTTTATCCTCATTCTCCTCTCACATAAAGGCATTCCTAGATAAGTTGTTGGAAAATTTACCTCTTCAATTTGAAGTGAACTGCAAATTATTGATTTGATTATAGTTGGAGTGTTAAGGAAGTAAATTTTGGATTTTGTCCTATTAAGTTTTTTCCATGATGCTCTTTTGTATTCCTTTAAAAATTTATTCAAAGCTTTGGCCTCATATATCATTGTCATTCCAAAAAGGGTTGTATCATTTAAAAACTATTGATGTGTGATGTTGTCAATGTTAATACTAATCTTAAGTCCACTTATAAGCCCACATTTGTAAGCCTTATCTAAGTTCCTTATCAAAACCTAGAACATAATGATGAATAAATAAGGAGATAGAAGATATCCTTGTCTAAGGCCTCTCTTGGCTTTGAAATATTCTGTTACTAACCCATTGACCAACATTGAATAAGAAACTATAGAGGCACCAAATTTAATCCATTTAACCCATATCTTCCCAAATCCAAAATTTTCTAAAATTGTAAAAAAGAAAATTATTTTTAACCTTATCATGGGATTTACTCATATCAAGTTTAAAGATCATTATTTTTTTCTTGAAATTGTTGAATGTATAACTTCATGAGCTACTATGATCCCATCCAAAATTTGCTTCTTTTTACAAACCCTCCTTACTCTTCTAAAATAATTTTGTCTAACAATGACCTTAACCGATTCACCATCACTTTGGAGATAATATTATATGACATATTACATAGGCTTATGAGTCTAAAAGAATCAAACAATTCAACATCCTTCTTTTTTGGAATTAGCGTAATATATATTACATTTATTTGATAAGGTATGTATTATATTACCCTAGAATTCCACAAATAATTAATCCTTCACTATATCCCAATTATGTTGGTAAAAAGTTGTAGAGAGCCCATCTAGACCTAGGGACTTATCCTTATTAAAAGATAAAAGAGTTGAATGAACTTCTTTTAGAGTAATAGGCTCCATTAGTTTTCTATTGTCTTCATTTATTATAACTGAAGGTACATCTTGAAGAAGTTTATCATTAAAAACTTTAGTATCCTTTGATCCTAGAATATTTTGATAAAAACACTTTACCTCTTTTATAATTTAACTCTGATCTTCAATCCAAACCCCTTTTATTGATTTGATTTTACTAATTCTGGATGTTTATCTTTGTACTAGAGCCATCCTATGAAAAAACTTTGTATTTTTATCTCCATCTTTTAACCAAGTCTGTTTGACTTTAATCTACAAAATTTCTCTTCCTTACTCAAAATATTATGATATTCACTAAGCAACTCCCTTTCCTTTGAGCTTGGATTATTATGATCACCTTTTTAGAATTTTAAAATTTTATCTTTTAGTTCTTCTTTCTTCTCAATTTTTTTTCAAAAGTGTTCTTGTTCCATTCTTTTAATCTAGATGTCATTAATTTAATTTGTTTTGGAAGAGCATACAACCCACCATTTCCTAAATAATTCCACGTTTTTGCTATCATATCAATAAATTGAGGATGGTTTTCTCACATCTTCTCATATTTAAAATATGATATTTTTTTGAATTCACTTACCACCATTTTAACTCTTATTGGCCAATGATATGAACCAATATTTGTAAGGTATTAGTTCCTTCATCTAGCCAATGATTTGAGAGTATGCATATGTCTAATTATTTTTACTATTAGGTTCTAGCCTCTCATATTGTTGGTATTTGTATAGTTGTATTCTTTAAACTCAAACTCCCATAAATTATTATTTTGAATAAAAGCTAAGAAATATCTCATACTTTGGGTTAATTTCCTAATTCCCCTAAAATTTCATCCAACTTGGTTATGGCATTAAAATATCCTATTATCATGAATAAGGTTTCTTGGTCTTTACTTTTTATAAAGGCTTCAATCCCACTTCAAACTTCTAATCTACCTGACTAAGTTGTAGGTCCATAGATATTGATAATGATGAAACAAACATTTGCAAAGTAGCAAGTGACTAAAGAGGCTATCCAATACCTAGTTTTATTAATGGTTATATTGAAGGTTCTAGAAGGATTCCAACGACTTATAATTCCCATTTTTGCTCCTTTAGAATCCATAACATCCCCTTGCCCAAACTACTTTCATAGTTTTTGAAACTTCTTCTTTTGTCATTTTAGTTTCTTGGATACAAATAATATCAAGCTTATTACTTAAATAGAGGTCTTTGATACACCTCTATTTTGAGGGGGCATTAGCACCCCTTATATTCCATGAGATGATAATAATGTCTCACTAGGGGCTATTGGCTCCTCCTTCATATTACCAATATCATTTTGTTGTTTGGTAAAGAGAAGTTCAACCAACTTAGTTTATGTTTCTTTCTCTATATTTGCTCTTGCTTCCTTGGATCTTGCTTGATAATTTGAGGGTTTTTCTCTTTTTACCTTGCCTATATCAGGAGTTGACCAGAGTTGAACGACGTGGACGGCAATGGCTGGTGCAGTTCCAGCTCTACGTCATGCAGAGCTAAATTGGAGATAGCACCAATGTATCCAAACGTCTTACCGATGCCAGGAAAAGCACGAACCAAAATGAACATGCCGCCATCAGAACAGAATGCCGTACGTTGATTGCATTCGCCGACTCGTTCTAATTTAGTCTCGGGAAGAATCGATCGTTGTAACCACTTCGTAATAGAAGTTCTACGGGTGTGTTATATAAACACACGTAGATCATTCCGAGAATATATAGAAATAATTAATAAAGATCCATTTTGAATTACGTAAGATAGATTGTAATACGTTGATAAATATATTCCAGTTCCGAAGTTCTAAGCGCGTGTTCGATCGGGAAGAAGCTGCTGGAGCCTGGGCCCACTCCAAGCCGTATTTCTTCCCCATTTCCTTTTTGTTTATTTATTTTAATTAGTTTATTGCTTTCATAGGAACGTTCATTAGTTTGCTAGTTCCAGTATTTGTAGTAGGTTTATTTTCAGGAATGTGTACATGATTTATTTTTGTAGATTTAATTCTGTTCTTCTTACGTAATTTATTGAGGAGTGCGGGAATGATTGACAACCATCTCAAGAACACCCCCAAATGTAGGATTAGCAGATTCACCTCCAGTGGTATTGTAGTAACCTAATTCTGACTCTTCGCAAGTTTACGAAGCTCCCTGGGTTGATAATTAAATGCACGGGCATGTGACAAAAATAGGAAACCATTCACCTTGTTTGGCCCGCAACATTTTGGCGCCATTGTCGGGGAAGCGTCTTAATTAGATTACTTACAATACCCTGAAACCTTCATCTGACCTTGTATGAGTTCTTCGAGAAGAAGAGGACCTGACGGTCGCTTTATAAGAACTAATCCATCAGAACCTGAGTCACCGAGCATTTTGGATTTGAGTTAGACTCGCCCGACCTACCGATAGTCCATTGGAGTGAGGAACCGCACTTTGTGCAAAGTGCCGCCTCATCCCATCAACAAGGGGAAGAACGAATCATCATAAATCCCCTGTTTAATAGGACTCCTCTAGAGGAAGCCCTATTGTGGAAGGCTGTGGAGGATCAGACGATCTCGCCAAACAACCTTAGAGCATTGACTCAAAAAGTTTTAAATGATCGAAAGGCCATAAACGCTGCATTAGAAACCACATTTCCCAAAAAATGGTAGATAACGATGAAGTCTCATCCGGCTTTAGTTTCCCAATAGAGGAGGGAGTAGGAGATACCAAAATGAAAAACATATCCCCTGCTCACCTCCCGTCCTTCAGAGGACACCCGACTGAGGACCCTGACCTATTTTTATTCAAGTTTGATGTTTTGTGCAGGTCTGTGGATTACAAATCAAACGTGCAAAAGTTGAAATTATTTCCTTCTACATTAGACGATGCAGCTCTGCGATGGTTCATCGGTCTGGGAGACAAACACATCACCACCTGGGACCAGATGAAGACGCTCTTTCTAGAGCAATATCAAGATTTTGGGAGAGCAAGAGACTCCAGGGAGGAGGTCCTGAGCATGACACAAAGAGAAGATGAGTCTCTCGAGGAGTATTGGGAGAGATTCAGCTTTAATCTTCAACGGTCCCCTCACTCGAAGCTATCCGATAAGTCCCTCAAAAGCATCTTCTTGAGGGGACTTACCAATGAGTCACCGGAGGCTCTCAACATGATCTCTCGAGGTGATGTCTATCAGCATGCTATGGACGACATCCAGAAATTATGCCGAAACTACTTGAGAAGGCGAGGCAAAATCACCACCAGGACCATGAAGGCGACTGCAGTCACCAAAATATAAATAGGCAACATGTTGGAGGATTTGAAGAGCGAAATGCTCTCATCTCTAGCACTGCAGATGGATACGCTCGTCGTTAGAAAAGAAGAAACAAGAAAATGATGCAAAGCATTAGCCTATTTCTGCCCAAAATGTAGAGGAAGGCATGCAAAGAATGCATGCCCAAAAAACAAGGTCATAGTATGCACAGTTTGTAGGCTGAATCATAAAACTCGATTGTGCCCACAACTACCCAGTAACCAGGAAGCGGCCGAGAGCACGGAGGCCTACTTCATAGGCAATAGGAAGAGTTGGCCATAGCCCCCCATGGGGAATATACCAACCGAAATGCCATCATATGGGGGAGGGTCATACATGCACCAAGGACCCCCTCAACCACCTAATATGGGGTGGTGGGGACCGTCACCCTGGACGAACGCACCCCCAACAACATTCCCGAATCAGCAGCCATGGATGCCATATCCATATCCTGGGCAAGCAATGGAGAGGCCACAATGCATGGAATCAGACTCCATAGAGTGCAGCTCTTGCTCACATCCAACAGAACTTACCAGCATTGCTAGCAGTGAGACCTGCACAGCTACCAACACAACCGACAACAAACCCGAACAACAGAGTAAATCAGCCGACATACAACGTAGAAGGTGAGATGTACCATATGTACAATATTCAGCTTAGATCGGTAGGCAACTAGGAGTAGAGACACCGCCTCTGGTAGAAGAGGAGGAAGAAATAGTAGAGATACCTCCACTGGTAGAAGAGGAGGCAAAAATAGAGGAGACACCTCTGGTAGAAGAGGGAAAAGCACTTGAGAGAGCGGAGGCTCCATTTCCTAGCCGGTTGTAGGAACAAAGAAAAACAACACAGCCAAAATTCGACATCTTGTCGAGCTTGAAGAATCTCACGGTGACAATCCCATTATTTCAAGCAATTCGAGATGTCCCCATTTACACCAAGGCAATTAGAGAAATGTGTCTAAGGAGACCGAGATGAAAAGCTACCTAGACTATCAACGTCGTGGGTAAACTGGCAGATCTAATGATGGGTAGAACACGTCATCCAAAGTATGCAGATCCAGGCAGCCCAGTGCTGACCGTAAAAATTGGAGGACATTCCCTATCCAACACATTGGTTGACCTTGGGGCAGCCATCAACGTGATGCCTCAAGAGACCATGCAGAGGCTGCGGCTCACGAACCTGAAGCCAACCATGACAGTGCTGTAGTTAGCCGATCGATCAACCGTGTCGCCGAAAGGGATGCTGGAAGATGTGATCGTAATAGTCAGTGCATGGGAATATCCAACCAATTTTTTAGTTTTGCAAACCAAGACCAGGCTGGGCGGTTACCCGCTCATTTTGGGGAGGCCATGGCTGGCAACAGCTGACGCTTACATCAGCTATCGAGATGGGCTAATGACCATCTCCAATGGGCAAAACGTCAAAAGGCCGACCATTTCACCGCCATCTCAGTCTATGGACTCGATAGAAGAACCCAGGATCACCGAGCATGGAACTACGGAGTTGTCCATAATCCAACCGATGATGACCTTGGAGGAGGTGGCAGAAGAGGACGAGGATGGTGCTATCATGGAGTTTCTCCATGGAGAATCATCCACCCCCACACCTGGATCGCCGTTGGACTGGCGCCCAAGATCAGCACATCCAACAAATACACGTTGGGCCAGGGAGGACATTAAACGTCAACAGCAAGTTGACGCCCACACAGCTAGAAAAATTGGAAGAGCTTCTGGTAAAACACCAAGCAAGCATTTGCATGGGACTACGCAGATATGCACGGCATCAGCCCAAAAATATGTACCCATCGGATTTATTTAGATGACCAGGCAACTCCTAGTCGACAGCCACAGAGAAGGATGAACCCAACAATGAAAGACATTGTCAGAGAAGAACTGCACAAACTTCTGGTTGTCGAATTCATATATCCGATTTCTGATAGTGAATGGGTATCACCATTAGTGGTGGTCCCCAAAAAGAACGGGAAATGGCGGATCTGTGTGGACTACCGGGCGTTGAACAAGGCGACTAAGAAAGACCACTTCCCGCTCCCGTTCATCGATCAGGTCTTGGACACACTCTCAGGAAGAAAATACTTCTCCTTTCTGGACGGTTTTAGTGGTTACAACCAGATCCAGATAGGGGAAGAAGATCAAGATAAAACAACGTTCACCTGTCCATGGGGAACGTTTGCCTATAAGGTATTGCCTTTTGGACTGTGCAACGCACCGACCACCTTTCAAAGGGCGGTGCTTAGCATATTCTCTGATATGATAGGAGACGGGGTGGAAGTATACATGGACGACTTCACCGCCTATGGAGAAACCTTCGAGGAGGCAATGACAAATCTGGAAAGAGTGCTCGACAGGAGCAAGGAAAATCATTTGTCCCTAAGTAATGAAAAATGTTTTATGATGATGCAAGAAGGCATCGTGTTGGGACACCACCTCTCTGCAGAAGGAATAAAAGTAGACAAGAGGAAGATCGAGGTCATCAGAGACCTACCTAGCCCCAGAACGTAGAAGGAGGTAAGAAGTTTCCTTGGATCAGCTAGGTACTACCGGCGATTTATCGCCAAATTTAGTAAGATTGCCAAACCACTGCACACCCTACTTTCTAAGGACGTAGAGTTCAATTGGACGGGAGATTGCGAAGAAGCGTTCCAATTGCTGAAAGAAAAATTGATATCTGCACCGGTCTTGAGAGGACCGAATTGGGCCATACCATTCCATATTTACTACGATGCATCTAACGGTGCGATCGGAGCAGTCCTCGAGCAGAAATACGGCGAAGAATTCTACGCCATCTATTATGTCAGTAAAAACTTGGCGGGAGCAGAGCTCAACTATACAATGACGGAAAAAGAATTCCTCGTAGTTGTCCATGCAATAAACAAATTCTGCCACTATATAACGGGATACAAGGTCTTCGTCCATACGGACCACATGGCTATCGTGCATCCGATGAGCAAGCCGGCCATTGGTGGCAGAATTATAGATGGCTGTTGCTATTGCAGGAATTCGACATCACTATAGTCGATAAACCGGGCAAGGACAACGTCGTGGCAGATTTTCTGTCCAGATTGATACCAACAGATCATCAAGCAATGGAAGATCAGTTTTTGGATGAACATCTGTTCGCTATTAGTGAACAAACTCCGTGGTATGCAGACATAGCCAATTACTTGGCCACCGGAAGGACCTCACCCGCTCTCTCCTACCGAGAAAAGCAGGCGGTCATAGAGAAGAGCGCATCATTCCTTTGGATGGATGGTCTCCTATTTAAAATAGGACGGGACCAAATTATAAGAAGATGCGTAGCGTAACAGAGTTTTTAGAAGTGCTCAAGGCATGTCACGATGAGCCATGCGGAGGACACTTTGCAGGGAAACGAACTGCCTACAAAATCCTGCAGGCCGGGTATTTTTGGCCCACTCTGTTCAAGGACGCGGCAGCATATACCAGCAAGTGTGACGAGTGCCAGAGGATGGGTAGACCAACCCACCGAGATGAAATGCCCTTGCAGCCCTGTGTACACCTGGAACCTTTTGATAAATGGGGCATGGACTTCGTGGGACCATTTAATCCACCTTCGATGGGAAGGAGGTTTATTCTGGTCTGCACGGATTACGTCACCAAATGGGTGGAAGTGCAGGCATTAAGGGACTCAAAGGAAAGAACGGTCACCGATTTCTTATTTGCCCATATTTTCACATGATTTGGGGTTCCTCGGGAGATAACAATAGACCAAGGGCCCCAATTCACCTCCAAATTGATTGAGGAGCTGATGGAGCAGTATAGAGTTCGGCACAATAAAACCACGCCCTACCATCCGCAGCGAACGGGCAAGTAGAAGTGACAAACAGGGAGATAGAAAACATCCCGACCAAAACTGTGCAACAACACAAGAAATATTGGGCCACACGGTTGTCTGGAGGCAGCTTTGGGCATACAACACCACGTGGAAATCCACCACAGGATGCACACCTTTCCAACTGGTCTATGGAAAAAATGCGATGATGCCCATCGAGTTCGAAATCAAAACTCGAGGACGGCTTCAGAATTAAATTTGAGCTTGGACGAAGCTCAAAAATAGAGGATTCGCCAGCTAGATCAGCTGGACGAAATCCGACTGGATGCTTTGCAGAGGACAGAGATTATACAGAAGCAGAGAAAGAAGTGGCATGATAACCACATCAAGTCGAAGAAGTTCCAGGTAGGGGAATGGGTACTGTTGTACGATTCCTAGTTCCAGGAAAGGAAGGGCAAACTTATGCAGAGGTGGATGGGGCCGTATGAGGTGGCAGAGCTCATTAGGAATGGGGCGGTGCGCGTTAAGACAATTGACGGCAGCAACACCATGTTCACAGTCAATGGCCACCGACTACGCCCCTATAATACGTCCAAAACGTTACAGGTGGAATCCAGAGTAGGCGTGGGGGAGACCCCATCTTGCTAGATCTGGACCGAACTCTCACAAGTGAAATGGTGGGCACGAAAGTGCTCACCCAAATTTTTTAGTTAGTTAATATAGTTTTTTTTAATGTGTGTTTTTGTAGGGACGACGCCCGCATGCAAGCTGCAGGCATCCTAATCCAGGGCCTAACAGGCACGGAACGCGTCTAACTGCCTTTATTTTCCTTTCTTTTTTGGTTGCTTTTTGTAGGTGGAGGACCTGACAGAACGAGGGATAGGTATCTGGGAAACCAGGCCCGATTCGGCTCAAGATTCCGACACCGGCTCATAGGTAGAATCTGGGAAGATGAAAAACTGGGAAGGCTTGATCACCCTTTTTCCAAGTCAAATCACCATCCATAAGAAGGTGCCTTATCGCACCCAGAAGGCGCCAGTCCGAAGAAGGTGCCTTACTACATCCCAAAAGGCGCCAAGTCAAGAAGAAGGTGCCTTACTGCACCCAGAAGGCGCCAAGTCCCAGAAGAAGGCGCCTTACCGCACCCAAAGGCGCCAAGTCCGAAGAAGGTGCCTTACCGCACCCCAAGGCGCCAAGTCCTAGAAGAAGGCGCCTTACTAGCACCCAAAGGTGCCCAAGTCCGAAGAAGTGCCTTACTACACAAGGCCCATCCAAGAAGGCGCCTTACCTACATCCAAGGCGCCAAGTCCACAAGAAGGCGCCTTACCATCCGAAAGGCGCCCATCCGTAAGAAGGCATAAAATATAAATAATAAAAATATATATATATATATATATATAGGCGCCTTAGGAAGGCACCAAAAAAAAAAAAACCAACCGAATACGCCTTCCAACATCAGGAAGGCGCATTCATCCACCGAATACGCCTTCCAACATCAAGAAGGCACATTCATCAAGACGAACGCCTTCCAACATCGGGAAGGCACGAACCGAAGGAGGCGCCCCCACATTGGGAAGACGCATGCAGGCAAAAGCGCCTCCCACCAATCAGAGGCACCTCGTAGCACCGAAAGGCGCATTCGTTCGAAGAAGAGCACCGACAACGTTGGAAAGGCGCTACAAGGGCACCATCCACATGGGGAAGGTACCAAAGAATGCCTCCCGCATGCAACATTTACATCTACCGGATGCCTCGAGCGGAACGAAGCATCGCACGAATAAGCGACATCAAATGACCATACCCCTCCCTCGTGTCACAAGTCAGCAAATCAACGGCTACCACGACAACTGGAACGCCGAATCAGGTACGTGCATACTAAATCAAATATTTTATATAATTATTTATAAATACGCAGTACCAAAAAATACAGCTATCATAGAGATCGTACCCCCCATAGCCGAAAACGCGTGCCAATGATAGGGCGCCTTCCATAACTGCTAGGGTTAGGCATCTTTTCTATAAGAAGGCGCCTTCCTGAAGAAGGAAGGACAAAAAAATACATCAGAAGGCGCCATGGGAGGAAGGTCCAAGAACCACGCGATCAAGAAGAATGAACCCAATGACACTGATGGGATCAGAGGGGCAATGAAGACCCAATTCGAAGCCGAGGGGTGGCTCGAATACTGCACCCTGGTCAGTCAGGGCCAGGACGTGGAGGCAGCTAGAGAATTCGCCACCTCTTTGAGGGGCGATGCGGCCCAAGTACGAGGGATGGAAATTCCAGTCACCCCTGAGTTCATCTCACAGGCGACCGGATTGCCTCTCACGGGGAATGTATATACAAGGGCGGAGTGTTAAAACTATACGCCGAAATACTACTGCCGGGAGGAAATGTGCAGATAGACAGGGAGGGGTTACTCAAAAATAGTCTCCCCATGAATATGCGGAAGATGTTCGAGCAGATTGCTCGATTCTTCACATGCACAGGGAAGTATACCCATCTGCACCTTAATCATGTGCACTTCCTCAATCACCTAGTGCATGGGAGGAAATTAAATATACCTTTCTACCTGGCGAGTGCTCTGAAAGATGAAGCGGCTCGGTACCAGAAAGGGGCACCGTCCGCCTTAGCCCACCATGGGCTGATATCGGCATTGGTCCGCCACGCAGAAGCACAAGGATAGAACCGCGATGCAGAGGGAGATGGCGGCCAAATAGAGCAACACAATGCGGTTGCCGAATTAGGGCAAGACGAAGCATCCCCTGCAGAGGAGATAACAAACATCGGGCAATTGGCGTTGCCCTATTTTCCAGGAGGAGCAGAGCAGTCACCGGTGCCCGAAGACATAGAGGATAGAGGGCATTCCCCAGTGCCCGAGTATGAGGAGGAAGGAGCGCCACTCGCTGGTGGTGAGGACGAACCAATTCCTAGGAGGAAACATCTACGATGATTCCTCTCGATAGAGGAAGGACAGAGTGACACAGAGATAGACGTTGCCGCCCAAACCCTCCGAGAATTAACGAACCAGAGCCCACGGAATGAAGGAACTTTCGGGAGTAACGACCAGATCGATGCGGCCTTGGAGGAGGCGCTCGACTGGCAAACCGATTGCTGGATGGCACAATAGATTCTAGAAGATTGCCGTAACCAGCATAAAAGGGAATTGGAGGAAAGGGATAGATGAATCGCTCAGCTCGAGCAGCTGGTCCGACAGTTGCAGGAGGAAAATCAAATACTCCAGGACAGAGGAACAACAAGACAGGAGGTGTCCACTCAGACTGATTGGGTAGAAGAAGTGCCGACGAACTCTCCCACATCCGTCGAACGAGTATTCTCTTCAAGGGAGATTCGATCGGACGCCCGATAGAGCAGCCCGGAGGCAGGGGAGGATTCCTCTATTTTTAGGGGTGAAAAGGAAAGAAGTCCTACGATGCCCCCTGTCATTGTCCTAAGTGACACAGAGCAGGACGAAGGTCTCCAGCAGCAGATAAGACCAGAGGATACGGAGGACCTCCCTAGGCCTGAAGAAGGAGAAGAGCCTGAGGGGTCGACACTAGGTAGACAGGAGAACGAAGGATCACCCCCGGAGATAGCAACACAGCCGATCCTTCGGAGTAAAGAGAAGTCCCCAAAGGAGAAAGAAGAGACCCCGGTCCGAGCCGCCACATTTTCTGTAGAGGCCAAGGCAAAGAGGCCCAGGACGGCTCGACAGAAGGTGAAAGTGACCTTCGCCGAGTCAGAGGAGGATGAATGGGACATGCAACTGTTCGTCGAAAGGCAAAAATATTTTGAGCAACTACGCAACGAAATGAAAGCAGCCAAGGAGGCCAGGAAGGCATCCTCGAGGGTAAAAGGAGATTCCTCGCATCTGCGTCAATCCGACAGAAGACAACCAGTTTTGGGACATCTATGGTTCATCCCGAGGGCGGCCTTCCATGATGAGGAGGTACTTGGAACGGTGGGGAGTATATGGCCCACAATTGGAGGCCGCTGCAATTGCAAAGGAGAATGCAGGGCTTACCCCTGAAGTGGCCGGATTATACAAGGCCCAAGTAGTGCCTTCCAGAGAGGATAACTCGGATATCCCTCTAGCAGTGGTCAAACCTCCGTACGCCGACCTCTGGCAAGCTGCCGAAGCTACATTTCAATCGATAGGAACAACGTCGGCTAGACCACCACCAAGAGCGGCGTAACAAGAAGGGGACAATTGACAGCCGTAGTTTCCCATAGGCAAAGGCGAACCACACCTTCACATGCCGGCACGAAAAGACAGACTCGAGCCGTAGGGGCAGCCGAATCCTCCAAGAGATGGCGACGATGAAAAGTCAGAGGGCTACCTATAGCTTGGATGCCACGAGGGCATGGCATATGTTAGGGCATGGGGGGATGATGAGCACCAGAAATGCTCATATTTTGTACATATTTCTTGGATCAATATGCGGTCGTATAATAAGGATTGCGTACTTTTATGAATGATTATATAGATATTTGATATAATTATGCGTGTTATCTAATTTGTGTGCTTTTAGTATGTTTTGTGGAATTGCAGTTGATTTAGTTAGATTTGGAATGGTCGAGGTCTTTTGATGGACCTGGCACTTTATTTCATCGAGGGTCAATGTAGAGAACATAGGCGCCTCCTTGCAACCGAAAGGCGCCAAGGGAACAAGCGCCTCCCTGCAATCGAAAGGCGCCAAACCAAATACAAGCGCCTCCCTACAGTCGAAGGCACCAACTGAATACAAGCGCCTCCTCAGTCAGAAGGCGCCAACTGAATACAAGCGCCTCCTTGTAGTCGAAAGGTGCCAACTGAATCCAAGCGCCTCCTTGCAACCGAAAGGCACCAACCAAAGACAAGTGCCTCCCTGCAACCGAAAGGCGCCAACCAAAGGCAAGCGCCTCTCCACAATCGAAAGGCGCTAATAGAAGGCAAGCACCTCTCCACAGCCAGAAGGCGCTAATAGGAGGCAAGCGCCTCCCTACAACCGAAAGGCGCCACTGATTCTTTGCCCGTTGACCAGAGTTGAACGACGTGGATGGCAACGACTGGTGCAGTTCTAGCTCTACATCATGCAGAGCTAAATTGGAGATAGCACCAACGTATCCAAACGTCTTACCGATGCCAGGCAAAGCACGAACCGAAACGAACACGCCGCCATCGTAACAGAATGCCAGACGTCGATTGCATTCGCCAGACTGTTCTAATTTAGTCTGGGAAGAATCGACTGTTGTAACCACTTCTGTAATAGAAGTTCTACGGGTGTGTTATATAAACACACGCAGATCGTTCTGAGAATATATAGAAATAATTAATAAAGATCCATTTTGAATTACAGAAGATAGATTGTAATACGTTGATAAATATATTCCAGTTCCAGAAGTTCTAAGCGCGTGTTCGATCGGGAAGAAGCTGCTGGAGCCTGGGCCCACTCCAAGCCAGTATTTCTTCCCCATTTCCTTTTTGTTTATTTATTTTAATTAGTTTATTGCTTTCATAGGAACGTTCATTAGTTTGCTAGTTCCAATATTTGTAGTAGGTTTATTTTCAGGAATGTGTACATGATTTATTTCTCGTAGATTTAATTATGTTCTTCTTACGTAATTTATTGAGGAGTGCGGGAATGATTGACAACCATCTCAAGAACACCCCCCAAACGTAGGATTAGCAGATTCACCTCCAGAGGTATTGTAGTAACCTAATTTTGACTCTTCGCAAGTTTACGAAGCTCCCTGGGTTGATAATTAAATGCACGGGCATGTGACAAAAATAGGAAACCATTCACCTTGTTTGGCCCGCAACAAGACTAACTTAATTAACTGTACTTTTTATAATAATGATAACCATCTACCTTCAAAGCTGGTTGTTTATTCTAAAATTTATTTAATAATTGAATTCCCTAATTTTATCCTCATTCTCCTCTCACATAACGACATTCCTAGATAAGTTGTTGGAAAATTTACCTCTTCAATTTGAAGTGAGCTGCAAAGTATTGAGTTGATTATAGTTGGAGTGTTAAGGAAGTAAATTTTGGATTTTGTCCTATTAAGTTTTTTCCATGATGCTCTTTTGTATTCCTTTAAAAATTGATTCAAAGCTTTGGCCTCATATATCATTGTCATTCCAAAAAGGGTTGTATCATTTAAAAACTATTGATGTGTGATGTTTTCAATGTTAATACTAATCTTAAGTCCACTTATAAGCCCACCTTTGTAAGCCTTATCTAAGTTCCTTATCAAAACCTAGGACATAATAATGAATAAATAAGGAGATAGAAGATATCCTTGTCTAAAGCCTCTCTTGGCTTTGAAATATTCTGTTACTAACCCATTGACCAACATTGAATAAGAAACTATAGAGGCACCAACTTTAATCCATCTAACCCATATCTTCCCAAATCCAAAATTTTCTAAAATTGTAAAAAGAAAATTGTTTTTAACCTTATCATAGGATTTACTCATATCAAGTTTAAAGATCGTTATTTTTTCTTGAAATTGTTGAATGTATAACTTCATGAGCTACTATGATCCCGTCCAAAATTTGTTTCTTTTTACAAACCCTCCTTACTCTTATAAAATAATTTTGTCTAACAATGACCTTAACCGATTCACCATCACTTTGGAGATAATCTTAGATGACATATTACATAGGCTTATGAGTCTAAAAGAATCAAATAATTCAACATCCTTCATTTTTGGAATTAGCGTAAGATATATTACATTTATTTGATAAGGTATATATTATATTACCCTAGAATTCCACAAATAATTAATCCTTCACTATATCCCAATTATGTTGGTAAAAAGTTGTAGAGAGCCCATCTAGACCTAGGGACTTATCCTTATTAAAAGATAAAAGAGTTGAATGAACTTCTTTTAGAGTAATAAGCTCCATCAGTTTTCTATTGTCTTCATTTATTATAATTGAAGGTACATCTTGAAGAAGTTTATCATTAAGAACTTTAGTATCCTTTGATCCTAGAATATTTTGATAAAAACACTTTACCTCTTTTATAATTTAACTCTGATCTTCAATCCAAACCCCTTTTATTGATTTGATTTTACTAATTCTGGATGTTTATCTTTGTACTAGAGCCATCCTATGAAAAAAATTTGTATTTTTATCTCCATATTTTAACCAAGTCTGTCTTGATTTTAATCTACAAAATTTCTCTTCCTTACTCAAAATATTATGATATTCACTAAGCAACTCCATTTCCTTTGAGCTTGGATTATTATGATCACCTTTTTAGAATTTTAAAATTTTATCTTTTAGTTCTTCTTTCTTCTCAAAATTATTTTCAAAAGTGTTCTTGTTCCATTCTTTTAATCTAGATGTCATTAATTTAATTTGTTTTGGAAGAGCATACAACCCACCATTTCCTAAATAATTCCACATTTTTGCTATCATATCAATAAATTGAGGATGGTTTTCCCAAATCTACTCATATTTAAAATATGATCTTTTTTTGAATTCACTTACCACCATTTTAACTCTTATTGGCCAATGATATGAACCAATATTTGTAAGGTATTACTTTTAGCACAATTTCCTTCATCTAGCCAATGATTTGAGAGTATGCATATGTCTAATTATTTTTACTATTAGGTTATGGCCTCTCATGTTGTTGGTCTTTGTATAGTTGTATTCTTTAAACTCAAACTCCCATAAATTATTATTTTGAATAAAAGCTGAGAAATATCTCATACTTTGGGTTAATTTCCTAATTCCCCTAAATTTCATCGAGCTTGGTTATGGCATTAAAATCTCCTATTATCATGAATAAGGTTTCTTGGTCTTTACTTTTCATAAAGGCTTCAATCCCACTTCAAACTTCTAATCTACCTGACTAAGTTGTAGGTCCATAGATATTGATAAGGATGAAACAAATATTTGCAAAGTAACAAGTGACTAAAGAGGCTATCCAATACCTAGTTTTATGAATGGTTATACTGAAGGTTCTAGAAGGATTCCAACAACTTATAATTCCCCTTTTCGCTCCTTTAGAATCCATAACATCCCCTTGCCCAAACTACTTTCATAGTTTTTGAAACTTCTTCTTTTGTCATTTTAGTTTCTTGGATACAAATAATATCAAGCTTATTACTTAAATAGAGGTCTCTCGATACACCTCTATTTTGAGGGGGCATTAGCACCCCTTATATTCCATGAGATGATAATAATGTCTCATTAGGGGCTATTGGATCCTCCTTCATATTACCAATATCATTTTGTTGTTTGGTAAAGAGAAGTTCAACCAACTTAGTTTATGTTTCTTTCTCTATATTTGCTCTTGCTTCCTTGGATCTTGCTTGATAATTTGAGGGTTTTTCTCTTTTTACATTGCCTATATCAAGAGTAGATCTTATTATTATATTCCTCAATATTCTTTCACAATATTATTTTTCATCATATTTATCCTCTCCTAGCTCTGCTACAGAAGCTTTTGACTTGTCCTGCTCATTTTTTGGTATTTCCTTATTAATGGCAGAGGTATTAACTTCTAAAACTGCATTTTCTTTACCGGTTTTTTTCTCCTAAATGGTGTATGATACTTCAAGAGAGTCTTCAAAATATGAACATACATATTCCTTAGGTTCATCTAGAATGTTCTTCCCTAAATTAGGATCATACTGAATAGACAATTCCTTGTTAATATGTTGAACTTGTTGTACTATGTCCTCTAAGTTTTGATCTACTTTTTCTTCATAGGCTAAAGCCTCAAAAGAGTTAGTATTTCTTCCAATATTCTTCCTTATTGGTCTCCATTATTTATTTTATTTTATTTTTCTAGATCAATTTTTTGGAAGTTGAAATCCATCTTCATCCATATCCATTTGTAAGTTTCTCTGTCAATTTTCTACATATGATTCTACTAGGTTCTTCTTAGGACATGATCTCTCAATATATCCCACCTTATGACATATTCTACATCTAAAATATATGTTTCATAATCTATGGTTTGGTTCCACATATTATCCCCATACTTAATAATGATTGATTCTAATAAAGCTTTACTTATAAAAATCATGATCAATATCCGAGCATAAATATCCAAGAATCCATCTTTTGTAGTATTTGAAATATTAAGAAATTATCCTAGAGAGTTGCCTATTGCATTGAAGGTATATATTTACCAAAATTCAATGGGAAACCCAAACATCCTAACCCAAATTGGTACTAGGGATAGATTTACATTTTCAAGTGAAAAGCCTTCATACTAGTGGTATTTTTAGATGAAAAACCTTCATATCATCGGGTAAGAGAGAGTCATAAACCAAGGACCTCCTTTTAGTATTTTTTCTCTTTCTTCCGTAGAAAAAAATGGCTAGGAAGAAACCTTTGGGAAGAAATGATAGAATCAGTCCTGGAGACTTCCAACTCTTATCAATCCATTTTCTCAAGGTTGAAGCCCTTGGCCTTTGCCAAAAACCACTATATCTTGGAGCAAAGAGGATCTTTTTGAGGTGCGCTCATTAACCTCTATCACTAGGATGATTCTAAGGATTTAACTATAAATTGATCCATGGAAAGGAAACTAAAACTTAAAATATATTAAAATTTATTAGAATGTCCTATAGGAAATATAATATTTGATAAAAAAATTATAATAATTTGCATGCAAAATTTCTAAGATAAAGAAGGGAAAAAAAATCGACTGATAAATTATATGTTTAGATAGAATGTGTTGCCTCACTGAGGTTCTTACTCTTCATTGCTATTTCCATTATTCGAATCCTAGCTGACAAATATTTGCAATTTCATTTTTACAACTTGAAAAATCATCATTGTCCTTGTTCCAGATGGTTTACTTCACAATGTCATATCTCCCTCAATATTGCTTGGATTCCTTCACATGACCACTCATTTTAAAGCTATTCCAATTTTGCACAAGTTGGTCTAAGAATCAGCTGAATTAGATAACCCTTACCAAAGATATGGCTCCTTAAAGATGATATGTTTTTCAGAAAAAAAGTTATAATCCTTCATGAAGCAACCTTGAACAAAAAGGGGACCAATATAAACTTTTAGTATAAATTTCATTTGGTATTATCTCATAAATCTTTCCAAATTAAAAATTCCCTTCTTATTGGACCTTATAATATGTAATCTAGTATGTTTATAATGCATTACCTTTGTACTTTTCAAGTTTAAATGGGTTTAAAAGGCACACCCAATATTAATTGACTTCAAATAGTCCTAATACAATTTTTTAAACACTTGCAAGTCTTCCATGTTTTTTAACAAAATATTTATTTGAATCTTATGATTTTAGACACAACCTCTAACTTTTCAAATACCTTAAGAAAACAAGATAAACATATAATTCTATAAGAAACATCATACTTCGAAGAGTAACCTCTAAAGACTTTTTTGTAAAATCATTCTTTTCCTATATATGCCAATAAGATCAAGTCTCCAACATATTTAGACAATATACAACCCTTGGAAAGGACTTTTTATAAGATTATAGGCCTATAGATCTACCAAATTTAGCATATACAAATATTATCAAAAGCTTCTCCAAAATAAAAAACTAAACTTTTGATGGAAACCAACAATACATGTAACATTACATAGGTTGCTTAGAAAGTCTATGAAATTATGGTATGTTTGTTTGCACATGATAAATTATTATAATACTGACATTGCATATTTATGTATATCTCACTATGTATCAATCCCATATAGAAGAAGGAAAAATACCATTCCCAATGTTAATACCCTTGTACTTGACAATTTCTCTACATCTCACTTTCCAACACCTATTTAGCCAAAGCATGGGTCTCTCAAGGTTCAATTAGCCAATATTGAATCCCAAAGGTAGTACTAAAGTTTTCAAGACAATGCATGAATTTATTCATGTGATATTATTCTAGATATATGGACAATATCAAAACATCCACAAAGTGGTTATTTAAAATCATCTAATAACTTAGGATGTTGATTTTTTGAATTATCTCTTATATTTACATCATTTCTAACAAATATCAAAATACATTAACTATAAAAAGATGTAAATAGGAAGTAAGAGGGCATTTTTGGAAAATGGACCTAACTAAAAATGGATCTAATAAAACAAAACACCATCAAAAAGACCTTTAAGAAGAAAGTGTGGACCATTATTATGAACTTGGTACCACATTAAAATAATATCAATACATCTATAGTGAAATCCTAGCCGTTCTCATTATAATGTTTATTTGTATGAGTAGCAAATAGTCCTAATTAATTTTCTTATACTACTCCATTCACCCCATGATGCAATTGTGATATCCAAAATGAAATTTTATTTACTAAAGTCAAATTTCCCTCATATTGTGAAATTTGATGTCACTCTCTAGACCCATAATACCATGGAGTGAGCAAAAATATTGTATAAGATGTCCAGTAAAGTAATTGATCTCCATTCCATAGACAATGTATCTTTCCAAATTCTAAAGTTTAGAAAATATTTACCTTCTATACATTTTTTGTGCCAACCTAAAAGAGCCATCATGATTTTTTTTATTCCTTTAAAAACTTACATGGAAGTCTATCTACACCAATTGTTTTACCATTCTTCATCTTAAAAGGTATAAAATATAATAGAGCAAAATAATAAAGCTGATATTATTAAAGGTGGGGCTTCAACTATTATGTTAATTGTAAGACCAACGTGTTCATCATTAAAAATATCCTTCCTTTCTCATGTATAAAAAATATTTAATAAATAAAATCATACCTTATATTCCCTTTATAGAATTATGCAATGGGAATTTTAAAAAATAAAGCCATGACCCAATCACTCAACAAAAAGAAATAGAATAACACTCATATAGAAAATGATACGCAAAATATGAGGTGTCCATTGAAACCAATGGTCTCTTTCACTAAAAAATAAATAATCTTTAATTAAAGTACAAATTATTTGTTGAGTGAGGGTATAGATACCCAATATGATGCAATGCACAAATTTCAATAATAATCAAAGTGTCAAAACTAAAATGAGATGTATTATACATGAAAATAGTACAATATATAGGCATAAGCCTATATGAAAATATGACAAGTGTCAAGGACACATGTCAAGGAGAGAAGTACACATTAACTTTAACATTCCCCATTAATGTGTACTTTCCTAAAAAAAGGTAAGTCAACATTAGAGACATTCCCCCTTAATGTTGACTTCCATTACATGATTTGGAATAATATCTAGGCTTTTGCTTTTGGCTCTTGGCTCTTCTACTTTGAAAAATAGTGCTAGATCTGCGATGTTTACCTCTAGGTCTGTTACCTCAGGGTTAGCCACTTCCTCAGGTCTGTTGCCTATGGGTCAACCTTTGTCTTAGTACCTCAGGATTAACCTCTTTCTCAATTTTGTTGCCTCTATAGGTCACTTACTAGGTTCACCATGGGTATGATTCCCTCATCATGGTAAAATATTTATCTAGAAGGTGTCGATATCTACTGAAAATGCACCTTTATACAAAATGTGAGCCATATGGAAGTGTTAGATACTACTCAAAGTGCACTCCAAATTACAAAAAAAGTAAGGCTTAGACTACAATCCAAAAAGGAGAAAGAAGACAATCTTCTGAAGTGTCTATGCTTGTATTCTTCAAAAGTTGATCCAAAGTGTCTTATGGAATAGTCTTCGAATATAGTCTAGGTTGTTAAGATTATATAGTCCCTAGATTGGTAGGTGCCCTAATGATGGTCTCATCCTACCATAATGCATGGATATCTAGTCGTTGCATCCACCAAGTGTGATAGAGGAGATCACTGAGTATGAGGTTCACTTACATTATATGGAGTGTCGAGTTCAACCGAGAGTGCACTCCATGATACAAAAAGATTTGAGGCCCAAAAAAGCATATCAAACTACCTCAAAACTCAAAATGGACACCTCCATTGTATCCGTCTCAAAAAAATTTCCAACGAGTATATGCATGACTATACTTGGATTTGATTTGAGCCTCGATTACAAGAGAGAAACTTTGTCCCTTTTCATCAAGATTCAAGAATAATCCTTGCATCAGAGAATATTCTCCTTAAAATATTCCTAGCATCACTCTCTGGCAGTAAAATAAAGCAGAATAAATCAATTTTACCTCATAGGGAAAATACTTCAAGAACCGTGTCTTTGGAAAAATATTACATGAGAAAAAAATCATTAAAATTTTGTCCATCTTTTTCACATCCACTTCTAAATATTGAAATAAAGTCAGAAAAGAGCCTGCCACATTACAAAATACTATTACAATATTAAAGCAATTTTAAATCATAATGTAGGGGGCCCATAGTGCAGCTGCGTAGTGGTGGGAAAAAATCAATTTAAAAAAATTTGTAAGCCGAGCGCATAGGACCCACATGCACCTGCATGTGGTAGTGGTAGTTTATGTGTTGAACTATAGGTTCTCTCTCTACTAGTTTCCACTTGGGAGATATAATACCTAGTGCCATACCAGTACAATACATAGCCATATCATTAGTGTCTACAAGCCAATAATCTCTTTGTACTCGCACTCAGAAGCCATGAGCAAAAAGCAGTTGATACCTACGGAGGCGATGCCATTGGGAGCCCCACCATGCATTGCTTCGACAAGAACCTTACCCTTGGGGAACCCAGGACTAGAGCAATTATTAAGGTCAAGATAATACAATATCTACACCTTTGAAACCTCCTTTGAGCACTTGAAAGTATATGTCTTAAACAGATAAAAAAGCCCTAGCTTGTGAACATGGACCTACATGCTGAAGGTGGTCAACCCCACCAAGGCATGCTCTAGAAAAAAGTTGATCGCTTGGCTTAGCGTCAACTTCACGTATCCCAATTCATTCTTGATCATGTAGGTATCAAGAATGAATAGGGACACTAGAGGCAACCCTCACTGCTCATCAAAAATAGCATACTCGATTGTGGTGTACTACAAGAATAATTCTACAGGTACATTATTCTCGTTGATCATGGTGTAGCACTAGGAAAAGTGGTTTTGTTGGTAATATAAGGGGAAAATCTAGATCTTAGTGGTATAGTTGACATGACTATAGGGGTTGAGGATGGAGAGGTAGGATTTGTAGCATAGAGGTGCATACGACATCTATGGGGAAGTGCACATCGAGGTGTACACAATACCGAGTGGGACCACACACTTGCTAGCTTTTATCTTGGAGCTCAGGCACACGTTCCATATCATTCAAACCCTATTCATGACCTCCATATTAGTAAATTATGTCATTATTGAAGCTTGGGTTCTATTCTATCGAGAGGTGACCATGGGATCAAAATTTCACTCATATATGATGGCAGCGAATCCCATAAAATACAAAAAACATGGACAGAGAATTTCCAGCTCTTGTGATGTTGGTCAATCATAAGATTTATAAAGACTCATATTTTTACAAAGGAGTTGGAACCCAAAAATATGATTTGCATAATGTCATCTTTGCTGGTGTGAGGAATTTTTGAGAAGATGCCATGGAATTCCAACAACTTGAGAATGCAAAATAGGGATTCCAAATTGGTAGGAGCATGAGAAAAGTGGGAGGCAATTTATTGTATCAAGAGGGATTTGTTACCATCACCATATGAACTTGTAGATGCAAGAAGGGCTAATTCTATTCCATCCAAAAATATCACCTCTTGGGTTTAAACAAACTCCGTCATGAATTGACTGCCCACTGCAACACTGTCGTAATACGATCACCTCATTATCCTTTTTGATATGAATAAAATGCACATAACACTTTTTTTTTAGGTTAATTGAAAATGGTGCACTTATCAAAATATACCTCATGCTTGATGGGGTTGTAAAATGATTATTGCAGCTCTTCCTCCTTGAAGAACTTACTCTTGGATTGTGCTTCATTGTTGGTGTGTTTAACTCCTTTTGCTTGCAACACCTTCTCGTTGACTCTCCCTCTACACCTCCCTTTTTTTACACCAACGATGGCTCTTGCTCTGCATGTCATATTTTTTTCACTAATAAGAACTTGTTCTCAAAATAATTTACAAAATAGTTACATCAAGCATTCAACTATCTACATGATCACGACCCCCTTGATATTGAACATGCAATCCACTGCAATGGACTTGAAATCTTGCTATTAAGAATAAGTTGGTCACTTTTCCTCAGTCGTGTGGCTCTAGATCCTATCAGAACTTCATAGTCAAGCATTATGAACTAGAGTAGTACTAGGATGGGTGACCTTTTGGGAAGTCTCGATGCTGAACCTCGTTTTAAAAAAAATTTAGATCCCTTTTAAAAAAATTCTAGACAAAATTTATGGCTCCAAGCTTGAAGCTTCAAGGGCAACCATGAAATCCTCTCCCTCTCCATTGGATTTCTAGTTTTTGATCCACTAAAGTGGAGAGCATACTCCTTGAGATTTTGGAGAAGGAAGGAATGGAGGTGCACCACCAATGGAGGAGGGGAGAATTGCCAAAGAGGCAATTCCCCCTCAAACTTACAAGATAGGAAAAACTTGCTTTGATACCACATGCTGTAACTGAAATGAGATGTATTATACATGAAAAGAGTACAATATATATAGGCATAAGCCTATATGAAAATATGACAAGTGTTAAGGACACATGTCAAGGAGAAGTACACATTAACTTTAATACAAACTAACTTATCATTAGATTTTATAATAATACAAGGATTTCCCTATAAGGTAAAAATAGGATGAAGGGTATATACAAATGAAAACAAATATCATGGTCCCAAGGAAATATTATATACATCTCAACTTACCCTTTAAGATTAAAAAGAGGTATCACATTCCACAATTTTATAATTTTATAGAATTATTAATTTATAAGTTTTTACAATTAATAATTTAATTTATTAAAGTTTAAAATATTATGAAATTTAATTATGAATTGTATAACTTGACAAATTTGTGCAGGCCACCCTCCAAACAATAAAAGAGGGAAGGTATCGTATGGAATAAGGCAATAGATCCAGGAGAAGCTACCAATCTAGAGAGAGATCTCACACACCATGTTGCTTGTTTGTGTAGTAATGTTGATTGCTAAAATGATGATGAATGTTTGAATTTCATAATTTTATATGTACTTTGTATAGGCACCTAAAACACATCATATTGAGGATACTACCTATATGGACTCCTTTTTCAGGCCATATGACCCACCTTGGGCATCCCTAGGGCCTAATAGTGGTTTTTACCTCTCAAGTAGGGAGGATTTCTCCTTTACAGCCTAGGCTACCCTACCAAGGGACAACCTCATGCGACCACCATAACCTGAGGTGATCAGTAGTCATGGTCACTTTACCTCAGGATTGCTACACTTATAACAAAAAATGACTCTCGAGCTGAGGAAAAAATGGTTACACGAGACAACTAAGCATACATAGTCAGTTATGAGAAGGTTATAGAATGGGTAGTTTCCTTTATTGAATTTAATTGCTTCTTGATTCTTGTATTCTCTTGCAAGCTTGGATTCCTAGTTGGGAAATCTATAAAAATGCACCTAGCCTTTATTAAAAAGTTTGAGCAATTTCACATAATGAAGTGTTGTCGAATTGTATAACCAGGGAGATCTCACTCTCATAAGCAACAAAGTGTTGTCAAAATTCAACCATGGAGCTTCAAAGCATGTTAATGGACCATTTTAAAGGTTAAAGATCGAATTTGAACTCCTTGCACCATCCAAAGCTCTTGCTTCATGTCAAATCCTATCATTTAGTCTTTCTTGACGAGTGCACCCTTGAACATCAATTCCATGAATTCATCTGTAGTTCAGCGATCGTCTCTCCCCGATATGGCTCGCATGTGCCATCATCTTGCTTAGGGATGACCAAAAGGCTAGACCACCCTACACAAGGATGAAAACTCGACAAGATTTGTTTTATTTGTTTTTTGCATTCAATAGATTTAGCAGCATTTTATTTATTTTCTAGTGTAATTAGATTACATTTTCATGAATTTATTTATGATATTTCAGCTTTCTTTATCATGTACAAGGGCCTTACCTTGGAAGGCTCTTCATATACTATTAATGTTCTTTAAGTTTCTTTGTGTGCAGATTATAGGAGTCTACAATGAGATGTCAACATAAAGACTCAATATCATCACCCCTTATGGAGGTCATAAGAAACCCTCTTCAAGACGGTTTGTGGGATTGAAGAAGATCCTATGTATTACATCCAAAGGATTATTATTGTAAATCATTGTATCAAGAATGGTAGCACATCCCTAAGAGGGATTTTATTATAATATCATGAGAAAGAATGAATATCATTGTTAATAAGAGAACACCATCATTCATATTATATATATCTTGTTCTTAATATTCATGGTTTCATTGTTGTTGCTATCTTTCAATATTAGAATGCTTAGATGTATGGTCTTTTTAATATATTTAGTGGTGATCACGACCATAATTTGTCCATATTACACATTCACGTGCACTCTTATTTTCTTAGTGTTTGTGAATTGTAGGTACCACCGTCCCTAACTGAGACGATCAAGAGGTGAAATTGTCTCACCTCGATATGGCCTGCAGGATTCGTCGTTCCTCCCAGAGATGGCCTTAGAATAGAATCCATAAAAACCAAAAATAGCATATTTAGTAGACGTAGGCTTCACCTGTAAGTTGATCTATATCTATTTTCCTGCTTTGAGTAAAGAAAGTTATAAATTCTCATGTTTTAAGTAGGAAAATTGTAGAACTCTCAATTTCAAACAATATGTTTGCAATCGTCCTTAGGTCAAACGACCTCTATTTTTTGTCATCCTTATCCTAGAAAACCTCTGTTTCTAATCATATCTATGTCAGATGGCCTCTAAGGCAGACCATCCTTCATAGAGATGACATTTTTATGATTGTTGTGTGGTTTGTTTTCTTACTGCCTGCTCAAATACTAAAATCATCTTAGGGTTCTACATTTTTAACCCATAAGTCTCAAAAACACCAAGATTTTCAGCCTGAGTATGAGGCTTACAAAGATCTAGAACCAGAGTATCATGATCCAGGGTGTCATGAGACACTCTGTGAGGATGTAGAAGATGATTATGTTCAACCATATCGCTTTAGCAAAAAATCTTCTACCTCCTCCTTTGTGAGCACCACTCCAAGAAAGTGAGATACTCTCATATTAAGCATACAAAGTGCTCACAAAATGTATAAAGTCATTGGAAAAATAAGGGACAACCTACCAAAATCCTACGTTGCACTCGTTGTGCAAAAAACTGCTGCACTCATCAGTACCTTACCCTCCATATCTCGAGCATTTTGAAATGCCAAGATTGGGAAAATTCAAGGGGGATGAGGACGTGCAAGTGCACGTGATTGGATTCATGAAACTTTGTTTCCAAGTACAAGAGGATGATGCCTTGTTGTTAAAAACTTTCTTGATAACACTCTCTGGCATAGCCTTAGAGTGGTACAATCACTTACCAAGGCACAACATCTACAACTTTGAGCAGTTGGTAAATGCCTTCTTAGAATGCTTTTTATTCGACATCAAGAAGAAGGTCAATTCAATTGACTTGTCTAACCTTAGAAAATTCTATGATGAGCCAGTCATCGATTATGATAATATATGGAGGAAGGTGATGTATAAACTACCCTTCACTCTACTTGTATCCAAACTAACTCGAATGTTTACAATAAGTTGTTCAAAGCAAATCTCGTTTCTCCTACAATTATAATAGTATAAAACATTCAAGGAGAGTTTGGTATAAGCCAAAGTCATAGAGGACATCAAAGTCCTATAAGGGGATATCAAAATCTGAAGGGAGTGGAACAAAAACCCCAATGGCAACCAAACATAGTAAATATCGACTTCGATCAATCAAGTTATCCTCAGTGTTCCTAAACCCAAAAAACAAGAAACACCACAACAACCTAATTATCAGGCTCAACCCCATACCACGCAATATAATAATCAAAATCAATGTAATCAAGCACAAAATCGGTAACATCGCTCACCTCACACTTATATGCGATTGCCCGAGCCTTTGGCAATGCTTTTTAATCGATTATGTAAGGCAAAGACCATTAACTTACCTGAGATTCACACCCTCAATCCTAATTACTCAAAACCTAAAGGGTATAGAGAGGATAATACTGCATATATCATCAACAAAAAGGTCATGATATCAAGGTTTGTTATGCATTCAAAAACCTAGTGCAAGACATGCTAGACAAAAAGCAATTACAAATTGACGATCCTCTTGCCCCTAAAAATCAACAAATGGGTATCTTTAAAGACCCCTTGCATACTCATTAGGTTAAAGAAGATAAAATAAGGCAAGTGAATGAAATCCATACAACCCCACCTAATCAAGGGTTTGTTGGAATGGTTAACATTGTGATTAGAAATAGAAGATACGAGCAAGTTGCACCACCTAAATTTCTCATTAACACTCCCTCTACATCACAACCCTCTCCATCCCAAAACCCAATCCAAGGTCCACCACCTTAGTCGATGGTAACAATTAGAAGTAGGATTACTCAAAGCCTACGTATGACATCAACCAAAATATCCATCTACAAGCTCATACAACAGTTGCCAAGACATCACGAAGCTTTGATGGAGATTTTACGATCAATATAGCTACAACCCCATGATCCAAATGCTTTCACTAACTTTATGGGGCATATAAAAACATTCAAGGATCCTATTATAACCTTTTAGGATCATGAGATAAAACCCATACCCACAAATATACTTGATCCTCCATTGCACATCATTGCGTGCATAAACAAGATTTATTATAAAAGGGTATTGATTGACACAGGTTCCTCAATTAAAATAATTACCACGACCACCATTAATCATCTTAGTCTTCCATCGTCACACATCATGACATCCACCTTCACTTTGAGAGCATTCAACGATGCTCTTTGCTGCACAGTCAACACCATAGTCCTTCCTATCCGGGTTGGACTAAAAATAATTCTAGTATTGTTCCATGTCATATAAGGTGTGATGCAATACAATATATTGCTTGAGCAACCCTAGATCAGGGACATGAGATGCATTCCATCCATACTGCACTAGTGTATTAAGTATGTTCATGAGGGATAGGTTCACATAGTTCCTTCAAACTCAAAATCGTTTAAATATGTCAACCTGGTTAGTAATCCATGAGATTTAGTCTTGCCTTCCACACACCTAGATATTTAGCTGAATGGCCCTATCAAAAATCTAGGACCTTTATCAAAATCATAACCTCTATCCCTTGATCCATCCACATCATCACTGCCATCTCAACCCTCATCATTGACCTTATCTAACATCCCTTCTTTGTCATCGGGTCCACCGAGTGAGAAGGAATTGGAAGCGCCAATTGAGGAAACTCAACCATTCATCCCTACTATCTCTATAGTTAAGATTCTAATCCCCATTGAGGAAGATAAAATATTTATTATGATATATGAAACACTTTATGCCACACCTCTTTCACCTCCTTCTTCTTCATTACCTTCACCACAAGTCACCATTCACTTGGCTAATCCTAGTATCAGTGAATACTTGGTAGAAAATATTACATTTACGCTACTCATCGAGACTGCTCAAGACATGGGTAGGCCTCATTTTCTATATTTACATATTAGTAACATTGCACCCTTGGGGTTCCCCCTAAACCAAACAAATTTTATTTATGAGGGATTTGATAATCCTACAGATCAGTTTCCCACAAGAAGTCATGAAGATGAACCTTTCTCGAAAAACATAGGGTATATGTCAAATCTAAAGTTTGCCTTACGATAATTCTATCATTGCCATTGGCATGGAAATGGTTTAGTTTGCTATGAGAAAGGTCTTCACACACCATTCCTATCATAGTACCAGCTTCCAATGGATAAATTTGGCGTAGGATACTCCATACGTATGCCAGATTAGCTCCTAGCGGATTCCCTCCAATGCCTAACCATATGCTTTTATGAGGAGATTGGTAAGAATGAGTATGCCAACCTAGGCTCCTCATTTTTTGAGAGACCATCTCCCCATCACAATGGTTTTTGTTAAACTCTTTAACTATCTCAATGGTACATCAGAAGAGTGCGAGGACAAGATAGAACCAACATACCTCTATCCTCATCATGATCAACAACCTCCTAATATAATTAGTGAGGCATAAAATCGATACAAGGATGAGATTAAGATAATTACCTCAATCCTTGCCACATGTGATAGTCTCTTGATCCATTTATTAAGACACTCAAAGGGTACAAGGATGAGATTGAGCTTGCGTATCTAAGTCTTGATCACCTGCGATGAGATACTAATAAGCGAATAAAATTCAACCTTATAGAACTAGACCTACTTTATCATAGGGCTTTTCCACCATACCATATTCTTGGAGGGATCTTATGCATTTGGAGGACCCCATAATCCTGCCTCCCCATAGGCCCGATTCATTCATTCTATTTCCACCTAAGCCACATCTGATATATCCATAGCCTCACATCATTGACATGTCCCTCCCATCCATGAATGCAGATTATATGTCCATCAACATGGTATCCATTAATTTGATTGCACCACTTTGCAATCCTAGTAACCCTTCAAAACCTTTGCACATTAACCCTAAGGTCATTTATTTTTGTCATGCCATGTTGCCCCCATTGTCAGAAGAGTTATTCCCTTGTGAGGAAATTCAACAATTATTTCATTTATCGCAAGGATCATATGAAGATATTTTTCAAGTCGAGGATGAGCCAAATATGATTGACTATCAAAACCTAGTTGACAACATCTTTTTAATCCCTACGTCTCATCAACTGGAGGAGGGATATCATATTTCAATAAAAGAAACCTTTGATGTTAATATTGATGATGATCTTGAGGCTCCCAAAAATATGAAATTGGTACAAAGCTTATCCCTAGAAGGGTGAGCTATTATAACATCTATATTGATAGAGAAAGAAAGTTTTGCTTGGTCATATAAGGACATGTCAGGTCTAGACCTAAAATTGGTCACACATAATCTTACACTTGACCCAAACATAAAATCGGTCAAGCAAAAACTTCACATGATGCATTCAACAATCCCCTTGATGGTAAAATATGAATTACAAAAATTATTGGATGCATAATTCATCCAACCTACAGACTATCCTCCATGGGTGTCCAACATGGTACCCATAGAAAAACCAGACAAGAGGATTCGTATATGTACAAAATTTTGAGGTCTTAAAAAAATTACTCCCAAAGATGAATTTCCCCTTCCTAGCATCGACATGCTAGTTGATGCCATCGTAGGTCATGAGATGTTGTCCCTCATGGATGGTTTTTCAAGCTATAATAATATCCGGGTCAAACCCGAGGATCAACCTAAAATAATATTAAACACTCCTTGGGGAACCTTTTGCTACAAGGTAATGCCATTTGGCCTTAAAAATATTGGTGCCACATATCAGCGGGTCATGACATATATTTTCCATGACTACAATCATAAAATCCTTGAGGATTATATAGATAATTTGTTAGCCAAATCTCTATTGCATCACAAGTATGCTGATGTTTTGAGAAAGGTATCTGATCACCTCATTGAGCATAATGTCAGACTCAATCCCAAAAAGTGTCTTTGGAGTTACATCTAAATTTTTTTTGGGCTTTATAGTCTCCAAGCGAGGGATCGAGGTTGATCCTACTAAGGTCAAAGTAATACTAGACATGCTTCCCCCTACCAAACTTAAGCAAATTTGTAGCATACAAGGTAAAGTAGCATCTATAAGATGCTTCATAGTATAAATCTCAGATAAATGTCGACCCATGAATTGATTGCTACAAAAGATGGTCCCATTCCATTAGGATGAGGAGTGCCAAATGGCCTTTGAAAATATAAAGCAATACCTGGCATCGTTGCTAGTCCTAGCCCCATCCCAACTAGGTGTGCCATTCCTATTATACATTTCAGCCATCGACTTTACCTTAGGGACCATGTTGGCTCAAAAGAACAAGACAGATAAGGAATATGCTATATATTACATTAGTCTCACCTTGGTGAGCTACAAGCTCAAATATGCATATGTCAAGAAGATTTGCCTAGCAGTGGTATTCACCATGTTGAGCAAGGTGCAACAACAGTATTGTCATTTTTGTCAACACAGTAAGATAGATCTGTTGATGCAGTGGACAGGAAGTTCAAAAGCTATTCAGATGCAGAAGACAGGAGTTCAAAGGTTATTCAGAGTATGTACAGTGATTTTTCAAAAAGACCGAAGTGGCCCATATGCAAAAGATCAAAGAAAAAATACAAGTAAGAAAAGTGTCGCGATATCGCGACATATACAACATGCAAGAAAAACTATCATGATTTCGTGACATATTGGAAGAGAGAGAAAAAGCAGGAAAAATTGTCGCGATATCGCGACATGTTGGAAGAGAGAAAAAGCAAGAAAAACTGTTGCGATTTCACAACATGTTGGAAGAGAGAGAAAAAGCAGGAAAAACTGTCACGATTTCGCGACATGTTGGAAGAGAAAAAGGCAAGTGGAAAAACTATCAAGATTTTGCGACATGTTGGAAGAGAAAGAGAAAGCAGGAAAAAGTGTCACGATTTCGCGACAAGTTCGAAGAAAGAGAACAAGTAAGAAAAGTGTCACGATTTCGTGACATGTCGCATTTTTGTGACTAAAATAGGAGAGATAAAGTAAGTTTGAAAAGTGTCGTGATATCACGACATGTCGCATTTTTGCGACAAAAGAAAGAGAGGAAGCGTACGGAAGCAAAACTGTCGTGATTTTGTGACAAAAGTAGAAAGCAAGACTTCGGAAGCAAAAGTGTCATGATTTTGCAACAAAAGCAAAGAAGTAAAGTACGGAAGCAGAAGTGTCACGATTTCGTGACAAAAGCAGAGAAGAAGACTTCAAAGGAAAAAGTGTCACGATTTCATGACAAAAGTAAAGAAGCTAAGTACAAAAGTAGAAGTGTCGCGATTTCATAACAAAAGCTAAGTTGAAGACTTCAAAGGCAGAAGTGTCATGATTTTGCGACAAAAGCAAAGAAGCTAAGTACGGAAGCAGAAGTGTCATGATTTCGTGACAAAAGCTAAGTTGAAGACTATGGAGGCAGAAGTGTCGCGATATCGCGACAAAAGCAAAGTCAAAGTCTATGGAAGTAGAAGTGTCGCGATATCACAACAAAAGCAAAGACGAAGTATACGGAGGTAGAAATGTCAAGATATCATGATAAAAGAAAAGACGAAGTCTACGGAGGCAAAAATGTCACGATATCATGACAAAAGCAAAGATGAAGTATACGGAGGTGAAAATGTCATGATATCATGACAAAAGAAAAGACAAAGTCTGCAAAGGCAAAAATGTCATGATATCATGACAAAAGAATAGAGAAAGCGTATGAAGGCGAAAGTGTCGCAATATCGCGACATGTATTTTCGTGGCAACAACAACAAAAGAAGCTACAGAGGCAAAAATGTCACGATTTCATGATAGGTCATAAATGCGCAAGTCAAGAAGGAGAACCCGAATGAAATGAGAAGTATGATAGTGGATCGACATCACTACGGCATTTACAGGGGCAGTTACAGAGTGATTTCATACTGCTAAAATACGAAGAGTGATCAAAAGTCAGTATGGCGGTTACAAGGTCTGTCCAGAATGAAATCATCAAGCGATGGATAAACCGAACATCTTCTTGAGTTGAAGCCGACGAAGACCAATGATAGCCGACTAAAATTAGGGTTTACAGTTGTTATGAAAGCCGACTAAGATTAGGATTTATAGCCGACTAAGATTAGGTTTTTCATCATAAAAAATATTGTTATAAAAGGAGGGTTGTTTGGAGAATTGAAAATATAGTCGAATGTGTGTGAAATACAGTCATTGTGCACAGAGAGCAAGTCGTGTCGAATAGTGCTAAGTGCAAAATTTGCAAAGAGAGTAGAGTGCACAAAAGGGAGAAGACGATCGTGAAGTTTGACTGTAATGAAGCAGAGTGTGCGAAGTGATTGCACAGAGAACGTAAAGGTGAAGAAGACCAGTTAGGGTCTTGCAAAAGCAAAGATAAATAAGGGGTTGGTGCTCCTTTCTGTTGGTGTAGATAAATAAGGGGTTGGTGCTCCTTTTTGTTGGTGTAGATAAATAAGGGGTTGGTGCTCCTTTCTGTTGGTGCAGATAAATAAGGGGTTGGTGCTCCTTTCTGTTGGTGTAAATAAATAAGGGGTTGGTGCTCCTTTCTATTAGTATAGATAAATAAGGGGTTGGTGCTTCTTTTTGTTGGTGCAAATAAATAAGGGGTTGGTGCTCCTTCCTGTTGGTGCAAATAAATAAGGGGTTGGTGCTCCTTTCTATTAGTATAGATAAATAAGGGGTTGGTGCTCCTTTCTGTTGGTGCAGATAAATAAGGGGTTGGTGCTCCTTTCTGTTGGTATAGATAAATTAGGGGTTGGTGCTCCTTTCTGTTGGTACAAATAAATCAGGGGTTGGTGATCCTTTCTATTGGTGTAGATAAATAAGGGGTTGGTGCTCCTTATAGTGGGTGTTGGTAAATTGATTGTCAAGTTGGTGCTTTGCAAAGGCTAGATTTGGATGGTAGTCCAAGCAGTCAATTTTTGAGGAGTAACCACATTGGTGAACCTCGTTAAATCTTGTGTTGTGTGATGCTCTTTTGTTATACTTGTTGTATCTAGTAATAAGTTTTAATTGCTGTGGTATTAAGAGCTGTAAATTTAAGTTTATAGAGCTACACTGATTCACCCCCCCTCTCAGTGTCATTGTAAGACTAACAATTGGTATCAGAGCTAAGTTCCTGTACAAGATTAACCGGTTAGGGTGATATTAGAAGTAACACAATGGCAGGTGGTGAAGGCTTCTCATCAAACAAAGCACCATTGTTTGACGGATCTAATTATGCATTCTAGAGAATCATGATGCAGACATATCTCTATGCTTTGGGATATGACATCTAGGATTCAATAGTTAGTGGATACACAATACTCATCACTCCTCCAAAAGAGTCCAAGGAAGAAGAGACATCAGATGAAATGGAAGCAAACTTTGTTAAAAAAATAAAAAGGGGAAAAGGAAAATACAGAGGAAAGCTACCGTTTAAATGTTTCAACTATGGAGGCGTTGGGTATTTTGTGACTAAATGTCCACTTAATGAGGAGAACAAAAATGACGAAGGATCGCACCAAGAAAGAAGTGACTGGAAGAAGAAAATGAATTTCTGAAAAGGCAACTTCAAGAAGAAAAGTTTCATCTCCAAAAATGCCAGTTCAACAGAAGACAGCTTCGATGAGGATTCTGAAGAGGAAACAGGTGAAGCTCTTTTCATGGCATTTGAAGAAGTAAAATCGAGAAAAAGAAGGAGTGAACTCTGAAGTATGTGGTGAAAACCCTGAGGCTAAAGTAGATCTAGAAGGTGAGTTGATCTCTACACTTGAAGAGTGGAAAATAGAGAGGAAAAAGAATAAGAAAATTTCAAAAAAACTTGAGGATGCAAACAAAATCATAACCAGTCTGAAATTATAGACAAAAGAATACAAGAAAATATCTGAAGATCTCGAAGTACAAATTACCATGAAAATAAATTATTGCTACAAACTAGAAGAAGAGAATGTTGGTTTATAGACGCAGATAGAAGAAATGAATCACAAAATTAGTTTCTATCACAAACACGAAGAAATTTCTATGAAGCTGAATAATATTATAAATGACCAAAGACCTGCAAGCAAAAAATTTGGTCTGGGTTTCGTCGAAGGAGAATCATCAAATGGATCAAAGGCAAGAAATGTAGAATCCATAAAGAATGAAGATAAGAAACAGGTTGATCAAGGAAAAACGTCTCATGCAAAAGAAAGCAATAATGCCGGGCATGAAAGGAGAATTGACAATGATGGATTCACCAATGTCACACATCAAAGAAGAAGAAGACCTATGGCTCCTACGGCAACATGGCAAAGACCATCACCCGAGGTTCAATTATCCCTTTTCTAGTTTCTATTTTAAATGCAATGGCTATGGACATAAAATCTCAGATCGCAAATATAATGTAAGACCAAGGAATTTCACCGACAGAAATGCTTTTTCTCCTTCGATGAATTATACGGTAGAATGTTATAAGCTGTCATAATTTTGGGCACATTGCAAGAAACTGTAGAAGTACATTTGCATCAAATCAATTTCAGGGAAGAAAATTTCAACCAAATAGTATGAGATAAAATAGAAAACTTCTTGAAAAACATGCACAAGCTATTGATAAGGGAAAGGCAAAACAAGAGCCCAAAACTACTATCAAAACGGAGTGGAAAGAAAAAGAGCGACTTAAGGAAGAAAATGAATCCTTAATCGTACAAACAACATTTAAAGAACAGAATAAATATGTACCATGGATACTTGATAGTGGATGCTCCAATCATATGATAGGTGACAAACAAAAATTTGAGAAGTTATAGAAATATGAAGGTGGTTCAGTAAAGTTTGGAAATAATGATGGAGCTAAGATAGTTGGCAAAGGTTCAATTAAAATTAGTGACAGAAAAATTAAGTCAGAAGAAGTCTTGTTTGTGGATGGTTTGAAACATAACTTGTTGAGCGTAAGTCAAATTTGTGATAAAAGTCATGAAGTAGTTTTTAAGAAGCAGGGTTGTGAAGTTAGAAAAAAAAACAATGGAAAATTGATAGCAACTAGATCAACGACATCTGGCAACCTGTACATGCTCTCAAAGACTTTAGAAGGAGCTTGTTTTATTGGATAGGAAGAAGAAAATTGGTTGTGGCACAAGAGAATCGGTCATATCAGTTTTGATAATCTAGTAAAAATCAACTCAAAAAGGGTAGTGAGAGATATTCCCACCATCAGCAAACCTGCAAACAACATTTGTGCTTCATGCCAAAAGGGGAAGCAAACTAGAGTCACATTAAAAAAAAAGAGTACTACACAAGCAAACCTTTGGAACTAATACACACTAATTTATGTGGACCCATGAGAACACAAAGCATAAATGGTGACAAATATTTTATGTTGTGCATTGATGACTATTCCAAAATGACATGGATATTTTTCTTGAAGCATAAATTAGAAGATTTTGAAATGTTCAAGACTTTCAAAAACCAAGTTGAGAATGAAATAGGAAAGAGGATCAAATGTTTAAGATCAGATAGAGGAGGAGAATTCATTTCAGAGGAGTTTACAGAGTACTGTGAAAAATACGGTATTAGGATACAGTTTTCAGCAGCCAAGACACCTCAGCAGAATGGAGTGGTAGAAAGAAAGAACAAGACAGTGCAGGAAATGGTACAGACTATGTTGGCTGAAAGTAGAGTAGTATACAAATTTTGGAAAGAAGCAGTCCATACCGCGGTGTATATCCAAAATAGGTACATGCTGAGAACACATAAAAGCAAAACTCCTTATGAGTTGTGGTTCGGTAAAAGGGCAACATCAAAATACCTCAAAGTCTTTGGCAACAAGTGCTACATCAAAAGAATTGAAGATAATCTTGGTAAGTTTGAAGATAGAGCAGATGAAGGTATTTTTGTTGGTTATTCATCAAAAAACAAAGCTTACAAATGCTACAACAAGAGGCTAAAAAAAATTGTGGACGAGTCTAGATGTTAAATTTGATGAAGGTAGAGAACGAGTAATTAGCTATGAAAAGAACTACCCAATTTATGAAGAGCTTATTGAAGGAGATGAGGAAAACGAAACATAAAAGATACAAAAAATTGACTCAGATGATTTAAGTTGTGATTCAAAAGTGGAAGAAAATAAGAAATTCAAAACAGGCAGCTGGCAAAAAAATCATCCTAGAGAGCAAATAATTGGAGACCCCAAAGTTGGTGTTCAGACAAGAAGAAGAGGAGTAAGTAACTACTCTCTATAATATAGCATTGAGACCAAAAATGTTGCTGATGCAAGCAAAGATGAAAGTTGGATGAAGGCAATAAATGAAGAATTAGATCATATCAAGAAAAATGAAACTTGGGAGTTAGTACCTAGACCTGCAAATAAAAATATAATCGGGACTAAATGGATTTTTCGAAACAAATTGAATGAAGACGGACAAGTAGTCACTAATAAAGCAAGATTGGTATGTAAAGGTTATGCACAAGTTGAAGGCATTGACTTTGAGGAAACTTTTGCACCAGTAGCTAGACTAGAGGCAATTAGAATGTTTCTGGCTTTAACAATCTATAAGAATTTCAAAGTTTATCAAATGGATGTGAAATCAGCGTTTTTGAATGGGAAACTTGAAGAAGAGATTTATATTGAGCAACCAGATGGTTTCCAACTTGGTGATGATCCCAACTTGGTTTGCAAGTTGAAGAAAGCATTATATGGCTTAAAACAGGCACCCAGAGCATGGTATGCAAGGCTAGACAACTATCTCACTCAACAAGGGTTTAAGAAAGGTATGGTGGATAGTAATTTATATGTCAAAATAGAAAATGGGCATCTTATTGTTCTTGTTGTATACGTAGATGATATCATATTTGGCAGCAACAAAGATGAGTCGTGTAAAGATTTAGCAAATAAGATGCAAAAAGAATTTGAAATGTCAATGATTGGTGAACTTTCGTATTTCCTCGAGGTGCAAGTTAATCAAAATAAGAAGGGCATATTTATTTCTCAAGTTAAATATGTGAAAGAGATGTTAAAAAAGTTCACAATGGAGGATTGTAAGCCGAGTTAGCACTCCCATGACGACGAGTTGCAAGTTGAGCAAGGATGACAAATCTCCACCTGTTGATCAAACCATGTACAAATCTATGATTGGGAGCTTACTATACCTGACAGCTACCAGACCAGATATTTTATAGGCAGTATGCATGGTAGCACAATTTTAGGCTAATCCCAAGGAGACTCATGTGATAGCAATGAAGAGGATTCTTCAGTACCTCAATGGTACTATGGAGTATGGGTTATGGTATCCGAAAGGTAAAGACTTCACCCTTATTTCGTATTCAGATGCAGATTGGGCGGGGAGGTGTCGATGACAGAAAGAGTACTATTGGAGGTGCATTCTATCTTGGAGATAGATTGGTCGCGTGGCATAGTAAGAAACAAGAGTCAGTTTCTTTATCGATAGCAGAGGCAAAATATATTGCAGCGACAACATGTTGTACACAAGTATTGTGGATGAAACAAACCCTGAAAGATCTTGGTATTACCTTCAGTGATCCAATATCAGTTAAGTGTGATAACACCGATGCCATTAACATCTCCAAGAATCCGGTTATGCATTCACGCACAAAACACATTGCTATCGGGTATCACTTTTTGAAGTAGAAAGTTGCAAAAGGTGAGGTTAAGTTGGATTTTGTTCCAACTACGAGCAAGTAGCGAGATATCTTCATAAAACCATTGCCCAAGGAAGTTTTTGAGTACCTTCACAATAAATTGGGAGTGGTCACACTTCCCAAGAATTGACTAGCTACAAGGATCACATTCTCAGGGGGAGCATTTAAGTATTTGATTATCTTTTTTCTCATGTTCATGATTTTTGCTAAGTGTAATAAATTTTGCTTGAGAATGTTGTGCATGGACTCGGGGGAGTCTGCAGTAGCCCTTTGGTATTATTGTCAAAGGGGGAGAAGAGTTACAAGAAATTGCACATGTGTTGCCAAAAATTCCAAAGGGGGAGATTGTTGAGCAAGGTGCAGCAACAATATTGTCATTTTTGTCAACACAGTCAGATAGATCTGTTGATGCAGTGGATAGGAAGTTCAAAAGCTATTTAGATGCAGAATACAGGAGTTCAAAGGTTATTCAAAGTATGTATAGTGATTTTCCAAGAAGACCGAAGTGGCCCATATGCAAAAGATCAAAGAAAAAAGACAAGTAAGAAAAGTGTCGCAATATCGCGACATATACAGCAGGAAAGAAAAACTATCACGATTTCGCGACATGTTGGAAGAAAGAGAAAAAGTAGGAAAAATTGTCACGATTTCGTGACATGTTGGAAGAGAGAGAAAAAGCAAGAAAAACTATCGTGATTTCATGACATGTTAGAAGAGAGAGAAAAAGTAGGAAAAACTATCATGATTTCACGACATGTTGGAAGATAAAAAGGCAAGTGGAAAAACTATCGTGATTTCGCGACATGTTGGGAGAGAAAGAGAAAGCAAGAAAAAGTGTAGCAATTTCGTAACAAGTTCGAAGAAAGAGAACAAGTAAGAAAAGTGTCACAATTTCGTGACATGTCACATTTTCGCGACTAAAATAGGAGAGAGAAAGTAAGTTTGAAAAGTGTCGCGATATCGTGACATGTCACATTTTCGCGACAAAAGAAAGAGAGGAAGCGTACGGAAGCAAAACTATCACGATTTCATGACAAAAGCAGAAAGTAAGACTTCAGAAGCAGAAGTGTCATGATTTCACGACAAAAGCAAAGAAGTAAAGTACAGAAGTAGAAGTGTCACGATTTCACGACAAAAGTAGAGAAGAAGACTTCGAAGGCAGAAGTGTCGTGATTTCGCGATAAAAGCAAAGAAGCTAAGTACGAAAGTAGAAGTGTCACAATTTCATGACAAAAGCTAAGTTGAAGACTTCAAAGGTAGAAGTGTCACGATTTTGCGACAAAAGCAAAGAAGCTAAGTACAAAAGCAGAAGTGTCATGATTTCACAATAAAAGCTAATTTGAAGACTATGGAGGCAGAAGTGTCGCGATATCATGACAAAAGCAAAGTCGAAGTCTATGGAAGCAGAAATGTCATGATATCATGACAAAAGCAAAGACAAAGTATACAGAGGCTGAAATATCATGATATCGCGACAAAAGAAAAGACAAAGTCTGCGGAGGTAGAAATGTTGCGATATCGTGACAAAAGCAAAGATGAAGTATACGGAGGCAAAAATGTCACGATATCATGACAAAATAAAATATGAAGTCTACGGAGGCAACAATGTCATGATATCGTGACAAAATAATAGAGAAAGCGTACGGAGGCAAAAGTGTCACGATATCGTGACATGTATTTTTGCGGCAACAGCAACAAAAGAAGCTACAAAGACAAAAATGTCACGATTTCACTACAGGTCGTAAATGCGCAAGTCAAGAAGAACCCGATTGAAATGAGAAGTATGACAGTGGACTGACATCACTATGACATTTATAGGGGTAGTTACAAAGTGATTTCATACTGCTAAAATACGAAGAGTGATCAAAAGTCAGTATGGCGGTTACAGAGTCCATCCAGAATGAAATCATCAAGCGATGGATAAACCGAACATCTTCTTGAGTTCAAGTTGATGAAGACCGATGACAGTCGACTAAAATTAGGGTTTACAATTGTTATGAAAGCCGACTAAGATTAGGATTTACAACCAACTAAGATTAGGGTTTTCATCATAAAAAATATTGTTATAAAAGGAGGGTTGTTTGGAGAATTGAAAATATGGTTGAATGTGTGTGAAATACGATCGTTGTGAGCAGAGAGCAAGTCGTGTCGAATCATGCTAAGTGAAAAATTTTCAAAGAGATCAGAGTGCGCAAAAGGGAGAAGACGATCGTGAAGTTCGACTGTAACAAAGCAGAGTGTGCAAAGTGATTGCGTAGAGAGAGCAAAGTGCGCAAAGAATCCAAAGGTGAAGAAGACCAGTCAGGGTCTTGCAAAAGCAAAGATAAATAAGGGGTTGGTGCTCCTTTCTATTGGTGTAGATAAATAAGGGGTTGGTGCTCCTTTCTATTGGTGCAAATAAATAAGGGGTTGGTGCTCCTTTCTGTTGGTACAGATAAATAAGGGGTTGGTGCTCCTTTCTGTTGGTGAAGATAAATAAGGGGTTGGTGCTCCTTTCTATTGGTATAGATAAATCAGGGGTTGGTGCTCCTTTCTGTTGGTGCAGATAAATAAGGGGTTGGTGCTCCTTTTTGTTGGTGCAGATAAATAAGGGGTTGGTGCTCCTTATAGTGGGTGCTGGTAAATTGATTGTAAAGTTGGTTCTTTGCAAAGGTTGGATTTGGATGGTAGTCTAAGCAATCAATTTTTGAGGAGTAGCCACATTGGTGAACCTTGTTAAATCTTGTGTTGTGTGATGCTCTTTTGTTATACTTGTTGTATCTAGTAATAAGTTTTAATTGTTGCGGTATTAAGAGCTATAAATTTAAGTTTATAGAGCTACACTGATTCACCCCCCCCTCTCAGTGTCATTGTAAGACTAACACACCACAAAGAAGATTTGACACTACATGTTAAACCATACAATGTATGTCATCTCTAAAGAAAATCCTTTATGGTACATGATGAGTCACGCGTATCATAAGACTCATATTGCAAAATGGATTATACTGCTGACTAAATTTGACCTTGAGTTTAAAAGTAAAAAATTCATTAAAGGTCAAGTTATTGCAGATTAGCTTGCAAAGGCTCCTCTCTAGGATGATAAGCTTCTCACCATCGAGTTGCTTGATGATGTAGTCCTTGCATTACCCAACTTGCTAGAACCTGAAGAGTCTGAAAACAAAGCTGACATGACTTTGTTCTTTGATATTATAAATGCGAGCAAAAGGGTGGTGCTGAAGTCACATTTTTACATCGTAGGGAGCTCTTATACCCCTATCATCCAAAATTGACTTCCCATGCACCAATAATAATGTTGAATATGAGGCTCTCGTTTTGGATCTCTAAACAACCATCGCCATAAAGATCCCAAGACTTAATATCTTTGGCGACTCCTTGCTCATAGTCAACTAAGTAAAAGAAATATATCAATATTGATGTCCAATATTGAAATTGCACAAGGAGCTTGTGGACAAGCTATTAACCAAATTGAAATGGTACAACATCAATTCAATCCCTCACTTATAAAATCATTTCATAGATACAATGGCCTCTTTGGGGTATTTAATCCCTAAAAAATCTTCTAATGACATTACAACCATCCAAGTTAAAACACTTTCACAATCAATGATTTGTGTGAAGCTTCAAATGATGAAGAAGTTATCCACATGATCTAGATTAAACTAAACTGAGATCAGTTCTATTAGGTACATGACTTTCTGAAACAAGCATCTTGGGGGTCCTTAATCCCATAGGGTCCTAATAATAACACAACCATTCATCTTAAGGTTGTCTCCCAATTTGCATATGTGCACAATGAATCACAACAGGAGCAATTTGTTCATTCTGTCAAAACTCAAGCTTATCAATATTGTCTTACTCAACTAAAGAATTTCCTAAAACTTGGAAGTATCCCTTCGAGATTCTTGCATTCCACAAAATGAACATTTAAGAAAAAAGTGATCAAATATGTCTTTCTAGGAGACATCCTATATCGACGAAGTTATATTGATCTTCTCCTTTGTTGTTTAGAGCTCTAAGAATCTGCTTGGAAAATCTTGCAAGCTCATGATGGTACCTGTGGTGGCCATTTAAGCGATATGGCCATCGCTAAGCGCATCCTCTGAAGGGGTTATTATTGCCCCAATTTAGAAAAATATTGTTGTGCTTACATCAAGAAGTGTGTGAAATGCTAGCATCATGCTAATATTTTGCACTTACCTTCTTAGGCCTTACAATCGATTCAATCAGTATGGCCTTTCTTGCAATGGGACTTTGATTTAATTGGGAAAATATCATCCCCATATTTGGGTCATCACATGTTTACCATAACAACCACTAAGTACTTCACTAAATGGGTGGAATCTATCCCTCTTACCACTACGACTGAATCTCGCATCATAGAGTTCATACTCCATAATATCATATGTCGTTTTAGTATTCCATACAAAATCATTTTAGATAATGGGAATCCATTTAAAAAAAAATATGTGTGTGCTTTAACTTCAATATAAAACATTAAACACAACTTTTCTATGCCCTATTATCCTCAGGCAAATGGACAAGCAAAGGCATCCAATAAAATTGTAGTTGCCATGCTTAAGAAAATCATCAAGGAAAACCACAAATATTGGCATATTCAACTACCTCTAGCATTATGGGCTTATCACACTAGCATTCAGACTCCCACCAAGGCAACCCAATTTTTGCTAGTCTATGGCACTGATTCCATTATACCCCTAGAGTTGGAAATCCCTTCATTGCACTTCTCATTGCAAGAGTTCATCGATTATGACACCGTGCGAAAACTCACCTTGACCAACTAACCCTTCTTGATGAACGACGAGTTAATTCTCTCGAGCACATCAATGTCTATTAAGATCACCTTAAATGAGCTTACAACATGAAGGTCCACCTAAGGGAGTTCAAAGTTGGAGACCTTGTGCTCAAATAAAATCAACAAAACTCCAACTTACCACTGCACTTGCGAGATAAATTCATGATAAATCGGTTAGGCCTTTTTATCATCACATAGAAGATAGGGTCAGGGAATTACCATCTCATCTCTCTTGAGGGTGTTGAGGAACCTGAACCTCTTAATACTATTCATTTGCAGTAATTTCATGCATGATACAAAATGCATAAAAAAATCATAAAACAATCAAACTCACAAATAAAAGAAAAAAAATATCAAAAACTCAAACAAAGCAGAAAACATAAAAACACAAAAATAATACAAAATATCAAAATACAAAAATATTTGCATTATGTCGTCATGCATTTCATTTCATCCATTAATTAGTTGCATTAGGCATATTCATCCATTGCACTTGCACTAGGACAAGTCATTTTTGCATTCTTACGAATGACACCATGTTTGTATGCCAATCATGAACCTCAAATCAACCTTATCCATTATTAGCATTTGTAGTTTTTTTTTATGAGATTTTTCTCATTAAGAGGTCCTCATAAGATAGGTTGGATACTGGATAAATAGCAACAATGATGTTTAGACGACCAATGGCTATTTTATGCACACATTTTAGTTTGAAAAAGCTTGTAGGGAAAACCCTTACATCCCACATATCATTATCATCCACATGCCCCTTTGTGAGTAACTGTGTTTTTCAACACAATTAAGAAGTTGCTATAGGGTATTCATTAGGGTTATCGGTCATTCAAACATCCTTAGTTATATTTTTAGATTTTGTAGAAACCTATCTTGGTTTTAGAATCCCGACATATTTTACACATTAAATATCCAACTTTGAACAAGGAAGGATGACACTACAATGTGATCCTTGCTCCCTTAAGTAAAAGATTTTACTTGCTCATCCTAGCATGCATATGGTCTAGGATGCTGAGAATTGACAAAAGGACAAGATCCTCCATACCCAAGCAATCCCCTTGCTCTTTCACAAAATGAGCAAGTTCCCCCAACAAAACATTGGTTTTCACCACTAATCAAATTTCCTTGCTCCAAAAAAACAAGAAAAAAAAGTGATTTTCACCACTAACATGAGCAAGTATCCCAAGAAATCAATAGAAAATAAGGGGATAATGATCTTGAGTCCCTGTAATCCTTAGTTATTCAAAATCCATGGGGAAATCTTCATTAAAAAAATGGGTTGAATGAAACCCACCTAACAATGGAGGAGCCTTGCGCATGGCGATATGTCTATCACATTAGTGATATTTTGTATAGACCAATGTCAGCTTGCAGATGAGCTAGATTTTGGTAGCTTGTATTACCTAGTAGTATAGTCTAACTACATCTAAACTCAAGATGATATGCCCATAGGGTAATCCTCATTATAACAATGCGTAGCATGAAATCCACCTAGCAATGAGGTAGTCTTATGTATCATCTAATACATTCACTTTGCACACACAGGGATATTGAATATCTGGGTCTTCATAATATACTTATATATTTCAAAAGTCTTGTGTAGTCAGTAGAAAAATTTTGATCAATACAACTAGGGTGTTTGAGTCCCATGGAAAACCTCAAAATCCCTATCATAACACCTAATTATCTCATTATCATTTATAGTTTTTCTTATGAGCTTTTGCTTATTAAGGGGTCCTCATAAGATATGATAGATACTAGATGAATATCAATGATGATATTTAGATGGCCACTGACTATTTTGTGCAGAAATTTTAGTTTGTAAAAGCTTCTAGGGAAAACCCCCACATCTCACATATTCACATACAAATGTATAACTTTTGTGATAAGGTTAACATTTTAATTCATGACTTTTATACATTCTATGGTGTAGACAATTAGTGTGTCAAACACAATTAGATTCAGTTATTATGTTTTAAGAAATTAAAACATACATCCATAAAGTCGCATTAGAACATTCGTATAAAATTAATGCATCTTATATACACTAGATTTGTTATAACGACATGAATTCACATTCATAATCAAATAAACAAATCTACGACATGCATATAACATTAAATATCGCATACATACATACATATATCTAGGCATACATCTACATATTCATACTATAATGTCTAGGTATACATCCATCATCCATAATTGCATCCATAACATAAAAATCAAAACACAACATAAACACATGATGAGTCATAAATAAAAGATATATCATATATATATGGTAAAATATCTCATACATCATGTTACAAAATTACTCGTAGGCTATAATCGTGTAGGTCTTCAAACCTTAAAACCAAAAAGAAACCAGTACATGGGCATTAAAATCATGCGGGGCTTGCTTCCTTAGAATCACCTATGCCCTATATCGTGTCTATATAGTGCTACCCTGATCTGTTGGCCATCGATCTCTCTGGTCTCACTGATGACCAACAACTATGTCTCATTGACAACTGCCTAGACTTTGTGCATTGAATTCACTAGGATCCCCCTATCGAAGATCACTCAGGTAAATGATCACCAAAGAGCACTACCTAACCCTCCAACTATAGAATATAAGCTCCATCAGATTAATGCTAAGTGTCATACTCATCAAATAGGGCCCGTAGTCTAGCCATCTTGGCCTACAACCCTACAACATCCACTATAACTTGAGTAGCTGATACAACCTACCCCTGACCTGTAGTTGTAGCTCCCAACTAAAATTGTAGAGCATCACACTTTGTTGTCCTAGCATATCTCTCTACTATATGAGTATCCATCTATGTACACAGAGTATCTTGCTTTGCGATCACCCTATCAATATTTGTTTGGGCACTGGACAATTGGGTCTTGAGGAGATACCTCTCCTCAAAGAATCCCCTCCACTACTACTACCACCTGCTAAGTTAATTTTATACTACTACAAGAGTAGTGTCTCACTTTACTAGTTATCCCTATAGGATCTGCACCTATGCTCTCATCTCAGCTACCTCATCCTATGGATCCTTCTCATCACCACCCTCATCTTGAGGCTCCTCCACCCCCTCTGTGTACTGATCCTACTTCCCTCTATTCGATGATGCACCTGTCACCATCCCTCATTGACCTCATCCCCTAAGTCCTCACCTAACTCAACCCCAACCGACCTACCCATAGGCCCACCTCCCTATCACAACTGAGTCACACACCAGGTGTCATGCTTTGTCGTAGTACCTAGTTTCACCATACTTGGCTTAGCTATTGGTGGATCCTCCTCATCATCCAGTGGCTCCACTCGAGACCACTCCAACTATGTATCCACCCCTCGATGATGGTATATTAAGGGCTCCTTAGGAACACCATGGAAGATCCCAAAATAATTAGTCACACAAGAATACTAGAAGTACCACTTTGTGCCATGTCGCTCAACTAGCCATAGTCCATGCCTCACATACCCTAGCTATATTGCTGCCTCTGCCCATGAAGGACAATCCATATAAGACCTCTAGATAACCTGACCTAGCCTCGGTTCCTCAAGGGACCCTACATAATGTGATAATATGCCTACATAAGGTCGACTTCAATCTATCTCTAGGGCTCACCTCCATTGAGCTACATATTTGATATCAACATCCTCCATATACACTTGTGACACTAGCAATCCATCTGGTCTATCTACTCGGATGTGCTCCCATATCTAAACTTGGAGAAGAAGGCTGAAGCCTAATCCACATCGACCTCGATGCTAGATATCATATAGTTCATCATATAGATGAGCCAATGAGGAGCTTTCCCATGCCATGATTGATGACTATTGGATATCACACTCTATAAGGTCCTGTACCAAGTCAAGGAGGTTCCATGCGAACCTCACTCCTAAAGAGTCAGATAGTAAGATGTTTAATATAAAGTGCATTAGTACTACATGTTTTTGAGTGAACACTCATGCATCATACCATACTCTGATCAACACCCCATCACTATCCATGCGATACCTCGCAATCTCAACCTTTGTATCAAATACTTTCTATAGTACTTTGTCCTGCTATAGAAGGTGAGTCGAGATGATCGAGTATCCCTCAATTGGAACACAAAATTTCTAGTAAACATCCTCTAATGTAACCATCATCTCTCCAATCGAGATATAGAATGTATTCGTTCGACTATCCCAACGATCAACCAAGGCCATCATATAGGTCTGATCTAACCTCACTACCTCTAGGCGAATCACTTACTTAAGACCAATCACCTTAAACCACACCCAATCCTCATCAGTGAGCTCACCTCATAAATCCTTAAAAAGGGTTAAAACTCAATGGCGGGCCTAATAGTTGAAGCCCAACAAGCACAAAAATCAACAAAAATAAAAAAATAAAAAAATAACAAAACTCAATAATTTGCAATTGTCCTAGGCTGAGACGATCTATAGGCAAGATCATCCCACCCTAAGATGACTATCGCCAAGGTAAAAATTTGATCATTGGCTTTTCAAACAAGGCCGCCCCACCCTAGGACAACCTCCAAACTACCAAAAGGGAACCACCTCTACCTGAGACGACCCCAAAAATGGTACCATAAACATCCCAAAAATTCTTAAAAAAAATTGAAAACAACCAAAAGCTGAATCAAACAACCTACACTACCTCCTAAATCTAGAGTGAGGTTTGTTGCTAATAGTTTAATGCAGTTCATTTTCCACATTACTTAGTGAGGTTCATTTTTAAATTTCCAATAATAGTGAAGAAACTGTGAGTGCATACCTTTCTTGCTCTGGCTCCTCTGCCATTCGATGCCTCAAGTTGATCCATCGTGGTAGTAGTTTGAGTTTTTAGTAGCACTCCATGTCAAAAAATTCTCTCCACCTCATCTCTCCTTTTCTCCAACTGCCAACAGTGCAAATGACAAAAAAATTGGATATTTTTCAAATTTTGTTATCGTCCCTATGGGAGGCGATTGCATTTCACTGTGACCGTCCTGCCCCAAGATGACCCTAAAATTTGTAGAATGCCATCATCCTACCCTAGGACAACCACAAAATCATAATAAATGCAAGCATTCTGAAATCATCCTCAACATCAATTCGAGAATTTATCACACACTTTGTTAATGTTGATTTCAAAATGATAAGATAATATATTTAAATGACAACATATTGCATAACATTACTTCTTTTTTTCATAACAACATTATATTACTTTAGAAGTAAGTGGTAAAAAGGATGTTGCTTAGTATTCTTGCTTGGATGGCTCTATTTATAAATTATATTTTCATCTTGGTTGAAATTGAAAAAGTGGTAGTGTACCACTGAGGAATTCTTTTAGTTAACCTCCTTGTGGATTTGTTAAAGAAGAAGTGGTGCTTTGATTTGGTGGATTGCCAAGATAAAAAAAAATACCATAAGGCACAACATGTCATCACCATGAGGATTTTTCGAATGCTAAAACTTCTACTCTTCCTTGTCTTATTTTTAACCTCCAAAAAATGGAAAAAAATATTCTTATATATAGCCAAAAAGAATTTTTGGGACAAGACAAATGTAAGGGAAGAAAGGAGTTGGGAAGACTATTAGGAGATAAAAGAGAATTTGTAAATAATTGCAACAAGTTTGTTCCTTTCTATATTATTTTTTAATCTTTTTAGTTTGAAATAAATGGTGTAAAAACAAGTGCAAATTGAGGAATAATAAACCAAGGTTTTAGGTTTAGATTTAATGTTTAAAAGCTTTCTTTGTAATGCACATAGAATAAATCTCTACATTGTTTGGATATGCCAAAAAGGTATTTTAATAAATATCTACATGACCACATGGAAGACCAGTAAGAAACTCACTTCATATGGTCTTGTCAATCAAAAGAATGTAGTACTTCTCATCGAGTTTAAATCAAAACTCTAAGGACTACATTAGAATTAAGAATAGATCTATCCAAAGCATAGAAGTAATAAATGGAACAACTCAATGCCTTGGATTAGATAAGATAGCAAGAAATATTCCATGAAAAAATAATTCATAAATAGAGGGCTACTTGGCATGATAGGTTTATCAAGAGAAAGGATTTTAGGCTATGTAATTAGGCTTTACTATATGATTCTTACTACATGGAATTTAAAGGTAAATTTCGTCAATGATGGCTAGGATCCTATGAGATAGTTATAATATTTGATAATAATGTTGTCAAGTTGTTAACTATAGATTATGAGAAGACTTCTCTTATGTATAATGGTCACTAATTATGTCTTTACAATAAACTATTATCCAAGGAGGAATTCACAACCCATGTCATTACCAGATCCAACCTTATGGTAGTAGAGGGTCAATCCTCCTCTTCTATGGATAAGATTTCATTTCTCTATTAACATATCTATATGATTGTGATTCATTTAATTATCATATTCTAATTTCCCTTTTACTCTAATTTGTGGTATACAAAATATTTTACTCTTTGTTCTTGTGTCCTCATATTCATAAGTGCTTATATATATTTTACTTCCTCTTTACTATACTGTTAGTTGGATTATGACATAATTACTTGAATGATCTATTTATTTCATAGTATCTTGATTTTATTGACATAAGTATTTTAGTAGCGTAATATTTTTTATGGTCTCCCCATCACTATCATGTTGTAGGAAGCATTTCCCTTATATCAATGGATATTTTAGTTTAATTGCTACTATTACTACTACTGCTATTACCATGGTTCCAAGTACCCTATGAAGTTATGTTATGGCACCACATTTCTCTATGGTACCATTCCTTTCACTCTTATTGGATTCTTTTAAGTAATATAGGTTTCATCAAATGACCATTAACTAATTCCTTGAATGGTTGGTTGTCTAGTGTTTCTAACTTTATGGATCCATTATTCATAAATATTTACCATGTGGTATAATCTTAGCTTTGTGATCTTGATTTTTCGTATATATTGCTTGTATTTTCTATCACATGGTAGCACAATTGCTCCTTCCTATAATATTTTTATTTTAAGGTTGCCACTGTGCCAAGTTTTTTACCACCTCTTTTTTTGAAGATGATGGAATACATATTTTATTTCTTCCCTATTTATCATCAACTCTTCATAAACCTTTTTTGTGATGACTCTGATTCATCCATTCATGTATTAACTCTCAGACTTGTTATAATGTAACTAATCCATATTGTTCCTTCTATATTGTAGTTTAGTTGGAATACCATAAATTTATTAAGACATTTATAAGTGGTACAATAAGCCCATAATACTATTGATACATGATCATTCCCATCTATGTAGCCTATCACATAATTTTATCGATGTTGTGCATAACACCTTGTTGAGTGCTTCAATAGCATTATTTACTTGAGGATGATAAGGTATCTTTGGTTGTGTTGTATCATAATAATTTTTTTAACTTTGAGATTGAAAAATTTACAAAGTGAGACCCATAATCACTCACTATTATCTTTGGGCATCCAAAACATGTTATAACATTCTTTTATAGGAATTTGGTGGCTACTTGCATAGTGGAATTTCTTGTGAACATTACCTTTTCCCATCTTGTTTGATAGTTTATACTAATTATCATGAATGTAGCACTAGAATTATTTTTTGGTGGGTTAATAGGGTTTACAATATATAATACCCCCTTTTAAAATGCTTGTAATGGTATACTAGGTGAAGGGGAATATCAACTCTTTAGTTTGATTTTCCTACCCTATTTCATACATAACATGTTTTAGTAAAGTAATTAGAATCTTTGAACATTATAGGACACTATTACCTTGATATTAATATTTTTGGAAATCAAATTTCCTCCATTTATAAAATGTCCTAGAATTTATGAGATAATGCCACCCTTTGAATGATTTTATCATTACCTATCTTGTATAAATTCCCCTCAATTAGTGTGTATGGTATGGCCTTAATCAACAATATCTTATAACTAGCTTTATCTAGGACCTCGACATGTTCACCACTTTTCAATAAAGTCACTATGCCTTCGAACTCTTCTAGCATCTCATGTACCCTAAACAAATTTGTGCTAGGTAAATATTTTTGTATCAAAACCCTTCTTCACTATTCTTAATTCTACACAAATAGTTAGGGCCATGATATAGTCTACTTATTTTTAATTTAATATTAAAATAAAACTCTTGAAATAATAGCAACCACATACATATATTCCCCTTTACGAATGAACTATTTATTAGATTTTTTTAGTGGTTTATGATTAATGTAAAAGATAAAAGATGTTGCTAAAAGGTAATGACAATACTTTTATCGAGCATACACCATCCCTAAAGCTTCCCTTGCAATGATAGAATAATATTTTTCTATCTAGGCCAACTTTTGTTAATGAATACAATTAAAACTTATAAATTATCTCTTGATTGAGCTAATATACACCAACTACTAGACTAGATGCATCACTATGAACATGAATTTCTACCTTGTAGTACAGGAAAATCATTATGGATGCCTTCACTACCTTATTTTTAAGGTATTTAATGCTTAATCATATTTCTCATTTTATACCACGTTAGTATTCTTCTTTAGTAATTCCCCTTTGGAAATGTAATATCTGTTTAAATTTTTTAATAGTACCCTATCAATCCAAGCAAGAATATAACCTCACTCTAATTCATAGGTGGATTAAGGTTCACTATGACTTTTATCTTGGTTAATTCTACCATCAATCCTTCTTTGTAAATGATTTGGCCCAATGGAATGTCGTATGGATTTAAAAAAACACTTCCTCAAGTTTAATTATATTTTCAATTGGTATTAATGTCCAAACATGAGTCTTAACTGATAGAAATGGTTATTTGGATATCCATATATGGTCCAATAATCTAGATAGAATTCTAGTAAGTTTTAAAAATATTCCTTACATTGACCATTATCCTCAAGAAAGATATTAGCACATTCTTCATATGCAATGGCATTTCATTGTACATGAAGAAGGCCCATTGAGTTGCAAATGTAGTCTTGCATTAATCTTCTTTTGTAGTTGTCACCTAATAATATCTTGAGAAATTAATAGGTTTATCTTCCAACGATGTTTTCTAGAACTTCCTCCATGAATGACATTAGACAGGGATTAATATCATAAGCTTGGTTAAGAGGTCTAAAGTCAACACACGTCTTCTATTCTAGACCATCATAGGGATGATACATTTTGCATCATGACTCTAGAATTTTATACCAGCTGTATGTATCTTATCTAGTTGTGCCTTTACCTTTTTATTTACAATGGGATTTATTAGATTGAAATTAGATCTAGTTTTGATATACATGAAATCAAATTCTTCCTTTATTTCTATAATTTATATAATATATTCATAAGAGATCTTGGTACTTTATCATCAACTCTGCTATATTATTCATCTCCCTTTATATAAAATATTCTACTATATTTTCCATTTTGGGTTTTCCCTCTATGGTAATACTTACCAATATTTCCTTCAATTGCTTATAATAATAGTTTTTAGGGTTGGGTTCTTTATTTTGGGCCACTATTCTTTAGTCTTCCATAAATTCTAGCTTGATGTATTGTGGCTTTCTTCTTTTTTATTTAGAACCAATTCCTTTTGAAAAATTTCCAATCTATGATTGGAGATACAAATTTTTCCTAGTGTCTTCCAACTTTTATCATAATTTTCTCCTTTTTTGATTTCTAGCTTCCTTTCAATTGGGCATAAAATCTCTCATATGTAGCTTTATCATCCACAAATAAGAATATTTATAATTTATAGTGACATATTGGCTTGAGGATCTAGCCTTTAAGATTAAAACTCGTGTAAAAAATCCCTAGTTATCTCTTTTTATTTTTTGGCCTCCTACCTCAACTCTTACTCAATGCATTACAATTTTACAATAGATACAAGGATCTATTAGAATATTTAAAATCACTATATTTGATCCATTATGAATACTTGGTTCAATGGTGGTGCATAGTTTCATATCATTTATGGGATTTATATCATTGTTATATTGGTCCATCATCACCATATCCATAGGAATGATAAAGTATTTGGACATCAATAATTCAATATCTTCCTAGGTGGATACTTTAGATCTATATGCACCTAGTCATTTTGTAGGAATTCTTGCTTAAGTTATGTACAATGCTTTAATTCTTAAATGTGTCTCTTAAATTATCTCTTTGAGTTCTTGTAGAAAGTGATCTTTACAAATTTCTCAAACCTTAAGAGTGTTGTAGTAGGAACTTGTCTTCCCAATCTATATGTTCTTCTAGATGCCTAGTAGACCTATTGTGAAGTTAGTTCATGATGTCGTTGGAACCAACAATTGATATTGACCATATATGGTAGGATATATAAATCTAAAGATCACTTATCCATCTAATTTGGTCATAATTGGTTGGGATTACATGGTTTGCTTGGGCATCTCTCACTTGAGCTATAAATCTATACAAATATTGGATCTTCTCATCTACCAATTTAGTATCTTAAGCAACATATTCATGTGGGAACCATTCATCCTAGTATTTAGTAGTATGTGGACTAGATCTTGAGCAACTTATATAATTATTTATTTATATTTGTTATCAAAAACGTATTTATTTTCCACAAACCATTTCAAATTTAGAATAACAGTGTAAGACATTGGGTTTTCTTTTGCCATATCTATTTTTTTGTTGGATAATAAGGGGTTGTACTCGGGTCCCCCACCCTTGACAAATTACATCTCTCTTCTTTAGATCTTGAGATTTTACAAATAGATACACTTATCATCTCAATTAAGATGCTATAGCTAGAAACCTACATCATTTTACAAAAATGTCTGACTTCTTGATTTTTAGTTTTTGGATCTTTTCAAATTTCTTTATGAATAAAATTAATCCAAAATTTAGCATCTTTCTTGATATTTTCCTATAGAAGAATTCACAATACCAAAAATTCACCTCTACTATCTACACCTTGCATCTTAGTAGAGTAATATTTCCAAAACATCGCACTATCATAGTCTACTTTACCAAATCTGGATTGCTAGTTTCCTTCCTAAAACACAAGTGCAACCATAAGAAAATTAATAAATAGTCTAAATAAATACACATTGTTGTTACAAAATAAATTAAATATTACCAATGGAAAACATTAAAGTAAATCTTAATCATTAATTGATTCAGGCAATCAGCATTTTTTTATCAGCTTCAACTAAACTTTCTACTTCCTTTAACCATGGAAAGGAGAATTTAACTTCATGATCCTCAATCAAAACACCTCTATTGGGTAGCTTATCTGTACATTTTTTCCTTACCTTAAAATATGTGTAAACCTAATTTCTTCAAACTCTTTAGCAAGATATTGAATTTCCATAATTATCTCTTGTATGTTCCATGGAGCCTTTGCTTTTCTCAAAATTATATTTATTACTATGAGAGAATCATCTTCCATCCATGCTGTATTCCATTTCATTTGTTTACACATTTTTAACTCTTCTAAAGCTTCCCAAGCTTTAGCTTCAATATTTGTCTTAAATCCACTATTGAAAGCATAATAAGACAAAAAATCTCCTCTATTATTTCTAATTATTTCTTCTCCTGCTGCTGGACTTGGATTTCCTTTATCTACTCCATCAAAATTCAATTTAACCCACCCTACATCTGGTGGTTTCCACTTTATATTCTTTGCCTTATTTTTTATTCTCTTGTACCCAACATCATAATTCTATTTAATGACTTGACTCCATCTATCAAAGCTCTTTGCTTCCAAATTAGGGATAGGGTGAGTTGATAGGGTTGGTCTAGAATCCTCTATGGCTAAACATATCTTCTTTTTCATTACCTATAAATTACTTTTCTTTTCTTTAAATATTATTCTATTCCTTTTTAGACATATAGTCTAAAGTATTGTATCTTTTGATATATCCCATATTGTCTATAAAGCCTCACTTTTATAAGTGCTCTATCATTGCTTTAACCAATCTTCAATTCTGTTATTTATCACCATGCATTTATCAAACATATTAAGAATCCATTGCTATAGATTATAGACTATTGAGAAATGTCCCAAGAGATGGTCTATACTCTCCTCCTTTTTATAAAAACACATTGAGAGGGACCATGAAAACCCCTTTTCATAAGGTTATCCCAAGATAAAATTCTTCTATGACCTACTAGCCAATTTTTTTTTTTACTTTAGGAATGCTTGGGCTATCCCAAAAATCTCTTCATATTCTAGAGACATTATTATTTTGTTGGTATTGAACATTATATCCACTTCTTGTTGTGTATTATCCTAAGCTATTCAACTCCCAAATAAATTTATCCTTGGCTCCCCTCAAAATAATCATAGTTGTTATATTTCTACTCAATTGCCTCCTAGCATCAATATCTTGTATACTTGTAAAAAAATATTCTTTCCATTTGTATCTTCCTTCTCGATCCTTGTACAAAATGTTTGAAACCCTATCACCATATTTGTGTTGAAGCAATATCATCCAACGTTTCAAAATTGGATTTAAATTGAGTGGTTTTTTTATCACACCAAGTTTCCATCCAAATAGAAAATTTTCTCTAGTTTCCACCACCCATCTTAAACATTTAATCATAAGATCAATAGATTTTTTAAACCATTCCAAAGAGTAGAACCATTTGGTAGAGAGAATGCAATAAATATTAAACTTGGGTCACTGGGATCAACATACTTACTTAGAAGAATTCTTGCCCATTGTCTTTGACTCTCTTTGTATATTCTCTAGATAATTTTTTCCCTAAGAGCCAAGTTTCCATCTGTAAGAACTCTGAAACCAAGACCTCCCCTAGTTTTATCATCACACACCTTGCTCCATTTCACCAAAGGAAATTTCTTTTTATCATGTAAACCTGAACATAAAAAGGATCATATAATATAGATTAAAATTTTTTAATTGATTTTGGCATAGAATACAATGACTTATAATATGTTGGAATGGCTTGTAAGATTGACTTAATTAACTATACTCTTCCTGCTAACGATAACCATCTAACTTTCCAAGCTAGAAGTTTATTATAAAATTTACTAATAACTAAATTCCATAAATCTATCCTCATTCTCCTCTCAAATAAAGACATCTCTAGATAATTTATTGGTAAATTTACCTCCTCCATTTGAAGCAACCTACAAATTATTGCTTTGATATTAGCAGGAGTGTTAAGGAAGTAAATTTTGGATTTAGTCCTATTAAATTTTTGCCCTAAAGCTCTTTCGTACTCTTTTAAAAATTTATTCAAATATCTGGCCTCATTTATCCTTGCCCTTCCAAAAAGGGTTGTATCATCTACAAATTGTTGATGGGTGATGTTATCGATGTTATTACTAACCTTAAGTCCACTTATAAGCCCATCTTTGTAAGACTTAGTTAAGTTCCTACTAACAAATTCTCGAATAATAATGAAAAAATAAGAAGATAGAGGATCTCCTTGTGTAAGGCCTCTATTGGATTTAAAATAATCAGTCACTAACCCATTTACCAACAATGAATAAAAAATGTAGATATATAAGCTTCATGAGCTACTATGATCCTGTCCATAATTTATCTCTCTTTCACAAATCCTCCTTGCTCTTCTAAAATTATTTTTTCTAACAATGGCCTTAATCTATTCGTCATAAATTTGGAAATAATCTTATATGCCATATTACATAGGATTATGGGTCTAAAAGAATCACATAATTCAGCATCCAATTTTTTTTGGAATTAGGGTAAGATATATTGCATTTATTTTTTAAGATATGTATTGTTTTACCCTAGACTGTTCCATTACCACCAATAAAGAATCATTCACTATATCTCAATTATATTGGTAAAAAGTTGTAGAGAGCCCATGTGGACCTGGGGATTTATCCTTATTATAAGATAAAAGAGCTAAATGAACTTCTTCTAGAGTAATAGGCTCCATTAGTTTCCTATTGTCTTCATTCGTTATAACTAAAGGAACATCTTGAAGAAGTTTATCATTAAGAACTTTGGTCTCCTTTGAACCTAGAATATTATGATAAAAAGACTTTGCCTCTTTTCTAATTTCACTCCGATCTTCAATCCAAACCCCTTCTATTGATTTAATTCTACTAATTCTAGAAGTTGATCTCTGTACTATAACCATCCTATGAAAAAAAATGTATTTTTATCTCCTTATTTTAACCAAGACTATCTTGATTTTAATCTCCAAAATTTCTCTTCCTTACTCAAAATATTATGATATTCACTAAGCAACTCCATTTCCTCTAAGCTTGGATTATTATCATCACCTTTTTGGAATTTTGAAACTTTATATTTTAGTTCTTCTTTCTTCTAAAAAATGTTTCCAAAGATGTTCTTGTTCCATTCTTTTAATCTAGATGTCATAGATTTAATTTGGTTTAAAAGAGCATACAACCTACCATTACCTAAATAATTCCATGTTTGAGCTATAATATCAACAAATTGAGGATGGTCTTACCACATCTACTCATATTTAAAATATGATATTTCAATGAATTCACTGACCACCATTTTAACTCTTATTGGCCAATGATCTGTACCAATCCTTGTTAAGATATTAATTTTAGCACAAGTTCCTTCATCTAGCCAATGATCTAAGAGAATATATCTATCTAATTTTTTTGTTATTAGATTCTAGCCTCTCTTGTTGTTTGTCCAAGTATAGTTGTCTTCTTCAAACTCAACTTTCCATTTATTATTATTTTGAATAAAAGCTGAGGAGTCTTTCATACTTTGGGTCAATTTCCCAATTCCCCCAAATATTTCATCCAGTTTGGTTATGGCATTAAAATCTCCAATGATCATGAATCAGGTTTCTTGGTCTTTACTTCTCATAAAGGCTTCAATACCACTCCAAAATTCTAATCTACTTGACTGATTTGTAGGTTTATAAATATTGATAAGGATGAAAAAAATATCTGTAAAGTAGCAAGTGAATAATGAGGCTATCCAATTTATAGTTTTATGAATGGTTACACAAGAGGTTATAGAAGGATTCCAACAAGTTATAATTCCTCCTACCACTCCTTTAGAATACATAGCATCCCATTCACATATTGTCCATACTACTTTCATTGTTTTTGAAACCTTTTTTATCATTTTAGTTTCTTGGATACAGAGAATATCGGGTTTATTACTTAAACATAGGTCCCTAATAAACCTTTGGTTTGAGGGGGCATTAACACCCCTTATAATCCATGAGATGATAATCATGTCTCATTAGGGGCTTTTGGCCCCACCTATATATTACCAATATCACTTTGTTGTTTGGTAAAGAGAAGTTCAACCAACTTATTTTATGTTCCTTTCTCTATGTTTGCTCTTTCTTCCCTGGATCTTGCTTAATAATTTGAGGGTTTTTCTCTTTTTGCATTTCCTATATCAGGAGTGGGTCTTATTATTCTATTCCTCAATATTCTTTCACAATTTTGTTTTTTTATCATATTTATCCTCTCCTAGCTCTATTATAGAAGATTTTGACTTGTCCTACTCATTTTTTGGTATTTTATTATTAATGGCAGAGGTATTAACTTCTAAAATTGCATTTTATTTATTAATTTTTTCTCCTGAATGGTGCATGGTATTTCAAGAGAGTATTCAAAATCTGATGAAATTTTTTTCTTATGTTCATCGATAATGTTCTTCCTTAAATTTGGATCATACTGAATAGATGGGTCCTTGTTAATATTTTGAAAATGTTGTACTGTGTCCTCTAAGTTTTGATATACTTTTTCTTCATAGGCTAAGCCTCAAAAGAGTTGGTATTTATTCCAATATCCTTCCTTATTGGTCTCCACTATTTATTTTATTTTATTTTTCTAGATCTATTTTTTGGAAGTTGAAAACCATCTTCATCCATAACCATTTGTAAGTTTCTCTTACGATTTTCTACAAATGATTATGTTAGGATCTTCTTAGGGCATGATATCTCAATATGTCCCAACTCATGAAATATTCTACATTTAAAAGATATGTTTTCATAATCTATAGCCTGGGTCCACATCTTATCCCCATACTTAAGAATGATTGATTTTGGTAAAGATTTAGTTATATCAATCATGACCAATATTTGAGCATAAATAGCCAAGAATCCATCTTTTGTCATATCTAAAATATCAAGGAATTATCCTAGAGTGTTGACTATTGCCTTGAAGGTATATATTTCCCAAAATTCAATGGGAAACCCAAACATCCTAACCCAGACATGGTACTAGAAATAGATTTACATTTTCGGGTGAAAAGCCTTCATACCAATGAGTAAGGAAGAGTCTTGCTGTTCCCATAAACCAAGGACCCCTTTTTAGGATTCTTTCTCTTTCTTCCCTAGAAAAAAAAAATGCTAGGAATAAACCTTTGGGAAGAAATTATAGAATCACTCTTGGAGACTTCCAACTCCTATCAATCCATTTTATCAAGGCTGAAGCCCCTAGTCAATACCCATTAAATTTACCAAAAACTACCCTATCTTGGAGCAACGAGGATATCTCTAAGGTGTGCTCACTAACCTCTACCACTATAGATGATTCTAAGTATTTCACTATAAATCCTTCCATGGAAAGGAAACTAAAAATCAAAATCTATTGAAATATGAATATCCTATAGCAAATATAATAATTGATAAAAAAAATTTAAAATTTTCATGCACAATTTCTAAGATAAAGAAAGGTAAAAATAACTTAGCTAAAAAATAATTTGTCCAAATTGTTGGCAATTTTGGGTACTTTGGGTACATTGCCTTTGCTCAAGTGTATAAGTTGTCAATGATATCAAGAAGCTCTTGATGTCAAATAATTTGTTTTGATGAAGGTTACGGCATGATAGTTTCAAAGGTCTTTTGCAAACCCCAAGTTGGCAGGTTTAGAAATTACAGGTGGATGCATTGGTTTAATGCATTTGGGTCCAGGAGGAAGTATTTATTTAAATAATTAAAAACCTTGTTAAGGTTCCATTTAATTATTTTTAAATAAATAAATTATTATTTGCAATGGGTTCTCCTAATCCATGGTGCAAATGTTTTAAGTTATGGGCACCAGCAAAGACCTCCGTCGACATGTTAAACTCCTCGCCGACATCAAAAAGCTTATGGTAAATTGCATATAAATCTCCCTTGATGAAAACAAAGATTTATCCCATTCAAATTTTGAAAGGAGTTACTCGCTGTAAATTCGTCTATGTCTTTGCTGATTTTTGTGGATCCGCTGTTCGTCTGTCTACACTCGTCATTTTTCGAATCCGTCGTAAAGTTTATTGTTGTCGTGTCGCGGCAGAGGAAATGAAGGGACTGTGGTTTCATTTTATCCCTATGCAGAAGGATCAAGGTTAAAATCATGAGGTTTAAACCTCACTGGGTGCCTTTGGCGCACCAGTAGCGGCTAGGCTGTTGGCACGCTACCCAAAAGGGAGGTTCCACGTTCGAATATCGTGAAAGGGTTTTTCGTCGTGAAGTGGATGCAGCGGGTGGTGTTAGAATTCATGCACAAATTTCTCCATAGCGATTTTTGATGTGGCTAAGGTATTTTCGAAATTAATTTTTGCTAAGTGTTTTTGCGGATGGAGGAAGTTTGTTAGAGGGAAAAATAGCTTAGGAGTTATAAGGAGTGTAAAGCTTGTTTGTATTTTGATAAAAGATTCTTTTTGAAGATGTTGAAATATCTTATTGCATTCTTATGAGAGATAAATTTTATTTTTGATAAGACTATAAGGGAGAAATAAGGTGTATAAGGGTTAAATCTTTCTTGTAATGTTGAGAGTGCTTTTGGTTGTTTATGGAAATGAAAGCATGATGTTTTAAGGTTAATTGCTTATTGTGTGAAGTTGAGAAACCTTAAGTGGGCAGCTTTGAGATTGACATTTGCTTTCATTAAATTCGTAATAATCAAGCTATTCTTTACTTGGTTAAAGTGTTGAGCTTACTCCTTTGTTGATGATTTGAAAAGTTGTGTGTGCTATTGTGAGTTGAGTTGGTGGATGCTTTTGTTCAAACAATATTGGAGAGAAAAGGAGTTCTACTTGTTTCCTTTTCTGATGTTGATTGTGAAATGCTTCAAGGTTGTGTTTTGATCTAAATGGTGTTGATTGAACCTTGTTTGATGAGCATTGTTTTTGAAGCCCTAATTGATGGTGAAAAGAACATGAGTATCATTGTTATGTGATTCTTTGCATAGTTGGAAATTGTTGGAGTTTCATGTTCTTGAAAGAAAGCATTCTATCCTATCCATTTTAGATATTGAGTTTGAGTTGAGTTTTCAGATTTGAGATTGAGTTTGAGTTGAGTTTTTCAGATTTGAGATTGAGTTTGAGTTGAGTTTTGAGATTGGGAGTTGAGTATAGAACATATTGAGTCTCTAACAATTCTCTTTATGCTTCTATGAGTTTGACAAATCACATTGGGTCTCTAACAATTCACCTTGTGATTTCCTACTAAGAAAGTTTTTCTTGGTGAGCTTGCTTGAGGTTTTGGACGGGTTTCGGTGGGGACTTGTGAGTAGGTTTTGGACAGGTTCCAATGGGGACTTGTGAGCGAGGTTTTGGACGGGGTTTCGGTGGGGACTTGTGAGCAAATTTGGACAGGTCCTAGCAGAGGACTTGTGAGCTGAGTTTTGATACTTCTATCAGATAAGTTGAGGACAGAGGAGCACTGGTTCTTTGAGAAGAACCTGAGGACAGATTTGGCAAGTCTTTGAGAAGGCTTGTGTGTAGAGGATTGATTTTTTCAAGTGTTGGACAGATCTGAAAAACAGAGGAAGACTTGTACTAGACCGGTGATCGTGTTTGGTACGGAGTTCTTTGAGTTCTTTGTGGACGTGATCATAAAAGGCAGAGGTCTCTTAGGCTAAGCATTAAGGATAGGAGGTCTTCGATGGAAAGGAGTTCCACATGATGGCAAGAGGTAGAGGTAGTTGATCTTCTGAGGGATCATTTCTAGAGCAGAGGGGAAGGTATCTCCTTTGAGCAGAGGCTCATAAATTCAGATTGAAGGGAAGGTATCTCCTTTGAGCAGAGGCTCATAAATTCTGATTGGGGGAAGATATCTCCTTTGGGTTGAGGCTCATAAACATTGTAATTGGGAAGGATTCCCAAAAAACTTTGAGATAACTTTTAGAGAAAAGTTTTGTGGACGTAGCCCAGCCATTCTGGGTGAACCATGTTAAAATTGGTGTCACTTTGTGGATGATATTGTGCATTACTTTGATATTGCTTTGGGTATATTGCTTTACTATTTTGAAGTATAAAGGAAAAAGTAAAAAGAGGTCTTATACTGTTCACCCCCCTTCTCAATATAAGCTTGTGTTCTTCAATTGGTATTAGAGCGAGTGCCTTCAAAAATTTTAATAGCTTGAAGGAAAAGCTAGTAAAGAACACAATGGATCATTCAAGTGGCAATGTAGCACCTATTCTTGATGGGTCAGATTTTGGTCTTTGGAGTGCAAGGATGAAGGTTCATCTAATGGCTCTTGGTAATGAGGTATGGGAAGTGATTGAAGATGAGTACACTATTCTTGTACATGGTCCTAATACTAAAGAAGAAATGCTCCTACATCACAGCAATTCAAAAGCAATGAATGCGATCCTAAAAGGCTTACAAAAAGTAGATCTCACCAAAGTGATTCACTGCAAGACAACTAGTGAAATGTGGAAACAGTTGAAGGTGGTTCATACAAGTGATACAAATTTCAGAAAGGCCAAGTTGAGACAATTCAAAGGTATGTTTGAACAACTCAAGATGAATGATGATGAAAATATTAGTGACTACATGCTTCGTATGGATGAGGTTGTTGACTCCATGAAAGACTTAGGTCTTGAGCTTGCTGAAAATGATGTTTGTGATAAGATTTTAAGATCTCTTCCTAATAGATTTAGTGAAAAGATTTCTGCTATTGAGGAAGCTAAAGATTTGGATAAGTTGAAGGATGAGCTCCATAGTATACTTGCAGCATTTGAGTTGAGAACTCAAGTAAAGGTTGATGTCAAGAAAGAGGCAGCTTTCAAGGCTACCAAGGAATCCAAAGGTAAACAACTTCAAGATAGTGATGAGTCTTCTAGTGATGAAGAGGCATATTACAACAAGAAATGCAAGTTCTCTAGAAAACACAAAAGTATGAAAAATATAAGATGTTTCAATTGTGGAAAGTTTGGTCATTATGCTACTAACTGTATTGTTCCCAAGAATGAAAGTGATGAAGATAAACAGGATTCTAAGAGCAAGGATTCTGATGAGCACAACAATCAAGGAAAGAGGTATTCTCACAAGCACAAGAAGAGTTTCTACCTAGACAAAGCAAGTGAGTGTTCTAGTAGTGATAGTGAAAATTCTTCAAGTGATAATGAAAATGAGATGTTCATATCAGAAAAAGAGGAAGAACCGAAACATAGATTCATTATCATGAAATGTCTTAGATGTGGAAATTTTGGTCACCTTGAGGATGATTGCACAAATAATGATTTGGTTTGTAGTATGTATGAGGATGCTTCAGAAAACTATAAGAAAGATGCATGTATGGTTTTTGAAAAGGATAGCACCTCTAGTGATAAGAAATCTGAAAAAGGCTTTGATGATTCAAAAGGAAATCAAATAAAGGATCTTGAAAGTGAACTTATTAGTGCTCTTAGTGCTCTGAAAAAGGAAAGAAAGAAGAATGCTAGACTCAAGGATAAGTTAGATGAATGTTGTATGGAGAGAGATGATCTTATAGAAAGTCTTGGCTTCTCTATAGCTAAGACACAAGAACTCAAGGATGAGTTAGAGTCTAAGGTCCTTGAGTATAGTGGGTTAGAACAGAAAATGGTTTCTTTGAAAAAGGAAACTAAAGAGTACAAGGATAAGCTTTACAGGTTTCAAGATAGCTCCAAAAAGGTTAAGTCACTCATCAAAGGTCAAAGAAAGACAACAGATAAAATAGGCCTTGTTTTTGTTAAGCCAAACAAGGAACAAGTTCGAGAGTCTAGTAAGAGACTCCAAAAGGAAGAGAGTTCTGATGAGAAAAGTACTTCAAAAAAGGAGTCCTTGAATGATAGATGCATAGAAAAAAAAAATAGAATTCAGAATGAGAAGTTTTCAGGACCCAAGAGGTCAAATAAAAGAAAGTTTCAAGGCAGATGTTTTGCTTGTCACAGGTTTGGTCACATGGCTTCACATTGCATGGCTAAAGTGAAGAAGGTAAATGACAATTTCAGAAGTGCTAGTTTCTTTCAAGGGTATTGCTACTCTTGTAAATAGTTTGGGCACAAGGCGAGTCTATTGCAAGGTAAATAACGAGAACGATTTGATCAGAATAGGTTTGGTCAGAATAGGTTTGGTCAGAACAAGTTTGGCCAGAACAAGTTTGGTCAGAACAGATGGATTCAAAGATCAGGTTTACCTCAGAGAAACAACATCGTCAAGTGTTTCAAGTGCAACAATGAAGGTCACAAAATAAGATAGTGTAGAGCTGAAATTCTAGAATACAGGTCCAAGGATCAAGACATGGACAAGAATAGGGATGAGAACAAGAACAAGAACAGTGACAAGAATAGGAATATGGACAAAGAGTTCAAGAGAAGGCCTGGCAAGGAAGTTATAGACGCTGATGATGATCAGTGCCTAATGGGAGTTTTACTCCCACCCCATAATTAATCACCTCATCAGGAGGTGGGGGAGGGACTAATCTAAGAGGCTCATTCTTAGTCTCGAGCCCCAAAGGTGGCCCTTTACCATTAATGACAAAGGGGGAGAGATATGAGTAAGGGGGAGAGCTTCAAAGTGAAGAGGAAAGCTTCAAGTCAAGGGGAGCAAAACTTCAAAGGAAAATTCTTAGTTGTGGGCACAGTTTCCCAGTTATTAGCACAGTTGGTTTCGGTTTTGGCTCTTGAGAAGTGTTTTCGGTAAAGGTTTGCCATCAATGACAAAGGGGGAGATTGTTGGCAATTTTGGGTACTTTGGGTACATTGCCTTTGCTCAAGTGTATAAGTTGTCATTGATGTCAAGAAGCTCTTGAAGGAATTTGATTTGATGTCAAATAATTTGTTTTAATGAAGGTTACGGCATGATAGTTTCAAAGGTCTTTTGCAAACCCCAAGTTGGCAGGTTTAGAAATTACAGGTGGATGCATTGGTTTAATGCATTTGGGTCCAGGAGGAAGTATTTATTTAAATAATTAAAAACCTTGTTAAGGTTCCATTTAATTATTTTTAAATAAATAAATTATTATTTGCAATGGGTTCTCCTAATCCATAGCGTAAATGTTTTAAGTTGTGGGTGCCAGCAAAGACCTCCGCTGACGTGTTAAACTCCTCGCAGATGTCAAAGAGCTTATGGTAAATTGCATATAAATCTCCTTCGATGAAAACAAATATTTATCCCATCTAAATTTTGAAAGGAGTTGCTCGCTATAAATTCGTTTATGTCTTCGCTGATTGTCGTGGATCCGCTGTTTGTCTGTCTACACTCGCCGTTTGTCGAATCCGTCGTAAAGTTTATTGTCGTCGTGTCATGGTAGAGGAAAGGAAGGGACTGTGGTTTCATTTTATCCCTGTGAAGAAGGATCAAGGTTAACAGCGTGAGGTTTAAACCTCATCGGGTGCCTTTGGCACACCGGTAGCGGCTAGGCTGTTGGTGTGCTACCCGAACGGGAGGTTCTGCGTTCGAATATCGTGAAAGGGTTTTTTGTCATGAAGTGGATGTAGCGGGTGGTGTTAGAATTCATGCACAAATTTCTCCATAGCAATTTTTGATGTGGCTAAGGTATTTTTGAAATTAATTTTTGCTAAGTGTTTTTGGGGATGGAGGAAGTTTGTTAGAGGGAAAAACAACTTAGGAGTTATAAGGAGTGTAAAGCTTGTTTGTATTTTGATAAAAGATTCTTTTTGAAGATGTTGTTGAAATATCTTATTGCATTCTTATGAGAGATAAATTTTATTTTTGATAAGACTATAAGGGAGAAATAAGGTGTATAAGGGTTAAATATTTCTTGTAATGTTGAGAGTGCTTTTGGTTGTTTATGGAAATGAAAGCATGATGTTTTATGGTTAATTGCTTCTTGTGTGAAGTTGTGAAACCTTAAGTGGGCAGCTTTGATATTGACATTTGCTTTCATTAAATTGGTAATAATCAAGCTATTATTTACTTGGTTAAAGTGTTGAGCTTACTCCTTTGTTGATGATTTGAAAAGTTGTGTGTGCTATTGTGAGTTGAGTTGGTGTATGCTTTTTTTCAAACAATATTGGAGAGAAAAGGAGTTCTACTTGTTTCCTTTTCTGATGTTGATTGTGAAATGCTTCAAGGTTGTGTTTTGAGCTGAATGGTGTTGATTGAACCTTGTTTTATGAGCATTGTTTTTGAAGCCCTAATTGATGGTGAAAAGAACATGAGTATCATTGTTATGTGATTCTTTGCATAGTTGGCAATTGTTGGAGTTTCATGTTATTGAAAGAAAGCATTCTATCCTATCCATTTCAGATATTGATTTTGAGTTGAGTTTTCAGATTTGAGATTGAGTTTGAGTTGAGTTTTTCAGATTTGAGATTGAGTTTGAGTTGAGTTGAGTTTTGAGATTGGCAGTTGAGTATAGAACATATTGAGTCTCTAACAATTCTCTTTATGCTTCTATGAGTTTGAAAAATCACATTGGGTCTCTAACAATTCACCTTGTGATTTCCTACTAAGAAAGTTTTTCTTGATGAGCTTGCTGAGGTTTTGGACAAGTTCTAGTGGGGACTTGTGAGTAGGTTTTGGATAGGTTTCGGTGGGGACTTGTGAGCAAGTTTTGGACAGGTTTCGATGGGGACTTGTGAGCAGGTTTTGGACAGGTTCCGATGGGGACTTGTGAGTAGATTTGGACAGGTCCTAGCAGAGGACTTGTGAGCTGAGTTTTGATAGTTCTATCGAGAGAACTTGAGGACAGAGGAGCACTTGGTTATTTGAGAAGAACTCGAGGATAGATTTGGCAAGTCTTTGAGAAGGCTTGTGTGCGGAGGATTGATTTGTTCAAGTGTTGGACAAATCGGCAGTGCAGAGGAAGACTTGTACTAGACCGATCGATTGTGATTGGTATAGGTTCTTTGAGCTGCTGTGGACGTGATCATAGAAGGTAGAGGTCTCTTAGGCTAAGCATTGAGGACGAGGAGGTATTCGGTGGAAAGGAGTTCCATGTGCTTGGCAAGAGGTAGAGGCGATTGATCTTCTGAGGGATCATTTCCAGAGTAGAGGGGAAGGTATCTCCTTTGAGCAGAGGCTCATAAATTCAGATTGAGGGGAAGGTATCTCCTTTGAGCAGAGGCTCATAAATTCAAATTGAGGGGAAGGTATCTCCTTTGAGCAGAGGCTCATAAATTCTAATTGGGGGAAGGTATCTCATTTGGGCCGAGGCTCATAAACATTGTAATTGGGAAAGATTCCCAAAGAAATTTGAGATAACTTTTAGAGAAAAGTTTTGTGGACGTAGCCCAGCCATTCTGGGTGAACCACGTTAAAATTGGTGTCACTTTATGGATGATATTGTGCATTTATTTGATATTGCTTTGGGTATATTGCTTTACTATTTTGAAATTTAAAGGAAAAAGTAAAAAGAGGTATTATACTGTTCACCCTCCCCTCTCAGTATAAGCTTGTGTTCTTCACAAATAGAATGTCTTGCCTCACTAAAGTCCTATCCCTTCATTGCTCTTCCCATCATTTGAACCCTAGTTGACAAATATTTGCAATTGCATTTTTTGCAATTGAAAAATCGCCATTGCCATTGTTTTGAATGGTTGACTTCATAGGGTCGTATCTCCCTCAATATTACTTAGATTTTTTTTTATAACAACTCATTTTAAAACTATTCAAATTTGCCCAATTAATCCAAGAATCAACTGAATTGGATAACTCTCCACGAAGATATGACTCCTAAAAGATGAGATGTTTTCCAAGAAAAATCCTTAATCCTTCGTACTTCACTTATTATGAATGGGATTTTCCATATCTATTATATCAAATTTAACCTATGTAGTAACTTTTAAAACTTTCACCTACATGACTTCTAAAACTTTGATCTATATAATTGCATGGTCATCATACAATGACACCTTATACTTTGTTAATTTAAATGGGGTTCTTCCCATATGTATTCATGCCACTCTAGGTATTACATTCACATCAACCCGAAATCTATGATGATAGATCTCATCATGAAACTATCAATTTAGAAATCAATCAATATAGCTTGTTCATTCTACTATGGATCTGTTCTTAATCATATTAGTAATTTAGATTTACTCCCCATGTTGGAACATTTTTAGATCCTTCTTCATACCTATCATCATATTGTTGCACCCATCTTATCTTGATGCCATTCGTCCTAACATCTTATTTATAGTTCCAATATATATCATATTATTTAAAATTTTCTAATAGTAAGGTACCCTAAACATTGTTTGCTATATCTTTAAGTATTCCTATGCCTTGTATAGGTCTTTCTTATACCCTACTAGAGGTTGATGTTTATCGATTAAAGTTAACATGTTCTCTAGTCTTGAACCTAGTTAGTGCCAATCCATTATCCCCTCATGGTGCTATTTTATTCAAATATTATATTTTTTGGATGTATTATATGATCTACTTCACTATTTTCCTATCTATATCAAAATCTAGGTATTTATTTTTACTACTTGGCACTCTTTTATGTACAATTATATCCTTTATCTTTTGGTTGGGATTCATTCCAGACCTAGTGGTAACTCTAACATTATTAATCTATGTATCCCTAATTATACATCCATCAACCCTAGACTTTGGCAATGTTAGATCAAATATCATTTGTTATCTTATTATTTTTCAACCCAAAGGGTTGACCATGTTCCTCTTCTAGGTTGATAGGTATCTTTCTTATATGATCGGTATTTTGATTTTCTTGCACTCCTTTTAGTGATGGTTACTTGGCCCATATATACTCCATTAGTTTTGGGTAACTCATACAACTATGGGTATTTACACCTTTACAAAAGTCATTTTTATTTCAAGTTACTTTTGTGAGGCAAATCTTGTTAATGATATTTTTTGTCCTTATAATGCCAAAATCCATTTTTTGTAAATTGATAGTCCCTCTTCTATATCCTCATTTGTAATTAGCTTGACCTCTTCCATCACTTCCCCTATCACAACTTCATCACCATCACCATGGTATTTTGGTGCTAGTGCTTTAGTGGTAGTGATAGGTGGTTGAGCTTGGATTATTGTTATCATTAGCATTTGGTTTCCATATGTTTGAAATAAGTTATGACCAATGGTACCTACACCTATTGGTAGGACACTAGATCCACCTACAAATATGTTGTGGTGTGTAGTACTATGTTGTTATAAACAATTAGGATTGGAGATGGTTGAGCCATCTAGTACATTGGTGATGCCACTCAATATTTCTAGTATATTGGATTCATTAGCATCATCCTTGAATTCATGGATAATATGACACTGTGTTAGGATCATATCCTAATGCCATATTATAATCCTCATTTATGTATGTAATGACCCACTTCCAACGTGGGGGATCCCATTATAATATTATTTTGCAATACTTTATAATGTATGTGGTAAGTAAGGTGCCTAGCCAAGTGGTGCCATCTCATGTAACCATATTTTATCAAGATTGTGACCGATGTTAGGTAGGATATTCTAGCCTGAGTTGCATTTTGCATGTAAGCCAACTCTTGAGCCTTTACATAGGGTTGCATGAAGTTTTTCTTTACAAGATATGAAGCCATGTACGAATTTATTCTTTGCAAGCTAATGAAATATTGAAGGAGGTTGCCCCCTTGAAGAGGTCGTATTGTGAGATTGTTTAATTTTTGCATTTAATTTTTGCATAGTGTTATTGAGTTATTTGATGTATTTGAGTTATTTTTTAGTATTTTGTGTGAGTGTGCTTATTTTTAATAGTGAGATCCTAACAAGTAGTATCAAAGCACTTTCCAAGACCGAGTTTTGCTACAACCGAGATGATTTTTATCATCCATTCTGCTTGTTAGGTATAATTTTCCGTGTGTTTTTTATTTCTATCTTTTCATTTATTAAAAAAATCCAAAAAAAATACAGTCTATTTTTTTTAGACAAAAAACCAGAAAACACAAAAAAATAGTCTTTTTTTTAGTTGTGTAGGTTAGAAACCCTGTGTCAGGGTTTTAAAATATCGTGAAGGAGTTATCGTTATTGGCTAAGCTAGATAGCCCATAAAGCATCTAGTGAAGTGAGGGACGATCAAGCTCCAATAACCAGGCCTTAGACATCACTTGCACATGGACTTGAGCTTCCACGCATCTTTGGGTGTATCAAGAGATAATCTAGGTTTAAACAAAATTTTATCCATTAGGAAGCTTTTCGACCTTGTATTATCCATATTCCACGGGACACAACATCCTGAATGATCACCCTCCCATACTGTTAGAGAGGCATATAGTGTGCTCAAGGGTATGTGTGGAATCCTCCTTTGGTAGTGGCCTAAAATATTGGTTCGAGCACTATTGTTCATCACTACAGTATAAAAAAGGGTCTATAAGTATTACATCCTCCCTTACTTAGCATACCCTAGTTCTATAGAACATAACTTTCACCTGCAAATCAACACCATCCCTGTTCTGCTAACCTATATTCACAACCCCAAAAGTGAGCATACGAAGAAGGCATTCCTTATCACAAAAAACAAAATTACATGCACCAACAATCAGGATAGATTTTGCAAGTGTCTGCAACAACCCATGGTTAGAGACACAATAGTCAGGACAGTGATAGAAACAGTTTGGTTAGTAATAGTGATAGTTAGGTCAATAGTAATAGCCTTCTGTAACAGTCCAAAATTATAAACTTCTAGTTTCAAAAACAGTACTATCAGTATTAGAGAATCCCCAGGATCAGTGACAGGAACCACAGTACAATTGATAGAGGAAGATACAGAATAGTGATAGGGTGGTCATGGGGTAGACTTTAGATTAGAGATAGTTGATCTCGGATCCCAACTTTTGAATCATAACTCCAAATTAGAAACTGACAACACCAGTAGACTCATCAAAAAAGCAATATTAAAAAAAAAATTGGAGTGCCCAAAATAAGTGTTGTGGGGTATAGCTCATTGTGCCTATTTTTTTAAGCTAATTATTTTGATATACCACAGCCAAGCACTTTTTTTGATGCTTTACTAAAAATAGTAACTCCTGAAACCCCACAACTATTTTTACTAACTTAGTAAAAGAGAGCCATAATGGCGGGCAACACTTATGGACAACGCAAGGAGTTAGAACTTGCCACAATATTTATTGACATGCAAAAATCCCTTGACTACTTGACCAGTACACACCTAACCATAAGAGAAGAGATTCAAGAGCTTCGAACGGATCATGATACCACTAGAATCCTCTTAGCATAACAACTTATAGAGGTGGAGACCAAATTGCAAGGTACTCTCACATCTGAATACCAAGCTAAAAACTTTGAACGAGGCTGTAGAAGGGAAATAGAAGACCAAAGAAGGAAAATAGAAACCACTTAATATGATCATGATTCGACCTTAAAAATGCCTAAGTTGGACTTCCCTAAGTTCAGTGGAAAGGATGTCGATGGGTGGTTATGTCAGGTTGATCAATTATTTAGACTCCATAATGTCCTTGTATATCATGGGGTTTATAAGACTTATTTCAACTTAGAATATGAGGCCTTACACTGGTTCCAATGGCTACAAGCTACTACCCCTGATCTATCTTGGGAGGACTTTGAGTTCCAACTACTCACCTGATTTGGTCCTAGTGACTATGAAGAATTTACAGGAGCATTGACAAAGTTGAAATAAATAGCCATAGTTCATGTTTACTAGACATAATTTGAGAAGTTGGAAAATAAAACTAAGGGCTTGAATGAGGGATTTTTTATGAGATGCTTCATGAGTGGGTTGAAATATGAGCTCCAAGCTAAATTCAAGATGTTTAAACCCCAAACCATGATGTAGGCTATCAGTTTATCCCGATTGGCTGAATTTAAACTCTCAGCTTGAATGTGGACATCACAATTTTCTCAAGCTCGACCTCCCTTTCCTCATTGGTTCTAAAATAATGCTAATCATAAACCTCTTGCTCCTAAGGAACTGACAATAGATGAAATGTATGTGCATCGTTCCCAAGGGCTATGTTATAATTGTGATGAAAAATTTGTGAAGGAGCATAGATGTGCAAATAAGAGATTGTTCTTAATAGATGTAGAGGAACATGATAGCAATGACCATAGTGATGAGGAGAGTGACATAGCTGAAGCACCAAATAAATAGGAAGAGGAAACCCGATAATCTCAGCTAAAAATTTCAATCCATGCTCTTGCCGGGATTACCACTCTACAAACCATGAAAGTTGTGGGTATTTTCAAAGGCCAACACCTTACTATTCTTATTGATTCAAGTAGTACACACAACTTTATTGATCCTCGAGTTGCTAAGTAGGCCAATTGCTATATACACACATACAATTCATTTGAAGTCATAGTGGCAAATGGAGGCACTTTACCTTGTAAAGGTAAATATCGTAATGTTAAAATAAAGATGAGGCATTATGAATTCAAGCAAGACATGTTTACCCTCCAATTGGGAGGATGTGACATTGTATTAGGAGCTCAATGGTTGGGCACCTTGGGCACTATATCCTGGAAATTTGCAGAACTATGAATGCAATTTTCACAACATGGGCAAACACACACCCTCCATGGTACCAAAACATGTCCTTCCAAAATTATCAGTTCCAATCATATGGAGAAGTTGTTGAAAAAGTCATCCTGCGGGTTCACTGCAAGCACTGCCACAGTGGATCAAATTCTAATAGATTTGCAATGTGTTCTAACCAAGCATGATGACATTTTTTAGAACTAACTACCCTATCACCTCGTCGCTCACATGACCATTCTATTCCACTACTACCAGGTAATGCACCACCCAACATCAGATTGTATCGATATCCTCATGCTCTCAACTCCAAAATTGAGAATATGGTACAATAATTACTCAAATATGGTGTCATTCAACCCAGTACCAACCCTTACTCTTCTCCAATTTTACTAGTTCTTAAGAAATATGTCTTGTGAAGATTATGTATAGACTACCGTGAGCTCAATAAAATTACCATTAAGGATAAATTCCCCATTCTAGTAGTGGATGAATTCTTTGGATGAATTACATGGAGCTATGTATGTCTCCAAGTTAGACCTTCGTTCTGGCTACCATCAAACGAGGCTCAAGGATGAGGATATTCCTAAAACTGTATTTCATACTCATGAAGGTCACTATGAGTTATTAGTAATGCCATTTGGTCTGACAAATTCTCCTTCTACATTTCAGAGCCTAATGAATAACATATTTTGCCCTCTCCTGTGGAAGTTCATCCTGGTTTTCTTTTATGATATCTTGGTTTATAGTTGCTTGTGGGAAGAACACCTTATCCACGTGGATCAGACATTACAGTTGTTGGCACAACATCAAATTTTTGCTAAGCGATCCAAGTGTTCCTTTGGTTTGATTGAAGTGGAGTATATAGGTCATATTATCTCCAAATATGGCATCAAGGTTGACCCCAAGAAGATTCAGGCAGTTTAGAACTGGCCAAAACCTCGCACTCTCAAGGGACTTCAGGGATTCTTAGGGCTTACAAGTTACTATCACAAATTTATTTGTAATTATGGTAAAATAGCAACCCCCCTCACATTCATGTTAAATAAGGACTCTTTTACTTGGATGGGGCTCATTGACCAAGCCTTCCTCGAATTGAAGCATGTTATGACCACCACACCAGTTTTAGCCATGCTATATTTTTTCAAGCCTTTCATCCTTGAAAATGATGCTTTTGATCGTGGCATCGGGGTAGTGTTGATGCAAAAAGGGAGACCCTTGGCTTTCTCTAGTAAGGCACTCTCTGATCGTAACTTGAGAAAACATACATATGCCAAGGATATGTTGGCAATATTACATTTTATAACCCATTGGTGACCATATCTCATTGCATGCCATTTATCCATTAAAATAGACCATCAGTGTCTCAAATACTTCTTGGAAGAACAATTTGCTACCTCAGAACAACAAAAATGGATTTCTAAACTCATGGGATATGATTATGATATCACCTATAATAAGGGTAAATAGAATATTGTGGCTGATGCTCTCTCTCACCAATTTGAGGCCCTCAGTATGTTATGTACCATTTCCTCATTTGTTCCTCAATGGATAGATTCCTTATGACAAAAGGTACTTTAATATGTAGACATGCAAGCCTTGGTGGCCTCGCTTCATGATGATCCTACTTCATACCCAAGCTGCAATTGGTATGGCCATGACCTGCATTATCACTAATGCCTTATTCTCCCTCGCACATCCCCACTCCATAATATTTTCATGAAGGAACTACACACTACTCCCTCTGTAGGTCATTCAGGATTTCTTGAAACATATGAATGCCTCAATCGCACATTTTTCTGGAAAGGTATAAAATAGGACATTTGGTGCTAAAAACTTGCTATAAAATTCTATGGAGCCTACCAAGTTCTTCAACGAATTAATATCACTGCTTACAAATTGGATCTTCCACCCACCTCCAAGATCCATCCTGTTTTCCATGTTTTCTCTCTCAAAAAAGTTGTGGGCACATAGGTATAGGTTCAATAAACATTACCATAATTGAATGAATAAAGATCCATATTACTCAAAATTGAACAATTATTGGATCGTGAACCTGCACTCTTCGTAACAATACCATTACAAAATTTATTGTTCAGTGGCATAGGCTCCAGCCAGAAGATACTACATGGGAGTCTCTCCATCAACTCCAAAACTAGTTCCCTCATTTTTAGCTTTGAGGACAAAGTTTTTCGAAGGGGAAGGACATGTTAGGATCCTATCGTAACACCATTTTGTAATCCTTATTTAATTATGTAATGAACCACTTCCAACATGGGGGATACCATTATAATATTATTTTGTAATACTTTGTAATGTATGTGTCAAGTAAGGTACCTAGCCAAGTGGCGCCATCTCATGTAACCATTTTTATCAAGATTGTAACCGATGTTAGTGAGGAGATTCTAGCTCGAGTGGCATTTTGCATGTAAGCCAACTCTTGATCCTTTAGGTAGGGGTGCATGAAGTTTTTCTTTAAATGATATGAAGCCATGTACGAATTCATATTTTTTCAAGCTAATGAAATATTGAAGGAGGTTGCCCCCTTGAAGAGGCCTGCGATTCTATGTTATTGTGATATTATTTCATTTCTGCATTTAATTTTTGCATAGTGTTATTGAGTTATTTGATGTATTTGAGTTATTTTTCAGTATTTTGTGTAAGTGTGCTTATTTTTTATAGTGAGATCCTAACACACTATTAGAGGGGTTTGGTAGGGTTTTATCCTACTACAAATATTGTTATATTATATTGGATCCTATATTCTAGATAATATAATTCAATTTTACCTCTACATTGATAATCATCATGATTGAAGTTACCACAACTTGTGTTGTAGGTATCTCTCTTCTTGTATATGGTTTTGTCAATAAAGTAAATTAGGCAACTTTGTGATAGATACTAATCCTAGCTTTGCAAGTATTACACAAATCATAGTAAGAGGTTTTCTTGTAGATAATTGATTGGCTCATGAGGTAGGATACATCAAAAACACAAAATTTATAGTTTAGTTGTATTGTTGGATCATGGGGCTATTTGATGTTATTACCTCAATTTAAATTCCTTGATTTTTTTGTCAATTTTAATAGTTGCTCAACCCAAAAGAGTTCTAAATAATTCCACATATTGTTAGCTTTTGATGCTATATATTTAATAAAATAACTACCACAAGGTATAAAATGAGCATGAAATATTAAATATAAGATAATGGTAATATACTAAGCATGTAAAACTCATAAGAAACTTCTACAACTACTCATAAAACTGTCATTAATAAAATCTCATGAAAAATAGTATATTGAGATAAAATGAAGATCTCGAACTCTCGATATTTCTTACATGCTCTACATTGTATCTACCTTATTCTACTACTACTCCTCTACATTTTATCTACCTTATTCTACTACTACTCCTCTACATTGTATCTACCTTATTCTACTACTACTCCTCTACATTGTATCACCTCATATGCTCATACAAAGGTATATATATAATGGGATGTGACTCTTGAACTTCAATATTTCTGTGACTCTTCACCTTCCTATTCTATGAACTCGTGCAAATGGACTAACATACATATTTACACTATTGAATACTTTACACGTTCTAATAATACTTGTACATTTATTACATTGCACAAATTAAAAAATCAGACCTTAATCTAAGACATAATCCTAATCTAAAGATGTACCTAAGGTGGTACATTAGCATGTACCAAATAATTTAATATATTCCAACACCCCCTTGTATTACATTATTTGGTTATTGAAGACTTTAGTCTTCAATATGGATCTTCATATTTCATATGTTCTTCAAATTTATTAGGTTCTTGTTCTTCTTATTTAATCTGTAGATGGCCAAGTAGTCCAAAGTGTTATTGTCATCTCATATTTCTCATTCTGAATCATCGATTTCCTCATCGACTTTTATGATTAATATATTTTTCATTTCTTGCAATCTGTTATTCAAAAAATCTATTAGTGTTGTTTTGAACTACAACAATATCTTGTGAAATTCCAATTGATTCTAGAACATATATATCATTGTGAATTGATCCTATAGCTTCTATCTCATTTTGATTTGTAATGAGACACTTATTGACTCCATTTATATATCTAAAAACAACCATCCTTTTGCTCTATACTAGAATCAATATACAAAATATCTTTTTCATTTTGACTTGTAGGATTATTTGTGCTTAAATTAATTTTACATTTTTGATATGAAATATTGTATGAATTTTGATCTTGAACCCTTTCATAGTATATCTTGTGATGATATGTTCCTCTTGCTAGCTTATCCATTATTATCTTCAAAAAATAATTTTATTGTTGTATTCCTTATGTCTCCCAATATTTTCAACTTCTAAATTTTAAGTTGAATTTGAGTATATGATCAAATACTAACTTTCAATTGTAGTATACTTTGTAATTTCCAATGATCAAACAATGGCTTTGACAAAGATCAAATCTCTAGGTAGAATTCCTTATAGCTATTAACTATTAAGAATAGTTTTTGATAAAATACTTAGCCTTCAAAGTTTCCTTTGAGTTGAATTCCTTTTGTCTCCTTAATTATGAATAGAAATCCTAAAGATAATTTTAATGCAATTTCAATTTTGATAAGATTCTCTATTTTCAAGAACTTTAAGTTGGAATCCTTATGTTCCTTTAATTTCAATAAGAGACTAGTATTAATGTAGCTTTCCAAATTTCTAGCAAATCTATGTTGTGTTTCTTATATCTTTCAATTTTCCATAGTAAGGTCTCTAAATTTCAAGAACCTAGATTGGTGTTGAATTCCTTATAACTCCCTAATTAGAAATTTAGAAAAAAAGGATATTTGCAAATTCAATATTTCAATTTCTATGTAGAAGTCCTTATTCCTCCAAGTTAAACTATTTGCAAATATTTCTATGCAATTTGAATTTCAAAATAGAATAAAGTAATTTTGAAACCTTTCAAAATATTTCTTACTTCAAAGAACTTCCAAGGCATTCAATAATTCTTCTAAGGTTATAATTCATTACCTTATTTCTCCTTTTATTCAAATAACCTTAAGTATAATAGATTAATTAATATTAACCTCAATAATATTATGCCTTATACCTCCTTAATATTTGCAAAGGTTTTAAATCAATTTAAATATTTTGTACCTCCTTGTATATGGTGTGCTAAACTTCGACTTGCTCTTCATGAGTCTTCTCAACTCTACAACTTTGTGTTCTATTTTCCTATCTATATCAAAATTTAGGTATTTATTTTTACTATTTGGCACTCTTTTATGTACAATTAGATCCTTTATCTTTTGGTTGGGATTCATTCCAGACCTAGTGGTAACTCTAGCATTATTAATCAATGTATCCCTAATTATACATCCATCAACCCTAGACTTTGGCAATGTTAGATCAAATATCCTTTGTTATCTTATTATTTTTCAACCTAAAGGCTTGACTATGTTCCTCTTCTAGGTTGATAGGTATATTTCTTATATAATCGATATTTTTATTTTCTTGCACTCATTTTAGTGATGGTTACTTGGCCCATAAATACTCCATTAGTTTTGGATAATTCATACAACTATGGGTATATACACCTTTACAAAAGTCATTTTTTATTTCAAGTTAATTTTGTGAGGCCAATCTTGTTAATGATATTTTTTGTCCTTATAATGCCAACATCCATTTTCATAAATTGATAGTCCCTCTTCTATATCCTCATTTGTATTTAGATTTACCTCTTCCATCGCTTCCCCTATCACAAATTCATCACCATCACCATGGTATTTTGGTGCTAGTGCTTTAGTGGTAGTGATAGGTGGTTGAGCTTGGATTATTGTTATCATTAGCATTTTGTTTCCATATGTTTGAAATAAGTTATGACCAATGATACCTATTGGTAGGACACTAGATCCACCTACAAATATGTTGTGGTGTGTAGTACTATGTTGCTATAAACAGTTGGTATTGGAGATGGTTGAGCCATCTAGCACATTGGTGATGCCACTCAATATTTCTAGTATATTGGATTCATTAGCATTATCCTTAAATTCATGGATAATATGATACTATGTTAGGATCCTATCCTAATGCCATTTTGCAATCCTCATTTACTTATGTAATGATCCACTTCCAACATGGGGGATCCCATTATAATATTATTTTTTAATACTTTGTAATGTATGTGGCAAGTAAGGTGCCTAGCCAAGTGGCACCATCTCATGTAACCATTTTTATCAAGATTGTAATTGATGTTAGGTAGGAGATTCTAGCTCGAGTGGCATTTTGCATGTAAGCCAACTCTTGAGCCTTTAGGTAGGGTTGCATGAATTTTTTCTTTAAAAGATATGAAGCCATGTATGAATTCATATTTTGCAAGCTATTGAAATATTAAAGGAGGTTGCCCCCTCGAAGAGGTCGTATTGTGAGATTGTTCCATTTTTGCATTTAATTTTTGCATAGTGTTATTGAGTTATTTGATGTATTTGAGTTATTTTTCAGTATTTTGTGTGTGTGCTTATTTTTAATAAAGAGATCATAACAAGTGGTATCAGAGCGCTTTCCAGGGCCAAGTTCTACTGCAACTGAGATGATTTTTACCATCCATTCCACCTGTTAGGTATAATTTTTTGTGTGTTTTTGTTTCTATTTTTTTTCTTTATTAAAAAAATCCAAACAAATATGTCTATTTTTTTCGGCCAAAAAACCAGAAAACACAAAAAATATAGTCTTTTTTTTCAGTAGTTGTGTAGGTTAGAAACCCTGTGTTAGGGGTTTTAAAATATCGTGAAGGAGCTATCATTATTGGCTAAGCTAGATAGACCATACAATGTCTAGTGAAGTGAGGAATGATCAGGCTCTAATAACCAGGCCTTAAACATCACTCGTGCACAAAGTTGAGCTCCCACACATATTCGAGTGTATCGGGGGACAATCTAGGTTTAAACAAAATTTTATCCAATAGGAAGCTTGTTAGCCTTATATTATCCATAGTACATGGGACACAACATCCTAGATGATCACCCTCCCATACTGTTATAGAGGCAGATAGTGTTCTCAAGGGTATGTGTGGAATCCTCCTTGGGTAGTGGCCTAAAATATTGGTCCGATCACTATTTTTCATCACTACGATATAACAAAGGGCCTATGGGTATTACATACTCCCTTACTTAGCATACCCTGGTTCTACAGAAAATAACTTCCACCTGTAAATCAACACCATCCCTATTCTGCTAACTTGCATTCACAACCCCAAAAGTGAGCATACAAATAAGGCATTCATTATCACAAAAAACAAACTTACATGCACCAACAATCAGGATAGATTTTGCAAGTGTTTGCAACAACCCATGGTTAGAGATAAAATAGTCAAGACAATGATAGAAATAGTTTGGTCAGTAACAATGATAGTCAGGTCGAAAGTAATAGCCCTCTATAAGTCTAGAATTACAAACTTCCAGTTTCAAAAATAGTATTGTTAGTGTCAGATAATCCCTAGGGTGACTGACAAGAACCATAGTACAAGTGATAGAGGAAGAGACAAAATAGTGACAGGGTGGTCAAGGGGCAAACTACAGGAGATAATTGATCCTAAACCCGAACTTTTGAATCGTAACTCCAAATTAGAACTCGACAACACCAGTAGACTCGTCAAAACAAAAATATTAAAAATAAGTCTAGGGTTTTCGAAATCATTGTTGTGGGGTATAGCTCATTGTGCCTATTTTTTTTTATCTGATTATTTTTATATATCACATCCAAGCACTTTTCTAGATGCTTTACTAAAAATAGTAACTCATAAAACCCCACATCTATTTAAGTAACTTAGTAAAAAAGGGCCACAATGGTGGGCGACACTCATGGACAACGCAAGGAGTTAGAACTTGCAACAATATGGGCCGACATGAAAAAATCCCTTGACTACTTGACCACTACAAATATCACCATAAGAAAAGAGATTCAAGAGCTTTGAATGGATCATGATACGACTAGAATCCTCCTAGTAGAACAACTTATAGAGGTGGAGAACAAATTGCAAGGTACTCCCACATCTGAACACCAAGCTAAAAACTCTGAATGAGGACGTAGAAGAGAAACATAAGACCAAATAAGGGAAATAAAAACCACTCAATATGATCGTGATCCAACCTTAAAAATGCCTAAATTGGACTTTCCTAAGTTCAGTGGAAAGGATGTCGATGGGTGGTTATGTCGTGTTTATCAATTCTTTAGAATCCATAATGTCCTTGTATATCATCGGGTTCATATGGCTTCCTTCAACTTAGAATATGAGGCCTTACACTGGTTCCAATGGCTACGTTCCACTACCCCTGATCTATCTTGGGAGGACTTTGAGTCCCAACTACTCACCCTATTTGACCCTAGAGACAATGAAGACTTTACAGGAGCATTGAAAAAGTTGAAACAAATAGCCACAGTTCATGATTACCAGACACAATTTGAGAAGTTGGAAAATAAAACTAAGGGCTTGAATGAGGGATTTTTTATGAGTTTCTTCGTGAGTGGGTCAAAATATGACCATCAGGTTGAAGTCAAAATGTTTAAACCCAAACCATGATGTAGGCTATCAGTTTAGCCCGATTGTCCGAATCTAAACTCTTAGCTCAAAGGAGGACACTACAATTTTCTTAAGCTCGACCACCCTTTCCTCCTCAATTCCAAAATAATATTGATCATAAAACTCCTACTCCTAAGCAACTGAATATAAATGAAATGGATGCACATCACACCCAAGGGATATGTTATAATTGTGATGATAAATTTGTGAAGAATCATAGATGTGCAAATAAGATATTGTTCTTAATATATGTAGAGGAACCCGATAGCAGTGACCATAGTGATGAGGAGAGTGACACAACTGAAGCACCAACTCAATAGGAAGAGAAAACCTAAGAATCTAAGGAAAAAATTTCAATCCATGCTCTTGCCAAGATTACCACTCCACAAACCATGAAAGTTATGGGTTTTTTCAAAGGCCAACACCTTACTATTCTTATTGATTCAGGCATTACACACAACTTTATTGATCCTCAAGTTGCTAAGCAGGCCAATTGCTATATACACACATGCAATTAATTTGAAGTCATAGTAGCAAATGGAAGCACTTTACCTTGTAAAGGTAAATATCATAATGTTAAAATAAATATGGGGGATTATGAACTCAAGCAAGACATGCTTGCTCTCTAGTTGGGAGGATGTGACATTGTGTTATGAGCTCAATGGTTGGGCACCTTGGGCACTATATCTTGGAAATTTGTAGAACTATGGATGCAATTTTCACAACATGGAAAAACACACCCTCCATGGTACCAAAATAGGTCCTTTCCAAATTATCAGTTCCAATCATATGGAGAAGTTTTTGAAAAAGTCATCCTGTGGGGTCATTTCACAAATATTTTAAATTCAACCAAGCACTGCCATAGTGGATCAAATTCCAATAGATTCACAATGTGTTCTGACCAAGCATGATGGAATTTTTTTAGAGCCAACTACCTTGTCGCCTCGTCGCTCACATGACCATGCTATTCCACTACTACCAGGTAATGCACCACCCAACATCAGACCATATCGGTATCCTCATGCTCTCAAGTACAAAATCAAGAAGATGGTACAAGAATTGCTCAAAGTTGGTGTCATTCGACCTAGTACCAACCCTTACTATTCTCCAGTTTTATTAGTTCTCAAGAAAGATGACTCATGATGATTGTGTATAGACTACCGTGAGCTCAATAAAATTACCATTAAGGATAAATTTCCCATTCTAGTAGTGGATGAATTGCTGGATGAATTACATGGAGTTGTGTACTCCAAGTTAGACCTTCATTCTAGCTACCATCAAATCAAGCTCAAGGATAAGGATATTCCCAAAACTGCATTTCATACTCATGAAGGTCACTATGAGTTCTTGGTAATACCATTTGGTTTGACAAATGCTCCTTCCACATTTCAGAGCCTGATGAACATCTTTCACCCTCTCTTGTGAAAGTTCATCCTTGTTTTCTTTGATGATATCTTGGTTTATAGTCACTCATGGGAAGAACACCTTATCCATGTGGATCATAAATTATAGTTGTTGGCACAACATCAACTTTTTGCTAAGCGGTCCAAGTGTTCCTTTGGTTTTATTTAAGTGGAGTATCTAGGACACATTATCTCCAAAGATGGCATCAAGTTTAACCCCAAGAAGATTCAGGTAGTTCAGGATTGGCCAAAACCTTGCACTCTCAAGGGACTTCAAGGATTCTTAGGGCTTACAGGTTACTACCACAAATTTATTTATAATTATGGTAAAATAACAACCCCCATCACATCCATGTTAAAGAAGGACTCTTTTACTTGGACGGGGCTCGTTGACCAAGACTTCATCGAATTGAAGCATGCTATGACCACCACACCAATTTTAGCCATGCTATATTTTACCAAGCCTTTTTTCATTGAAAGTGATGCTTCTAGTCGTGGCATCGAGGTAGTGTTGATGCAGGAAGGGAGACCCTTGGCTTTAACTAGTAAGGCACTCTCTGATCGTAACTTGGGAAAATCTACATATGCCAAGAAGATGTTGGAAATCTTACATGTCATAACCCATTGGAAACCATATCTCATTGGGTGCAATTTATCCATTAAAAAAGATCATCGGAGTCTCAAATACTTCTTGGAACAACGGGTTGGTACCTTAGAATAAAAAAAATGGGTTTCTAAACTCATGGGATATGATTATGATATCACCTATAAGAAGGGCAAAGAGAATCTTGTGGTTGATGCTCTCTCTCACAAATTTGAGGCCCTCAGTATGTTATGTGCCATTTCCTCACCTATTAATTAATGTATAGATTCCTTATGATAGAAGGTACTTTAGGATGTAGAATTGCAAGCCTTGGTGGCCTCGCTCTATGATGATCCTACTTCATATCCAAGCTACAATTGGGATGGCCATGACCTGCGTTATCCCCAACACCTTGTTCTCCCTCACACATCCCAACTCGATGAGATTTTTTTGAAGGAAATACATACTACTCCCTCTGTAGGCCATTCAAGATTTCTTAAAACATATGAACACCTCAAACACACATTCTTTTGGAAAGGTATAAAATAGGACATCTATGATTTTATAGCAGCTTGTGATACCTATCAATGGATGAAAGGTGAAACGGTACGTTCTCTAGGTGCTCTTCAACCCTTGTCCATTCCAGATTAGGTTTGAACTGATATTTCCATGAATTTTATAGAAGGGTTACCTAAATATGGCGGTAAGTCTGTTATTCTTGTGGTAGTGGATTGCCTTTCAAAGTATGCTCATTTTTATTCCCTTGGCCATCCTTACACAACCTCCATCATTGCCCAAATATTTTGATTCTATTTTTTGCCTTCATGGTATGCCCACCTCCATTGTGTTTGATCAAGACCCAACCTTCACTAGGAATTTTTGGTAAGAATTGTTTAAGTTGCAGGGAACTCAGATCAAAATGAGTTCAGCTTATCATCCGCAAATGGATGGTCAAACTGAGATTGTCAAAAAATGTTTGGAGACCTATCTTCATTGCTTTGCATCAGATCATCCTACTCAATGGACGAAGTGGATTCCTTTGGCCAAATGGTGGTACAACACTTCCTATCATATAGTAACCAAACTCACCCCTTTTGAGGTCGTTTATGGATGCCCTCCACTCACGCATTCTTCATACATCCCAAGTAGCTACAAGGTCTAGGCAGTTGACACTACTCTCAGCCAACATACCGATGTCCTCTGTTAGTTGAAGTAGAATTTGGACGTGGCCTAGAATCAAATGTGACAGCTGACCAGCATCATTCTAAGCATAGCTTTGATGTGGGTGATATGGTCTTCCTTCACTTGTAGTTGTACACAATAATTCTACAACTTTGTTGGTGCTAGAAACTTGCTACAAAATACTATGGACCCTACCAAGTTCTACAATGGATTGGTACCACTATTTACAAATTGGCTCTTCCGCCCACCTCCAAGCTCCATCATGTTTTCCATGTTTCCTCTCTCAAAAAAGTTATGGGTACACAGGTACAGGTTCAATCACCATTACCAAAATTGGATGAATAAGGGTTCATATTACTCAAACCTAAACAATTTTTAGATCGTTGAACCCACACTCTTCGTAATCGTACCATCACATAAGTTCTTGTTCAGTGGCATAGGATCCAGCCAAAAGATGCTACATGGGACTCTCCATCATCTCCAGCACTAGTTCCCTCATTTTCATCTTTGAGGACAAATATTTTTGAAGGGGAAGGACATTTTAGGATCCTATCCTAACACAATTTTGTAATCCTTATTTACTTATGTAATGACCCACTTCCAACGTGGGGGATCCCATTATAATATTATTTTGTAATACTTTGTACTGTATGTGGCAAGTAAGGTGCCTAGCCAAGTGGCACCATCTCATGTAACCATTTTTATCAAGATTTTAACCGATGTTAGGGAGGAGATTGTATCTCGAGTGGAATTTTGCATGTAAGCCAACTCTTGAGCCTTTAGGTAGGGTTGCATGAATTTTTTCTTTAAAAGATATGAAGCCATGTACGAATTCATATTTTTGCAAGATAATGAAATATTGAAGGAGGTTGCCCCCTTGAAGAGGCCTGCAATTCTATGTTATTGTGAGATTGTTTCATTTCTGCATTTAATTTCTGCATAGTTTTATTGAGTTATTTGATGTATTTGAATTATTTTTTAGTATTTTGTGTAAGTGTGCTTATTTTTAATAGTGAGATCCTAACACACAATTAGAGGGGTTTGGTAGGGTTTTATCCTACTATAAATATTGTTATATTATATTGGATCTTCTCTTATAGATAATATAATTCAATTTTACCTCTACATTGATAATCTTCATGATTGAAGTTACCACAACTCGTGTTGTAGGTATCTCTCTTCTTATATATGGTTTTGTCAATAAAGTAAATAGGCAACTTTGTGATAGACACTAATACTAGCTTTGCAAGTATTACACAAATCCTACTAAGAGGTTTTCTTGTAGATAATTGATTGGCTCATGAGGTAGGATACATCAAAAACATAAAATTTATAGTTTAGTTGTATTGTTGAATCATGGGGCTATTTGGTGTTATTACCCCACTTTAAATTCCTTGATTGTTTTGTCAATTTTAATAGTTTCTCAACTTAAAATAGTTCTAACTAATCCCACGTCTTATTAGCTTTTTATGCTATATATTTAATAAAATAACTACCACAAGGTATAAAATGAGCATGAAATATTAAATATAAGATAATGGTAATATACTAAGCATGTAAAACTCATAAGAAAATTTTGCAACTACTCATAAAACTGCCATTAATAAAAGCTCATGAAAATAGTATATTGAGATAAAATGGAGATCTCAAACTCTCCATATTTCATACATGCTCTACATTGTATCTACCTTATTCTACTACTACTCCTCTACATTGTGTCACCTCATATGCTCATACAAAGGTATATATATATATATATATATAATGGGATGTGACTCTTGACCTTCGATCTTTCTATGACTCTTCACCTTCCTATTCTATGGACTCATGTGCAAATGGACTAACATACATAATTACATTATTGAATACTTTACACATTCTAATAATACTTTTGCATTTATTACATTGCATAAAGTAAATACTCACACCCTAATCTAAGACATCCTCCTAATCTAAAGATGTACCTAAGGTGGTACATTAGCATGTACCAAATAATGTAATATATTTCAACACCCCCCTGTATTACATTATTTGGTTATGAAGACTTTAGTCTTTAATATGGATCTTCCTCTTTCATATGTTCTTCAACTTTATTAGGTTATTGTTCTTATTATTTAATCTGTGTATGGCCAAGTAGTCCAAAGTATTATTGTCCTCTCATATTTCTCATCCCAAATCTTCGATTTCCTCATCGACTTTTATGATAAATAGATTTTTCATTTCTTGCAATCTGTTCCTCAGAAAATCCATTAGTGTTGTTTTGAACTACAACAATATCTTGTGAAATTCCAATTGATCCTAGAACATATATATCATTGTGAATTGATACTATAGCTTCTATCTTATTTTTATTTGCAATGAGACACTTATTGACTCCATTTATATATCAACCATCCTTTTGCTCTCTACCAATTTTGCTACTGAAATAAGATTTTATGTTAATCTAGGAACATACATTACATCACATAATAAAAGATTTGGAAATGATGCACTAGGTGTTACACATCTATATCCATGTATAAGATAAGTTTTGTAATCTACAATTTTCAATCTAAGATTGTTAGTGACTTAAAGGCAATCAAACCATTGTAAATTTCTTATCATGTGGTGACTTGCACCAGAATCAATATACAAAATATCTTTTTCATTTTGACTTGTAGGATTATTTGTGCTTGAAGTAATTTTACATTTTTGATATGGAATATTGTATGAATTTTGATCTTGAATCCTTTCATAGTATATCTTGTGATGATATGTTCCTCTTGCTAACTTATCCATTATTATCTTCAAAAAATAATTTTATTGTTGTATTCCTTATGTCTCCCAATATTTTCAACTTCTAAATTTTAAGTTTAGTTTGGGTATATGATAAAATACTAACTTTCAATTGTAGTATACTTTGTAATTTCCAATGATTAAACAATGGCTTTGACAAAGATCAAATCTCTAGGTAGAATTCATTATAGCTATTAACTATTAAGAATAGTTTTTGATAAAATACTTAGCCTTCTAAGTTTTCCTTTGAGTTCAATTCCTTTTGTCTCCCCAATTATGAATAGAAAGCCTAAAGACAATTTTAATGCAATTTCAATTTTGATAAGATTCTCTATTTTCAATAACTTTAAGTTGGATTCCTTATGTCCCTTTAATTTTAATAAGAGACTAGTATTAATGTAGCTTTCCAACTTTCTAGAAAATCTATGTTGTGTTTCTTATATCTTTCAATTTTCAATAGTAAGGTCTCTAAATTTCAAGAACCTAGATTGGTGTTGAATTCCTTATAACTCCCTAATTAGAAATTTAGAAAAAAATGATATTTGTAAATTCAATATTTCAATTTCTATGTAGAAGTCCTTATTCCTCCAAGTTAAACTATTTGCAAATATTTCTATGCAATTTGAATTTCAAAATAGAGTAAAGTAATTTTGAAACCTTTTAAAATATTTTTTACTTCAAAGAACTTCCAAGGCAATCAATAATTGTTCTAAGGTTATAGTTCATTACCTTATTTCTCTCTTTATTCAAATAACCTTAAGTATAATAGATTAATTAATATTATCTCAATAATATTATGCCTTATACCTCCTTTATCTTTTCAAAGGTTTTAAACCAATTTAAATATTTTTTACCTCCTTGTATATGGTGCGCTAAACTTCGACTTGCGCTTCGCGAGTCTTCTCAACTCTACAACCTATGTTCTATTTTAGGTGTTGTCCACTTTTTAGACTTTAATGCAAAATGATTTCTCTCTCCACTACATTTAATGTTCCTCCTTATGGTGCTGCCTAGTTTTAATCTTTAGGACTTTGACTATCCTCCTAGTGTTGGCTAGCTTCACTGATTATCAAATGTGTTGCGCTATAACCTCGATGATCTCCTATGATTTTGCTCTCCTTTGAAGAACTTGTCGAATGCATTGGTATCTTTGATGAATTATCTTCTCTAACGCTAGCTATGACTTCACCTTCCCTATTATCCACATACAGGCTTCTTCTGTGCTCTAAAATAGACTTCTCTTAGGTGTTATTGGTCTACGAATTCAGACCATGTATTTAATAGAGGCTTGGAACCGTTTTAGTTACCTCCAAACCTATTGGTCTTCTGACTTCAACATGTCAAATGGCAAGCAATACCTTTGTATATTTACACACCACATGATTGTTGGTATTATTTTAACACTTAGATATTTATTAATGTCCTTCCTTACTACACAATATTTGATAATGCTGAATCTAAAGTATTACTCTGCTATGTTTGGTGGCATTATTTCATCTTGGACATTATACTTGACATGTGGCTTCCTCCAATAGCAATTCTAATGCTCACTTGATTCCTTGGTGCTTAGCTTTCATTCAACCTTACCCTAACTCAACTCCTTCAACATTTTGCCTTCTCAATGCCTTGCTTGTATAATGATTGGTGCTCCTCCTTCTACGATGACATGTGGTATATAAATTATTCACATGCTATTAAGTGGCACTCCTTCTTCCTGGGTGTTATGGACTTGATTATTTTCACCAACAAATGGTCTCTTGCCAATGTTGTAACTTCCTCAAACATTTCTTTGTTGCCTCACAAAAAAATACTTCTTTTTGACATCCCAAAAAACTCTTTGACTTCTTAAATGAACGTGATGTTAGGACTTTGAACAACAAACATCTTTGCCTTGGCAATGATGGTGATTAGCACCTCTTCACCAATGGCTATTTTCCTCGACTTTGTTCTCAACCAATGGTGGTTGATTTCATTGGATCCTTGATGGTGGTGGCTTCTTCTCCAATATGGTGGTGCCTCCTCTTTCTCTTGGTGGTTTTACCACTCCTCTAGTGGCTCCTCTTCACCAAGACTTGCTAAAGCTTTTACTTGTGCTTTATGGTGTCTTTGGACACTCTAACTCTACCTTGTTCTTGTGCACTATTCATTCTCCCCTTGCTTAATAATATTACACTTTGATAGCTCTCAAAAAATAGCATGCATTAAGCACTATTTTCTTCTCCTTATTTCTCCTTTTTGAGCAAATTTTAACTATATTGTGTTGATGTATTTTGCAAGTTTTTGAAATAATCAAAATACCTTTGAAGACCTATATTTTGTTATTTTCAAAACCGCATACTAAGCACAATATTTTGAATGCTCCTATTTGTATTGGAAGTCCTTAGCTTGCTAATGCTTGCTTTCTTAATAGCATACAAATCTTATTTTGCTGATTTCAAACTTAAAATGAACCAACTCCTTTATGCTATATTAACACACTAATTTGCAAGCTTCTAAAAAACCTTCTTTAACTGGGAGATAATAGTTTTAGAGTTCTTCTTTTCCTGATTTGAACTCTCTAAAATATGGTGCCAAATAAACTCAAATTAAATCAACTTTTCATAAAAATGAAATACTCTTTTATGCACCAAAAATTAAACCTCTTTGGTTGTCTTTTGTAGCTTGTCTCCTATCCTTTCTTTCTACTCAAACTTGTTGTCCTATATATTCAAATTTGTAGCTTTACCTTCTTTTATATTGCTATCTTAACTTCTAAAATTTGTAGCACCTTTCTTTAACCAAATGCTATCCAATGCTTCTCCCAAATATACCCTAAAATTCTCCAAAATGTATCTCTATAATATCTTCTTAATGTTGCCTAAATTTTTGGATGAAAAATCCATTATATTAATAAAATAATGTCTAAGCATACAAAAAAATGGTGGGTGGGATTAGCACACCCCACTTCTTAATGCTGCCTAAATTTTGTAGCGAAAAACTCTTCAATTCATTTCTTCAAAAACTAATCTCTTCTCCTTTATATTGCTATCCAAAAATAACATTCAATTCCTCCAAATTATTGCCTTATTTTGTTGTCAAGCCTTCCTTCAATTGGTTATTCAAGGGCACTTCAAAATCTACCCAAATATTCTTCGATTTACAACACTATGTCGCCTTCAACTTGTCCTGTGATTCTTTAACTTCTATTGCAAAAACCAATAATCTTCTCCTTTGAAAATCAACCTTCAAAATTTTAATGGTAATCTTCAAATTTCTTAAATTTTTGGCCTCTTCTATCTCCTTTCTCTTCCTTAGCTCTCACTTAAAATCTGACCTCTTTGGATGGTATTTTCCTCAAGAATTTGAATGTCTTGATATATCTTCAAGAATGCTTTTCAAGATTTGGTAAACTTCTTGTCAAATCCTTCTTCCTTTTGGGTTTGTTATCAGATGGTGATAATTGTCCCAAAGTTTTCTTTTCAGGATTCTCTCTTGCTTGAAATCTTCTACCTTGAGTTTTTTTCAAATCTTCTCCAATGGCCACTTCTTCAACTTTTTCAATAGGGATTCTCTAGCCTTCTTCTTCTTTCTCCTTCCAAGTTTACTTGAGATCTCTTTCCTTGGGTCTTCAAATTCTACAACTTCTCAAATCTTCAATAGGACTTTTCCTAGTCCTCCTCTATCTTCAATCTTCAATATTATATCTTCCAAATTTAGAAGTTCTTCAATGGGACCTCTTTCTTGGGTCTCTTCCTTCTCAATATTCAATAGAGTTGCTTTCTTCTTTCTTAAATATGCAATATGTAATCTTCAATATTTTATCGAAACCTCCTTCTTGGGTCTCCTCAGTATTCTACCTTCAATCTCCAATGGGGTCTTTTCCTTGGACCTCCTTAATATTTGATGCAGGAGCATCCGGAGACTGTAAAGCAATCTTGCATCTTCCAAATTTTTTTTAGTTCATTGCATTTTGATTTGTTGATTTTTCGAGCTGGGGGAGGTTTTGTAAAGTAGTTTTCGGCTGGAAGAAGTTTTAGAAGGCAAGGGGGGGAGGGGTCGCGAAATCATGACATGTCATGATTTTGTGACATGTCGCGAAATCATGACCCAAAGGACTGCCTTATGGCTATGGCGAGTTTCGTCGTGATATCGCGACGTCGCGATATCGCGACGATTTCACAAAGCAGAGGAAAGAAGCCTCAGTTGTCGTCATATCGCGACGTCGCGACTTTATTCAGTGGTTGGCGGAGGAGGAGGTTCCTGTCATGATATCGCGACAGGTTGCGATATCATGACCTGTCACGATATCGCGGCCAGTTTGAAGCCGCCACGTGGCTTGATCTAAAAGCAGCATCGAGGTAGCAAGACGGAGGACGCTTCAAAGGCAAGGCACGGTGCGGACTAAAGTGAAGAAGTGGTTGGGGTCGCGATATCGCGACGGTTTGAAACAAAAAGAGGCAAGACAGTGGTTGGGTCGCGATATCGCGACCAAAAGAAGGCAGAACAAAGAGAACACGCGGGCGGCCATGCAAGCCGAATTTGACACGTGGGCAGCCACGTGTATCTTGGAAGTGTGAAGGGCACGTGTAACGACTATATTGCGACAAGGAGAAGGCGTGACCTACGTGTAAGAAACCAAATTTGAAGATCACGAAGGTTGTTGAGGGAGGTGTCGGCCGCGCATTTCTTTCTTATTATTTTTGGCATTGTAGCATTTACAGGTGATGGCTTAACAGTGCAGAGGACGGTCAGAACAATGCGGCCGGTGCAGGGAGGCCATCAATGCTAGTACCTTGGTAGATCGGGCAGATTGCCATTAATGACAAAAATTTGAAAAACTCGGCCGGAGGGAAATTCGAATGGGAATTTTGTTAGGTGGAAGCATTGATTGCCGGGAGGATCGAGGGTTTCGATAAAGACTGGGAAATTGTAAGGGAAGGGGATGGTGAGTTCGGGATTGTGGGAGAAGAAGTATGCTGAGAAAATTGTAACAGAGGACTGTATTAATGAAATTTACTGCAAATTTGTGAGAACTTGTTTGTTTGAATCTCGACCTCGCCATCAATATTCAACATCTATTTTTTCTACAACCAAAAACTAATCCTTGCACAAGGAAAGCACATAGACTTTCAGACAATCGAAGATAAAATTCTTCTCTATTTGTTGTAGGAAGCTTCTCAACTTTTGAGAACTAATTTTTTTGCAACAAAAAAACTTAGACAACAACAAGAAAATACATGCAAATCTCTAGGTCTCTAAAAATCAATAAACTTCATTAGTTATTTTACAATCTAGTGTAAAAGAGATCTATGTTGAGTCCTAATCTTCACGAGTTTTCCTGCAACTCTATGGAAAGACTTTAGCCAAAAAAAACTTTAAAATTTCTTAAAAATGAGATCTCCCTATCTCCTCTCAATCTCTATTGTGGCTCTTCCTATATCCTATTAATATCCCTTATGGATCTAATACCATTGTTAGTTTTTTATGCTATATATTTAATAAAATAATTGTCATAAGGTATAAAATGAGCATGCAATATTAAATATAAGATAATGGCAATATACTAAGCATGTAAAACTCACAACAAAATTCTGTAACTACTCATAAAACTGCCATTAATGAAAGCTCACAAAAATAGTATATTGAGATTAAATGGAGATCTCAAATTCTCCATATTTCATACATGCTCTACATTGTATCTACCTTATTATACTTCTACTCCTCTACATTGTGTCACCTCATATGCTCATACAAAGGTATATATAATGGGATGTGACTCTTGACCTTCCATCTTCCTATGACTCTTCACCTTCCTATTCTATGGACTCATGTGCACATGGACTAACATGCACATTTACATTATTGAATACTTTGCACATTCTAATAATACTTGTGCATTTATTACATTGCATAAAGTAAATACTCACACCCTAATCTAAGAAACACTCCTAATCTAAAGATGTACCCAAGGTGGTACATTAGAAAGTACCAAATAATGTAATATATTCTGACATGTCTACGATTATAACTTTATGGAAAACTTAAGAGCTATTAGATAAGTACCAAAGATTTTGTCATCAATCTCTTTTCATAAAGAGAGCTTAAGTCCTAAGAATCATTCAATTTTCTAATTTTATGAGTAGGTGCTATAGTTTCCTTTGAGTAGATTTGAATCTTTTATCTAAATTCACTACTAATTCATAAAATCATTATACCATTTCCTTCATCTTACTTACACCTTCTCTACCAATATCAAGAAAGTGAAATTTGACTTTAAAGCCATCAACTATTTCCTTCTAAGGGTGGTGATTTTTTACTACAAACCTAATATACCTTTATAATGCATCATTGCATAGCATATAGATGTTTTTTAATCTTGACATCCTCATTAGTGATAGTCCTTCTCCGTAGATTTTTAAATACAAATAGATGTTATTCTATATCTTTAGTATCCTTCCCAAACATAGGAAGGGCGTTGAAGTCTTTCCAATTTAATTCCACTATTTTATTATGAGTCTTGATGATAGTTATTTATTTTGTTGTATTTTATTTAGGAATATTTTGTTTCATCTATTTTGACAATTGTTGTATTTGCTTCTTCTTCCTTCCCTTGTCTCTTTCCAAATGAATATGAAAAATTTTGGTTCTAATATCTCATCAAACTCAATGACCATCATAGTGTATTCAAATTTATCCTTATACATATCCCTCCAAGTTGTACTCCAAGCCCATGGATTATAGTAAGTTTTCTCTAGGATGATATTAGAATTTGGACTCTCTAGATATTAGTGTGGCATGGGGGATGACTCTATCATCTAATAGGATTTTTTCTAGTTGCTCTAGAGAATCTATGATTTCAATTTTTACTAGGGTTAAGGCCATGTTGCTTGTAAAAATCCTTTTCTTCTTCATGACTAGATTTTTTAACAATGTTGTCAAAGGAGTGGTTCCATTCAAATTTTCCTATTTATGGACTTCCTCAAGTCCTTAGGTCTCCCTAACATTATCCACTTGGATGACATCTATCTCCATAGATTCCTTAGGTCTAAGGTCTTTGGAAGGCTTGGCAAGTAGTTTTTGAGCTTTCACAATGTGAAGGCTCCTTCTTGAGGCAAGGTTGTAATTTTGTGACTACTCCAACTAGTGGAATTGTTTGTTGAAGCTTGATAATAAAGTCCCAACTCTATATCAATAGATGAAAGAAAAAATATTGTTTAAAATAGAATTAAATAGGGTCATTGATCTATAGGATCTACATCTAATTGAGAACCATAATATCTATTCAAAACTTAATTAAACATGCCCTCTAGTTATGAAACAATCATACCCATAATTTAGTCCTTAGTTAAGCCTGAGCTATGTGAGAAACTATCTACTACTCTAGTTTACACTAAAATGAAGGATTAGAGATGGCTAAATGGTAAAAAAAAAATGTTGTCCTGTTGTTAGAACCATATATTGAGCACTTATTCCTCTTTTAGTGGTGGTATCTAGGCTAAATAAGAAACGAAGGGTCAATTTTGTTGAATCCTTTTGGAGGAAAATAAGAACTTAGATTTGGAAATCTATTGTTGCCATGAATTATAAATTGTTAGCTTGGAGGGTCATTCAACTCAAACTTCCATATAGGGTTGAATTGACTAATTATGGGATTTCATTATTCAATTATGTGAATTATGGGTGTTCGAAGATGGTCAAACACATTTTTTGGACATGCCATTTAGATAAATTGATCTTTGTCTAATTGTCCATCCTCATTTGATTATCAACTAATATGAAGGGAGACAATCTTGGTGTTTCCAAGGTATTGCATGAGATCATTGAGTCCTTCAAGCAACTTATTTAAGGACATAAATGGTTGTTTAGATGCTATGACAACTTTGATGAGTTTGCTTTTCCTTTAAATTTTGCAAATTTTCAATAATACTCTAACAACTTGCTATAGTTGAAGCCATGGCAGAAATAATCAAAGATATAAATAAATTTTTTTTTGAAATGAATCCCTCATTTTGGGCTTTACTCACTCCTTTTGGTGCTTAGTTTATGGTAGATCAGGACTCAATGTAAAAGCTTTAGGATATTTTTGATAATGACTTCTATTATGAGGTTTTACAATGACTAGCATTGGTTAAAGCTTAGTTATTAAGAGCTATAGATCAAATTAAGTCTAATAGTTCCACTAGTGATCAAATGTGATTGTATTAGTTGTTCTTATTTTTTTTTGTTGTCGAAACCATTATATTTTGATAGAAGATTGTAATTTTATTTTTTTCTAATCTTTATATATATATTCAATTTTAAAAAAATAATTCTAAATCAACATTTTGTGATTTTAAAAATAAAAAACTGAAAATGCACAACACCAAAATTTGTTGTTACTTTAACAAAAAAATCAAAACTATAGATCATAAGTCTTGTAACAAAATTTTGTGATAAAATGGAGGAACGACACTGATAGGGTTTGATGAGGAAAAACTGCTCTATGGTTTTTTCTCCAAAACTAAGCTAGCTTCCTTGATCCTGCTCAAGCTCAAAAAGTGTTAGCCAAAGGTCCGTGGACGGTGAGAAATTTCCTGTTAATTTTGCAATGTTACACTCGTGACTTCATAGCCAGTGACCAAGTTGAGCTGGAAGTTCCTGTGTGGATTGAGTTCCCGGGTTTACCTATCCCTTTTGGGTTTTTTTGCAAATGCTCACCTCTTCCCTCGGCAAGTTTGTATGTCTTGAGCCTGAACGGTTTTTCTCAGCTCGCCCTACCAAGCGGGCTTGTGTCAAAGTCGACCTCACCAAAGACCTACTAGATTTCATAGATATCTAGATTGGTGATACCTCCATTAGGCAACCTATCGCCTATATCAATTTACCAAATACTTGTTATCGTTGTCAGTCTGCTACTCACAAGATTCGAGATTGCCCACTGATGGAGTGGAAGTTCAAACAGACCCAAGACCCAACCCCCTTTGACTGCCCCGATAGATCAGTCTAATGGGGCCTGGGAATGCCAAGACGGCTGGCAAACAGTTACTACCCAAAAAAATTGTGCTTCTAAGCACTTTGAGCAAGCCAATCCCTCTGTGCAGCCTACTTAGACTAGGCCCGTTGATACCCAGGTTATGCAAGCCCCCACTAGCTCTGTGCAGTCTTTTGAAGCCATCATGTTGGTTGTCGTTAACATGCAACCCGCCATGCAAGCTATAGGGGTCCCAAATGCTACTTCGACCACCCCTGTAGTTACTCAACCGCCACATTTTTCAGCTTCTCTTTGGGCCTCAATTGTTGCGGAAGCTCGTCCCACTACCATGCTAGCCATCGGTGGTGCCCACATACTCCATGGCTATGGAGGAACAAGCTTTTAAAGTTCGTCATTCTTGAAGCCCCTCGAGGGATAGCTTGGGCATGGGCTTTGACAAGCGTCGCCAAATGTCCTCGAGTGAGGGTAATTTTAGTGGAGGTGCTAATTTCTTCAGTTTGCTTCAAGGCCTAGGTGATTCCAAGGATGTCATGGATATTATGAATCCTGACAAGTCCTCATGCAAATTGTGCTGATGAAAAACTGACCAAAGCCCAATGCTTGAAGCATAGAGTTTGTTCAGGTTTGACTATCAGAGGCAGCAGAGGCCGCAACTTATGAGCAACATGTATTCTACCAAGCATTCCAAGCTGAGTCAGGGTCCTCCTCAACGGACTCTGGTTGGCGGTAATGCAGAAGAAGGATGGACTGCCCCAGTATCTTCGAATGATGGCTGGTTGTGTGTCAACGAGGAAGATAACTTTCGTCCCGCTCCTTGATCTTTGTTTAATGATTATGTCTTAGGATGTTTGTGTAATGATTGCTCGCGATGGCGTGTAGTAATGTTTTTTGGACTTTGTTTTTATTGGAAATGTGTGATTTCCTCCACCTAGCAGCTTTTATGGTTTGTGGAGTGTGCTAATTCCACCCACCTTTTTGTATGATTAATCTTAATTAATATGAGATTTTTTCATTCCAAAAACCCTTGAATGGTGAAGTACCTTTATAATATAATATACTTTCGTTATCAAATAGTAGATAAAATGAATCAAATAGTAGATAAAAAGAATGCCGAGAATATCAAGCTCAATATTTTTGAAATATAATTTGTTAATTAATGGTTATAAATTTTAAATAAATTTGATGGAGTTATATGGACTTGATTTTCAGAGCAAAATAAATTCATTTATATTATTTTTATAATTAATTATATGTGAAGCATAGAAATAAATTGTTCCAAGAGCTTTATTCTATTCTCTTGAAGATTAAATATATAAATTAAAAAATATATTTTAATATTTTAAAAATATTAAATATTAATTTGGTAGGAATAATGTAATAGTAAAAATTTTTGGATGAAAAAGAAGTTCAATTCATTTAAAAAATAACCTCTAATATACCCCTGCTTTTATTTCTTCATCATTATTATTAAATCATATCATCAATGAATTCCTACATTATTATTTTTAAATGATACCATCAATGAATTCCTACATTTGGGTCACAGATTCTCGCCAACAAACAATTGCCTGCATAACCCTGTACAATGTATACTAAATAAAATTCTTTTTGTAATGTCCGAAAACAATTCATATATACAGTGCTTATTAAAAAAAAAAAACAGTTCTTATATACAGTAAATCTAACGCTGAGGCCTGTCAAAGACTATTATCTAAGTTGTTCCAGTAAGGGGAACTTCTTCAATTGATGGCAGATCTCTGCCATACAAACTTTTAGAGTTCATCCTTTGTGGAACACCATGACCACCCAATAAAATAGGACTGATCTCAAATTCAGAATTCTCAAACATCACATTGATGTACACATTTTCCTCTCCGGTGGAAGCTCTGGTTGTCCTCTGTGCTTTCAGTAAATCCCTAAGGGAAGGTGCATTCTTATCATTCTTGTCAGTAGTGGCAGGGTCTTCAACTTTATTCATGCATCCAATCAACAACCTCCAAGTCTTAACCTTGCCATTGTTCTTAGCTCTCCTGGCACCTTTACCCCTCCACTTCATATGTGCCTCATAATCTTCTGAATGGGCATTTGTGCTTGTATTATGTCTGGGAGGCATTCCCATGAGATTACCAAGAGTAGTGCTCCTGTCTGCAAAAAATGATGCAGTGGACTGCAACATGAATGTAAAAATTAATATGCAAACCCCATGTCTCACATTGAATGGGTCACCACAAGAAAAAGGTCAGTCAAGCAAAATCAGAACAATCCTGAAACTTCTATCTACCCAAAACAAAGAAATTGCATCAACAAAATCAATCAGCAAGTTATAAATATGCATAGCTGTGATTTTTCAGGTCCTCCTCTAAAAGAACTGTATCCAACAGATTGTGCTGGAAAACATGAATTAGCTGAACCAAATAGTTTCAAAGAGAATGCCCACCTCTGTGTCAATGTCTGATGAAGAGAAAGAAGAGAAACTGGGTGTGGTGAAATGGAATGGGCTTGTTTCCATAGCCCTTATGGCATCCATTATCTCCCCTCTGATATTAACAGTTTCCAGTCCAAGAGGCCATCCAGAGCCCTGTAACACAAAATCCAGAAGCCAACAATCACTGCATAAAAAACTGCTCTTAGAACAATCATTTAATAAACCAATGCTATCATCATGATCAGGGAACAACATATAAAACAACAAATGTTAAGAGTTCCATAATAATACCAATGAACCCACAAAGCACAAAAAGGGATGGAAACAGAAGTTATTTGTGCTAGATCAAACCTCACTAACCATGGATGAACTAGCTAAGTATCTATGCCTCTTTAGTGCCAATCTCTGATAGCCCTACATCAGTATGCCCCTCAATTCCATCAAAGCTTTCATGCACTCTTGCAATGTTTTTTACTTTTATACAGGGTAAATATGTTGTTTAACTCTAATATTCTGTTTTCATGCGCGTGGAATGGAATGTTTGGTGGCATGCTAAAGACCTAAATTTCCTCAACATGATAATGGCCTCATGTGGTTTGATTGATGCTTTTCCTTTTGTATTTACCAAGATAACAAAATGGTGCTGATTTGGTAAAGGTCATTGATGAGACATCACATGCAAAAGTGACTTGCTCAGATTTGTGCAGAGTGTTATTTTGTCTGTAGCACATAAAAGTATTCCACCAAAGAACATGATCATGCTTTTCTATAGTAAACAACCATAGTAATATTACATGTGAAGATCATTTACAAAGGATTCTCTGTTCTATTGCACTAATTGCGGAGGGTGGGGTTTAGCTGATAAAAGCTTGTGCTCAACTTTCCATGGCTATTAAAAAGAAGAAAGAATTCCAGGGGTTGGGCACTCATACCATATATCATGACACTAATTTAATATAGTTTAAAAGCAAACTAAACTACATTAAAACTATTCAAGGAATATTAGAGACCGTGGATATGTATCTTTAGGAATTGTAAACAAGGCCTTAAAATCAAAGGGTATATCAACATTTAATTCTTGAATCTCTTCCAAGAAACTGAACTTCTAACTTGAAGACAATGTTACTTTTATAACAAGTGTTGATATAAATTTTTATTATTTTTCAGTCAAGAAGAGGATTCTATATAACTAAGCAAAAGGAGAAAATTAATCTGATCATTATATGATTTTTATTTTATTTTTAAAATTAAAAGTTCATAGTAAGTTAAATATTTGTAGTTTAATTAATTTGATATTATATTGATTCATGTTTATTGAAGGTAATTAAACAATAATTGAATATTATAAAATATATAATTTATGATATAATTATTAATAAAATAAAGGTATAAGGACAAACAAATGATAATAAAATGCATATATATATATATATATATTAATACATAAAAATCGGTAACTAAAAAAATATATTTATTACCTTACCTTAAATCTGAAGAACCTCATCAAGATTAATAAAAGTTTTGAATCAATATCATCTAAAGGTAACTTTCAAACCAACCAACAATCTATGACAATTACTAGATAGAGCTAACAATAAGATATATTATAATATTTGTAGAGATGTTTATATTATGTATTTCCTTACATGTTGTCCAAGTATGATATCTAGATCCTTAAAAATTAGGTTAAATGAACACCATGCATATACCCAATACCACAACTTTACAAAATCTGTATTAGCTAAACTTTCATTCAAGATGAAACATCATGTTTCTATTGAAGAGATGAAGTTGTCCAAATAGAACGCAAGTTAAGAAACAAGTGAACAAGTGAAGTTGTCCAAATAGAACGCAAGCTAAGAAACAAATGAACAAGTGAAGCTGTCAGTATCAAGGACAACGGATGATTGTAAAACTAATTTCTACTAATTTCTTTGTGGAACCCGTAATGTAACACATCGAATGTTAGAGGCTAACATTTAACCATTATCTTTGACACTCGAGGAGATGTCACACTAAATATTTAAAAAAAATTAATAAGCAATCCTCGCTTATTTATACAATAATTCCTATTTTTTTTGAAATTGATGATGAGATCTAAATTAAACGTTGTCTCGAAATATCAATTCAAACCTAACTCATGTGATGTATTCTAAAATCACATACTCTAATGATGGTATTTTTTACCCTTATACATTGAAGCAATAACTAGTCATTTACATAGTATAATCAACAATATAGTATATGTTTTAATCATTGATGGATGATGGAATAGTGGATGTTATATGAATGATGTAATGTTTTTTTTGTTTTTTTAATTTACATGGTGGAATTGGAAAATAGTGGTCATAGGTTGTCTTGATTTTTATGGTCATCATAATATTCTGCGCTATCTACCTCATAAGCTGTCACATAGTTCTTCGTTATGTCATCACAGTATTCTGCGCTATCTACCTCACAAGTTGTCACATAGTTCTTCGCTATCTCCCTTGTTAGCCGCGACACAGTTCTTCGTGTACTCAACCTCTATAACCACCATACCACAATCATTTTAAACATTTTACGCCACTAAAAGCATTAGGAAAGGGACAAGCCCCTATAACCACCATGCCGTAATTATTTTAAACCTTTTACGCCACTAAAAGCATTAGGAAAGGGACAAGCAATTAGTCCAACGAGGCCCAATAGACCTCCTCGGAGCTGATTAAATGTAATGTTATACTCTATAAAATTTATAGAATATATATGAAACATGGTGTTGAATATTAGAGTATAGTTGATGAAAGAGGAATTGATGGCATATGGTAGATGATCTCAATCAAAAGGTGCAGAGAAATAGCAGATGACATCTTCTGTCTGGGGGTGTTTAAGATTAATATTTATGGCTCTTCCAAAAAAAATCTTAGGTATGCAAGTATTGGTGGTGTTGAGAGATGGTAGTGGTGCAGCTCTTTTATTTTCTCCTCGTATAAGGGGAAACAAACTAATAATTAAATGAAGGCTTTTGTTATTCATTTTGCTTTGGAAAAAGGCTATGCTTTGGAATGGCGGAAGATAATATGTGAGTTAGACTCTTATTATTATTAATTTGTTGAAACTCATAATCTTTCTAATGTTCTAATGGTGTTAGTGGCTCGAAAGATCATTCAAATTTATCGGCATCTGGAGTTTATTTCCTTTGTTCATATTCCCATAGAATGGAATAGTGTGGCTGATTACTTGGCAAAATTGGCTTTTGAGTTTCGGGAAGACTGGAATGCTAGGGAATGAGATCAACTCCCATTGGATTGTTCTCGTCATTTTGTTAATTTGCTTGCTGCAGATATACCTAGTTGAGGCTGTTGTTTGTTAGGTGTTTCTTGGTCGGGTGCTCGGTGGATTTGGGGTCTTTTTCTTCTGACCCTTGTAAAGATTATTGTTTTGAGATTTTCTATTTCTTCTATTATTTTATTGATTTAATAAATTTTTACCAATATAAAAAAATATTTAATTATTATAAAAATTAAAATAAAGATAAAAATATCCTATAGTTGGTTTTGCTATAGTTGTAGTTAAAGTCTGCGTGATTTGGTTCTATGTTTTTAACAACCTCATAAATGTGTTAATTGATGAATTATTTGTGTTTTTTTAATCCTGGTTTTAAAAGTAGAATTTCATAAGTCAAAACGTTCTGCGTTTTTTTTTTTAATAATACTCAGGTAGAGTAATTTGCGGCGAGTTAATCGTCCATTACTCAACAAATATTTGCATTTTTAAAAATTTAATAATTTTTTATTTTTATTTTTGAATATAGTGTTTGGTTTCAATAAAAATTATTAATAATTAATTTTATTTAAATTATAATTTATTTATTTTCTGATTGAAGTTAGTGTGAGAAACTTTTACGTTTAGGATTGATATTCCATCTCAACCAGGATCTTTAATAAGGGTGAGAGCTAAGCTTATCGATAGAGGCCAAACACATAGTCATACACACCCACCCTCCATGCTGCGATTTGAATTTTGAACCTCTTGAAAAATAGCCAAAGCTCGAACTGTTGTATTATCCTTCTTTTTCTTGTTCTATTTGGGAGTATCCATTTAACCGGATTTCGCCCGCTCTCTTTTCTACTTCCCGTAAGCGAGCTCGAGCTTGTTCGAGCTGATTGGCAGCTCCTTTACATAATTCTTCTGAATTCCGAATAGTACTCAAGATTTTCTGTTTACGATTATCTAATAGATTACTTAATGAAAGTAGATTATCTATTCATAAATTGAACAAATTTATAAAACAAAATTAAATGGGTAATGCGATAAACCCCTACAATAGACGTATAAGGCTGAGGAGGCTCTCCCAAATTATAATTTATTTTAGCTATTTGGAAATGTCAACTTTTTTTCTTTTAAATATATTATTTTATTTTATTTTTAAAAAGTTTGGTTTAATTTAATTCTTTTAGATAATACGAGGTATAATGACGTACATTAGTTTAAATAGTAAAACTTGTGTGATAAATAAGTGTTTTTATTATTAAAGATAAATTTATGTTATTTTTTTGATTACATAGAAGAATTGGTTACAACCACTATTTTTAGTAAAACCATAAGGACTACTTCAACAAACCTATTTGTCTTGTTTTTGTTGACTCGGCGTGAGATGGGAACCACCATCGGTCATCGGTCGCTCGGGTTTGTATTGTCGTCATCGGTCTGAAACACACTCAAAGGATTCAGAGCAGACTACTACCTTTGCAAAGGGTTGGCTTCCCCCAAGGTTTGAACCTAGGTTTCTTCTTGGTAAGTGCCTAGCCACACCTACACTTACCAATCCACCTATATATGTGACTTCTATTGGGGCATCTCCCATTATGAAAACAAAATATTACATTTGCTCTCATTACATTTCTAACAAGTTAATTAAAGCATATCTAACTTTGTTTTTCTATCGGAGATATTCTTCATTTACTTTTCTATCAAAAAATATTCTTCATTACGTTTCCACAATCAACTTCTTTTATATCAAATTCCTTCAAAAATTTAAATTCTGTCAAGATGAAATTCAACACTGCCAATGGCTAAAATATTTGTTGCCCAACTTCTATATCCAAAAATATATTGTCTATAACAACCTCACAATTTATTAATACTTTTTTTAGGGTTCTTATTCATTCCCCTAATATTCCAAGATATTATTTTTCATTGTTATTGTTTTATTTTATTTGTGGGTTTAGCCCCACTTCTTGTTAACACTTGTAATATTTGTTTTTGTTTTCCCATATCAATATCTCTCGTGTTTCTTTTTCTCTTTGTTTTTGCCTCTTGGGTCTTCCTTTTTTTTTTTCATTCTCAACAATACTTTCATCTTCATCAATCTCTTCAATCTTCTCACACTACTCATAGTAAGACTTATCATCTTTAGGTTTACCTTGTTCTGAAGGATCTGAAGTGCAAGGAATAACCTCAAAAGCACACTCTTCTTTATATTTCCTTGGATACCCTAAAGTGCAAGGATGCTCTTCTGTAGCAATTACCTCCTTATTCTACCCTAATAAATTGTTATGGGTTTCCTCCAACCTCATTTCTATATTATTTTGCTCTTGAAACCTTAAAGTGCAAGGATAACATATTCACCACTTTCACTTTTATTACCTGAAGAGGATTCTATACTACTTGAGGAAAATGAATATGATTTACCTAGAATAAACTTGACCTTTTTGGCTGTATTTGTTTTGGGTTTTATCTCCACGTCTTCTTTTGCACCTTTAATTCATTCTAAACTTGCCAATTGATATTGTCAATAGGATTTATTTACCTCTTCTTTTGGAGTGGAATATCCTTGATCTGATCTAGCTTCTATTATTGAATGATTTCCTTGCTTCATCTTGAAGTTTATCTCATGGCTAGAATTTTTTTATTTCTTTCTTCATACTTTTTACTTTGCAAACTCTTGCCATGTGTCCAATCTCAAAATAATTGTGGCAACAACATGCAATATTTTCATTATCTACTTGTTGATCCCATTCTCTTGATTCATATTTAATCTTATTGAATTGTGGCAAAGGTTTTGAAATATCCATAGTAAAACATATTTGAGTATATGTAACATGCTTTCGCTCCTTAGTTGTTGGTCCTTCCTTGATGAATTCCCCTAGGGTATTTCCAATTTTTATTTTAAACATTCTTATTTATAAGTTGATATGGAAGTCCAAAAAGCCTAACTCACAGTGGAAGCTTCTTAATAGTTTCTATCTCAACTAAATTTTTTTCGTTTCATTGTCTCAAATAAAGTGCATCTCTTCCCATAAACCATGAGCCACCAACCATTATTTTATCCCCAATTTTTGAATTGAAAAATATGATGAGGAAAAAACCTTTAGGAAGAAAAGTCACAGAATAATTTGAATTCAATCCCCACTTCCACTTGATCCAATTTTGAATCTCCAAAAATCCTAGCCATGATCTATGGAACTTACATATTAGCCCTCTACTTTTAAGAACCATTATATCATGCTCAATCATCTCATATTTGATACTTACTTCTGGTGTACCATATGTTACTTAGATCGAACTTGCCATGTATTCGCTCTTTCACTTGTCTTTAGCTTGGGCCTTCATACTTAAAACAAGGGCATTTTGATTTCTAGCTAGGACATATAAAATTCTCGTTAGGGCTTTCAAAAATGACTTTCCTTCCACAATAGCTAATGGGGCTTGCTCTTGGATTGCACTCCCTCTTTGCTTGCACTCGCTCTTGCTCCCAGCTTGCACTCTCTCTTGCCTCACACTTGTTCCTAGATTGCACTCCCTCCTGGCTCACAATTTCCCGTGTCTCTTATTTTACTTTGCTTTCCTTCTCTTAGAAATTTGAAGCATTTGTGGTAAGGGTTTGAAGCATTGATGCACTTTGGATGAACTTGCCACTCTTTCACCATGATTGAATCTTAGCTTGCACTCTCTTAGTTTACACTCTCTTTTGGTTCGTACTCTCTCTTGCCTCGCACTTTCTCCTGCCCTTCCAACTTGCACTCCCTCTTGGCTCACAATTGCCCTTGTCTCTTCTTTTCCTCGGTGTTCTTTGGATTCAACAATTTTTTGGAAACAATAGTCCACACATTAATGGTAAGGGTTTGAAGTATTGGTGCACTCTGGATGAACCTGCCATTCTTCTACCATGACCGCTACACTTACTCCCAGCTTTCACTTGCAATCACTCGCACTCACTTTCGGCTGCACTTACTCAAACTTGTTGCTCCACTTACTCCCAGATTGCGCTTGTACTTGTTGCTACACTTACTCTTGGCTTGCGCTCGCACTTGCTGCTGCACTTACTCCTGGCTTGCGCTCACACTTGTTGCACTTACTCCTGGCTTGTGCTCACACTTGCTGCACTTACTCCTGGCTTGCGCTCACACTTGCTGCTGCACTTAATCTTGGCTCGCGCTTGTACTCGCCTACTGCACTTACTACCAAATCGCTACTAATTTATGTTATTCTTTTTATATATTTTTAGGTATTTATTTTTATGAAAACAATAATAAGATATTTAAAATAAAAAATCTTTCAAGTTAATTAAGTAAAGTATTTTTTTTTAAGTTTTTGGTTACATAGGGGAATCAACAACCGTCTCCGTCATATTATATAAAGTAAAATTTACAACCCATGAACATTATAAGTCCACGACATGTGCTATGTGCCTCTGGATCTAAGCCTCGAATTTTCTATTTAAAGCATCCAAGCCTTCAACATTAAGCCCACTCAAGTTGTATGATACAAATTTATTGAACCTTAGATTTTAAATGTATGTGTTAGTGGAATATAAGATATAAACATGTTCTATAGTTTCAAAAAGTTGAATGGCCTTAGAGGAAAACTAAAGTCACATGTGAGAGAATATCTACTTCACAAGTAAAAATAAGGTTTTGAAAAATGTTTGTAATGCTATTATTGCCTGCTATAGTAAAATTATATTATCTTGAACTGAAAATAAAAAAATAGATTTTTATATGTTGAGTGCTATTAGATACAGAGAGTTAATATAAAGTTTGTTAGAAAATGCTTTACATTTTAAACTGTTGTATTTACCATTTGGGCTGAATTATTGTTTCATAAACTATAATTGTACTCATTGTAATGAATACCTAATACAAAGTCAACTTTTCAATTATTACGTAATTGTTTTCTGTTTATTAAAAAAAAATCATTTTTTCTTTTGCTGAGTTATTATCGAGTTTTTCTAAGTTGCCAAGTAACTCTCCAAAATTAGGATGTTGAGTTTTTATCGAGTTACGAGTTTTAAAACAATGGTTTGAATAATCATTGTATTTGAGTTACAAACATGAGGTAAAGTTGAATAATTACATAGATTACTAGATGTTGGTATGCAATGATAAGTGATAACTTCTTCATGTTAAATATTACATGAGAGAAGAAGGAGAAGGCTTTTGTAAGTAAATGTCAAATCAAGCTATACTTCTTTGAGGATGAAGAAGGAGGAAGACACTGAATCCTATTGTCTAAAGATGGGAATGTACCATATGCCAACATAATCTAAAGAGGGTGTTAGGAGCTCAATATAGACACTAGTGGAATTCCATACCTTCATATTGCACTCTATGTTCTTATGTGAGTTTGTACATCTATGAATCTTGTGAATATCTCAATGTTATAAATTGTTCAAATGGATTTTAACTATTTGATTTATGTTGTCCCTTGTTGTCACTATAACAATGAGATGGTAATCAAAATCCTCATGTTCATTTTTTTGGAATGCTTATGGGGTTTGAAGCGAGGAAGGCAATAAAGCCTTACTCTCAATTGTGATTATCAGAGGAGACTAAACCTATTGGAAGAGATATTTAATACCTTAGCTAAGAATGTTAAATTTGGAAAGAAAATATGAGTCTATTCATTAAATTTATAATATGTTAATGATTGCTTGTGTTTTTCATAAGTCTTGTTTATGTGATATGGTTATCATTATTTTAACTAAAAATAATTGCTTTTATCATTATTGTTTGTTGGTATAACACAACCTTCAAAAGCTCTATAAAGGATAAAGTAGTGTTAGATTCACTTTGTATTCTTTATTTGTTCAAAGCATAAGTGATAGAATGAAATATTTAGTTATTTGGAATGCTTGTTATATATTTTAACTGTTTATTTAGAAATGTATTTGAAAAAATGAATGATTGGGTTAGCATGTTGTATACCTAATTTAAGCCTTTTAATATCTATTCTAGATTTAAATTTGCACTTAAATTTTATCTATGGATGTAAAGGACTTGACCCTTAGAAGAGTTCTACCATGGAGTTTTCCTTTTGTAAATTATTCTCCTAACTGAAGTTCGAAGCTTAGTTGTTGTAAATTTTAGAGATATCTTCAACTTGGCAAGTCAAACCCCTTACCAACTTCAAAATTCAGAGTTTTTAATTGTTATCTTGTAAAACACTTTTAGGGATAGTCCTTGTCCAGTCAAAATTTGATACCATATAGAAATATATATCTTCCTTCAAACTAGGTGTACCCAGGGGTCTCATTGATGAAATGTATAATGAGTTAATGATATTAACTAGTTGTGACCATAATCTAGTTATTAATAAAATGTAACTTAAGCAAGTTACTTAAATCAGGTTTATTAGGACATGATAGTTTAAAAAATGAATGATCTATTCCTCTCATTGTTTTAAAGAGAGATCTAATGGAAATCATGTCAAGTCCATATTGGAGGACTTTGTATTTTAGTTATGATATAGTTGTATAAGGGTAAAATAAAAAGAAAGGGAATTTATTCTAAACTAGTTGGAAGAAATGAGATGAAGACTTATAAGAGTAAAGGAAAGATTGTTGCATTAGAGGAAAGGTTTAGTGAATCTACCATTATTGGGGTAGTTAAAGTTAGGGTCTCAAGCATATTTCCTTTTTATTATGTTAATATGTGTGGTAAATATTGGAGATAGGAAGAGAAAAATAAAGAGGGGTTTAAACTTTACGTTTTCTTTGTGAGTCACTAATTGTTATTATTGATGGTCCTCGCTAAATTTAAAGGAGAATTCAGCTCTACATTTAGTATGATTGACTAAATATTTGGTAGAATCAAGGTGGGTCCTTGCCATAATTGAAACCTCCACAATATTGTTCTTGTTTATCCATTAGGGTATATGAGACTAGGATTGGATAGTGCATAATCATAGCAATGGGTTATATATTATATTACCTAATTATTGCAAGACCATAACAACAAGTGCAACCCATATTGGAGATATAGTGCTCTGAGTCACTTCTTGTATTTATATTATACTATCTAATATCATTGTCCATGGATATATTCATGTTAAGGATGGGTTCCACTTTCAAGTTTGAAGGTGAAGACTCTTGGGTATGCATTGTTTAGAGATAAGGATATTAGATGAAGTAAGTTTGGTTGTACCATGTGAGGGGCATGGGAAGGGGAAGGCCATGGCCAAGTGACTAGTTTGGGTTTAATGTATTATTTCTCTAAAGCGTTGATGCATGTAAAAATATTCTAATGTTACATTATAAATATATTATTTTAAGTATCATAACACACACATTTGAATATCCTTTAGCTTTTATGTTTTAGTTTCTAGAGTAATTGTTTTTCTATTACTATTAAGCAAAGGGTGATGTTAATAAGGGTATTACATTTGGTAATTGATTTGAGGTTCAATATTATATGTGCCTAAGGATACAATGGTTGGAGATATTTAACAAGTTTTGTGAAAGTCCTTGTTCTTGGTTAATTAAATTTTTTAAGCATGACAAACTTGAGCTATGCAGTATATGAATAATTTTCCTCTTTCTTTTATTTTCAACCCATCTATCTTCATAAATACTGATTTTTTGCCTCATATAGACGGGAATTTTTTTTGTATTTTTCTCAATTGTCCCCATCCTTGTTGATATTAGTGAAATAATTGATGATATGTAGAGTTAGATAATAGTATTAATTAAGTATGATCACGGTCTAGTTATTAATAAAGTGTAAATTAATAAAGTTACTTAAATGATAAAACTTACATTTATTAGGAGAGTTTTAGAAATGAATGAGCTTTTACTTTCTTTTTTTTAAGGATAGATCCATAGGGCACATGCCAAGTACCTATTGGAGGACTCTCTTTTTATGAGAGATTTGTATAAAGAGCAAAAGTAAAATAAGAGAAATTCATTTTGAAATAGATGGAGGAAAGGATAAGAAAAGATATAGGAGGAAAGGAAGAATTTTTAAAATTAAAGGAAAGATTCAACAAGCCTACTATTTTAAGGATAATTTAATCTAGGATCTTAGAGCCATTTCCTTTTTATATATGTTAATCTATGTGGTAAATACTAGGGATGGTTAGAGAAAATTAAATAAGAAGGGATTTAGATTTTATAATTGCTCAATGAGTCACTAATTATAGTTATGATGGTCCAAGCTAAATATGTTGGCTTTTTAATCCTTACTACCACAAAATATCATAGGTCCCAATATAAAATAGCCACAATATTAAAAGTCAAAATAATAATATCATGAGTAGAATAATATATGAGAAAATTAATATGTATATCAAGGCCTATATAATAAAAAAAATAACATTCATTTATATAATTAAATATGAATGTAAATGGTCTATGTCATTCATGAACTATGCATGAAGAAAACATACAATATTAATTGCTCAAAAATATATACAAGCTTTATTCCTTTTCTTTTGGTTACAACTCTATAATATGATATTCATAATTCTATTGGAAATTGCTTTCTCATAGAGAATTATCTCCATAATATAGTCATAGGACTATAAATCTTCGTGTACTTGACTATTGCTCTCCATATGACAAGTCCCATGAATCTTGGCTTATCATCTTACCACTTGCATACAAGACTCTTCACTTTCTTTTACATGGACACTTGAACCTAAGACACTTGCACACATAAACATAACTCTTACACTTCTACATGCACTCCTAATCTAATACACTTGTGCACATCCTCACATTACATATTTGCACATTTACATACATGACACTTGTGTAATTCTCTCAATCTATGCTTGCACTCTAACTTACATGACACTTGTGCGTTTCCTGTGCATTGCACTCTTACATGACACTTGTACATTTTCTACGCATTGATATTTACATAAAAGAGAAAATATAAATCACACTCTAAACTATAGAATCAACCCTAATCTATTACATAATTAAACATGTATCATGAAGGTACCATGGGGATACATTAACATGTACCAAATAATGTAATATACCTTAACATCTCTCTACATTACATTATTTGGTTATTGGAGACTTTGAAATTTTTATTAGAGATAGTATTATAATGGTTTTCATGGCTGGAGTAGATAGGAAAGTATTATAGAGGGAAGTATGGGCTTATCTCCTGCTACAATTGCATGATGAGTGATAATAAATAAGAGATTTTAAATCTTCTCTAGTTTGTTTCTTTTTTGAAAGTATTGTGCATGGTTGTTTGCAAATACATCTAGCATGTTAGAATTAATTGCATAAATGAGTTGTCCTGATCCCTTAATATTCCTCAAGCTGACAGGTTATACCTTGCATGAAGAGGATTGTTAGGGGAAGATGGCATAAAGGCCATTTAGGTGGAATGGCATTATTGTATCTTGGATCGAGGTACGATTGTTGCAATGAGAACTTGCTTTTGTAATATGAGAAAAAGGAACTTTAGCATATTTTAATGTTTAGTAGTTTGTATTAAACAATGTAGAAGGGACAAGCAAAGAAATACTAACATTGTATTAGCCTCTTGCTCAGTGGTTTATTTGTAGCTACAAACATATGATTTCATGATGAATGTTAAGCAATTGTTGAAGTGGATGTTAATTATCATTATTGAAAAGGGTTTGATGGTTTAAATGAAATGCTTCTTATGATCTTATTAATTAAAGTGTGGAATACTAATGGTGTTGTTAGATGATGCTTACAATTATTTGAAAAGCATGTGTTTTCATATTTCATTTATATTGATGTTATAGCTTAAGTATTTGAATTGTAAATGCTTTGCTTCTATTTCTCTTACTGAAAGGTGGGGAAGGGGTGAACATAGATATTCTTGTAGGTCCTAAATTTAAGTGTTGAGTCCAATCCTAGGAGGAGTTGTAAGAATGCAATAACTAGGTGAAAGAGAGTCCTAGAAGGGATTGCAAGAATGCAATAACTAGGTGAAAGAGAGTCCTAGAAGGGATTGCAAGAATGCAATAAATAGGCACTCTCAGATCTTGAGGGAGTTGCAAGAATGGAATAGCCAAAAACTTGTGAAAGGATACACCTTGAACATAGAGGACAGATACTCAAAATTCTCATTAAATGGCTCTTCATCCTCTTCCTCTTGTAGGTAGGGTTCAATGCCGTTCTCGAGGCCCCCATATACAAAATTGGTATGATTTGGCGGGTAGCCTAAAGGGACGATAGTGTCGATGGGGAGGCGAGGTCTCCCCATGTCTTACATGGATTCGAGCATGGGTGTTGCCAAAATGTTCTGCACTAGGTACTCCCCCAGGCCCGTATTGGACATCTCATGGTAATCGTTGGTGGTTGAGGGGGAGGGAATGGGAGTTCTCCCTGAGTCCACTTCATATTGGGTGAACTAGGTGTCTCGACTTCCATTCGGCTAGGCACCTCTTCGATAGATATGGTTGAGACTAATGGTGGTACCTCCTATAGGGGCTTCTTCTCGTTGTTATTCGGTGTGGCCACCATAGGTGGCATTGTTGGTGAAGGAACAAATGACGAATATGGGCCGGGTTGGTGAGTTGAGGGACTTAACAGCGAGGATGTAGGCAGAATCAGACCCTATGTGGACGGATTCAATTGAAAGTCCAAATGTGTCGATGGGAGGGTCGATTGTGGCATCAGTTGCAACGCATTGCAAAACTTAAATGGCTCTAAGTCCGTTGGGACTACATGTACTTGCCCTTCATATGTGTATTTGAGGCATTGATGGGCTATCGAAGGGACACACTTCATGTCCCTGATCCAAGGCCGGCCTAGCAAGATATTGTAGGCCATATCACCCTCAAGGATGTGACACAACGTAGGAATGGTCTTTTGTCCTACTTGGATGGGTAGGACAATTGTGCCAACCGTTGAGCATAACGCGTCGTTGAATGCTCAAAGAGTGTAAGTGGATGCCATAATGTGGGATGCTGGCAGCTTAAGGTGTTTTAATGCCGCTATCATGATTATGTTGCTAGACGAGCCAGTGTCCAACAACACCCTCTTGAATGGAATCTCGTTGACCCGTGCAATGACATGCAGGGGTGGATCCACCATATCACTAGTCACCAGTTTCAGTTCGTCTTCCCTGAAGGTTATGACTGGTTCTGTGCATTGTCTCACATGCCCCACGAAATTGTTGAAATAATTGGCTTCGTGGGGTTGTAGCTCAATGGATTTGAGTATCTCCATCAGAGCCTCCTAATGGGGCGACGATTGTTGGATGAGCTCATAAATGGAGAGCCTAGCCGATGTGGTTCTTAAACTTTGAGTAAGCTTAGTCCAAATTGTGGCCACTGGTCTAGGCGGGGGAGGTTGCGTAGGGTGTTGTGGAGGTTGTGACATTGACGAAACATCTCCTGTAGCTACAGCGGGTGCAACCATGTTTGGGTATCTTTTATTCCGTGTCACGATGCTTATCATCCCTACGTATCCTTGCATGGGGCAGTTTTGTGTTACCTCATTCACTTGTAAAGTCTTTGCCTATGCATCATGGGTAGGCAGGGGGTCTTTGAAGACCTCCATCTGTTGGTTGCTCAGCACTACAGGACTATCTACCACGAGCATTTTATTGTCTATCAAGTCTTGCACTAAGTGTTTGAATTTCCAACAAGTGGAGATTTCATGTCCTTTATGTCGATGAAATCTACAATATAAGTCTTCCCTATAGCCCTTAGTTTTTGGCATGTTAGGGTCTATGGGTCGACTTTTCAGCAAGTTTATCAGGTTTTTTGTGAACAAGCGGTCAAACAAGGAGTCTCTAGACTCCGTGAATTGTGTGAATTATTACCTAGGGCGACACTGCTAATTTTGCTCTTGTTTATGATTTTCCTTTTCATAGTTATCAATAGGAACTGCCTGATAATTAGCCTTTGGGGGCTGTGTCATTTATGTAGGCTTTGGTATAGTTATGGCAACCTGATTGACCATGATGGGTTTCAATTGTGTGGGACCAGTTTTAGCATTTTTGGGCCACTCTTTCTTGCATGGCCTGGAAATATCATCGTCTTGTATTTTGATCTCCTCAATTATCCTATCTTGTGCCAAGGCTTCTTCGAGGGTGGCATATTTTTGTAGATGCAATAGCACGGAGATCGACCTTAAGGAACTCTTTGAAAACATTTGGGTCATGTCGGCCATGGGAGGGAGGTAAGGTAGCTTTGAAAGCAATGTCCTCCATCGATTCCCATAAGCAACCATGGTCTCATCATCATACTGCTTAAGGCTAGCTAGGTCACTTAAGGATGCCTTCTTCTTGGTGTTGAAGGCAAAACGTTCAAGGAACGCATCCACTAGCTGGTCTAGATTATTGATGCTATGCTTCGACAACTGGGTAAACCAATTCGAGGTAGGGCCTGCGAACATGGTTATAAACGTTCTTAGAAGCACTGCATCTTTGTCTTGAATGCCAAAGAATTGAATTAGGAACCTTGTTATGTGCTCTTGGGCATCCTCATCCCCTCTAAAAATTACCAAGTGAGGCACTTTGAAGTGGTCGAGGTATGGGGGTGCCGAAACTGTAGGATGCATAGGGTGACTATGGAGCTGGTGTAAGGTGAGATTTTGGGGCCCCGAAGTCTTAGTCTCCACAGACTCTAAGTGCTCTAGTAGTGCTTTGTATGCATCAGAGGATTTGATTTCCTCTTCTTTGGTTTGTTCTCGTCATGAATTGCGAGGAACTTGAGGCCTATGGAGGGGTGGCCGGATAGCACCCCCCCTACCTTGGTAGGGTATTTCAGCCCGCTCTTCTTCCCACTCAAATTTATCATAGGCCTCTTGAGGAGTTTCTAGGCATGACCTATAAACATGGACGGGTGCTCGAGGAATGCGCCCATCATTGGTTCTAGGAGTGGCCTCCCGCTCAGGTCTAGGAGGTCTTGGAGGCAACGCTTGATAAGGTCATGGAGACCTGTCTCATACTAAGGGGTTGTGCCTCTCATAAATTTCTATCCTATGCATGCGAGGGGTTGGAATCCTCTCATGCATAGTGTTATGGAACAACTCATCTGTCTGGCGTTGAATGTGCTCTTTGTTAAGATGATACAGTTGTTCTAACTGCTACTGATCTTGCCTAAGCTACATGATTTGCGCTTGGAAGGCAACATGTTTGGCAAATGCCAAGTTGATTTGTTCTGCCATCCTAGGTCTAGGAGGCCTAGATGCCTCCCCTACATATATATCTCGATCGTGGTGATCCGAGATCTCTATGGGTCACTTTCCTCTGTCGAGGTTAGCAACATTCACCCGAGGCTCTGGCATCAATAGGTGATCTTGATAATCAATAGGTGTGGAGGTGCATTGCGCCCACGTGGTGTATTTCTCTTGAGAAATATACTGGTTTTCCTCATGCTCCCTTTCGTACATGTGAAATGGACGGGCAGAGTTGGCTCACCCTATCTGAAGAGCCTTGCGCTCTAGATTTGGCCTATTAGTTCTAATAGTAATGAGGGGTGGAGGAATGATATAATCATGTGGGTCCTCCTTATGAACCCTATGTTGCTTTAGCACTTCATCATGTAGTGGCCACTCATAATGAGTGTCTAAGGGGGCCTTCCCATGTGTGTACTCCTCTTGAAAGGGTCTGTGTTGAATGGGAGTGCCCCTCAAAGGGGTGCCTCTATAGTCCTGTTCTGTAGTGGTATAGTGTGGACTATGTTGTGGGTCAGGCTGCCAAGGTGGTATAACCAAGTCCTTAGGGCTATAATGGAGGCGATTTGTGCCTCCTTGCATACTTTTCGTAGCTTCTGCTTGTGATTGGGCTTGGATACGGGTATACACCATGGTGGTGTTTTTTTTTAAAAGATATGTATATTTTTATCTCCTTTATAATTTTTATGCTATACCAAACAAAAGGGGACCACACAAATAAAGAAATGATTATCTTGTTTACAGATTAAATGTGTGTCCTAGATCTGGTTCAGTGTGTTTGATTTTTGTTATGTAAATCTTGTAAAGAAAACTTTGTTATACATGTATAATGAGGGCTCTTGTATCTCTAAAATGGTCGCCCCTTCAATATACCATTTCCAGGCCGTTATACCGAACCTCTCAATATACCCGCCCTTACGTGAGGGAAACTATTGGTATGCGAGAGCAGAACAGTAAGTGGAACATAGGCGGTATGAAATGGGGATTGCTCTATTTTTGACACCCACCTTAGAAGACTTATCCTCATGCACGGGGAATCATCCCCGCTACACTTGGTCAGCTTTCATCAAGATTTACATCTAGCAATAGTGACGATCAGGGTATATGTATGCAAAATCCAAGCCAAGGTGGTGATGAAACCCACCGTTGGTCTTGATCAAGTGTTGGGGTATTAAGACCAACTCCTTGATGTTAATTTTATTACATGGTGTGTGTGGTTCCTTTTAATTGTGTAAAGAAAGAAAACATACAACAAAAGATGATTTTCACTAATGCAATGCTTTAAAGTACGTTTTATATTTCAAAGACAATTAGTAGCAAAAAGGAAATCACAAAACCTAACTAGAACTAAAACCTATAATGAGGACTTGCCATTTGTGCAAGTATCATGCAAGCAAACCAGATAAAAATGCGTTCTTAATCAAGTTCCTTCCATTTAATTTACTCTATGTTTTTATTTTTATTTTCTTTATTGCAAGAAAGGAAAACAAACTACTTACCTTTCTATGCAAGTGTCTAAAAATAAAGCAAAGAAAACAACAAATTGCAAAAACAGAAAGTAGAAAAACACAGAGGATGTTTAGAAGGCCTACCTCCTCTCTGTCTAAACCAGATGCCTCTGAGTTTCTGCTCAGAAAATGCACAGAGCTCTAATCGTACTGGGGTGGGATGAATAGCAGGTCTAAATTCGTCACAGGGTGGGATGAATACATTTTCATCTCGGGGTGGCACGAGTAGCAGTCCAGTGCCCAAATGAGTAACACCTGTAAAGAAAAACCACAAAATTTGGATCAGAAACTTGATCCTAACAGCATGGGACAGGGTCCCACCGTGATCACCACTGAAAGTAGAAAAAAAATGGTGTACCAATATGATGCAAACAAAAATAGATATAGATGCTAATTCCTACGAATGCGATGAGCAATGCATGAAGGAAATGATGCAGAAACGAGATGTGAGCAAACAAAGCGGGGCCTCATTTATTGATATTGCTTTTAATATGATTAAAATACGTCCCCCCCTCTAGGGCTCAAAACATTTGATACAATTTGTTACATTAATGGATGCCCGAAAGAAGCCGCACTTCCAAGATCGGACAATACGCTTCCAGCATCTTCCACATGCCCACACTCAAAGTGGGCGGGCTAAAAGTTGCCATCGCTTGTGTCCATGTGTTCATAATTCCTTTATACCCCTCTAGTATTCCTATCCATGAGATCCTATGCACAGAAAGATAACAAATCGTTAATAGCATATGCGTATCTAGAAAAACATGCAATCCCCAAGGCCTCTAGCGGGCGCTTGTGGGATATCAGTGATGCAACTAATAAATCAATTAAAAAATGATATAAAAATGTAAAGGACAATGTATAGAATTGGTATCACCTAATTTTGTGTTGAAGTAGCGTCGGACAGCCGCGTTATGCTCGTTTGCCTATCGGGGGCCTCTCCAAAGTGAGCGCTCCAATGTCTCACCTATGCTTATACAAATAACCTGAAACTCATGAGTTAGGCATTATATGTAATTATAATACTACCCAGATGCTCAGAATTTGCATATCCTTCCCATATTCTCCTGTATGTGATAGGGGCGCCATGCGAGCTAGTTAATACATAAAATAATAAAATGATCATCAAATCATGTCAGAATGAGTTCAAAATTTAACAGAAGCATTACGATATCATCTGGAACATATTTCAAAAGGAAAATTAAGGAAATCATGCACAAATTTATAATCACTCTGGGGTGGGACGCTGGGGACTATCGTAAAACCTGCAAAAAGTGACCTTGCAAATTTCCTGTCCAGAGACCTCCAAAACTCCTGCAAACTTGTGGTTAGACTAAAAACAACATTTTGAGATGACCAAAAATGTTAGATTTTGCAGATTCTTCCCAGGTTATCTTGTATCCGAAGGCGCTCCCTGTAGGTTAGTAGATGCATAAAATGATAGAAACCAGGTCAAATCATGTCAAAAAGTAATGAAATTTGGACAACAAAGTACATTAGATATAAAAGAATGCAAAAAGAACAATAAAAAAACCATGCAAATATTTCTAATTGCTCTGGGGTGGGGCGATTAGGACTGTAGCCCGGGGGTGGGACGCCCACAGTTTAGGGCCTAGTTTTGATGCCAATCCAAGTGGGATGGGTCCAAAACTTTCTAGGGGGTTGTGTCGACGAGTTTGGGGTGGGATTGTCACCGATTGCTTAGGTTTTTGGATCTGGATTGCGTTCCTAGTGTTCACCCGATAACCTCTCTTCCAGAAGAGAGATATTAGGGATGTAGGAAGCACAAAGAGGAATGGGGGTATAGTTTGGCAGCACTTCATTGCTCCAAATGCTCCAGCTCTCTTCTCTTTTTGAGGTGAGGAGGCTCACCTTTTTATAGACCTAAGGGTCTCATTTGAATGCACATGCGAGGGTGCCACTTGGCTCATTATGCCTTTTTGGTGGAGAGAATATTCCTCCATGATTAGGGCCACCTTGATTGATGCCTCCATGATCAGGGTAGGCTTGATTGAAGCCTCTCTGATTTGAAACCTTCCCTCACAATCCCATGTCTTGAAGGCAGAGTTAGGTGGCAAATTTGAGTTGCCATTTGTCAAGGTTTGAATTTTTTCTAGTCAAACCTACTAATCGTCCCATGCTGGAGCGATTGCTGCTAATCATCTCGAGGTGGGACGAATAGGATTCTAAACGTCCCAAGGTGGGACGAATAGGGAGCAAAGTGCTTAAAAGGTGCAAAACTAACCTCTGACCTTCCAAAAATGATTTGGGAGTGGTTAGGACCACTGTTTAACCTCTGGAGTCTGCCCTAGGGGGTATGTATGCCAATTCGGTCAGTGCTTGTAGTCACATAATCAGATTGGTGTTGTTTTGGTGTCTACAGGTGGTGAAATGCAAATGCCTAAATTTTGGTGTCTACAGATGCCTCTTTTTGTACCTTGTTGTGTGAAACACAATGCGATGCAAAAACAAATGACATCTAACTTTATTGGATGGAGAAATGAACTCAAATTTTATTGACACAAGAATGAATGACTTTTGAAATTTTTGATTTGTATCTTAACACCTTAATTGGAAAATGGGTTATGAATGAAACCCACAAGCCAATTGACCGAATGTGGATGATGAAAAGGGGATGGATGTGATGGATACAAATATTTGAAATCAAGATCAAGTTGGATACCCCAAGTTTGGGGTGGACCCGTGTTGTCGCAAATTTACGTTTTGGTTTTATTGACATGTAAGATGATGAAGTAAAGAAAACAATCACCCTAGGGGCTTGTCCTAGTGACTGTAGCAAATTCCTTAATGCAAAATGATGAAGTAATATTTTTCTATGTTTTGTAACCCCACGAAGTAGGCATCAATGACAACCTTGGGCAAGTTTGCTTGAACACAGGTCACTCAAAAATTGAGGAACCAAACTGATTTAATTTCAAACGTGATGATATGAAATGATTTTGAATAAGTTTCCTTATGGTAATTTTTCCATCCTATCGGATTGCATGGACAACCAATCGCTGCAACCAATAGGTGTCTAGAGTAAATCACTAGATACAAGGTTCACTTGAGATGATGATGATGATGCAAGATGATGATTTGAATGCATTTGTGTTTATTTGAGGGGGTTTTTGAAGCCATTTACATTTTAAGGAAAGTTTTGTAATATGGTCATAAATAAAAGTCAACGTGGGTTACCCCAATCATGGAAAAGATGCTCATTGTTGAATCATTACTTTTGACAAATTGATGAACTTAATTTTGGCAAACCTTTCATCCATGGGTAGACAAGCTTTAGTCTACGCTTTAGGCTTTAGGTATACCAAGTGTTTATTTTATTGAGATTTTTGCTTGTGATCTACCCTAGCAAAAAGGGCATATGATAGTCTTTGGTAATGATTCTTGAATGAACATAATTTGCATGATTGAGTGTTTTGAGTATTGACTTGATTTGAGACTAGAATTTGTAGATATTGTCTACCCCCTCAAGCAATGAGTCGACAAAGAAGAGATGAAATAATGAAAGCGATGAAACATATAAAAATGGTTAGAATGAAATGAATATTTTTTTGTTTTTGTTACAGTTGTGATTTTGACCATTATTGGTAATTGTACACCTCTATCCCTTGGAGCAGTCCAACCGTATGGCTTTCTTAGGGAATTAAGATGATAACAATTTGATTCTTTCTTGAGGTGAATCATTGTTCAAGGACCTTATGGTAACCTACCCATCCGACCAGATTGCATGGATAATTAGTCATTGCAACCGCCAGGTGTATAGGATAAGTTACTGTATACGAGGATCACTTGAGGCTAAGTGGAAGAAGAAAATGTACATCTCTATCCCTCGGAGTAGTCCAACCGCATGGACTTCTTAGAGAGTTGAGACGAGAGTATTTATATTATTTCAAGAGCCTGTTGAATTTGTTTTTTTTTTTGACCAAAGGAATTGAGGTACCTTTGGAGCTTTTTAATTTTGTTGTTTTTTTTTTTAGTTATTTGTGTTTTATTTGTTGTGTGGTTTTTATGTTTGGTGATTGATTTTTTTTTACCAAAGGAATTTAGGTACCTTTGGAGCATTTTGGATCGATTTGACCAAAGGGATAGGTGCCTTTGGGGCTTTTTGAATTGTGTTAATAATGATTGTCCTTATGGTAATCTACTCCTCCTACCAGATTGTATGGATAGCCAATCACTACAACCGCTAGGGGACTAGAGTAAATCACTAGATACAAGGATCACTTGAGTCTGAGTGGAAGAAGGAAATACACATCTCTATCCCATGGAGCAGTCCAGATGCATGGCTTTCTTAGGGAGTTGAGATTATAACACTTCTATTATTTCTAAAGCCTTTTTGAGATTGAATTTGACCAAAGGAATCAGGGTACCTTTGGAGATTTTTGGATTAATTTAACCAAAGTTGTAGGTACCTTTGGAGCCTTTTGAAATTTACCAAAAGGATTAGGCATTTTGAAGCCTTTTGAAATTGACCAAAGGGATTAGGCATATTTGGATCCTTTTGTATTGAATGTGACCAAAGAAGTTTTGGTTCATTTGGATCCTTTTGAATTGATGTAATAACAAGTTTCCTTATGGTAATGTACTCATCCTATTAGATTGCATGGATAACTAGTCATTGCAACCACTAGGTGAGTAGAGTATATCACTAGATATGAGGTTCACTTGAGGATATTTTGACCAAAGGGGTTTGGTTCCTTTGGAGCTTTTAAAATATTTTGACCAAAGGGGTGTGTCTCCTTTGGAGCATTTGGAATGAAATTTGACCAAAGGGGTTAGGTTCCTTTGGAACCTTTTGAGATGATTTGACCAAAGGGGTGTGTTTCCTTTGGAGCATTTTGAAATAAAATTTGACCAAAGGGGTTAGGTTCCTTTGGAGCCTTTTGAAATGATTTGACCAAAGGAGTTTTGGTTCCTTTGGAGCTTTTTGAAGTGAATTTGATTGTGACCAAAGGAGTTTGGTTCCTTTGAAGCCTTTTGAATTGAATTAACCAAAGGAGTTAAGTTTCTTTGGAGCCTTTTGAATTGATGTAATGATGAGTGTCCTTATGGTAATCTACTCATCCTACCAGATTGCATGGATAACCAGTTGCTACAACCTCCAGGTGTCTAGAGTAGATCACTAGATACAAGGATCACTTAAGGCTGAGTGGAAGAAGGAAATACACATCTCTATCCCTTGGAGCAGTCTAGTTGCATGGATTTATTAAGGAGTTGAGATTAAAACACTTCATTTATTTTGAAAGCCTTGTTGAGATTGAATTTGACCAAAGGAATTATGGTACCTTTGGAGCTTTTTGGATTAATTTGATTAAAGGTATAGGTTCCTTTGGAGCCTTTTGAATTGAATGTGATTGGAAATTTTGTTTTTTTTTTACTTACTCCCCCAAGTGACAAATGGGTGAAGTATGAAAATAGATGAAACCCTTGAGTTAATTGACCTTATTGCATGAGTGATAATCCAACAAGTGTCCTTATTGTAATATACTCATCCTATCGGATTGCATGGATAACTAGTCACTACAACTACTAGGTGACTAGAGTATATCACTAGATACGAGGTTCTCTTGAGGATGTTTTGACCAAAGGGGTTTGGTTCCTTTGGAGCCTTTGAAATGATTTGACCAAAGGGCATTTGGAATGAAATTTGACCAAATATGTTAGGTTCCTTTGGAGCCTTTTGGATTGAATGTGACCAAAGGAGTTTTGGTTCCTTTGGAGCCTTTTGGAGTTTAACTGACCAAAGGGATGTGGTTCCTTTGGAGCCTTTTAAATTGAATGTGACCAAAGGATTTTTGGTTCCTTTGGAGCCTTTTGAAGTGAATTTTATTGTGACCAAAGGATTTTTGGTTCCTTTGGGGCTTTTTGAAGTGAATTTGATTGTGACCAAAGGAGTTTTGGTTCCTTTGGGGCCTTTTGAAGTGAATTTGATTGTGACCAAAGGATTTTTGGTTCCTTTGGAGCTTTTTTAATTGATGTAATGATGAGTGTCCTTATGGTAATGTACTCATACTACTAGATTGCATGGATAACCAGTCGCTGCAACCGCTAGGTGACTAGAGTATATCACTAGGTACAAGGTTCACTTGAGGATCTAAGCTAGTGAATCAAATTGATGAATGCAAGAAAGCAAATGGAATTAGATGTGTTGTGTTTGTGAATGTGAGGCAAAGGGCACAAAATTTAACAAAAGGGTGCAACCTTTTGAACCTAGCAGATGATCTGAAATGTGAATGTTTAATGTGATTGTTGGGGTAGGTGTGAGACCTTGAACTCCCCCAATATGCTTGATTGATTGTTTGATGTGACTGATGGGGAAGGTGTGAGACCTTGAACCCCCTAGTTGGTTTTTATGACATGATTGTTGGGGAAAGTGGAAGACCTTGAATTCCCCCAATATGCTTGATTGATTATTTGATGCGATTGATGGGAAAGGTGTGAGACCTTGAATCCCCCCAGTTGGTTGACTACTTGATGTGATTATTGGAGAAGGTGTAAGACCTTGAACCCCCCTAGTTGGTTTTTTTGTGATTTTTTATGTATATGTGTAATGATGGATTGTTCAGATTTTTTTTGGTGTGCATGTGATGAAATGAATGTCTTATGAATAAATGAAATTGGTGGTGATGTATGCAAATGAATGAATGATGTTGCCTTATTAATCATCATTCAAAGAGGTTATGAACCATTGTTTAGAAAATTTTACCTTTATTGCTTAATCAAGGACACTAATATGATACTATGGTTTGACCACATTTTGTAAGATAAAATAGACTATGATATATGTGACTATGCAATGGTGGTATGGAATGGAAGCTTGTTTATGACTATGTTGTTCGATCTAGAGTTATTTTGAAAAGACTCAAACATCCTAGTTATCTCAAAAAAACTCATTTATGATCTCGCAAATCTTCATGATGCTAAGGTTGTCCTAGTGTGTTCAAATTTCTTCAAGGACCAACTGTGTGTGCAATTATTATCCGTTTCTCATTATGATCTAGGTTAAACTTATCAATTTAAACTTATGCCAATAATATAGTTCATCCATGAGCGGCCATAGGTTTGTAAAAAATAAGGTCGCTAAAGTGATAGATATGGCACCACGCATAAGGATACCCCATTGCTAGGCGGGTTTCATTCAACCCATTACTGTAATGAGGATCACCCCATGATTTTTGAGACACTAAGAGTTCTAGGGATTCAAGCTCATTTCCTTTATTTTATTGCATTGGATTTTGGGGATTTTATTTTTGAGTTTGCTCATTTTTGTAATAGAGAAACATGCAATTTTATTTCTTTTTGGATGCTTGCACGTTTTAAGGAAAAACTAGGGGATTTTATTACTTTTTGGAATACTTTTGGGATACTTGCTTGTTTTGAGGGGGAGCAAGGGATTTTATTGTTGTTTGGATTTCTTTTTGGGTACTTGCTCGCTTTGAGGTAGAGCAAGGGATTATTTATTTTTTTGGGGGGGAATGAAGGTGGACCTTGTCATTTTGTCAAATCTTAGCATTCTAGACCATGCGCATAATTGGATGAACAGGGGAAACCTTTCACTTTATGGCAATAGAAAATTTTGACTTTGTCATTCCTAATCTTCACAATATTTTTATGTGTTTTGATGTGTGTGGTCCAAGAGGAAAATTGATTAACTAGGAGCACCCTATAGCACCTAATGATTGTTTAACATTAAATTAAGGTTGTTCAAAACACTAGGAGTGATTGAAAACACCTAAGGTTTCCTGAAACCAAAGACTACCAAAGAAATGAAGTGCTATGGGATTTTATTGCAACTATATTTTTTGACATGATTTTGGGTGGTAAAATTGGATTAATGCTAGACCGTAGGTGCCCCTAATTAAGGCAACAAGACTCAGTGAATGAACAATTATCTAACCTGAGTGGATGACAATTAATATGGTAAGTGATATTAATGGATGCAAATGATATGAATGTGCAAATGCAATGGAAGTGAAATGTGTGAATGCAATGAAAGTGGTATTGTGAATGCAATGTATTAAAAATGCAATGTGTATGAAAATGTTTTTGTGTTTTATATTTATTATTATTATTTTTAGGTGTTTTTGAACTAAAATGTGACCAAAGGGGTTTGGTTCCTTTGGAGCTTTTTGAATTGCATGTGACCAAAGGAGTTTTGGTTCCCTTGGAGCCTTTTGAATGGAAATTGACCAAAGGAGTGCCTCCCTTGGAGCATATTGACATGAGATTTGACCAAAGGGGTTAGGTTTCTTTAGGACCTTTGAATTGAATTTACCAAAGGGATACCCCATTTGGAGGATTTATTATTGATTTGACCAAAGGGGTGTCCCCTTTAGAGCATTTTGGATTGAGTTGATCAAAGGGATTTGGTTCCTTTGGAGCCTTTTTTTTTTTAGTTTGAATTGACCAAAGGGGTGTTTCCTTTGGAGTTTTTTTTGAATTGACCAAAGGGGTGCCTCCTTTGGAGCTCTTTTTTTTTGGACGGGGAAGTTGTGATACCTTAAGAATACCCATTGCAATCTTGGTGGATATCGATATTTTGATGAGATGATGTGGGTGGATCATCTATGGGAAAGTCCCCCTTGTCGATAAGATCTTGGACCACATTTTTAAAGGCTTTGCAATCATTGATGTCATGGCCTACTTGTTGATGATAGAGACAATAATGATCTTCCCTATATGACTTAGGTTTATGCATTTTGGATTTTTTAGGATGTATGTTAGGTAAAACAATTATCTTTGCATCCTACAACTTTTGGAATATTGTCGACATGGGCTCGGATAAAGGGGTCCAGGTACGGGGTTGATGATTTGAACATGAGGTTGATTGGCCATGTGGATGAGGTTGATGAGGATACTATGATGGGTGATGTTGATGATGACTCAATTATAGCTCAATGCTTATGAGGTGATTCAAAATTTGTTGTAGAATGAGCAAAGTGTGTTGGTGAAGAGGTGGTTGTTGATGAGGAGATGGTGGAATGATGGTGTGTTGTGTTGATGGAGCACCATACATGTGATTAAGTGGATGTGTGGGTATGGTTATGGTGGATGGAGGTAATTATGGAAATACCAAAATGGTTGCATTCAAATAAGTCCTAACTACATCCATGTCCACATACGTGACATGATCATCAAATGATGTGGGTAGCTCACTCCTAGGAGTCTCAGGGATGGCAACATGGGTAGCCCTATGCATAAAATCTATTTTTGAAGTAGGGGCACTACTAGAGGGTACTAAATTTAGGTTCAAGGACATAGTAGGGACTACACTAACTTGTGCTACCACTGAAGTGTTAGGGGCCTGATAGGATTGAGATGGATCCATTGAAGGAGACAACTGACTCTAAACTTGGGCTAACTTTATGGCTTAACCACAGGTTGTTACCATATGCTAAATATGGTATGAGGTGTAAAATGTAAATGTATTGTGTGAATGCATGATAGAAGCACAAAGCAAAACAACACCCAAAGCAAACAAATAAACAATATTTTTGTTCCTAAGTCTGTGCAAAGTTTGATTTTTTTTTTCATTTTTGAAAAGTTATTTTATTTTATTTTTTGAAAGTTTTTGGTAAAAATAAAAATGATGTGCAAATGTTTTTTCCTAAAATGAGTCTACGAATTTTACCTAGATGCTCTCACACACTAACTTGGTGAAGAAGTTCGAGTTGTGAAACCCATCAGGACTTGAATATGAAACCCAAATCCGATAAGGGAGCCTAGGTTCTACCGATCCTCACCCAGTACATCATGGGCAATGATACACCCTCTGAAGAGGAGTACACACTATTTTCTACAACTAATATGGTTCTTGGAGCCGATCTTAGACACGAATAGGGTAAATATATTGGGGGTTGGTGATGAAGTCCAAACTTGTCCAACGTTCATGTGAGTGTGTGATGGCTTCATTTATTTATTGTGTAATGCAAGAATAGTATGCAATTCTATTTATTGCATAAGATGCAGAAAGTAGGAAATAGAGAACAACAGTCAATACCAAATTAGGGGTTGAAATTGCTAATTTTGAGCAAGATCTGACAAAGTTCTATTATTAGGTCCAAACACGGGTGGACGGTTAGTTCTAGTAAACTGCATTTGCATGGTTCACCAACCACACACTAGAATTTTAGAAATCCAAACCATGGATGCTTGGTTTCGACTGAGTAACTAAATAGAGGTAGGACATGCCCAAACCTCTAATGTGCCTAGATAATTTCTAACTAGGCTATGCACATGCTCTGTTAACTAATATGAAATGCAGATTTTTGATTTGACTTCCTCTTTTTATGAATATTTAATGTATGCCTAGCCTATGACCTAAATGCAAACAAGGGCACATAGGATAAAGACTCTTAATCTAGCCTAGATGCAATGCTAAAACTAAAAATAGAGGAAAGAGGATTTCAAGTGTACAAACTTGTTATCCTTTCACCGCTCCTTCCAATGCACTCAATCGTAAATCTATGGTTCCATAGTGCTACAACCATCGGTGCTTGGTTAATCAGGTGTCCAACCACCAGTGCACGATTCTGTAGATCTATAGCTATGTGTGTATGGTTTCTCAATCGTTGGGCCAAACAAAAATAGGTTTCGAATTCGTAAGTCCTGATTTCAAATATTTGCTTGCTCAAACTACTGAAACTTGTAACCACAAAAAAACCATATCAGTAACTAGAATTGAGAAAGGAAAAATAAATAAAATCCTTAGAGGGTCCCATCATGATCACCATTTTGTAAGCAAAATAAGACAACACCTTGCAAATAAAATAATGAAAGACAAGAAATTACAAAATAAATGAATTTTATATTAAATTTTACTAGAGCCTTGGTATCATTTTTATAAATTATTTACCCCAAGTGTATAGGGTATGATTAAAATAAGCGAATTCTTACTTTCACATTATACAATGAGAAAAAAGAGGGAAAAATCCCTTTGGCTAATCAAATTATTGGTGGTGTCTTCGATATTATTTTGCTTCAATCCAAGAGGTGAGTGGGATTTTATATCCTGGATGTTGGGACCATTCTTAGCTTTAAGATCTCTTAAAGTACCTATATTATACACACATGGAAGTCAAACAATGGTTAGTATCACCTATATACATGATTAGAAACCAATGCAAAAAAAACCCTTGAATGAATGCTTGCAGGAAACATAGAAAAAACTAAAAAAGGCCTTTCTAACAAATCAAATACATACTAATATTTGCTACTCCAAATGACTTGAAAATTGGTGGAAAAATTCTAGGGGATGTCAGGGAACTACCCTCAAAATATTAGCTCAATCCGAGTCTGTAGGAGTGAGATATGGCCAATTTTTTTTTGGTAGTTTTCGTAGAACCACAGGCCCACAGTTGTGACTGTGTAACCGTAGGAGGGCGGTTGGGACTGTGTAACCATGGATGTGTAGTTAATACTAAACCGTAGAAACCTTAAGGATTGGATCCAGGACCTCGTTGGCTTGAACTCCATGATCATTGGTGACTTCTTGCAAATATTTTGATAGTGTGATGACGTATTTTCCAACACCCTTTGCTTGATGTAATGGTGTTGCTTTTATAGGTAATTTTGGATTTTAGATGAAAAATATAGATGGCAAGCCAAGGTTGCCAAATGGTAGGGATTGAGCAACAACCTATCCTAGGTAATTGCAGTGAGTCACTTAGAGTGTCTCACTTAGGTGGAGTGGTGGCATGTGGGTAGGTGCAAGTGGAGTGAAGTGTGGAGTGAGGTGTGAGATGTGGTAAGTGGGTAGGTGGAAGTGGAGTGATGTGTGTGAGATGTGGTAAGGTGAGGGGTAGTGGTGGCTAGGAAAAGTGTCACATGGAGACACAGGGTATCCTAGGGGGATTTTCCAAATTTTAATAGATTAATGTGCAAGATATTTTATGCCCAAGTTTAGACTTAGGCATATATTATTATGCAGAATTGTGAAGTTCAATGTGGATGAAATGTACATGAATTAATATCTCTAAGTTTGGACCTAGGCATATATTTTATTATACAAAATTATGTGGTGAAATGCAAATACCTAGATTTTGGTTTCTATAGATGCCTCTTTTGTACTACAGTGCAAAAATAGATGACACCTAGCTTTATTGGATGGAGAAATGGACTCAGATCTTCTTGATGCAAAGAATAAATTACTTTTGAAAATTTTGAGTGAGATATGGCCAAAATTATTTTGGTATTTTTTGTAGAACCGTGGGCCCACGATTGTGACTATGTAACTGCGAGAAGGCAGTTGAGTAACCATTGGAGGGAAGTTGGGATTGTGTAATCATGGATGCCTGGTTGAGAATGGACTGTAGAAACCTTAAGTCTTGGATCTATAACCTCAATGGCTTGAAATCCACGATCGTTGGTGACTTCCTGTAGCTATTTTGATAGGGTGGCAACGTATTTTATAGCTCCCCTTTGCTTGATGAAACAATGTTGATTTTATAGATAATTTTAAATTTTAGAGGGGAAATATAGGTGGTAACCCAAGGCTACCAAGTGGTAGGGACTGGGAAGCCACCTATATTGGGCAGTTGCAGTGAGTAACTTAGAGTGTCTCACTTAGGTGGAGTGGTGGCATGTGGGTAGGTGCAAGTGGAGTGAAGTGTGGAGTGAGGTGTGATATGTGGCAAGTGGGTAGGTACAAGTGGAGTGATGTGTGGAGTGAGGTGTAAGATGTGGAAATATGAGGGTTAGTGCTGGCTAGGACAAGTGTCACATGGAAATACATGCTATCCTAAGGAGGATTTTCTAGATTTTAATAAAATTTAAAAAATAGATTAATGTGCAGGATTTTTATACCCAAGTTTAGACTTAGGCATATATTATTATGCAGAATTATGATGTGCAATGTGGGTGAAATGTACATGAATTAATATGCCTAATTTTAGACCTAGGATTATATTTTATTATGTTGAATTATATGGTGAAAATAAAATGCCTAGATTTTTGTGTCTACATACTCTAACAATAAGTTCATTCTAGGGATAGACCCTAAAATAAGGATAATAGTTAATCTGCTCAAACCTAAAACTCTGCAAGAGGCTTATGACTTGGCTAGACAAGAAGAAACTAACCTCCAAACCAAGAAGTCTTTCTTCAACTACATAGGGTTGACAAAGTTAGAAAGGTAAGAGCTAAAGAAAATAAAAAGTGCAAGATTTATGAAATGGGATAAGGATCAAAATAAGAGAAAAAAAGGTAACCCAAAGTTCAATAATATGAAAAATGGGAACCAAGGGCAAAACAAGAAGAAATTTCAAAAGAAGGACAATTTCAATCCCCACAAGTAGAATGAATCAACACAAAAAGAAGAATAGGGAAGAAGAGGTAGGAGAGATCCTAGACAACTAGGAGTGGATACTACATATGTGGAGGTCCTCATTATACCAAGAAGTGTTCCAAAATATTAGAGTCAAGTCACAGAGTAGAGGAGTCATCACACCAAATTTATACCACTACCAAAAATTAGGACTTAGATGGATAAGCAACACCAATGCTACTAAATGGTAAGTTGTTTGATAAAGATGTAAAAGTTTTAATAGATAGTGGAGCTACATATAGTTTTATTTCCACTAGTATTATCGGGGATATACCAAAAAGACCTGGGATTTTGGCACAAGGGTGGGAAATTGAGTATGGTCTTGGAAAAACCTACTCGGTGGATCAATATTTGCCTAGTACAAAAATAACTCTACCTAATGGGTCCACTATATGGAACTTGCTGTGGTACCCATCCATGCTTTTGATATTATTCTATGAATGGATTGGTTGAAGGGTCATGGAGCCTTAATAAATTTTCAAGATAGGTGAATGGATTACATTGAAAAGGATAAGAGGAGATTTATAGTGAAGAGTAGGCAAGGTTCTTTTCAACCTCACTTACATTTAGCTATGCAGTTAAAGAAAGCCATTAAAAGAGGTGGTATGTTATATGTAGTAAATATAAATGGGAAGACTAGAGAAAATGGAAATAAATTATTCAAGAAACATAAAATTCTTCATGAGTTTCAAGATGTATTTCCTGAAGAGCTTCTAGGTCTACTCCCTCAACAAGAATTTGACTTCTCTATTGAGCTAATGCTTAGGGCTAAACCCATTTCTAGGACACATTACAAAATGACCCCAATTGAGCTAGAGGAATTAAAGGTACAACTTCAAGATTTTTTGGAAAAGAGTTTGATCAAACCAAATGTGTCACCTTGGGGTGCTCCAATGTTATTTATGAACAAGAAGGATGGTTCCTTGAGATTATGTATATATTATAGAATTTTGAATAAGGTAACCATTAAGAATAAGTATCCTCCACCAAGGATAGATGACGTCTTCGATTAGCTAAAGAATGCTACCATATTTTTTAAAATAGATTTAAGATGAGGGTATTGTTAAGTGGAAATTTTTCCCAATTGCAAAATCCCCATCATAGTCAATATTTTGATTAGAAAACCCTCTCTTGCAAAGAAATAAAATTTCTCCAAGGTTCCTTTTACTTAATGTGTGCTTGTAATATTGTGAATATGTATCGAATAAGTGCTTGGAATACATTAGTGATTTACAAGTAACTATTAACAAGGGTCCTTTGTTGATATTATTTTATTGCTATACTAGTGATTGTTCATGAAACTTAAAAGAAAAAATGTGATTTACCCTTATATGATCACGATGTAAAACCTTCATTTTATCTTAGAGTGTTTTAGGTAGATTTTATCTTATTTTGGCTAAGCAAATTTTAAACAAGTTTTATCTTATTTAAACCTTGCTTTGAGCATGAAACAAAATATTAAAATCTAATATGAACCTTAAATGATGATTGGATTCATTTAATATTACTTTGATCATGAAAATAAAATAATCTACATGAATAACTTGGTAAATAAAATAGTCTTTGATGTGCTATATAATTTTTTTTTTTTATGTTGGTAAAAATTTATTGAATCAATAAAACCATACAAGAAACAAATAATCCCAAAATAATAACCCTTACAAGGTCCAGAAGAAAGAGACCCTCAAAACCACCGAGCACCCGACCAAAAGATACCCAACAAACAACAACCTCAACCAAGCATATCGATAGTAAGAAAATTAGCAAGATGACAAGAAAAATCCAATGGGAGCTGATCCCATTCCCTAATATTCCAATATTCTTGAAACTCAAAAGCCCATTTTTCCAAGCAATCAGCCACACTATTCCATTCCCTAGGAATATGAACAAAGGAAATAAAATCTAGATGCCAAAAAATTTGAATGATCTATCGAGCCACTAACGCCAACTACCAATGAACATTAGAAAGATTATGAGTCTTCAATAGATTAATAATAATATAAGAGTCCAACTCACAGATTATCTTCCACCATCCAAGAGCATAACCTTTTTCCAAAGCAAAACAAATAGCAAATTTGGCATCTTTGGTGAAGGGTGTGGAAACAGTCTTGTTCTCATGCCTCTTCTCTTGTTGAGTTTTGGAGGAGTTTAGGAAGACCTCCTAATAAGGATTTTTTATTCAAGTTGCATCGAGTATTGGACCCTCATGTATTATCTGGAAGATTTGGCTTGAAATAAATCAAATATTTTTTCAAGGTAGAAAGTTAACTGTTTATCATATTTGGTAGAGGATTATTGGTATGTTCCAAGAAACTATTTCTTCTAAATGTCATATCAATATTCCTTTGGACCAATCTGATATTTTGATGATGCAGGTACTAGGTTTAGTGGTGAATGACTCTTGTTCTTCTTTATCGATCAGGAGGTGAGGCCTCAATCAAAAAGTGCAGAGAGATGGTAGATGGCATCCTTTGCCTTGGGGGGTTTTTAAGATTAATACTGATGGCTCTTCCAAAGGGAATCCTGGATATGCAGGTATTTGTGGTGTTGGGAGAGATAGTAGTGGTGCAAATCTTTTCATTTTCTCTTTTTATAAAGGAAAGCAAACTATTAATTATTTGATGTGCCATATAAATTACCTCTCTTTGATGAAATTAATTTTCATCAAAGAGATGTCATTTATTGCTTTAAAACAATGGCTTTCGGAATGCCATATAAATTACCCCTCTTTAATGAAATTGTAGTTTTCATAAAGAGAAGTTAATTTATTGCTTGAATAATGAAATGCAAAGCTTGAAATTTAATTTACCTTCAAAATGTGCAATTATGTCAAAATTTGAAATTATAAAATTCCTGATAAAACAACATATTTTAAATAATTTTTATAATATCGAAATGGCTTCCAACTAAAATATAAAATGCATAATATGAAACGTTGAAGCTTATTCTACACATACGTGCATTTATTTTTGGGATTTAAATTTAAATTTAAATTTAAATTTTTATTGCTGAAATTTTTAAAAAAATGCAAAAGGAAAGGGTTAGAAAAATAAAAATGAAATAAAAGAAGTAAAATGAATTGCCGGTGAAGAGAAAGAGGATGGGGACTTGGCAGGGTTTCAAACTCCTAAACAAAAAAACACAAAAAAAATAGCAACAAAAGATAAAACAATAATTTCACCTAACACCTTTAAAATTCTCTCCACAAATGAGAAAGCAGATGATGAGGATGATCAAATGGAAACAATTATTATGGAGACATGGTTTGATGAAGAGAGGGAACATGAAGGATTGCATGATGAGAAATCATTAAAGAACTTGCCTTGATGCTGAGAAACAACAGTAAAGGAAAAAAAGTACAATGTCTAAAACCAACTCAAGTGTAAAACAAAAGGGCAGATTCAAACTACAAACAAAATGGATCCGCCAAAATACCATACAAATTCCAATAGTAGTATCGTGGTACCAAGTAACAAACCTATAGTCCCAACTGGAATGAAGCAAGATACGAATAAAAGGATAAGGATGCCATAATCCTAAGGCTTATAGTCAATCTCTTTATGGCAATGTTGGAAGCTTAAGCAATTTTTGATATTTTTGGTAATTTGTTAAGCTTTGGTTTATTTTTAGTGTTATCGTTTTTTGTTTATTTTGTCTATAGCTCCTTTGTGCTTTGTTTTTGTTGTATTTATTTTTCCAGATTTCATTTGTGGTGTATTTGATTCATTTTGTTGTTTTTGTTATGGTAGTAGTTTGTTATGTTGTGTTTGTGGTTTTTTCTATGTGTTTCGTGTTTTGGTGTTGCTTATTTTCATCATTTTTTGTTTGTTTTTTATTGTGTTTTTCTATGTTGTTTATATGTTTGTTTAGTGTGTTTTTTTCTTTTTATTTGTGCATGTGTTTAATTGTAATTTTTCTTGTCAACACACTCAAGGAGTATGCTTTATCTGTTTTAGCTTTTTGTGTGTTGTTTCAATTCCTTGCGTGTGTCAAAGGTGCTAGGCTAGGTGCGAGCCCTAGGCATTTTTGGTGAAAGAGATACCCCTGCCTCCTTGGGTCTTACCCAAAAGTGGCATCCCTTCTAGGATATTTTACACAAAAAAATGAATTATTGCAACCTAGGAGCTTACCACAGACCCCACAAGCATTAGTATCCTGCATAAAACCAACATTAGTGTGATTCAAATTCATGCAATCTAACATCTAATGTGGTGCAATATTCTAAGGAAAAGGGTGCAATATATCAAAAATAACAAGCAAGTCAACCATTAACATGCATAAAACTTGATGTATCTCCAATATATTGCAGAAGAAATATCTTCAACATCAAACACAAGTGCATAATACCATGCCCTAAATTGGCATCATGTGATGAAATCCAGTCCAACGGTGTGGCTTTTCTCCAAAAATATCCAACCCCTCTTCTGTTCACGCAATGGGTTTTTAAAATTTCCACCATGGACACCTGCATTTTCATTTTCCTTTTCATTTAGTCTTCTTATTATCTGGTTTCAAAAATGCTTTATTTTCTATTCACTTTTGTTTGCTTCGTGAGTAACGGTTCTTCCCTCTCTTCATTAGAGGACACTATCCAACAAAAATAACTTCACCATTATTTCCATGACCTTAGATGCATGCATCTTAGATTAACACTGCATGCGTAAGCAACGCTTTGTCATTTTTTAGTAACATTTTACCCTACCACAAGTTTGGTTTCACTCATTTGGTTTTTTTCTCATACATTTGCTCGATGAGTATGGTCATTCTTCTATTCATTAAAGACCACTACAAAAACAAAAGAAAATTCATAGTTATGATTTTATTTTTTAATACCACATGCTTATACTTGATGGGCATAATAAAGAAATGCCTTAGACATGACAATCTTACTGCATTAGATTTTATTCTTGTTTCATCGACATCTTCAGGGGTCCACACCATTTATCCCTGGTTTCATACATTAAACATGTACGTACGACTTCCACGATGGATTATTCCTCTGCTCAAAGTTGCACTGATGGTTCATCTGATGCATGGGACCTCGTATTCAATGCTATGACTGCATCACCACCTCAATCTATTTGGATCAGTAGTCTTTACATCATCTAATTTTATGTCTGTCCATTTTAATTTATCATGTCCACTCTAATAGCACCTTCGTCTCGTCATCCAAATATACATTTTCATAGGGATATCGATCATATGAAACTAATATGAAACCTACCACTAAACTTGTCACCACTGTCTGCCCTACCACGTCTTGCCTATGTATCCATCAAACTTTGTCTTTTATTCTTGTCATTGTCATACAAGATCACTGTGTGGATGAATGAGGTTATAATAATCGTGGTAGCGTTGGGTTTATTAACACAGTCATACAGTCCCATCAAAGCAAAGTTCCTAATGTCTATGGTATGCACCCACTGTGTACATCCACCCATGCTTGTTATCAATGTTATATTTTTCTTTTTATTTGTCATGGACCATCTCTACATGTTTTATGACTCATTCTCCATATGTTACTATTATCTAGGACTTTCCACATCGACAAGTGGACCCCCTTCTTCGATTGACATTGGAATGCCATATCGCTTTGAGTGTTTCCACTGATTCCCATATTATCATTATTGTTGCTTTGGACCCTTGATACCATTTTCGTTATCCACATCAAGTGGAAAAATTATACTGCATCATCTGTTTACTATGATCCTTGCTGCCTCACTTAATAGATTTCATTTGCATCATAATATACCCACAATTGAAAATCACTTGCATGGACTAGGGAAACTACCTATAAATCTTCCTGGTGACTTGGTTCGAATTCTCTCCCAATTTTTGTTGTTGTTGCTAGACAAAACTGCTAAAAGTCTACCCACCTGTGTTACATTCGTATTGTTGTAGATATACCTATCCATCATATAGCTCTCAGTCTGTGAGGTCTTGGTCCAAATGACACTCCAATTCAGTAACTCGAGTTGATTTAATTTCTACCGACTGCTACATAGTGTTGTTACTCATGAAACACATCTATCCATGCATGATTTTCTATGTCCAACAATGCCACTTCAATGGATTCAAGTCAACACGTCGATGTCCACCGTGTCAAGCCAACCCTCTACACTGATTCATCCAACATTGATTTTAAGGCACTTGACCTATTGAGTATTTGAATGTCCACTAGCCATTCGATGATGATCTACTCCCTACTGAAGAATTTCCATCTACCAGATTGCTGCATCATCACCATATCGATGCTAAATTGTCCACCCAACCATGTTGGCTCCCCGTATTCATCCACTATAACCTGCATCGAAGTAGGTCTAATTCATCCTTGAAGGATGCGCCAGTAACTATGTCACCAAACCACCTACACACAATAACACCACATGTATTACGAGAAGATATAACATTAACTTTAATTCACATTATGTACAAACATTAACATGATGATGCTTTCACCTTATTATATACACATATAGGTATGTGTATTATTATATACTTATTATATATATAGTTTATTTTATTTTATTTATTTCTTATTTTTTATATTTTATATTTTTATTCTAATATAATATATACATAATTATTATTTATAATCAAATCATTAAGGAGACAATCAATTTAAAGTTAATTATATGAATCAAATTAATATGAAAATGTTTTGAAATAAATTCAATACAATTGATCCATATTATTAAATGAAAATAAATTCAAGAATAATTAACTTACATAATAACAAACCAATATCAAATCATGAACATTTGTGAAGAATTTCAAAGTTTAATCATTGGCTTCCTTCATTTCTTATGAAAATATTTTCTGTAAAACCTTCAACTTAGGTGGACTTTTGACACTTTATCCTTAGCGATAAACCATCTAATTTAAACAAAACTCCAACAAACCATAAAACCCATTTCAAAAGGAAAGGTCCTATGGAAACTATCATTCAAGGATAACTAAAATTCTCAAAACCAAAATTTTAAGATGGGTCCCCAAATTTGGGGTACATTGTGGAATGGCCACAACAAATGGTGACTCTACTGGGAAATGCTCCTGAGCATTTCGAGTGAATAACCTAGTTCTGCAAACAAACAAACCAAAGATCATGAAAATATACATCGTCTAGAAACATCCAAATAAAATGGGGTTAGATCATTTCAATGAAAACACCTGAACCATTGCTTTAGATTTATGTGTGTGTGAGTGATTTCATTTTGCATGCTTGAAAATCATATGGGTTTCATCACCTGACCTACATTTAGGCTATAGAAATATTGCTCCTTAAAATGAATTTATATAGACAGAGCCCTACTATAAATCATATATCCATACCCTGGTAGAGTTCATCTATATTACCCATGGTTTAATTGATATTTTGCAATGCCTTTTTTTTTAACAAGCTTTGTCTAGATAGATCCCTACTGCCAGTTAGGCGTCCATAGCCCTGTTAGAGTTTATCTAGACCTGGTGATTGATTTTAGTGTGTTTTTCTTTGCTTGCTTTTTTTATAAGGCCTTGCAAAAATTTATGCATCACATGGGTATTTGAAGTTAGAGATAGAGCATATTTGATTTTTGCCTTAATTTGCAAACCAAAATAACTTCACCCTTCAATATTTCAAAGTATATCTCTTAATATTATGCATGCGTGTGTAGCTTTAGCAGAATGATTAAGTATTCCAAAATTCACTATCGTAGTCCCAAAATCTAGGAGAGGTTACTAAACAACTTCATCCCCTTTTCTTTGATCCACATGATAGGTAATTTATCCTTCATGAAAAAAGAGCACAAAAAATGATCAAGAGGCCATTAGTAGCAACCACAAAGCATCACCTCAAACAGAGGGACCAACCCAAAACATAAAACTCGCAAACCAAAACCCAAAACTTGACCTAATACAAACTAAAAAGGAAACAATCACAAAAATTGTCAAACCAAACATTAAGGACAAAGCGCACAAACAACAAAGTTAAACAAAAACATGAAAACCAAAACTATATACAATAATATACACTATGTACAAGGTGGATCAAATTTTGGGCTATCATTTCCCTGGATCCCAAACACAATTATCACACTTTAAAAGATATATATGCATGGAAACCTTTACATGAATCTAACCAAAATAATATTAGGCCAAACAATGCAACAATTTTCATTTTTCCTTTCTCACCCCACCAATTTGATCTAGTTCCACTAGCAATCCCATAGTGGAGTTTCAACTCATCAAACTGATTAGACAATAACTGATTTTCAACTCTTTCTTATCTTTTCCTTAAAATACAGATTTCACAATTCATCTTATTATTTAGAATTAGGTCTTGCTTTTCAAATATGAGATCTTAAAAGTAGGAGCCTATTTCCATAAATTTCAAATCCAATTTATTTTCCACATCTTTATGCCAATCATGCTTATGTAACAATTTGCAAGCATCTAAGATATCTACTAAATGAGGATCATTATAAGTTTTTATCCTAGATTCAATTGTTAATTGCTGATGAATTTGATTTAACAATTTAAGCACATCAATTTCTCTTTCATTCAACAAAGCAATATCATTAGTGGTGTGAGTAGAAATCAACTCTAGTTCTTCAATCACCTCCAATGGCAATTCATCATAAATAACATTCAAATCCCATTGATAATTAGGCAATTTTTCACTTGGAGTTCGCATGTTCAAACATAAAACATGAGATACTACCTTTTGTGCACTTTCATTTACCAAGACTTGGTGAACCTTTGTGATTTTATATTTTTCCTCATGATTTTTATCTTCATCATCCTCTTGTAGCGCTTCATCTTCATCCATGATCTGTTTATCAAAAACACCAAGATTAGGCACCCAATTAAACATATGTCTATATTTTTCAAAACATAAGTTTTTTTGATCAAGGGATGTGTCAAATAACACTTCTCCATGATAAATTATTTGAGTTGTTTTGAATAGGGCAACATTTTTATGATCAATTATTTGAGTTGCTTTGAGTTTGAAATGGTTTTGCAGATATGTTGATAGGTCTATGTGAAAGATGACGTAGATTTTATCATGCCATGGGTAGATAAATATTTGTGTTTATAATATGACCACATGGTTGGTAGACATAAATATAGTGGAACATATATGCCCATTATGTCCACGATAGAATAACATCTTGGCAGCACAGTTTGACAGGAATTCAAAGATACAACGAAGACAATCAGCAGCTTCGGGCAGTTTTTAGGCGACGATACCGGTAGACGATGTATAAGTGAATCACGTAAATATTTTAAAATATGGCTATCAGCTGGAAATGGAGGTGTAAGGCATCGTATTGAAATACCTAGAGCAAACCAATTCTGTATTCATGGGAACCTTCATATGCACACTGCCACAAGTTTTCAACGGGGGCACAATAAAAAAGTAAATGATGTGAACATCCCGACTATCAAAAAATAATAAATATCAACATCCGGTGGTGACATCAAATGAAGTCAGTGACATGGTCCATCTCTGGTGGTCGAGATAAATATTAAGTAAAAAAGGGTATTTATGGGAGTTTGAGCTTTGAAACATTCAAATGCACACATGGTATGGTAGAGCTGGTGGCAGGATGATATGAATACCATGTTTGGTTTCAATAGAGCCGGTTGAAACAAGATTATTCATTATACAAAACTGGCGGGTTGGAGCCAAATTTGACTCAACATCATATACCCCTAATGTTAAAATTTTGTCTTAAATAAATTTACCAACTGTTGTTGGTTTCTGTTGCATTCCCCTCTAAGAAATTTGATTGCCAATGGTTTGATCCCTAAGAATAGTTATAAAAATGGCAATATTAATCAAGTCTAAAGTCATGGCCTTAACCGTTAATAAATTGCCTTTGTGACCGTTAATATTATATGATAATCAAAGAGCCTATTAAGTTCAAATTAATTAAAAATTCATTGAATTGCCATTGATCGTTAAAATCATTCGAATATTAAAAGGATTATGAAATTCATTTATTGAAATATTCACTAAAGCAAACCCCTAAGTTCTTTGGTCTCTAATAATTTTGATTAAAACATTTGGACCTAAGTACGCAAGTCTAAGGTTTAAAATCACATAGGCAAATGAGGGTATGCACCCCATTTATGATTAAATATCATGCAAATCCAAAGATTTGGACAGTAGTGCTTGACCCTCTGAAATCTAAATGGATGTGCTCGCATGATCAACCCAAAATATAAGTCAAAGAAAATCATGGTTCAAGTTGTATAACCTAAGGTCTTAGACAACTTAATTGATTAAACCTAAAGTAAGGGTCACGCACCCCCTTGGTTAAGTTTCAAGCAAGTTGTAAAATCTAAACAACAATGCTCCATTATGATGAAATTGGATGATTGCATTCACTTAGAATATAAAAGTGTTAACGTTGAATGGGTTAAGTGCCTCAAGGTTAATCAAACCACTAATCACAATAAAAGGGTTCTAATACGTTGCTAACCATTCCCCTCTTTCTTAATCAAATATTAAAGGTGTGGGTCCCTTTGGTTATTAGTCTTGTAGGTCAAGGGAGATCTACGACTATGCTTAATCGAGAGTCAATCCAATAGATGCGTGCTCTCAAAAAAGTTAACTTTGGTCATGCACCCATTTGACTAAGGCACCAAGTAACTCCAAAAGATATAACGATAGCACTCACTCAGTCCCGATCCAATGAACACACACTCACAAAAAGTAACCAAGGTTAGGTAAAATTTTATGTACACTTATTATTTAAACTTTGTGCAAGTCTAAAGGAATCAACAACTGTGCTCAATCTAAGTTGATCCGAAGGCCATGCATGCATGAAGTTAACAAAAAGTTAAAAGCGCCTAGATATTATTTTCAATTAAAATGTTTTAAATCTTCGATAAGCATAATTAACGAGGGTCTTAATACATTGATAAGATTTTCCCCTTTGCTTAATCAAAGATTATTGAAAATTAAAAGCATGCACCCCTTTGATTATTAGTCTTGTAGATCTAAAGAAATCAATGGTTGTATCCAATACAAGATGATCCGATGATCGTGCATACAGGAAGATAACCGGGTTTAATGGTATCCTTTGAGCGATAAAAAGGCTTACACCTTCATGGAAACCAATGGCGGTACATGCTCCAAACTAGATCTAATGATAGCTCTCTTATGAAGTGATCAGACGTTGACGATTCAAACACCAGAGATACGAAGCACACACCCTCATTAGATTCGACGACAAATTTTGACCCCATCAGATCCAATGGTGGTGCTTTCCTGAAGTGATCAAACATTAACGAAGGTCAAAATTCATCGATAAAGCTAAGTCAAAGCTTGATTAAAGCCAAGTTAATCATGATTAGTGAGGGTTATAAACATGTTGCTAATCGTTCCCCCTTCGACTAATCAAGGATTTAAGAAAATTAAAAGTTATGCACCCCATCAGTTGTCCATATTACAGATTAAAGAAGATCAACGATTACAGTCATTCCCTGACTCGATCTGATGGTGGTGCTCATAGTAGTTTGATTGATTGATTAAAAATTTATGTCTGAGTTGAAGATAAATGTTCTCCAACTTCAGTAGATTCAACGATGGCATCGATCCATGACAAATATTATCGTAGCGCTTTCTCGAAAGCAGTCAAAGATTAACAAAGCAATCATCATTGGAGTTGGAGTCAAAACAAGATCTGATGATCGCGCTCACCTCTGCCCAGATTCAATGAAAGTGCTTGATCGAGGTTACCAAAAGCTAATAAAGGTAAAATTATCAGATGATTAAGGTTTAAGATAGGTACTGATCATGATCAACAAAGTCTAAGTGCATATTAATGTTTCTCCATTGGGATATGAAGCACACATCTCCTTTTGATCCAACGATAGTGCTTAGCCCTGCTAAGATCTGATAGTAACACATTTCTAAGATGTTCGAAGGTTAATATAGACTAGCTCCTTTGATAAAATGATTAATTAAAGTTAATAAAGACAAAATAATATGCCTAATTAAGATTAGGGGAGGGTCTAATATGTTGTTAATAATCCCCTTTTCCTTGGTTAACCTTGGTGCATATCTGGAGATCGGATGAGCGTGCACAACCATTATCTGATCGAACAATGAGCGCTTGGATAAGTGACTAGATTATAAATGCCCATATTTTATTAAGAGGTTATTAATATTATAATCATATTATTAACCTTAATAAAATAGTTTTATTTACAGGATTAATTTTGTGATTGTGGAACACTACGATTATTGGTTTTAGGCCTAAATATTCTTGAATAAATAACTACTAATTATAGTCTTTTTCGACATTACATATGTGAGTAACGTAGCATATTCTTATAATATCATTAGAATAACAGTTAAGCAGGTTTTGAGACATCAATGAAAGATATTAAAACAGATAAGATCTAATGGTAAGCATGACATTTGATGCTCATATCTTAAAGGGGTATGGATAGAATGCCTTAATCCTTGATTAATTTTTGACTAATTATAACAATAAATATTAGGCTAAAGTGACCCAAGTATAATATGTTATTCATATGGACGAACCAACATGCAAATTGGAAGATCTTGGTGGGCACACACCTCTATGATAAGAATCAAACAATCGGTCCTTGATAAAATGACCATATTTAACGGTATATCTATTTTTGAACTAACTCTTTTCTAGGGCCAAGGTGGCAGAATGTTTTGTAAAAATTCCATGCGAAAGATATCGTTACCACGTTCATAATACCATGTTAGGAGGGAGAATAACTCAGCAACCAATAAAAATACTATGAATGATTACAAGTGGACAAACCAAAATTCTCGTGGACATGTAGGACGAGGAAAATCACCTACCATAACTGTTCAATTTTAGAAATAACACTAGGGCAAACATCCATTGGCTAAATTCAAAAGGAAGTTGGTGACACTACATTAATAAAAACCTTTACAAAGACAATGAATCCACTCCTCCATCAATTACTTAAACCCCCACTTTTGAACACCATTACTACCCTAGATATATTAGAATAGAAAATTACTGTAGGCAATCAGAGAGTCGAAGGGTTACCATCGACAAGTGAGAATTCAAGAGTGTTCTAAGTGAGTCAAAGTGCTATCTGTAAGAAGAATGGCTACTTGGGGAGGTGCTTTGCATCTAGAGACATCCTAGAGGTAGTAAAATTCATCACAGGCTAGACACCATATGCCGAGATCTCCGAGGGAGCTATTGTCGTAATGGGAATGTATGATTTCTCCAAAAAGTTTGGGAAAGACAAGAAGCTCACGCCAACCCAAAGTATGAAATTAAAAATGCATGTATTCAAATTTTTGAGTCCATCGAAGAGAATTTACAATGCTACCAATGGCTATTGGTGGATTTGTTCCAAAAATCAAGAAAATTGCAAAATAAGAGAGCTCTGAGAAGCAATAGATGGACTATAAATGTGGGAAAACTGATATGTCCAAAGTGTATTACTTCGTGGATCTGATAGTATGGCTAGCAGTAGCCTACAATGAGAACACCAAAACCTTCAGAGACAACAAGGACCGATCGATATTTAGTATTGCGCCCAAGCATATCAGAGAAGTCTTCAATCTGACGCCTTCAAACATACCATTAATCTACCAGGTAATTCAGATCTAGTCTAGCATGTTAACTAAATTAGAATATTTCAAAATGCTTTTTGATTCACATGAAAAAATACAATATGAATTCCTTATTAGAAAAATTGCATTCAAGCCCTAGGTCAAGGATTTATGTGATATGGTTAACATCCTCTTAGGAGTACCAGAACTCGATGTGGTATGTATGGATATATTGTATCTAGTAACATAAAGTAATAGAAGTGTGAACATCCCCATAAATGTCTAGGAAGAAGAATTGAGCAAGCAAATGCAAAATCAGTTGATAAAACTAAAAAGAACAATTTTAGAGCAAAGGAAACAGATGCCCCATTTCTCCCACTACTCAATTCTCATGCATCTGTTAGCTGGGAAAATGGGAGAAGATAGTAGAAGGATACTAAAATCCATTGAAAGTCCTTATGTTCAAATTATATTTTGGAGGATACACTATATCCTTTGGGTTGGTTTTGGGATAATTTCATGGTGGAAATACACTATATCCTAACAGGCGATATGCCTGAAAGGTTATGCCCGGGGATAAAATATTTTATCAAAGAAAAGGAAATAGGATATTATTTCTTATCAAAAGGCTTCTTGTACATTAGGCTTTATGGGGCCAAAATTAGCCCTAAGGTGTTACCTATGTACTTCCCCTTCTACTTAGCCACCTAGGAATTGGTAAGACAGGTCGTGGAAGAAGCCAAGATGAGATAAGCTAAGAAGCATGGTTGAGTACCCTGGCTCAATGTCCCTTGCAAATTTGGATATTACATATTCATAGGATATCCAACACTTTTCAAGGGCATGTATGATTTAGAAGGCCTAGATTTCGAAGAGGTAACTTAGAGACCCTATGACCCTGTAGGAAAATATAAGGATATGATGAAACGTGAATATGCTTGGGTCGAGCATAGAAAAGACAAATATGAAGAAGCATTATTGAAATCCATAGAGAAGGGATAAAATTTACAAAAATTATGAAATGCTTTCCCATATAATCAAAGGGGTAATTCAAAAATTTTCACACCATATGAATATCCCATAGAGTTGAATGCACTAAGGAGAATTTTTGTAGACTCAATGACTTCGATCTTCTCCCCTTCCACTCAAACAATACGAGAAGATCCTATATTAGAAATTATAGAAGAGTAGGGCATTGACCAAATGGAGGTTACAATGAGTACAACAAACATAGTGGAACACCAGATTCAAAGTTTTAGAAAACCATCACGTCATAATAGAAGCAGCACCCAGTACTTCATAAGGAAGTCCTACAAAACTTCATTCAAATAAAGGAAAAGAAATTGCTACAAAATATTCCCAAGAATTGGAAATCCCCAAAAAATAGGTTGTATCCCCTATTTCTGACCAACTGTTGGCCCTTACTAGTGTGAAAAGGTTAGCCCCATGAGCTGTTCCCAGTTCACTGAAAATAAACAACATAGAAACACAGGTTCCAACAGTGGTCCAAATGAATATGAGGAGAGTAGGTGGTTTCGAGGACCTTTTAAGGGAGCACAAAGTTAAACGATGAAAAATTGTGTTTCCCCCAAAGCAAAGAAGTAAAATATGGCCCTAACCTCAACAAGAGTTTCACTAGAGAGGGTAGAAGAAGAAACCATTTTTAGTGTGGCCAGTGAAAAATAACTATAGATAGTAGTAGGGATGGATGGCATAGGAGAAAGTTTTGCTATAGGAGTGAGGAAGACAAGTCCAGGTAATCCATGGTAGAAATATCCCTACCCGCTCCACAGGAACCATTGGTTTTCATAGTTGATGATCAAACATGGAAGATTTCAATGCACGGGAAAGAAGATGACATGGTTAGGATGAACAAAGCTATGAATTTACAAACTATAGACCATCTGCATCAGAATACTAAAGAATTGAGGGCCATTTGAAAAGGCTGAATCAAATTTATAAAAATTATTTAAGTTGCTATTTTTAGGCATTTTGTAATTTCAGGTTTCTCATGATTTCACATTTCAATCCTTATTTTTCATTTTCCAGGCCATATATGGACTTCTCTTTATGAAAGTTACAATTTCATCAAAGAGGGGCAAAACAATAAATTGAATTCTCTTTATAAAAGTCAATTTCTTATTTCTCTAACCCTTCCCTTTTGTATTTTTTTTAAACTTCAAAAATAAAATTAAAAATAAATAAGAATAAAAATTCCAAAAACAGATGCACGGGTCTCTAGAATAAGCTTTAATATTTCATCTTATTCAAGTTTGATTTTATTTTGAAGCCGATTCGAATTTATAAATATTTTTTAAGTTGCTATTTTTAAGGCATTTTGTAATTTCAGGTTTCTCATGATTTCACATTTCATTCCTTATTTTTCATTTTCCAGGCCATATATGGACTTCTCTTTATGAAAGTTACAATTTCATTAAAGAGGGGTAAACCAATAAATTGAATTCTCTTTATAAAAGTCAATTTTTTATTTCTCTAACCTTTCCCTTTTGCATTTTTTAAAACTTCAACAATTAAAATAAAAATAAAAATAAATTAAAATTCCAAAAATAGATTCACGGGTCTTTAGAATAAGCTTTAATGTTTCATCTTATGCAAGTTTGATTCATTTTGAAGCCGATTCGAATTTATTAAAATTATTTAAGTTGCTATTTTTAAGGCATTTTGTAATTTTAGGTTTCCCATGATTTCACATTTCAATCCTTATTTTTCATTTTCCAGGCCATATATGGACTTCTCTTTATGAAAGTTACAATTTCATCAAAAAGGGGCAAAACAATAAATTGAATTCTCTTTATAAAAGTCAATTTCTTATTCCAAGGGAGTGGAATGGTGTTGCTGACTGTTTGGCTAAATGGGCCTCTGAATTTCAAGAAGGTTGGAGTGTTAGAGAGTGGCATCAACTTCCTTCAGTGTGCTCTCAAACTCTTACTAGTTTATTGAAAGCTGATATACCTAGATGAGGCAGTTTTGTTGTAATCTGATTCTTGACTCTTGTATGTTTTTTTGATTTCAATAAATTTTTTACCCCTCTTTTTATCAATTTTTTTCTTATTTCTCTAACCCTTACCTTTTGCACTTTTTTTAAAACTTCGACAATTAAAATAAAAATCGAAAAAATTAAAATTCCAAAAACATATGCACGGGTCTCTAGAATAAGTTTTAATGTTTCATCTTATGCAAGTTTGATTTCATTTTGAAGCCGATTCGAATTTATAAATATTTTTTAAGTTGCTATTTTTAAGGCATTTTGTAATTTCAGGTTTCTCATGATTTCACATTTCATTCCTTATTTTTCATTTTCCACACCATATATGGACTTCTCTTTATGAAAGTTACAATTTCATTAAAGAGGGGTAAAGCAATAAATTGAATTCTCTTTATAAAAGTCAATTTCTTATTTCTCTAACCCTTCCCTTTTGCATTTTTTTAAAACTTCGACAATTAAAATAAAAATCGAAAAAAATTAAAATTCCAAAAATAGATTCATGGGTCTCTAGAATAAGCTTTAATGTTTCATCTTATGCAAGTTTGATTTCATTTTGAAGCCGATTCGAATTTATAAAAATTATTTAAGTTGTTTTTAAGGCATTTTGTAATTTTAGGTTTCTCATGATTTCACATTTTAAGCCTTATTTTTCATTTTCTAGGCCATAAATGAACTCCTCTTTATGAAAGTTATAATTTCATAAAAGAGGGGCAAATCAATAAACTGAATTCTCTTTATGAAATTCAATTTCTTATTTCTCTAACCCTTCCCTTTTGTATTTTTTTTAAACTTTGGGAGTTAATATTTTTTTGAAAAAAATTAAAATTCAAAAAACAGATGCACGTGTCTCTAGAATAAGCTTTAATGTTTCATCTTATGCAAGTTTGATTTCATTTTGAAGCCGATTCGAATTTATAAAAATTATTTAAGTTATTGTTTTTAAGGCATTTTGTAATTTCAGGTTTCTCATGATTTCACATTCAAACCTTATTTTTCATTTTCCAGGCCATATATGGACTTCTCTTTATGAAAGTTACAATTTCATTAAAGAAAGGTTATTTATTTGTCACATCAAAGGCTATCATGTTCACAAAGTCATTCATGTAGATTATTTTTGTTTCATGCACAAAACAACATAAAAGGAATCCAACTCATCATTTCTGGTTCACATTTAGAGATAGATTTTAATCTTTTATTTCATGCTCAAAGTAGGGTTTGAAAAAAATAAAACTTGTTTAAAATTTGATTAACCAAAAGAAGATAAAATCTACCTAAAACACTCCACGATAAAATGAACTAAGACATTTAAGAGTTGTGTCATTCCAGAACTTTTTTATTTTTATTTCTCTAAATTTCCCTTTTACATTTGTTTTTTAAACTTCGACAATTAAAATAAAAATCGAAAAAAATTAAAATTCCAAAAACAGATACACGGATCTCTAGAATAAGCTTTAATGTTTCATCTTATGCAAGTTTGATTTTAATTTGAAGCCGATTCAAATTTATAAAAATTATTTAAGTTGTGGTTTTTAAGGCAATTTGTAATTTTAAGTTTCTCATGATTTCACATTTCAAACCTTATTTTTCATTTTCCAGACCATATATGGACTTCTCTTTATGAAAGTTACAATTTCATTAAAGAGGGGCAAACTAATAAATTGAATTCTCTTTATAAAAGTCAAATTTTTATTTCTCTAACCCTTCCCTTTTGAATATTTTAAAACTTTGGCAATTAAAATAAAAATTGAAAAAATTAAAATTCCAAAAACACATTCACGGGTCTCTAGAATATATCTTACTTTACTAGTAAAAAGTACGTAAAGAAAAATAGAAATCAGAATACTGTTGCTGTTGATATTACTGTAGATGAAGTTTTTAATTTTTTGTAGATGATACGTTTGATTATTCTAATTACCAAATTAATAGTAATATTGTGGTAGATAATCCAATAGATTATATTAAGGTTACCCAACCCCATATTCCTATAGGCAGCTCTATTGTGAATCCAAATATCATTACACCTACAACCGCAATGGCTCAGTCAAATCAAAATAATATTCAACAATGGAGAGCTAATAGATACATGCCTTTTACTTTGCCTGCAAATTTGAATGCCTTACCAAATAAAGCTCATAAGTACCTCCCAAAGTTTCAAGGAAATAATGCAGTAACGGGAGAGGACCATATTAAAAGTTTCCTGTATGCTATGGATAGTCTAGAGGTAGAACATAAATATGTAGTCCTACGGCTGTTTATGGAAACACTAGAAAAGGATGCCAAGGAGTGGTTTAACAACCTCCCAGCCAATGACATTCCAGATTTTGTTAAAATGGAAATTGTGTTCCTAAAGAAATTTAGATAAAGGAAAAATGAGTAATCCCTATTAATTGAGTTGGCCACTATGAAGAAAAAGGAAAATGAAGCTGTCAGTGATTTTAACAAGAAATTTTCTAAAACTAGGAACAAAATTCCTGTTAACCTTAGGTCTAGTGACATTCAATCAATTAATTTCTACAAAAATACTCTCAAAGAAGAATTCAATTATGAATTAAGGTAGGAACAAACCACCACTATTGATGAATACATATATAAAATGATTAAAATCGAAGGAAACATGCTAGATAGTGGTAAGATGAAGCCTTATTCTTTAGAGGTAAATCTGCCTGATAAGAAACCCAAAAGAGTAGCCTTTGATCTACAAAGAAGATCTGAAGTAGATCCAATGGAGAAACTGACTAATCATATGACTGAAATGTTTAATACCATGAATAATAGGTTAGCAAGAATAGAAAGAAATAATGGAAACAATGGGAACAATGGTGAGCCATCACAACTAGAGAGACTGCATACTAATAATTTCCCTCCCTTCAAGAAAATTTTAATAGGAATTGGGGAAACAATAGTGGCTTTGATGAAAAAAATAGAAATAGGAACAACATGAACAATAATCAAAAGAACAGAGAGTCTGAAAGAAATTAGAATAGTGTTCCAAACCCCATACCATATGCTAATCTCGCAGAAGGTTTTCCCTATTTTTGCCCAACCTGTGAATCCCCCCATAATCCAAAAGGATGTGGTATTTACTTAAGTAAACAACACAATATATATCTTAATGAAGATTCAGAAGAAGATATAAGGATTAATGTCTGTTGGTCTCTAGACGATGAATCAAGAGAAAGGCTCTTTGAAGAGAACATGGACAAGTATGCTTCAAATCATCATCCTCAAATCTTAATAGCTGAAGGTACTAAAATCTTACAAAAACCACATGAGTCAAGATATGATTAAATGAAGTAGGGAAAATTAATCTCCACTGCTAAATAAGTGGAGGAATTAGAAGCTACCAATACTCTAAATTTAAGAAATATAACAATTCCTGACAAAATAAAGAAGGCTTCCACTAGTAAAACAAGAAAATAGTCCTTCACAAACAAAAATATTACTAAAGAGAAAACTGATAGAACCCCCAAAAAGGTAATCCCTGAGCTAGTAGAGATAGAAGAGGAAACATATAAATAAGAATGCAACAAACCATTGGATGTAAAAAATAGAGAATTTTATGCTGGCTCAAAAATCAGTAAATAGAAAGTCAATATCACATTTGACGAGTTTATGAAAGTTTAGCAGTACAAAGAATAGGCCTATAGAGCATTTTGATTAATCGAACAAAAAACTATCCAACTTGCCATGCTGCCAGAAAAAACCAACATGATAAAATATTAGCGTCCTCTGTCAGACCCTTATATATGTCATTAAGATATAATTCAAATGAAGGAGAGAGATATGTGATTCACAATTGTAAACTGGATAGTGGAGCTTGACACAATATCATGCCCAAAATGATAGCTAACCAAATGGGGTTAATTTGTACAAGAGATTCTACCCCTATTTAGTAATGGACAGTAGGCAAGTACCTTACGTTGGAGTGATAACTAGATTATTGGTCTTCCTAGACCAACACCCTAAAAAAGGTATAGTGATGGATGTTGTAGTAGTCAATGTGGATCCTTTCTTTTCACTACTGCTAAGCAAAAATTGGGCAGAACAATTAGGAAACTCAATTCAATTAGATTGTGGAGACACCTAAAATATGTCATGTCGAGGTGAATACTCATATGGGATGCTAGAAGACCATATGAAAGATCTTGGATAGATTCCAAGGTGTAGTAGTGGTTCTAACCACTCATTTAGGTAGCTTGTCCTAATCAATGTTAGCCACGGTTGACACCCATAATTAACAGAGCTGACCGTGCCTCAGAGTCGGGGCTAGCCTCAAAAATTAGTTGGATCTTGGCCGACCCAAAATCGGTTATAACGGCCAATTGGTTGCAAATACGAGTAGTTGAAGGGCAAAAATATCCAGAAGTTTCCATCCAACTGCCCCAACTACCCTTTCTTGATATTGCCTTCTCCATGAAGCTAAACCAAGGCCTTCTCAAGTGCTATAAAATTCCCCTCCAAATTGGGGATAATCCTAAATAAATCTCGAGTTGAAACGTAGTGAAGCCCTATCAAATTGTATACTCACTTGCATACATTAAGAGGAATACTTTTGTTTCCCAATTGAAGATCACATGGCACTTGGAACCAAGAAGGCTTTGGAGGGCTAGGAGGAATCAAGAAATGTAATCGAGCCCATTCCATTACCAATCTAAGCAATTCAATCGCCAAATATGTCAGAGGACATCATGGTGACCCTTGATCATCAGTTTCTCAGAGTGAATTGAAGAATCAAGCCTTGATTTGGAGGACAAAGATATCTACGTCTTAGCTGCAACTAATAATGCCAACTACTTGAAGGACCCGCGATCATGGTTTAATACTCAATTCATCCGGTTTTAGCATTAGGTTTATATTCATGTGTGATCATTTAGATAGACTTACTGTAGATTGACTTTCTATATGCTCACTAGACTGTCACAATTATTGATTTAAGTTAGATTCCCTTCATTTTCAAGTATTAATCAATTCTAGACTAGATGTTATTCTTTTCATGCATATGTGCTCTCAATGCTTAATTAGGATGTTTGCTGACTAGATTTATGTCTCCTTTACATTTCTTGATGGTTAATTGTCATGTTTAGAGTAATTTCCATGTTTCTTACACTTTATTGATTTCAAGCTTTCATGGCATCTTTTGTATAATTTCCTCTAAAAGCCTCATCAAGAGAGGCCTCCTTTATTTCTAATATGCTTCTTTTTGTTTCTTGAATGCAAGGTCAACAGGGTCTTGATATTCAAAGCAACAAATACCTCTAATAATGGAGAAGAAAGATACCTTTGCCTTGGAGAAGTTCGTGTCAATCTAGGAAGATTGTGAATTACACCTACCCTTGTGTGGGGATTGTTCTATGATTATAATAATTGTATCACATTGGGTATCTCTAAGAGGGATGGATTTTTAATCGAGTTTCATTGGAAATTTAATAAAAGGAAGCCCTACTTTGTGGTTATTTGCAAATTCATCTATTGTTTACGCTTTATGTGATGTTTCAATTATTATTATTTTAGGTGTATGCATCCTGGATTGCTACAGATTGGTCTTATGCGACCATTCGTATGTCCACTAAAGAAAACATAACTCTACAAAGAGAACCTTTCAACAAATATTCTATAGAGTGAATTAAAACATATGAAACCATGGTAAACTTAGTAAATTTAGTAGAAGAAAAGGGGATGGGAGTTTATTCAATATGGCATAACCCATTCCTGGTAAAAGTACCAAACGCCAGAAACATGGATCCAAAAGTTATGAAAATGGTTGATGCTGAATTAGATAGAGTATTAACACAAGAAATGTGGACCATGACTTTTGATGGAGCTAAATCCCAATATGGAGTAGATGCAGGAGTTAATTTGATTAACATAAAAGGAAGCTACCTTGGTATTCCTTATAGATTAGAATTTCCTTGCACCAATAATGTAGCTGAGTATAAGGCTCTATTGCTAGGATTAAGGAAAGCCAAAAAGTTGGGAATAAACTACCTGATTGTAACAAAAGATGCAAAATTAATCATCCAACAGATAAGAGGAAAGTATCAAACCAAGCATCCTAGTTTAAAACAATATAAAATCGTAGTATTGGAAGAAATTGAAAATTTTTAGTTTTCAATATCTCATACATTCCTAGAGAACAAAACCATGTTGCATACCTCTTCGCTGTAAATGCATTAGGCCTAGACCATCCAAAAATTACTACAGAATATATGGATAGGTTTCCAACCATTTTAGTCTATATGCCCTCTATCCTAGAATGCATTTTTTACTTATAGGTCTTCCAAGATGATGTAGATATTAAAGACTTTATGACTTTACAAAATCAATATGCAGACATAATCTATGATGAAAAATATGAAATTAATCTAAAATATCAAATAGGAGAACCAGTGGAAGTAATCTAATTAAAAACCAATAGAATACCAAAAGGATTAGTCTCCTTGAAAATCTTGTTTGATGATTTTTATAAAGATTTCAAGCCTCTACACAAAGAAACAATATCAAAATATGTCAACATTGGTATAGTTAAAGAGCCCAAAATAGTAAAAAAAGACACAACTTTACCAGCAAAGGAAAAATCTGGATATATCAGTTTCTTGAAGAAAATAAAGAACACTTTGCTTGGATATATGAAGATCTTAAAACCTTCAACATAGATGTAATGTCACATATAATACCTCTAAAGGAATTCTCAAAGCCATTCAGACAAAAACAAAGGAAGTATAACCCTACTCTACACCCAGTAATGCAAAAAGAGGTACAAAAACTACTAGATTCCAAAATAATCCAAAAGGTAAGATTTTCATCTTGGATATTCAACTTAGAACCATTCAGAAAGAAAAATGGAGATATTAGACTCTGTGTAGATTTTAGAAACTTGAATAAAAGCTTGTTAAAGGACAACTATCCATTGCCCCAATATGGAACAACTATTACAAGCAGTAGTTGGTTCATCTAGAATGTCCCTGTTAGATGGATTTTTTGGATATAACCAAATACAGATTAATCCAAAAGACAAACATAATACAACATTCAAACATTAATTAAATTACCCTTGACCGTTAAAATCATCTGAATATAAAAAGGGTTATGAAATTTGTTTATTGAAATATTCACTAAAGCAAACCCCTAAGTTCTTGGGTCTCTAATGATTTTGATTAAAACATTTGGACCTAAGTGCACAAGTCTAAGGTTAAAAAAAAAATATCACAAAGGCAAATAAGGGTATGCACCCCCTTTATGATTAAAGATCATGCAAGTCCAAAGATTTGGACGGTAGCGCTTCACCTTCTGAAATCTAAATGGATGCGCTTGTGTGATCAACCCAAAAGATAAGTCAAAGAAAATCATGGTTCAAGTTGTATAACCTAAGGTCTTAGACAACTTAATTGATTAAACCTAAAGTAAGGGTCACGTGCCCCCTTGGTTAAGTTTCGAGCAAGTTGTAAAATCTAAACAACAACGCTCCATTGTGATGAAATCGGATGATCACATTCACTCGAAATATCAAAGTGTTAACATTGAATGGGTTAAGTGCATCAAGATTAATCAAACCACTAATCACAATTAAAAAGGGTCCTAACACATTTCTAATCATTCCCCTTTTGCTTAATCGAAGATTAATAAAAATTAAAAGGTGTGCACCCCTTTGGTTATTAGTCTTGCAGGTCAAGGAAGATCTATGGTTGAGCTTAACCGAGAGTCAATCCAACGGATGCGCTCTCCAAAAAAGTCAACTTTGATCATGCACCCATTTGACTAAGGCACCGAGCAACTCCAAAATATCTAACGACAATGCTCACTCCATCCCGATCCAACGAACGTGTGCTTGCCAAAAGTAACCAAGGTTAGGTAAAAGTCTTATATACACTCATTGTTTAAACTTTGTGCACTTAATTCAAGTTGATCCGATGACCGTGCATGCATGAAGTTAACAAAAAATTAAAAGTTCCCAAAGATTATTTTTAATTAAAATATTTTAAATATTTGATAAGCATAATTAACAAGGGTCTTAATACATTGATAAGCTTTCCCCCTTCGCTTAATAAAAAATTATTGAAAATTAAAAGCATACACCTTGTTGATTATTAGTCTTGCAGATCTAAAGAAATCAATGGTTGTGCCCAATCCGAGATGATCTGGTGGCTGTGCATGCAGGAATATAACCGAGTTTAATGGTATCCTTTGAGCAGTAAAAAGACTTGTGCCTTCATGGGATCCGATAGCGGCGCACGCTCCAAACCAGATTTAACAGTAGCTCTCTTATGAAGTGATTAGATGTTGAGAAGTCAACCACTGGAGATATGAAGCGTGCATCTTCATTAGATACGACAGTAGAATTTGACCCCATCAGATCCAACGGTGGCACTTTTTCGAAGTGATAAAATGTTAACGAAGGTCAAAATTGATCAGTAAAGCTAAGTCAAAGCTTGATTAAAGCCTAGTCAATCATGATTAGTGAGGGTTCTAAACACATTTCCAATCGTCCCCCTTCAACTAATCAAGGATTTAAGACAAATTAAAGTTATATGCCCCATAAGTTTTCCATATTGTAGGTTAAAGGATATCAATGGCTATGCTCATTCCTGACTCGATCTGACAACATCGCTCACAGTAGTCTGACTGACCGATTAAAAACTCATGTCTAAGTTAAAGATAAATGTTCCTCAACTTTAGTAGATCCAACTATGGCATTGATCCATGATATATCTGATGGTAGCGCTTGCCAAAAAATGGTCAAATATTAACAAAGTGATCATTGTTAGAGTTACGGTCAGAACAAGATCTAACGGTCATGCTCACCTCTGCCCAGATCCGACGATAGTGCTTGTTCGAGGTGACCAAAAGCTAATAAAGGTAAAATTATCAAATGATTAAGATTTAAGATAGGTGTTGATCATGATTAACAAAGTATAACCACATATTAATATTTCTCCATTGGGATATAAGCACACATCTCCTTTTGATCCAAGGACAACGCTTAGCCCCGCTCAGATCTGACGGCAGTGCATTTCTAAGACATTCGAAGGTTAATATACACTAGCTCTTTTTTATCAAATGATTAATTCAATTTAATAAAGCCAAAATACTATGCCTAATTAAGATTAGAGGAGGGTATAATACATTTTTAATGATCTCCTTTTCCTTGGTTAACCTTGGCACATATCTGGAGATCGGACAAGCGCGCACAACCATTATCTGATCGAACGGTGAGCACTTGGATAAGTGACCAAATTATAAAGGCCCATGTTTTATTAAGAGGTTATTAACATTATAATCACATGATTAAACTTAATACAATGGTTTTATTTACGAGATTAATTATATGATTGTGGAACACTATGATTACTAGTTTTTGACCTAAATATTCTTGATTAGATAACTACTAATCATAGTATTTTTTGACATTACATATGTGAGTAACGTACCATATTATTATAATATCATTAGACTAACAGTTATATAGGTTTTGAGACATCAACGAGAGACATTAAAATAGACAAGATCTAATTGTAAGCATGATATTTGATGCTCAGATCTTAAAGGGGTATGGATAGAATGCCTTAAGCCTTGATTAAATTCCTGATTAATTATAACAATAAATCTTAGGCTAAAGCAACCCAAATATAATATGTTGTTCCTATGGACTAACCAACATACAAATTAAAATATCTTGGCGGGCACACACCTCTATGATCAGAATCAAACGATTAGTCCCCGATAAAATGACCATCTTTAACGGTATATCTATTTTCGAACTAACTCTTTTCTGGGGCCAAGGTGGCAAAATGTTTCGTAAAATTTCTCATGAAAGCTACCACTACCATGTTCATAATACCACATCAGGAAGGGGAGCAACTCAACAACCAATAAAAACACTACAAATAATTACAAGTGCATAAACCAAAGTTCTCATGGATGTGTAGGACGAGGAAAATCACCTACCATAACTGTTCGATTTTAGAAATAACACTAGGGCCAACATCCATTGCCAAAATTCAAAAGACATTTGGTGACATTGCATTAATAACGCCTTGTGTGAAGACAGTGAAGCCACTCCATCAATTACTTAAACCCCCACTCTTAAACACCATTACCACCCTGGTTCTCAAAATAAAAAATTACTATAGGCAAGCAAAGAGTCGAAGGGTTACCATAGGTAAGTGAGAATTCAAAAGTGTTATACAATGAGTCGAAGCACCGTCTGTAAGTAGAATGGTCACTTGGGGAGCTACTTTTGCACCTAGAAACACCTTATAGGTAGTAAAATTCATCAAAAACCAGACATCATATGCCAAGCTCTCTAAGGGAGTTGCTGTCGAAATGGGAATGTATGATTTCTTCAAAATGTCTGGGAAAGACAAGAAGCTCACACTAGCCTAATAATATGAAATTAAAATCACCTATATTCAGATTTTTGAGGCCATCAAAGAGAATTTACAATGCTACCCGTGGTTATTAGCATATTTGTTTCATAAAACAAGAAAATTGCAAAACAAGAGAGCTCCTAGAAGCAATAGATGGACTAGAAATGTGTGGGAATTGATATGTACCAGAGTGTATTAATATGCGAACCTGATAGCATGGCTAGTAGTAGCCTACGACGAGAACACCAGAACCTTAAAAGAAAACAAGGACCGATCGATATTCATTTTTGTGCCCAAGCATATTAGGGAAGTCTTCAATCTGATCCATTCGAACATGCCATTAATCTGCCAGGTAATTTAGAGGTAGTCTAGCATGTTAACTAAATTAGAATATTTTAAAATGCTTTTCTATGCACATATAAAAAAAATACAACATGAATTCCCTATTAGAAAAACTGCATTCAAGCCCTGGGTCAAGGATTTCTGTGATATGGTTAACATCCTGTTAGGAGTACTATAAATCGATGTGGTATGTATGGATATATTGTATATAGTAAAACAAAGTAATATAACTATGAACACCCCCATCTATGCCTGGGAAGAAGAATTGAGCAAGCAAATATATAAATAATTGATAGAACTAAAAAGGGTAATTTTGGAGCAAGGGAAACAAATGCCCCGTTTCTCCCACTACTCGATTCTCATGCATCTGTTGGTTGGGAAAATGGGAGAAGATAGTAAAAGGATACTGAAAGTCATTGAAAGTCCTTACGTTCAAATTATATTTTGGAGGATACACGAGGGACGCACTCATTTGGTTTGGTTTTGCAATAATTTCATGATGGAAATGCACTGTATCCTAACAAGCGATATGCCTGAAATGTTAGGCCTTGGGATAAAATATTTTATCAAAGAAAAGGAAATAGGAGATTATTTATTCTCAAAAGGCTTCACGTACATTAGGCTCTATGGGGCCAAAATTCCCCCTAAGGTGTTACCTATGTATTGCCCTTTCTCCCTAGCCACCTTGGAACTGGTAAGACAATTTGCAAAAGAAGCCAAGATGAGATAAACTAAGAAGCATGGTTGAGTCCCCTGGATCAATGTACCTTGAAAATTTAGATATTACATATTCATAGGATATCCGACCTTGTTCAAGGGCATGTATGATTTAGAAGGCTAGGATTTCGAAGAGGTAACTTGGAGACCCTATGATCTTGTGGGAAAATACAAGGATATGATGAAATGCGAGTATGCCTAGGTCGAGCACAAAAAAGACCAATATGAAGAAGCGTTATTGGAAGCCATAGAGAAGGGAGAAAATTTACAAAAAGTATGGGATGCTTTCCCGTATAATCAAAGGGGTAATTCATAAATTTACACACCATATGAATACCCCATAGAGCTAAACACACTAAGGAGAATTTTTGTAGACTCAATGGCTTCGATATTCTCCCCTCCCAGTCAAACAATCTGAGAATATCCTATATTGGAAATTATAGAAGAGTAGGGCATTGACCAAATGGAGGTTATAGTGAGTACAACATACATAGTGGAACACTAGATTTAAGTTTTAGAAAACCATCACCTCAAAATAGAAGCAACATCCAATACTTCACAAGGAAGTCCTGCAAAAATTAATTCAAAGAAAGGAAAAGAAATTTCTATAGAATCTTCCCAGGAATTGGAAATCCCAAAAAATAGGCTATAGCCCTTGTTTTCGACCAACTGTTGGCCCTTACTAGTGTGAAAATGTTAGGATCCTCAATCCTAACATTATTAGTTAGTATTATTAATCATCTAATTATTATATTATTAACTTATAAAGTGAACCATCACAACCCTTCATAACGTGAACCATCATGTCTCTTCACCAACGTAGCTTTAGGGTAGATATATATATTAGGTTGGCCATCCATATCAAATCATCCAACAAGAAGAATATATATTATTTAGACCCATTGGAGGGATTTCCCAAACCAATGCAAAAGGTGATTCATATCTAAAAGCGATTCTTTTAATTTAGATGCTATTTTAATTATTTCTTTATTAAAATTGTGCTAGAACCTTTAGGGTTCTACCATTTGGTATCAGAGCCATGTGGGACCTAGTCATGTGGGAATTGCTCAAAGATATTTATCAAATCACTTCTGTGCGTGAGTATCAAACTCGGTTTGAGGATATCATCAAACACAACACAATATTGGATGAATCAATTCTCATCAATGGCTTCATTAGGGGATTAAAAGAGGAAATTAGAATGGAGGTGACAAGGTTCAATCCCTATACCATGATGTAGACCTATGGATTAGCAAAATTAGCTAAAGATAAAATCAATGCACAACAACGATTAGGGAAACCACTTGTGGAAAAATCGTCGACCACTTACATCACTCCGAAACCTATGCATAATGGAAGGGCACAAAGCACTTACACAACCCCCAAATCTAACCGAACTTTACAAATTAAACATCTTAGCTTTGAGGAGATGAAAGAACGACGAGCAAAAGGACTCTGTGATAATTGTGATGAAAAATTTGGACCCCACCATAAATGTGCTACACTAACATTGTATTTATTGAAGGAAGTTGATCCCTGTCTCTCCATAGAGCAAGTAGATGAGGTAGTTGTGTCCGAAGTGACTAGTGCACCTACTCACCGCAATGAAGACAATGAGGTTGATGTGCAAGAAGTGATTGATGTGCCAAAAAAGGATGAGGTAGACATACCCAAAGTGATAAATTCTAGTCAAACATGCACTCTACAAGACCTACACATACCTTCCTCACCAATAGTGAGTTCTTGCCATATGACCAAACCTATTCGAAACCAATGCAGAGTGACTACACACTCCTCCATTGGCTCTACCAAGGAACCAAAAAAGGATATGAAATCATTACCATCACTTTTGATGCATCATTCTAAAGTATTTGAGGAACCCCAAGGGTTGCCCTCCCATCGTCATCATGATTTTCCTAAGAAAGATTCTACTATTGTTCTTGGCAACCCCCGCTAATGCTTCATCCTTCTCGATATCCCTGCCTAGGAAAGGATGCCATTAAAAGAGTCCAAGAACTTACACAAATACTTCTTGGAAAACAAAGAATAAAGCTTCTCACTTTGAGCTTTGAGGACAAAGATATTTTTAAGGAGGGTGGCATGTTAGGATCCTCAATCCTAACATTATTAGTTAGTATTATTAATAATTTAATTATTATATTATTAACTTATAAAGTGAACCATCACAACCCTTCATAACGTGAACCATCATGTCTCTTCACCAACGTAGCTTTAGGGTAGATATATATATTAGGTTGGCCATCCATATCAAATCATCCAACAAGAAGAATATATATTATTTAGACCCATTGGAGGGATTTCCCAAACCAATGCAAAAGGCGATTCATATCTAAAAGCGATTCTTTTAATTTAGATGCTATTTTAATTATTTCTTTATTAAAATTATGCTAGAACCTTTAGGGTTCTACCAGAAAAAGTTAGCCCTACGAGCCATTCCCAGTTCACTGAAAATCAACAACATAGAAATACAGGTTTCAACTGTGGTCCAAATGAATATTAGGAGAGTAGGTGGTTTCAGGGACCTCTTAAGGGAGCACAAATTTAAACAATAAGAAATTGCGCCTACCCTCGAAAAAAAGAAGTCAAAGATGGCCCTAACCTCAACAAGAGTTTCACTGGAGAGGGTAGAAGAAGAAACCATTTTTAGTATGGCCAGTGAAAAAGAACTACAAATAGTAGCAGGTATGGGTGGCATAGGAGAAAGTTTTGCTGCAGGAGTGGAGGAAGACAAGTCCAGGTCATCCATGGTAGAAATATCCCTACTTGCTCCATAGGAACCATTGGTTTTCACAATTGATGATCAAAAAAGGAAGATTTCAATGCGTGGGAAAGAATATGACATGGTCATGATGAACAAAGCTATGAATTTACAAACTATAGACCATCTGCATCATACGACTAAATAATTGAGGAGTTAATTGGAGACCAATGATAAGGAAAAGGGTGAAATTCAAGCCTTAATTGATAATATAAAGGAACAATTAGCTAAGGGAACTACCACACTAGCACATCCCTCTATAGTTGTGAGAATAATAGACTATGCAGACTATTTGTCTAAAATTAGAAAAGAAATATGTTTAAAATTAAGGACAGGATAAATGGAATTGCAGAGATGTTCAAACAGATAAGAGTGATCCAACTTACTGCCAAATAAATAGAGAGCCTACTATACAAAAAATAACAAGAATTGGAAGTCATCTATCCCACTCTCCGCCTGATGGCAAAATATTTTGAAGAAATACAAAGTAAAGAAGTGATCTTAAAGGATGGCTCTAAGGTCAAGAACAATATTGAATTCATGAAAGCAACAATGTTTGAGGTAAATAGAGAAAGGTGGTACAATGATGCTACAAAAATGTTTGCTCTGATAAATGAGATAAGAGAAAAGCTGGCAGATATTGGGTTATCATTGGAGGAATTTTTGGAAACTGCTAGCATAGAAGACCTCATGAATAATATTGAAGAATTTTATTGTGAACCTAATGATGACAAAGGAATGGCCAGACTAACTACCATTTTGGTTAATACTATAGATTCTCTTATTACTCAGTATGAAAAGAACAAAGTTTTCATTAGCCTATAGAAAAATAGAATCCTACAAGAAATGAATATAGTGAACTTTGTAGTAACTTTTAATACTGATGCTTGGAGTCTAATTGAAAAACAAATCAAAAGGCTTCAAAAAAATAAGAAAGATAAAGAAAATAGAGTATGTGGTCTACAACTGAAGCTAAATACACTCCCAAGCGAAAAAATAAATATTACTCAAGGAGGGGAGACTTCAGAAGTGAGAAATCAGCCAGAGGTTGAAGTGGGGATAGAAGAAGAATATTCTTCAAGCACTGAGATCACCGGTTAAATAGTTTAATTAAAAAGTCTTAACAGATTGTATAGTATAAAAAAAAGGAGATAATGGAAGACAACTGTACAAGTTTTTTAAGATTAAACCAGAGAGTGACAAGTGTAAGGTCCAGATAAGGCCAAAAATAATAGATTCAAAAACCTGGAGCTATAAAGACATCAACTACGATTAGAATCTACATCAAGCTTAGAGATAGCAAATTTTACTAAGAGTTATACTTGAGTGGCCTGTGAGTTGTGCTGTTGTATTCCCTTTGTATATTTTTCTTTTCACCCCTCATTATTTCCCTTTGCTATGCAGGTTTTGGTAGATCTGTGCTTAAGAAGTTGAGAAAATTTCCAATTCTTTTTGAGCCTGAAGTCTAGAGATTCTTCCCGATACTAGATTGGAATAGGAGAATTGAAGAAGTCTTGTTACATTATTTGAACAAGATTTTCTCATTGTATTAAGATCTTTAACAGAGTTTAATGGCATTCTTTCAAATCTGCATGTAATATTCTTGGAAAATTAATACAAGTCTGGGTTTCAGTTTTGTCATATTTTGTCTTTAGTTCTGAATGTAACTTTGTAGCAGATTACATTATTTGAATGTGTTAAAAGTGTTTTATTTTCATTGGCCTACTATTAGATTTGTTACGATATTCGAATAAATGTAATAGTGCCAATTTATTCTTTTCCCCTTTCTTTTTGTTCATGTTATAAAAGTTGTTAAATTGCTATAACAACCCAATGAATTTAGGCACCGTTCTACATAAGGCATAATAAGAGTTGTTATCTTTGCTTGGTAATTTTAAATATAAGTAGTGTATAACTAAAATTTGGAGTGCTTGAACTTACAATATTTTGATTTTGACACCAGGGTTTCCTTACGCATTCTGATTCTTTTTCTTTAGCAATATACTTTTTTTTTTAGAATAAAGAGGCAGGTTGACCAGAGCCTATAATAGCTCGTTGGTTCCAAATGATTTCTTGTAGCATGACAATTGAATCCTATGGATGCAAGAAATTGTTCCAACAGGGCGTTACTACCATGTCAACGTATTATCAGTTTACTAGGGTGCAACATAGGGGAATATAACCCTTACGAATAAAGACAAAGGCAGAGGGTGAATGGTCATTTTCTTAAAAATTGTTATTTATCAAATTCTAACGAAGGATTTTATCAAAGCCGATGATATGGCTAGGGCTAAAACACAATATGTATGGGGTATCGACAAAAGTTTCAAATAGGAAGTCCAAATGGACATTGAAGGAAAATAGAAGTGGACGTATGATTAATATTATTGTGCCCATAGAAAGCCCATCAGGGGTATGGAAAATGAAGAAGACGAAACGTTCGAATCCAAGCCAAGAGAAGAAATGAAAGGTTTGAAAATGAAAAGTTTTCTTCAGAGAGAGGTTAAATACACCATGAAAGGAGAGAAGGACTAGACCTTTTTAGAGGCCAACGCTAGAAATCTGCAGTAGGGATATTATCTTCTTGTTTTGATGTAAAATGTTGTAAAAATTTGCACTTTATTAGCAATATTGGAGGAAATTCTTTTTTTGCATGTTTGGATTAACTGCCTATTTTTCCTCTTTCATGTTTTAGGCTTATAAGCAATGTTTTATGCAGTTAAATGATAACATTATTGAATTTTTAAAACATGGAACTCATTTTTTTCCTTCGAAGATCACACCTAATTTATTTTAGAATGTGCAAATGCAACTTCGGATAAACTAGGTTATATGAAGAAATATTTCACATATCTGGTTTCGCAGAAATATGGTAACATCATACTCGTGGTAGTTTATTTTCAGCTTTTTCAACATTCTGGTCCATTTTCCAGACCTTTTATTTTTATTTTTCTACCCCTTCCCTTTTGCATTTTTCTAAAAAATTCGTCAAATAAAATAAAAATAAAAATTCCAAAAACAAATTCACGAATGTGAAGAATAAGCTTTAACATTCTATTTAGAACAAGTTCAATTTCAATTTGAAGCCATTTTAAAATTATAAAAATTGTTCAAAGTTGTCGATTTTACAGATATTTTGTAAATTTGAATTTAACATAATTTTGCATTTCGAAGGTAAATTAGATTTCAAGCTTTGCATGTTTGCTTTGCAAGCAATAAATTAACTGTCCTTTATGAAAATCACAATTTCATTAAAGGGGAGTGATTTATATGGCATTTCAAAGGCCATTGTTATTAGAGCAATTCCACACATTTTTTATTTTTATTTCTCTAACCCTTCCCTTTTGTATTTTTTTTAAACTTTGGCAATTAAAAAAAAAATTAAAATTCCAAAAAAATGCACAAGTCTCTAGAATAAGCTTTAACGTTTCATCTTATGCGAGTTCGATTTCATTTTGAAGCCGATTAGAATTTATAAAAATTATTTAAAGTTGCCATTGTTAAGGTATTTTGTAAGTTCAAGTTTCTAATGATTTCACATTTCAAACCTTATATTTCATTTTCCAGGCCATAAATGGACTCCTCTTTATGAAAGTTATAATTTAATCAAAGAGAGGCAAAGCAATAAATATATATATATTTTGATTGGATTGGTGGTAGATTTTATGAAAGTCAATTTCATAAAAGGGGGTTATTTATTTGGCACATCAAAGTTTATCATGTTCACAAAGTCATTAATGTAGATTATCCAAGGGATATCGATTGATAAAATCCGAAGTAATAACATTGTATTGCAATTAGATGGAAATAAATATACAACATTGGCAATTCTAAGGTGGTTATGGAACCACCAAATTAGTTGTGAAACCACCCAAATTGGAGAGCGCATATGTGCGCTATTTTACCACCCATTAAATAATGTAATACACTATGCATATGATGCACTACGCTAACATCCCCCCTTATTACATTATTGGCAACTGCAAAGAGCATTAAAAAATAATTCAAATTTGACACGTGCAAGTGCCTCGGTAAGATATCAACAACTTGCTCATCAGTGGGAATGTATTGGAGTTGTATGTCATGGTTTGGAGCTTCATCTCGAATGAAATGACATCGAGTGTCGATGTGTTTGGTGTGATCATGAAAGATTGGATTCTTGACAAGATTCAAAACACCTTTATTGTTGCAAAACAAATGAAGTGGAAGGGTCTTTGGAAGACCCATGTTTGTAAGAATGCGACTTAACCATATTATATCACAGACTGATCCACTGGCTGCATGATATTATCCCTCTGTAGATGATATGGAAAACACCTACTGCTTCTTACTGTGCCAGGATACAAGACCAGATCCAAGATGGAAAATGTATCCAAAAGTTGATTTATGATCATCAATGGATCCAACATAATATGAGTTTGTGTATCCCTATAAATAAAACTTGCTATTATTCTTATACTCCAAGCCAAAATCTATAGTACCACAGACATAATGAAGAACATGCTTTACTGTTGTCCAATGAATCACTTTGGGTTCCTGCATGAACCTTGAAAGGTAACCCACAACAAAACTGAGATCAGACCTGGTATTTGTCAAATATATGAAACTCATAATCAATTGACGATAAAGAGTACCATCTACCTGTGGTGATTTATCATATCTCGATAGCTTGAGTCTAGGCTCCATTGGAGTTGCCTTAGACTTGCAGTCAGTTATGCGATATTTATCAACCAATGTATTGGCATACTTATTTTGTGTTATGTGGATATGATTCTTCTTCTGAATCACTTCCAAACCGAGACAATAATGAAGTCCTAGATCTGTCATTTCAAAATATTTATTCAAATCATATTTTACTATATCAATCATACTCTCTAAGCTTCTTGTTATGATCATATCATCTACATATAACACCAAAATCATTATGTCAGAACCATTGTTCTTGATATAGAGATTTGCATCTGAAGGACTTCTTTGAAAACCATGTTGCACTAGGTGACTATCTATTTTGATGTACCAAGCTCGAGGAGCTTGTTTCAGCCCATACAAGGATTTGATCAACTTACAAACTTTTTGTTTGTGCCCTTTAATGATAAATCATTATGGTTGGGTCATGTACACTTCTTCTTGTAGGTCACCATTCAAGAAAGCACTTTTTACATCCATGTGATGTAACTTCCACCCAAACTAAGTTGCCATGGCACAAAGTACTCGAATGGTATTCATTTTTGTAGTAGGGGCAAAAGTATATTCATAATATATGCCTTCTTTCTAAGTGAGCATAGCCCTTTGCAACAAGATGGGATTTATACTTATCAATAGTACCATTTGCCTTATACTTTACTTTGAACATCGATTTGCAGCCAATGGGCTTCTTTCCTAAAGGTAAATTTACTAGCTTCCATGTATGTTTTTTCATGAGAGATGTATGTTCAACTTCCATAGCAGCCTTCCACTGAGGCTTACTAAGTGTATCTTGAACTATTGTGGGTTCATTTTCATCCAATGCTGTCATATAAACCCTCTCATATTCCATATATGTTTACCTATCTTCCTTTGCATGGAACTTAGGCGATACTTAAAGGGCATCATGTTGTTTATGATACCTACCATAGAAGGTATTTTTCTCATGCACGAGGCGTAACTTCACCTAAACACTTCGAAAAGCCCTTAATAAGGATTTATGTCTAACAACAATCACAATGTGGGTATGAATGAAATGAATATTAGAACTGGCTTGCCTTATTTCTCCTCAAATATTTATAGAGAATAAGCTTAGACATTGTTGTTACAACTATATTATGCATTAGATACAATACTCCAAGCATGACAACATAACCTGTAAGTGTAGACCAAAGGTACCGTATATACCGAACGCTGCTGTGCAATAAATTGCACAAATAGGTGTATGGTATTTTATTTTGATTTATTTGTGTGATTGTTAGTGCAAGAAAACAGGAAATTTAAATACAAAATACAATCACAAATACCCACAAATTTAACTATTTGAGGTGTCAGTTTCCATAAAAAATGCACCTATTACAATGCCAATTTTTTCAATGTTATTCACCCCTTTGTATTAGTCTTTTGCAAAGAAATGCTTAAGATTCCCCCTTTTTGTTGCAAAAGAAACAATGAGAAAAAAATGTATATGGGCCTTCCCTAATTCCAAAAAAAAAACTTATCCCTCCAAAAATGCTTTGAAAGGAAGAAATCAAAGTATGGAAGAATACCTCAAAAAATGTGTCTTTCCTAGCTTGAGGTAGAAAAAAATGCTCCTGTGCCCTCCTTGGATCAAAAATTGCTTCTGGTGTGCAAAAAAAATGACTCTCCAAGGTCAAAATTATTTAGGCATTTATTGATAAAAAAATGCAAAAAATTGACAAAAAGTTGTTGGGCGTCAATATCTTTTGCTAGGGCATCATTTTTTTTTCTTTTTTTATTGAGAGAATCAACTGCCTGCACGGGGCATCACGGGGATGCATAGGGTGTCACCGGTCTGCGCAGGGCATCAACTACTTGTGCGAGGCATTAAAGGCGTTAGTGGGCGATAAAAAATATTATGCTTTGTGGAACCCCTCCGCAAGATTTGAACATCGAACCTTATCTGTAGCAACGGACAACATTAACCAGCTACACTACCAAGGGCACTGGTTATAGAAGGCTAGCGTCTTGGCTTTGAAGAACACCCAATGCCCCTATTTCAAAAAAAATAAAGTGGGATTTATCCCACATGCATCCAAAGGATGCATTGGCTGTGGTAGAAAAGGTAGGAGGGCCACCTTTGAAGGTGATTGCCTTTGGGAGGTCACCCCATCCCAGTCATTTTTCCTATTGCCCTTTGAACCACTAAACCTCCACCACGTGTCACATCCATGCTAGCGTCACCTCTCTATCAGGTCCACGTGTCACCTTATTTGTTAGATCCACATCAGCATCTGCGTGTCAGGTCCACAATAGTGTTTGCATGTTAGGTCCATATCAGTGTCTACATATTAGGTCCACGTTAGCATCTACGTGTCAGGTCCACATCAGCATTTGCATATCAGGTCCATGTCAGCGTCTATGTTTCAGGTCCACGTCAGCGTCTATGTTTCAGGTCCACGTCAGCGTCTACGTGTCAGGTTCATGTCAGTTTCTTTGGTTCACGTCAGCATGTCAGGTCAAGTCAACAATCCACATCAATATTTCCTTATTTAGCATGTCCTCGATCTACGTGTCCTCAGACCACGTATCCACTACATCTTGTCAGGTCGATCTACGTTGAGGGAGGGGGTCGAGTTTGGTCTGCTTGGGAAGCATGCCCTGGGCTACGCTGTTCTCATGTCGTACACCTTTCCCACTCTTTCTAGCCTGCCTGGTTCATTCTGGCTCTAATACCATGATAAAATCCGAAGCAATAATATTGTATTGCAATTAGATGGAAATAAATATACAACATTGGTGGTTCTAATGTGGTTATTAAACCACCAAGGTAGTTGTGAAACCACCCAAATTGGAGAGCGCATATGTGAGCTATTTTACCACCCAATAAATAATGTAATACACTATGCATATGATGCACTATGCTAACAAAAGCAACATAAAAGGAATCCAACTCATCATTTCTAGTTCACATTTAGAGATAGATTTTAATCTTTTGTTTCATGCTCAAAGCAAGGTTTGAAGAAGACAAAACTTGTTTAAAATATGCTTAACCAAAAGAAGATAAAATCTACATAAAACACTTCAAGATAAAATAAACTAAGATGTTCAACAGTTGTGTCATTCTATACATTTTTAATTTTTATTTCTCTAACCCTTCTCTTTTGCATTTTTTAAAACTTTGATAATTAAAATAAAAATAAAAAAAATTAAAATTCTAAAAACAGATGCATGGGTCTCTAGAATAAGATTTAATGTTTCATCTTATGCAAATTCAATTTCATTTTGAAGTCGATACAAATTTATAAAAATTATTTAAAGTTATTTTTAAGGCATTTTGTAATTTCAGGTTTCTCATGATTTCACACTTCAAGCCTTATATTTCATTTTCCAAGTCATAAATTGACTCCTCTTTATGAAAGTTACAATTTCCTTATGAAAGTTACAATTTCTTTATGAAAGTTACAATTTCATCAAAGAGGGGCAAAGCTACAAATTGAATTCTCTTTATGAAAGTCAATTTCATAAAAGGGGGTTATTTATTTGGCACATCAAAGGCTATCATGTTCACAAAGTCATTCATGTAGATTATTTTTGTTTCATGCACAAAGCAACATAAAAGGAATCCAACTCATCATTTTTGGTTCACATTTAGAGATAGATTTTAATCTTTTGTTTCATGCTCAAAGCAGGGTTTGAAGAAGATAAAACTTGTTTAAAATCTGCCTAACCAAAAGAAGATAAAATCTACCTAAAACACTCCAAGATAAAATGAACTAAGACGTTTAACAGTTGTGTCATTCCAGACATTTTTTATTTTTATTTCTCTAACCCTTCATTTTTGCATTTTTTTAAAAACTTCAACAACTAAAATAAAAATCGAAAAATATTAAAATTCCAAAAGCAAATGCATGGGTAACGTTTCATCTTATGCAAGTTTGATTTTATTTTGAAGTTGATTGAAATTTATAAAAATTATTTAAGTTCTTTTTAAGGCATTTTGTAATTTTAGGTTTCTCATGATTTCACATTTCAAGCCTTATATTTCATTTTCTAGGCCATACATGGATTCCTCTTTATGAAAGTTACAATTTCATCAAAGAGGAGCAAAGCAATAAATTGAAATCTCTTTATAAAAGTCAATTTCATAAAAGGGGGTTATTTATTTGTCACATCAAAGGCTATCATGTTCACAAAGTCATTCATGTAGATTATTTTTGTTTCATGCGCAAAGCAATATAAAAGGAATCCAACTCATCATTTTTGGTTCACATTTAGAGATCAATTTTAATGTTTTGTTTTATTCTCAAAGTAGGGTTTGAAGAAGATAAAACTTGTTTAAAATCTTCTTAACCAAAAGAAGATAAAAACTACCTAAAACACTCCAAGATAAAATGAACTAAGATGTTCAACAGTTGCATCATTCTAGACCTTTTTTTTTGTTTTTATTTCTCTAATCCTTCCCGTTTGCATTTTTTTTTAAAACATCAACAATTAAAATAAAAATAAAAAAATTAATATTCCAAAAACAGATGCACGGGTTACTAGAATAACTTTAAAATTTCATCTTATGCAAGTTCGGTTTCATTTTGAAGGTGATTTGAATTTATAAAAATTATTTAAAGTTGTTGTTTTTAAGGCATTTTGTAATTTTAGGTTTCTCATGATTTCACATTTCAAGCCTTATATTTCATTTTCCAGGCCATAAATGGACTCATCTTTATGAAAGTTACAATTTCATCAAAGAGGAGCAAAACAATAAATTGAATTCTCTTTATAAAAGTCAATTTCATAAAAAAAATGTTATTTATTTGGCACATCAAAGTTATCATCACAAAGTCATTCATGTAGATTATTTTTATTTCATGCACAAAGCAACATAAAAGGAATCCAACTCATCATTTTTGGTTCACATTTAGAGATAGATTTTAATCTTTTGTTTCATGCTCAAAGTAGGGTTTGAAGAAGATAAAACTTGTTTAAAACATGTTTAACCAAAAGAATATAAAATCTAACTAAAACACTCCAAGATAAAATGAACTAAAATGTTCAACAGTTGTGTCATTGTAGACCTTCTTTATTTTTATTTCTCTGACCTTTTCCTTTTGCATTTTTTAAAAACTTCGACAATTAAAATAAAAATTGAAAAAAATTAAAATTTTAGAAACAGATGCACAAGTCTCTAGAATAAACTTTAACATTTCATCTTATGCAAGTTTGATTTCATTTTGAAGCTGATTCAAATTTATAAAAATTATTTAAAGTTGTTGTTTTTAAGGCATTTTGTAATTTCAGGTTTCTCATGATTTCACATTTCAAGCCTTATATTTCATTTTCCAAGCCATAAATGGATTCCTCTTTATGAAAGTTACAATTTCATCAAAGAGGGGTAAAACAATAAATTGAATTCTTTATGAAAGTCAATTTCATAAAAGGGGGTTATTTATTTGGCATATCAAAAAGGGTAGATTAAAACTACAAAAAAACGGATCCTTAAAAAGACCATACAAATTCCAATAGTAATGTCGTGGTACCAAGTAACCAGCCTATAGTCCCATCTGGAATGAAGCAAGATACAAATAAAATGATAAGGATGCCATAATCCTAAGGTTTATAGTCAATCTCTTTATGGCAATGTTGGAAGCTTTAGCTATTTTGCTAAGCAATTTATGATATTTTTGGTAATTTGTTAAGCTTTGGTTTATTTTTAGTGTTATCGTATTTTGTTTGTTTTATCTATAGCTCCTTTGTGCTTAGTTTTTGTTGTATTTATTTTTCTTGATTTCGTTTGTGGTGTATTTGATTTATTTTGTTGTTTTTGTTTTGGATTTGTTTTGTTATGTTGTTTTTGGGGTTTTTCTGTGTGTTTTGTGCTCTGTGGTTTTTGTGTTTGTGGTGTATTTTTTTTGTTTTGTTGTTTTTGTTATGATAGTGTTTTGTTATGCCGTGTTTGTGGTTTTTGTGTATTTCGTGTTTTGGTGTTGTTTATTTTTATCTATTTTTTGATTTTTTGGTGTGTTTTATTTGATTGTGTTTTGTTATTTTTTTGTGCGTGTGTTTGATTGTGCCTTTTCTTGAAGAAGATAAAACTTGTTTAAAATCTACTTAACCAAAAGAAGATAAAATCTACCTAAAACACTCCAAGATAAAATAAACTAAGACATTTAAGAGTTATGTCATTCTAGACCTTTTTTATTTTTATTTCTCTAACCCTTCCTTTTTTCATTTTTTTAAAACTTCGACATTTAAAATAAAAATAAAAAAAATTAAAATTCCAAAAACAGATACACGGGTCTTTAGAATAAGCTTTAACGTTTCATCTTATGCAAGTTTGATATCATTTTGAAACCGATTCAAATTTATAAATATTATTTAAGTTGTTATATTTAAGACATTTTGTAATTTCAGGTTTCTCATGATTTCACATTTCAAGCCTTATATTTTATTTTCTAGACCATAAATGGACTCCTCTTTATGAAAGTTACAATTTCATCAAAGAGGAGCAAAGCAATAAATTGAATTCTCTTTATAAAAGTCAATTTCATAAAAGAGGGTTATTTATTTGGCACATCAAAGGCTATCATGTTCACAAAGTCATTCATGTAGATTATTTTTGTTTCATGCACAAAGCAACATAAAAGGAATCCAACTCATCATTTTTGGTTCACATTTAGAGATAGATTTTAATATTTTGTTTCATGCTCAAAGTAGGGTTTGAAGAAGATAAAACTTGTTTAAAATTTGCTTAACCAAAAGAAGATAAAAGCTACCTAAAACACTCCAAGATAAAATGAACTAAGACGTTCAATAGTTGTGTGATTCCAGACCTTTTCTATTTTAATTTCTCTAACCCTTCCCTTTTGCATTTTTTTAAAACTTTGATAATTAAAAATAAATAAAAAAATTTAAATTCCAAAAATAGATGCACGGGTCTCTAGAATAAGCTTTAACGTTTCATCTTATGTAAGTTTGATTTCATTTTGAAGCTGATTCAAATTTATAAAAATTATTTAAAGTTGCTATTTTTAAGACATTTTGTAATTTCAAGTTTCTCATGATTTAACATTTCAAGCCTTTTTTTCTAAGAAAAAAACCCCTTGTGGGGCCTCATTGGTCTGAGAGATCACGATCAAGGGTTTTACACCGTCAAAGTCATGCGGGAGTCGCGCCCGGCCCTGACCGCACCAACATTATCAATTGGATATTGGGTACCCAATTCAACTTTTTGGTAGGGTGGAGATTCGAACCTGGGACCTCCCTTGGAGGATTGCCCTCTCCTCTCCAACTCACCTACAACCTTATATTTCATTTTCTAGGCCATAAATGGACTCCTCTTTATAAAAGTTACAATTTAATTTAATTTTGTAATTTCAGGTTTCTCATGATTTCACATTTCAATCCTTATTTTTCATTTTCCAAGCCATATATGGACTTCTCTTTATGAAAGTTACAATTTTATCAAAGAGGGGCAAAACAATAAATTGAATTCTCTTTATAAAAGTCAAATTCTTATTTCTCTAACCCTTCCCTTTTGATTTTTTTTTTTAAACTTTAGCAATTAAAATAAAATTCAAAAAATATAAAAATTCCAAAAACAGATGCACGTGTCTCTAGAATAAGCTTTAATGTTTCATCTTATGCAAATTATTTTTCATTTTGAAGCTGATTCAAATTTATAAAAATTATTTAAGTTGCCATTTTTTAGATTTCTCATGATTTCATATTTTAAGCCTTATTTTTTATTTTCCAGGCCATAAATGGACTCCTCTTTATGAAAGTTACAATTTCATCAAAGAAGGGCAAAGCAATAAATTGAATTCTCTTTATAAAAGTCAATTTCATAAAAGGGGGTTATTTATTTGGCACATCAAAGGCTATCATATTCACAAAGTCATTCATGTAGATTTTTTTGTTTCATGCACAAAGCAACATAAAAGGAATCCAACTCATCATTTTTAGTTCACATTTAGAGATAGATTTTAATCTTTTGTTTTATGCTCAAAGCAAGGTTTGAAGAAAATAGAACTTGTTTAAAATCTACTTAACCAAAAGAAGATAAAATCTAACTAAAACACTCCAAGATAAAATGAACTAAGATGTTCAACAGTTGCATCATTCCAGACCTTTTTTATTTTTATTTCTCTAACCTTTCTCTTTTGCATTTTTTTTAAAACTTTGACAATTAAAATAAAAATAGAAAAAAATTAAAATTCCAAAAATAGATGCACGGGTCTCTAGAATAAGCTTTAATGTTTCATCTTATGCAAGTTCGATTTCATTTTGAAGCCGATTCAAATTTATAAAAATTATTTAAGTTGTATTTAAGGCATTTTGTAATTTCATGTTTCTCATGATTTCACATTTCAAGCCTTATATTTCATTTTCCAGGCCATAAATGGACTCCTCTTTATGAAAGTTACAATTTCATCAAAGAGGAGTAAAGCAATAAATTGAATTCTCTTTATAAAAGTCAATTTGGGTTATTTATTTGGCACATCAAAGGCTATCATGTTCACAAAGTCATTCATGTAGATTATTTTTGTTTCATGCATAAAGCAACATAAAAGGAATCCAACTCATCATTTCTGGTTCATATTTTGAGATAAATTTTAATCTTTTGTTTCATGCTCAAAGTAGGGCTTGAAGAAGGTAAAACTTGTTTAAAATCTGTTTAATCAAAAGAAGATAAAATCTAACGAAAACACTTCAAGATAAAATGAACTAAGATGTTCAAGAGTTGCGTCATTCCAAACCTTTTCTATTTTCATTTCTCTAACCCTTCCCTTTTGCATTTTTTCTAAAACTTCGACAATTAAAAAAAATAAAAATTCCAAAAACAGATGCACGGGTCTCTAGAATAAGCTTTAATGTTTCATCTTATGTAAGTTCGATTTCATTTTGAAGCTGATTCAAATTTATAAAAATGATTTAAAGTTACTATTTTTAAGGCATTTTGTAATTTCAGGTTTCTCATGTTTTCACATTTCAAGCCTTATATTTCATTTTCCAGGCCATAAATGGACTCCGCTTGATAAAAGTTACAATTTCATCAAAGAGGGCAAAGTACTAAATTGAATTCTATTTCATCAAAGAGGGGCAAAGCAATAAAAGCTACAATATCATCAAAGAGTGACAAAGCAATAAAAGTCAATTTCATAAAAGGGGGTTATTTATTTGGCATGTCAAAGGCTATCATGTTCACAAAGTCATTCATGTAGATTATTTTTATTTCATGTAGAAAGCAACATAAAAGGAATCAACTCATCATTTCTGGTTCACATTTAATTTGTTTCATACTCAAAGCAGGGTTTGAAGAAGATAAAACTTGATTAAAATATGTTTCGCCAAAAGAAGATAAAATCTACCTAAAACACTCCAAGATAAAATAAACTAAGACGTTCAACAGTTGCGTCATTCTAGACCTTTATTTTTATTTCTCTAACCCTTTCCTTTTACATTTTTTTTATAAGTTCAACAATTAAAATAAAAATTGAAAAAAATTAAAATTCCATTAACATATACACGTGTCTCTAGAATAAAATTTAACGTTTAATCTTATGTAAGTTCAATTTCATTTTGAAGTTGATTTGAATTTATAAAAATTATTTAAAGTTGTTATTTTTAAGGCATTTTATAATTTTAGGTTTCTCATGATTTCACATTTCAAGCCTTATATTTAATTTTCTAGGCCATAAATGGATTCCTCTTTATGAAAGTTACAATTTCATCAAAGAGGGGTAAAGCTATAAATTGAATTCTCTTTATGAAAGTCAATTTCATAAAAGGGGGTTATTTATTTGGCACATCAAAGGCTATCATGTTCACAAAGTCATTTATGTAGGTTATTTTTGTTTCATGCACGTAGCAACATAAAAGGAATCCAACTCATCATTTTTGGTTCACATTTAGAGATAGATTTTAATCTTTTGTTTCATGCTCAAAGTAGGGTTTGAAGAAAATAAAACTTGTTTAAAATTTACTTAACAAAAAAAAATTACCCAGGTGTTGTAGGTGAGTTGGAGAGGAGAGGACAATCCTCCAAGGGAGGTCCCAAGTTCAAATCTCCACCCTAGAAAAAAGTTGAATTGGGTACCCAAAATCCAATTGATAATGTTGGTACGGGCATGGCTAGGTGCGACTCCCGCGTGACTTTGACGGTATAGTACCCCCTGGTCGTGGTCTCTCAGACCAAGGCGGCCCCGCAAGGGGTTTTTCGCTTTTAAAAAAATAAAATCTACCTAAAATACTCCAAGATAAAATGAACTAAGACGTTTAACAATTGTGTCATTCTAGACCTTTTTTATTTTTATTTCTCTAACCCTTCCTTTTTGCATTTTTTTAAAACTTCGACAATTAAAATAAAAATCGAAAAAAATTAAAATTCCAAAAACAAATGCATAGGTCTCTAGAATAAGCTTTAATGTTTTATCTTATGTAAGTTCGATTTCATTTTGAAGCCGATTTGAATTTATAAAAAATATTTAAGTTGTTGTTTTAAGGTATTTTGTAATTTAAGGTTTCTCATGATTTCATATTTCAAGCCTTATTTTTCATTTTCTAGGCCATATATGGACTTCTCTTTATGAAAGTTATAATTTCATTAAAGAGGGGCAAAGCAATAAATTGAATTCTCTTTATAAAAGTCAATTTCTTATTTCTCTAACCCTTCTCTTTTGCATTTTTTTAAAACTTCGATAATTAAAATAAAAATTGAAAAAAATTAAAATTCCAAAAACATATGCACGAGTCTCTAGAATAAGCTTTAATGTTTCATCTTATGCAAGGTCGATTTCATTTTGAAGTCGATTCGAATTTATAAAAATTATTTAAGTTGTTACTTTTAAGGCATTTTGTAATTTCATATGATTTCACATTTCAATCATTATTTTTCATTTTGCAGGCCATATATGGACTTCTCTTTATGAAAGTTACAATTTCACCAAAGAGGGGTAAATATTAAATTGAATTCTCTTTATAAAAGTCAATTTCTTATTTCTATAACCCTTCCCTTTTGCATTTTTTTAAAAGTTCAACAATTAAATAAAAATAATAAAAAAATAAAATTCCAAAAACAAATGCATGGGTTTCTAGAATAAGCTTTAATGTTTCATCTTATGCAAGTTTGATTTCATTTTGAAGTTGATTCGAATTTATAAAAATTATTTAAGTTGCTATTTTTAAGGCATTTTGTAATTTCAGGTTTCTCATGATTTCACATTTCAAGCCTTATATTTCATTTTCCAGGCCATAAATGGACTCCTCTTTATAAAAGTTACAGTTTTATCAAAGAGGGACAAAACAATAAATTGAATTCTCTTTATAAAAGTCAATTTCATAAAAGGGGATTACAAAGTTATTCATGTAGATTATTTTTGTTTCATGCACAAAGCAACATAAAAGGAATCCAACTCATCATTTTTGGTTCACATTTAGAGATAGATTTTAATTTTTTGTTTCATGCTCAAAGCAAGGTTTGAACAAAATAAAACTTGTTTAAAATCTACTTAACCAAAAGAAGATAAAATTTAACTAAAACACCTCAAGATAAAATGAACTAAGACGTTCAACAGTTGCATCATTCTAGACCTTTTTTATTTTTATTTCTCTAATGCTTCCCTTTTGCATTTTTTTTTTAAAACTTCAGCAATTAAAAAAAAATCGAAAAAAAATAAAATTACAAAAATAGATGCACAGGTCTCTAGAATAAGCTTTAACGTTTCATATTATGTAAATTTAATTTCATTTTGAAGCCGATTCAAATTTACAAAAATTATTTAAAGTTGTTATTTTTAAGACATTTTGTAATTTCAGGTTTCTCATGATTTGACATTTCAAACATTTTTTTAAAGTGAAAAACCCCTTGCGGGGCCATCTTGATCTGAGAGACCATGATCAGGGGGTTCTACATCGTCAAAGTCACCCGAGAGTCATGCCCAGCCCTGGCCGCACCAACATTATCAATTCGATATGGGTACCCAATTCAACTTTTTGGTAGGGTGGAGATTCGAACCTAGGACCTCCCTTGGAGGATTGCCCTCTCCTCTCCAACTCACCTACACCCTTATAGTTCATTTTCTAGGCCATAGAAGGATTCCTCTTTATAAAAGTTACAATTTCGTTAAAGAGGGGCAAAGCAATAAATTGAATTCTCTTGATAAAAGCTGGAGGAATAATCAGGGATCATCAAGGAAATCTTGTCAAGGCCTTCGTTGAACCATTGGGAATCAAAACTAATAACGAAGCAGAAGCTAGAGCCCTTTGGAGAGGGTTACAAGTAGCCCAAGCAACTCAAGGTAACTTGATGATTGAAGGTGATTCTATGAACATCATCAACCTGTTAACCAATGGCAAAAAACCTCCATGGAGAATAAAGGGAGTCATCCATGAAGTGAGGATCCTTTTTGCGGCAAGATAGAACATGAGGGCTCGTCACGTGTACCGTGAGGCTAACAGGTCAGCTGACAAATTAGCCAACATAGGTGTTGATGTTGGTAGTTTGGTGACATGGACACAAGGTGTGCCACATGAAGTGGAAAACATTATTAGTCATGAAAAGAAACCTACCCATTAAGGAGAAAGATGAATGGGTGTTCTTTTCCCATGGAGCTGGTAATAACTATGGGGTTTCCCTCTAAATCATACCAAATTGGAAATGAAGGTAACAGGGTGTAAGCCTTGGAAGATTCCGACAGAGAATAGAAAATGGGAAAGCAACAGGTTTCACAAGTGCAAAGTTTCAAACTTCAATTCCTGTCAATGTAAGTAATGTTTACAGTTATGTTTAGGTATGGATGTGCTTTGTTAGTAAGGTGTTGTAGGGGATTCAACACAATTTATGGTAAGAAAGTTTCAAGGATGACTAGGATCTACAATCTTAGCAGAAGGCTGGATATTGTATTAGGTTTTGGGTTAACCTGCAAAACCCAGTAATTAATGAAGACTTTTATTTACCAAAAAAAAAATTCTCTTAATAAAAGTCAATTTCATAAAAGGGGGTTATTTATATGGCACATTAAAGGCTATCATGTTCACAAAGTTATTCATATAGAAAAGCAACATAAAAGGAATCAACTCATCATTTCTAGTTCACATTTAGAGATAAATTTTAATCTTTTATTTCATGCTCAAAGCAGAGTTTGAAGAAGATAAAACTTGTTTAAAATATGTTTAACCAAAAGAAGATAAAATCTACCTAAAACACTCCAAGATAAAATAAACTAAGACGTTCAACAGTTGCGTCATTCTAGATCTTTATTTTTGTTTCTCTAACCCTTCCATTTTGCATTTTTTTAAAAGTTCGACAATAAAAATAAAAATAAAAATTCTAAAAATAGATACACGGGTCTCTAGAATAAACTTTAACTTTTCATCTTATGCAAGTTCAATTTCATTTTGAAGCCGATTCGAATTTATAAAAATTATTTAAAGTTGTTATTTTTAAGGCATTTTATAATTTCAGGTTTCTCATGATTTCACATTTCAAGCCTTATATTTCATTTTCCAGGTCATAAATAGATTCTTATTTATGAAAGTTACAATTTCATCAAAGAGGTGCAAAGCTATAAATTGAATTCTCTTTATGAAAGTCAATTTCATATAAAAGGTTATTTATTTGGCACATCAATGGCTATCAATTTCTTATTTCTTTAACTCTTCCATTTTACATTTTTTAAAACTTCGGCAATTAAAATAAAAATAAAATAAAAATTAAAATTCCAAAAACAGATTCACGGGTCTCTAGAATAAGCTTTAATGTTTCATCTTATGCAAGTTTGATTTCAATTTGAAGCTTTAATGTTTCTCTTTAAGAAAGTTAAAATTTCATATAAGAGGGGCAAAACAATAAATTGAATTCTCTTTATAAAATTCAATTTCTTATTTCTGTAACCCTTCCCTTTTACATTTTTTTTAAAACTTTGGCAATTAAAAATAAAATAAAAAAATAAAATTCCAAATACAAATGCACCGGTCTCTAGAATAAGCTTTAATATTTCATCTTATGCAAGTTCGATTTCATTTTGAAGCCGATTCGAATTTATAAAAATTATTTAAGTTTTGTTTTTAAGGCATTTTGTAATTTCAGGTTTCTCATGATTTCACATTTTAAGCCTTATTTTTCATTTTCCAGGCCATAAATAGACTCCTCTTTATGAAAGTTACAATTTCATCAAAGAGGGGCAAAACAATAAATTGATATCTCTTTATAAAAGTCATTATATTATTTCTCTAGCCCTTTCCTTTTTCATTTTTTTTAAATTTTAACATTTAAAATGAAAATTGAAAATATCAAAATTCCAAAAACAGATTCACGGGTCTCTAGAATAATCTTTAATGTTTCATCTTATGTAAGTTCGATTTCATTTTGAAGCCGATTTGAATTTATAAAAATTATTTAATACTCTGTTTTTAAGGCATTTTGTAATTTCAGGTTTCTCATGATTCCACATTTCAATCCTTATTTTCATTTTCCAGATCATATATGGACTTCTCTTTATGAAAGTTACAATTTTATCAAAGAGGGGCAAAACAATAAATTGAATTCTCTTTATAAAAGTCAATTTCTTATTTCTCTAACCCTTCCCTTTTGCATTTTTTTTTAAATTTCGGCAATTAAAATAAAAATCGAAAAAAATTAAAATTCCAAAAATAGATTCACGGGTCTCTAGAATAAGCTTTAATGTTTCATCTTATGCAAGTTCGATTTCATTTTGAAGCCGATTCAAATTTATAAAAATTATTTAAGTTGCTTTTTTTAAGGCATTTTGTAATTTCAGGTTTCTCATGATTTCACATTTCAATCCTTATTTTTCATTTTCTAGGCCATATATGGACTTCTCTTTATGAAAGTTACAATTTCATCAAATATGAGCAAAACAATAAATTGAATTCTCTTTATAAAAGTGAATTTCATAAAAGGAGGTTATTTATTGGCACATCAAAGGCTAGCATGTTCACAAAGTTATTCATGTAGATTATTTTTGTTTCATGCACAAAACAACATAAAATCAATCCAACTCATCATTTTTAGTTCACATTTTGAGATAGATTTTAATCTTTTATTTCTGCTCAAAGCAAGGTTTGAAGAAAATAAAACTTGTTTAAAATCTGCTTAACTAAAAGAATATAAAATCTAACTAAAACACTCCAAGATAAAATGAACTAAGACGTTCAACTGTTGCGTCATTCCAGACCTTTTTTATTTTTATTTCTCTAACCCTTCCCTTTTGCATTTTTTTAAAACTTTGACAATTAAAATAAAAATTGAAAAAAATTAAAATTAAAAAAACGGATGCACATGTCTCTAGAATAAGCTTTAATGTTTCATCTTATGAAAGTTTGATTTCATTTTGAAGCTGATTTGAATTTATATAAATTATTTAAGTTGCTGTATTTAAGGCATTTTGTAATTTCAGGTTTCTCATGATTTCACATTTCAAACCTTATATTTCATTTTCTAGGGCATAAATTGACTCCTCTTTATGAAAGTTACAATTTCATCAAAGAGGAGCAAAATAATAAATTGAGTTCTCTTTATAAAAGTCAATTTCATAAAAGAGGGTTATTTATTTGACACTTCAAAGGTTATCATGTTCACAAAGTCATTCATGTAGATTATTTTTTTTTCATGCATAAAGCAACATAAAAGGAATCCAACTCATCATTTTTTATTCACGTTTAGAGCTAGATTTTAATCTTTTATTTGATGCTCAAGGTAGGGTTTGAAGAAGATAAAACTTGTTTAAAATCTACTTAACCGAAAGAAGATAAAATCTACCTAAAACACTTCAAGATAAAATGAACTAAGATGTTCAACAGTTGTATCATTCCAAACCTTTTTTACTTTCATTTTTCTAACCCTTCCCTTTTGCATTTTTTTAAAACTTCGGTAATAAAATTAAAAATAAAATTAAAATTAAAATTCTAAAAACAGATGCACGGGTTTCTAGAATAAGCTTTAATGTTTTATTTTATGCAAGTTCAATCTCATTTTGAAGCTGATTCAAATTAAAAAAATTATTTAATGTTGCTGTTTTTAAGGCATTTTGTAATTTTAGGTTTCTCACAATTTGACATTTCAAACCTTTTTTTTAAGCGAAAAGCCCCTTACGAGGTTGCCTTGGTCTGAGAGACCACGATCAGGGGGTTCTACACTGTTAAAGTCACCTAGGAGTCGCACCCGACCTTGAC